>CM072773.1:119635000-120885000 GCA_036936925.1 Cenchrus fungigraminus
TCAATTCACACCATTGGATCGTAACAGTAACACCCATCATCCTGCCTCCTCCACGGCTCCACTCCCGTGCATGTCACCCCTACGCGCGAGTTGCAACCCACACCGGCACAGCCTGCCTCGACGTCGCCACCCCGACGCCAGCGTACACCTCAAACCCGACGTTGTCGACCACCGATCCAGACGCATCGTGCGTCGCTGCTCCAGGCCCCGATGTGGGCGCACCCCACCACGGCTCGACCCCAACACCGCCGGCCCCTAACCCAAACGCCGCCAGCCCAACCCCTGCGAGGCTCCCTCCCGCCACGGTTCACCCCGCCGCTGTGGCTCTCGCGGGGGCTCGCCGATCTTCAGAATCAAAGACAGACCCGCCACTGGAGAACAAGGCGAAACAAATGTTCTGACTTTAAAAAAATGTTGGTGCAATATTTTAAAAAAACATTGTATTCAACAATTTTAAAAGAAATATTGATCTAACTTTCTTTTTTTAGAATGTTGATAATAGATTTTCATTGTGCTATCTCAACTCGAGCTGGAGCTGGGGAATTGACGATCGTATGTGCGCAGCATGATGTTGACAACACCGTGGTGGAGGAGCTCGAGTTGTCGCTCAGGCTTGCAGCGAGTCGCGGCTTTTGGTGTGGCACAGTGTTGGTGACAACAAACGCAATTTGCAGTAGCTTACTTTCGGCTCCTCTCCCAGTCCCAGGTTGTGGTGGTGTAATATTTTGTTGGCTACGTTGTCTGTGCGCAGTGTCTGTGTGGTGGTGGTGTTCGCTTCGACGTGTGAGGTACAATTACTTTTTATCTTAAATGATAAAGTAGTGCTCCTGCCGTCTTCTTCAATTTGTTTGTTGAATGTGAGTTTTAAAATTATAATAAAGATCTTGATGTTCAGATTTGAAAATTGCATGAGCAGGATCATACATAGATGTCAATCAGCTTTCATAAAAGGAAAGAATATTATGGATGGTGTGTTCACTTTCCATGAAATTATTCATGATGTGAGAGCAAGAAAGAAAGATGGGGTAGTTATCAAGTTAGATTTTGAGAAATCTTATAACGAAATCAGTTGGGATTTTCTTTTTGAAATCCTTGGACAAAGAGGGTTTTGTGAGTCTTGGTGTACATGGATTAAAGAGGTAGTTTCAAGTGGAACTCTCAGTGTGAAAGTTAATGGATTGACAGGAAATTATTTTAAGAGTGGTAAAGGTGTGAGACAGGGGATCCTCTGTCCCCCTTGTTGTTCAATTTGGCTGCAGATAGCCTTGCAAAAATGATTCATAAAGCTCAAGAGAATGAGCTAATCAAGGGGCTGGCTGCATAATATATCCCACAAGATGCGACATTTGCTAACTGCCTGTGCTTTATCGGATGATAATGACACTTTCAAGTGGTTGTGGGAGAAATCTGGGAGTTTTTCTGTGAGATCTTTATATACACACCTCTGTAGCAATGAGATAAACATTTCCAATAGAACTATCTAGAAAACTAAGATACACTTAAAAATTAAGATTTTTATGTGACCGGTAGGTAGGATGCCATCCTAACAAAAGATAATATGTTGTAACGTAATTGGCATGGAGACAAATGATGCTATTTCTGTAACTCGGATGAAAGTATTCCTCACATTTTCCTTGAATGCTCTACGGTCAAATATGTGTGGAGTTTAATTTCTATGGTTATTGGAGCTCCTTGTAGACCCACCTCCTTTTCTCTGTTTTGGGAATGGGCTGAAAGATATATGCCTCGTCATAAGAAAATTCATTTCACTGGTCTTGCAACTATTTGTTGGGCAATCTGGAGAACTAGGAACTCCATTTATTTTGACAAAAAAGCTGTTAAATCTCCTACTGAGGTGGTGTGTTTGGCTTCATCTTTTGTCTCTTATTGGTCAGATCTACACAAACAAGACGATCAACAAGACTCGGAGGGAGGCACAACAACAATGAAGGAAGCGGCTCTTCATTTCTACCACTATCACCAGTCTGACGAACAAGATGACACAGGAGTCGTACTTCTTCAATAGATGATGATAGGAGGTCTGTTAGGCTGAGTCTTTTGTCAAAGGTTGTTGTGATGTCAGTAATAGGCCTTTCTTGGTTAAACTGCTTTCAGCCGCCAGAATGGATCCTTCGTATCCGTTCTGTTGGTTTGTAATAAGGCGTAGAACTGGTTAAACTTCCTAGCTGCGACTGAACTCTATAATTTCGTTACTTCAGTAATAAAATTCGGACCTTTGGTGAAAAAAATTATCAATACTTATCTGTATTCCCGTGCCAGTTCAGGTCGTGCAAGTTACAGATGGATCCAGCTAATGACCGGTACTCCGTACGACTACAGTGGCTTCACGCACCCGAAGGCAGAAATCTCTGACGAAATTACCAACGGTGGCTGATCGACTTCTTACTTCCCGTTCTTCACGGGTAATTTGCTGATCGACCAATTGGAAATAAAAAAGGTTACTGTATATTAGTACTCCGTATATGGTAACACTGTCAGGGCTAAGAGGAACTTGTAGTCTTGTACATTGTTAACCAACGGACCAAACGCCGGCCATCGCACGAACGCTAGCTGTACAGAGCTGCAACGCCAGCAAGCGCGATGTCACTGTCCCTGTCCGTCGTCGTCGTCGTGCCGCGGCGCCGCCGGCCGCCCCAGCGCCAGCGCGGCGGTGTCCTGCCACAGCCGCGCCTCCATCTCCTTCTCCGTCAGCTTCCGCTCCGCGCGCCGCAGCGCAGACTCCAGCGCCGCGATCCGCTCCCGGTCCCGCCGGTGCCGAAGCTCGTGCAGCCTCCGCTCCAGCTCGATCGCCGACACACCTCCCTCGTCCTGCTCGCGCGATGATGACGATCCGGCGTCGTCGTCGTCGCTGTCGTCGTCATGATGTCCCCCGCCGCCGCCGCCGCCGCCGAAGCGCCCTCCTTCCAGCTCGATGAACCCGTCGTCGTCCGACAAGGATTGCATCGAACACTACGCAAAACACACGAACGCCAGTTAGCGAATCAAACATGCCAATTACCGCCGTGCTGCTGTTTGTGCAGACAAGTATCCGTACCTCAGGAGTTTCTTGCTCGCTGTCGCACTTCCACAGTGGTGACGGCAGTTGACGCGGCGCGGGCTCTGCCTCTGCCTCGAGCTCTGCTGCCAGCGCGTCCGTTCCGGCGCACCTATCAACTTCTTCCGACGTCCTCTTCCCGTCCTCGCCGCGCCCGATCTCCAGGCAGTTGGTGCTCGTGTCGGAGACGCAGCTCGACGACGACGACTGCAGGTTGCTGCTGCAGGTCTTCGGCGCGCCAGCGCCAGCGGCGTGATCCGTGGCGGCAGCGCCCTTCACCCTGCCGGCCTCGTCTCTGATCTCCTTGAGGAGCGCCTCCATCTGCGCGCGCACCTCGGCCATCCGGTTGAGCTCGACGCATGTCCTGGCGAGGAGGAGCAGCATGCTCAGCCCCATGCCAGTCTGCGCCGCCGCCGCCGCACCTGCCGAAGAGTCCGCCGACGACGACGCGCCCTCCTCGCTCTTCTCGGCAGCCTCCTTCCGGCCCCGGCTGCCGCCGCGCTTCCTCCTGCCGAACCGGATCCTGGCGCAGGTGAACCGCGGGAGCCGCAGCCGGGGCGGCGTCTCCGGGGAAGGCGCCTCACCATCCTCGCCTTCGCCGAGGTAGTCGTGGATCGTCCTCCTGCTCTTCGCGCCCGCCGCCTCTGCCTCGCCAATGTCACCGTCGCCGGCGGCGGCCATCGATCGCGTCCGCGAGCACGAGAGCTCAGTCACAGATCAGTGAACGGCCGGCCGGACGAGCTTAGCGCCCGGGCGTCGAGTGGAGTGGCGTGGCGTGACCCCGTGTCGAGTGGATCAACCGAGTGGTGAGAAGAGGGGGCGCAGGGCAGTGCGCGGCAACTGAGATGGCGTTAGTACGGTGGGGGCGCGGGACACGTCGGCGCGTTCCTGTTGCCGGACCGCGGCAGCTGCCTGGAACCAGTGGCGAATCTAGGATTGGGTGGTAAAGGAGGCTGAAGCTTCATCTTCATCTTCTTCCTCCTCCCTCCTTCTTCTTCCTCTTCCTTCTTCTTCCTCCTCAAAATTTCCATGGAAAACTTGCAGGATTACCATTGGATCCAGGGTGGTAAGGGGGGCTGGAGCCCCCCCCGACCCACCGCTGGATCCGCCGCTGCCTGGAACAGAACATTCCATCACGACAGACGATGAAGAAGAGTGAGAAAAAAGAAATCGTCAGATTCCTCACTGTGGTCTGGTAGTCTGGTTCCCCTGGTTTCAAGGTGAGTCTGTGGATGGACACCGTGCATGCATGACATTGCCATCACACCACACCACACCACCATTATCTCGAGAGATTAACTTAACACAACACAATTACACAAGTGGAGAGCATTGAACTCCTACACTGTTGAGGAACACGACCATCGTCAAGCTTAACACGGGGGCCGTCGCCGTCCGTTCCCAGTCTGATGCATGTAGTCGCATGTCGTGTCAGCATGGACCGGGGCCGCCGGGCCGGCGACAACTGTTCCATTCCCCAATCATTGGACCGGCTGGCGACGACGCGCGCAGCGCTGGAGATCGGCGCCAGTGACGGCGACCCGCCCGCCCGCGCCCGTCTGGAGAGGCATGGGCGTGAATGCTGCAAGTGTCAAGTCCCCATGGCCCCCGCGTCGTCCAGCTCGCCGCCAGGGACCCCGCGACAACGCTTAACCCCAGAAGCAAGCTAGCTGCCAGGAATGGCGATTGATTTATTAGCTAATTTAATTCCGGCCTGCTCGTGGTCTGACCGGCCGCCGCCAATGCAGGCGGAACGCGTCGGCGTCGGCGGGGGCAGCCGAGCGAACTAGCTAGCTAGCGGCCGAGACGACGTGGCCGGCCGGCCGGCGACGCGACGGCGCGGCGGGTGGAGGGGGGCCTGGGAGGGCATGTTGGCGACTTGACCACGGACGACTGGTGATCCAGCACGGCCGGGATCGATCTGATCTCAGGCTGCTGTTGACGGATTCGTAGCAGTCGCCATCGGCCGGCGAGGAGATTGGTAGTTGGGGGAAGCGTCCAAACGCGTGCACTGTCCGATCGGTCCATCGGGTCTCGTCGCCCGTCGAGCTCAGCTCGCTCGCCAGTAGCCCAGTACACAGCATAAAGCCGGCGATCTCGCGAGTAGAAAGAAAATGCTCGACGCGGCACATATTGACTGCCCGGACTTGTGAATTTTCGATAGCTCATCGGTTATTAAATAAAATGTTAAACAGAAGACACCAAAGTGGTCGTGCCGGAGTGGTTATCGGGCATGACTAGAAATCATGTGGGCTTTGCCCGCGCAGGTTCGAATCCTGCCGACCACGATTTTTAATTCGTTTCTATTTTTTTAATTTTATAGGCCGGGCCCAACCCATTTCAATCATTTGTCGTCATGAATAGCTTGTGGGCTGAGCCCAGTTAGTAAGGCCACCAGAATACCAGATGACGGACCGACGACGAGTAGTGCTGGACCGTAAGCTTTTAGCCCATTATGAAGATTAAATTAATTGGGCTTTGTTGTTCTTCCAACAAATGTTGCTTCACAGTTCTACTACTTTCCCTCTACGCTCTGTGACGAACCATTTTTGGCAAAGCTATACTCCTTTCACTTCAAAATATAGTAAATATTGCTTTAGACATATACACACATACAATGATTAAGAAAGTGGATGGAAATTTTCCGCTAAAAGAGAGACAGAGAAAGTGGATTAAATGATTTTGTCGCCAGAATAATTGGAAGGACCCGTCATTTTTGTCGCCTTTTGGAGGGCAAAGGTGAGCTTCAATCAAGTTGAATACAGGTGGGCACTCGCCTCGACTGGAAAGCACAACTAGAACGAACATTTCTCTCCTAGCTAGTTGCGCTAACAAATTAAATGTGCCGCAAAATGTTACTCGCCATTTTACCTGGATCAGTTGCTGTTTTTTGACGTACTGTCCCACGGACAGGGAGGCCTGGAGTAGTCGCTTGTGTGTGTTACGTGCGGACTTCCTTTTCTTTTTTCTGAACTCGGACTTCCTTTTCTTTTTTCTGAACTCGGACAGAGCCCAACAAAGGGAATCCCACGGACAGGGTGGCGCTTGCCAGACGATGACCGTGCCCATTTTTCTCTTTCCTTAATAATCTCCAAATAGAGCAACAACTCTTTCAGGGGCCCGCCTTCCCTCTGCGCTCAAAGATTCGTACGTAAGTCTAGCAGCATTGTCATCATTAGCGAATAATCGACGGGTTTAGCCTTTTATAGGCGCGGCGGCCCCATCAAACGTGGTGCAGCCCGTCCCGGTTCTCTCTCCCGCTCTCCGCCTAGTCAAACGTGGGCCGCTGCGTGAAGACTTGTACACCCAAAAGTTGCAGTCGTGCGCTTGACTAGGCGTATCGTCGGACGACGCATGCACTGCCGTATACGACCACGGGACTCTGTATAATAAAATTCCAAATGGAAGCACACTGGTTTTTCCACAGAAACGGAGAAAAGAATATGCCCCGGGAAAACGATAGCTACCAGACGTCCAGATAGCTAGCAGTAAGCTGATGAGAGCATCTCGTAATTAACAAGCCCGTGCCCACCGTAACGACCATCCAACACACAAAGCGCCAATTCCCGCCTCCCTGACGAAACTAAAATTGGTTCATTCAGTTCAGCTCAGTGTGCTTGAAACAAGTTCACCCGGCGTGTGCTTGAAAACGTTGCAAGCGAACGTGTCCGGGGCATGCGCAGGTCCCATGCATCGGGCTTGACCTGCCGGGTTGCCGACGATCGACGAGCTCGCTCGTCGTCCGCCGTCGCCGTCTCGACCGGGGGTTCGTGGCGTGGTGGAAGTGGAATCCACCGTTTCATCCCCGGATCCAGCTGGTACGCGGATTGCGGCGCGCGCACGGTTGGCTGGCCAAACGGAGATACTCCGCTAGATAGCTTATTAAATACTCCTACACGCAGGCGTGGTGTCCCGGTCAATCGGCAAGCTAGTGGGTCGGCGAAGTGAACTTCCGTCCGTCCGGTCGTCCACCGCCCCATGTTCCGGCCGCCGCCCCGGTCGCCCGGGGATCGCGACGGCCAACGACCTCCGAACCTTCCTTCCTGATCGATACTCCCCCGTGAAAGACCCATCGCCGGACGGACAGGCTGGATCGCGACCGACTGACACAAAGACAACGAGACTCCTCCTCTCAGTCGTTTGTCTTTTTACCTGCCCCGTGATATTTGCACAAGCTACTGTTGCCTTCGTGACCGACGAGCGAACGAGCTTTGTCTGGACGGCATGGGCGGCGGTGGCGCCCGGCCGGCCGGGCGCTGCCGTGCTCCGACGGCAAAGGGGCGGCCGGGGTCGTGGAGCAGCGGACCCGCCGACCCGCACGTGTTTGACCGGCGCCCGGCCGGGAAGGAGACCACCCACGGCGCCGCGGGGCCCGCCACCGCCAGCCGCGCCGCCGCGGCGGCCTTGCGTTTCCACCCGGCTTCCTTCCCGTCGGGCCCCGCAGGGAGGGTGCGGAGTCAAACAACAACACGAAAACGTCGCACGTGGGTCACGGCGGGCCAACCGAGTGAGCGACGAGGGACTTTCCTCGTGGGCCCATCCCGCCGGGTCGCCTACTTTTCAAATCCCTTCTAGGACTACTCTACAGGTAGTCTCCCGCGTACACGAGCCCGTCTGTTTATGGATAAGACCGAGGAAGATCGCGCGAGGAACCGAGGACCTAATGGTGGGTGGCCCACCGGTCAGTCTCACCCACACAGTCCCTGATTGGACGAGTATCTAGTACGGAGTACACACAACGAAACTTTGCAAAAAAATTCATTCGAGAGTTCTCGCCCGGGAAGACATACGTGTGGTGTGGTGACTGGTGATATGATCACATTTCAATCAAATAGAGGAGAAAAAAAATATAGTGATTTTCAATTGATCGAAGGAAAAATTTGATGAACACTTTTGTTTGTGTGCCTACTACAAAGGGATTGTACAATTTTCGTGTTGTGTTTCCTGTGCTATTTTTCGATCTGCTACGACTACGATCGCCCGACCGACCGTCGCCGGCCGATCGGATCACCCGTCGCCGTGTCCGGACTCCGGATGCGCGGCGCGGACTCATTCTGTCGTTCGATCCCCGTCCAGAGCTGCGTGCAGACCTCCTCCGTGTCCGGTGTTCTTGCAATTCTTGCAGGAACAGTGAGTGAACGGAGGCGGCGGCGGGGAAGAAGAAGCCAAGCCAAGTTGGCCACCATGGCTGCAAGAAAAATTCAGTGACCGAGAGAATCTCCGTCGCCGAGAATCCGTTTTGGTAGTTAATCCTTGGTCGGCGAGAGCTCGAGGATGCGGCCGGAGAGCGCGGAGACGAGGGCCGCCTTGAAGCTGGGGTCCCGCGTCAGCGTCATGGCCATCTGCTCCGCCAGGTTACGCCGGATCATCTCCGACGCCGCCGCCGCGGCCGCGGGCTCGCCGAGGCTCATTGCCGCGACGGCGTCCTGCTGCTGGTGGTGGTGGTGGAGCAGCTGCTGCTGCGGGTGGTGAGGCGGCTGAGGCGCCGCCGCCGCCGCCGGGGCAGCGGCGGGCCTCGGCGGCGACGGCGGCTTGGCGGCGTGCTTGGCGTCCTGCGGCTGCGACGACGGCGCCGGCGCGGGCTGGCCGTGGTTGTGCTCGCCCTCGTACGTGGCGACGAGGATGGTGTTGTCGTCGGCGCTCCGCTGCACCTTCTTCTTGACGGGGCACGCCGGCGCGAAGGAGCACCGGAAGTAGGCCCGCGGGCAGGGGTTGTCCTTGGTGACCTTCTGCCCGTACTTGCGCCACTGGTACCCGTCCTTCACCACCAGGCTCAGGTCCGACGGGTCCGCGTGCACGTACAGCTTCGACACCTTGGGCTTGCACTCCTCACGGATGCGCTTGCACGGCTCGCCGGAGGTGCACTCCATCTGGTCCGCCGCCACGCCGGCCGCCTGCAGGCCGCCGTGCGCCGGGTGCTGCTGATGCGCCGCCGCTCCGGTGTCGAGGCTCTCGCTCGTCTTGCGCTTCCTCGACGGGGACACCGACCCGCCCTCCGACCCAGACGACGGGTTGTTGTTGTTGTTGTTGGTCACGCCGGCGGCGACCATCTCCGTGTACTGGTTGTGGAGCGCCTCGTACTTGGCCGCCACCGCCGTGAGCGCCTCGGCCAGGCGCCGGTTCTCCTCGCCCATCCGCTGGAGCTCCGTCTCGAGGGCTGCGACCTGCGCGCGCGTTCAATTCAAGGATCCATTAGCCTCCTCGTAGCTCTTACCAAACACCAGAATCAATCAATCGACCGATCATCAGTCGTTCGTTCCAACCGGGATCGTGTTTATATATATACCTCTGGTTCTTTCTTGAGAGGCTGCAGGAGGAAGTTCTCCTCGATGAGCACCTTGGGTTTGGCCATGGCGACCACCGGCGCCTGGTGGCGGCTGAGCGACGGCAGGCCGACGTGCAGGTCAAGGCTCAGGGAAGGCTGGGTGCCGATCCATGGATCCATCTGCCGGTTACTAATCCCCTTCGATGTCTCGGAGCACGCAGGTCAACAAGGCTAGCTGCAGAGCGCTGCTCGATGTAGAAGAGAGGAGAACGAGGAGGGAGGAGTAGGAAGAATGCTTGAGCGTGGGAAGGCAATGGCTGGGGACGAACCGCAATATATAGAGACGGGGGCGACTCGAGGACTAGGAGGAGGAAGAAGACTAGAGAAGAGGAGCAGCACACGTCACCATCACCCCCACGTCCCCGCGCGCACGCGCTCGTCGTCGTCCCGGTCGCGCAGCGAGCCAGCAGCTGCCTGCCCGAGACCCAAACCCAATAAACAATCGGGGCGGGGCGGAGCCCCGTGGAATTCGCGCACGCGGATGTTGTGGAAGAAATCGGAGGTCGGAGGAGGACGAAGGCCAGGAAGGGGAGGGGAGGGTGCTGGACCAGCAGGGCACGACGGGGGCCCCGACCGCGACGTTTCTTTTAGGGGGTGATTGGTTGGCCGCACACAGGTCGGCCTGGCTCGTCGGATGCAACGCTGGGCTGATTGGTTGCCTGACCCAGCCAACGAACCAGGCTCGCGTCGTGCAAACAGGCACCCCGAACCAGGCCGCGCGGAAACGTGGGAATCGACCGTTTCCAGCGGGCCTGGCTCCCACGGTGCAAGTTGAGTCCGCACGTAGTAGAAAAATACTTGGGCGAGACTACCATCCGACCAACCAATCAGCTGCTCAACCGGGCCATGCTGCATCGGTGCACACAACCAATCACAGGGGCATTGCTGCTCGCAGCCTGGCCAGCGGCGGCCTGGCTTGCTGGTGCAATGCAGGCTCCTGTCACCCAGCGTTTTGTCGCGAGCGGGTGGGAGGTGGTGAGGTGAGGTTTGAGCATGTCGGCCTGCGGACGCGGATGCGAAATCGAGAGGAGGGTGATGACGACGGTCGCCGGGGGGGTTGGATGGTGGTGGATCCGTGGGTCAAGAAAACACACCACATGATGCGTACAAAGATCCGGGGTGGTCGGAATTGCCCTCCGATCCATCCCTGGGTTTTCCTGCTGGGGGAGTGAGGAGTGAGGACTTCTTGACCTGCCTTTTGGCGCTTAGTTTAGGAGTAAGCTGGCAGGTTTAGCCCTTCTTTTTTGTTCTCTCTTCTTTTTCAAATCCGGCAGGAACTTGATTCCTTTTTGGTTTATAGTATTTTCTTTGCATGGTTTAGGTGATGTGAGATTGTTCGTCTGGAGTATTCTTGATGTTGTCGTGTGGGGTCTTCTTGTTTGGTGAGCTCCAAAATTGTGGAATCAAACCCGGGCAACTGTCAACAAGTTAATACTATCGCCGTGCCTCTTGCCTAATTCTGACCGAAAAACATTCTTTCTCTTCGGAGACGAGACTCCCTACCATAGTGCTCGTCGATCGCACGCACGGGTCAATGTTACACCATTTTGTATGACCGTTTTCGCCCATGTTTAAGGTCGTAACCATAAGCTGTTTTTGACTGACGGCGCAGCCTTGACGCTAAGTAAATTTCCTTCTAGAGGGTGTTCGCGTGGAGGCAGGAGTTAGGGACGGCCGGACGGAGGGGTGAAACTGAAACTGAAAACGTTCTTTGTTTTGGGCTTCCGTATATTCAGTGGACCTGGTGGAGAGTGGGAGAGACTTGTGGCATTGACAGTGCAGGAACAGAGAAAGAACGGGTAAAGCTCACGCAAAGGACCGGCGCGCGTGGACCCGGCCGGCTGTTAGAGCGACTCGGTAGAAGTAGAACTTGTAGCTTGCTTGTTCGCGTCATCAGAAGTTCCAGCTCGGGATCAGTTGGCGACGGCGTCTCGGTGTTTCGTTAATGTGTTCATCTGAAAGAATTGGCAGTTATACTTACGAAGTCAAAGTGAACCACCCACTTCGATCTAAACGGGGTCAGCATGGCCAGTCAACCTGCCAACTTTATTTTATCGTGCATAATACGAACATAGTAATTGCTTAACTACTTAGCTAGTACACGTGTGCATTTCTTAACCCTATGAACACAAACATCCTACCCGGCCACACTATAACAGTCGTCGCCGGGAGACTTGACAGCAGGTTCGTAACTAACAGGTCTCGTTCACAACTTTAACGTGATTTACCACGGCGCCGTGCATTCTGCGTATAGAAGCTGCAGGTGCCTAGTCAGCAGTCTCTTCCGCTTGAACTAATCCTCTTGCATTGCCCAAGAGGAGAACGAACCAATAAAAAAAAATTGGGAGGTCATCATGCGCCTCACACACGACGTCCCTGTCGGGCCACAATTCGTGCACATGTGAACCCACGGCGCGCCGCAATCCGTTGCGGCTCGTCGCGAGATCGACCCGCGGCCGCCACCACCACCATATTCTATCCATCCCTTCCCTGGCATCACGGGCCGTCTGCTCGCACGGCGGAGGGCAGCAGTTTAATGCGACGAGAGAAACTTTGCATCCGGCACCCATCTCGAACGCATCATCGTGTCGACGACGAACGAGAGGACCTAGCTGCATGCTCGTTCGAATTTTAGTCCAAGTTCGCCGCCGCCGCCGCCGCCTGGTCCCTTCATCAATTGGTCACGTCGTCGTTCACGTCCAGGTCCGATCCGGTACAGCACTGTCGTCGTGTTGACCGTAATAAGCACCGTGCAGTGGCAGGCTCGTCGCTCGTCGTAGCGTAGGATCAGGATCAGGAATACCTCAACGTTGACGTATTCCTACCAGGTAGGTATAGGTAGAGTAGTTATTAGCAGCTAGCGGAGTACTAATTCGAAAAGAAAATCGGCATGCCAAAAAAAAACCCAGTAAAATCTGCCAGTTGCATATACAGTAGTATATAGCATCACGTTCTTGGTGCGGTAATTGTGTAATTCTGAGCGGTGAAAGGAATGCATGCATGCACCATGCATGGGAAGTGAAGAGCACTGAGCTCTCGATTTTATTTTTGTTTTGGGCGGTGGCAATTGTGTCCTGGAGCTCGCTTTTTTTCCTTCCTCGCGACGTGACGGTCCAGCTTGCGTGTGTGGAGTAACGTAGAACAGGGACGATGGCCGCGGTCAAGGGACGGTTGGAAAACGGAGGCGCGCCAACAGTGACCGGTAGCTGGATGGATCTACCTCGGTCTACTGCTACTTGCAAAAGGGTCATGGAAATTAGAAAGTACGGAGAAATGAACAGTTTACTACGGTCACTGTTGTAGACCTGGCCTCCTGAACGCGCCAGCGAGCTTCGTGTTTTCCTCTTGGATCAGTTCACGTCGTCCTCTCTACAAATGTACATGGCACTTTTTTTCTCACACAAGAAAAAGTCGCAGTACTGTACTACTTGCAACTTTAGTCAAATTGTACGTGTACGACGTTTAGTGTATACAGACACTGAAAGTTGTGTCAACAGTTGATTTGTATCTTTTTTAGGTGGGTTTGAGTTGACATCCAGTGTGCGCGGGTATTGACAAAGAAATGATTGTGAGACAAATTAAAAGGTTGAAATCTCAATATTCCGAATATTTTTCTCTTCCCGGAACAGTATCGATGATTCGATGGATTGAGCTAGTAGTCTAGTACCACCCCCCGACTTGCTGAAATCAAGGACCAACTTGCTGAAATCAAGAGATCCCGATCGCTTTCACTTCACATCACAATTTGGTCCAAAATTGGAGATGTAATTGGTAAAACAAATACTACTTCCGTCTGTAAATATATGACGTTTAAGGCAAGCAATTTACTTTAAAAATGAATTATTTTTTATTATAAATGTCATATATTTAAGGATGGAGGGAGTATTTCATACTTGCGGTCTGTTCAGCTAGCTGGTGGCTGATGACTGACGCTGATTTGTTCTAAGAGAAAAGTACCGCTGGCTGGTAACTGATGACTAATTTGTTCTGAAAGAATAGTACCGTTGGCTGGTGGCGGATAAGTCAAACGAACAGGGTGTCGATGGTGAGGAGATACTGATGACAAGACAACTAAAGAAGGAGGAGGGAAAAAAAAGTTTAGGAGAATTCGTTGGGATAAAAAAAACT
Organism: Cenchrus fungigraminus; assembly: GCA_036936925.1. NCBI lineage: Eukaryota > Viridiplantae > Streptophyta > Magnoliopsida > Poales > Poaceae > Cenchrus > Cenchrus fungigraminus. Next base: position 119,648,509 of record CM072773.1, read on the forward strand.
GCAGTGCTGTTGCCTCTCCGTGAAAGGTTACAGATGGAGTGGCACGTGTCAGGTCAGCCTCTGCATGCACTGAGCCGAGAGCCCGAGCAAAGTTTTGTTCGTTCATGATGCGCAGTTTGCAACTGCGGCGGGGTGGCAGACAGGAGCACGTACGGGACAGGATGGATAGCGTGTACTAGTGGATTCCACGTGACGCGCATGGTGGCCGTGGCCGTGGCCGTGGCGAGCTTTCACCTCACCTCCACCGTCCGGGTGCCCGGCGGGCCAAGCTGCACCGGAAGCAGAGAGCGCACCCCCACCCACGTGTCGAGAGATGGAAGCAAGGCGACAAGGCTAAAAGGCTGGTCCTCATGTGGGCCTTTGCCTTTTGACGACGACGGCCGCGCGGCGGCGACCGGTGAGTGAGTGCCACTCCAAAAGGCAGGCCCTTTGGGAAGCAAGGGAAAGGCGCACGGCGGTGGTGCGCGTCGGCGCTGGACCTTGACCGCCGCCGCCCGGAAGAAGAAGGAACTTTCGCAGGTTCGTCGTGCTGCCCGCGTCCAGTCAAACCTTTCTCTTGTTCTTCATCAGCTCTCCCCTTCGTCCTCTCGTTCCGCATCGCATCATTGCTTGCGTCGCCGTCGGGCGGCCTCGCTAGCTGCTGAATTGATTAGTTTTCAATTTTTTTTCTCTTTTCCTTCCCTTCTTCCCTCATATCCTGTCCAGCTGGGGACGCGGTGCAGGCTGGGGGTGATGCATCATGCATGCATGTGCGTGGTCTCGATCATGCATCATGCATGCATGCCTGCTGCCTGACGGATGCAAGGGCGACGATGGACTTTGCTTCTCACGGTCGCTTGTGTGTCGACGTACGGTACGGTATTTTGTAATATAAAAATGAACATGTGTATCGAGATCTATCACGAAATTTACTTTGTTAATGGTCGTGTTTAGATTCCTCTCCAAAAATTTTCGGAGAAAGAAATCTTGTATGCATGGAGCACTAAATGAAGTTTATTTGTAAAACCTTTTCACAGATGAGTGTAACTTTGCGTGCTGAATCTAATGAGCATAATTAATTTAATAATTTGCTACAGTAATGCTACAGTAATCATCCTCTAATCCTGTGTCAAAGTCCTCATTAGATTCCTCTCGGAAATTTACATACGGGTGTGGAAGTAATTTTATAAACTGTCTTTATTTAATACTCTTAATTAGTGATCAAAGTCGCATTTAATACTTCAAAAATTTTTACTAAACACGAGTTTGATCGATTCGGGATGGTGGAAGTTGCATTCACTTCATCGCCGAGAAGAGTCACACGGTTAGCACAAAAAGCCATCACGCGACGACTTTACTATTCTTACAAGATACATGCATTATTGCAGCGTCAACTAATGCATTATATTTGACAAATAAAGTGAACAAGATGCATGCATATATGTCCACATGGGAACGGCAACTGTAGTCCGACGACTCAAGACCTACACTTACGAGTCACGTGATTATCCTATTATCAAGAGAATTCCAGCTGGTCTGTTTTTAGTTATAATCCAAATTATATTATCAAGAGAAAAGGTATCCTTTGACGGAGCGGAGCGGAGGTCCGTCGTCGGCATGTTTGGCCGGAGCGAAGCAGAGGCAGAAGTAGCTCATCATGTCACACCCCTTGCTCGGTCGTGACTGGGGTGCGGGGGGCAACACACCACCCCCCCTCCGTCGTACAGTACGAGCATATATCCCGTTAGGGTTTTCCATTAGAGATTGATTCATTTTCTCATCTTCTTATAAGGTGTCGCTGTTGGCGTTATAACCTGACTCTCGTCGTAGTGAAGTTCTTCTGGGTAGCGCTAGTGATTTTTCTCTCTCGTATTGAGAGGTTTTCCATGTTAAGTCTCGTATCTCTTGTGCGATTTGATTTTTTTACGTTTGTCGATTATTCGCCATCGTTTATAACACTGGTCTAGCATACAGCCTTTGACACAAGTTGCATATGCATGTTGTATTGGACCGCCAACCGTCTGACTCGCGAAAAAAACTTGTGGATTCCATTTTTTTTTTCCATTTGACAAGCAGAGCTTTCGTTATGTACTAGTAGTGCCGTATCTATCTATCTAGCCTCGCGTCGACTTGGGAAGCGAGATGCCGGTCGTCGTGGTGGTATGCAAACAAATACAATGACTCACCGGAACAATTTTTTTAAAAACTATGTTTAATTTGGAGTTGACCACGTGCGCGTGTTACAGGGCTCGATCATAGCATAACCAATAACGTAGTAGGATTAGGACCCATATGCGTGCGTGCGTGCACGGGCGACGACCTGGAAAAGTCGTCGTGGGGATGGGTCCTCGGACGCTCCATCAGTCCATCACCGCCACAAGTCAGCGGTGCACGTACGGGGACGGGCCGACATTTTCTTACTTTTCTGGGCGTGAGCTCCGCGCGTGCCACCACCAGCTAGTAGCCGAACGCGATGGCCGGTCGATCGATCGACGATCCACCGGGACGACCGGCCGGCGGGCGAGCGGAGGAGGAAAAGTCAGACCGTGCCCACCACCGACCGCCGAGCGAGTCTGCGGCGGCCGCGAGTGTGCGTTGGAGCGCCGCCGTGGACGCTGCGGATTCGCTGTTGACCAGTTTGTGGTTCCGAAGCTGTTAACGTACTACTACTCGAAAGCAGGATTTGGATAGCAGGATTGTTCTTCTCGTTCGAATTTGGATTCTTGTTCCAGAACGTACCAACTGCGTCAGAACGTACTACTACTCGAAAGCAGGATTTGGATAGCGCGCTGCGCTCCACCAACAACTCTGACCTCGTCCGAGTGTCAACGGCTGCTCCTATCCGTCCCCTAGAGTGCGCGCGCGTCAAACTCGGCAAGATAGATATAGACAGGTCCACGTGGGTCGTGGGATGCTTGTTCTTCTCGTTCGAATTTGCGTGAAAAAATAGCGTAGTACAGTATAGTGGATGCATCCTCCGCTTCCGATTGTATTGGCAAAGGATCAGACATAAAATATTTATGTTGCACCTTGCTTACGAAATAAATGGAAATAAGCTGGAGTGGTTACGGCTTGGCAGTTGGCATTAATGATCCTTCAGATGCACCATCTACTGTTTTTTTTAACGGAACGACAAAAACTTTGTTCTAATTTTTATTAGAAAAAAAGAAAACACAACAAAACATACAACTCGAAACTACTCACAACCACAGACAACCCCTATTTACATCAGCAACCCCACGCCAAGCAATTCTCAAGACAGCTAGAGAAGCAACAAAGGAAGGAGAACAAAAAATAAATTACTGTGACTACTAAGTTGTTGTTTATTCCTGCATTCCCTCCCCGGTCTCGTTGCAGCTTGAAAAAATTATGCCTTCTTTGATCAGGTAAGACACATCTGCAACTTCATCGAATTCTTGTTGAAAAAACTCACCATTGCGCTCCTTCCATTGCTCTTGTCCTATGTTCTGTAAATGAGATTAAAGTCTCCCACAACTAACCATTCATCTCTCTTGGCTTTAAATCATGTAACTTATTAGAAAGGAACATTTATCCCTGTGATCTTGTGGTCCTTGTACGCTATCATCTGGTAGTATCATCATTCGCAGAGCCAAAATGTCAACCCAATAAACATTCCAAACCAAGGCAACTTCAGGAGTTTCTTCTTAAACTGCTAACAACTGAAAACCACTAGATTGATGGTGCTGAAGTGTAGTCTTGCACAACAGCCTAGACCATCAGCACAATCTCCTTTCCCAATATGGAAGTAGGCGCCACCTTCGACTTCTTGCTCCTTGTTCTATCGTGAGTGCCTCAATTGTCGTCTTTGTGAGTGGTTGTGGGAGGTGCTGGGCCAGATGTTCAAAATCAACATTAGCTTTATTTAGGGGATTAGGAGGTGCACCATCCACTATCCCCATCTCTTGTGTCTCTCATGTATGCCGCAGCAAGCCGGTCATACAAAGTGGACGAACATCTTACGCATGTGGACCTAGAGAGATTCTATAGGGGCATATGCCCTCTCTTTAAATCCATTAATTCTTGGTTTCGTTGAACTTTATCATATGCCAAGAAGTTAGCCGCATACACTTCCATGTGCTAGCTCAACTTTTAGATCATGTTCACTCGTAGGAACAACCAAACTCGTAGGAACACTCAACAAGGAAATGGCAAATTTACGGTCGTCTGAACGATTCGTTGCATATTCGCTCGATTACCGACACCGCTAAGCCACTGTAGCACCACACCACGCGGCCACGTGATCCTTTACACACACACCCCCCCCCTCCCACCCACACCAGCAACTTTTGTCCAGAAAACAAAATTTTTTAAAAAGTTTTGGAAACAAAGATTTCAACAACAAAAAAATTTAAAAAACTTTGTGGAAATACATTTTGGGAGAAAAAAATTCGACAATAGAATTTAAATAAAAAGCTTTTGGATGAAAAATTTATGAACAAAACATTTCAAGAAAAAGATTTGGTAGAAAACTTATGAGCAAAGTTATTAGAAAAAATTCGGGGAAACTTTTGTATGAAAATTTTTGAGAGCAAAACTTTTCAAGAAAAAGATTTGGTAGAAACTTATGAACAAAACTTTTGGATGAAAAACTTATGGACAAAATTATTAGAAAAAATTATGGGAAAAACTTTTGGATGAAACAATTATTAGGAACAAAATTATTAGAAAAATTATGGAGAAAAAGAAAAAAATCATGAAAGAGCGCGCACGGCATCCTCGATCCGGTCTGTCGGCACGGGGACCGGCTCCGCCCCTGCCTCGGCCGCGAGCTCTTGCGTGAGAAACTCACTGTGCCCGCCACCTCTCGCTGCGTGCTCCAGCGCGGGGAGCTCGCCGGTCATCTCGCTGCTCGTCGCGTGCTCTGGTGCAGGGAGCTACCAGGCATCCAGGCCCTCCCTCGCTACGTGCTCCGGCGTGGGAAGCTGAGCTCACCGGGCTCCCCGCCGCTGGCTACTCGCTCACACGATCACGCCATCTGGATTGACAGAGAAGAGAGCCGCGGTGTATGTCGGGTTTTTTTACCGTTGGTAACCGACCGGTTATCACCGTAACCGGTGTAACCGGTCCGGTCTGGTTACGTTAACCGACCGGGCCCCAACTGGCCAAATTTAAAATTTCAAATTTGAATTAAAAAAAATGAAAAATGAAAGAAAAATTCCTAAAAATATTTAAAAGTGCGTAGAAATCTAATAGTGTCAAAAATTTCAAATATTAGTGCATTTAGTATTTTTTACAGACATTAGAAGTTCAACACAAAAAGAAAAAGAAAAAAAATACGGTTGGCCCATTAAAGTCCATTTAGGCCCAAATGGCTAACTGTTCTAACTAGTCTGTTAACCGCTCTAGCTGGTCGATTAACTGGTGAAACCGACCGGCCAACCACTACCAAACCGGTTGAACTGCATTTTGAATTTGATTTTTTGATTTCACTCGGTATTTAGCGGTAACCGGTGTAACCGGTTCGGTCCTGGACGTATGGTAGTGCTAGTAGAAGACGAAGTCAAGAGATAAGGTTGTATTCAGGGACCCACCACGTGAATGGAAGAAAGAGGAAAGGCAGTGGATTGACCGTGCGGACAGAAGGTTCAGGGCGATTGTTAATTCAACAATGGGAGTTTTAGGGGCTGTTTGCTTCGCAGCCACAGCTCGCCTGCTTAAGGTTCGGCGAGCCACAAACAAAGGCAATTGTTTGCTTCAACTTTTTTCGGTGGCTGCCACAAGTTCTTACTCGTGTCGTTTTCCTTCTTCTGTCTGTCGTTTTGCAGTGTGGCGAGCTGTGGCGTGTGGCGGTGACTTTGGCCGCCACAACTTGCATGGCGAGCCACAAGAGGCGTGGTTGTGGCGCGCGAGGCAAACAACTCCTTAGTAAATTGGTTGTATTCACTCCTGGAAACAACCTAGAAACAACCAAAGACGGAAGTATTGGTAAGATTATAGTATCGACACATAAGGGCACTCTCAACCCAAACTCTACCCATATCCATAGAGTCCATATTTTGAGGATTCTATCATAAGAAACCATAGTCTCCAATGCAAAGTCTGAAATAGTAGTTTCTATAGATAGAACCATTTATTAGTGAACACAAAAGGAGCTGATCAACTGTGACATATTACTATGTGATCCACCACGCATCCCATATTCACCGGAACTCAACACAGAGCAAATACTCCACACAGAGCAAATATTACCGGAGAGGAAGAAGATCCAACGAGCGAGAGGAAGAAGATTCGTTGGCCCCTCCCCTCCGGCGGCGGCGCGTGCGGAGGCCGGCCCCTCCTCTCCGGCGATGGCGCGAGGGCCGACCCCTCCTCTCCGGCAACGACGCGCATGGAGGCCGGCCCCTCCTCTTCGGCAGCAGCGTGAGGGCTAGGCGGGTGGCCAACAACGACGACCAGCTCCCCTTGGCGACGACGTGAGCTTGACAGCGGCTTGGGCTGCAGATCGGTGCGGCGCTCCCAGGGAGTGGCTACCAGCGGGTGGATCTTCGAGCTCGAGCTCGGGCCATGTCGTCGTCGGAGGGGAGGGGACGGGCGGGCGGCCGACGACAACGACCAGCTCCCCTTGGCGTCGATGCGAGCTTGACGGTTGTTTCTCCGGTGACTCGCTCCAGTCGCTCCGCCGTGTCTCCATCGCCGGCGACCTCGCTTGCCCTCCTTCCGCTGCGACGACGCCCTCCTCGCCGCCGACGACAAGAGGGGCGTCTTCTGCACCGACAAACCCGTGTCAGGCGTCGCCCTTCGCACGGTCCGCGCCCACGCCGCCGAGACCCACGTCGTCCGGTACCCGGTCGCCGACGGGGACAAGCTCCACCTCCTCACCGCCGGAGACGACGCGGGAACTGGGGACGGGGGAGCACAGGAGAAGGCTGGAGCGGGAGGCGCACGTGCGGAGGGGAGGAAACTCAGCGGCGGCGGGCGGGGGAGCGAACGTGATCCATAGAATCGAGGAGCGCTTACCCAACGCGAGTCTGCGTGGAGTCGATGGCTTCGATGCGTATGAGGACTCGACGTCCAGATCAGAAACGGTGTCTTCGTTTTCCCCCTCTTTCCTTAATAAATACTCTGGCACATCAGCAAATTGCCTATGTGGCACTGTATTTAATGATCATGAACTTTGTGATAGAGTCTGAGTTGGAAGTGCCCTAACACGTAGCATGGAGCGAGTCAGCGAGAGTTAAGGGTCTGGGAATGTTCAAAAGTTAAAAAAATACTCAAATCGAGTCTCTGTAGCTGTAGCCGAGCTGAAACAAACTAAAAATAGCAAGGAGTCAAGGACCCAAGTGGACGGGATACTGAGAATAATTTTCTGTCTGAGAACATCACAGTGTGATAATTCCATAGCCGCCAGCCCGCCACGATGACCAGCGTTTCAGTATCGTCGTCGTCGTCGTCCACCACACATTCGCATATCTATCATCAGCCCACTTGCACAAAAACGGTTGGTCAGTCTTGGGTACGGTCTCCGTCTTGGCCAATGAATGCAGACCGACGACCAGATTATTAGGCCACGCCGCCGTCGCACTAATAAACTGGTCAAGGAGACTAATCTACTGCGTGCTGCCAGTGTCGTCTCGATCGTCACTCGTTACCATCACTGATGCTTCGTTTCGGAGGCTTGCTTTGCTTAAATAATGATGATGGAATCATGAAACCCATTCTTGAAGCAAAAGAAAGCAGGGGAAGAAATTCAGGGAGGAAGAATGGAAGAAGCATCCAACTCGGTTTTGCCCTGCGGCGCGAACGCGTACACACCGGATCGGAGCACGCGTGCATGCATGGCGGCATCTGCATGCGGCCGTCGATCGAATCTCCCCTGCACGATCCGATCCGGCTGTCCCCTTGTGTCAATTCTCTGGAGAAGATTCGGAAACAGTCACGTCGTCGCATCGCATGTGGCGTCGAGTTGGATGCAGATGGGAAAAAAGAAAAGGTGTACTGGAGTGGCCCCAAGGTCGCCGCCGTGGGGTTTTCTGTATCAGCGCATGTCCAGCACAAGCTGCACAACGTAGAAAAAGAAGATCAAAAGTTGATTAGTGATCGCGACTTGAAAAAATAGCTACTACCGCTGGCCCTGTGTCTACGTACGCAAACTCAAATCAAGGTGCATATATGATGATGTTTTGTCACAAGAAATCGATTTTTCTTGTGATCTTCAGAAGACGCTGTCCTTCTTGAATAAAATCGCATGACTTTGATTGACTATATCAATTCATCGCAGATCGAACATGGTTTAGTAGTCCGTACTTCCGACATAACAATTGTTGTTTAATCGGAACATACAGTTAGAACGAATTAAGGATGGAGACGAAATGACCATCTTCCATTAATTAACAGCCTGGAAAAATATAGGTTGATTTTTTTCTCTAGAAATTCTATAAATACTAACATTTCTTTCGTAAATTGTGAAGTAGACGCGCGACAACACAAACAGGATGTCAAAATGCATTTGCTTGCTAAGACACCCGGCGGCCAACAACCGACCGCCTTTTGATTCTTGGCCAAAAGTAGGCACGCGCGGCATGGATTTTTTTTTTATAGAACGCATGGAATCAATTTCACGTTCGCAGGACACATCTTGAACATAATAATTTAAATGAAGTCGTTTGCAGTTTGCACAAAAGTGTTGCCGGGCCTGTAAATAGAAAAGTCCTATGATGTACTACCAGCTTTACCAGGCACAGGAGGTCAGGCATCTCCTCTGCTTTATCCAGCACGTGGAACATGTGCTTCTCGTTCTGCTGTATGTGCACGTCGATCGCTTCCCTCTCCGCTGAATTCCGGCGACAGAAACTGTGTGTTACAAATAAATACTGCACGCACGTACACATGCATGCAATGTTGGTAGGGCGCCGCGGGGCTCCCTGCCCGCTGCCGAGGCCTTCGCCCGCGGGCGTCGTCGGCCGCCGCCGCTACCTCCGCCGGTGGCGGCGGTCCAACCTCTCTCCCTCCCTCCCTTCCTCTCTCTCCCCCTCTCCTCCCCTGCAGCACCACCACCTACTGGTCGCCCCGCCGTCGCCCCCCCCCCGCCCCGGCTCCGGCCGGTGCCAGCGCTCCCTGGCGCCGCCGTCCCCCTCGCGACATCTTCTCCCTCCAGCTCCGCGCGAGACGGCCTTGGTGCTCCCCAGCCCACCCCTCTCCCCCAGTTCCCTCTCCCCCAGATCTGGGCCGGGTGCACCGGGTCCGCCGCCGCCGTGTCGGCTGCCGGCCGCGGGGGCTTGCTTCTGCCTGCGGCGGCGTCGGCGGCCGTCGGGGCCGCGGCCTCCGCCGACCCGCCCCGTCGCTTGCCGCGGTGTCCAAGCGTGGCGCAGGACGCGGCCCAGGTTCCGGGACGGGTCCTGGTCGACCCGCGGGTGCTGCGCCGAGTCGACCGGGGCACTCTCCGCCGTGCCGCCTCCACCTGCTCTCCTGACACGGCGGCTTCCCGGGGCGCTGCGCCGGCTCCGGGCAGGTGCTTGCCGGCCCGCCTGCGGCGCCCGCGCGACCCAGCGGCGGCGGCTGCGCGAGCCGGCGGATCCGTGCGGCCTCGTCCCGGTGACTCTGCCCACGCCCCGGCCTCGATGTTCTTTGCTTGCGCCCTGGGCTCTAGCCGCCGCCCTCGCTGCGTCAATAACCCTAGATCTGGGACGGGTGTGGGCCCGGCGGTGCCGCCCTGCGCCGGCGGCGGGCGCGCCTCCTCCGACCTTGCGCCGGCACGGCACGGCCTCCTCTGACCCTGCGGCACTCCCTCCTCGCCGGCGGGACCGCCCGCGCCTCGGCCTGTCCCGCTCCTCCTCCTTGTGGCGGCGCTGTGCCCCGGCGGGCTCCCAGGTGACGACCCCCTCCCTCCCTTCTCCATGGCGGCCGCCGGCGTGGCCAGGGTCGGCCGCGGTCCCCTCCTGTCGGCCTTGCCGGCGCCAGCTGGCACCCCCCTGGCCGTGCCGGAGGCCTCCCCCGGACCCTGCTGCATCGACCTCCCGCCTCCGCCTTCTCCACCGACGATCCCCCTCGTGGCGGCGTGCTGCACCCCCTTCGCAACCTCTGTCTCGCCAGCGCGTCTCCGCCAACCTCCTCTTCGGCTTCGCCACCGACTCCCTCGACGGCACCCCCATCGACCCCCGTCAGGCTCTTCAGCGGTACCCCTGCAGGCTTCTTCCCCGCCGTTGGCCGCAGCCCCTCCTCCGTGCTGGCGGCCATGGCTCCTTCCCCCCAGCCGGCGGCCGCGTGCCCTCCTCTGCGACGTCGACCGTGGCTTCACCCTCCGGGCTACGGCCTCTATCCCTTCCCCCTCGACAGCAGCTGTGGCTCCCCGTCGCTGTGCGAGTACTGCGCAGCCCTGTGCGGACAGGCTGGCGTCACTCCACATCCCTGTACTGCCAACTCCCATCCTTCCTCCCGTAACGGAGCCCTCGAACTGGCATGAACACACCCTCAAAGTCATTCCCCGACAAGCACAGGAGCCGCCACGACGCCCGCGAAAGCCGGAGCTCGCCATCAATCCGCGCCAGGAGTAAGGATCCGCGAGGACAACGATCCTTGGCGCCACGCTCGCCAGTACGCGGTCACTGTACATTTCACTGTGCGGCATGCCTGTAACTGCCCCTCTTTGGCTTATAAAAGGAGGAGGCAGACGCCCGGCCGCGAGCACGTTCATTCGCGCGCTACGCTCATTCACACGCTCACTTCGCACTCCCACTCACTCATGATATTGGCATTGCCTCAATCATCCTATCGATCAGGGACTTCGAGGGCTCGCCTCCTCTCCCGCCTTGCTTGTAGCCCCCTCTACGAGCACCCTGGTGCAAGATAATACAGTGCTCACGCACACCCTGCTGGACGTACGGCCCCGTGGCCAGAACCAGGATAAATCCGTGTCCCTGTGTTAGCGTTTGCACCAACCATCGAGAGACAAATCGCAGCGCAATTCACTAGTTAGTGCCGGAGCTAATTCGGACACCGACAGTTGGCGCGCTAGGTAGGGGGCACGCGCTGTGATCATCCACCAGCTCTTTCGATGGTGATCCGCATTGAGTCGTTGTCAAGGTACCCCATGGGATGCTCCGATCCGTTCCCGGCCAGATTCAAGATTCGATTCGGGAGCCTGGAGTTCCAGGCGACAGGCAATGGCTACCACATGCGTCTCCTCTCAAGGAACGCGAACGTGGAGGTTTCGGCGCCAGCTTCAGCGCCATCTCCACAGTCACCCCGACGCCGGAGGCGTTCGGGTTAGCGCTCAAGACGAGCGCGCACAGAGCGACGCAGGGCGGCGTGCGCCGGCTCCCCCCAGCGGGTCGAAGCTAGCGAGCTCCAGCCTGCCGTTGCAACGGAAGGAGTCGCACCTCCACCGGCAAACCCGACGGCGCGTCCCGTCAGGGAAGCCGCGGCCGCGCGGCCGTGATTTCCCCACGGATTGCGCAACTCATCCATGGTATACTCCTCGTCAGCCAGCACAGACTTGGCCGCGTACGAGGATCTCCCGGGTCATCACTTCATGTCGATCCGGAACCTCATTGCTACCTCGCTCGACGAGTCGTACCCCGACTCCGACAGTGAGGAGCACACACGTGGGCACGGGGGCCGAGAGTGGGACTACTCTGGGCTCCGGGACCCCGAAGCCTACAGGCGGTTTCAGACCGCGGCAGACTACTGCCTCACCTGCTCCGATGACTCTAGCGTGGGGGATTACGATCCCTCGCGCGAGTGCTTCATTGTTGCCATCGAGGAGCACGAAGACGAGGGGAACGGAGCGGGTGATGCGGCGGCTCGCAACAACCCGATGGTGAACCGGAGGGCGGGAACGCCGCCGGACAATGCTGAGCTCGCAGCACAGCTGGCCCAAGTCCGAGAGCTGGAGGCAAACTAACGACGGAGCGCCAGCAGGTGCGGTAGCTGCAAGCCACGCTTGAGGGAGCCGGGCCCTCATCACACGGCGGACGCGCCAGAGAAGCGGGGTGTATCGCTCATGCCCGCATCGAAGCTGATGTTGACGTGGATCACCCGCTGGCGCTGACGAGAGCCAGCCAGAAGCTCGTTGCCGTGGCGACCTTGATTCGGGCCATGCACGAACCATCGATGCCCAAGGGACGCAACCTGCACCACGAGGCACATGCCCTCATCGAGCAAGCCGTCGTGCAGCAAGCCGAGAGCTCCGCGTCCCGCATGCGCCACCAGTCTAGCGTGAGCGCTGGTGGAGGCGCCCGGGACTAGGAGGCGTCAGTCCACACTCCGCACGACCAAGGCAAGGCGCCCACTGTCCACGACCGTACCCAAAAGAAGCCCGCGAAGGAACGGATTCAGGACACGCGCGGCAAAGCCGACGACGGCGCGCGGCAAAGCCGACGACGGCGATGCCCGCAACATCCTAAACAAGAAGAAGCAGGACGCCGCAACGTCACACGGCTACCACCCATGACGTGGTGGCCGCTACGACAGCCAGGAGGATAGGAGCCCGACGCCGGAGCCCCCGAGAACCCGTGTGTTCAGCCGGGCGATCCACGCGGCCCCGATCCCCCCACGCTTCCGGCAACCTGCGACCGTGACCAAGTACTCGGGGGAGACGGACCCCCGGGTGTGGCTCAACGATTACAGCCTGGCCTGTCAGCTGGGCGGCACCATCGACGACGCTATGATCATCCGCAACCTGCCTCTGCACCTCACGGACTCCGCACGAACATGGCTCGAGCACCTGCCCGCGAACCAGATCCACGACTGGGACGACCTGGTCAAGACTTTCGTGGAAAACTTCCAGGGCACATACATGCACCCTGGGAACTCCTGGGACCTTCAAGGCTGTTCCCAGAAGGCCTGCGAATCCCTGAGGGACTTCATCCGCCGCTTCTCCAAGCGCTGCTCCGACCTCCCGAGCATCAGCAAATCCGAGGTCCTTCACACCTTCTTGGAAGGCACGACTTGCCGGGACCTGGGGCGCGAGTTGAGGCGGAACCCTCCCACCAGCGTGAATGAGCTGTTCGACATCGCCACCATCTTCACCTCTGGAGAAGAGGCAGTTGGAGCGATCTTTGATGACAAGAAGGGCAAGCGAGCGGAGGACGCGCCCGAGGAGGGCAGCAAGCCCAAGGACTTCGTGAAGAAGCAGAACCAGGGCAAGAAGGCTCTGGAGCAAGGCGAGGGCTCCGATGAAGTCCATGCTGTCGACCCCGCTCAGAAGGGGGCTCGAGGCCCTCCTCGAGGCGGTGTGTTCGACGACATGCTGAAGAAGTCGTGCTCGTATCACAAGACCCCAGTCGCTCACACCCTCGAGCAGTGCGACATGCTCAGGAAGTACTACAACCATGTCACCGCGAAGGAGGACAACACCAAGAAGGATGCGGGCGACGGGGGCGATGACGTATTCCCCCAGGTGGAGAACGTGTTCTTCATCTTCGGGGGGCCGACGGTGGACATGACGTCCCGGCAGCGCAGGCGTGAACATCGAGAGGTCTACTCCGTTCACTCGGCCATGCTGTCCTACCTCGACTGGTCGGAGGAGATCATATCCTTCGGCCGCGAAGACCACCCGGACCACATCCCGAATCCGGGGTAGTACCCGCTTGTTGTCGATACCATCATCGGCAACACGCGATTCTCCAAGGTGCTGATGGACGGAGGCAGCAGCCTCAGCATCATGTACTCCTCCACCTTGGAGCTCATGGGGATCAGCCTGGACAAGCTGCGTCCCAGCAAGTCGCCGTTCTACGGTGTTGCGCCGGGCAAGCGAGTTCAACCCCTCGGGTATGACCTGCTGTTTGTTTCGGCACACCGAGCAACTTCCGCAAGGAAGTCCTCACCTTCGAGGTGGTGGGATTTCGGGGAGCATAGCACGCCATCCTTGGGCGCCCGTGCTACGCCAAGTTCATGGCGGTCCCGAACTACACCTACCTCAAGTTGAAGATGCCGGGGCCAAACAACGTCATCACGGTAGGCCCGTTGTTCGAGCACTCCTTTGAGTGCGACGTCGAGTGCGTCGGGCGCGCTGAGGCGCTCGCGCATGACGAGACCCTCGTGGCTGACCTAGAGAATTTGGCCAACGAGGTCATTGACTCCCCCAACAAGCATGCGGGTGTTGATGGTTCAAAACCGTGTTGAAGTTCACCGCAAGCCTGCGGGTGACTTGGTGCCTTTTTCACCAAGGAGGGTCCCTCAAGGTTTGTCAATCCAAGGATCGGAAGCAAACTGCTAAGGATCTCTACCTTGTCTAGCCAAACTAACCTAACATTAAGCGTTGATTGCATATGAGATAAACCTAATAGATATATGAGTGAAGTGTAAAGGTTGATCACATCCATAACATAGGCAACTTAAAGGAACAAACAAGGATAACTAAGGCCTACGTCTTCTAGTTGTAGTTCTAGCCGAAAGAGCAAGTGCAACATGCATCTCATCTAAAAGCCATCTTTAAACTACTACCCTCCGGTCAAACCCCCTAAGGCACCCATCGTACACGCGATCGACATCCTGTCACGATGCCCCGTTTCTTGTATAGGTAAACCTAAGAGCACACTCATAGGGAGTGTGTCGTACTCCTTGGTGGATTCGGTATGAACCCCTAGCCCCCATGGCTATGAGATCACCCCGAGCAATCTATGTCGACGGTAGATTGAAATAAAGCAAACCCAAGAAAGCACAAGATCATAAAAGGAGGAATCGAGTCACTAAAGATCGGATGACATGAAGTACTTTACACACATAGTAGATGCGTTTAGGTCATCGCCACCGAATACATACCATCGAAGACCTCAACTAGCTCTAGAACTCCGCCATGGCACAACAACGCAGGGCGGCCATGGCGGCTAGGGTTGGCCTAGGCCATCCCCTAGACAACTTCGAGGACTCCGCCGCCGTCGTCTCCCTTCGGTTTTCACTTCTAGGTTTTGCCGAGTTCTGGCGAATATGTCTTGGGCTGAGTTGATCTCGTGGGTAAACCTCCAAGTCTCAAGGGCCTGGGCCCACTAGCCCACTTCAGGCCCGCCATCCTTCACGCGGCTTTTCTTGCAATTTTGACATTTTGCATCTTTGCATATGGGCTTTAGACGTCATTATTCCCGCGATCAAGATAAGGGGTCTTGTCGCATGAACTCCCGCATATTCTGTTTAGGTTCTCAGAGTTTCACGGCTTCATGCTTTGGTCCTCGGGTCATTTGGAGTCATGTTCACTTCGTGTTTTGACTTGTGCCAGGCTTCGTGACCTTCTCATAAGATGCTCGATGAACTCTACCCGGAAGTCCTCATTTAGGCGCTTAAATCTTGCGTAAACAACATACTCCAAAAACCACATGCAAGTGTGAACTTGTTACATCATTAGTATGCCTAGTGGCGGGTTAGTTATAATTCAAAGATCAAACCAAAGTGTAACAAGTGCTCTTGGTTGACGAAAATCGACCGTCAACAGCGGGCAGCTTCGAGGCTCCTGACCACACCAAGGCTGTACCCCTCGACCCCAGTGCCCCCGAGGGCAAGGCGTTGAGGATCAGCTCCACCCTCGACCCAAAATAAGAAGTGGTGCTCGTCGACTTTCTCTGCACCAACGCCGACATCTTCACGTGGAGTCCCTCGAACATGCCTGACATTCCGAGGGAGGTCGCCGAGCACTCCCTTGACATCCAGCCTCACTCCAAGGCGGTGAAGCAACGCCTGCGACGCTTTGACGAGGAAAAGCACCGGGCGATCGGAGAGGAGCCGCGGAAGCTCTTAGAGGTCGGGTTCATCAAGGAGGTATTCCATCCCGAGTGGCTAGCTAACCCTGTATTAGTTAAGAAAAAGAATGGGAAATGGCGGATGTGTGTAGATTACACTGGTTTAAATAAAGCATGTCCAAAAGTTCCTTTGCCACGTATCGATCAAATAGTAGATTCTACTGCAGGATGTGAGCTTTTATGTTTCCTT
Source organism: Cenchrus fungigraminus (assembly GCA_036936925.1). Lineage (NCBI taxonomy): Eukaryota > Viridiplantae > Streptophyta > Magnoliopsida > Poales > Poaceae > Cenchrus > Cenchrus fungigraminus. The sequence continues at coordinate 119,664,367 of CM072773.1, forward strand.
GATGCGTATTCCGGCTATCACCAAATCAAGATGAGGGAGTCCGACTAGCTCGCGACTTCTTTCATCACGCCTTTTGGTATGTTTTGCTATGTCACGATGCCATTTGGTCTCCGAAACGCGAGGGCTACATACCAGCGGTGTATGCTCCACGTCTTCGGGGATCACATCGGGCGGACCGTTGAGGCATACGTCGACGACATCGTTGTAAAATCCAGGAAGGCGGACGACCTGGTGAACGATTTGCGCGCTACGTTTGATTGCTTTCGGGCGAATGGGGTGAAATTGAACCTCAAAAGGTGTGTCTTTGGGGTGCCGCGTGGCATGCTCTTGGGTTTCACTGTCTCCCAGTGAGGCATTGAGCCCAACCCCGAGAAAGTCTCGACCCTCGAATGGATGGGACCAATCCGCGACCTAAAGGGTGTACAAAGGGTCCTGGGCTTCCTGGCGGCTCTGAGCCGTTTCATCTCACGTCTCGGTGAGAAGGGCTTACCCTTGTAGCGGCTCCTGAAGAAGCATGAGCGCTTTTCCTGGACCACCGAGGCCCAGGAAGCCCTCGACAAGCTAAAGGCGACACTCGCCCACGCTTCGATCCTGACACCGCCCCAGAACGGCGAGCCCCTCTATCTCTACGTAGCTGCAACAACCCAAGTGGCTAGCGCGGTCATCGTCGTGGAGAGAGTAGAGGAGGGCCACGCCTTGCCTGTTCAAAGGCCGGTGTACTACATTAGCGAGGTACTGTTTGAAACCAAGATGCGATATCCGCAGATCCAGAAGTTTCTCTACGCGGTGGTGCTCGCGCGGCGCAAGCTACGGCACTACTTCGAGGCCCATCCTATCATCGTGCGTCTTTCCCCCTGGAAGAGATAGTTCACGACCAGGATGTCTCGGGTAGAATAGCCAAGTGGTCAGTGGAGCTCATGGGTGAAACTCTCACCTACGCGCCACGAAAGGTAATAAAATCGCTAGTCTTGGTGGATTTCGTCGCTGAGTGGACCGACACCCAGCTACCCCCTCCCCAGATCCACGCCGAATGCTGGACTATGTACTTCGACGGGTCGGTGATGAAAACGGGCGCAGGCGCGGGCCTGCTCTTCGTCTTACCCGTTAGAGAACATATGCGCTACATGGTACGCTTGCACTTCCCTGCGTCCAACAACATGGCGGAGTACGAGGCCCTTCTCAGCGGCCTCCGCATCGCCAATGAGTTTGGCATCAAGCGCCTTGACATCCGGGGGGATTCTAAGTTGGTCATCGACAAAGTGATGAAGGACGCAAGCTGCCACGACGAGAAGATGGAGGCGTACTGCAACACGGTGCGCAAGCTCGAAGACAAGTTCCTTGGCTTTGAGCTCAACCACATCACACGCAGGTACAATGAAGAGGCGGACGAGCTGGCCAAGATCATGTCAAAGCGAATCACCATTCCCCCGAACGTCTTCGCCCGCGACCTCGCCGAGCCCTCCGTCGATTTTAACAAACCGGCCAAGGCTCCTGGCAAGGCCTTGGGGGCTAGCCCCTCGAAGGCCGCGGGCATCGAGCCCTTGGACGAGGACCCCTCGAAAGAGGAACTCGAGGCCTCGGACCACGAAGGGTGTTTGGCAGACGAAGCTGAAGTGATGGAGATCTACGAGTCCCCACCCCCTCGGGACTGGCGGGACCAATACCTCGCTTCGATCGACCAGGGGGATCTGCCCCCGGATCAGACCGAGGCGAGCCGCGTCGCCAGAAAGGCCAAGTCCTTCGTCGTGATCGACGGGGAGCTGTAAGCGCAGCCCCTTGGGGATTTTGCAGCGATGCATCTCCATTCCCAAGGGCCGTGAGCTGACTCGAGACATCCATGCCAGCGAGTGCGGTCACCACGCGACACCACGCACCCTCGTGGGCAAGGCGTTCCGCCAACGCTTTTACTGGCCCACGGCGGTCACCGACGCCAACGAGGTCGTGCGCACCTGCGAAGGGTGTCAGTTCTACGCCCGTAAGACTCATCTCCCTGCTCACACCCTCTATACCATCCTAATCACGTGGCCCATGGCTGTGTGGGGGTTGGATATGGTCGGGCCCCTGCGGAAGGCGCCCGGGGGCTTCACCCACATGTTGGTGGCCATTGACAAGTTCTCCAAATGGACCGAGGTCCGCCTCATCAGCAGCCTCAGGTCCGAGCAGGCCGTGCTGTTCTTCACGGACATAGTCCACAGGTTCGGGGTACCTAACTTGATTATAACCGACAACGACACCCAGTTCCCGGGCAGAAAGTTCTTGGAGTTCTGTGATATCTACCACATCCGCGTGGATTGGTCAGTTGTGGCGCACCCACAGACGAACGACCAAGTAGAACGTGACAACGGCATGATTTTACAAGGCCTGAAGCCGAGAATTTTCAACAAACTGAACAAGTTTGGCCGGAAGTGGATCCAGTAGCTACCCTTAGTTGCCTGCAGCCTCAGAACGACCCCGAGCAGAGCCACGGGCTTCACCCCGTTCTTCCTTGTCTATGGCATCGAGGCTGTCCTCCCCACGGACTTGGACTACGGGTCCACGAGGATCAAGGCTTACCAAGAGGAGCAGAACCAGCAAGCTCGCGAAGACTCGCTGGACTGTGTTGACGAGGCCCGAGACATGGCGATCCTACACTCGGCAAAGTACCAGCAAATCCTCCAGCGATATCAAGCACAGAAGGTTCGACGTCGAGACCTCAGTAAGGGAGATCTAGTGCTGAGGCTATAGCAAGATAAACGAGGCCGGCACAAGCTCACGCCGCCGTGGGAAGGACCGTACATCATCGCCGAAGTCCTCAAGCTCAGCACGTACAAGCTCGCGAATGAGAAGGGCGAAGTCTTCACCAACGCTTGGAACATTCAGTAGCTACGTCGCTTTTATCCATGAATTTCCAAGTTGTTTTGTACATACCTGATATTCGCAATTGTAAATAAAGCAAGGTCACGAATAAATACAGGGAGACTCAGCTTTCTTTCGAAAACCAAGTCCCCCTCGGGGGCTACAATGGGGGGCAACCCCCCCAATGGTCCCATTTTTTCGCAAACCTTTTCTTTCGAAAGTGCTAACACGTTATGCCTCGAATGCTTAAGAAGATAGAAGCAGGGCGTGCAATAACTAAGGCCGGGGACGGTCGAGTAACGGGACCGCCTACGCCTCCAAGAGGATACGGCGTCCACCTCACTACCCTACGCTTAAGTTACTCATGTATTTGACCCTCCCAGCCGAAATCCCTCTAAGACACAAGGAAAATGTGATAGCATATAAAACCAAATAGCCAACAAGTTCATACATTCGAATAACTATCTGTTCATCACAAAAGGGCACTTGGCCAAAATCCTAATTACGGACTACGGGCTTCCACACCCAGTACTTTCAGGGCGCGCGGGGGCTCGAGGCGGCGGCATCCTCGCCTTCGTTCGCGTCAGGGAAGAGCTCGTCCTCGAACAGGTCAGCAAGCGCTGTGCTAGAAGCTTCGGCAGCGGCATCAGCTTGATCGATGGCGGCGACCGTGCCGTCGTCATCAAGTCCCTCGGCGACGATGTAGCCCGTCGTCAGTGCATCGAGGCCGATGAGGTAATGGGTGGACACCACACCTAGGGTCTTCTGAACACCGAGTCGAAGGGCGCCCTTTGGGCGCTCGGCGACACGGCTGCCCAAAGATCTTAGGTGACTCGCCAGCGTGCTGCCTAACAAACCCTCGGCCTCCTCGATCTCCTTGCACACATCGAGGGCAGCACCCTCCAGATCCTCCAACTCTTCCTGAGCCTTTGTGTAGGAAACCTGGAGGACCTCCGCCTGTGTCGATGGGTCCGCCAAAGCTTTCCGCAGCTCCGAAACACGAAAACAAGCGTCAACACGAGCTTTGGCAAGCCCGAAATGATTGAAGGTGCCGGGGCTACGTCTTACCCTCGGTCTGCCCCTTCTCCCTCTCGAGCTCTGCTTGCGCAGCACCGGCCTCCTACTGCAGCTGCAGAACCGAAGCATCCCTCTCCTCGACGGTGGTCTGCAAGGCCTCGACGGTGAGGCTCTCCCGTACCAGAGCCCCAGTGAGCAGCTCGACTGCCACTTCCCGGATCTGGAGCTGAGAGTTAGCCGTTGTAACCTCTGTGTCCCGCTGCTGGAGCGTGGACCTAGCCTTCTCGAGCGTCGTGTGCTCCAGCTAGAGCTGGGTCTGCGCCTCCTCGCACGCGCGCGGTCCTGCTGAAGCTGGCTCTCGGCCGCCGCTAGCGCCTCGTTCTTCTCCTGGAGAGCGGCGCCCAACTGTTCGGCCTCCTAGGCCTTCTGCGCGGCTTGGATCTGACAGGATCGTGCCCCTTCGAGGGTCGTGTGGTCCTGCTGGAGCTGAGCCCGCGCCTCAGTGAGGGCCGAGTCCCTCAGCATGAGCTGAGATTGGACCTCAGCAAGCGTCGCGCGCTCCTGCTGGAGCTCTTCCTTCACCGCCGCCAACGCCTCCTCTTTCCCTTGAAGCGCAGTGCCCAGCTGCTCGGCTTCCTTAGCCTTCTGCTCCGCCACAGTCCGCTGAGCATCGCGCTCTTGCTCCGCGCGGAGCAAGGCGTCATCGCGCGTGCGAATGTCTGCCTGCAGCGCCTCCACCTGGGATTGGAGCTGGGTCACCGCCGGGCCCAGATCGTCATTCGCCGCCTTGAGCTCGTCAAGGTGGGCGTACAAGTCGGCGATGTAGGAGACCTTGTCCCCCGCCTGCTCTTGTAGTTGCTGCAAAAAGGGGAGAGGGTCAGATGAAACGCACACAAGAATGAAGAAAGAAAACCGGATGGCGCCAACGCGAACACACTTACCCGGAAAACCTTCAGCGCCCTGCCCGTGTGGAGCTTGTAGGCGTGGTCAAGGGCGTGCTGCAAGGAGACACCGATTTGGTTGGACTCCTGCCACAAGGCCCTCTCCGCCTCCGCATCCCGCACCAACTTGTCGGGGATCCCGGGGTGGTCGAACCTCAGGTCCCACGCGTCGTAGCCTTTGAGGGTCCCAGGCTAGCGCGACGTGGACCCTCTGCCCTCTTGCTCCACTATAGCACCGGCCACCAGCGCCGGCACCACCACTTGGCCATCAGGCCGCACCAGTAACACCCCGGATGCGGGTCCGGATCCTGGTGCGGTCGCCTCCGCCTCCTGACCACCAATAGGGGTCGAATCACCATCAGCAGGGATCGCACCCCTCGAACGGCCCTCGACATCTGTGACAACCCCACCCACGATAATTCTGTACTATCACCTAAACCACTCCATTTGGTCATTAAGCGATAATAAAGAACCATCACGTTGAGTGTTGCCGGGTCAAAGCCCGGTAAATCACTTGAATCAACACACAGAGGATCGAACACGTATACATTAAAACTCCCACGAAGGAGAGTCCAGAGTACCTTACAATTTAAAACTAATCTTCCTCGTAGGGTCAATTATTACAAAACATAGTTCATAACATGATGAACCATGGTTCAGAGTTTTAAACAGCGGAAATAAACTAAGTAATGCGATCATCATCATAGGAGGCTATCCATGATGATTTTACTTAGCATCCGACACCCACTGCAGCTCCCAGCCGTGGGGTATCTCACCAGGCCAAACAACTTCACCCAAACAACTTCACCTGAAAACAACATATATAGCAAGGCTGAGTATACTAATACTCAGCAAGGCTTACCCATCTAAAATAAAAGACTTAACCTCTAATCATGCAAGGCTTTTGGCTGGTGGGTTTGTTTTGTCAAAAAACTACTAAGGAGTTAATCCTTACTTTCAATATTTTAGCTCAAGTTCCAGTAGATTAATTCATTACTAGATAAGCAACTATTGCAAGCATGAGTTGTGCAATACAATTTAATCAAACATCCAGTTTATCAATATTCCATCATAAAGGGATCACAAATGGCAAGATGAATAAGCAATCTCAGATAACGGTGAGAGGCCGACAATCGATCGATTAATAACCTTGCAAGGTAGACCTAAACACATGGAAGAATGCATACCCCAAGAAGATCAAATAAACAACGAAACGGGGTACACACCGACCAGGCGGTTCCCGTCAATCTTCAGTTCGGGAGCGGAACCTACATCCCTTGATACAAGGATTACTGGATCGCTCTCACACGAACATCCAGGCTCACACAGGTACTACACTGTTGCAAGCAGGGGGACACATCACGGTGCCCCAGGGTAGTAGGGAAAGGTTCCCTTGCCGCGTCAATCGGGTACTAGGCTTACCGTAACCATTTCCGACAAGTGTTTAGTACGTTCAAACGCTTAATCTCTTAACCACTGGACCGGAGCCCAAGATCCCATGCTCTTACCACGTGAGCAATCCAATTTATCAAATCTTATGATTCCAACATAAGAACCTATTCTCGCGAGCGAAGTACATCACCCGACTTGTACTAGGTCCTTAGTGCATAGCAACTAGCGACCTAGCATACTAGTAAAAGATCATAGGTACTTATGGATCATGCAACTAGGGTTTCAATTCAACTCCTAAACATAAATGCACATAGATAATCAAACATAAATTTAGAAGTTAAAAAGAAAGCACGTAGGTGAATGATAAACCGGGGGCTTGCCTTCACTAGCAAAGTTAGTAGGAAGGTCTTCCGAACTTTGGTTCGGGTCTTGCTGCACTTCCACGTAGTTCACTTCTCCCTCGAACGGTTCGTCACCTCGTTCCGAGACAAGCTCGCTGCTACCGTCAAAAGGTTCTACACGGAGATGCACATGCAAGAATTAAATGGGTGAATTTATTTTAATTATTTACAAAACAACACATGACCATCATGGAGGGCATGGTTCGTCACATTCACTTAAATAAACATATATTCAACATACTCTTCCAAAGAAAAGGAAAAAGGCAAACAATCATTTATTAACATTCTTTTTGATGGTGATTGTGTGCACATCTATACAAACAAAATAAAATCACTCCACAACAGTAACTAACTTTCACACATCCACTAAAATTTATTAACAAGCCACTGAATTAAATATGTCAAGATCAACATGTGTATAACATACCTTATCATGCATTTTATAACTACTCAAACTACCACTAAGCATATAAAAATAAATATAGCTCCTCTGGTCCTGATTTTTCTCGTACAACAAGATGAACAAAAAAACATGCTCTCACACCAAAAATCATGCATAGGAAAAATCTATATTAAATCTAACAAAAATAACAAAACCAGTCTAGTAATTAAAACACAATTTAATCTAGGCAAAACTATTCATGTAAAGGACTTCAACTTTTCATCAGAGGACAAAATCAACATAACAAGGGCCTACACCAAGGCTCAAGTCCTAAATCTACACATAACTTCAAACAAACACATAGGTCACTCTAGCACGCATAAATCAAGAACCTATTTTAACAGAGTCAAACCAGCATGCAAACTTTACCAGAGACTCAACATATCACCTACAGATCAAGGTGTAAAAAGTAGCCAGAGAGCAACCCTACACAGTGCTAGGCAAAAAGGTGAAGCTACTACTAGCATAAAGGCTAAATAAAGCATAACTCAAAATCTACTCAGTAACTTTGTGCAAAATTTTATCCAGAGCTCATGAACATCATGTTTCCCAACATATCCAAATTTCAAGTTAAACTCACATCTACAATTTAAACTAAAGCAAAAATAGTTCAAACTGAGTTTTCAAAAATATTCAAAACATATTCAGAAAAATCCTATAAAACCTTTCTAGGAAACACAGTACTCCTCACAAGGATTCCAAAAAGTCATCATATGCATTTTCTGATTTTTCTGTTATTTTCTATGAATTTTGGAAGGTGCTGGACCTAGTTCAAAGGAAACTAAGACAAAGATTATTACAAACGGGCCCCTAGTTCGCAGATCTGCCCCTGGAAAGAATTCAGACGTTGCAATGTGGTCCCTGGGCGTCGGCAGCGGTGGGGATCACCGAAATCCGGCCAAGGGAGGGCTGGGGTTGGCCGGGGAAGGGCGTGGGAGCGACAAGGGACTCACCCACGACCGATTTGAGGGGTTGGAGGCGGCGGAAAGTGCTTCGGCGAGGCAGCTCGGCGGTACCCAGCGGCAACCACCGCTGCGGGCTGAACTCCGGTGAGGGCGACGGCTCGGCCTGGGCAACAAGCGATCCGAGCAGCTCCGGGAGGGGCTTGTGGTGGTGAAGAACGGCTCCAGTGAGAAAGAGGGAGTCCGGGAGGTAGAGCTCGCCGTGGGGGTCTAATGGCGGATGGCGGCGGGCGACTGCGACGTCGTCGTGCCGTGCACGTGTGACGGAAGCCCGGGAGCTTTTGAAGGGGATGACGACGACTCAACGACCACGACTCGTTGACGGAGGAGGGTCGATCGCGGTATGGGCGGAGGTACGGCAGCGATGGCGTTGGCTGGGCGCTGATGGTCGGCGCGGCACGGACGTGGGCACATGACGCGTGGTGACCGAGGAGCGGGTGCGGAGGTCGGTTTGTTGTAGGGCGGACCCACCGCACGCACGTGGGGGAGCGCGCCCCTCCTCGGCATCCGGGTCCAGCAACGTACGGCGCGCAGGCGGCGCGCGGGCTGGCGCTCTGGAGCGACGGGTGCAGGGAAAATATTCAGAGTAGCACAGTTTGACCACATTTTTCTCCAAAATTTGCTACTAAAGTGCACCAAGAGGTAAATACCAAAGTTGGAGATCTCATGACCCTCTACAACTTTTATAAAGGCGGATAGGTGTTTTGATCAACCAATTTTGCACAAACGGCATGCCAAGATGCTGATTTTCTCGACCCAAATACTGTTCACAGCAGCTTTGACCAAGTTTTTGAGCAACTTCCACTCAAAATTTGAATGTCCACCAATTATGAAAGTTGTGTTCCCGGAGACAACAAACAACTTTTGTATTGGCTGATTTTGAAGTGTTTAAGTGAAAATTGGAGAACACGGCAAAAGTTCTAGACATGGTGTTGTTGTCCAAGGGTTTGACTAGGGGTTTGACTAGATCTTTGACCAAGGGCTTAACCACTAATGATGTTGAATTGATTAAGGCAATGATTAGCACTAATTAACACTGATTAAAAACACGGGGTGTTACAACATCCATGCCGGCGGCGCGGAGCTTCTGCCTTCCCCGCTCGGCTCCTCGTTCCATCGTCGCCGCGATCGTCACCGCTGATCGTGGCACCCTCACCGAGCCGGGCCTCGTTGCGCGCGACGCGTCTTGCGCCCCTACCTTGAGCGCCTTGGTGGGCACAAGCGCGGGGATAGCGGGCACACCCGTCCGGCTAGCGGAAGAAGAAGAAGAGGGGATTCGACGAAGTGATCAATAAAATCAAGAACACAAAGAGCAAGGCACCCCTTACCGCTGGACGGATGCCTGCCGCTTGTGTTTCTTCGAGGGATTCAGGGGCGACGCATGTTGACGGTTCAAAACCGTGTTGAAGTTCACCGCAAGCCTATGGGTGACTTGGTGCCTTTTTCACCAAGGAGGGTCCCCCCAAGGATTGTCAATCCAAGGATCGGAAGCAAACCGCTAAAGATCTCTACCTAATCTATCGAACTATCCTAACATGAAGCGTAGATTGCATATAAGGTAACCTTTAAGAGATACGTGTATGATAGCTCAAGGTTGATCACATACACGAACATAGGCGAGGTAAAGCGCCACCAAGGGGACGACTAACCCTATCGCTTTCTAGTTGTAGTTCCGGAAAACGAGCAATAACCAAGCATCTCATCTAAAAGCATCCTTAAACTCCTACCTCCGGCCTACCTCCCGAAGACATCCGCTCGTTCGGGGGAAATCATCCTGTCACGATGCTCCCTTAATGAAGCGGGGGATCCACGGGCGTGCCCAAACATGGACAAGCCTACAAACCACGAAGGGTCGACATACTAGATCTAATCACCATGATTACATAAAGCATGCTATGTAGTCTAACCTAGGATTAGACTAAGGATCAAACATATTCATGAAAGGTAGAAAGTAAAGACGGAGACATGGAATCGCTTAAAGATCGGAAAGCAAGATTACAATTGCTCACATAATAGTAGATGTGTTTGGGTCACCACCACCGAGTACATACCATTGATGACCTCAACTAGCTCTGGAACTCCACCATGGCACAACCACACAGGGCAGCCATGGCGGCTAGGGTTGGCCTAGGCCATCCCCTAGACAACTTCGAGGACTCCACTGCCGTCATCTCCCTCCGGTGCTCACTTCAAGGTTTCGACGAGTTCTGATGATTGGATTGGATTCCACCCCTCCCTTGGATATCTAAGGGGTTGTATTTATGCCCTTGGGGAGCCTTCGGCGTGCTCCCCCTTTCCTTGCACGAGATCTTACTTAGGAGTTAAGCAAACTTGTTTTCCATAAAATCAGCCCCGCGCAGATTTTTCTGATTCGCAGCCCTTCCTTTCCGACACCATATCTCCCACGTCCGGACTCCAAATAATGCAAATTCAGTCTCTATATTGTGTGCCACGAAATTATCTCCAACTTTGATATTCATTGCTTTCCTTGGAAACGAAGATAAGATCCCCAAAACGGCCTCGGAAGATAATCTGTCTGATTTCGGACTTATCTGCGCAGCAGGTATTTCGGGGGCGATATCTCCTAGCTCCTTGACCCGAATTAGACCTTCCATATGTCCAAATCAAAGCTCTCGTCGAGGCCCACAACTTTGGTATTCAAACTTTTGTCATTAGAGGTCGTTTAAGTCTCTGAATCTACACCGAAAGATCATGCTGTTCTGGGCTGCGCGAATATGTCGGGCTGAGTTGATCTCGTGGGTAAACTCCAAGTCTCAAGAGCCTGGGCCCTCTGGCCCACTTCAAGCCCGTCATCCTTCACGCAACTTTTCTTGCAATTTTGACATTTTGCATCTTTGCATATGGGCTTTAGACGTCATTATCCCCGCGATCAAGATAAGGGTCTTGTCGCATGAACTCCCGCATCTTCTGTTTAAGTTCTCGGAGCTTCACGGCTTCATTCTTTGGTCCTCGAGTCATTTGGAGTCATGTTCACTTCGTGTCTTGACTTGTGCCGGGCTTCGTGATCTTCTCACAAAGTGCTAGATGAACTCCACCCGGAAGTCCTCATTTAGGTACCTAATTCCTGCGTAAACAACACACTCCAAAAATCACTTACAAGTGCGAACTTGTTACATCATTAGTGTACCTAGTGGCGGGTTAGTTATAAATCAAAGCTCAAACCAAAGTCTAATAAGTGCTCTTGGTTGACGGAAATTGACCGTCAACAGCGCACCCCCGAACCGGGCAGACCCCTCGATGACGCGCCCTCATCACGAGGTGCCGCGTCCGCAGCGGAGGCGGGTGGGATGCGAACCCGCGCCGGTGAGGGCATCGACTCGACAACGGCCTCCTTGCCCTTCGCCGTCGAGGCCGAGGGCTCCTCCTCCTTTGCCTCTGTGACGGTCTGCTCCCCGTCGTCGTTGTCCTCGTCCGGCTCCGGTGTGTTTTCCGGGGGCGGCAGAGAGGAGAGACCCTCCTGCTCCCGCCTCTGGTATTCCACTTCGTACGCATCCCTCTGCTCCTGCCTCCTCCTCCTCGTCTCCTTCTCCGCCTTCGCCTTCTGCTGCTGCTGCTCGGCGCGGTTAGCAGCACGAGAGTTGGGCAACGGGGGCTCCGACGGGTGGGCCGAGCTGCTTAATCCCTGTCATCGTGACTACGATTAGGACGAATGGACCTTCTCAGCAGATCTAACCAAGCGAACGGAGCAAGGGCGAATTACTTACCAATGGAAGATAGCCCTCCTCAGGGTGCATCTTGAACGACAACAAGTCGTCGTCCTCGCACCCCACCTTCCTGGTGTCCACCGCGCGCTTCGCCCTCGCGGTCGCGTACGCCAGTGGGAGCGGCGGCTCCAACATCCACGAGCCCGCCAGGGCCGCGGGGTCCGCGCTCTCCGTCATCCCGAAGATGGGGATCGCCCTCTCCATGAGCGGGACCACCTACCGCCGGTGGAAATTCACGATGATGGCCACCGCGGTCAGCCCGGCCTTCGCCAACATTTGCAAGTCGTCGATGAAAGGCTCAAGCTTCCTCTGCCTCACCCGGGGGACACTCTATGCGCCCACCTGTCCGGCTATTCCGTCAACACCTTCCCGGTGTACGGCGGGAGCCCGGTGCCATCGTTGCGAAGGTAGAACCAACCCTTCTGCCAATCGGTGTTGTTCGACGTCATGGTGTAGGGCAGGTACAGGTGCTTCCTCATCTCGCGCACCATGAACGTGAGGCTGCCGGCGTGAACGGGCTTGCGCAACCCCTTCGCCCCACTAGCGACCGTGTGGAGCTCACCCCGGAAGAGATGAATCCATAGGTCCCAGTGCGCCTCAATTCCTAGGAATCCCTCGCAGACGGCAACGAAAGTCGCCACATGCGAGATGGCATTGGGGGCGAAGTTATGGAGCTCCACCCCATAGTGGTAGCACAGGCCCCGCATGAACTTGCTCGTGGGGGCGTTGAATCCCCGCTCGTGCAGGCGCTCGAAGCTCACGACGTAACTCGACGGCGGGCTCAGCTCCCGATGCGCCGCCGGTGATACGATCCATTCCGGCCTCGCCAAGTTGACGATCTTCGGCAGCTGCCTGCCGGCGACGAGCCCCTGCAAGGAGTGCTCGTCCACCGATGATGGGCTCCACACCACGGCATCACCCATCTTAACCATGGCTGGGAAGGAAGAGAGTGGGAGCTGGACGGAAGCGGAGCGAGCGCGTGCGCACAGATCTACGGTGACGGAGCTCGTGGGTGCAGAGGAAGGCGAAAGTGGGAACGACGATTGCAAATGGCTAAGGTAAAAGATCCCCTCCCCGCAGTTCCTTTTTTATAGAGTAGGGAGGGAATGGAGTAGCCACGGGTGCGGCGGGAAACTGCAGTAAATGCGGTGGGTGCCGCCTGTCGCTGACAGCAGGTCTCCACTGCCCCGAAACTAACACACGTGTGCGCGGCGGCAATTACTGCGGCGCAGTACTGCAGCATGTCGCTTCAAAACTGCCTGCTGAACACGCCACCTCGCCTAAAAAGGTGCGCCCACTACGCCCACTCCACGCCACGTCAGTCACTACCATGCACGCGTGGCCATGGTTTGGTCCACGACCAAAGACCAAATGACGGGGTTCCTTCCAAGGTAAGGCAACCCCCTCGAATCATACTGATCAGGGGCTCGAGGCCTGGCCACTCGAAAGGGTTCGACGGGCACCCCAGATCGAGGGAGCCAAGAACGGCCAGGATGCGCTCGCTCGAGCCTACCCTCGAACGTGGAGTCAGGGGGGCGCCCTACGTTTCCCCTCCAAACTATTACTGATCAGTGGCTCGAGGCCCGACCCGCTGAGGGTACGACGGGCGCCACATCTGCACCTCATAGAGAGGACTTACTGATCAGTGGTTCGAAGCTTGGCCTGGCGAGGGTTCGACAGGCGCCACAGATGCGTAAAGACGGGGACGCGCGACGCTCCCCACGAGGCCCTACTGATCAGGGGTTCGAAGCTAGACCCGCGGAGGGTTCGAATAGGCACTTCAGATCAACAGAGTCAAGAACGACCAGGGCGTGCGCGATCGAGCCTATCCCCGAATGCGAAGTTCGGGGGCGCCCCACATGTCTTGTTCAAGGCCAGACAAAGGTAGCTAATCAAGTGATCCCATCGAGGGAGTGCTTCCGCGCCCTCGGTCCCTATCGAATGAGACCGAGCCCTGCTTAGCAAACCTTTGTGAGAGCTCTCATGGACGTGTCTCCGGACCACAAGCTGACCCCTATCGAACGGGGCACGGACGCCCACTTGAACTATCCGTTAACAGCTCACCGAGACATCCATGACTCACTACCCGCTCGAGGGAAGCATGGATCGCCTCACCCCTTCTCCCTGCGGAAGGGCGACGAGGGTCGTAACACGAAACCGATGACTTTTCCTGATCGTCCCTGACTGGGCCAGGGCTCAGGGGCTCCTCGCACCACGACCATCCCCTCTGAACATGTCACACAGTCGTAAGGACCTATGGAGGGTCAACCCCCCCCCAAATAAATAAGCAAATCCACCTGAGGACGCCTTGGGTGAGCTCGACGCCGCTCCACCCGCGTAGATCGCTGATGCCGACTGAAATATCGATGAAGCCTGCCGAAACAAATGCAAAGCGAGCCCGTCACTCGACGCTTATAAACCTTGCACGAGTGCATACACACCAGCAAGGCTTCGGGGGCTACACCTACGGGTGCGCTAGCGCGCCCCCACGAAAATTCATGCATGTTCAAAGAGAAAGTCTCACACAGAGCACGTGAGGACATCACCTCGGGACCACCAGCCTTTGCCGGACTGGTTCCCATTCCCGCAAAGGCTCGGGGGCTACTGTCGGGGACGGTCATAAGGGGTCTCCTAACTAAGGGGATAATCACCCTCGTTAAATGCAAATCGCATACGACCAAGTCACCGCGGACCAAAAAGGGACAAGGCACATGCAAGACCCAACAGTCGCTCGAGCCTCTCCATCGAGGGCGCCTACCCGCGCACCCCTTCTCCGCCTCGCTCGAGGGTCACGGCCCCCCTCGAGTGGATATCAAGCTCCGCCTCACTCGAGGGCCACGACCCCCTCGAGCGGAGTTCCGTCTCGCTCGAGGGGCTCGGCCCCCCTCGAGCAGATGTCAAGTTCCGCCTCGCTCGAGACCACCCCTCGATCAACGGCGCCCTGCCCCTCCACTTCGCCTGACAAGAGCATTTAATGCTCGGATCCGCTGCAGGACGCTAAAGTTAAAAGCAAATCGCCCCCCACGCCACGCAGCTGACATGGCCTGGGGCTCTGCGCACCTGACACCATCACTGTGCGGCCAAACCCTTCACTGTGCGGCCATCCCGGCGTTGTGCAAGCGCTGCGCGGCCCTGTGCGGACAGGCCGGCGTCACTCCGTGGTACTGTGCCGCCTGCTCCCGTCCTCCTCCCACGGCGAGACCCTCGAACAGGTATGGGAGCACCCTCGAAGGGTGTACGGGCGGCGAGCGGACACACGCGCTGGCCAGCGCCGCAGTACAGATGACGTGGGCCGTGTCTTGTCCACCAACTCCAGCGCTGTGCGGCCATCCCCGGTGCTGTGCGGCCATCCCTGTCGTTGTGCGAGTACTGCGCAGTCCTGTGTGGACAGGCCGACGTCACTCCGCAGCCCTGTACTGCCAACTCCCGTCCTTCCTCCCGTAACGGAGCCCTCGAACTGGCATGAACACACCCTCGAAGTCATTCCTCGACAAGCACAGGAGCCGTCAGAACGCCCGCGGAAGTCGGAGCTCGCCATCAATCCGCGCCAGGAGCAAGGATCCGCGAGGATGAAGATCCCTGGCGCCACGCTCGCCAGTACGCGGTCACTGTACATTTCACTGTGCGACATGCCTGTAACTGCCCCTCCTTGGCTTATAAAAGGAGGAGGCAGACGCCCAGCCGCAGCCACGTTCATTCGCGCGCTATGCTCATTCACACGCTCACTTCGCACTCCCACTCACTCACGATATTGGCACTTGCCTTAATCATCCTATCGATGAGGGACTTGGAGGGCTCGCCTCCTCTCCCGTCTTGCTTGTAGCCTCCCTCTACGAGCACTCCTGTGCAAGATAATACAGTGCTCACGCATACCCTGCTGGACGTACGGCCTCGTGGCCGGAACCTGGATAAATCCGTGTCCCTGTGTTAGCGTTTCCACCAACCATCGAGAGACAAATCGCAGCGCAATTCACTAGTTAGTGCCGGAGCTAATCCGGACACCGACAGTAAGTGTTGAGGGTTCGGAATGTCCAAATCTTAAAAAGAGCAAATAGACTATGATCGAAAGAATCACGTTTGGGGTGGCTTATTAATTTAAATTAGGAATGCTCGAGTCTCGTGTAGCAAGCTGAAACAAGGTAAAAATAGCTAGCCAAGGAGTCAAGGACTCAAGTGGCCATGTGGATGGGATGGTATTGAGAATAACTTCTTTGTAAGAACATCATAGTGATATACTTCGACAGCCGCCACCACGAGTCCATGACGACCAGCTAGCGTTCCATTAACGCCGTCGTCCGCCACACACGTATATCGTCCGATCCGTCGCCCACTTGCACAAAATTAGAACGGCCGTCTCCGTCTTGGCCAATGAATGCAGCTAGCGGACCGCGACGACCAGATTATTATTAGGCCACGCCGCCGTCGCACTAATAATAAACTGGTGAAGCAAGGTGCGAGAACAATCTACTGCTGCTGCTCCCGGTGTCTTCGTCACCCGTTACCATCGTCACTGATGCTTCGTCTTGGCGAGGCTTGCTTTGCTTAATAATGATGATGGAATCATGCTTGAAACTCATTCTTGAAGCAAAAGCATGCAGCGGACGAAGAAGCATCCAACTTGGTTTTGCCTGCGGCGGACGCGCGCGTACACACGGACACCGACTGACCGACCGGAGCACGCGCGCGCAGCGCAGGGCGTGGATGCATGCATGGCGGCATCTCTGTGCATGCGGCCGTCGATCGAATCGAACCTATAGATGTCCAGAAGGCCCGCGACCCGGTGGCCCGCCCGAAAGCACGGGTTTTCGGCCCGGCCCAAGCACGGCCCGGCACAGAGCTTAGCGGGCCCGTGCCAGCACGGCCCGGTACACCAGGCCGGGGGTGGGCCTCCAGCACAGTACGGCGGGCGGCACGGCCCGGCACGCTAAATTGGGGGTGGCCCGTATACGGCCCGTTAAGCTGAAACGGCTAGGGAGGGGGGAGGCGGCCCAGCCCACCGCGGCTCGCCAATGGTCGGCCTGGCCAGTGGCATATATAACCGGCCGAGTCGCCTCCCCCCGAAACCCTAATCCCATTCGCATCTCAGCTCGCTCGGCTGCAGCGCCTTCTTAGCTTCTCGCCTCTCCCCCGCCGCACACTGAGATCTCAGATCCCCGCCGCTGCCCTCGTCGTTCCACTTCCTCTCCATCTCCGGTGAGTAGATGTAGATGTAGGCCTCGACGCCTCGGCTCCTCCTCAATCCTCCAGTTCACCGCACACCCGCATCTCGGCATCTCGCAGCAGTTGGTTGTCGACTCGTCGTCTTCGTCATCTCGTCGTCGGCTCCGGGCTCCGGCTGCGCAGGTAACCGTCGCCTCCCCCCAAACCCTAACCCTAACTCGCAGATCTAGATCTAACTCGTCGTCTTCCTGAAGTTCTTGTGCTAACCTAGCATCCTCCTCCTTCTTGCAGGTCTCGTGCTGATGCAGTGATGCTGCACGGGGCCGCGCGTCGTTGAGGAACGGAGCCGCCGAGGCGGCCAGGCGGGTTGCAGCCAGCAGCTCGAGCTCGTCGTGATGGCCGACATGGACGAGTACACCATCAACGATGACCTCAGGGCCTGTGGGCTCCCTGGGGACGACGAGGACGACCTGGTATCCGGCGGCGAGGCATTGTTCGGCAGTGTTGCTGCTCCGATCAATGCTGATGGCGGTGATGATGCCGGTGCTGCTGGAGGTGCAGGTGCTGGTGCTCCTCCTCTTCCTCCTCCTCCTGAGCCGCCCGTGATGCCTTCATGCCAATCCATCAACACTTCTGGGGTCAAGCGATCCCGGTCTCTTGCATGGAATGACTTCGATGAAATCTTCGACACTTTGCCCACTGGCAAGAAGGTAAGAATCGCTGCCAAGTGCAAGCATTGCGGCCATGTTCTTTCTGGTCGTTCTTCTGCTGGTACTGGTCACTTCGGCACCAGAAGGTCTGTGTTGCTAAAACTAAGCATGCTGCTCTTGTTCAGTCTCGTATTGCATTCAGTGCTGATGGTTCTGTTTATAATTGGGAGTACAAACCTGATGTTGCTCGTAGGGAGCTCTGTCGTTTAATTGCTAGACTTGATTTGCCTCTAGGTTTTGGTTTTGAAAGTGCATTTGAGGAGTACATTCAGCGTGCTCACAATCCTCGTTTTACTAGTGTATCTAGGCAAACCACTACTAGAGATCTAGAGAAGTATATCCTTGGTCGTCGATCTGATCTGATTGAATCATTCAAGTCTGTTTCATCTGTTTGTCTCACATCTGATATTTGGTCTGGCAATGCTAAGGAAGATTATCTTAGTGTGGTTGTTCATTATGTATCTGCTGATTGGGAGTTAGAGAAAAGAGTGATTGGTCTTAGGCTCATTGATTGTTCACAAAATGGTGTTAACATTGCTGAGCGTGTTGATTCTGTTGTTACTGAGTTTGGTTTGAATGATAAGGTTTTCTCTGTCACTCTTGATAATGCTTCTTCAAATGCTTCTGCCATGTCAAAACTCATACCTAAGTTTATTGGTTACCTTGGTCCTGATTCTGATCCACTTGACAAATTGTGTGGTCTCTTGCATCAGCGATGTGCATGTCACATTATTAATTTGATTGTCAAGTCTGGTTTGAAAAGGATCAAGGTGTATCTTGAGGTTTTTAGAACTGTCATTTCTTATTTGAACTCCTCTAACCAACGCATTGCTGAGTTTCGTAACTTTTGCCTTGTTAAGGGGGTTCGACCTCGTAAATTTGGCTTGGATATGGATGTGAGATGGAATTCTACTTATCTGATGCTTAAGCACCTTTTGCCATATAGAGAGACATTCTCTACATTTATTGGTGCTAGTTATGGTTTGGTTAATGGTGAGCCTCTACTCAGTGAGGGGCATTGGGTTGTTGCTGCAAAGATTCTGGAGTTTCTGCAAATGTTTTATGAATCAACCGTTGCTTTATCTGGTGTTTACTATCCTACCAGTCCTTTGATGCTTCACCACATAATTGAGATTGCTGGTCATTTATATGACCAAGAGACTAATCCATTGCTTATGAATATTGTGACTCCTATGAAACTAAAGTTCCTTAAGTACTGGCAGAACATACCTCTTTTGTATTCCTTTGCATTTGTTTTGGATCCTAGAGCCAAGATGAGAGGTTTTCAAAATGTTCTTCAGATTCTTTCTCAGACTATTGGTTGTGATTATTCCAGTTACTACAATGAGGTAAGAGCTGAATTATATAAACTGTATAACAAGTATGAGAACAAGTTTGGTGCAATTAGGAGTCAAAGAAACTCGCAGGCAGCTGGATCTACTGGTAAGAAAAAATGGCTTGGGGTAAGATCTTTGGTGGTGCAGGTGCTACACCTGCATCTACTCTTGCATCTACATCTGCTCCTGCTACATCTACATCTACTCTTGCATCTGTTTCTGAGTTGTCTACTTACCTGGACAGTGACACTGTCACTTGTTTTGATGATGAGTTTAACATTATGAATTAGTGGCATGAGCATAAACTCACATTTCCTATTCTTTCCGTAATGGCTAGAGATATCATGGCTGTTCCAGTCTCAACAGTTTCTTCCGAGTCTTGCTTTAGTCTTACTGGGAGGGTGATTGAGGAGCGGCGTCAGCGGTTGCTGCCTCATACGGTGGAGATGTTGACTTGCATCAAGGACTGGGAATTAGGAGATGCAAGGGCACAGCATGAGGTTGAGAAGGGTATGGTAGAACTGGAAGGAGAAGGTCTAGTGGAAGAACAAGGACAACCAGAAAATGTGTAAGTACTGAACTGTTTGCTATCATTGTATATTTCTCTAATCTTTATTCACTGCTTGCTTGAGCTAAGTATACTGAATTACTGATGGCTGCATTGCTTTGTTTCTTAGGAGTGCTGGTTGTGCCAGTGGATCCATCTCTGGGTCTGCACCTTCTGTGTGAAGTGAAGGCAGAAGGCATTTTGGGGCTTTTGGTCTTTTGGAAGCAAGAATCAAGAGTGCAAGTGCAAGGCTCATGGCTACATGGATCATTTCTGTTGCATTTGTGTTCTATTCTTGTAATATTGTCATTATGTGATGGCTTGATGCATGTAATGAACAATTAAACTTCAATTGTAGATCTGTTAGCTGTACTCTTTTTTCCTTCCTAGGGTTTCTCACAAGAGTGAGTTTTACCTAGGAAGATTTTTAATGAGGCAGCTATCACTTGATCATAATGATCAAGTGAAATTTTGTAAACAGATCTACAATTGCCCACTTATATGTTCAAGTGGTGAACTTTTGTTAGTCTAATAGTCTTACATAATGTGTTGTGTTTCTTGCTATTTCTGTGATGTTGTTACATCTTGAGTTGAAGGAGTGGTGGCTACCATCACGGGCTGCGGGCTAGCCCGGGCACCCGTTAGTGCCCGTGCTCCACGGGCTAGCCCGACACGAAACAAGCTCGTGGGCCCGGACTTGGGCCGCCACCCCAGCCCGTGGGCGGGCACGACACGGCACGGATAGAGGTAGTGCCGGGCTAGGCCCGGCCCGCTGTTGAGCGGGCCACCCCGGGCCCGTGCCAGGGCCGGGCCGGGCGGCCCGTTTGGACATCTATAATCGAACCCCACCGCCCGGGATCTCCGATCCCCTCCCTGCCCGATCCGATCCGGCTGTCCCCTTGTGCCCATTCTCTCGAGACTTTTTTTTTGGCAGCGTAGTACGGGTTTGTTTTTGGCTCACGCTCACCCCGTTTCCCATCGGAGATTCGGAAACAGTCAAAAAAAAGAAATGGTGTACTGGCGCGTGGCCCCAAGGTCGCCGCCGTGGGGTTTTCTGTGGATCAGCAGTCCAACACAATGTAGAAAACAAGATCAAAAGTTGATTAGTGATCGCGACTTCAAAATAGCTACCTGGGCTGTGTCGACGCACGCTCATACTAAGAACAGGCCTCTTGCGTTAAATAAAAGCGCATGGTATGCTAAAAAAACGCATTGCTGCACTGTAATATCCTCCTGAATGCTTTGATTGATTGGCGCCTATCAATTCATTACAAAACACATACTAGTACCCCTTCATTAACACTTTGGAAAATAGGTTAATTTTTTTCTTCTTCTAGAAATTCTATAAATACTAGTAACATACGTATATATTCGAAAATTGTAAAGTAGGCACGCCGCAACGCAACAGGAGGAATAGGATGTCAAAAATCAAAATGCTTGCTAAGACACCACCGGCGGCCAACAACAACTGACCGTCTTTTGATTATTTTTGGCACAGAAGTACTATGCACGCGCGGCATGGAATCAAATTTCACAAGTTGCCGTTCGCAAGACACGTCGTGAACAGAATAATTTAAACGTCGCAACTGCTTCTGTGTGTAGCCTCTGCACAAAAGTGTACTCCCTCCGTCCGTATATAAGCATTCTTTGATTTCCGTAATACACGTTTGACAATTCGTCTTATTAAAAAAATTATGAAAATGTAAAAATAGCTATGATATACTTAAAATATATATAATAATAAAATATATCATAACAAAATAAATAATATTTTTATAAATTTTTTGAATAAAATTAATGATCGAACGTGATCAGCAAAAATTAACGAATAATTACATTTAGGGACGGAGGGAGTACGTTGCCGGGCCTGGAAATAGATTACTCCTAGGATGTACACTACCAGGCACAGGCATATGCTCAGCTGGATGGGCATCCACCAGCACGTGAAACATGTGCTTCTCGTTCTGCTGTATTTGCACGCTCGCACCACCCCGCTGAATTCATTCCGGCGATTGGAACTCGTGTGGTATAAATAAATATATACTGTCTGTTCGCACACATGCGTTGCCTGTTTTTTGTCCTCTCCTACTACAGTAGAGCTATAAGTATATGAACGTACACACTTAAGACACACACCACACGCACGCACTCACACCACACCACACGCACACTAAGTGTGCACGCTAAACCTAACCAGACTATACTAGAAACACGCCTTATGTGTGTACGAGGCCAACCCTCGTAGTCGACGAGGCACGTCGATTCCATGTCCGACAGACGTGGGAGAGGCAACAGATCCACCTGAGAAGAGAGAGGAAAAATTCCCGGTGGGAAATCACGCGCTCGAGCGAACTCGAGTCGTGACCGGCAGCCTCCACAGCAGGAGGTCTTGCCACCCGAGCTACCGCTCGGTCCCACATGCGTTGCCTGTTGATCTCGAATATTTTGCTTTGAGTGCGTTTAAAAAAGATCCCCTACTAGACTTAGATCCTAATCAGCAAATAATAGGTGCTGGGTTCTCATGTGCCTTCTTCGCATGGATTTGTTGCTGGTGGCACGCGCACATCAGATCAGCTGCTGCTTCTCTAGATATACACAAGAAATAGAATGCATATGGCGGTAAGGCCGTATGGCGCACTGTGATGACGACACACGCACGTATGCCGATGAGCAGAAGGAATACTGGAGAATACAATTTTGTTGGACACCGTCTAGAATTCAGACACGGCATATACTGAATGAATGGCATGGCATTGCGGCGGCGCGGTTGGGCAGTGTCAGTGGAGTGACTAGTGCGGGAGTAGCTAGCTGGAGTTGAAGTAGGCGGACGAACTGATTGAGGGCGATCGAACTGAGGAGTATGCTGATCATCCTCTCGGACCACAGCTACTGTGTACTGATCATTACTTTAGTAAGTTATTGACTCACCAACTAGCTAATCAAATGCAAGTCGCTTCTTGGACGGATTTCTTCTTTTGCTCCTCAGCTTACGGGGTATTAGCAACCGTTTTCAGTTGTTGCCCCCCTCCCAAGAGCACGTTCTTACGCATTACCCATCCGTTCGTCACTTGAAACACCACTTTTCGTTCGACTTACCTGTGTTAAGCATGCCGTTAGCGTTCATCCTGAGCCAAGATCGAACTCTCTATAAGATTTATAGTTGCACTTTATTCGTAGACATGATTTCACGAAGTGGCTGACGACGATCGAGCGCAGAGCGCCATCGCGATTTGTTCCTGAGAGGCTGCACAGTCGGCTAATTTATGTCGTCTACCGATTTTATGTGGCTATGCATTGTGTTAGTATTTGCGAATATCATACTACAAATTTCTAAGTAGTTCTCTCTCAATAAAATGAACGCGTTTTCATTTACATTGTTGTTTGAAAAAAATATTGTGATACAATCATTTTAGTTTTCTACTTTCAAATTACATCTTCAAATTTTGTTGAAATTCCCGCAGCAACACGTGGGGTATCACCTGGTTAAAGTACGTAACTGCGTGCGTCTGCGTGGTCCGGGCCGCGTCACCACACCATCTTTGGCACTCGGATACTGATGGACCTGACCATATCATTATCCCATCCGAGTCGTCGTCGTCCGTGCAGATTCAGGTTGCATGCACCGCGGTCCAGTCCGTGGGTGTCGGTCGGCACGGGGGGACGGTGGCGCGCAGAGTCCACGCGACCCGACCCGGCCCCGCCCGCCGCGCCGACGCCGACGTCGACACGCGCCCTCGCGGACGCGGCGGTCGTCCTGCTCCTGCTCCTGCGCCCTGCTCTGCTCCACGACGCGAGGCTCGCCAACTCCTTCCTGGCTTCCTTTCGCGTGCATGCGTGCGTGCGTGCATGCGGGCGCGGCCGCTGATGTGAACACGACACGGCAGCAGGCTGCTCCAGAGACCCAGAGGGATGTGAACGCACACGGCTCGGTGCTGAAACTTTTAGCACGCACTGTAGCTTATTCGTAACGTTACTTTTGGTAGGTATACTCGATTCTTGTTTTAGAAAACAAAAAATATTAATTACTCTCAGTAGCACGAGGTCGTTAAGTCGAGTAAGCGACGGAATCCGGGACTGTACTCCGTTGGCTTAGTTCGGCAGATCTTCTACAAATTTTCGCGACGGATTTGTTTTGAGAGAAAAATATTACATGTTGATTTTTACAATAGATTCGTTCTGAGAGAAAAATACTGCGTAAGAAACCAAAATAAGAGAAGCCGAACATAGTTGAGTGTTCAGAACACTAGAATTCTGTAACTCCCTCTCTGTGAGGGCTTTTATATGTCTTGTGGAAGGTGGATAAGAATTAAAACTTCCAGCCTACTAAAATCCATCTAACTTGCTAGCTACTATTTTCCCACCAGCACACCTCATGACTACTGATTACTCTCTTTGTCTCAGGATATAAGGCACGGTCAAACTTGACACGGTCACCAATACTAACATTTGACTCTTAATATTTCGTAGAAAATAATTCTTACAACAACAAAATTATAATCATATGAAAATATTTTTAACACAAATTCAATGATATCATTTTGGTAGGACAAAAATATTATTATACAAGACTATTAGTAGGTCAAACATTTTAAAGTTTGAATCTTGATTTACGTGCGCGCCTTATATCCTGAGATGGAGGGAGTACAAAATGTTCTAATATTTTTTTAAAAAAATATTCCAATATTTTTCAATCAAAATGTTGAACCAACATTTTCATAAAAAATTGAACAAAATTATTTGGGAAAGAGTTGCACCACATTTGTTCGGAGAAAATGTTAGATGTTTACCAACATTTTTCATGAAAATATTGATCAATATTTGTTGAATTTTTTTTTACATTTCTCCATTCTTCCCGGGGCCGGCGGCACGCGCGGCCGTGGGCTGGCCTCGCACCGGCGCGGCAGTGGCCGACGATCTCCCCGCGCACAACGGGTGGCGGCCATGGTGGGAAGCTCGGTGGGCGGCGGCCATGGAGGATGGCGGCACGCTACGGCGATAGGGCCGGGTCGGTCGGGGCGCGCGGAGATGGTCGCCGCCCGGCCGGTCGCGGCGGCGCAGCCTCCACATGGGCGCGTAGGGGATAGGGTGCGGCGGCGGGACGAGAAAAAGGAGTGCGGGCTAGGATTTTGACTTTTGCTGGGTTGAGTGAGTTGTTATTTGAGTTTTCAATTTCAGAAGGAACTATGTCGTGCAATATCAAATCCCTCACTTCCAGGCCCATTCTTCTTTTCAGTTAGCATGTCGAATGGCCCATTTTTTTAGAATTAATGTCGGATGACCCATTAGAACTGGGCTTCAAGCCCATTTCCTGCAGCCTTCTTTCTTTTTCTTCGGCGAGCCCCACCCACCACCCATCATCGAGCCGTCATTTGTAGTAGGCCGAGATGAACGTTATGGGCCAACAAGTATCGAGGTTTGTAGCCGAACGCGCACGGTGGTGTTCTGTTCGGTGTTCCTCTGTTCCTTTCCCTCTCTCCCGGCAGCCAGCCGCTGCCGCCGTGTGGCCACACCGCTCACCGCCCTCGTCGCGGGAGAAAAAGCCACCGCTCGCCGCCCACCGCCGATTCGAAATCCCCCAAGCCACCCTAGGTTGGGCTCCCCGCGCGGCGGCAACGGAGGGCGAGGAGCGCGCGCCTCTGCGGGGCCTCGGGCCTCGGCTCTGCCAGCCGCGGCACGCGCCGCCAGCTCCGTCCCGTCGGCCTCGCGCTCTCCAGGTAGGAAGCGCCCCCTTCCCCTACCTTCCTATTAAATTCCGGTTGCTTGCTTCTGCTTGGTTCGGTCGATCGGATCACAGCTGCTGCGTTGGCGGCAGCGGCGGACGGGCGGAGGACGAATTATTTGCTGCTCGTTTGGCGATTTTTTTTTTGTGTGGGGGCATTTCGTGCGGTTTAGGATCGCCGGAGCTGCTCGTTTCGATCGGTGTAGCTTCCGCTTATTCGGTGGTTTCGCGGCGGAGAATTAACCCCCGTTTCTCTATGCCGGGAGCAGAATTTCGGGCGTTCGAGGGAGGAACGTGTCCTAGTCGTCTACGTTTCTGATTGAGCTGCTGCGGCCTGGAGGATTTGGTCCCATCGCAATCTCCACGATGATTTGTAGCATCAGTTTCTACGAGCACTCTCAAATGGAAATGGTTAGTTCGATCGGAACCTCTTGACTGAATCAATGGGAGCAACATACGGTTTTTTTTTTTTTGGCCCCTTTTTGCGGTTGATGATAGTTGTGCATTTTGGGGCATTGAGATTCCGCGTACTGAGATTCTAGGAGTTGTTCCGTCCATGTATAACTGGAGCTGACAATGAAATAAACGCTTCCTAAATGTAACAGTTGTCTTGGAGGAATCTCTACTGCTCATCTCTTAAACTATGTTTAGTTTCTCTCTCTCTGAGTTCACATCTGGGTGGTTAGTTGTTATAATTAGTTATCATTTGTAGGCTGACCCAAATTGATGAATCGTATCCGCTTGTTACTGCAGAGTTAGTGCAATCCATCGTTTCAATGTCACATCTAATGAGCAATGACAGCCAAATCTTATTTAGCTCTTTTCCAAATTGCATTTGTCAGGGATCTTTTTTTTAAAAAAAAAACCCAACTCATTCTCTTCATTTTCTTCTACTATTAATCAAAGACTGAACAGTGGAGAGGGAATGCAGGACTTTATTGTTAGGATAATACTAGTGGATGGGGCCATGGGGGAGAGGGGTTGTGGACTTGAGGTTGGACTGGAGCTTGAGAAGTAGAAACAGAGCTTTTTGTCCCCATTTCCAACTACAGTTCGGGCCGAGTTGAGGTCTATATTTAAGCTCCTGCCTCATACAAAGAAAAAGTTTCTGCATAAGGTGCAATTTAGACATTGTCTGTGGGACAACAAAACATGCTGCAAGGTATGAGATCAATAGCCCCCAGTATTTGTATCTGCCTTAAAAATTCTTCTGCCGATGCATGAGTATTCTTTACAATTCTGTTGGTGTCATTGTTTTATTTTGGTCTTGTAGTACTTATGATATAGTTTATTTTTTCTGTGCTTTTATAGTTGTACTCATCATAGAAGACACGTCGCCTGCCAACTTTGGCAGTTGCTACTTGCTAGTTGTGCTAGATGCAGTTCTCATGATACATTTCCCTCCAGGAATATAGCTTTTACTGGAACAGATGGTCCCTTGTTTGTGTCAACTAGACGAAATCAGTGAATTATCCACCTAAATAGTTACACTGACCTTTCAGAAACAAAGTATATTAAGTATCAAGTTCATAATCCAAAAAATTGGATTGCAATTACAATAATAGAATTGTGCCTGCAATTGTCCACCTAGAAGGCAACTTGCTGAATAATTTGAACTATAGACGAGCCATGATGGACGGCAATTTGGTGATGCCATTCCGCTGTGTGTCCCCTAATTGTACTAGATTTTAGACGGGTCTTACAACTGTTGATGTAATGACCACAACTGAGGTGAATCATTTTCATGAGCTGATGGTCAACTGTTAACTGAAAACGACTTTGTTTGAAAGTTCATATCATGCATCAATTTGTTCTGTGCAAGTCAACGTGACTGTAGGGCACTCAACTGGTATTTTACAGTTCCCAGTAGAAGCTTTATGGCAAATTGTCACCTGCCTTTCAGTAATAGTAATGTTGATTTGTCCACGTGCAGTGAATGGCAATTCGATTACAAGTTCATAACAGTCCACTTGTTTGAACATTTTACAAATAAGTTTCTTCAAAAACTAGACTCTTATTAGCACTGTGTGTACTGAGTAGTCTGTCCAGTTTTGTCACTCTCCTGTTAAGCCAACCGTACCCTGCCCCATGTTTTCTCCTGTAAACTGGCTAGTGCTCCGTTCCAGCACCGGAATACATCCACTGGCCCAGATAATCATAGAATCATGGAGGGGCTGGACTGAGGGTATGTGTAGGCCCAGTGAGAAATTATTGTGGGGGCAAGCCAACTTGATTTTGACTACTTGTCCTTCAATTGGTGCAAAGTAGGTTCTGTGTGGTGCTTACTGAGATGCAGTCTTCATGTGGCATTCTTCTGGACCTTACATCATGGATTGCTGGTGAGTGTGCCTCGCAGGCTCTTGCCGGTGGTCCTAGACCGCAGTTCAGTGTCAAAAGGATGGCTTCTGAGTGGGAGAGGAAGAAGAGTAGAAGTGTCACCTGCCAACAAATTGTGCCCATGGGCAAAATAAGTATCAAAGCAAAGCAATGGCATTGGTAAGGGATTAAAGTGATCGGTTAACCAATGGTCATCTTTCAGCATCACCGATCCTACTTTGCTTCCCAGACCTGACTGGTCTGGCGATCAAATTCAGCTTACTAGCGATTGGATGCAACATGTTTCTTTGTTCCCTTATCTGTTGGCTTTCTTGACAATGACAGAGAAATAGTCATCATGGCACGCCCAATGGTAGCTTTGCATCTATTCTCTTATGAAAAGGAAACCGCATTGGTGTCAAAATATGTGTGGGTTACCATGCTATCCAAATCAGCTTCAGTTGTCACCTAGAGCCCTTGAAATCACACAGTTTTTCTTCTTACATGAGAGGACTTACAACTGATCCAGTGCTTTCTTGGCTAGCAGATTGGTCGTGGGTCACCTTCCCTTCTCTATCTGATGCATTGCTGTCTTGATTGCACACATCTGCACCACCTTTACACTCAACAGGATATATGATGTTGATGCAACCACCAAGTTCCAGCAGCACGATGAAGCTACATATCTGCTTCCCAAGAGTTGATAATTGATATAAATTCTGGGACAATGCAGTCAATCCATATTTTTGAAGGTCATCAAGACACAAAAGAAGATAGTTGCATAGTAAGTCACTGGGATAAAGCTGGATAATCTGCAGACACTGATGATGCGTTCAATGGAAGATAGTTGCATCGTAAGTCACTGGTGATAAAGCTGGATAATTTGCAGACCCTGATGATGTGTCATACTGCAATAATGGACCTAAGACACTAGCTGCTGCTTCTCAGTAGGAGAACCGAAAATGAATAAAAAAAGAAAATAAGTGAAATGAATGAAAGAAAGAAAGTAGCTGCTGCACATGTGATTAAAGATTTTTCTGGAGCCCAGGTTATGAGATAAATGCATCACTCTAAAACAGCACTACATCTGCTTCAACTACTTAATGAGTCATTCTTTTTACTAGAATAAAGCTTCGTTACTTCATATATGAGATGTGATCTTCATCTATGATACAAGCTTGTATTTTCTGCCATTCCACTCAGATCTGTTTCTTTAATTTAGAAATTCTCAAATATGTGTTGAACTATAATCCCTGCTGCTGTTGCAATGATTTGTGCATCCATGTTGTCTGGTGCAACCAATAAGTTAAATTTTCATTGAATGTGTATAGTAGCAGAAATTGCAATGAGTGAAATCATTTGTTTTCAGAACACTCGACAAATCTTCCAGTGTTCTAATGACAAAAATGTGCTATTGCTATATACCCTTTCTATGGTTTTAATTTGTGCAAGTTCTACCTGTGCTGTATGATCTCATTAAACTGTAGTTGTGAATTCTTGGGTATGGTTGATTGGTTGTATTATATGATATAGTCTGTAGGTCTCTCCGACAACTCTGTTTCAAATAAGAATTAGGAAAGTCATGTCAGTATTCTATTTGATTGGATTCTGATGTGTTTTCACATGGAATTTGTTCTGTATGAAAATGTGGATTGCCTAGATATATGCAAAGCTTTTGAGAAGATTTGACGGTATAAAGTTGCACCTAGATGTTTTGAACATTAGGATTGATGTACAATTCTTTTGATATCTGTAAAAAATTGGGATTGTTTACACTATTTAATTTTTCTTGCAGGTTGATTTGATCTAAGGCTTCTATTAAAATATGGGAACTCCAAAGTATTTATTACTCGACCTTCCTATTTTGGTGTTAGTATATTAACATTTTCTTTCATCTAGCAACAATATGCTTTCTCAATTTGATAATTTGATCTAGTTATTCTTGCAATTCTACAGTTGGATGTCCAGTTGACATAATGCGTGGTTTTTCATGCTCAATGCAAAAATTTATTTCGTGGGCTATTTGTGCAAGGGCCTTGACATCGCTTAGGTATGTAATCAAACTGCCTGTACTTGCTAAAATTAAAGTAGCACTAGATAAGAATTTTTCTAACTTTTGGCCTAGATATGATAGTGAACTTTTAAAGTTCTCTTGTGTGAAGCTTTTCTATCTTTTTAGCAATGGGCTTTGACTATTAATTGTTTATTTCGAAAAGAGATAGCCTTGGATGCATAATTACTCAAGAATATATATATAATGACCACATAGAAATTTAAACATCTTTCTGTAGCGGGAAGGATGCTGTGACCATCTGAAAGACCAAGTGGTCATGCGTGACTACTTGAAAACTTCAAGCAAGATAGTGGTCCGAACTAAGCCCATCTAGGAAAGCAAAAGTAAAATGGACAAATTTAACACATCCATCTCAGATTCATCGACTATGGATATTAAAGAATAAAGAAGCAAATATTAGATCAGTAGATCTCATCATCATACACCATCCTACTAGCACAGTGAATACTAGATAAGATATGATCCTAGTACTTGGGATCTGTCAGTGCTATTCATTATTTAGGATAAAGCTTAATCTATGGTGCATCCATAACCTAGCCCACAGTTAAGTGCCACATTCAAATCTGATTTTCATCACGCCAAATCTGTGGCATCGGATCAAATCACTGCTAAATATAATCTGGTATACAGAAGAACTGTACTCCATTGTGCCTGCCATGTACCGTGTGACCTGCTCCATGATTGTTAATACGCAAAAACCTTGTACTTCGGTCTGATGGAATCTTTAAGCAGTAAGACTAGTTGTTTAATGTAGTACAGAAACACCACCCCAGTAGTAATATAACCCAGTCCGAGGTTTAACATAACTGTACATAAAGGTCAGTGAGATGGCGGTACGATCTGTATCCAGCTAGCAAACGTCTGCAGAAGCAAAATTCGTTCAGTTTTTTAGCACGACCATTTCAAAGTGAATCTGTCCATCAATATCGTTTCCCCATTGTCTTGGGAAGTTGGGATGTCGACATGGGATCAGCTCAGTTTTGGAATATCTTATATTCACTATTCGCTCAAAGTATTCAAAACCTTATGCTCCATAATTGCTCTGGGAATGGATCACGGTGCCGATAGTGATAGCCTGACGTGTGCAGTGTGCTGCAATGCACAAACAGAACCATGAAAACTGCACAGTAGAACAATTTCTCCAACTAAAGATTGCTAATAACTTCTGATGAGCTTTTGAAAATACTCCTATAATGAATGAACTTTCCTGTGGATTGTCAGCTGATAACATATATGCTGATGATGCTATTTTCAGGGAAGGATCTACACTCCCGTGGCCTGTATGTGTACTGTGAGCTGATGAAATACATGCAGAATGATGTTGGGGATTTGTCAATTGGCCATTCTTCAGAGGGGTATGTTTGTAACATTCCTAGCAGGAAACACGTTGCTGTACTGCGCCCACGCTACCCGCCCATCCGTGGTGCTCAGCAGTACCCGGCCCACTAACAGCAGGAGGAGGACTACATACTCTCGATCCAGCCTCCAAGCCTCAGGGACACCGGCCGGCGTGGGGACCCGCCTACGGCCACTCGGAGGCACGTCCACACCTAGGGATGGTCGGGAACGGTCGGGAAAACATCATAACCATTCTTGGTATTTTTTGAGCGGGAACGGGAACGGGACGGGAACAGCCGGACGAGAATACGAATTCGATATTACGGGATATCGGGAACGATATATTTCGATCGGGAACCTTCCGATTACGATCAGGAATCGGAAACACAAAACGGGAACACAACATAGACATGACCACTTCAACGAGTTAGCTCGACACAACAAATACAACCATGCATAATTCATATGCAAACAAATGAACCTGACGGCCAGTTCACAAGGCAACAAAAGCAATATTTCACCATTTCACAGATCACATGTTCACCAGGCACATACCATCCAAATCCACGCACAAGGCCACAGGCCAACCAGGCCACACGCAACCAGGCACAACACAGGCCATCCAAATCAACGCACAGGAGCTTTGGCGGCTCTAGAATGAGAGAATGAGTCAGGCCCTTGGCCTTCGCCCTTCGACGTCGAAGAAGCATTAGAACCAGAACCTCATCAGCTAGCGGCGGGCTCGAGGCATCATCTGTCGATGTCCGTGCGGCGTGCGGAGCTGCGAGCCCGCGACGGACCGGTGGCGGTAGTGCAGGGGAGGCGGGGAGGGCGGCACCGCACTCGTCGTCGTCTCGTCGACTTGTGGCTGGAATGGCTGAGTGGCTGTGGGTCTTGACGTCTTGTCATGTGGGGCGGCGGCAGGAATGAGGATGAGGGTGGCTAGGGTTGCGGGAGTCGAGGGAGTGGGTGGGACGGGAGCTTTTGCTGCCTGGCTGTGGGCTATTGGGCCGGCGGGGTGCGGCGTGCCGTTGTGGGTGGTGGGGTGAGGTGGGCTGGATTCAAGTGTGGGCTGAAATTGAGGTTTGCTATTAACTTATACGGGAATACCTGCGGGAATTTTCCTGCTCAAATACGGGAACCGCGAATACGGTCGGGAAACAACCCCAACTGT
This sequence comes from Cenchrus fungigraminus, assembly GCA_036936925.1. NCBI lineage: Eukaryota > Viridiplantae > Streptophyta > Magnoliopsida > Poales > Poaceae > Cenchrus > Cenchrus fungigraminus. The sequence continues at coordinate 119,696,457 of CM072773.1, forward strand.
TCCTGTTTCTGTACCCGCCGAATTCCAGTATTTTTTTTCCTGTTTTCCTGTTTTTCCTGATAAAACGGGTCACGGTCGGTTTATGCGGGATACGGTGCCGGTCGGTACGGGATTTTCCCGTTCCCGCTTTCATCCCTATCCACACCCACGGTCGTGGGGCCCACCTGGGGAGGACCAACCATGGCTCGACACGGTGAGATAAAATGCCCGACACGACCAGTTGTTAACTATTATTGCCGCCGGTCCACCACACTCACCTCACGTCCTCCCTCATCCTCACCACACCCCGTACGTCTTCTGAAAACGAAACGCAGAGGACGAAAGAAGGGAGGAGGAGAAATTCTTGGCCCTCGCTTGAAAGGGGAAGACGAGGACGCGCACGCTTCTTTTCTCTTTCGCGGCAGCGTGTCATGTGGGTGCCGGCTGCCGATGCCCTGCGATTGGAGGAGAGCCGTATCGGCTGATGGGAAAAAGGCAACGGTACGAGTACTGGGGCCTTGTTTAGTTGGCTAAAATTTCTAACCTTTTCTCCACTCTCTCTCCATCACATCACATTAAATACGCCAAAAGATATATGTTCGGAGTATTAAATATAGGTAAAAAAAATAACTAATTACACAGTTTGGATGTCCTTTGCGACACGAATCTTTTGAGCCTAGTTAGACCATGGTAGGATAATATTTACCACAAACAAACGAAACGTACTACAATGTGCTACAGGAGTTCCAGCAGTTTAAAAAGCAAAATTTTCAACTAACTAAACAAGGCCCGGATAGCTTCGTCCATCCCATCGCGACAGGCAACGACAGGTCCTCCTCGCTCCTCCTTGGCCTTTGCTACTCTCCCCTTTGCTACTCCCAAGTCTCGCAATCTCGCACACGCTAGCTACTACTAGCAAAAGTCGCTAGCTAGCTCGTTGGGTGGTAGATTTTTTTTTTCTACTTTTTTTTCAAAGATACAGTAGGTGGTACTACCTCTGGACGGAAATATTTGACGCTTCAGGCCTTGTTGGTGAAAAATTTGTCTTTTCAACGTTTTGAACTCCTGTAGCATACTGTAGCACGTTTCGTTTGTTTGTGGTAAATATTATCCTATCATGGCTTAACTAGGTTCAAAAGATTCGTGTCGCAAAGTACATCAAAACTGTGTAATTAATAATTTTTTTACCTACATTTACTACTCCGAACATATGTCTTTTGGTGTATTTAATGTGATGTGATGGAGAGAGAGTTGAAAAAGTAGTAAATTTTTTGTTAAAAATCTGCCAACTAAACAAGGTCTCGGACAGGTAAAATGAACTGCAATCAGTAGTATTTGGCTGTCCGAAGCGTCAAATAATCATGACTGGAGGGAGTAGATTTCAAGCGCAACTGCGCAAATCTTGCTTTCCTTCCTCCCCTGGAATTCTTTTTTTTTAAAAAAAATCTTGCTTTCCTTTTCCTTCGATAGTCTATGCATCTGGGTGTAGTTATCCCTTGTTGCTGCCACTCCTGTGTACATCAGCAATTAAATCACCCTACGTACCTTCCGTCAAGGTTACTTATGTTTCATGCAAAGAAAATAGCTTGTTTTCTATTTGCATTTATTTTTTGAAACGATAGTTTTACTTGAGCAGAGGTAGTATATTTGGCAATCATTATACACCCTCCCTTTGAAATTATAAGACATATTTAGTTTTGTTAGGATACCTGAGTACCTGACCAATATATTTGGCAACCATATGCTCCCTGCCAAACAGTATATATAACTCCACTAAGGTGGTGGACCAACATCACAAGCACACCAGAGATCCCTCGCAAGGCTATTCGCACACCGGCACTACTTATCACCTGGGAAATTTGGAAAGAGAGGAACGCTAGAGTTTTTCACCATAGAGAGTCTTCGGCACCCAATCTTGTTCTGCGTATCAAAGATGAGGCTACTGCGTGGGTCACGACGGGCAAAAGACCTCGGCGTGCTCATTGCGAGAGTATAGCTTTACTTGTATATGTAAATCTTTTCGCTTTCTTTCCGGCTAGCCGGATGTAACTTTCTCTTATTTCAATGAAATTGGCACAATCTTGGTGCCAGTTTGTAAAAAAAAGGTCATCTAGCCTAGTTGGTTACAGGGAGATGAGGTATGGTCGCAACCAGGAGACTCGAGTTCGATTCCTACGGGTTCGATTCCTCGTTGGAGCGAATTCACATGACTGGTTTTAAAAAATCCTCTCGTCGGTGAAGCTGAGATTCAGGGATTTTCTAAGCTGTGAGTAGGTTCCCTTCTCTTAATGTAAACCGTGGGGCGGTCTTAACCCCACCGACTTAATTTTAAATTATAAGGCATATTTCGTTTGTCAGGATAATGTTTTTGACCGACAATTATAATTTTTGTGACACAAAGTTGATGTCACTAGCAGATTTTTTTATAGAATAATTACTAGTCAAAGCCTTGTCTTATCGGAACAAAGTAGGCACTGTGAAAAAAGGAGGGAGTGTAGTTATGGATGGGAATGCATACTTTTTTCCCTTATTCGTGTAAGTACAGTTTTCATGTATTTTATGTTTGTTATTACTGCTTGTCACAAATAATTTACCTTATGAAAAATGGTTTAGGCAAAATTTTAAAACCTTGCCTATCAATAATTTTCAAAATATTGTTTGGGATCTTTAAAACCTAAGTCAAACTTGTCCAATTTTGGTTAAGTCGACGGGAAGCAAAATTAGGGTGTGTTTGGTTGCATGTATCATCATTTGGTTCATGTATGAAATGATTTAATATAGTTAGTTGTCTTTTATTTGGTAGGGTGAATTATACCAATTTATCTAGGTTGATGCCATCTCACCTGGTATAACTGTCTACTAAGAAGGATGAAACATATGGTTGAAGTAAATTTGTTGAACCATACCATATATAGGATCATTCATACATTGGGTCATGTGGTGCATTCTCACACCCAATTTCGTTAGGTCCACCAGGATCATTCATATAGGTAATATATTTGTTTGGTACCATAGATATTAATATACTTTTTATGTAAACTTGATCAAAATTAGAAAATTTTAACTTAAAGACAAAGCTAAGATAAAGCTAAAGTAAATAAAAAATCGGGTTTGCTCCACGAGATACCGAGGAAAGTGAAATGCCCTGTTAACCACATCTGCTCTTGGGGTGTAGCCGTAGAGGACAGTTGAGGGCAACGTTTTCTTCAACGGAACAAGGAGAGGGACCGGCAACAGCCAGGGACAGGCTGAGACAACCATCATCAATGCTTGGACGTAGGACAACTGCGTTGGGCTTTCCTCCCCCCTGTGCAGAGCAAGGAGGAGCCACTAGCAAAGGTCCGGTGTGCAGCCAGTGAGAGGGAGACCATGAAATCAAATCGACGAAAATAACCTCCACACCTAGATAATTTGCTTCAAAGTCCAACGGGATGCCTTGATTGGTTGAACGTTCAACTGGTTGGTAGCTAGGTTGGCTGAAAAGGAAAAGGGAAATTTTACATGGACAGAAAATCTTAAAAGTTTAGTGAGCTCTTTTTCGGTACACAATACCACTCTTTGGTAGTACGGTGGTATTGTCAGTTTTTTGCTGTGGGTAAAATGGTAATTTGGTGAATGAATATTATTCGGAAAAAACATACCGCCGACGAGTACAATAAAAACATACCGCGTACAATACCTAAATCGTTTCATATATCCAATTTCATATATTACAACAAAAATATTTTTCATTTCCAATAATACCCATATGCTACCAATACCACCTACGAATATCACTCATACCACATAAAAAAACCGGTGGTACAGAATTAATCTCAACCGTCTGATCTTTACAAATAGATCTTTTTTTATTACATACGAGTCCTTTTAAAGTGGTGGTACAAGCCGGGTGGTATTGTGTACCGAAAAAGACCTCAAAGTTTATTAGCTAAAACATAAAAGCTAGGCTGTCCATCAGCCCATCACAGCAGCGCATGAATATATTTTCTTTAATATTAAACAGCATGGATCAAATATTTCACCAACTAACCATACTGGTACATCCAGGTTCAGACAGATCAGTGCGGGGCTTTGCAGAAATTTCAAGGGGCGATTTCAGGTGGTATTGGGAGGACTCACTGCACCTTCATCTGCACTATAGGAATCACTTTATCGCTCGCTGCTAACTGTAGGTGCTTGTTTAGCCTGACTTCGCTGACTTGTAATCTGATTGAGCCACTACGCATATATGATTCTCCCTCTCGAAAAGGTGGGGCATATGCGTCTCCCCCAGCTGTGCAAGCTGTTCAGCGAGATAGATAAACTGGGATCCCAAAGATATCATTTTGTGGAAACCTCGTTGGGGCAAATATAAGTTACTGTATTACCGTACTGATTTTTAAAATTTTGCTGGGCTATTTGCCGCCTTGTCCTCTCAGTGATAAAATAATACTAACCGGTAAGCAAAAGGAGTGCAGTGTTAACTGTTGCTGATTGGAACTACTACTTGGCAGGGGCAGGGTTCTTCCCATCTCGCGAGGCTGCATCACAGGTACGACCACCCATCCCATCCATCTCCTCTGCTCCAAAAACCAAACATGAAGAACCACTGCAGGGAGGTAGAGATAGAGGACAAGGCCCCTTCCCTCACTGCCTCTCCTTTCAATCTCTGTACGGCGAGAGCTCACCGGATCCAAGGAGAACAAGGCCAGCTCTTTTCTCGTTCTTCCTGTTGTGCTCGGAGGGTTTATTTGGTTTTTTTCCTCTTCAGTTTCATGGTTATGCAACTTCTACTTGGATTTTCAAAGGTATTCATGAGAAGTCATCGAGTAAGGCGCTTCTAGGTGCAGAGAGGCTTCTCTGGAGAGATTGACAGAAGAGAGTGAGCACACGGCGCGATGAACAGCATAGCGTGTGTTGTTCTCGCCGCGTGCTCACTCCTCTTTCTGTCAGCCTCTCTGTATCTTGAGGGCTTATCTCCTACTGAGATCCGCCAGTCAGAGTGTAATTTCATTTCAATTCGATCCAATTTGTATGTTTGTATGTACTACTTTTCCTTACAAAAGGAATTGTGTGGTCTACTTTTAAGAAGAAACTCAATCACTAAAGAGAGAGCACACATGTCTCTAGTACCGTAGCTTTTCTTCTACTTTACACCTCCACTTCCTTATCTCTTAGATCTTCACACACTTGATTTTTCCTCCTGCTGTTGTAGTCTTTTCAGTCAAGTTGTCTTGCATTGGGAACTGCTACCGAGAAGAGAGTATACGGATGTTGATGGTAATGGTAAGAATGATCAGCTAGGCTTTGCAGTACCGGACTAAATGATTGCCTTAACTTCCTGTTTTTCTTATCCCCAAAATTTCCGTTTCCTTCGCAGTAGTACCCGTCGGCCGTCGCCTTGGGAGCTGAAGCATTGAGATGCTGCCAGTCCACTGCAGCACTGTGAGGATTTTATCAACGGAATAAGCTGCATCCTTGCTCCCTCTCTCTTTCTCTCTCTCCCACTTCCAGCCCCCTTTGCTCTTTCTTCATGGTTTCATGCAGGGTGGTTGGCCATGTGTTGGAGTTGATCAAGTTCTTGTTGGGTCAAAAATGGAGCATGGAGGAGGCTAAGAGATGAGCTATATTTGGCATGGAAGAAGGAAGCTGCCCTCGCTTTGCCTCTGCCAGATCTAGCTTGCATCTATAGGTTAGGCCCTTTGTCTCTCTCGTGCACACACCCTTCGGCCTTCTTGAGTTGGGTTTCTCTCTCTTCGTCGCAACAGTGCTGCTCGCTGTGAAAGGAGAGCTTCTGTTGTTGCAGTGTTAATGATGTGGGGCGCATAAGTGTGTCGTCCCTGGTGTTTGTTGGCTTTTTTTTTGGTCTCGTATCTTTTGATTTCTTCTATATTTGTTGTGTGTGCATCTTTCTTGTGGTCCTTCATATTTACTGCTGTTCTGCTACTCATGAGCTATCCATTCACAAGCACCTTTGTTTTCTCAGCACAACAGCATCATGATTATCTAGGAAATACACTGCGGAGGTGTTACTGATACCCAGATAACTAAGGTTAAGGTTATTTCCACGATCTTAGCCTCGTCCCTTTGTTAGTTAATTAGTTTGGTGGTTTGTGAGGAATAAACCGCTTCTTGTCATTTTTGCACCATGCATGTCAGATGTGTTTGTGCTTGATGATTGTCGTTTGCTATCATTTTGTTTTTGCCTTGACATGTATGATGGTATATATGGTTTTTAGCTAAGAAGTTCATGGATAGCAATGAAAAAGACACTGTTTTGCTTCGGATAGAAGTAAAAAAAAACAAGTTTGACTAAACTACAGAAAAATTACATCTTGTATCCACACTGTTTGTATTATGCATCTTGTATGTCATATGCATACTAGCTAGCTAGGTAGGTTAACTGTACCTGGCCGAGAAGACATTCAGAATATCTTTTCATGACGAGACAGGCGCACATACATGCATGGAAAGAAGTGTTAGTATTTATCCATCCGAATTACATCCAGTGAATAAGAACTGCAGAAAGCTGGATCAATTTGCATTGGGTGGTGAAATGTGTGGCACGTAGTGAAAGCTATTCTCTAGTAAGGCGTTGTTTAGTTAGTGAAAAAATTTGCCTTTTCAACGTTTCGAACTCCTGTAGCGCACTGTAGCACGTTTTGTTTGTTTGTGGTAAATATTATCCTACCATGACCTAACTAGGCTCAAAAGATTCGTGTCGCGAAGTACATCAAAACTGTGTAATTAGTTATTTTTTTACCTATATTTAATACTCCGAACATATGTCTTTTTACGTATTTAATGTGATGTGATGGAGAGAGGGTGGAGAAAACGTTAGAAACTTTAGCAAACTAAACAAGGCCTAAGATCGATGTGATATGGTTCGAGTTGATGGATGCTTTAGGAAAGTTATTACTACTCGACATGTGTTTTTCCTTTCTACTGCTGGAGAGGTAAAATTTATCGTCAAGTCTCTTTTTCTGAGGTGTTTGTGTCAATCATTCTGTTGACTAATGACTAACTGTGTGCTTTATTAGTAGCCATATCGTTTCGTTTTCTTTCTTTCTTTTGTCTAGATATTTGTATTTATAATCATATGATAGTATATTATTAGGTGTATACCCAGTTCTAATAAAATCTTTGCAAGCACTAGAGAATCTGTGATCAAATTCTTGTTATGAATTTTAGTATCATTATTTAGAGTACCCTTGGAAATTTTGACCATTTTATGTGGGTATATAGTGCACAATTATCTTGTGTCAAAATAACTTTGAAAGGCTAATCAGAGTACAGTCATATATACCTAATACTTTTGTAAATTATTTGAGAATGGCACATGCAACAATTTATTATTTTTGGAATGCATGGTTGATTAAATTAATAATGACATTAAAGTTCATTGGTCCTATTTGATTTATTATCTTTATTTACTTTCCTATAAGCTTGACCTGTATATATATTCTTGGGATCCGGTAAAATCATCATGTGAGATAAATTAAGGAAGTTTTTGCTTATACCTTAGCATGTTCTGATAATTCGATGACCTATATGGTCGTAACCAGGAGACCCAGGTTCGATTGCTCATTGGAGCGAATTATGGAGCTGGTTTAAAAAAATTTCCTCGCCAGTGAAATCAAGGTCGGGGGTTTTCTAAGCTCAGAGAAGGTTTCTTCTTCTTAATGAAAACCTGTGGGCGGTCCTACCCCACCAGGCCTAGTTTTTAACAAAATCAAGTAACCGAGCATTTTTTTCCCATAAAATTAAATAAACCCGTGGGGCAGTCTTACCCCACCGGGCCTATTATTTCTTTTTACTGTTTGTTATCGATCAATCTGCACAAGCACATCTACTGCATCTCGACTTCATATTACGTGGGCAGGAGTATTGAACATTTGTTTTTAAGCCGTTTGCTCATCCTTCTACCTAGATCAACACTAGCTTTAATTATTCTGGGAGATCGTGAACAATTTTCCAAGCCATACTCCTGGTCTCTGGTCGTCTTAGTTTTGTTACTGGTGATGTAATATAATTCTAGATCAAGGTGTGTGTGGGTCCTTCTGTATGGCCACTTCTTCTCCTATTAGACTGCGTTTAGTTGGGTGAGAAGTTGGTAAAATTTTTGTATTGAACCGCGTGCACTGAGAGAAGAAATGAATAGACACGGTTTTCTAAGTGAGGACTTTTGGTGAAATTTTGGCCAACTATAATGATACACAGTTCTTCTGCGTGTTCGAGAAAAAAAAATGCATGTGTGCAAAAAAGAGAAGATCTGCACATACATTTGTAGAGACATGCAAATTAATTAGAAATGTATGCATGCATAACCGTTTTATAACATTGCTTGTCATGGACTTATTAGGGTGTGCAATAATATTGCTATTAGAATGACTTAAGAGACAACCCATACATAATAGCATAGTGGAGATTTATCCATTATGTGCCTATTATACCATACAAGGCCTTTTTATTATCTCAAAACTATGTCTCTTTTTTAAGTATAAAAAAAGACAGATTAGCTAAATACTTCCACTCTAATTATTTAAAATATGACGTAGACCCTGATACACTGTGTTATATGAAACTTTTTTTATGCCTAACCATTGATATGTAGAAGAATTTTAATTAGGATAAATGTGTAGTTTTGAGAAATATCTGTGGACACAAGATGTATGTTTGTGTCCATGGCTCACAAACAAGAAAACAGCCCTTTGACGAAATTTGCTTTTGCTTGTGAAAGGACTATATTTTCTTGCAAGTAGCCTAATCATGGTATTCATATTGGTTAGTTTATGTAGGATGCATGAATTTTATGAAAAACAATTAAGAACTCCATAGAAAAGGGCAAATCAAGTTGCCACTCAAATGGCCCCTTTGTGAGTGTGACTATTTGGTACCCGTTAAATACTTAATGCATGATGGAAATGTTTATTTCCTTTCTGATAACGTGAAAGTTAACCCATGGATATCCCTTGATAAACTGTAAATAAGCAGCTAGTGCATATACACTGTTCTGCAAGTAAGGTGCGGCACTGTTCATGAGAGCTCACTTTCTCTCTCAAAGGGAACATGACTTGGTTTATTTAATTTTATGAGGAAAAATGCTCTGTTACTTGATTTTTTTAAAAATTAGACCCGGTGGGGTAAGACCGCTCCACGGGTTTTCATTAAGAAGGAACCTTCTCCGGGCATAGAAAACCTCTGAACTCCGGTTTCACCGGCGAGGAGATTTTTTTTAAAACCAGCTCCATAATTCGCTCAAATGAGAAATCAAACCTAGGTCTCCTGGTTACGATCATATCTCAGCTCCTCTAACCAAATAGACTAGAGAAGCTTTGGTACTTGATTTTGTTAACAGTCGGTTGAAACTTGAGACTTCTCTTGTAATTCATTTTATAGCGTTGTATCGGTCTAAAGTCTCAACACCTTCAGATTCATTATATATCTTGTTACTACTGCTTATAGTTACTTCTTATTCTCTATAATTCTCATCTTTTAATTTGAAAGGTTTTAAGTCGCAAATTTTTTTTGAAAGGTTTTATTTACTGCGACTTGCTTAGAACTAGGAGACTTGGTTTTTGTGTATGCCAAACTTAACAGAGATCCCCTCCATAATGTAATTCATCACTTTAGCAAAATATTTAATGTCAAATCGTATGATTGTTTCCAACCGATTTATATTATCATTAATGAAAGTGACAATCCATATACCTGCAGATCTTTTCCAGCTCCATGCGAGCAAAGTATATTTGCAGCTAGCGAAGTTGTTGGCCCCTCCTTTGAGTAAACGTGGTCTGAACTCTGAAGAGTATCGAAATATGTGTGCATGTGAGATATACAAGAACTAGCTAGGAAGCAAACTAATACAGAAGGGCTTGATTTCATATTCTGCTTGTTTGTCAGAATTTGGTCGGGACTAATGAAAAATACAGACCAAGAATGTGATCATTGATAATGATATGTACATGGTTGCTAATATTATTAACTGCCAGGTTTTGATTATACGAAGGTGTTATATGTCATATCACTGTTGAGGTTTTTAATTTCATCTTCTGTCATGCATGGCACTTGTAGGAGAGGGAGAGGGAGAGGGAGAGAGATGTGACAGTACAGTTGCCGCTCCGTCCCAGTTTGTGAACAGCCATGCATGTACATGTGGCAGTCATGCATCAGAAGGTACCACAAGCCAACACTGTTTTTAGTTGCTGTCTTTCATCAGGCAGTTCTTCTGTACTTGGCATCAGATGCTGGAGCTGTGCTCTCGCTCTCTTGTACAGTATACTCCCTCCGTCTCAAAATATAAAGTTTTATTGACATTTGCTGATCACGTTTGACCACTCGTCTTATTCAAAAAATTTATGAAAATATAAAAATAATTATGATATACTTCAAATATACACGATAATAAAACATGTCATAACAAAATAAATAATATTTACTCAATTTTTTTTAATAAGACGGGTGGTCAAACGTGATCAACAAAAGTCAACAAGATTTTATATTTTGGGACGGAGGGAGTAGGATCGGATGTGGTGCAGACGTACTATGCATGTGACGTTGTGACGGAGACTCATCGAGAGGGGTGGATAAACCAACTGCAATATATTCGTAAATTGGAAGTTCAGCCAAAACACGTCAGTTGTATTTTATGTTCTGGATCGGAACCGTATCGTGATAGCGGTGATCGATGATACTAATACTGTAGTATGAAATTTGGCGTTTTAAAAACATGTGAGTTATATGAAATTTGGTGCCATGCTCTCCATTATAGACGTGTGTTTGCTCGAGGGAAATTACAGTAACTGTTACTTAAAAGTTTGAGATTTATCTCTCATATATAAGCTATTTTGTTACAGTAGTTTTGTTGCAAAAATATCATCATATATATATTATGCATTCACACTCAACCAATCCTGCATGTTTTTGTAGATATATGCATGTTTTCCAAGATATAGAGCCATGACATGCTGCCAAGCTATCGCTGCCTCAAACTTATACAGGTGCCTTGAATATCTTTATTCTTTATGTTATCCCTTTTTTTTTCCAGATAATGAAGCTTGATCCGACAATGTTTAAGCTCCAACCAGTTATATATTCTTTTGATGGAATCACCAAAGTGGATTGTATATATCCAAAAGTATGCAATTTCAATCAACAAACACGTTGACGGTTTCAAATTGGTGGAAACATGCACAATTTGTTATATTAGGCACATATGAATAATATTAATATCCAACTATCCAAGTGATATATTGCATTGGATGAGTTCTATACAGTTCCCCTACCATGACTGCATGCATTCCTTTTTTTATTACGGTACAGATGATGTAGACGCTGTTGTTTTCTACTATATTATTACGAAATTCTAATATGTTTATTATAGCAAAACTAACCAGACGCTGATGTGGCCGCGTAGTAGTAGTTAAGATCATCCAGAATTTCGGCCTTTCAGGGTTCAGGCCTTTCTTCTTTCTCCTGCAGTTTTATGAAGTTCGCGTTCGACTGCTGCTGAGAATTTAGAAACGTGGGCCAACTGACCCACTCAATTTGGGCCGGGGCGCGAATGTCAGAAAAAAAAGGTACCATTGTATTTGGTTCGAGTCCATTTTTTGGTGTCTGCGATATCACCTCATTGTAGAAAGAAAATTATGTTGCATGCCGAAGCTGCGCTATGTTCTAGTTTACGTGGAAATGTGGAATGTGAAAAACAGAGTCTGATATCCTCGTGTCCTTCCTTGAGCACATAAGCGAACGCTACCTCTACGTAGCTAGAGATGAGCCGGTAGATCTTGATATTGACAAATTTACCGTACCTCGCTGTTACCACTATAAGAACAGTGCCATTAATTTCCAGAATAAATACCGAGTCGAGGAACATGACTCAAACCTACAGTATATGGACAAATTTCACCACAACAAACCCTGCACTCAAGTTCGCTCCACCTGAATTGAGGGAACAGCTACAAATCAGACAAGAATCTAACGAAAATTCAGTGATGTGCTAGTCAATTTCTACAGTAGCACGACACAAAAAATTCTGCTTCAATATTTTCTCGTATTTGTTTCATCTTTTTTTTAAATTTTTTTTAAAAAAAGATGTGTGACTGTATTTGTTAATCTGTTGAACGCAACAACGGACTCATGGTCATGAAGAATATGCTCAGACTCAAGATGAAAGTCATTAAATTATACCTAAACGAGATAAAATGATGTAGATGTTGGAAGACTTGGAAAGTTCTTTAGAACCATCCCTGAAATTGCTCTATACTGCTGCTGCACACAAGTGTAGTGCAACAGCAACAGGATGCTGCACTATCTCAGTCTCAAGGCATTTGGCTTTGTGCAAGAACTGACCGCTAAAATTTAACAAATCAAATGAACCACTATATTTATTGTGATAATCAGCGGATTTTTTCAAGTGTAATAACTGGTGGGTTACATGGTCACTTTGTGTGCGAATCCATCAAAGTTTTGAAATCAACATTGGCCCTGGCTGCTTTTGTGGCGGGGAACTGCGTCTTTCAGCCACCTGCAACAGCAAACGCCACAGTAAGGTGATTATATTGTCAAAAGTGTGCATAAGGGGGGTTTTGCTGTACACTTTTTTTTGCAGTGTGCTTATGATAATGACTATATTGAAACTTTCAAAGAGTTGAAATGCAAACTCTGATACCACTAATACCACTGTGAATGGTCAGTGATCTTAATTTAATTCTTTATGCTGTACATTTTTTTACCTTTGCGACAGAAGCTTTGGGGATAAATCCCTTTTCTTGCAGGGATTTCACTGCTTCATAGAGGTACTCATGCACAGGCGTGAACCTGATGCCTAGGTCCTTGAGAGGCTGGTTTGTAAACTTGTAACCCTTCTTTGGTGGATTCACCTCATCCTTGCACCTGCAGAAGTAGCACGCAACCATTAGGTTAGTATTGTAACTAGATAGCTGTCTAAGGGAAGCTGTTTTTCGTCTTGATCTTGAAGCAATTTCAGGATCCAGACACCACGTATGTTGTTCATATCTTGAAAACAAAGTAAGCTTTGAGATACCGAGTTTCGTGAAATTTTGGTGAAAGTGGTGAAATTTTTGCATTGAGAAACGTGTTTTGTGAGAGGTGGCACGGTCTGCGATGCGAAAATTTTGGGAACTTTTGGGAAACTAAACAGAGAAAGAGCAATGCCAATTGTTGTCTTCAAAAAAATAATTTGTATTGTTCTGCCTTCTAGATATCCCATACATTCAGACACAGTTGCAAGCACAAAGATGTCATGAAAAACTTTTTGTGCATGAGAAATGCATGAACATTCGCAGAATTTAGCTAGTATGTTCTGGCGGTCAGACTATTCTATTCTTGGGTGTCTATTTGACTATGTTGGCCTATTATATGCATGGATATCTACTCATTAGATACACATTTGACCATGTAAAGTATTCTAATCCATGGACCCGCACTTGACTAAGTTGACCTTTTCTAAAACTATTAACCAATCATACCAACGATTCCAAGCAGAAACCGTCTTCAGTACTGATTTGTTCATATTACTGTGCTGAAGTCCAATTTCAGGACAATCCGAACAGGGCGAGCTGAGAATTATCCAATGTTCCTAAAATCATGCTAGTGAATTCTTCGATTTCTCCGTATTACTAAGGCCTCTAGATCGAAGCAGGCAGCAGCGTTTCAGAGGTTTCAGAGCAGCACCCAGTTCCTTTCCTGGAATCAGTAAGCAGCATACCTCGTCGGAATCGGGTATTCCGGGAAGAGCTCTGCGAGGATCCGGCACAGCTCGCCGCGGTGCAGGGTCCGCTCGGCGCAGACATAGCGCCGCCCGCCGGCGCCGGGCGTCTCGAGCACCCTGACGTGCGCCTCGGCGGCGTCCTTGACGTGCACGTACGCGTGCGACTCGTTGACGTACTCCTTGGCCTTGCCGGTGAGGTACTTGAGTATGTGCAGCGTGCTGGTGTTCATGCTCGGCTGCATCAGCTCGCCGAGCACCACCACCGGGATGACCACCGCCAGGTCTAGTCCCCGCGCCCGCGCCGCCTCCCACGCTCTCTGCTCCGCGATCGTCTTCGCGTAGCAGTACCAGTTCTGCAAATTCAAACGGCCGTCAGCTTCAACCTTTACCTTTTTTTTTGAAAAACAAATCTGCGATTTTTACCGCAGATGAAATTTGTGGGGATGAAGAAAAGATTCGGTCCAAATTTATTTCAGATTTAACCTTGGTGTTCTTGCAGTGGTCGAGGTCGCTCCAGCTCCACTCGTCGAGAGGCGCGTCGGGGTCCCGGTGCGGGTTCATGTACATGGTGCCGATGGTGGAGGAGATGACCAAGCGACGCACGCCGGCGTCGGCGGCGGCCTCGACGACGTTCCGCGTCCCGGCGATGATTGGATCAATGATCTCCTCCTGCCAGGGGCGCAAAACTTCAGTTAATGTTTCCGCGGGGGAGCATGAGAGATCCGAGCCCATCGGCGGCGGCGCTCACGGGGTTGTCGTGCATCGGGGAGGCGGTGTGGATGACGCCGTCGCAGCCGTCGAAGGCGGCGCGGAGGCTGGCCCTGTCGAGAAGGTCCACCTGCAGCATCGTGAGGCGCTCCGCCGCGCCGTCGAGCGCCCACAGGTGCGCGTTCTTGGGGTCATCTGCGCCGCCAATCGAGATCCCGCCGCCGCAACGCGATCGGCAGCCAGGAAGAAGAACCCGTCAGCCCCGTTCCGGGTGCAAGAAAGAACCTTGGGGAGGATGGCGGGGGAGGGAGGGAGCAGCAGCATCTCGTACCTGCGCGGCGGGAGGTGCCCCGGACGGCGTACCCGCGGTCGAGCAGGAGCTTGACTATCCACGACCCGATGAAGCCGCCAGCGCCGGTGACGCAAACGGCGACGGCCATGGGCGCGCGTCCTGGCTCTCCTCCCAAACAGTTAGGTGGTGGAAGAGGTGCGCGGACGGACGCACGAACGAATAGCCGGACGGCGGCGGCGAGAAATCAAGATCGACGCGCGTCGAAGAATTTCGCCGCAAAGAGTGGGTGCGGCGAGGATTTATTGCCGGAACAGGAGAGGGGTACGGTAAACTCGTGGAAATGGCACCGAACGCGAGCAGGAAGCCGCCGCCGTCCGTCACTGCCGTGGCCCGGTCATGTGAACCTGGAGTCACCACGACCTTGACGACGACGAGGACCGAGTACCACCACCACCACCGTCAGCGGCTGCCGCCCAATCTGTGTGAACCTCGAACGCCAACGGGAAACGTGTTTCTTCTAAGATCCAGCTGCAAACCATGCATTTTTTTTTCTTCGCGATGTGTGTTAAACGTGTGCCAAACTGCGAGCAAGATGCAAGAATCGCCGGTCTCGATCGTTCAAAAAAAGAATCGCCGGTCGCTTGTTTAAGACTGAAATTGGCACCTGCAACGATTTCTTTGTGCCTGGATGTTGCGGTGGCAGGTACAGGATCTTGTGGAGTGCCGCTCGCACTCGACAGGTGGGTTGCTTGCACTGTCGGCACGCGTAGCAATGGTGCCTGCCTTGCGTTGCCGATGCACGCGGCGGGTCCTTGTCGTCGTGTGCGGAATGGAGCACGGTATGGCCGGTTGGTGAGATACCGTGCAAGTGCAGAGGGAGAGGGACGGGGCAGCAGGAACGCCGCTTGCTTGCGGGCAATTCTTGTTTTTTTTCTCTTAACTTGACCTACGTACGCCCTTCGTATTAATTATATTCAAATTATGGATTATTTTAGTATTCCAAAATCATACTTTTTAGTTTTTACTATGTAGAGTACTTAGGGGCGGACCCATGTTGTGCATCCTCACTCAAATTCTAGAAGCCAAGCTAATCGACAAAATTTCCCCATAGAAAACCTTCACAAATTTATATACTTCTAAGGTGTGTCCTCACTCAAATTATGCTCTAGATCCGCCTCTGAGAGTAGTATCTATGTATGGGGACCGCCAAGTAGGGATTAAGTAAAGATGATTGTGATGTGAGCCTATGCATTTTTCTCTACCTTGCCGCTGAGACTGAGACATATAAAAGGAGATTCGGATCATCCTGCGATGATGGGAATAACCAAGCATAAATTTAGAGATGAGCACGAAATGTCTATAAATGAATTTTCAATTATTTATTATTTCCAGGTCTTTTCGTTGCATTCACTTACAACAAGAAACAACCACCAGCCTTTGGTGCAGCACCTGTATTTTGGTGCATTCTTCTTTCTTTCCTTTGTCCTTCGTTCTCATATTCCAAATAACTTATCTAATTATTCCAAATAACTTATCTAATTACAACATATTAACCGCTCATGCACCTTTTTTTAATCAAATCTCAGGGACATGATCTAATCACGAGGGTAGTATTTTATCATGGTGTTAGATCACTGGTGGAAAAATGATCTTTGTTCTCAAGCATTTGTCCCGGCTCAACTTTGGAACCGGGACAAATGCTTTTGGGGTGACGTGGCTTCAGAAGGCTGTTTGCGCCGCCCCCCTTTAGTCTCGGGTGGTAATACCACCCGGGACTAAAGACCTGGCGTCCAACGGCCCCGAGCCGCAATTATTGGCACCAGACTTTAGTCCCGGGTGGTATTACGACCCGAGACTAAAGGATGAGCCTTTAGTCCCGGGTCGTAACACCACCCAGGACTAAAGTTTTTGTCCTGGGTGGTATTACCACCCGAGACTAAAGTCTCATCTTTAGTCCAGGGTGGTAATACCACCCGGGACTAAAGGGTGCGCGTATAAATCTCTGCCTCCCTTCTTCTTTCTCTGCCCGAGCTCACATTCACCCGAGACTTAAGAGATAGTTTGTGAAGAGCTAGCTAGTTCTTCTCCTATGGAGGTGATGTCCAATTTTTTCGTCATCAATTCGTGAAGATTTCTCTCCTCCAAAGTGTTGCTAAGGTTTGATTCTTCATCCTTCCTTCATTTGTTATGATTAAATTTCGTTTTTATGGTTAGAAATGGAGAAAATATAGATTTAGATTTTTAGGTGGTAGGAGGAGCTAACAGATGTTTTAGATTTAGCTAACATTGTATTTAGTTTCACATATTTTTTAAGCATAGTTTCACATAGGGATTTATCCTCTGATTTTATATTTTTTGCTATAGAGATAATTGATTTTAACTTTTAGATGAGAGATGCATTTAATTTTACATTTAGCTTAATTTATGAGAAGTTAGATGAGAGACGCACATTTCCCAGGACGTACAAGCCACGGCATGGAGATTCCAGCTGGCTACGCCTCAGTTGGTTTGGAGGAGATTGTTGACCCAAAGTTTAACGACATAGAGCTAGACATCCAAGGAGGTGACGGGGAAAGGACACTCCGTAATGCGCTTCACAGTATCATATTGTGGCCCAAACGTTACATCATAATACCTAACATGCCGTCACCGATCCCTCCGAGTGTTGCCGAGTAGCAGCCACTATCTCCCGGGCCGTCAACGATCCCTCCGAGTGTTGCCGAGCAACAGGCACCATCTCCCGGGCCGTCACCGGGCCGGTCGTCCCTGAATGATTGGAGCTCACCGTCTCCACAACGAGGGAATTCTCCTGCCGTGAGCGATGATGATCGTCAGCAATCACCACCAAAACATCAATCACCACCAAAGCAGCCTTCACCAAAGCCTGCCAAGAGGCGGTCCTGATCAAAATTTACCGCGTCTATGCCCGTGCCAAATCCAGATCCCCCGAAGAAGAAAGGGAAAAAGCTGCCTGTTAAAAGGAAGTTGCCATATGACATGACAACATCAGTAAATGAGGCGGAGTGTGATAAGCAACTCAAGGCGTGGATTGAAGGGAATAAAGAGGCTGCTAAACAAAAACGGCTCGAAGAAATGGAAGAAGAAAAGAATAAAGATCGTCCGCAGAAACTCAAAGCTTTCATAGACAAGAAGGAAGCAGAAAAGAGACAACCAATTATAAAACCCCTACTAAGTGATTATGACCGGTCGCTGCACAAGTCCCTAAAGAAGAAGAGACAAGGAGGGTCACCAAATAGTTACAACGACCAAGTACCGGGGTCGACGATGCCACAGGATTATAGGAAGAAGAAGAAGGCAACACAAACGTCGACGTCGACGAAAGAGCCTTCAACGAAGAAGGCAACACAAACGTCGACGTCGGCGAAAGTGCCTTCAACGAAGAAGGCAACACAAACGTCGACGTCAGCGAAAGAGCCTTCAACGAAGAAGGCAACAGAAGCGTCGACGTCGGGAGTACAGACTTACGTCGCCTCCGGCCTCACTGCAACTGAACGAGCTCTTGCACTTATGGACGCAGAACAACTAGCCAATGTCATTGCAATGCAAGAAGCAACAGGGTTCCCACTAGAATATGTTCTCGGCCACGAATCACCTCCTCGGGACCCAAACTTCGTACCTAGATGGCACTACGAGCATGGGAAATCTTTTATCAGGCCTGAGTTGGTGAAGAAACTCCCTACTCAGATGCGCAGATTGCATGACTTCTACATGAAGACGTCTAAGGCGGGCCTGAAGATGATTGGCATGCTTGTTAAACCGGGAGATTTTGCTGGTGAAGGCGAGAAGTTGTCCTGGCTGCGATTCAAGGATATTTATGAAATTTACCATCTTGACTCCTTGAATACCGATCTTATCATGGCCTGGTGCCTGTAAGTGACGGTGCAATACATACCCTAATTAACAAATTTATGCATACTCTAATTATTAACTTTGTCTTTCATTTTCTGTAGCCTGGAAATGCATAACATGGGGAAGAATGGTTACCAACGAATAGGTTTCATGGACCCATCTTTAGTTAACCAAGATCAAGTAAAGAAACAACCAGAAACAACATTCAAAACAATCCTAAGGACCTTGTGTGAATTGCATTACAAGGATTTGGTACTTCTACCTTACAACTTCGAGTAAGTGTGATTACCATCTTAATTGCTAAGGGTTCGCATTTCTAATTATCTTAGTTAACATTATTTAGTTCTAATCTTTTGAGCTTCTTTATATACAGTTTTCACTGGATTCTTCTCATAATTGATGTCAACAGAAGCAACATCCTTGTTTTTGATTTATTGAGAAGAGATCCAAACAAATACTTGGACCTTCAAGATATGTTTCAAGAGTAATAATTCTATCCATACGTTCCCTTTTATGCAATAGTGTGCTTTTACTAACACTATCTAGCTCTAACTTTCATTATTTTCTGCCAGAGCTTGGGAAAAATTCAAGGCTGTCAACCCTGGACGATGGAGACCTAGAATAAACTTCTCTACAAATTTTCTGGTACGTGAACCAAATAACAACTTCAGCTTGGGCAAATTAAAAATGTATAACACTAATTTTTCATAATTATCTTCTTCAATTTAGTGTATGAGACAGGAACAAGGGACACATTTATGTGCATACTATGTGTTTGAGTTCATCCACAATTTCTGCGAGGCAGACCCGTCAGATTATACTGTAAGTATTATTTTAAACCAATTAATAATACATCTTTTTCTAACCGCTTATATATTTAATTCTTGTGTGTAATATATTAAATTATTTGCACATTGCAGAACAATATGATTAGGGACGCAATCATTGAGAAGGACCGACTCTTGGCGATTCAAGAAGGTCTCTGCGGATTCATAATGGACCAGGTGATTAATCCACAAGGCAGAAATCACTATGACGGTCATCGAATTGATAAAGTTTAATTAGCACATCCGGTGGAACTTTAGACTAGAATTAGAATGAAACGGTATTTTGATGTATATATATACTACTTTCAGAAAATACTATCTATGCTTTCGATGTAATATAATGTGTGTATATATTTATTTATAAGTTTATTCTCTTCATATAGTACGTATAGTAGACACGTATAATTAGTGCAAACATTTATATGTACACGTAAATTACACCCAAATACGTGAGAATATACGCATATAATATTATTAGAACAATTAGAATTGAAACAAAAAAAATGACAGCGGGGTCTTTAGTCCCGGGTGGTAGGGTGGCGCACAGGCGCTGATGTGCCCTCCCCTTTTGTCCCGGGCGGGGCTACCACCCGGGACTAAAGGGGTGGCGCACAGGCGCTGTTGTGCCCTCCCCTTTTGTCCCGGGCGGGGCTACCACCCGGGAATAAAGGCCACCCTTTATTCCCGGTTGCCCACCCGGTGACAAAAGAGGGGCCTTTTGTCTCTCCCTTTTCGTCCCGGGTGGACTTTAGAGACTTAAAGTCTTTCCCACCTGGGACGGAAGACTGTTTTTCCACCAGTGGATCCCAAGTTTTTATGGATTCCTTTTTTATTACCAGGGTCGACCCTAAAGGCATAATGTCTCAAAACGCAAGAACACGAACAACATTAGGTAGATTTGCGAGGAAAGCTACTTAAATATGGTCCACCATGTGCAATATCGACATATTCACACAATATGTGTCTAGATCCTAAATAGATATGCTGCGCAATTGGATTGCACACCATGATGCAAGATCAAATCTAGTCATCACCTCTTGCATCCACGAAATACGGTTCGTGTTCTTCTCCATCACAAAATATTTTCCTTCGAAGCAAAGAACACCTTTATTTCCCTCTAGACTCTAGAGTCAATCACCGTACTTCTCCAACACTTGCGCTCATCTATTGATATTATTATTGCGCTCAGCAAGAACATAACCCTATCTCATGCCTTTAACGAATAACGATAACATGTCTGTTCATTCGCGCCTATCTGCGAATGAACTTGTAGTCTAATGATAGGACGGTCCGTACTCGCACATTTTGCTGGATTTATTCCGGAATTTTCCGGCGTTATGCATTAAGTGGTAAACGATGTTCTCGTCGACGACGAGGCCCTCATAAGGGTAGGGTTTGCGTACGTGTGTTCATAGGGGTGAGTGTGCGTGCGTGTTATATGCATTAAGTGGTAAGCGACGTTCCCGTCGACGACAAGACGCTCATAGGGGTAGCGTTTGCGTACGTGTGTTCATAAGGGTGAGTGTGCGTGCGTGTTGTGAGCGTCGAGGCGCCAGTGGTGACTTCGGGAATCTTCAGATCTGCTGGTGCTCAGTCCTTCGGAGGTGCTCATAGAGGTAGGGTTTGCGTACGTGTGTTCATAGAGGTGAGCGTGCGAGCGTGTTGTGAGTGTCTGCGTTGTACTGTGTAATTCTAAAAAAATTGTGCCCATATCTAGTCATCTTCTACTCCCATCTGTTTCAAATACTATTTGTTTTGATTTCTTTCGATGTATTTTGATTTCTTTCGATGTATAACTTTTACTCCTTCCGTTTCAAATTACTGTCACTATTTACTTTTCATCATAACTTTTGACCATTCGTCGTATTCAAAAAATTATGCACATATAGTTTTTTTTCTTTGTGACTTACTTCATCATTAAGGTTTTAGTTTAAGTTTAACTTGATGTTTTGCCTATTTGCAACCAATTTTTTATTATAACGAATGGTCAAACGTCATGGTCAAAAGTCAACGGTTACAAATAATTTGTGACGAAAGGTGTATCTAGATTATTATACACTTTTTTTTATTTCAAATTGTATGTCGTTTTGATTTTTTATTCTTAAATTTAGAAATAAAATGGGAGGAAGCATCTAGGCACATAACAAAAACTATATATATATACAAAATTTGAAATAAGTAATAATTTGGGTTGGAGGAAGTAGAAATAAGGTCCTGTTTGGTTCCCATAAGTCACCCGACTTATAAGTCAGTTGGATTTAAGTCAGTCATGTTTGGTTGCAGTGACTTATAAGTCAGTGGGCTCCACACAGAGTAGGAGAGGAGAAAAGTAGAAATAAGTCACTTTAAGTAGAGGTGGAGCTACTTATGCAACTTATAAGTCAGACTATTTAAGTTAGAGCTGTTTGATTTCACTAGTGACTTATTTTGCACTTTAAGTCAACCTATTCATGGGAACTAAATATGACCTAAATTGATAATGCTGCCAAATCACTGGACCATGGCTTTTCCTCTTCACACTCGTTCACACTTCACAGCACTGAGCGAGCGGGTCGTCTTGGGTGGGTTGGGCCCCCTTGGCCAAACCATTTCCACCAGAGGCGTGGACTTGTGGTCTCTTGTGGACTGACCACTGGCCGGCCGGCCAACCCCCACCACCGTGCCAAAAAGGCCCAAAGCACACTCCTTTCCCTTCAGGCTTCATCACCATGGACGCGGCGGGGGAGCTGAGCCTTGGCGCGGTGCGGGACGCGCTGGTCCGGCTGGAGGACTCGGTGGTGTTCGCGCTTCTCGAGCGCGCCAGGCACCCGCGCAACGCGCCGGCCTACGCGACCGCCGGCGGCGGCGGAGGGCGCTCCCTCGTCGAGTTCTTCGTCCGGGAAGCGGAGGCCCTCAACGCCAAGGCAAGCTTCTTTCTTTCCGTTCCTTCATCTCGCGCCGGCCGCGGGGGCGAACTCTGGGTCGCCTTCATCGGAAGCGTCAGGACCCGCCGAGGGGGGCATTTGCATAATCGCGATCCGAATATTTGCATACAACCCCCTAATTTGGATCGCGATTATTGATCGCGATCCAGTTTAGGGGGCTAAATGTAAGAAGACAGGGACTGTTTTGTAAATATTCGGATCGCGATTATTGGTCGCGATCCAGTTTAGGGGGCCATGTGCAAAACACTTCTGCTGCGACGGCGATGGCTTCCGCCGGCCGGAGACGCCCCCCACCACCCCCTCCACGGCTGCTTCGTGCATTCTCTATTTCTCTCGCTCGGCCAGGCCTGGCCGTCAGTTTGCTCCATTCCGATTTGCGTTAACCGGATGGGGAGCCTTGCGGAACAGTGCAGGGGTGGGGTGGGTGGACGGGGGCGCCGGGGTGCAAAATTACTGTTCGCTCAAATTCTTTAATCTTGATAAGGCTGTAGGCCTGTACCTGCCCGTTTGTTACTTACCATTATGATTCAAGATGTGAAGAATTTTAATCTCTACCATGATGTGGTTTTAGAATTTTAGCTGAAATGTAGAGGCTGCAGTTATTGTCATTTGGCAGATTACCTAATTTTGTCTTGCGGAATGCAATCAGGTCCTATCAAATTATTAAGGCAACTGGTTTATAGAACTTGAGTACACTAGGATTGAAACAAGTAAACTGGTTTGAAACCATATTACCAAGGTAGAGATGGATCTCGTCTCTTTGAGCTCTGTTGGCACTTCTCTACTTGATTTTCCACTGTTTGTTGATTCAAACGACTTGGTACTTAATATGGTCAATTACTACCTCCGTCCTTAAATATATGACGTTTAGGACAAGAAAACTAAGTTTCTTGTCCTAAACGTCATATATTTAAGGACGGAGGTAGTAATTGTTTAAAATCCAGATGCAAGAAAAATAATATGCACTTTCTATTACTTACTGTTAGTTATCTAAGTAATGACATGTTTGGAAAAAGGTAATATGATCAATCGTTGCTAACTTTACTGGACATGGAAAAGGTCAAAATGTTTATTTCACATTTGTAGATTGTACTGTATCCAATCCCGGACAGCTTAATAACATGTTCTTAGTTAAGACATATAGCACAGATGCTACTAAAAGTATGACTGCACTATATACAATTGCTTTGTCATCTCTTACAAAATCGCAAATCTATCTGTGAATTTTCATGTAGTGCAATAGTTAACCCTTTTATATGAATCTCACACACAATCTTACTATATTTTTAAATTCTCATAGGCTGGACATTATCAACAGCCAGAAGATGTTCCATTCTTCCCTCAAGATCTTCCCTCGCCGCTCTTTCCTACCAAGAGTTCCCCAAAGGTGCTCATCAGGCAATACCTTAAAATGTCAAGAAGTGATAGTGATAATTGCTGAGATCTGCTTTTTTTCTTTATTATTAGGTTTTGCACCCTTTAGCTTCATTGGTCACTGTGAACGATGCAATATGGAAAATGTATTTTGATGAATTGCTCCCTTTATTCACTGTTGATGGTGATGATGGTAGCTATGCGGAAACAGTTGCGTTGGATTTTGCATGTCTGCAGGTATGAGTTCTATGTTAGAATTTCTTGTACTGCAGGAGTAATTGCAAATTGCTGGATTTTTTTTTTTACTTTGAAACTGATGTATGACTGTAAAATAAAAGATTTTTTCTTGTAGGTTCTATCCAGAAGAATCCATATTGGTAAATATGTTGCTGAGGTGAAGTTCAAAGACGCTCCTCAGGATTATAGTCCATTAATACAAGCAAAGGTTAATCTACTGAACATCGTGATTTGCTGCCTCCTGACTCACCTAAGACACAGCATTGTCAGAAGCGGGCCCAAGGATTAGAGATTGGGTATTCAAAAATTCAAAAGATAAAATAAATTAGTGTCTCAACCCTTCTTTTGTGTCATGCATCATTGACAAATACTATTGATTAGCAAAATAATGGGTATTCAATGAATACCCTTGAATACCCCTGGGCCCGCCCCTGAGCATTGTTATATTTGCTGATATTTATGTATCACGAGAAGATGCCTAGTGCTCCTAAGGGCTATGTATATTGGCTAGCTTTGTTGTTCTAGGTTATATTCTACTGTCACATACATTCTCAAATCTTCAGAGTGCTTCACACATTTCACGAGTCCAATTCTACTACATTTCTCTCATGTGTCTGCTCTGGATTATTTAGATGTCGACCTCCAGAAAATGAACTCCTTTTGCTTCATCTCACTGTCGATGCAGGACAGCAATTCTCTGATGGATCTGCTTACATTCAAGGCTGTCGAAGAGAAGGTGAAGAAGAGAGTAGAGAAGAAAGCCAGGACCTTTGGACAGAGCATCACTTTGGAGGACAATGCCGGCAAGCAAGAAGGCACTGCCGGTGACAGCGAATGCAAGATCGATCCTAAAGTGCTATCCAAGCTGTATGATCAATGGGTGATGCCATTGACGAAGGACGTCGAAGTCGAATATCTCCTCCGCCGCCTCGATTGATCACAAAAAATAGCTGCAAATGTTATGTGTGATTTTCAGTTGTGTTATCAGAGTGTTTTGCACACGCCTTTACGAGCTACTCCGTATATTCAAACTCAATTATGACAGAATGCTACACACGCATATTTGCGCTGGGATTTGGACTTGTCTCAGTTTGCCTGACCTGATCATCAACTGTGTGAGAGTAACATCCAGGCAGCGAACACTTATGAAACTCTTGAAATTCAGAAACGATTCAGCTGCAACTATATAGTATTGTACACTAACACTGCTGGCAAACACGTATGAAAAATCCATCTGGATTGCATCGCAGTGTCCTGGTTGAGATTGAACCTATTGTGGGTGCGCCGAGTCGAGCTGCGCTGCAGCTGCAGCCTGTATACATTGACATCCATGGCGTGGCAACTGGTGACCGTGCTCTGGATCTGGCCACGGGCCGCTGTCGATTCGGAAGAGGACGAGGAAGCGAAGAAGAATGCGGGCGATCGCGGCGCAGTCACAGCCAGAGTTCGCGCAGAGGAGACGCGCGTGGTGGATGCCAATCCGAGCGCCGGTGAGAAATTGTCCGTCGAGTTCTTCACTGTACGTCTGTACCTAGTATAAGCTTCGTTGCTCAAATATGTTTTGGTGACTGCAAAGCACATCAGATCTGATGGACATTGCAGATGCAAGTAACCACTTCCATGATCTTTAAGCGGTTGTTGTTCATCTGAAGCAGAACTTCCATGATCTCTGGTTCAGAAACGTATCATGTCTCTTGCTTACCTGACAAATACTAAACAACACAATTGCAGTTCTGACGTGTGTGCAATCTATAATTTGGTTTACTACTGTCATTCTGAACATCTGATTAGTTAACAAGTAAAATTTGGGGGTTGGGGGTGGTGCTGAACTGCATCATGGCAACATTGTCAACCTGAAAAGTGCAGGGCAGGTCGATGTGGAACTCTCAAGACATCATACAGCTCACCTCTAGTGCATTAGCTGAGCAGCTACACGGCTTGCAGGTACTGGCAGTTCAGTTGTAATAAATAAATCAATTCATGAAAAACTCATGTGCAATGGCTAACATCTATAACAAATTATCCAGGGAGATTTTTGATGGACTTGACCTAGATGCTGTCTATTAAGATAAAGCTACACGGCCTGATTCCTGAAGATGCTTTAAAGAAAAGCATATCTGCAGGTATTGGTAGTTCAGTTGTAATTTATAAACTAACTCATGAAAACTCATGTGAAATGGCTAACATCTATAACAAATCCAGGGATATTTTTCATGGACTTTGACCTGGATGTTATCTCTTAAGATAAATGAAAAGAAGCTTTGTGGCACCAGGCATCACTGCCATTTTTCTTGTCAGAGAAAAAGTTCAGAAGAGCAATCGTTTGAAAATGCTTGGCAAAAACTAAAAATTGTCCAATTTTCAAGATTCTTTTCTGTGGTTTCTTTTGTATGTCTGTTGTCTGAACTAGCAACTTCAATTTGGATCAGTCAGATCCTGTAGATATTCTTTTGACTGATATTTTTGGAGTTTATTGAGCAGGACAAGCTAAGCAAATCCAAATTTCTGAACTCTGAAGTTTGAACCAAGTACCCATTAAGAGTACCAAGGCGGATCTGATCACGAAGGGTTTGCTCCTAAATCCTAATATTAGTTGTGCTGTGTGAAGTGTCTAATTTTTAATAGTGACAAATTTAGTTGATAGACATTGTGTCATGTGTATGGTTACCCACACCACAAGAAGCAATAGGCACCCTTTGGGCTAACTGAGGCAACGAATTGGCAGCGTATACACTTATCCTCGTGTCTAACATTGATGTCTGGTCTCAGTGATTTGAAATGCATCTTACGTCCATTGTTGGTGATTGGTCTTCGCCTGTAAATTACTAGCACTTCAGAGATCAGTATGTAAGCTACTTGTAGTGCGGGAATAAAGTTTTGTGTTTAGTCTTCGCCAGTAATAAATTACTATATTTTGGATATTAGTGTCTATGCCAATTGGAGTGTGTGAAATAAAGTTTACAATTGCAGAATACTGTTCACTAACTGATATTTGTTTGGCTTTAGATTTTCTTTGTTTTTTTGTCCTTTCTAGCCTTGGTACTATTATTACTAGCCATTTGCTTTCTCTTTTATTTGGGTGCCATTCCTCGTTTCTGCAAGGTGACCTAAAGCAGACTGTTGTCATGTCTACCTTATTTATTTGTTCCTTTTATGAGAAGTTCTATTCTGTTTTGCTTAAGTGGTTCACTAACTGATTGGACTGGTATTTTGCTTATCCCCCAATTGCAGTTATTGTTAGATATAGTTGCATAGTGTCATGTAAGCAGATTGGACCGATTATGCATATTCGTGTCCACATTACAGTGTTGATTAGATCTAGGTGTGCCGCATCAGGACCAATTCATATGTTTATTCCCAGTCTGCATACGATAGCCAGCAACAGATATGCTTGTCTTTAATTTGTGGCCTCCTATCTATTGAAGCTCTTTAGACCAAGGCAAATGCAAAGAATGTTCTGTGAATAGTTTGAAAAAAAAACATACAGCAGATTTGACATAAACAATCACGCTTTTTCTTGGTGCACATAGAATATTTTCTGTTGTGCTTGGAACATGAACTGCCTATACCTGTAAGTTAGCACTGATATGCTGCATGCCATTCTAATCATCCTAGTGAGGCATTGACATGTGGCTGCATTTACTCTAGGACAGTGCATTTCAGAATCACATTCCTGACTGCTATATTGTTTTCTGGTGTCACTTGCAAGTTGCAAACTGCATTGCAGTTTTATTTGTCTTTGCCCTCATTGTACAGATTAATAATTCCTTTCTACCAAACTAATATCTTGTTTGTCTCTTTTGCTTTGCAGTTCTTTTGTATGGTCTTTGTGAATGGTGTTAGAGAAGTGATCATTAGATGATAATGGACAATTAGCCATGTTTCTTTTTCCAGGTTGTGCAAAACCAAAGGAATACAGAGCCTTAGTTTAAATTCTCTTTTCAGTAGGGCCTGGCCAGTGGCTTCTGGAAGATATACACTGCCTGGAATTGGGTATAAAGGAATTGAGTATTGGAGTCCCTTTATATGCTATCTGGGGTTGGTTACGACATTATCTCGAAATTGGCACTTTCCCTTTGTGAGCTGCACTGAACTGGACCCATCAAGTTGCTGCGTGGAAGCCCTTTTGTTTTCAAGGTTCAGAGATTTGATCAAGGGTAGGTTGCAGATGTGATCTTGCTGAAACAAGAGATTTTACCAGAATATTCAGCAAGTAGAAGACATGCTGCGGTTTACGCTAGTTCGATCGGTCAATGATGTGGACCGTATAAATTCTTCATGACAACATCTGATTATGTTTGTTTTCTTCAAATCATGGACCCCAGGTGGTCAGAGTAGGTTGCTGATGATCTGCATCTGTAATCCTTATCAATACTGAGCAGCTGCTCCAGTCCCTGCTGCTTAGTTGCTCAGTTCATTGTAAATTTAAACCAATAAATTTTGTTCATATTGAATTTCCATTGAATACTGTAAAATAATCACCTATGTTTTGCGGTTATACAGGAGACCCAAGTGAAGCATATTCTGCTCTGACATTTCTACGCATCTTTGAGAGATGGATGGCCATTTCACTTGAAAAAATGACCACCCATCGCTCTTCAGAAGTACAGACTTTCAGAGCCAAAAGCTGATAAGGTCTGTTGGCTGTTGCTACCCTAATTGTACTTGGGGGTACATAATCTGCAAAACGCACTGCAATTTTTGCATCGACTTGCAGCATCATGTCCACGTATGCATGATGTATCTACACAATCGCAAAAAAGAAAAAAAGAAAAATCAAAACTTGTTTACATTGCGCGTTGTTCAGAACTCCCGTGGATCAACGAACAGGACTCCGGGGGACGGCGACGTCGTCCAGTCGTCCTCGTCCTCGTCGCCGATGGCATTGCCGTCGGCAGCGGCGCCGAGCTTCTTGATGCACCAGACGTCCTCGTTGCAGGAGAACTTTGCCCAGTGTGGCACGACGGCGGCGGCCGGGTCCTCGGGGCCGAGGTCGGCGGCCAGGACGGCGCATGCCGGGTTCTTGCGGGCGACGTTGTGCGCGTGGCGGCAGAGCGAGCGGAGGAGCGCCGGACCCTCCGGCCCGGACATGCGGAGGCCGTAGAGGAGGTAGGTGCCGAACGGCCGGAAGATGTCGGGCACGGAGGGCACCCGCAGCCACGGCGCGTGGCTGTCGAGGGCGCGCGCTGCCGCCAGCGACGCGCGGAGGAGCGCCGGCGCGCCGCCAACGCGGAGGCGGAGGGAGCGCGTGGCGTCCCAGACGCTGAGCAGCGCGAACGACGGCGGGCCGCTGCGCTCGCGCTCGATGGCGAGGTAGGTGCCGAGGGTGAGCTTGTGGGCGAGGAGCGCCGGGAGGTCGGCGGGGAGGAACTCGGCGGCGTGGGGCGGGAGCAGCGCGGCGTAGGCGGCGGCGGCGAGCGGCGGGGGCAGGCGGAGGACACGGTGCGCCCGCGGGACGCGCGCCCGGTGCCGGTGCACGGGGTGGCCGAGGAACACCGGCCGACGGAACGGCGCGTACGCGAAGCGGCCAGCGAAGAGCGCGAGCGACGCTGCGTTGCACTCAGTGGTGGCCATGGTGGCGTACGCCGCACCGCGCGCCGCGCACCACGATTCCGCGCGGCGGACCAGCTCCGTCGCGATCCCGAGGCGCCTGCGCAAGGAGAGACGAAGAAGAGAGAAGAACCTGTCAGTCCAGTGTCCCCACATGGTGGTTGCTCGCATCGCATTGCTCTCTAGCTCGCTCCCGCGCAATGCGTCAGCATCACCTGATGTTTTCTTGCACACTAATACCAGTGTAACTCGGGTTGGTTGGTTAATTAATCACCTGTGGGAGGGGGACACCCTGAGTCCAAGAAGGCATGCCACCTTGACGAACTGCTTCGATGAGCTGCTCAAGCTCTGCGTCGTCTTCTTCCCTCGGCTGACCATCCTGGTGCACGCCTTGATCACTCCGACGACCTCTTCTTCCTCCCCGTACTCGGCAACCTGCACGCAAGCAAGCACACACTCGATGAGCATCGCTATCATGGACGCACGCACAAGGTCAAAACTGAGGCGTCAATGGCGGCTGCTGGGTGTGATAAAATTACCAGCATGACGTGGTCCGGCGCATGGCGCACCCGGGCAAACGGGTCGCCGATCTGCTCGACATGGAGCGACATGCCTCTCTTCTTCTTCTTGCCGCTCCTGCTCTTCTTCTTCTTCGCTGCACCGCCGTCATGGTCGGCGGCAGGGTCGTCGTCGGAGCCTTGGTCGCCGGAGAGGCCGACCTGGCACCGGCGTTCGAGCTCCTCCACGGCGTGGAGGTCCCTCGCCACGTCGAACTCCCTCACTCTTATCTTCGTCTTCTTCATTGGCTCTGCCGCCTCGTCCATCATCACTCCCATGCCTCTCACTCTCTACCACTTTAATTTCTTGCTAGCTCTGTGTGTGAATCCTCTATGCTTCTGTCTCTCTGTGAGACAGTGACCAAGCAAGTACAGCTACAAGCTCCTTGAAAGCTCTTGCTGAGTGCTTCTCCTTCTCACTTGGGAGAGAAGCAACGGGGCATTTATACACGTAGGCAGAGAGAAGAGAGAGAGAGTAGGAGGTTTGTGATTGTGGGCCAGAGGGAGAAAACAATAGTGATCAACGGATGATACGCGAGGGGACACAGAAAAAACAATGGCGCCATTTTATAATAGGATTTGTGAGCTTGATTTGATCATTAGCAGGGATTAACAAGTGCAGTTGAGTATGATGGCAAACCCAACATAAGCATTGGCTTAGAATATGTCTCCTGTGCTTATCTAATAATGTAGGACCGGCTCTTCTTGCCATCTCTCACATCTCTCTGCAGTTCCATGCCCCCAGCCTACATCTCTCAGCTATAGCTAGCTCTCCTTAACTACTCCTTAATTAAAATTGTTAAGCAATGGGTCATAGTAATTAGGAGTCGTGACCAATTAGCTACATAGATATATATAGATGCAGTGTTGTTTTTTACCAAAGGCATGCAAAAGTATGAGATTATGCTGCCAAGCTGCTACACTGTGTTAAATAAAAGATAGTAGGAAACACTACTGCCTTTGAACTAGTGAGATTCTACTACCTTTTGTTTTCTAAGTATGCTTACTACCTAAGCTTACTTAGCTTCATGAATATTGATGAAGTGGTGCAGATTAATTAGATATACTAGGTGGGATATAGGCAAAAAACCTAGCAATTCCAGCTAGGGCATCAAGTGTATATTATATTCTAGGCAAAAACATTTATATGGAATTCTGGATAGGTACTCAATCAGGATATAATCTTATGGAATATAAGCATATACACTACAAGAGTTTTCATCATCTTTTCCTACAGTTTTTTACAAGTGACCTACAATATAAGTACCAAATACTATTTTCCTTTAAGTGTCCACCAATAGTTTTTTTACACAATTTCTAGCTTTCCCTATAGTTATCGCTAGTAGAGAATTCATCTTCCACAATATAACACTACTACAGAAACAAACATACGTCTCAGGCAGTTTTTCACACTAATACCGGGTATTTTGGCACCCGGTACTAATGTAGACATTAGTACCGGGTGGGAAGAGAGACCCCCGACACGTCCCCCGTGACCCACATCAGTACCGGATCGTATTACGCACCGGTACTAATGTGGCACATTAGTACTGGTGCGTAATACGATCCGGTACTAATGTGAGGCCAACACATTACTACAGGCTGTAGCTAACACCCGGTATTGAAGGATGGCACATTAGTACCGGGTCAAAGGAACCTCCGGTCGTGGGAGGGGAGCGGCGGCGGTGCTGCCCTTGAGCTCCCGGTGGCGCGGGCCACCGTCGGCCGGGCGGGCGTGGCGCCTGGAGATGGAGCGTCGGCCGACCCTTCGCCTCGATCTGGGGCCAGCGGCGGAAGCGGCAACCGCGATGGTCGGCGCGGCGGGCGCTGCTCCTGGCCGACGCGCGCTCCGTCCTGGTCCGGCCCGGGCTCTTGTTCTTGGCCTTCATGATGTTCTTGTTCTTGTTCTGGGCCTTCCTGTGTAGACTTTGAATTTGTGTTTGTGAATCATGTTTCATTTTTTTGAATTTGTGTAGTTGTGTAGGTGAATCTGTGAATCTATGATCTATGCATATGTTTGTGAATTTGTGTAGTTCTTGTGAATGTGAAATTTATGATGAAATCTTGAGGAGAAATTTGTTGTTGTGCTGGAGTTGAATTTTGAATGTGTGTATTGTGGTGAAATCTGGATGAAATTGGAGGAGGAAAAGAAAAGAAAAGAATAGAAAAGAAAAGAAAAAGGAGGAAGAGGAGCTGCTGGTGTGGGTACTTTAGTACCGGTTCTCCAGCCCGGTACTAATGTGAATTCACATAGTACCAGATGGATAATATCGGTTTCGAAACCGGTATTAAAGGGGAGTTTGGAACCGATACAAATAAGCGTTTCCCTTAGTAGTGTAATCACCCACAAACCCATTACGGCATCACCTGCAATTTTGTAGTTAGTTAACCAAACATACTAGAAACCACTAGCTGTTAGCAAAAATAACTAGTTGTGTAGTGATATTATTGTACCATAGATATAAAATTATGAAGTGTCAAGAATGAACCCCAGATTAGTTGACTAGAGATTCGAGATCACCCGCACTGGTGCCTTTATCCATCTCCTGGAGGAGAGGGATATAAAGGTTTTTACCCCGCAGCGGGCGACGGGATCACCGACACCATTTTCCCGTCGCGCCGCTTTGCCTCCATATCCAGAGGAACCGCGGGCGAACAGGAGCCGCCCATCACAACCACCCCGGCCCTCCCGCCCTTGCCCGGAGGCACCACGGCCGGTCGAGAGAGAAGGGGAGGGAGATAGAGGACCGCCGCAAGGAGGAAGAGGGAGACGGGGGCGCCATGGACCCCAACACACCTCCGCAGCCTGACCTCACTGTGTTCGCCGCTGGAGAGGAGGAAGGAGCCACCTCGATGACGATGTCCCTCTGCTCTGGCGCACGGAGCTCGCCTCTGCTACGTGCCTGCGCCGGTCAACGAGGCAGAGCCCGCCCTCACTGGTGGAGGAGAGGGAGAGGGCCGCCGCCGCTCCAACGGCTGACGCCCCTGCCTCCAAAATTCCGTTGGTGAGCTCGCCTCGGATCTGCCGCCTCACCTCCTCCATCCCACTCCGGTGAGCGCAAACACGGATCCAGGCTTCCCCTGCTCCTCTACGCACAGGAAAGGGGCGGTGCGGCCCTGCGGCTCGCCGAGAGGGGCCGAGCCCCCGCAGCGGCGGCCGACCTTGGAGGAGGCCGCGCCAGAGCCTGGCATCGCATGCTGCGCAGGGGTAGGGGAAGAGGACCCGCGGGACCGCCGCCGCCGCTCCAACGGCTGACACCCCTGCCTTCGAAATTCCGCCGGCGAGCTCGCCTTGGATTCGCTGCCTCACCTCCTCCGTCCCCGCTCCGGCAAGCATGGCCGCAGATCCAGGCTTCCCCTGCTCCTCTACGCGCAGGGGAGGGGCGGTGCGGCCCCGCGGTTCGCCGAGAGGGGCCGAGCTCCCGCAGCGGCGTCCGACCTCGGAGGAGGCCGCGCCAGAGCCCAGCGTCGCACGCCGCGCAGGGGCAGGGGAAGAGGCTCCGCGTGACCACCGCCGTGCCCCTGCTCTGCCGTGGGGAGATGTAGGGCACCTGCAACCGTGCTCCGCCCAGCACCGGCGAGGGAGGGATAGGGAGGAGGTGCCGACGCCACGAGTGGAGGACATGGCAGCGGGCCACGGGCGCCGTCGATCTACCATGGTGAGGAGCCGGCGTGGTCGAATCGAGGTTGTTGGGGAGGGCGGAGCCGACTGGGAGGGAGGGCAGAGCCGGCCGTAGCGCCGCCAAGGCGGGCCGGAGGAGCTCGAGGCCGCCCTGCTCCTGCTCCATGGATGCCGACCACGGGGCCCCACCACCGCTCGTGCCCCGAGATCCCACACTGGGGACGGAGCAGCAGCAGTGTAACACCCTAATTTTACCAAAATTTGTTTTCAATAAAATTTGAATAGAAACAAGGTTTTGTGTCTAAGGAATATAGGGTGTATTTGAATTTTTAGGCATTTAAATATATTTTTGAAAATTAATTAAACAAATATAGGAGTTTATTGTTACGTGTCATGCTGGTGCATTATTTTTATTTGGTCGAATTCAAATTTGAATTTGAATTCAAGTGTCTGAAATCCCTTTTAAAATTTCAAAATCCTTCTCCTTTTATTCTTAAACCCTATTTCCTTTCCTGGCCCAGTTTTGTTTCAAGCCCAGCAGCAAAAGTCCAATAGTGCTCCCTGTTCTTTTCCGCCCGTCCGCTCCGCGTCTCGGCCCAGCACCTGTTTCGGCCCACGGCAGCCCGCCAGCACCGTCTCCTCCCGCAGCCGCTGATGCCTGGGCCCGCCTTGTCACTCCCTACCCGGCGTCGTCTTCGTCCCGGACTCGCCTGCGCCGCCGAGCTCGAGTCCCGCTCCGCCCCGCCTCCAAGTCGTCTTGAGGGCCACGCCAGGTCCCGTCCCGGCCTTTATAAGCTGCCCTGCTCCGCCGCCGTCCCTCCAACCAATCCCGCCGCCGCCTTCGAGCTCCAGCCACGCCGCGCGAAACCCTAGCCGCCGCCGCTGTTGACCCGCCGCCTTGCCGTCGTCCTGTCGTCGAGAAGCCGCTCCAGAGAACCGCAAGGAGGTGAGGATCCTCCCGGAGCCGCTTGTTTACGTCCAGGTGCTCCGCAGCGCGAGATCAAGCTCGCCGGAGGTAGCTCTTCCGCCGCCGCCGCTGCGTCGAGCTGTGCGCCGTCGCCGTTGGTCGTGCCGCCTTCCTGAGCTCCTAGATCGGTTCGCCGTCCCGCCAGCGACCTTCCCGGCCAGTCCGTGAAACCAATCGAGCACCCCAACTCGAGTTACCCCCTCGCCGGCGAGATCTCTGCCGAGCGCTGCCGCTCGCCTTTGTTCGCACCGCCGTCCGCCGCTTATAGACCACCTCGGCCGCCTGATCTTTATCCGACAGACCGGATCAAAACCAGCCGGGTCAATACCGGTCAACTGCCGCGTGGCCGTGTCTTTTTGCAGAAAAACCCCTGCTCTTTTTAAAATAGCAAGCCGGTCCTTCCACCTTGTAAAGACCCTTACAGTTTGGTCTTGTTTCTTCTGTTCTAGCCCCTGATCTTTATAGATTTAGTGCCCGAGGTCCAAAACCTTAGTTTTTGACCCAAGCCCCTCTGTTTTTAAGTTTCTTTATGTTTTAGCCCTCGGTTTCTTGCAGTTAGGACCCTGTAACTTTAGTTTCTTCACAGATATGCCCCTGCACCTTCTTCTAGCCATATCTTCTTCGTTTTAACTCCATTTTTAGCGTTCTTTACGTCCAAACGATCGTATCAAGGAGTAGATTAGCTTTTCACCCCTGTTTTGCTTTGATAATACTGTTTGGTGATTGTTTCTTATTTTATTCTATTGTGTGCTTGTATGTACTTGATGTGATGCGTAGAGAACGTTTGGGCTGAAGGATTTGAAGACCAAGAAGCTCAAGTGTCTGAACAGCAACAGGGATCTGTTGAAGGCAAGTCTTCCTTGATGCATACCCGTTTACCTATACAATATGTATTTAATTCACTGTTCTTACTTTTGCTTGCATTAAATTGATGGGACCCTATTAAGGACATGACTAGATTATTTTTACCCCTTTACCTTGAACAACATGGGTATTTACTTTTATTGTTGGGTAGCTCTCGCTATGCTTAACTTGGTGGATGGTATTAATGAAACTTTATGGAACTTGATTTATTTATGTTATACCTTCATTAATACAAGATCATCTTGTTTAATCGGAACATGGAGCGACCACCCAGGACAACAGTGCAACCACAAGGGCATATGGCTCTGCCTTGGCTAATTAATTAGAGACTCTAGTGTTAGGGTAATCTTACCTGATAAGGGCAAGGGGGAGCGCCAGTGGGGTATAGACTCGCTCTAGTAGGGAGTTGGTCTTTGCTAAGTCACGGTACCTACTAGGGGACTTTATACTCTGCAACGACTCGGAACCTTCGCGGGTTGCTTCACACTGGGAAAACTTTGTAAAGGCCTCGTAACGTCCCTGTGCAATCACACCTAGGTAGTGTGGTATGATGCTTGGTCGACATCGTATGGTTGGGTTTAAAGTTCCTAGAACTTTTACGTGACTTGTGGTGAAAGTGTACAACCTCTGCAGAGTGTAAAACTAATCGATTAGCCGTGCTCACGATCAAGAGCGGCCTGGACCCTCACATGATTAATCTATGAAGTCAATGATTAACCTGATGCATCTACCTTTATTCATGCTGTTTATTCTCTTATGTTAATTGTGGGTTTGGTATAAACTTACACTTGCTAGTAATTATACTGCTACTAAAACTTGACCAACTAAAATGCCGAATGCTTAAACCCATCAGCTTTCCACTATAAAGCCTTGCATGTTATATTATGTTTCCGCTTGCTGAGTACGGTATGTGCTCACGCTTGTTTTCATTATTGCAACGACACAATCTGGATGCTGTTCAGACTTGGAGAGGTTTGAAGACTTCCCTGGAGACTTCGACGAATTCTAGGCGGGCGTGCCACCAGTCAGCTGCCTGTGGTGTTGACCCCATCTGCTGCGTTGCTACTCGTTAATAATTAGTTCGTTTATGAGACATTTTGGTCTGTAATAAAGTTCAATACTCTCTTTACGTTTTGGCACTGTGTTTTGGTTATCACTGAGTCGTTATATGTGTGAACTTTGATCTTGGCGCACATATAATATGAGCATTCGAATTGGCCTTTAATTCGGGTGTGACAAAGTGGTACCAGAGCCGTGTTGACTGTAGGATGTTAGCCTATTTAGAAAATGGTCGTATTTAAGGATTATAATGTCTTAGAAGCCATTCTTGCCTTATGCTTGCTTTATTTCTAATAATTTCATTCTTGCTTTATCTCATCCTTGATCTCTACTTGGTTCTCTCCTTTCTAGTATCTTTTCTTGACATCTATCTCATCCATCACATGTTTCTTTTTAGATGGTTCGTCGGTTGCAGACATCCCGTACAGGCTCTTTTCAGTTTCCCTGCCACTTGGAGGACCAAGATTATTACTATTATCCTATGGAGTGTAGAGAGAATGAAGGGGACACTGACGAGGAGATAATGATGGAAGCACCACCTGCAATGCAGTGTCCAACACCTGCTCCGGAAATCAACCTAGTGTCTGATAATGAAGAGCCAGAGGAGGAATCAGCTGAGGGAGCCGCTGAAGAACCTGAGGAAGACCCAGAAGA
Source organism: Cenchrus fungigraminus (assembly GCA_036936925.1). Classification (NCBI taxonomy): domain Eukaryota; kingdom Viridiplantae; phylum Streptophyta; class Magnoliopsida; order Poales; family Poaceae; genus Cenchrus; species Cenchrus fungigraminus. The sequence goes on from CM072773.1 coordinate 119,733,655, forward strand.
GGTGATTCCAGAGGGAGAGGATGGTGATCAAGGAGATCATCAAGATCAGATGGAGGAGCAAGAGGAGCAAGCTGAAGAGGGAAGAGGATCAGCTAAGGAAGTGGGATGGAAGGTGTTCCACTACAAGAAAGATGGAAGAGGCATTCTTATGGCTGACAATCTAAGGAGGACAGTGTACCGTTTGGCCTATGGTGAAGATCCAATCTACCATTGTGAGAGGTGGACTCATCCTTGGTTTGAGCCTCACTGGGAAGTAACAATCATCGTTTATAAAAGAGTTGAAGACTATGGACCTATGGAGATATCCAGGCACGACGACGTAGCTGCCAGAGATACTATGGAAGCTGGGATTACCGAAGCTGCTAGAAGAGCACTCTATGTTCTCTCTCACAGGGAGCGTTCTGAATTAATACACACTCGCAGTTTGTACACTCCTTACAGAATTAGTGGTGAAGCCAAGACCTATATCGCATCAGCTAATGGTCACAGTCCCACCATAGACAACCTCCGTGAATTACTGGCTGCTGTCAACACTACTTTGGATGACACCAACAACATGCTTGCCGCAGCTCAACAGAGGATCTATGAAACGGAGATAGAGAAGCATCAGCTAGAAGCTACTCTGGCAGGAAGGGAATCCCCTGTGATCCATGACGGCGAAATGGAAACTCATCACTCTCCATCACCCAAGAGGCCTCGCTACAACTCCCCAGACGCCCGCACTGAAGAGTTTCCTTAGGATCTAGGAGTTCTTAAGCTTAAGATCTTTGTAATTGTTAGTTTCTAAACGATCGTTTAAGTTTGCTTAGTCTAGTGGTGTGTTTGAATGCTTGAGTTTGTGTTAATGTTTGAGTTGGAATTTTGTTTGAGTGCAATGTGTTGTGGAGTGATGACCACAATGACATTGGTTCTCTAGTAAAGTGTTAGTTGGGTTTATCTCTGTCTCAATCTATACCTTTCTTGTCTTAATCTCTTAATCCCTATGCTCTACCCCCAATACAATCTAGTAAATCTCAATCTGCTCGCGGAGTTTTCTGAGTCAGCAGTATTGTTCTATTTTTATCTCGGGCTACAGAACTCTGAATACAGTAAATCTAATTTGAAAAATTCAGAAATTATATGAAGGTTCATCTGTAAAAATTTCAGAAATTTAGGAGTTATATACAGAGAGTTATATACGAAGCTTTGGAGCTATCAGAATCTGTAAACTCAGCCGACCCAGACGTCTTGTTTATTTCATAACTAAATCTACAGAGCTTGGATTGAGGTGATTCCAGTTGGAATAGTTCCGTAATTTCAATATGCTTCTCTGGTTCAAATTTCATAATTTTTGGATTTCCTTACTGAGAGTTACATCTTATTGTTTGGAGTCAACAGAATCTGTCCAGAAATTGAAAGTCTTTACTGCCTTGTCTTTCAGAGTTTTACTCTTAGTGCAAACATCTAAAGTAATGTTCCTAACACTCAGATGGTGAAAACTAGGTCAGGATCCGGAGTCAATCAAACCCTAGTGATTCGCCAAAGGAGAAGCAGTAACTCCAGCAGTTCATCTCAGCAATTACAAATGGATCCAGTCATGTGCCAGTTTCTGGAAGCCCAGACTCAGCTCCTGCAGAACTTGACCAACACTGTGGCCAACATACAAGCTCCAGGCAATAACCAACCCCAGCAGCAAGCTCCGGTGAACAGGCATAGAGTGTTCATGAGCCACTAGCCACCAGTGTTCTCTCATGCTACTGATCCGCTAGAAGCTGAAGACTGGTTGAAGACCATTGAGAAGATGCTTACCATTGCTCAATGTGATGATCGGGAGAAGGTCCTATATGCTTCAGGACGACTCCAAGGATCTGCATCGGCATGGTGGGATGCTTTTGTTGCCGCTCATGCCAATCCAAATGCTATTACATGGCAAGAGTTTACCACCAACTTCAGGAGCGACCACATTCCTGCTGGTGTACTGAAGCTTAAGAAAAAGGAGTTTATTGCTCTCAAGCAGGAAAAGATGTCTGTGACAGAATTCAGGGACAAGTTCATGGAGTTGTCTCGCTACGCACCTGAGGATGTTGATACTGATAGAAAGAAGCAAGAGCTGTTCTTGGATGGGTTAGCTGGACCACTTCAGTACTAGCTAATGTCTCACACCTTTCCAACTTTCCATGAGCTGATTGATAGAGCAATATGCTTGGAATCTAAGCGTAGAGAGTTAGGAGAGATGAAGAGGAAGGCTACTACTTCAGGATCATCAGGAAGCAACACTCGCCCTCGCTTTAGCAATCAACAGTGGACACCATCACGCTATGGAGGCTCAAGTGGGAATTACGGACAACAGCAGTATCCGCGCTCAGCTCCACAGACTCAACGTCCAGTTTCGCAGGCCAATGCCCCCGCTTATCAGCAGAATCAGCAGACCATTTCAATCGGTACTCCTATGAGGCCTAGTGGACCATACACTCCTGGGAATAACACCTACTTCAAGTGTGGAGAGGTTGGTCACTATGCCAACAGTTGCCCCAAGAGGACTATTCCTAGCACTCCAGTATAAAGCACACCTAACAAGAATGGAGGGCAGACACCCCAAAGCAGCAGAGGACAACGGAACTATGCACGTGGCAGGGTGAATCATGTGAGTGCAGATTCCGCCCAGGAGAATCCACAAGTGGTGCTTGGTATGTTCCTTGTTAACTCCACCCCCGCATCAGTCTTGTTTGATTCTGGAGCATCCCATTCTTTCATTACTTCTCAGTTCGTAGCTCAGCATAATATACCCATTAGTCCCATGACTCGCAACATGCTAGTTAGTTCACCTAGGGAGGGGGGAATTGAAGGCATCTTACCAGTGTGAGAAGGTCAGTCTCAAAATAATGGGGAAAGATTTTTGGGCTAATCTCATAGTGTTGGAATCAAGAGGGATTGATATGATACTTGGGATGGGATGGTTAGCTGCATGTGATGCAGTGATCCAATGCTCTAAGAGATCAGTACTACTCACTAGTCCTGCTGGAGAGAGGATTGAATTTCCAGCTACATCATCACCATCTACTGAGAGTACAGTGAACCAGCTTGATGGAAAAGATCTGGAGGATATTATAGTGAGGTGTGATTATTCAGATGATCTTCCAGATAGGATGTCAGGTATGCCACTTGATCGAGAAGCATAGAAAAGAGAGGATAGGTTGAAGAAGAGTCTCCCAATTTTTTTTCTCAATCTTTCCGAATCTCGAGGACGAGATTCATTTTAAGGGGTAGGATTTGTAACACCCTAATTTTACCAAAATTTATTTTCAATAAAATTTGAATAGAAACAAGGTTTTGTGTCTAAGGAATATAGGGTATATTTGAATTTTTAGGCATTTAAATATATTTTTGAAAATTAATTAAACAAATATAGGAGTTTATTGTTGCATTTCATGCTGGTGCATTAATTTTGTTTGGTTGAATTCAAATTTGAATTTGAATTCAAGTGTCTGAAATCTCTTTTAAAATTTCAAAATCCTTCTCCTTTTATTCTTAAACCCTATTTCCTTTCCTGGCCCAATTTTGTTTCAAGCCCAGCAGCAAAAGTCCAATAGTGCTCCCTGTTCTTTTCCGCCCGTCCGCTCCGCGTCTCGGCCCAGCACCTGTTTCGGCCCACGACAGCCCGCCAGCACCGTCTCCTCCCGCAGCCGCTGACGCCTGGGCCCGCCTTGTCATCCCCTACCCGGCGTCGTCTTCGTCCCGGACTCGCCCGCGCCGCCGAGCTCGAGTCCCGCTCCGCCCCGCCTCCGAGTCACCTTGAGGGCCACGCCAGGTCCCGTCCCGGCCTTTATAAGCTGCCCTGCTCCGCCGCCGTCTCTCCAACCAATCCCGCCGCCGCCTTCGAGCTCCAGCCGCGCCGCGCGAAACCCTAGCTGCCGCCGCTGTTGACCCGCCGCCTCGCCATTGTCCCGTCATCGAGAAGCCGCTCCAGAGAACCGCAAGGAGGTGAGGATCCTCCCGGAGCCGCTTGTTTACGTCCAGGTGCTCCGCAGCGCGAGATCAAGCTCGCCGGAGGTAGCTCTTCCGCCGTCGCCGCTGCGTCGAGCTGTGCGCCGTCGCCGTTGGCCGTGCCGCCTTCCTGAGCTCCTAGATCGGTTCGCCGTCTTGCCAGCGACCTCCCTGGCTAGTCCGTGAAGCCAATCGAGCACCCCAGCTCGAGTTACCCCCTCGCCGGTGAGATCTCTGCCGAGCGCCGCCGCTCGTCGTTGTTCGCACCGCCGTCCGCCGCTTATAGACCACCTCGGCCGCCTGATCTTTATCCGACGGCCCGGATCAAAACCAGCCGGGTCAATACCGGTCAACAGCAACGTGGCCGTGTGTTTTTGCAGAAAAACCCCTGCTCTTTTTAAAATAGCAAGCCGGTCCTTCCACCTTGTAAAGACCCTTACAGTTTGGTCCTGTTTCTTCTGTTCTAGCCCGTGATCTTTATAGATTTAGTGCCCGAGGTCCAAAACCTTAGTTTTCACCCAAGCCCCTCTATTTTTAAGTTTCTTTACATTTTAGCCCTCGGTTTCTTGCAGTTAGGACCCTGTAACCTTAGTTTCTTCACAGATATGCCCCTGCACCTTCTTCTAGCCATATCTTCTCCGTTTTAACTCCATTTTTAGCGTTCTTTACGTCCAAACGATCGTATCAAAGAGTAGATTAGCTTTTCACCCCTGTTTTGCTTTGATAATACTATTTGGTGATTATTTCTTATTTTATTCTATTGTGTGCTTGTATGTACTTGATGTGATGCGTAGAGAACGTTTGGGCTGAAGGATTTGAAGACCAAGAAGCTCAAGTGTCTGAACAGCAACAGGGATCTGTTGAAGGCAAGTCTTCCTTGATGCATATCCGTTTACCTATACAACATACATTTAATTCACTGTTCTTACTTTTGCTTGCATTAAATTAATGGGACCCTATTAAGGACATGACTAGATTATTTTTACCCCTTTACCTTGAACAACATGGGTATTTACTTTTATTGTTGGGTAGCTCTCACTATGCTTAACTTGGTGGATGGTATTAATGAAACTTTATGGAACTTGATTTATTTATGTTATACCTTCATTAATAAAAGATCATCTTGTTTAATCGGAACATGGAACGACCACCCAGGACAACAGTGCAACCACAAGGGCATATGGCTCTGCCTTAGCTAATTAATTAGGGACTCTAGTGTTGGGGTAATCTTACCTGATAAGGGCGCGCCAGTGGGGTATAGACTCGCTCTAGTAGGGAGTTGGTCTTTGCTAAGTCACGGTACCTACTAGGGGACTTTATACTCTGCAACGACTCGGAACCTTCGCGGGTTGCTTCACACTGGGGAAACTTTGTAAAGGCCTCGTAACATCCCTATGCAATCACACCTAGGTAGTGTGGTATGATGTTTGGCCGGCATCGTATGGTTGGGTTTAAAGTTCCTAGAACTTTTACACGACTTGTGGTGAAAGTGTACAACCTCTGCAGAGTGTAAAACTAATCGATTAGCCGTGCTCACGGTCAAGAGCGGCCTGGACCCTCACATGATTAATCTATGGAAGTCAATGATTAACCTGATGCATCTACCTTTATTCATGCTGTTTATTCTCTTATGTTAATTGTGGGTTTGGTATAAACTTACACTTGCTAGTAATTATGCTGCTAATAAAACTTGACCAACTAAAATGCCGAATGCTTAAACCCATCAGCTTTCCACTATAAAGCCTTGCATGTTATATTATGTTTCCGCTTGCTGAGTACGGCATGTGCTCACGCTTGTTTTCATTATTGCAATGACACAATCCGGATGTTGTTCAGACTTGGAGAGGTTTGAAGACTTCTCTGGAGACTTCGACGAATTCTAGGCGGGCGTGCCACCAGTCAGCTGCCTATAGTGTTGACCCCATCCGCTGCGTTGCTACTCGTTAATAATTAGTTCGTTTATGAGACATTTTGGTCTGTAATAAAGTTTAATACTCTCTTTACGTTTTGGCACTGTGTTTTGGTTATCACTGAGTCGTTATATGTGTGAACTTTGATCCTGACGCACATATAATATGAGCATTCGAATTGGCCTTTAATTCGGGTTTGACAAGCAGGGGGCGGCGTGGGGAGAGCAGGGGAGGCGGAGTGGCAGAGGAGGTGCAAGGAGAGAGAGGGCCCCGGGAAAGTAAAAAAAAGAAGAGAGAGAGAGTGATGGGTGGGTCCCACCACGTGTTGGTTGGTATAGAGAAAAAGTATAAAGGGAGATGAGTGCGGGAAAACTGAGAATAAAGAAGAGAATTAGATGACTAGGATGAAATGAGGTTTTGAAGTATCACGAGTATGGATGGTCTGAGTACAGAGTCTTGCACTTCATATTTGATCATCGATCGTCCTTTGCTTGGATTTATGTACCTTTCTTGTACTTATAAAAAAAATATTAGTCACCCTAAGTAGTTCCATGATTGCAATTGCTGTTGTTGGGGGTAAGTATTTTTTTTTTGCATCGTGGGCAACATGCAGAATGCACATAATTAAGAAACTAAACATATTATATATTTTTCATGAAAGAAAAAGGCACGGTTAACTTCCTTCTGTTGGTGAGCATGTTTGGGCTACTTCCTACTGGTTTCTCAGCTCCAACTCTGGTTTTTTGAATTGTATCCGTCTTGATCAGGATCAACCTGGCAAACTTCACTTGTAAACTTGTTGTCGTCCTGCGTGTGCTTAACATATATTGTGTGATGATTCCCTGATCATATCTCATTCTAAATTGCACATGTCATGTTCAACCGTAGTCTGCACTCTTCGGAATTGAAAAATATTTACCATAGACTAGTTCACGACTTGCTGAGTGCTTTCTTGCCTCTGCACTATATACACACGTATGTGATGGTAACTGGTATCTGGTAAGTTCATTGATGGTGAAAAGTTATCGACGATCACAGAGGACTCTCAGGAATGGAGTTAGAAAAAAATCAAAACAGGGCCACCTAGTAACTTTTTTCAATACAAAAATCCAAACGTTAAATTAGCTTGCAAACACCAATCCCATGTACACACTAAGTACGAGAGGAACCGTATAGCTCCTCCTAGTAGCTAGCTATGTCCGTAGACTTCGGTCAGATTAATTCAAGGACGGCATCTGTATCTTAACATATATGCAAGCTACAGAGAGAATAATTCCCAATGAGTTTTTCAAATCTTTTGGATGATTAATTCTTCCCATTTTTCAAAATTTAATCTAAATAAGTAGATTGTTTCCACCAAGGTTGACTGATCAATTCTTCCCATGCATTTTCCCACTTTGACTGATTAATTGTTACCCCATCCATTTCAAAATTGTAGATTATTTTAGCATTTCTAGATACATAATTTTTTCTATGTATTTAAACATAACATACATCTAGATGCATAGCAAAAACTATGAATGTGTATATAAAAGCAAAAACGACCTACAATTTGGACTAGAGGGGTATGTAAACTGTGTCCAACATTATCGTGACAAAGCTTTAGTTTCAAGTAAGTTTGAAGTAGCGTGACAAAGAGTTGTGATGCAATATAACGTTAGCTAGCATATTTCGACGATATGCATCCTAACCTTACCTTTAACGAACAGTTCAATGCAAACAAGAGTGATGAATTTAGCCCATTTATATTATGCATTCAGAATTATTTAGGATGGTTGTTAGTTTCTTATGCTATAGGAAATTTTTATAATAAAACTGAGCAAACTTGTCCCCATTGAGTTTAGATATATCTTTGGTTCCAGCTGCAACGATACATAATGCAATACATTACTTGGTTCAACTTGTGCTTAACAAGTATCATGCGTGTGGCCTAACTTGGTACACATAGTTGCTTGCATTATCGTGCTATAAATTTGTCATACTGATCGAGATGTGAGAGAATATTCGTGATAGATGCAACTTAAGAGAAAATTCAACAAATATTACTGGATAGTATATACGTTTCTTAAGCAAGTAAGAACATTCAATCTTATTAGGTTGGTTATAAACTAAGTCATGTACTAAAACTAATGTGCTTATGTGTCTACCAACTCAGGTGGCATCTATATTGACTTCACTATAAATAATTAAGTCTAGCTACAAGAGTTAATCTAAATCAAATTCATTTCAGTGCACGCAACATACAATCACTATCTATATATTTAAAAAATCACTGATGAACTCATGGACATATTGAGGTCCCATTTGGAACATGAGAATTTTCTTGAACATTTTGTAAAATTCCTGCAGAAATTCTATGAATCCAAGCATTTGACCATGCCAGCCTGACACCTTTTAATTTCTCACAACTTTCCTGTAGTACGATTTGTAGCAACTAATGTCGATTCTGTTTCATGTGTTAGAGTACAGGAATCAACAAAACGAAGTACCTACTACAGATATGTCACCGAAAAGTAGCGCACATTTCGACACCGCATCATGAGAAAATATACATTTGGTACACATATAGATTGAGCAACTGCCGAGATGCGTATCTAGCTAAGCAAATTGATTAAATATTTTTCTAGAATCAAACTTGGACCATTAGCTTGGTTGCATGTGAGGTCTCTCCAGGAAGGTACGTTCATCCGTGTGTGTTGGCCTGTACATCTCCATCACCATAAAATTAACAATAGTGTTCTAGATGATCAAAGAAATCCAATTAACAACGCCTTTGCAGTAGGGACCATGCATGCTTATAATTTTTTTCATCAATCATCAACTAGATTCATATTACTTTTGGGCCTGATCCGGTCAGCTATTCGATTGAGATTCTCAAATACGTGCGTCACTATCAAATTTTCGTGCAAATCACAAAAATGTTTCATTCACAGTTTGATCTAGCTTGCTGGCTGCGCCTTTTGTCACGATCTTAAACAGATCTGAGTTATTGACTTGGAAACTGAAAGGTAGGTGAGGCTTCAAGATTATATAGAAGTTAAGCTGATCCACGAGTTGCCATAAGTTATTAGGTTCTCCAAAGCAAGAAAGTTAGTTTTCAATGTTTGGTTGTGAAGAATGTCATCTTATATGATCATATGCATAAATGCACAATTAATTTTGTGACACATAGTACTTCTGTAGAATGGTAGTTATGTCATAACTAGCTAGCACTAGCAGCCAATATTATGGAAATAATGATGGCTCACGCCTTTTATGAGGAAAAAACCTACTATGCTCAAGGTTTAAGGGGGGAAATATAAATACAAAATGATTGTGATCGGAGTCGTCACTCTTTCTTTAGGCAAAAAAAGGATAAATTTCCAATATGTGTGTGGTATCAATATTCTCGACGATTGGTTGTGGCCAATCAAAATAAATTATTAATTGTTGCTAACAAAGATCTTGCTGGCGGTTGTGATATGTGATTGTTGGTATACTGTTGTCCAGTCAGCATCTTCTTATAGTTTTGGACAACGAGATAACATTAATCAGCATATCAGTGTACGTGTGCGATCGAATAGTCTCAATTCAATTATGATTGTTTTTTATGTACCCTTTTTAAATGCACAAGTTGGGACACGAATGCAGCAATGATGAGCGACATAAAACTAATACCAAACCTACATGCACAATACTGGTTAATTCTTATGATCCATGCTTATACGTGAAAACCATGTATACAGCTAGTGTAATGATTCCAAATGATTTTGATGCATGGATATGAAGTAACCATATATCTTTGGAAAGACCAGTTCTAACGACCAAATATTGCATTAGATCTTGTGTCTAGCATCGGATTCCGCTCTTCACTTCTCATTGTATTTTTCAATACATGAGCTTAGGTATGTAAAAACAAATAATGCATTATGAACTCTAAAATTACCTGTACTTTATTTGTAACATAGCTTGTACTAAAAGCAAGCATTAAATTTCAAATCAAGAAGCTTGGTTCAGTACTGGCCACGTATGCTCATGAGGCATCCTTAGCTTCATATCATCTGAAGATTTGTTGGCGTAAAAGAAGCTTTGTCGTCTCCGGAGATTAGTACAGCTAGCTAACCAGGTAAAGACAATACTTAACTACTCCATCAGCAATCATATGCACAGCTTAATCAATTTGGCAGTCCTCGTGGTTTAACAGAACTGATCAGTAGTCTGAAAACTAAAGCAAATTAGCAACCATTCCAACAAATATAAGTCCATTATCAACACAATCTCCGGTATGACATTTTGATCGACCTGAGACATCAGTAAAAACGTATTACCACTAGTAGAGAATCGACCTTTGGTTCACCTCTTTAGTCCCGGTTGAAATTTGGAGTCCAAACTAAAAGTTTTGCATCAACGTGGCTGCGAGCAGCCGGAGTGCCCCGACCCTTTAGTCTCGGTTCGCAACACCAACCGTGACTAAAGAGGGACTTAGTATCTGGGTTGGTGTTACGAACCAAGACTAAATTAAAGGGTCTCCCACTATAAGAGGACTGCATCCTCTACACGGTCATATGTGCTGTGTAGGTGAGATGGTAAGGAAAGTACGTGCGAGGCCGGAGGTTGCGAGTTTGAATCCCCGCACCGTGGGGGGCCTCTGGGTTGAAATTACCAACCGGGACTAAATTGCCCCTTTAGTCCCCTGATTCTAGACCTGGGACTGGAGAGGGTTTGTCTCTCAGCATTAGTCCCGGTTGAGCATTAGTCCCGGTTGATCTCTTAGAGAACTAAGGCTCTTAGCAACCGGGACAAATGACCCCTTCTCCACTAGTGTAGTACCTACCTTAAATATAAAAAATTATGTATTATGATAGAACTTTTCATGAAGAATCTAGCATCACCGTTCTTCTGTTGTCAAGGTATGTGAAATTTTAGATATTGACGAGTCAATCAAATTGAGTTTGACGCAAATCCAAATGGACACATGTCTACGGTAAGAGAAGTAATGTATAATGAGAACGAGCTGTAGCTCGGTTGGTAGGCGTTGCAGATGGGCACGCCGCCGGCCTGGGTTCGAATCCCATCGAACGCAAGTTTATCTCAGTGGGGATTTATTCCTCGAAAAAACCCCCTCGCCGGTGAAGCCGGAGTTCGGAGGTTTTCTAAGCCGGGAGGAGACTTTCTTCTCTTAATGAAAATCGTGGGGGCGGTCTTACGCCCACCGGCTTAGTTTTTTTAGAAGTAATGTATAAAGCATGATGTGCGTGTGGACCATTCGTGCTCATCTTCATCTCCTCCCACCTATCAGGCTATTAGTCTGACCTAAAAGCAAGTCAGCACTGTTACCTGCCTCGTGCAAATAAGATCCAAAGGAAGGAAATGGGATATACAAGATAGCTAGCAGTTAGCCTATCACTAGTTGTGTTTGCTCAAAAAAGATCCAATTTGGCAGTAGTTAGTTAAATTAAGTATAAGATTAGAAGCTATAACCAGGATGGAAAACTACACAACATAACTTAATCGAGCATATAATCTTGAGATTCCTGCACATTGCATATACATAAATGTACATATATGCTTATATTGTTGTACCAGATTGCTATAGTTGTAGGCGGCCTGTTGCTCCTGTGCAATGTGAGGTCCAGCCATGCGCATCCTGATCTAATCTCTTTTAGCCTACTTTTTATGGATTCCAAGGAACACTTTGCTGTTGTGCAGATACACCCTATAGTTTACTTAATGATTCTTTTTAAGTTTTGATTACATGTGTATTGGACGAACTACTCTAGATGGCTATCTGTACCTCGTCTGGATTCCTCCTAGTTGATGTTGGTTGTATATATGTATACATGCTTCAGTTAGGTCTCTTCAATTCTTTTGTCTACTATCGAAAAAAAGGGTGCGAGCTTTGATGGATGGAAGGCCTCACGTTGCCCCGCGTCTTTCTGCCAAACTCCTATACGTGGAAGAGAGAAATGAAAGCCCTTCAGAAAGATAATGCTAAAGGATCGTTCTGGATATGGTATTTTACACGGCACACAAAGTACTGATAGGTGTGAGACTTTGAGTTCAGTGAGTGGTAGCCTTATATTAGGAATTCACCTAGCTTTATATATTGTTGTCAAGACACTCAATTGTCACTCTTAAGCTAATCCCAAATGCTAACATAATACTGATTACAGTACTGATAGGTACAACTCCTGTTTTTCTTTCAAATGCCCAAAAACATGACGTCAGTATTGATGGCAAAGCTAGCATAGTAGTTTTCTTTATCCTTTTTAGGATTTATAGGATTTATATTATATATTATACTACTATACTTTTTTTCCTGTTTGGTAAGTATTGGAGGGAAACAAATTACAGTTTTGTAACTTTAGTACCTATCGTTCCCAAAAAAAAAACTTTAGTACCTATCAAAGAAATACAATGAGAAACTAGCAGCCTTAATTCATAGTCCAAAATAGTGACCCATACTGAAAGTATACTATAACTCTTGGTTCCAGTACTCTAAAACTTGTCAAACTTCAACTCCCACATTTAGTTCCCTAAATTTTGTTCTCTTGCACCCACTTGCTACCCAAACTTGTTTTTTCTTTCAGATGCTAGCATTGTTGTCAACAGAAAGCAACAAGCTTGGAAGTTGGAAGATGACTTCATCAGGTATATACATATATGAAATAAAAACTAAAACTAAATGACCAGTGGGACACCAATAGGTAGCTAGTGATGCTGACATGCACCATCTTGTTCTAAGGTAAAGGTATCACAAACAATACTGTATAATGGTACCAATGGGATAAGGCAATTCAATGTCAGGATCACACTCTTGTAATTAGGCCTTGGGAAAATGACACAATTAAGATCTCCACAATGCATTTCATTATTGTGATTGTGCCATTCCACAAGATGTACAAAGCAAGCTAGCAGTTGCATCAGTGGTGATGAGTGTTGGCAGGTTTTGGTCCCCTGTCTGCTTAGTTGTTGTCTGATCATGGTGTCAGTGCAAGTTTTTCCTACACTGACATGCATTCCAAGTGCAGTGGACTGACAAATCTCATGTTCACATGCTTTTGCCGTTCAACTGCAAGCATCCTAGCTAACTGGATATTACTGCACAGCAACAGCACAGAACAATCATATCACCCTTGCACAACTCCAATTTTCTTTTCCAAATTCGACAACAGACACTTGAACCAGTTTTTAGGATTCGAACCCAAGTGAAAATAGAGGTACCAGCACCTGTAACAATACTAGCATCATTTAGAGCATTACTTTTAGATAATACCATTCAAGACCCATCACAAGTGCCTTATAACAACAAGCTGTTTTATTGTACAAATACAATGGTGTTATCATATAGTTGTATATATATCTGTGGTAAACTGGTGATTCACCCAGAATAGTCAGCTGAACTTGGTATGTCGGCTAACTATACGGCTATGATCTTCCTGCAGCAAAATTATATTGATTAGTCGAAATATTGTTTGGTGCATGAATCAAAAAGGTCCATCACAATAATTGAACATAGTTTGAGTTCGAGCTTTGTTGAGACTTGATATCTGCACACAACATTGTCAAGTCAATGTCGCCAAGTTTGACTAGTGTGGCACAGGCAGTTCGTTGGATGGTGGGGCTCAACATGCACAGAGAAAAGAGCATGCACGCATCAACAGTTCAGGCTATTGTGTTTTACACAAAAAGATTCACTAATGTAAGATTTTTTTTTTTGAAAACTCATACTCCCTCCATCCTATAAAAAAGTACAGTCCTAACATTTGAAAAAAAAACCCCACAAAAGTGTGCAATTCTAGAAAAATAGATCTTACTACCTGCCTAATTAAGTGATCAGATCTGATTTGCATGTCAAACTTATTGTATGTGACCAACAAATGACAATATCAGAGTCTTTTCATATCACGACTAATCTATCCTAGAAAAAACAACTCTTCACGGGACGGAAGGAGTACGGGTAAAAGTATTCACTTATCAGTAACGCAAATTGTGACATCGGGGTTATTTAAATTCTACCTAGTGGAATTGTAATTGTACCTCTCCACCATTCCAACAAGCTAAGAGTGGGTTCTTCCCACATCAGCCATGGCTTCTCTGCCCTTCAAATAAATAACTGGTGTCACTTGGTCCCAACAAGATTAACTTAACTACATGACTCGGAATTTGTGCATTAGGACTCTTTGGATATAGCTGGTGCCAGAATCCATGTGTCTTTGTTAGCTGGAGTACGTACCATGGTCCACTACTATTCCGCTAATAGTATCCTGCCCAGACTAAACCAACTGCCAGACATCTGGTTCTCTCTTAACGAGACGACTAGTCACACTCACACATATACATTGCACATGGACGGATCTAACACCGTGGAGATGCATGAGAGAGGCTAGAGGTAGAAGATGAGTATGAGTAGTAACATAACCCTTAGATTCATCTTCTGTGTCAACCTCTAAGTTTTTCTCTAATGATAATTAAATGCATTAATTTCGAAGTCGACATCAGTCCAAATACTTTTTGAGAATGTGTAGGGGATGAATCAGTATCCTCTAATAACTTCCCGTACACCATATACTCTACTGTCAACTACAAGTCATGAAAATATCTTTTTATTCCATTTGGTCATGCATCAAAGCCCATCCAGTCCTCTCCTTATTGTTAGTTAAAGTACACACACGCAAACACCTGAAGTGACATGCATATATGTGTTTTACAGGAATGCATATTATATGCAGTGCCACTAGTGATGGATTAGCTGACTCATCGGATCCAAATCATGGCCATTAATCAATTGAGTAGCCCATCGAACACTCCTGGAATCTACTTGAAGCAATAGCTTAATCAGATGAAGCTCATAATAACAAACTCCTCATAAACTAAAGATTCATATATGTTTATATGTGCACTGGTAGTTCACAAGGCTGCTCAGCTGGGAAAGCTTGAGGCCAATCAGGATAAGCGAGACATCAACTTCAGATGGCACTGTCGAGCTGAACAAGGCACGAAATTTCGGCACCAAATCCCGCAATAAGAACACTTGAGTATGAGTAGTAGCAGTACCTGTTAAAGCCATGTTATCCTGTCTCCCTAATGTGAAGGATAAATACACCATCTGCCTTCTTTATATCTTTCATTATGTTGTATGATGATAGAGTGAAATGACACGTGGATGTTCTTGGTGGAAAGCAAGAGTGATAGAGCTCAAGGTGCACTACCTTCTGTAGCGAACATGGCCTCATATGCCATTTGTTCAAGTTTGATTTTGGTGATTAATGACAACATGATCAATGAGACTAATCGTATTGTTGAGCATGTCTTTGTAGACATTTCTAGGTCTCATGGATGCAAAAATACTACATGCCAAAATGAGAAGATAGTATATATTTCAAAGGTCAAAACCGTGGAAGAAGTAGAAAAGAAATGACACCGTCGGATGAACCGACAGTACCCTGGAAACAAGCATCGGTGCAAGCAACGAATGAAATGGTACACTGCGTGAAGACAGGAGTTAACTTGAAGGGCGCCGGATGAACCGACGGCGAGTTTTTTAGTTGCACCGGATGATTGACCAGAGAAGATGCAGCACCGTCAGCAGCACCGGATGAACCGACGGTCCATCAGTGGCACCGTCGGTCTATCCGATGGATCATGAAGTCAAGACAGAGAGGAACCAGCGCAGAAAGCAGTAGCACCGGATGAACCGGTGAAGCATGCAGCGGTTCATCCGGCAGACGTATGTTTGCTAACAGAGATATTTTTATCGCCAGGCCTTCAGCACCGGATGAACCGACGGCATGAGAGAAGAGCCGTCGGTGTAAGCGTCGGAGCAATTATATCAGCAGGAGGCAACAGTCATGTGATGTGGAGGGAACCGGATGAACCGATGCCTGGGAAAAGTATAGCGGCGGTTCATCCGACGGTACCAATTTCAGTAGCCGTTAGCCAACGGCTCTTTGGATGCCTTGAATTATTTATACCCCCTCCACTCACCTATTTGAAGTTGCTAGAGTGTGTGGAAGTGCAGAGGAGTCCAAGACACATAGAAGATCATATCCAAGCCATGCAAGTGCTAAATTGCTCATCCATAGACTTGCACGTGCTTTGTGTGTGTGCTTAGTGTTAGGCTTAGCTTAGAGCTGAGTGAGTATAAGGTGTGCCTACCTTGTGAGGTGATTCTTGAGTGGATCAAGCTGTACGAGGTGTGCCGGAAGTCTTGGAGCCTAGGTGGCTCTCTGGCAAACGTCTTCGACCCTCCGGCTTGGTGTGGAGCGGCGAGGACACTTTGTGTGGGGGACGTGGAGACCCCCTTCCCTTGGTGGAGAAGCTCCTTAGTGGAGGCGGCATCAAGGTGACAAAGGGAGCTTGGCGAGTGCCTTTGTGGTGAGCCTTTGTGGCTAGTCAAGTGCTGCTCTTGGGAGAGACTTGGTGACCGGAAGCAATACTCTTGTGTGGAGTGCTTCAACAACGTGAACTAGGGGTGGCTTAGTGCCTACCGATACCACGGGATAAATCGCGTGTCAAGAGTTTGCTTCCTCTCATCCCCTTTACATTTCCGCATTACTTTCTTGCAATCCTTGCTTACCTTTACTTTCCTAGAGTAGTATCATGCTAGGATTGGCTATAGGTTGTAAAACTTGTTTTGGGATGGGAGTTTCACACTAGAACAACCTTAGTTGCACATCTAGATAGTATGTTCTAGTTTATGTTCGGAGCAAATAGTGATAACCCTAGGCTTAAGGTTTTAAGTTGCCTAATTCACCCCCTCCCCCTCTTAGACTACAAGCATCCGATTCCGTACACCTTCAAATCACAGATCAGGGTGGCATTATCCTGTGTTAAGACACTTCACTATTTGGTAGGATTGGTGGAGAGGTTGTTTAACCTCATCTTGCATGTGTGTTCACTTTCAAGGACCGAACTTCAATTGACAAACAGAATAATCAGATTTGTACTACAGAAAGAAAAAAATAGTGTACATAAATATAAGAATATATGGACTTTAACAAAATTGATACATCTTTCAAATTTGTCTCCACAACTATAAGCCTAGCATAGCTCATAGGCTTGCATAAAAGAATAAATCTTAGGCCTTTAATAAAATGGAGTTATTTGGGAAAGTTTGTGATCTGCCAAGATTTTTTAGATTCATCAAGTCTCAATGTGTCTATCTTTTAACATTGCTGACATTTATTTTTATACATAGATCTTTTGTTAGGTTAACTTCCAAGTAAAGGTTCACACCTTTGCTCTTCAAAAATAAAGAGAAAACAAAAGGTGCCTAAAGTTGTGCCATGTGTCCTCCCTTGTTTATGTCACTGATTTGTCCTTGTCCTCTTAATTCTTGAAACGTGTCCAGTTCAAGACATATGACTTTGTGCACGCCCCAACATTCCCCTTTCACATCACTAGCACAAACCCTAATTAAGCATACAGGAATACATATAAATGTACGGTTATCTCAAAAGGAGCCAAAAGGGAATCATCCATTCCATTGGATGACAGGGGTATCTCCCTACTTGGGTATCTTGAGGGTTTTAAAGGCTATGAAAGGGAGCTTGGATTTGGAATAATTGGGTCCTGGTCTAGAAGTAAAAGGGCTTTAGCAAATCAGATGTAGGTGGCAAAGAATTTCGTTTTAACAAAGTAGATTTGATGAAAAGGTGGGTACCAGATTTTCGTCTATTTTTTCTTTCCCTTTTCTTACCATTTGACGGCGGTTTATAGCGATATATTAGAGAATTGCTACATGAGAGTAATTTTTATTTCTACTTTTTTCTTTTATAAATTTGATGAAAAGGTGGATGCTTAATCTTTGTTTTCTATCAACATTTGGCAGTGAGGGTTGTTAAGGATAATATATATACTTCTTTCTTTGGACTAGTATAGTCGCTGCAAAATTCCAGTAGAAGAGAACAGTTCACATGGCGGGCTCAATATTTAAAAATTTGACATTGAACCGGAGAAGACATGAAAATTGCTGAAGTGTCATTATGTCCTGTTCGAGCATAGATCAAGACCTGCATGCCTCATCTGAAAAATGAACTCAGGAAAAGTCTCGAGCTAGTCCTATTGTTATTTGGCGATGTTTTGTGACCAAACTCATTTTAATTTAATTTATTACAGAATCTTTCAAGCAATACTTCAAAGAACGAGTCCGGGGAAAAACCTTGTGGATTCGAATTCAACAATTTAATAAGATTGTGAAGGATTGCAAGTGTGTGATTATTTCCATGAAAAACACGACGATGCATGAACCTGTCCAACCAATAAGGTTCCGGTTCGATGAACCTTTGCTATGCCCAGGCTTGGAGAAGGCAGACCAGTATATCAGCTGCAGACAGAATTGTACCAAGACCGGACGACAGTACTTGCACTGATCATAAGCAAAACATGCCAACCCAAACCACATGCAACGGCTAGGATTTTGTCCTCTACAACAATGGCATGATTTGTCCTTTGGTCACACAATAAAACGGGCTTTGTCGTGCGATCTTGGCGGGCTGCAATTTGTACCAACCCAACAAGTTGTTGGTGGGGTTCATCATCATGCTCGTATCTTGCACCTTACCAGCCCACAGAAGATATAACCATGTGGAACCTTACCAGCCCACAGAAGATATAACCATGTGGAGTTCAGTGACACAATTACCAGGATGCATTTCCTCAAAAGAAAGCTAACAGGGTGCACAGTATCTGCTCGTATAAAACAGCAAATTATAGCTAATTCCGAACCAAACAGTGCTCACAAGTACAATTCTTGCACAGCTAAGAGAGGTTGCGGAGGGGTTAAACTTACGTCTCACACGGCTAGTATACAAAATTGAGAGAAAAAAATTATTCAAAAGAGGCTTTCACTAATTGCAGCATCACTTGAGGCCATCGCCCAGGCCCGCCGGCATCCCTAAGCTCTGTGCCAAGTCAGCCATCCTCTCTTTCATGGCCTGCAGGAGTTAATACGGCGCCATTTTAGCATAAATATATAGATTTTACATTCTCTATATACCAGCAGCTGGGTACTCCTTATCTTATGTACTCCCTCCGTTTCATAATACTTGTCGTTTTGGTTTTTCTAGATATATTCCTTTTGCTATGCACCTAGATATATATATGTCTAGATACATAATAAAAGGAATGTATTTAGAAAAGATAAAACGACAAGTATTATGAAACGGAGGGAGTAATATAAAGCATCATCAAGATTCACACCTGGACACTCCTTGAATGTGCGTCCTTGTAGGCATCATTTATCAGCTCAGAAAGTTTCTGAAAGAGAACATAAAATTTGTTGGAAGAAAATCACAACTGAATGGACTAACCTCATCCCTAAATATGAATATATGATATAGGAAAAGGCTTGACAACAAAATCTGATGTTAAAGGTGGGACTAAAAGGCGACAATCCAACTATCTAGAATGTACACCAGAACCTACTGATCCACAAGTTCTTATCATTATACGATATGTGTAACCTGAGTGTGACACAAGCTGCATCTTTTCTAATATAAAAGTGCACCTTGTATCCTGCAAGTGGAGTGGGTGCTTTCCCTTTTCCTTGCGTTAATAATAAATTTAATTCCTTAACATAAACCATCAATGCTTCTTATGCAGACAAGTTGCATATATCATATATTTATGATGCACATTGTTCGTAGGTCAAATTGGTTAAGCACACAGGCAGTAGCCTGTAGCCACAAGCACACAAGAAATCGATTTCTCTGGTGCACAAATGTGCACAAACATAATGTATTCAACCAATTGATATACAGATATTGAGAAATGGGTTGTTCATACCTGATATTATACAACTAGATTCTAAACCTATTTTCCTCAACATGCAAACAATCATATGGAAAAATCACTACATCAGTTATGCAAACAGTCGTGACAACAGGAACTCATGCAAAACGTTCAAATAAATAACCAAACTAGCAAAGGTGTGACCGCGTGATACATACTTCAGCACCAAACTCCATTGCAGCTTCTGTGATTTCAACTCTAATAGGTTGTTGGTTTCCAGAAAGAGTAACCTGTTGAGTGAATCAAAATCAAATATGAACATAGATAAGCATGGAAAGTAGAGAAACATAAAAGAACATAAAGTGCTAAGAGTTAATATTCTGTAATCCTGATACATACATAAGGCACATAAAACTCCAAAAATAAAAATTAAGGGTACAGCATAGAGCACAAAAAAGTACCCCTCCATTCTTTTATACAACGCATCTTAGCATCCTAAGTCTTTATCGATTGACATGGCACCTTAATATGCAATGATCTGTACTCCCTCCATACTGGTATTAGAGGTCGTTTAGGACAGGATTGTGCATACTCCCTCCATCCCATGAAAAGTGCAATCCTAACACTTGAAAAAAAATCCCACAAAAGAATGCAATCCTAGAAAATAGATCTAATTACCTTCCTAATTAAGTGATCCGATCTGATTTGCATGCCAAAACCTACTGCATATGGCTAACAAATGAGGGTATTCGAGTCTTTTCGCACCACCACTAATCTGTCCTAGAAAAACAAGAATTGCACTCTTCATGAGACGGAGGGAGTACCAAGTAGTGATTAATTAGGGTAGAGTTTTCCCTGTCTACCCCTATTAAATACGGTTGCGGCTACATTTCATATGAGGAAGTTACACGGGTCTACTGGCTAGCATGGGTGGGTTAGTTCTCAGACGGTGCGGGTTCGAGTCTCTCCGTCGCCCATTTTTTTTGCCTTCTGCGGATTTTGCATGGTAGTTGCGTCTGGGAGGATTTCACTTTGCATACCCACATTGCTGGTTGCCTTGCATGCACCCTCGTTTTTTTCATGCCGCGCGCTCGGCTTTTTCCATTTTTTTTGGCATAGCGCGCGCTCGCGGTGCATGCTGCACATTGGAAGCCAGGGGAGGCGAGCGGACGAGCGGGCAGTAAATTTGCGTGGTGACTGAGACCGACGGGAACCGAGTGGACGAGCAGTAATGGACGCAGGAATCAAAGAGACGAGGGCAAAGACGTCCAAAATCAGCCTTTGGAGCCAAAATGTCTTGATTTCTGCAAATGGAGTCCATCTCTAAAACAACATCCTTTTGTGATACGGAGGGGGTACATCTCTTTTCACCCTTGGTCATCGGTTGGCCAGACGAGAGAGATAGGATTGCAAGTGGAAAAGACTATTAAAGTAATAATAATAATAATAATAATAATAATAATAATAATAATAATAATAAATGTGGATCGCCCACTCAGCTAGAATGAGCTTATTATATATGATTATGTGCATGCATGCCACACATGCACCAAAGCAATCCAGTATTTTTTTTAAATGCTATTTTCTCAATGTGATGCCCATTTCCAAATGATGACATATACTCAATCCACCTTACAAAAACCCCATGATACATAAACTATTTCCTCGAAGCCTACAGTTCTGACGGTGTTTATAACTTCAAATGTCAAAGCAATACATAAGAGTAACCTGTAACCTAAAATTCATGCTCCTTCTTTTCAAAATGTAAAGCACAGTTTGACCTAGCATGATATCCAATGCCATACTCTGACCGTTATTTTCTTTTATGCTTCATTGCCCATGACAATAAAATTGACATCATACAAAAGTACTTTCAAATATGAATCCAATGGCGCTAGATTTATATCCTATAATCTAGAAATATATAGGTTCATTGTTGGTCAAAGATTAACAAGCCAATAAGGTTTAATCTTGATACATATGCCGATATGCGTGCCTTACATAAAGAAGGGAGTATAACATAATGAGAGATAGAATGCTCTGCAACTATAGTGTTATATAGGTCCAGAGCTAATAAAAATAAGGTGATTTTCTGTGGTTCATATAACAATCAAAAACCTTATACACAGTGGCTCTGATATATCGAACATGGCTAGTTCCGAATAAGACAAAAAAAAATGATGGGCTGCTAACGATGCTAGAATTTTTACAGACCCAACCAATAGAGTATCTCAATAATGTGATAATTCAATTGTTTATAAATACAAAGAATTGCTTTAACTACTCCCAAGCATACCTTGATTAGTTCACCTTCACAATAGCCATCAATCTCAGTCCTAAAACAGGAGAAAAATGAAGTCATGGAGCCAGGCTATTTTGCATCATCATGAGGAAGGTAACTCGATGGTATAAATGCATACGCTGCAAGCTCCTTCTGCACCCGGACAGCCTCAACTTGTACAACCATTTGGGCCTTCTTAACAGTTTCGTAGAGATTTTGCATGTTTCCAAAAATTCCTGCCTAAAGTTAATTGCAATATTAGAGTGCTTCAAGATTGTGATAAACAATTAGAGTGCTTCAAGATTGTGATAAACAAAATGCTAACTATGAAATGAGTGGATGTATATAAAAACTACATGACCAGAATGAATTCAGCAACCTTCAAAGATGGTAACAGTACTACAAAGAGAATTATGTATGGGCAGAGTCAGTTTTCACGAGAACAATGTTACTCGATTATCCAAACAAAGAAAAAGCTTAAGTTTTGGGTCGCATAATTCGCTGCAAAATGAGCAAGTGATAGCTACCCATGAAAGCTCATCTAACTAATATTGTTTGCTTGTTTTCTCTATTTACCTCATCAATACATTCCTAAAGAGCTATCACAAACAAAAATCAAATCAGAAGAGTTTTTAGGTTTTAGCTATCACAAGTGGAATCTCAACAATACTGGGGATGAAACAAGATAATCATAAGCTTTCTTACTTTCGATGGTGCCTCATCGCCGTTCTCATCTTTATCCTTCTTCCCTCCAAATAAACTGTACACCTGGAAAGGCCTATAACTAGCTCTCTTCCTTGTGGAGCATGGCAAACAGAAACCACCTTCTATGCTTATTCTATTACCTGAACAAAACATCAACAGCAGGCACAAAATGGTCAGATGTTTCCCGATCCATTAAAAATGATCAACAAGTATGCACTGGTGAGTGGTGACTTAATGCAGCCTGCCACGATGCACAAGGGTTTGGTTCAACAAAGGGGTAAGAATTTGCAACTTCATGTGATGGTAAATCTAAAACCCAGAGTAATTTTCTTGAAATAAGACAAACAGAGACAGCAAGGAAATGGAGAAGATCGTAGACCAGCCAGTACAGTTGAGCATCGTTGGTCGTTGCAAGATGGATAATACTTATTTTGGGACCCCAGCTCACCGGCAGGCAGCTAAGCCAGCCGCCGGCTACCATCAACAGACGACGCTGCCCCCAACGCGGCAGCGCTTGACGCCGCGGCATGCGAACCCATACCCCACCCGATGCCGCACCCTCCACTCAAATTGGGCTCTCGAACCAAATCAGGTCGGCACCAGACCGCATGGGTTGGAATGCGCTGAGCTACCGATGGGAAGAAACCAATTTCTGATTACCTACTAACTCCCCCTAAAAGAAACCTATTTTTGTCCTCTAAATCTTATCCGGAGCTGAATCAACCGAAATGGAGCGTAAAGATGGGAGCTTTGGGACTTACGGGTAGGGTTCGACGAGAGCGGCGCCGAGAAGGACGACCGGAAGGACACCGGTGCGAGAGCTGCGGACGGAACCATCGGGGCGACGGGGGCGCGAGGGAGGTGAGGCCACCGCCCGCCGGAGATGAGAGAGAGGGGAGAGGGGAGGGGAGAGAAGGGGAAGCAGGCTTGATTTTAGGATAGAAGATATTGTATTGTTGTTGGAGGGGGAAAATGGTGGAGAGAAGATTTGGGGAAAGGGACAACTTGAAAAATTGGATTTGATAGATATTTGTGTAGTATTTCTTTTTTGTTTGGGATATCCGCTTCAGTCTACAGTGTTGTCATTTGTTTCCGGGTTTTTTTTTGTGAAATTTCGAGGTTTTTTTCCTAAACATATAGGAGTAATTTACCGTATGTACTAATACTGTTGCAAAATTCATGGCATTTTGTATTTGAGTTCCGATTCTACATTAAAACAGAACAACTTTTTTTGAGAAAATTAA
Organism: Cenchrus fungigraminus; assembly: GCA_036936925.1. Taxonomy (NCBI): domain Eukaryota; kingdom Viridiplantae; phylum Streptophyta; class Magnoliopsida; order Poales; family Poaceae; genus Cenchrus; species Cenchrus fungigraminus. Next base: position 119,757,471 of record CM072773.1, read on the forward strand.
AACAGAACAACTAAATTGGGAGTTGTGAGATTCATATTTTGCTTCTCCAATTCTGTGTGAGACTCATGGGGCGTATACATGGGCCGATTAGCTAGGTGATGCCTTGACGGATTTGTATGGGCCAATTTGATGCGTTTAGAAATGAGGCCATTGTCAGTCCATGGGCCGCCGCCACTCACTCACACTCTCGTCTGCCACCAGCCCAGCAACGGGAATCCTATATTCCTTTCCGAAGATTTTTTCCAATCGAACTTTTTGAGATTAGTGCAACCAATCACAATTAATTCTTGAATCCCACTATCAACTCTAGCCTCACGCCCTCTCTCCTGCCTCCTCCCTCTCGTGAGCCCGCGCCGCCACCTGACCCGCTCGCCGTCCGCCATCCGCTCGCCGTCGCGCGCCGCCGCACGTCGCGAGCCGCCGCGAGCCACCACGGGTTGCGCGTCGGAGCGGCCCGCGCCTCCGTGAATGGCCGGCGTGCCCCAGCGCGGCTGGCCCCGCGCCTCCTCCGCCGCCCACCGCGGCCGGCCGGCGCGCCGCCGCTACCACCGGTGCCGGAGGAGAGGGAGAAGAAGCTCAAAAAAATATTGGTCTAGAAAAATATTGGTCCAAAAAATATTGCAACATTCAAAATGTTGAAGGAAAAAAATGTTATACAACATTTTCTATTTAATAGTCATGAGATAAGATGACCGAAAACTAGTTAGCTAGCAATATTAGGTGGGCTTTAGTGAGCTCGAAGTTTCAACTCTTATCCACACTCCTGCAGCTATATAGGAGCCCCCGCCCAGGAATCAGGCATCTCGGAGAACGTGCGAGTCCTCACCTCCTTAGCTCCTCCATCCTCCGTCCTCTCCCTGTTCAACACCTGCTTGACCCGACTGCGCATCACGACCTTTTCTATTCAGCCCAAAAGACAGCCCAAGTTTCCACCTTTCTCTCCTATTTAACAGACCAAAAACCAAAGCCCAATGCAAGTGGCCAACAGGCCCATTCGCCCATTACCCTTGAGTCCATAACACGCAGACACAAAATTACCTTTGAGCCAATGAAATTTTGTGTAAATAGTGTTTTCAGTCACCATAAAAAAGACCGAAATTTCGGCTGAAATTATGAACTTTGCTCCGACATCATCACTTATGGTTTGCTCAGTCCCCCTACATCGAAATTCTGGCTTCGCCACTGGCGGTGGCTGGTGCCTGGTGGTGCTCTGCTTGCCTCCCGCTCCTGTTGACACGTCGTTGTAGGTCATCCTCTCTTCCTCGCTGAGCACGGTAGTGAAATCTCAGAAACTTTAGCAATCTCGCCACGGTTGGATGTAAATGCTTCACCTGGGCCAGATGGACTGCCGATGGGCTTTTATAGAGAGTTTTGGCACAATATTAAATATATCATGTTTTTTACAACAATCATTTCATTTCAGCAACAAGATGTTGATAATATCATAGTACAAGGATCTGATACAGACAGTGGTGCCTGGAACAAAAGGCCACTAAGCAGAGTGAGCTCCAAAGGAGCAATCTAAAAACAAGGCTGATGAACAGCATGAGCTTGTGAGTGAGCATCCTTGGCTAAAGCATCAGCCGCCGTATTGGCAGTGCGATTAATCTTGTACAAAGAAGCATGTATGCGAGAAGCACAACTCTTGAATTGTTGTGTGTAGGTCTTCATTCTCCAACTGGTGGGTTTGTTTGATCTGGAGCCGAGAGGAACTAATGTAGTTGATTACAATAAGTTAAGAAGGAGGCTTGCAAAAAACCTATGGTGGTAGCAATGCAGGTTGCCAGAGCATGAGAGCAAGTGCTGCAAGTTCAGCCATGACCACTGAAGAGACATCCTTGACAATCGCCCTGATGCAGATCGTATTGGCCGGTTGGACCTGCATGTTCACAAAATTTATACCTAATCCTGAATGCCAGAGTTGCAGTGAGGAGGAATCCGGGGAGACGGAGGCATCCGTGTAGCATAAGAAACTTGTGGAGAGATCAGACATTTGGTGTGATGCATTCAAAGTAGGCTGGTGGGGAATGAAGTTTGTTTGTTGATGACTGCTACGATGAGCTTCCCAGGCCGAAAGATGAGTTTGTAAATGAGTTGTTGCTGCCTTGTGTATCTGAAAGGAAGTCCAAGTTTTCCTCTGGAAGCGATTATCATTACGAGCTTTCTAGATATACCACAATAGGAATAAAGTAGTGCAAAGAGTTGACTCTGTGGGATTAGAAGTTATGAGTGCAGGAAGAGAGTGTTGAATGTCATCCTCATCTGTACTAAGCAAATGTGTATTCAAAGGTGGGTTGGAAGTGGCCCACACTTGTCTAGGTAAATCACAATAGAAGAAAAGATGAACATTATTTTCAACAGCTCCACAATAGGTGCAATGCTTATCTATATGGGTAGAATACCTGCCTACTCTCTCAGCAGTGGCAAGAGCTCTTCTAATAAGCCTCCATGCAAAGGTTTTGAGGAAAGGAGGGATTGATTTACCTTTCCATACCTTTTGTAAGATGGAATGAGCCTCTTATGTAATGCTTTTGGAACCTTGTGAAGGAAGTTGATATTGAGAGAGACCTGCAAGGTGAGTGTAGACTGGGTGGTGCAGTGACCTTTGGTTGAGGGCATCCACCTAAGAATGTCGTGCTGATCTAATTGAACCACCGGAGTGGCTTCAATTTCCTATGCAGCATGAGCAGAGAAGGTGGTAGAAAGTAGTTAGTGATTCCATTGTTTGGTTCCCTACATCCAAAGATCAGAAATTTAGGCTGGCAAAGGGGAGTTAGTGACTGGGAGTAGAAGATGATCATGAATGTTAGCCCATATATGATTCTAGGGAGAGGACCAAATGGAGGAGCTGCCATCATGGATTTGAAGGGTGACATTAGTGTGTAGTTGGTGTTTAACCTGCAGGATGGAAGACCAATAAACAGAACGAGAACCAGTAGTAGGGGCAACCCAAAAGGTGGTATGAGGAAAATATTTTGCCTTCAATGTAGCAATAAGTAAAGGGTTTTTGTTAGTGGCAACATTTCAAGCAGAATGGATAATGAGGCTTTTGTTAATGAGTTCCATATCTCTAATACCAAGACTACCAAGACACCCTGATCGGGGGGTTTGCACATATCATCCCAAGAACGGTAATCAATAGGACTAGAGTGTTGATCTTCCTGAATACCAGCCCACCAAAACCTGTGCATTATGGTGTTTATTTTCTCTACAAAGGTTTTAGAGAACAACACAATAGTCATGTAATATACAGGAATTGAAGAAAGCACAGACTTGATGTACTGTAGTCTACCAGCATGATTAAGTTTATTTGCCTTAAGAGTGTTGAACTTAGCTAAGAATTTGTTGTGAACAAAATTATAAGCTTTATTCTTATCTTTATGAGAGAAAAATGAGAGGATGCCCTAGATGCATTGTATTTGGTTGAAGAGTAGAGATAGGGAACATACATTGAATTTGGTTCTTGATGTGAGTAGGGACATTCCTGCTGAAATAAATGGAAGACTTTTGAAGGTTACGAGTTTGTCCAGATTGGCGACAAAATTCATATAAAATATGTGTAATCACCTGAGCCTCTTCCAATGTTGCATTGCCACATAAAATGAGACCATCTACAAATAAAAGAGAGTGGATGGGTGGAGCTCCAGGACCTAGTGATATACATGCAAGGTTGCTGTTGTGTAATGCATCCTGCAGTCTTATAGAAAGTTCATTAATTGCAAGGATAAAAAGATAGGGAGAAAGAGGGCAGCCTTGTCTCAAACCTATTTGAGGGTGGAAATATTCAGTAGGTTCATCATTCACTAAAACAACAAGAGAGGTGGTAGACATGCAGACATGGATGAGAGTAATAAAATTATGGTTAAAACCTAGTCTTTGAAGAGCAGCTGAGATGAAGGACCATTCAATTCTGTCAAAAGCTTTAGCAAGATCAATTTTTAGAATGAAAGAATGAGAGTTCCAACTTTTTAAAATGAAGGAATGAACAATCTCTTGAGCAATAATGATGTTGGAAGAGATATGTCTGTTGTCAATAAAAGCAGATTGAGCCTGGCTAATATAATCTGGAAGGTGGTTCTTCACTCTATTAGCTAAAGATTTAACTATAATTTTATAGATGACATTACACAAACCTATTGGTCTATAATCTTGCGGAATAAGAGGTTGATTTTTTAGGGATTATAGTAATAAAGGTTTTGTTAATATCCTCAGGAAAAAGAGAGGTTGTGTAAAAGTCTGTCACCAGTTTGTAAATGTCATTCTTTATCCAGTTTCAGGAAGATTTATAAAAGGTTGCATTAAGACCATCAGGACCAGGGGCAGCATTACTTCTCATACTCTTAACAATGTCATGGATTTCATTAATGGAGGGTATGGAATAAGTATACCTGAACATAGCTGCTCAGTGGGGATCTTCTTCATGGACGTGTGGTTGATAGTTAGTAGCAAGAGGAAAAGGTAGATGATGATCGACCAGGGGATGTGCATCTATTGCATGAGAGGGGGCAAGGGTGTGACGAGTAGCCGTAGGATGAGTGGCTGGTGAATTATGGCTATAGATAGTGGTAGTAGCGGGGTTGCTGGTGGAGAATATATGGGTAAAGTAATTGGTTAGGGTGGTAGCTAGCTCGGCAGTGGTGGTTGAATGGGAACCATCAGGATTTTGAAGGTGGGTGATTTTGTTTTTCCTATTTCTCTTGATGATGGATTGGTGGAAGAAGTCAGTGTTGCGATCACCAGCAACAGCCCAGGTTTTCTTTACCCATTGAACATGATAGGACTCTTCTTTGGCCAACAGATCTTGGTGTTGATCATGGAGAATTTGCTGCAGGGTACGGTTTTGTTGAGAAGGAGGAAGGTGTTGTTGTTGGAGAAGCTGGTTTTCAATTTGTGCGAGGATGTCACTGTTCTTAGGCTTTTTGCGTCTCCATTTCTTGAGATCTGCACCAAGAAACTTAATTTTTAGTGAGAAATCACACGCAGAGGAGCATTGCCAACTTTGTTTAGCAATGGCATGATATTCTTGCTCCATTAACCACCAGTTTTCAAAACAAAAAGATTTATTAAGTGGACGTCTTTGAGAGTTTAGAACCAAAAGAATTGGAGCATGATCATTGTACATCATGGGGAGGTGGTAGATTGTAGTGGAGGGGAACACCAGGCACCATTTTGAATTTTCTAAATAGTGGTCAAGCCTTTCATAAGTTGGAACAGAGGAAAATCTCTTGTTAGTCCAAGTATAAGCCGGTCCATTATAGCCAAGATCAATAAAATCACATTGTTTAACACAAGAACTAAACTCATTAATATGATGAATATCAGCTCTAGTGGGACCTAATTTTCATTGGCATGCATCAGCTCATTAGGATCCCCCATACAAAACATAAGTAAATTGCTATTCTGAAGAACAAAATCAAGCACTTGATCCCAAATAGCTCTAGTGGTACGATGACGTGGATACTCAAGCAAGTGATTTTGAATTGAAGCAAGTGATGTCATAGATCAAATAGCTACTTGATTTGTTTATAAAACTATGTTAGAAAGTGCAAACTCAAGCAAGTGATTGAGTATGCACTTTCTGCAATCTTAGCTCTGAGAGCATCTCATTTCTCTTGGGAGTTGATACACATAACATTCCACACCAAGATGTTTGTGTTTCTCTTATTATTCATCAGAGTAAAAGGGAAAGGGCAGGTACCAGATCATACAACACAACCATATAAGGGAAAATAGAAGGCACAAAGAAAACATAACCATTAAAGATTAAAGGGTCACCAACTGAAATTTAAACTAATAAGAGTGCAACTTAAGCCTCTAGCATTCACACAAAATAAACTGACACTGGTTTCAAAGACAAGAACCAAAGCAACCAAAATAAAACAATTGTCCATGTTTTAGAAACTATTCGTGGTCTACTTCGACAGAGAGAATGTCTAATGTCACAACACTAGGCTAGATTTGCAGATCGCTAGATGCAATGCATTGCACATTGTCGACAAACAGATGAGGAGCAGTAGAGCCTTCACCAACAGAACTGACAAAGATGGTTGGATTGTCAGCAACATCTTGGGAACTTTTAGCATTTCTGAAACCTTGGAGATCAAAGGTTAAGCCTCTTGTTGCGTGGCAAAGGTCACCTCCAAGGGTTCCTTCAGCTTCTTAACACGCCTCTTGCGGGTGATAGATTGGATAAGGCCTTCAATCACCATCACATCATATGAGCCTTGAGGAGTCCTCATATGGCAGTAGCTTGAGGCCTTGAGGAGGCAAAGTAGGGGCAATGAGCCTTGTGTCAGGGCCGTGATCCGAAGAAAAGGACATTATGATCAGCAATGTAAGAAGGAATCAGGGTATCTAGATCAAGGAAAAATGGATCTGTGACATTGAAAGATTCACGTTTTAGAAATTTACCATCGAATCGTCTCAGTACACTTTAATACCAACAAAATATGTCATCGTTCAGATTTCTACCATTCCGTCAAGTTCTGTTACATTTTTTTGTTTAAACATTTTTATTTTCACATGACCATGTGTGTAATGTCAAAGTTGCCCTTGTGGGTTTATATGTTATCCTGTGCAGCCGTGTGCGAGGAATCCTTCCTCCCACCACCACTGGCGTTCCTTCCATGTCGTGGCACATAGAATCGTCCCCCATCAGGCTACAACTGTTCTAGATCAACGCCACAGACTGTTTTGCTACTCCTAAGAGCAACTCCAAGAGAATGTGAAAAAGTCCCCCAATATTGTTTTTGGGAGAAAAATGTAAAAAACTAGCTCTAATAGATTGCTAAAACTTCTCCCAATCTTTTAGCGATGCGAAACAGAACAGTCCCGCTGCGCGTATTTACGCGGCCTGCGTCCTCCCCCAATCCCATCCGTGCGCCCTCCTGCAATGCAACTGCTCCTGTCCGGCAGGCCCAAGGAGGTGGTGGGTTTCTCCAATGACCCATGGTGGTCGTCGGTGGCCTGTAGCCTTAAGTGCCCGGCAGCGGTAGCAATTTGCTTCGACGACCTCGACACCATTGCACATCTAAACATGGAGCAATACTACAACAACAGCTCCATGGGGTCAAGCAGCACCCATTCCTCTTATGTGCTATCTGATTCCTCCTTCCTCTCCACATGTGTGTGCGCGCTACTGTGAACCTCCCGGGGGTATGTGTGTGAGGGGTATGTGGGTTGTCCAACTAATGGGCCCAATTAGCAAATTGACTTGTAGTCCAATGGTGGGACGGTCCAGTGGGATGCTACCCACCAGGGTTCAAATCCTGGCGCTTGCACCTTTCTTTGGATTTTCCCAGGATCTACCGTTGTTATGCGTTAAGTGGTAAGCAACATTCCCATCGACAACGAGACGCTAATGGTGACTTCAGGAATTTTCAGATCTGCCAGGTACCCAGTCCTTCGGAGGTGCTCACAGGGGTAGGGTTTGCGTACGTGTGTTCATAGGGGTGAGTGTGCATGCGTGTTGTGAGCATTTGCGTTGTATTGTGTAATTCTCAAGAAAAACTAATGGACCCAATTACGATGACGTGGGCCATTTTGAAATATTAGGATATAGTTATTAGCAATCTGTCAAGTGTAAAAAATACTAACTAGGCTTATTCTTAAAAAAAACTAATGGGCCCAATTATGATGACGTGGCCCAATAATTCCTGTTAAGTGTACAAGAATACTAGGCTTATTCACACTTGCTTAAACCCTCAGTAATTTTTGCATATATTTTAGTGATAGGTTGTGATAAGGGCTAACCAGCTTCAGTTTGCAGACGCCATTGCTTGGTAGATCGCATAGGAGGGTTAGCCAGACTTGGGCTGTGCAGTAGGCCTTGTACGTTCTGTATGGTGGGAAATGAAATCCCCCCCCCCCGCCCCCATTTCTGGTTGCGCAGTATTCATGGATTGAGCATCCATGGGCCCATCCAATCCCCATACCACGAAACCCTACCGTTCAAATTAAGGAGCACATTTGGTACTTCAATAGATCTATCTACAAATTATTAATCCTCTCGCAAGTTCCTAAAGGTTGGGATGGACAAGAACAAACCTGTTCCAGCGGAGGGCCACTTATCAGACGATGAGTTCTTGGGTGACGACTTGTCGGAAACGCTAAGGGAGGAAGATCGGCCACTTCCTCCGCCACTGCCGCCGGTGTCCTTCTTTGCCTCCCCATTGTCAGTGAAGAAGAGACAAGGAAAAGAAGAGACGAGAGGGCAGTGAAACTAGCAGTCGGGTTCGGTGTTGGGTATATATGGCAGCGACGGGAGCAGAAGGGGTAAACTCACCCTCAGATGCAAGTTGTGAGCCCACCCGAGCATATGCAGCCCACCAAACACTAGGACATAGGCTTTAGTTGTGCAACCCAGCATCCTATGTAACCTACCAATCACAATCTTCAGTGGACCAAAACACCTTATGCAGCCTACCAAACACGAGCCAAAATGGTTGGAGAAGCCTAGCTTGGACCGGCCATGGGCTATCTCTAGCCATGCTAGGCCTTATGCAGTTTACCAATCACTAATATAATAATTTATTGCTTACAACCCTCAGTAATTCAGTTTGCCTAGCAGATTATCATAATGAAAAGATGGTGTATGATCATTGAAATATTGCCTAACATTTCTATTGACGCTTTTTCGGTCAACAACACGGGAGCGCTAGATCGCGCTGCTGCAGGGACTTGAACTCACCGGAGCTCCTATCTTGACCGGTTTGATCGGTCAAGTCCACCAGTCTAACCAGTGGGCATCGGGGCGCCGGTGAAAGCCTACGAACACCACCTCGGGAGGGACCCTATCGGAGGTGGTGTGCCTAGGGTTGCTCTGAGATCGGCAGGCCACTCAGAACGTCCTTGATCACCGTCGAGACAAACAAGGAAAGCAAAGAGGTTGGAAAAGCTAGGGTTTGAGAGACAAAAGTTGTAAAAAGATATGATCGATTGGGTGATATATTTATAGGGTGGCCGTGGCCCTTTATATTTATAGGGTGGGGAGGTCTTGCCCCGCAAGGAAGTCCTTTACAACTCGAAAACGACCAGAACTCCTCAATTCTACTCGGACTCTGGGTCCACCGGTCAGACCGGTCAGGCCGGTGTGGCCGTTGCCAGATCGGCTACAGGACCTGACCGGTGGCGTCCAGCCTGATCGGCTTGTGCCAATTTTGGGTGCGAACATATGCCCTCCTGTTTTTTTAGTAAAGCTTGCGTTATTAAAAAATATTGCTAAGGTCGATGTGATAGATTTCACCGGTCATTTTTTGTTCTAAGGGCAATTTTTGCATAAATCGACCATTAATCCTATTAAGCATCTTGCCATACACTTGGGTAAAATTTCTTGAAGTATCTACCGTTGAGAGCTCTGGGAAGTTGCTGCCCTTGTAGAGTCTCCACTATGTAAGAATTCCCGGAGCACACCTCCACAATCTTATATGGACCTTCCCAACTTGGAGACCACTTTCCAAACTTATTGCTCTTAGTCCCAATAGGCAAAATCGTCTTCCAAACCAGATCACCTACCTAAAAAGATTTGGCCTTTACCTTTTTGTTATAAGCTCTAGCAAATCGCCTCTTGTCCTTTTCAATCTCCTCTAAAGCCTCCAAGCGCTTGTCGGTCACTTCATCAATATTATCCATCATCAAAGCATTATAGGTTCCAACATCAAGATTATTTTGCTTTGCAAGTCTATATGCACCTAGATTCACCTCGACGGGCAAAACGGCCTCTTGACCATACACAAGCTCATAAGGAGTAACTTTAGTAGCACCATGTCTAGAAATACGATGAGCCCATAAAGCTTCAGATAATACCTCATGCCATCTTCTAGGATTGTCCTCTATCTTCTTCTTAATGAGCTTTATCAAAATCTTGTTGCTAGACTCGGCTTGACCATTTGCTTGAGCATAATATGGAGATGAATTGAGTAATTTAATACCATAGGAATTGACAAACTCACGCACCTCTTTTGAAACAAATGAAGTTCCTTGATCTGTAGTCAAAGTTTGTGGAATGCCAAATCTATGTATAATATGCTCTGTAATAAACTCAATCACCTCTCTATGTGTCATGTTCTTCAAAGGAATTGCCTTAGTCCACTTGGTAAAATAATCAGTTGCCACAATCACATAACAATGTCCCTTCGACGAAGGAGGGGAATCTTACCAACAAAATCCAAATCCCATCCTCTAAAAGGCCAAGGCTTAATAATTGGATGCATTAACGCAGCAGGTACCAACTGAACATCTCCATGTTTCTGACACTCTTCACATTCCTTGTAGTATCTAAAACAATCAGCTATCATAGTAGGCCAATAAAAACACGCTCGCTTTATTAGCCACTTCATCTTAGGAGCCAATTGATGAGTACCACAAATCCCTTCATGAACCTCTGCCATAGCCAATCTAGTTTGATCAGGACCCAAGCATTTGAGAAGCAAATCATCCATTGTCCGATGATATAATTCACCATTATCAAGAACAAACTTTAGAGCCCAGCGTCGAACTTTTTTATCAACTGAACTGTTAGGATCCTGCAAATAATTTACCAGAGACCTTCTCCAATCATCTACTTCGTCTTTATTATCTTTAGAATGAAAAATAGCCTAAAAGATTTCTGACCAGGAGACCGGTTAGACTGGTCGGTCTCAACGGTCAGACCGGTGTCACCGGTCAGACCGGTCAGAGGTACCGGTTGAACCGGTGCCTCCAGAGCAAAACACTCGGCCATAACCATCGGTTTGTGTTCTTGAAAAATTCTTTTTTGAACATTATAACCAGATGCTTGTTGTGCCAGAGCATTAGCCCTTGGATTCTTTTCTCGTGGTACATGATAAATCACAAATTCATCCATACAAGATATGATATCTAAGCATTTATCAAGATATGCATTTAAGAAATCATTTAAACATTGACATACCTTGGAAACTTGCTGCACCATTAGTAAAGAATCATCATAAGCTTTCACATGTTTTACTCCCATGCTATGCAAAATCTCCAATCCAAGTAGAAGAGCTTCATATTCGGTTTGGTTATTAGTACACTTATGATTCAATCGGTTAAGAGCTTCAAAACACAGCCCCACTTGGTGAAATAAAGATAACTCCAACACCACAACCATCTTTGCAAACCGATCCATCAAAAATGTAATTTCCATGGGGTAAGAGTAACATAACCGACATTTAAATTAAGTTGCTTATCTACTCTATGTCCAACAATAAAGTCGGCAACAATTTGACCTTTCATTGAATTTAATGACTCACAATGCAAATCATATTCAACTAAAGCATAAGCCCATTTGCCGACTCTACCACTCAAAATTGGTTTATGCAACATATATTTAATAATGTCGGTTTGACATGCTACTATGCAAGTGCTAGGTAACAAATAATGCCTTAACTTGGTACAAGTATGATATAGTGATAAACACAACTTTTCAATAGGAGTGTACCTTGTTTCGGCGTCCAATAATCTTCTACTTTCATATGCAACAATATATTCCTTTCCTTCGGTCTCTTGAGTCAAAACACCTCCAATGACATCCTTCTCAGCCACCACATATAATTTAAAAGGAATACCACTCTTGGGTGCTTGAAGAAAGGCGGCGAAGATAAATAATGCTTAATCTCATCAAATGCCTCTTGTTGTTTTGCCCCCTAAGTAAAATCAGCATCATTTTTCAACCGAAGTAAAGGAGTAAAAATATTCACCTTCCCAGACAAGTTACAAATGAACCTCCTCAAGTAATTTACCTCGCCTAAGAACTTTTGCAAATCTTTCTTGCAAGAGGGAGCCTTTACATTTTTAATAGCTTCAATCTTCTTAGGATCTATCACTATACCTTTCTCATGTACAACAAAACCCAAGAATTTTCCAGCTGATACACCAAAAGCACATTTGAGTGGATTCATCTTCAATTTATATCGACGCATTCTCTCAAATGCAAGTCTTAAATCGGCTAAATGAGAATCTATTCCAGCCGATTTGACAACAATATCATCGATATAAACTTCTACTATGACGCCAAGTAAATCATGAAAGATTAAATTCATAACCCTTTGGTAAGTAGCACCCGCATTTTTTAATCTAAAGGTCATAACTACCCACTCAAATAATCCAACAAAACCCAGACATATGAAGGCCGTTTTGGATATATCTTCTTCGGCCATAAAGATTTGATTGTAACCAGCATTACCATCAAGAAAACTAAGAATTCTATGTCTGGATGCAGCATTAATAAGAAAATCAGCTATAGGCATAGGATATTCATCTTTAGGAGTAGCTTTATTAAGATCTCTAAAGTCAATGCAAACACGAAGCTTTTTTGTTCCTTTTTTCTCAACAGGCACAATATTAGAGATCCAATCAACATATCGACAAGGCCTAATAAACTTAGCATCCAACAATCGATTGACTTCCTTTTTCACTCAGTCATAAATGTCAGGATTAACATTTCTATGAGGTTGTTTATAAGGCCTAAAACCAGGTTTAATCGGTAAACGATGCTCTACTAAATCTCTACTTAAACCAGGCATTTCTTTATAACTCCATGCAAAGCAATCAACATACTCCTTTAATAATTTTATTAACTCCGATTTAAACAAAGGATCAAGATTCTTGTTTACAAATGTTGGCCTAGGTACAGTGGCATCACTAATATCTACCTCCTCTAAAGGATCAGCCGACGTAAACCCTTGTCCTAGCTTGGTCAAATCATCAAAATCTTCGATGGCCTCACACATATCATTCTTATGCGCCTAATAGTGTTCACACCTTCGCTGTAACCACTCTAGATTTGCATCCATCAAATCCTAAAAAGTGAAGTAGCCTGATCTTCAACCGGCTTCATAACAGCAGTAGCAAAACCATCTTTGGTAGAAGCAATAAGTTCCAATCCAGATAAATCTAGACCAGATAAGCATTTAAGATTTTCATGATCATTCACAGAGGTACTATCAGCCACCGCAACACAAGCCGACGTATCACCATGAACAACCTCTACCTCATCGCCTACCCATTGGATTAAAAATTAATGCAAAGTAGAAGGCACACATTGATTTGCATGAATCCAATCACGACCAAGGATCAAGCTAAAGTTACCTTGAGTCTCGGCGATGAAGAAAGCAGTAGCCAATGTCTTGCTCCCGACGGTGAGCTCCATCGACACAACACCCTTGGCGCCCATTGGCTTGTCTCCTGATACACTACTGATTGTCATGTTGGTCTTGATTAACTCTTCGTCCACACCTCCCAGCTTCTTGAACAAAGAATACGACATCAAGTTGACGACCGCTCCTCCATCCACTAGCATGCGAGAGATAGGCTTTCCGTTGATGTGACCCTTCATGTACAAAGCTTTAAGATGATTTTCAGTGGTCTTGGGCTTCTGGAAAATAGCTTCTTTTGGACCGAAATCGAGATGAGCAATATCCTCTTCCGAAAGCACATAACCATCCATTGACATATGCACCACGTTGATGCCCAAATTCATATGCTCAGGAGAAGAACTGTAATCAACAAGCTCTTCATGGTCTTCTGGAGTAGGAACCGATGTAGACTTGCCATCACAAACCATAGAAACAGAAGAAGAAAAATCGGGCGGCACCTCTGTGTCATCGGTCTGACCGTCGACCTCCACCGGTCTGACCGGTGTGACCGGTCTGACCGTCAGCTCCATCGGTCTGACCGGTGCTACCTGAGAGCTGGCCTTGATCCTCCACTCTTTACCTTGTGGTACCATGGGCCTGTACTGGTTGAATGTTTCATCCCTCTGTCTTTCTAGCTCTTTCTCCTTATTTTCTCTGAACCTCAGGCACTGAAGCTTCCTCCTTTGTGTGCGAGTCAATCCGGGAGGACACCACCTTGGTAAAAAGTACTTAGAGTTAGAACCACTCCCGCTGGCCTCATGATCATTAGCAGCAGCAGATGCTCCCAATATTGGTGTCACAACCTTATTGTTTGGAACAATCAGTCTTTTGCCACCATTTTCAATTGGAACATCCATTGACCCAATTTGGATGATATCTCTGCTCGTAGTCCTTTCTGAGTCGATATCCATCTTCTGCACCTCCTCCTTCTATTTTGGCTTGTAGACTTGCTTCATAGGAGACGACACAATCTTCCTGGGGGCACCGGTCTGGCCGTTGGTCTGCACCGGTCTGACCGGTGGGGTCTGGCACCCCTGACTAGAATTACGAAGTGTCAATCGGTTCTGGAACAACCTGGAAATCCTGTCCAAAACAGATCTTGGTCCTCCCCATCCAAGATGAAAAGCTTGCTGAAAAGGCACCCACATAACTCCATTATTATCATAAATCGGGCGAGGTGAATTTGAACTTGACGGCGCCCACGATGGAGTAAAATGTTGCCTTTGCTGAGAAGATTCACCCTTAAACCTCATAGCAGCTCTTGGAGGTGAAGATGACCGTCCTTGATGTGTAGGTGACCTCATCCTTTTTTTAGTGGCTGATCACTTGTAACGGCCTTTTGTTTGGAACACTTGTCAAATAGCATGTCAAAAGTAACCTTTGGTTTAGGACCACTTCCCTGATTCTTTGCTACATTAAGCTTCCAATTACCAATCTCCGGACGGCTCGGTTTGATCATCCTCGAACGCCCCTGGGGCGCACCGGTCTGACCGGTCAGCACCACCGGTCTGACCGGTCTGGCCTGATCAGGCTCAGACGGTTGCTGCTCGGCAGGTGTGGACGACCCTTGCCCCCCATGTCCAGAGGCTCTAACAGTAACCTTGAAAGTTTCCTTGCCATCAGGAGTCTTTTCTTAAGCAACTTCTCGAACTAGCTCATTTCCTCTCAAATCGGGCTTTGCTTCCCCGATCACCACGTTCTTGCCTTTAGCTGCTTCAGCTTGACTTGGCCGAACCAATACTTTGGGCTGCTGTAGTTCCAGAGTGTTGATAGGAAAAGGAGTCTTGTCCACTTGCATCTCATGAAACGTCAAACGACCTTCATTTATGGCCGATTGAACCTGTCGACGGAACACATTGCAATCATTAGTAGCATGAGAATAAGAATTATGAAACTTGCAATATGCACGCCTTTTTAATTCAACAAATGGAGGCAAAGTATGAGTCAATTTAATGTTTCCAGACTTATGTAATTCATCAAATATACGATCACATTTAGAAACATCAAAAGTAAATTTAACTTCTTCTTGCCGATCTTTACTAGCCGGCTTAAGAGATGAGCAAGAATAAGATTTTTCTTTAGAAGGTCAAATAAATTCAGCAGCATAAATTTCTTTATCTCCGTCGCTCGAACTATCAGAATCATAGTCAATGTGATGCACATTTGAACGACGTGATTTAAAATTATCTTTTTCTTTATTCAATCGGTTTTCAACAATTAAAGCTCTTATTTGAACTTGTGCAACCGAAAGAAAATCTGAACCCTCTATTCTATCTCTAATAGAAGATCTTAAACCTTTTAAGCAAATGTCAGCAAGATCCATATCAATAATTGATAAATTAAAGCAACGGTTTCTAGTTTCTTTAAACCTTTTAATGTAATAAGAAATGTTTTCATCTCTTCCTTGCCTAACCGATGTTAAATCTGTCAATTTTAATTGCATGCTCCCACTATAGAAATGATCATGAAATTTACGTTCTAACATATCCCAAGATATAATAGAACCAGGAGCAAGTGATGAAAACCAAGCAAAAGTAGTGTCAGTCAAAGATAAAAAAGTAAACGTACTTTCAAAGTATTAAAAGCACCTGCTTCGCCTAACTGGGCTGTATACTGACTAATGTGTTCCCACATGGTCCGATCATCATCACCACTAAATTTTATTAAATCAGACATACGCCAACCACGTGGGAGAGGGAAATTATCAAACTCGGGATCATATGGTTTTTGATACAAATTAGTATTAACAATATCAACCCCAAGTTTAGTTTTTACCACATTAGCCAAATCTTCCTTAAATTTGCTAAATTCCGCCCAATTAGGATTATTTGGCTGTTGTGGAGCTGGATTCACCATATTCATTTTATTCAGATAGGGAGACATCTTAGCATGAGCAAGCCTATAACTCTCATAAACATCATCAAGAATTATATTCTTTTGAGCCATTGAATTAACAGTTGTGCTATAATATGGTCCAGGATTAAAAGTATTAAGAAAATTTGGCACAACAGAAATTGGCTCAGGCTGTTCGTACACAAGATCCAGCGCACTGGTCTGACCGGTCAGACTGGTACCCTGCACTGGTTCGACCGGTGCGGCCATATTTGGCCTGAACAGTTGAAAAGGTAGGGTTTGACCAATGGGATCATACGACATGCCATACTGATAGTTCATGTTATTAGTAACAGGCAAAGGTGCTAAGCTAGGATGAATCCCTTTATTTGTATTAATCTTAGGACCACTGCTATTAGTTTCATTATTATTAAAGCCAGGAATGCTCCTATCTTTTTCAAGATCCTCTAAGTGTTCTAAATGAGCAATATAAGATGCAACCAAACCATCACTATCAGTAGTAGATTTCTGAGAAGATGAAATGGGGGGTGGTTTGCTTACATTGGTTACTACCTCAACCATATTGTCGTTTAAATTGATCGGTGGCAGCTCAAATTCTTTCAATCTTGCTACCTTGCCGTGACGATCTTTCTTGACGCCTGCGAGGAATTGGACTTGTAGGTACTCTTGCAGTGCCTTGAACTTCTGTTGCTCCTCCGGAGAGAGATCCTCCATTGAAGCCATAACGATGTTGTTCATGTCGAGGTCGCAACGAGGACCCATTTGAGCTAGGTTAGATTGAACGGTCTTTGAAACCTGATATTTCTTCCCCAGCGGAGTCGCCAATTTGTTGACGCTTTTTCGGTCAACAACACGAGAGTGCTAGATCGCGCTGCTGCAGGGACTTGAACTCGCCGGAGCTCCTGTCTTGACCGGTCTGACCAGTGGGCGTCGGGGCGCCGGTGGAAGCCTACGAACATCGCCTCGGGAGGGACCCTGTCGGAGGTGGTGTGCCTAGGGTTGCTCTGAGATCGGCAGGCCACTCAGAACGTCCTTGATCGCCGTTGACGGGACCCAATATTATGGGTACCCAAAGATAGCGATTACAAGCGATTATCACAGCCACGATGGCCCCCAGCGTATTTTCGATGGTTTTCTGGATTTATTTTCATAAAGGAAAACGGCTCCAAATCAACTGGTATTCCGAGAATTATTCTTGTGAAGGAAAACAGCCAAAAACCACCTTCATCACCCCACGTGCTCACCAACAAGCCACTTCTGACTAGCTGGCATCCCTCCCGGACCTGTTGAGCATGCACACTCTCACTCTTTCTCTCTCTCGTTGCATGAGGAGAAAAGCATCCCTCCCGGACACCTGTTGAGCATGCACACACTCTCTCTCTTTCTCTCTCCACTCATGTAACCTGCTCCCCTTAACATATAAAAGGGAGAGCAGGGGTCCTTCCCAGGAGAGAGGCTGATTTTTTTTGCTTTTACTTCCCCCTTCTCCTCCGAGGAGGAGCTCCCTCGTTCTCCTTCTACCTCGAGCCATCCATGGCTCTCACACTACAGAGACTTGGGACCGACCTCCCTCTCTCGCACATTTGTACCCCCTACTACAAATCAACGCAAATAACACAGCAACACAAACTGGACGTAGGGTGTTACTCTCCGGAGGCCCGAACCAGTATAAATCGTTGTGTACCCCTATTTGCGCAACCATTCGAGGCCCGACACACAATTCGATAAATTTACTGGCCGGCGGTTACGGAACCCCGATAGTTGGCGCGCCAGGTAGGGGCCTTTTTGCGTGTCACGACTGTAACGCCTTGGGTTTTCAAAAATGGAAAACCCAGCATTATGTCTCGTGATAGTCCCTGGATCAGACGCTATCACTCACAGGCATTCATCACAGATAAATATCACAGTCATGCAGCGAAAATAAGCATCAGAGTACGAATAATAATCTGATTATTACATGTCCTGAATAATCGGAGTACATCAATACACAGCTCTTGGCAGAATAACAAGGATAAAGCCTACGCAGCGGTAGCTAGCTCCCAGAAGGTGTCTCCGTCTTCATTCGTCTCCCACAGGCATCCTTGAGCGAAGCAACGTGCCCCCTCAGTCGTACCATCCGTCGGCGTTGTTGTCGAAGTCTGACTCGTACCCTGCAAGCTCAGGGGCTATCCCCAAGGTTCGGGATAGGTCCATGTCACCAACCGTATGCAAACTTTAAGTGGCCTACTTCTAAGGGTAAAGAAAGTATCAAGGTAGTAGCTGGGTTTCCTATGCAGCAGCAGCATAATAAGAATAACATCTCCATAATCCCACCAATTCTCATACCTCTCATCCACAAACGGTACACCTGGTCACCCAGATCACCGTCACCATCACCTATCTCCATCTAGGGTCGGTGCGAGAACTCCCACTCCTCGCACCTCAATGGTTGCACCCGGATTCGTGAGGCAGAGGGAGCAACTCTCCTCTCCCCGAATACAACCACGGCTCACCATACACTCTCATCCTATAAGGGGGGAGGTAGAAATCCCAAAACGTAAGAGTCGGAGAAACAACGGGCATGTCCATAACCGAGGACACGGCTATACGTATAGATCGAAACTCTGCAGAGCGTGTACACCAGTACCCATCTCGGAATAGTACTCGGACGGTGTACGGCCGACCGAGCCTACCCTACCGAACGAACACCTAGGAGTTACGATCCCATCCTGCATCCGGGTCTCGCTGCGGTCCTTCGCAAAGGTCCGCCCCAGAACTGTGAAAATGCCCCCGTGTGGCCACACGGGGAACGCCCAAAGGGAAGGGACTTCACCCTAACCCTCTCACTGATACCCTCTATCCTACTGCCAGGTATGGTATCACACTTGCTATGGTCGAACGGCCCTATCCCCACTCTCGGCGAGGTGGTGTGTACGAAAGTCCCGTGTAACAGGCGACCCACTCGGTTTCAAACCGGGGCGAGCTCCTATATCCTCCAAGTCATCACAAAATCCCCAACACCTGTGCTCCTAAAATAGTGTACCCGCCATAGGCACCACACTGGGCAACGTCCGAGAAGACGATCCCTGGCCCTCCGATCCCAGATCGGGTTGTCTTGAGCTCACCCCCGCCAAAATATCCCAAAACGCCTTCTCCTGCTGGTTTTTCCCCACACGCGTCAAGAAACTACCACAATAATCCCAACACATGCATAGCAAGCTCAGCGTATCATCACACATAAGTAGAGTAGTGGAAGTAGGTCAATCAATGACAAGTATGCAAAAGAGGCTATGCACGGGTTCATCATATCCATCACTATGCAGTAAATAAAGCACTAGCAGTTCTAATAGCCATGCCTAATGGGCATTCAAAGTAGTTCGGGCGTGAACCTGGGTGCGAGTAGTCGTCGTAGCCGAGGTCGTCGTCGTAGTCCTGGTTCAGCTCTCCGGCTCCGGCGGCTCCTAGAATCGTATTTAAATAAATAACTCGGCAACTAATAGCAATAAATCCAAGATGAAGAGCAAATAAGATCCAAAAGGGGCAAACTCTAGCCTAGCGAGGAGTTTGGATTTTTAGAAGATTTTCAGAAGAAGTTTTGTATTTTTTGGAGTTAAAACGGATTTATTATGAATTTCCAAAGATTAAATAGATTTCTGAAATTAAAATATGCATACACAATATAGCAATCTTTTAGCTAGCTCTAAACTATCTCCAGCCAGCTCTAAAAGGACCTATAGCTAGCTGTAGGCCAGCTACTGGGCTGACGCAGCAGCCACGTGCTCGGCTTAAAGCCGGCGGCTGCTGGCGTGGCAGCCCGTGTGGCGCCCCGCGTGGCGCGGCGCACGGCGGATCTGAGCGATCCACTGCGGCGGCGTGTGGTGCGGGCGCGGGTGCGGGTGTGGCACGGCCCTGGGTGGCCGGCCGCACGGGATCCCTCCCGGATTCCCCGCGGTGTGATGCACGTGTGGGCGTGCGTGTGTTCAAAACACCCTGGGGTTTTTGGGCTCAACAGGGAGGTGCTCGGGGAAATGCCCCAACGGAGCGGCGGCTCGGTCAAGGGGTCACCGGCGGTGAGGTGTGTGCGACCACTGTAACAAGCGACATGGTCCGACCCAGGAGATCCTCGCGCATCGATACGTGCCAAGAAAGGTGGCGCCTTGGCCGGGGAAAGCACGGCGGCGGCGAGATAGGGGCCACGGCAGCGACGAGTTCGCGCGGGCGCACGGCGGCGAGCACCGGCGACGACGTGCGGGTGTCCCAGATGTCCAGAAGCGTGTGTGCGTGCAGCAAGGGGACACAAAGAAACAAAACCCGGGGCTTTTAGCCCCTTTGCCAATGTGCTCATCACCGGGCGGCCATGGCGGAGCGGCGGTGAGAGCATCACGGCGACGGAGCGGTGTGCGACGGACCGAGGGCGCGCCGACGTGTTGACGGCAGCCGCGTGCGTGAGTGCACGAGCTGGTGCCTCGTCGGGTCGGCCAAAGGCTAGGCCTTCTCTCCCTGCGCGCGCGCGGGCACGCGAGCTCTCGGCTCGTCCGCAGCGCAGGGGAGGACGGCGACGGCGGAACGGCGACGTGCGGCTAAAGAACAAGGAAACGGCGGAGGCGAGCGCGTGCACATGGTGAAGGCGGCGGCACCTGCAAATTCCCGGCACGGCTCGATGGCCGGCTTCACACAGCAGCGTGCGCGGCGGTGCGGCGGCGGCGGCGGCGACATGGACAGGGGTGTTCCCCCTCGGCTTGAAGGCCGGGATCGCAACAGATGAGAGGGAGGGCGTGGCCTCAGGCCGAAGTGCAGGCGTCAGAGAAGAAAGGCAGAGCGGGGTCGTCGGCGATGAGGAAGACGGGCGGCACCGAGCAGAGGATGTAGGGGAAGCAGGGGCGTCGCGGTCCTTGGCTTCCCGGCGTCCCTGGAGCTTCCACGGGCGGTCCTCCGGCTTCGCGGCGGCCCCGGCGTGCTTGCGGACGGCCTCCGGGCTCCCTTCCCCTCTCCCCCTTCTCCTTCTCCTCCGGCGAGCAGTGGCAGGTGGCGAATGGGGAAAATCTCCCCTGCGGTTAGGGTTGGGAGACCCTGGGGCTGCGGCGGCGGCCTACTTATAGCGCGAGGTGCAGCGCGGGACGCGTGGACGGCGCGGATGCAAAGGAGGGGCGCGGGGCGCGTCGCGACGGCGGCCATGGGTGGCGCGGTGTTGCTTTGGCGCGCCGGCGTCAGCCAAAGTGGTAAAGGGGGAGGGTGACGAGGTGACGTCGGTGTGACGTCAAGGCGGGGCCCGCATGGCAGCGGCTCGCGCGCGGGAAGGGTAGGTGGTGAGCGGGCCGGCGTGTTCATGGGCTGCAAGGGGCTGGACCGTGGGGGTGTGCGGTGATTCCTGAAAAAGAGATGGAGGGCCTCGGACAGACTTCGCCTTAGGGTTCGAGGCCCAGCAGGGTTCTCTCCTTTTTCCTTTTCTATTCCCTCAAATCCTTTTTCTAAATTTGGTTTAAATTTGAATAAGAATTCAAATTTGAACCCACACAATTAAATCTAAATAAAACCAAATGAACTCCAAGTTTCTCACACTAACATTTTATATTTCCTAGTAATTTTATTTAATTCAAAAATAAATCTAGGACTTATAGGAGAGAAATTTGGAAGACATCCTTAATTAAATTGACAAGCACTCAAATAATTCACCGAAAATATTAAATCCTCATTTTTATAATTGACGTTCCGAAATAAAATTGCGGGATGTTACAGACTCCCCCTCAAAAGAATCTCGTCCTCGAGATTAAGAACCTACCTCCGTCTCGAAGAGGTGCGGGTACTTGTCTCTCATGACCGACTCTTTCTCCCACGTCGCTTCTCGCTCGGTGTGATTGCTCCAAAGCACCTTGCAGAAGTGAGTGGTGGTACTCCTGGTAGCCTTCTTGGCCCAATCCAGAATCTTCATCGGGTACTCCAAGTACTCCAGGTTGTCTTGCAAGTCGATAGCATCGGTGGAGACATGCTTGTCAAGCTTCGGGTCGAGGAACCTCCGGAGTTGCGATATGTGGAACACAGGATGCACTCCGGCAAGATCAGACGGTAACTCCAGCCTATATGCAAGTTTTCCCACCTTTGCCACAATCTGGTAGGGTCCAACGAACCTCGGGGCTAGCTTCCCCTTCACATGGAACCTCTTCGTGCCTCTAAGCGGTGACACTCTCAGGAAGACGTAGTCACCCACCTCGAAGGAGACATCCCTTCACTTACGATCAGCATAGCTCTTCTGCCTACTCTAAGCTATCTTCAGGTTCTCTCTAACCTTGGCCACATTCTCCTCAGCCTCAACAATGGAAGCAGGACCGAAGAAAATCCTCTCCCCCACCTCAGACCACATCAACGGGGTCCTACACTTTCTGCCATACAGAGCTTCAAAGGGTGCCATTTGCAAACTTGCCTGATAGCTGTTGTTGTACGAGAACTCAGCGTAGGGTAGACTCTTCTCCCAATCGTTGCTATAAGTCAACACACAAGCTCTCAGCAGATCTTCTAGAACCTGATTCACGCATTCAGTCTGTCCATCTGTCTGAGGGTGGAAAGCTGTACTGTAGTCCAAGTGGGTGCCCATCGAATCGTGCAAACTCTTCCAGAACTGAGCTGTGAACTAGGCACCATGATCAGACACAATGCTGCGGGGTGCTCCATGTAACCTCAGGATATGCTCAACGTAGAGATCGGCCAACTGACTCACAGTGAACTTGTTCTTTACCGGAAGGAAGTGTGCTACCTTGGTCAAACGGTCCACAATCACCCATATCGAGTCATTCCCCTTCTGAGTGCGGGGTAGACCCACCACGAAGTCCATGCTGATATCATCCCATTTCCACTTAGGTATCTCTAGTGACTGTAGCAAACCAGCGGGTCTCTGATGTTCTACCTTCACTCTCTGACAGGTGTCACATCGGGCAACATACTCAGCTATGTCCTTCTTCATATTCTCCCACCAGAATCGACACTTCAGATCCTGGTACATCTTGGTGCAACTGGGGTGAATAGAATACCGAGAATCGTGTGCTTCCTTCAGAATCGTCTTCCGGATATCCTCACCACTAGGCACACATATGCGATCTTTCAACCACAACGTGCCTTGCTCATCAATGCGGTAATCTAGGGCCTTGCCTCTCGTCAGAAGGTCTTTCACTTCTTCAATCTCTGGACACTTCTTCTAGGCTTGCCTGATCTGGTCTTCTAGACCGTACTTCACCCTCAACTCATTGAGCTGACCCTTCTCTATGATGTTAAGCTTCAACCTCTCCATCTCCTTGTGCAACTCTGGCTGTTCCTCCTGCACCATCAGGTTGTTGCAGTAACTCCTTCGGCTCAAAGCATCGGCCACGACATTCGCCTTGCCGGGATGGTAGTGAATGTCGAGGTCGTAGTCCTTTATCAACTCCAGCCATCTTCGCTGCCTCAAGTTCAACTCTGACTGGGTGAAGATATACTTCAGACTCTTGTGATCCGTGTAGATATCACACTTGTTGCCCATCAAGTAGTGCCTCCATATCTTCAAAGCATGAACCACAACTGCTAACTCAAGGTCATGTGTCGGGTAGTTCTCTTCATGCTTCCGAAGCTGCCTTGAAGCATAGGCGATCACCTTGCCTTCCTGCATCAGTACACATCCAAGACCCTGTCTCGAAGCATCACAATACACCACAAAGTCCTTGTTGTCATCGGGAAGCGTCAACACAGGAGTTGTGGTGAGTCGGGTCTTGAGCTCTTGGAAGCTTGCTTCACACTTCTCTGACCACACGAATGGCGTTTTGTTCCTCAGCAACTCAGTCATTGGCTTCGCAATCTTGGAGAAGTTCTCGATGAATCAGCGGTAGTACCCTACCATCCCGAGAAAACTTCTGATCTTTGTCACTGTCTTGGGCGACTGCCACTTTGATACAACTTCGATTTTCGAGGGATCAACCGCAACTCCCTTACCTGACAACACATGCCCAAGGAAAGCCACTTCTTCAAGCCAGAACTCGCACTTGCTGAACTTGGCATACAACTGATTCTACCTCAGCTTCTCTAGCACTATCCTCAGATGCTCTTCATGCTCTTCTGCAGTTTCCAAGAAGACCAAGATGTCATCAATGAAGACCATGACAAACTTGTCCAACTCATCCATGAACACCTTGTTCATCATGTTCATGAAGTAAGCAGGGGCATTCGTAAGACCGAACGATACGACAGTGAACTCATACTGCCCGTACCGGGTCACAAACGCGGTCTTGTAGATGTCCTCGGGGCGAATCTTTATCTGATGGTAGCCGGATCGAAGGTCAATCTTGCTGAAGTACTTGGCCTTCTTCAACTAATCAAGTAGGTCATCAATGCGTGGCAACAGGTACTTGTTCTTGATGGTTACCGCATTAAGAGCGCAGTAATCGACGCACAGCCGTTGCGTCCCATCCTTCTTCGGCACAAACATCACCGGTGAAGCCCAGGGTGATGCACTCGGTCGGATGTACCCCTTCTCACGGAGAGCTTCTAACTCCTCCTTCAGCGTTGCCAGCTCTAACTTGCCCATTCTATAAGGACTCTGTGCCTCGGGTGCTGTACCTGGCACCAGGTTGATCACGAACTCCACGTCGTGGTATGGTGGTAAGCCCGGCAGATCATCAGGAAAGACATCGGGGTACTCACAAACCACTGGAACATCAGCCACTATCTTCGTAGTGAGGTTGTACACTGCTGGTACTTCCCGTGACTTCAGCGGCTTGAATGTGATCTTCGTTCCCTTCGGGTGTATCAGGGTCACTCGTCGGGGTGACGAGGAGATAACCCCTTTGTGAGCGGTGATCCAATCCATGCCCAGAATAACATCAATCCCTTTGGACTTCAGCATGGTCAGATCTCTGAGGAACTTGTGACCCTTGATGAACTCTCCACCCCTTTGCATAGCAGGGTGCAACTGATATCTCCGAGCGGTGAGCTCGTTATAATGGGTTTCGGTCGGGGAGTCATGGGGAGAGACAGTTTGTTTACAAAGTTAGAGGACACATACGAACTAGTTGCACCAGTATCAAACAGAATCAAAGCTTTAGCATCACAAACTAAAAACTCACCGATCACGACGTCAGGAGCGTCGGTAGCCTCCTCCTTAGTCAGGAGGTTGAGCCTTCCGTGATCAGCAGCCGGCTGGGGAGCAGCCTGAGGTGGCTTCCCTCCTAGAGCTGGTGCCCTGGTAGGTGTAGCAGTGGTCTTCCTGCTGGGGCACTAGTACGACTTGTGTCCTTGCTTGCCATAGGTGTAGCATGTCGGGGTGAAACCTTCAGTGCTGGGTCTCGATGCGCTCTGCTGCGGGCGATTGTAGCCACCACCCTGCTGCTGGTAGTTGCTCCTTCCTCCTGGGTGCGGTGCACAGTTCCCTCCGAAGCCACGTCCGGGTTGGTTGTTCCCCGGGCGGTAGCTCCCTCTCAGCAGGTTACTCTGCCCACTCCTCGGCCTCTGGAAGGATCGGTCGCCATGGTCCTGATCTCCAAACCTCTTCTTGCCCTTCATGCACTCCTCATGCCCCCTCCTTTCTTCCTCGAGCGTGATAGCCCTGTTCACCAGGTGGCGAAGGGACTTGTGCTCGCTAGCCTTCAAGCCCTGGCGGAGACCATGATGGAGGCCTCGTAGAAACTAGAACTGCTTCTTGTCGTCGGTGTTGGCATTGTCAGGGGCATAGCGCATCATCTTCATGAAGTGCCTCTCATACTCCTCCACCCTCATTGCACCCTGAGTCATGGTGCGGAACTCCTAGGCCTTCTGAATCATGAGCTCCTTCGGTAGGTACTGCTCACGGAACAGCTCACAGAACTCTAGCCAGGTGATGAACGCTGGGTTCGGGTGACTCCCGGAGTAGTTGTTCCACCAAGATTTGGCAGGACCCTCGAGCTGGTGGACGGCGAGAGCGATACACTCCTCGTCGGTGTAGGCGGTGAGGTCGAGCTTCGTCTCGATCACGCGGAGCCAGTCATCGGCATCGAATGGATCATCCGAGTAGCTGAAGGTAGGGGCCTTCAGACGGATGAACATCTCGATCTTCTTGGTGAAGTCCTCCTCCACCGGGGCGTTGCGGTTCCCCTCGACTCGGTTCTCGACGGCGTTAGCCATCCTCTGCATCAGCTGGGTTTGCAGGGCCATCACCTCAGCCAGGTTAGGCGGTGGCGGTGGCGGTGCTCCTCCACGGCCACGACCACACCCACGACCCTGGGGAGCTAGGTGTGGCTCAGGCTCTTCTTCGGCTTCTTCCTCTCCTCCATCTTCCACCGCGCCTTGTCCGATGGGCGGAGGTAGTGGTGGTGGCACCACAGTGCCTCGACCACGTCCTAGGATAGGGGCGTGTCCACGACCACGAGCGCGTCCACGCCCATGTACGAGAGCGCGGCCACATCCACGGCCACGGACAGGTGGGGCTTGCTCTTCCTCAGCATCGGCCTCCTCGAGGCGAGCCAACAGACGACCGGACCTCCTGATGGACATCCTACTGAAAACAAGACCAAGGATATAGGAAAGCTTTAGATACGTCACTCACCAACAAATTGAGTCTGATATACAAGCATGAAAATATTTCTACTAATATAATTCCAACACTCAATAAGAAGAAGCAATAAGAATGATTAACTCCATTAAGACCAAACAATCAGCATCCATTATGAGTACATATGTTCCCTCGAGGCTGACTCAAGCCTTGGAGGTCACACACAACAGCGATCTAATATAACGTTACATGATCTCAAAAGGGTGTGCACTTCTAGGTGTGAAAAGACTCATAACTCAGCATGCACCGGAACAGGCTCTCGACTGCATGGAACATCTCTTGGAAACTACCTATCTTACAACTCTACTCTTATTAGCATGGTCATGCTCCAGCACGCTACTCGAAGCGGGCCTTCTTGTACCTCACTGGGTAACGGTCCTCCTCGGGGAAGTCTCTGGGGAACATCCGTGATAGCCTGGCGTGAGCAGCCCTCACCTCCTGGGTCTCAACCGGAGTGGGCATGTCAGCCAGTGGACACAGGTGAAGCTTGAGGGCGGATGGGTGCATCTTGAAAGTCTCCTTGTGGATCGCCCGCTGGTGCTCGGGAGGTAGCAGACCGTTGAGCTCCTGAAGCTCATCCACTCGAAGAGAGTCAGTGTCCTCCCAAGTCCTCAGCATCCTCTTGCACCTGTCCAGCAGAAACACAGAAGTCCTGGTGAGTGCAGCAAGGTTGGCGGTGTTGGAGTACTGGTCCTCCAGCAGCTCGGCCACCCAAGCCTTCTCACGCACGAGGTTGCGCCCCTGGGCGGCGAACTGTGCGTCCTTCTGGTCCAGCTTGGCGAAGAGACGGGTGAACCTAGCCTCCTGCTTGCGTAGGTCGTCCTGAGCGTAGATCTTCTCCTCTGGAGCGGTCACCCTCTCAGCCTTTGCCTGCACTGCCAAAGAGTTGGCGTGGCGTAACCCTCGCTTGAGCTGCTCGACTCGCTGGCACAGGGTGAGGTTCTCCACGAGCAGACTCTGGGTGCGGGGCTGAAGCTCCTTCAGCTCTAGAGTGGTGTACTCCAGCCTGCTGAAGAGTGCACTCGTCTTCTCGCTCAGTCGGCGGGCGTGAGTGTCGAGGTCCACGAGGTAGCTCCCAGTGGTGACGAGTGTGTCGTCGGACTCACACAGAGGTCCCTGAACTACCTCCTCCTCATAGAGTGCTGAAGGGTCAGGCAGTCCGTTCATGATCGGAGCCACTCTGTAGTAGTCCTGGGGGATCAGCCTCAGGTCTCCAGTCCTGTAGACGTCGTGATACCTAGCCAGCAGGTGGCGAAGTACGTGGCTGCAGGCGGTGTCCACAGCGTTTCTGACGTTGAGTCCTGTGCTGTGCTCGAGCATCCCGGGGAAGCCTGGAAGCGCCGGGTGGGGTAGGATGGCCACTGTGCAAAGCCCTAGTGGTCCCGACAGCGTGCGGACGTCCTCAGCGCGGTAGGTGATGTGCGTAGGGGGAATCCCCAGCCTGAGGACGACCCGGTCAACCCAACTGGCGAGTCCCTCCATGTGCTCCAGGAGCAACTCCACCTCCTGACGAGCCATCTCCTGTGACACGGAAGAAATTTTCAAGTTAGCGCAGGTGAGATAGAACTTTTTCAAAGAAGGATAAGTTTTGTAATATAAGTCAAGAATGGTATATAGCAAGAGAGATCGTTTAGAGTCCTAATTTCTAACGACCATTTCTAAGGGCACGTACTACGGTCAAGTACGGCTCTGATACCATCTGTAACGCCCTGGGTTTTCAAAAACGGAAAACCCAGCATTCTGTCTCGTGATAGTCCCTGGATCAGATGCTATCACTCACAGGCATTCATCACAGATAAATATCACAGTCATGCAGTGAAAATAAGCATCAGAGTACGAATAATAATCTGATTATTACATGTCCTGAATAATCAGAGTACATCAATACACGCCTCTTGGCGGAATAACAAGGATAAAGCCTACGCAGCGATAGCTAGCTCCCAGAAGGTGTCTCCATCTTCATTCGTCTCCCACAGGCATCCTTGAGTGAAGCAACGTGCCCCCTCAGTCGTACCATCCGTCGGCGTTATTGTCGAAGTCTGACTCGTACCCTGCAAGCTCAGGGGCTATCCCCAAGGTTCGGGATAGGTCCACGTCACCAACCGTATGCAAGCTTTAAGTGGCCTACTTCTAAGGGTAAAGAAAGTATCAAGGTAGTAGCTGGGTTTCCTATGCAGCAGCAGCATAATAAGAATAACATCTCCATAATCCCACCAATTCTCATACCTCTCATCCGCAAATGGTACACCTGGTCATCCAGATCACCGTCACCATCACCTATCTCCATCTAGGGTCGGTGTGAGAACTCCCACTCCTCGCACCTCAATGGTTGCACCCGGATCCGCGAGGCAGAGGGAGCAACTCTCCTCTCCCTGAATACAAACACAGCTCACCATACACTCTCATCCTATAAGGGGGGAGGTAGAAATCCCAAAACGTAAGAGTCGGAGAAACAACGGGCATGTCCATAACCGAGGACGCGAATATACGTATAGATCGAAACTCTGCAGAGCGTGTACACCAGTACCCATCTCGGAATAGTACCCGGATGGTGTACGGCCGACCGAGCCTACCCTACCGAACGAACACCTAGGAGTTATGATCCCATCCTGCATTCGAGTCTCGCTGCGGTCCTTCGCAAAGGTCCACCCCAGAACTGTGAAAATGCCCCCGTGTGGCCACACGGGGAACGCCCAAAGGGAAGGGACTTCACCCTAACCCTCTCACTGATACCCTCTATCCTACTGGCAGGTATGGTATCACACTTTCTAGGGTCGAACGGCCCTATCCCCACTCTCGGCGAGGTGGTGTGTACGAAAGTCCCGTGTAACAGGCGACCCACTCGGTTTCAGACCGGGGCGAGCTCCTATCCTCCAAGTCATCACAAAATCCCCAACACCTGTGTTCCTAAAACAGTGTACCCGCCATAGGCACCACACTGGGCAACGTCCGAGAAGACGATCCCTGCCCCCCCTGATCCCAGATCGGGTTGTCTTGAGCTCACCCCCGCAAAAATATCCCAAAACTCCTTCTCCTACCGGTTTTTCCCCACACACACCAAAAAACTACCACAATAATCCCAACACATGCATAGCAAGCTCAGCGTATCATCACACATAAGTAGAGTAGTAGAAGTAGGTCAATCAAGGACAAGTATGTAAAAGAGGCTATGCACGGGTTCATCATATCCATCACTATGCAGTAAATAAAGCACTAGCAGTTCTAATAGCCATGCCAAATGGGCATTCAAAGTAGGTCGGGCGTGAACCTAGGTGCGAGTAGTCGTCGTAGCCGAGGTCGTCGTCGTAGTCCTGGTTCAGCTCTCCGGCTCCGGCGGCTCCTAGAATCGTATTTAAATAAATAACTCGGCAGCTAATAGCAATAAATCCAAGATGAAGAGCAAATAAGATCCAAAAGGGGGCAAACTCTAGCCTAGCGAGGAGTTTGGATTTTTAAAAGATTTTTAGAAGAAGTTTTGTATTTTTTGGAGTTAAAACGGATTTATTATGAATTTCCAAAGATTAAATAGATTTCTGAAATTAAAATACGCATACACAATATAGCAATCTTTTAGCTAGCTCTAAACTATCTCCAGTCAGCTCTAAAAGGACCTATAGCTAGCTGCAGGCCAGCTACTTGGCTGACGCAGCAGCCACGTGCTCGGCTTAAAGACGGCGGCTGCTGGCATGGCAGCCCACGTGGCGCCCCGCGTGGTGTGGCGCACGGCGGATCCGAGCGATGCGCTGCGGCGGCGTGCGGTGCGGGCGCGGGTGTGGCACGGCCCTTGGTGGCCGGCCGCATGGGATCCCTCCCGGATTCCCCGCGGTGTGATGCACGTGTGGGCGTGCGTGTGTTCAAAACCCCCTGGGGTTTTTGGGCTCAACAGGGAGGTGCTCTGGGAAATGCCCCAACGGAGCGGCGGCGCAGTCAAGTGGTCGCCGGTGGCGAGGTGTGTCCGATCACTTCAACAAGCGACATGGTCCGACCCAGGAGACCCTCGCGCATCGATACGTGCCAAGAAAGGTGGCGCCTTGGCCGGGGAAAGCCCGGCGGCGGCGAGACAGGGGCCACGACGGCGAGCACCGGCGATGACGTGCGGGTGTCCCAGATGTCCAGAAGCGTGT
The DNA here is from genome assembly GCA_036936925.1 of Cenchrus fungigraminus. Classification (NCBI taxonomy): domain Eukaryota; kingdom Viridiplantae; phylum Streptophyta; class Magnoliopsida; order Poales; family Poaceae; genus Cenchrus; species Cenchrus fungigraminus. The sequence continues at coordinate 119,788,106 of CM072773.1, forward strand.
GTGCGTGCAGCAAGGGGACGCAAAGAAACAAAACCCGGGGCTTTTAGCCCCTTTGCCAATGTGCTTATAACCGGGCGGCCATGGCGGAGCGGCGGCGAGAGCATCACGGTGACGGCACGGTGTGCGACGGGCCGAGGGCGCGCCGACGTGTTGACGACGGCCGCATGCGTGAGTGCACGAGCTGGTGCCTCGTCGGGCCGGCCAAAGGCCAGGCCTTCTCTCCCTGCGCGCGTGCGTGGGCGCGCGAGCTCTCAGCTCGTCCGCGGCGTAGGGGAGGACAGCGACGGCGGAACGGCAACGTGCGGCTAAAGAACAAGGAAACGGCAGAGGTGAGCGCGCGCACGTGGTGAAGGCGGCGGCACCTGCAAATTCCCGGCACGGCTCGATGGCCGGCTTCACACAGCGGCGTGGCGGCGGCGGCGACATGGACAGGGGTGTTCCCCCTCGGCTCAAAGGCCGGGACCGCAACAGATGAGAGGGAGGGCGTGGCCTCACCTCGGTGGCCTCAGGCCGAAGTGCAGGCATCGGTGAAGAAAGGCGGAGCGGGGTCGTCGGTGATGAGGAAGACGGGCGGCGCCGAGCAGAGGATGTAGGGGAAGTAGGGGCGTCGCGGTCCTTGGCTTCCCGGCGTCCCTGGAGCTTCCACGGGCGGTCCTCCGGCTTCGCGGCGGCCCCGACGTGCTTGCGGACGGCCTCCGGGCTCCCTTCCCCTCTCTCCCTTCTCCTTCTCCTCCAGCGGGCAGTGGCGGGTGGCGAATGGGGAAAATCTCCCCGGCGGCTAGGGTTGGGAGACCCTGGGGCTGCGGCGGCGGCCTACTTATAGCGCGGGGTGCGGCGCGGGACGCGTGGATGGCGTGGATGCAAAGGAGGGGTGCGGGGCGCGTCGCGACGGCGGCCATGGGTGGCGCGGCGTTGCTTTGGCGCGCCGGCGTCAGCCAAAGTGGTAAAGGGGAAGGATGACGAGGTGACGTCGGCGTGACGTCAAGGCGGGGCCCGCATGGCAGCGGCTCGGCGCGGGAAGGGTAGGTGGTGAGCGGGCCGGCGTGTTCATGGGCTGCGAGGGGCTGGACTGTGGGGGTGTGCGGTGATTCTTGAAAAAGAGATGGAGGGCCTCGGACAGACTTCGTCTTAGGGTTCGAGGCCCAGCAGGGTTCTCTCCTTTTTCCTTTTCTATTCCCTCAAATCCTTTTTTCTAAATTTGGTTCAAATTTGAATAAGAATTCAAATTTGAACCCACATAATTAAATCCAAATAAAACCAAATGAACTCCAAGTTTCTCACACTAACATTTTATATTTCCTAGTAATTTTATTTAATTCAAAAATAAATCTAGGACTTATAGGAGAGAAATTTGGAAGACATCCTTAATTAAATTGACAAGCACTCAAATAATTCACCGAAAATTTTAAATCCTCATTTTTATAATTAACATTCTGTAATAAAATTGCGGGATGTTACAACGATGTTTTGCAGGTCTCGGATGGCCAACCTCGACGACAAACGGCGGCCGCGACACCGACGGCAGCGACAATGCCAACGACAGCCGCGGCTCTGCCAACACCGACAACGGCGGCCGCGACGCCCTCGGCAGCGACGACGACCACGACGGCCGGCGACCCGAGCCTACTCCTCCTCCTCCACGACCGAGCGGCGCGACGCCGACTCCGAGCACCCTGACCGGCAGCGCGGCGTCTGGCAACCTTGGCACCGACGGCCGCGACGACGCCAACGGCAATCGCGACTCCGCCGGAAACGGTGGCGGCGGCTGCGATGCCGCCGGCCAAGACGACACCCACGGCAACCGCAATTCCGCCACCGACGATGATGGCGACCTTGGCATCGACGGCCGCGACGACGCCCCTGGCAACCACGACTCCGCCGGCAACGACGACGGCAGCCGTGGCACTGACTACGGCAGCAACTACGCCCCCTGGAGTCCAAAAAAGCTACTACTCGGAGCATGCTTGCATGCACGAAAGAACTACCCTAGGTAGAAGACCTACTAGTCGGAGGCACAAAAGATAGGCTTGCATGCATGCATAGGTCACAACTGCGCCTGATTGCTCCTCCAAAGCACTTGGCAGCTGCACCATCGGGCTGATGGATGGCGCGGGCACCTCACCCCAATCAATAGGGACATTACTTTTCGTACCCCGCAACACGATCAAATCGCAAGTACTCGCTGACTTCGTGGCTGAGTACACGAAGATCCAGACGTCGTTTACTGCAGCTAAACCTGAGTATTGGACCATGTACTTTGATGGATCGCTCAGGATTAAAGGAGGCAGAGCTGGCATAATTTTCATCGGCTCAATGATTATGCTCTTTTTTGGACCCTCGACCAAAATATTCTATCTTGCTCGAGGCTCGGGGGCTAAGTGTATACACTTCACCTTTGGTGAGTGTAAAAGAGGGCAGATCATGGTACTCGGCAGAAGCACTCAGACGACGATGGAAGCACTCGGAGAAGACTTCAAAGAAGGCTTGAAGACCCTCGACCAGTTTATTCTAATCTGCTCGAGGCTCGGGGGCTGCTGTGGGGGATATACCCCCGGGTACCATAGATACATAGATGGTGGAGCCCCACCGGGACTCCCCGAATATTCAGTTGTAATCCAAATAAGTTACTTGTACTCCAAGGTAATCTAGATATAGTAATCGACTAGGGCTTTCCATGTAACCCAACTCCACCGGACTATATAAGGAGGGGTAGGGGTCCCTAGATCGGGGGAACCGAAGAGAGAGGCGAAAGCCTCATACCCAACATACTTGAGCGCGGGACGCAATACAATCCACCTAAACAGGACGTAGGGTATTACATCAATCTGATGTCCCGAACCTGTATAAATCCTTGTGTCTTTGTGTTCCTGTGTTACCATCTTGCTCCTGATCCGGCTACCCCTCCATACAATCTACCACCATAGCCTACCCCGTGGTGGACTGCCGGTTCATTGCACCGACACCACCGCTGGCGCCGGAGCTCGTTGCCGGCCTGAACCTTTGGGCGCGGAACCCCTCCTCCTCCTCCTCCAACGCCTCCTCCCCTGTCGCGCCACCGCTCACCTTCGTCGAGGTCTCAGCAGGGCGGGGCTTCGCCTGCGGGCTCCAGGCGAGGGGGGGTCGCGCTCGTCTGCTGGCCGCTGACGGCCGTGCTGCGGTGGTCGCTTGAGTGCATCTACAACAACATCGGCGGCACGCTTCGACGCGGACTAGGTTGTGGCCTACGACGCGACGGCCGGGAGGATCTGATGGTGGCGCAGCGGGGGAGGTTCTCCGGCCGGGTTGACTGTCAGTTCCGGTCCCTGGGCTTGCCTCCATGCGTCGTAGCGATTGGGGATGGAAGGAGGAAAAAGGCCACGGAGTTGCCGGTGCTGGAGCTCGCACTCATCCGTCGGAGCTTGAGCCCACGGCGGCGCACGACTGGGAGAACGGCCGCGGCGGCGCCATGCACAGGAGGAGCTGCAGGAAGAATGGGAAAAGGATGTGGTGAAGAAGGGGAAGAGGAAGGAGATGACATGTGGGACCCACGAATCAGTGAGGCAAGAGTAGAGATGTCGGGGGGCATTCTTGTCCACACGAAAATATCAGTGCCTGCAAATGGGGCCAAGAGCATCAAATACGTACAAAATGGCAGATCTCAAGAAAAGAAGAAATTGTAATGGTATATTTCCGAATACGCAAATTGTAATGGCATATCATGCAAAAGTTGTAATGGTATATATCCAATAAACCCTATATACTAACGTGCGGACCTTTGAGCATTGCATATTCACTTATTTTCCTCACCGTACTAAAAGGAGGATGCTATGGCTGTAGTAAGTAGGCAACGTTACACTAAGCAGAGAACCGATCTTTAATCCAACCTATTTAATGTTGAAAAAATTTGGACCATGACTAAAAGCTCTAGATTGAAGGCCAGCTCAGCTCCGACAGCCATCAACCAAAGAACCTTTTGTCCTAATTGGTATTACCAACTGGGACTAAAAACCTGCTTTTATCTCAGTTGTAACAAGTTTGGGGCGAAGGAATCTGGTGAGAACCTTTAGTCTGGGTTGGTGTTACCAACCAGGACTGGAGGCCCTCCATTCAATCCCCGGTTAGAACCACCAACCAGGCCTAAATCATTCTCCCACACCGTCCTTATTATCTCCACCCTCACCATACCCTTAAGTTATCCTCTCCACCACTTCCTCTCCTACTCTCTCTTCCACCCTCCACTCTGGCTGCTGCCGGCATGGCCCCCGGCCGTCGACCGCTAGTGCCCTAGCCGCCTCCGTGGTCTGCCTTGGCCGCATGCGGGCCCCGACACCTGTTAGTGCCCCTTGCCGCGGCTGCCTAGATCGTCCCCGCCCCTCCAACTGCAGGTACACAGGCCCCCTGGTTGTGGGCCATTGGTGCCTTGGCCTCCCCACACGCTGATCCCAAGCTTGGTCGACGACACGCGAGGGGAGCTGGCGCGGCGCGTGGCAAGTCGATGTGGCAGGGCTCCCCTTGCGCTAATTCAAACTCTTACTGAATTCATCATGGTTGTGTATTCTCACTTGTTAGTTGTGGAGTTGGAGCTCCATAAGGTGTTGGTGGAGTTGGAGCTCGAGGATAGGAGGTGGTCGTCAAGGCAGATGGGGGCGGCGGCGGAGAGTAGGGATGGTGAAGGCAGATGGGAACGACAGGGTGTTTTTTTTGTTTTTTATCTTTTGTCCTGGTTGGTGATACAACTAGGAGAAAAGATAGGCTTTAGTTCGGGATATTTGAACCGGAACTAAAGAAGGGTCTTTGTCTTGAAACATTAGTCCCGTTGGTCTTTGGAGATCTTAGCCCCTTACCAATCAGAATTAATTGTCAGTTTTCTACAAGTGTTATGTAAGACAAACTTTCTCACAGTGAACAATTTAAACCCCAAAAGAGCTATACATTTTCCATGTCCGCCCCAGGTTCAAAAGTTCAAAAGTGGAGTAATTTGTAAAAATGTTTGGTATTTTCTCTTGCATTTGAGTCTAAAAACATATTTGGTTTGTGTTTGACGTAGATATTTAGTTAGCGGCACTGCCGTTCATGCTCCCGCGGGCTGCTGGCCACCCCTAGATCTTCTCCGCCGTGCCTCTGCTGCCTCCACCACCGCACCAACTCCTCCATTGCCGTGCCCGCTCCTCACTTCCATCCACGAGTGAGTGATGCAAAGGAGCATAAAAGCAACTCCAGCAATAACCTCTACTCAAAGGTTCCTACTTGCTGAGTAGGGGCTCTCCTTACTTTTTTTGGCTCTATTTTTGCTCCCAACTCCAACAAAGGTCTCTAGAATTGAGCCCCTACTTTTACTCTAACAAGTTGGGCCCATAAATCAGTGTCTAATCTTTTTTTCCACTAATGACATGTGGGGCCGCTTTCCTGTCTCTCCTACCTCTTTCCCTTCTATCTTCCCGTGCGCCGCTCGCCAAAACCAAACACTTTGGTCAACCACAAGACTCACACTATTAGGGAAAGATGCTTTCTTCCCAGGTCATTTTTTACATTAATACCAGTTTTGTTGCCGTCCGGTACTAATATATACACAAACCGGTACTAATATGTGGGTGGAAAGCGAGAGCTCTGCGGCACCCTCGTGAGGGCACATTAGTACCGGGTGGAGGCTAGCCCCGGTACTAATGCGGACACATTAGTACCGGGGCTAGATGATGCCCGGTACAAATGTAGACCTCCGTTACTCTGCCGTGAGCCCCATTCTTTTTCTACGACGCGGCCACCCACGCGCACCCACGACCTTATCCCACGCGCACCCACCCACGACGGCTGGCCCTTCATTTTCTTCTTCTCCATCGATTTGACTCTATCTCCCTCATCTCTCAACTCACATCTAACCTCCCTGCCTCTCTTCTTCAGGATCTGCAGGAGGCCGGGTGCGGCTAGGCCGGCATGGCGGCGTGCGCGGGAGGACCGGCGCGGCGGCCGCGGTGTGCGCGGGAGGTCCGGCCGGCGCGGCAGCCCCCGGCCCGGCGCGGGCGCGGGGCGCACGGCACTGCTGTGGAGCGGCGCGGAGGACGAGCTGGCCCGCGGGAGGAGCCGAGGAGGCCTCTGTCCGGCCGGTCCCGGGGAAGCAGTAGGGTGCGCCAGGATCTGTTTTTTTTATTTGAGTTTTTTTTGTGAATTGCTGTGAATCTTGTGGTTCTTTGAATCAATTCATGATGTAACTACAATTTTTATTGTTGAATCGATTGTGTGTGAATCTTGTGGGAATGATTAATTGAAGAATAATATGTGTGATTTTGAATCTGAGATGAGATGAGAGATGAGAAAAAAGAAAAGTGACGGGAGGCAGGGAGGGGGACGGCGTAGCGGGGTGACGGCGCAGCGCGTGGTAGACGGCGACGGACGGAGGGGCTACATTAGTACCGGTTATTCGACCCGGTACTAATGTGTTCTAACATTAGTACAGATTGAATAATACCGATTTGAAAACCGGTACTAAAAGGGGTTCTCAACCGGTACAAATGTGTGTTTCCCTAGTAGTGTCAGCAAAACCAAAGCAATGATCCCGTAGTAGCAATTATTATCAATTTCAAGTTGTCGATGCTTTTTTTTTTGAACAAACAGTTGTCGACAGTTATGCCTTCTGCTACTAGCTCCTAAACAAGAAATGCTCCAGGAATAAGTTGCCGTAACTACAATGACTGATAAAGGCGTAGTACTTGATCAGATCAGAAATTTTAAAGCCAAGATAGCATACATGAATGCAACACAACTCCAAATACAACACTTTAGTACATAGACCATAAGTCTGAAAAGATTCTTGCAATTTTTGTCTCAAAAAGATTTGACTGGAATCGGAGACATTGATATCTGAAATAGTTATTTCCTGAAATAGTATTGCACAGTTGTTGCCCCAATTTGAATCAATGGACTAGGCTCATACTAAAATCCCAGAGCCTTTTGGCCAATTCCTTATCAGCTCCAGGAGATTTTGGCTCAGTAGCATTGCAACCTATAAAGTATTTCCCAGCGACTCCAGCAACCTGAGGATGCAATGCCAGATAACAAATTGTGGCGGCACCCTGCAGAAACTCCAATCATAAGCAGTGGAGCAAGTTTCAATAGTCGCAACAATCCACATATATCCATTTACATGGGTTTATAAATTTGCCTGCGAATGTCTTCCTCATGTTTGCTTAATTAACTTGTGGCCTAGCATACTGATGTAAGGTGCAATTGTTCCATGTGACACACTTTTACACCCTGAAACCAGTTGGGTAGATTCTAGGGTTCTACACTGCCAATATCATTTATGCAGAGAAGATCATGACACGTTCGACATTTAATTAGGATAAAGCACATGAAATTTTAGTAAAAATAATGGTTATGATGATTGTCCATCAATTATCTAACTTTGTGCAATGATTAACTTAAACCTCGCACGCAGACTTCGGTTGTTTGCCGCTACCCTGCGCCGACTGGCCGCACACAAGTTTCGATCGTTAGCCGCTACCTTGCACCGGCCGGTGTTGGCTTTGTTTAGTAAACCTACAAACTCCATACACAGACTTCGGTTGTTAGTTACTACCTTGCGCCGGCTCCTTGTACACGACTTCGTCTTACTCTTCTTACCAGCATGCGGCCCGCACTTATCTCGTCGGCCACCGGGTCCCTCGAACCAAGCTTACTTCTCTCTCCACTCCTCAGAGGCCACACAGGCATAGACATTTCGCGCTTGTTCTTCACCTGCACCAACGCAAACCAAGCCGCAACTTGCAACTGCAATACTAGACCAAGAGTCAGTCTACACAACATTGTCAATCACTCATCACGAGTGCATTGACAACACACCACTAAAGCAACATGAGAAATACACATAACACAATGCACACACGACACACCACACTCATCACAACACTACATGACAAGCCTCAAATCATCCGGTCAATCACTCATCACATACAACCAAGACACATCTCAACTTGGTTTCTCAATCTCTCCCTTGATGAGTGCATTGACAAAAAATGATTTGAAATCAACAGAAAACTCATTCAAGTGCCCAAAATCCAAGTAAAAGCAAACACAAGACAACTTGAAATGAGAAGGGACAAAAGCATGCTCCAACCAAAAACTCTCGGAACCAAAGGGAGCACAAAGGCTAAAACACAATTGAAGAGTCAACCAAGAACCACAAGAGCTACATGCAATCCCTAACACCATCAAACCAATTTCAGCTCTTAATAACAAAGCACTTGTCAACCTCTTATCACTATCAAATCAAAGTTCATATCAACTTGATTTTCCCAAATTTCTCCCCCTTGATGAGTGTGTGACAACATATGAGCACAAAGAAATGGTTTGAGAGGACAAAGGCTGAAAATCTCATCCAAGTGAACGAAAACCACACAAGAGCAAAGACACACTACGTGAAAAACAGACATTGGTAACGGGCGCGGATGGCTATTGGTAACGGGCAAAACGCCCGTTACCGATCAAGCGTTACAAATAAGCCAACAAAGGTAACGGGCCGATGCCCGTTACTGATGACATGTAATTGTAACGGGCGTCGAACAAAGACCGTTACCACAACTACTTACCGGTCACCTGAAATGGCTATTTCTCCGGGCCCACCGGAGCCTTTGGTAACGGGTGCAGACACTGAGCCCATTACTCATAACACGTATTAGTAACGGGTGTCTAACAAAGACCGTTACCGAAACTAGTTACCGGTCACCTGAAACGTCTGTTTCTCTGGGCCCACATGGACCTTTGGTAACGCCCGCAGAAACCGAGCCCGTTACATGAACTCGACATCGAAGACGCGGAAAATGACGCGTCTCCTTTGTCTGGAAGAAAGGAGACGCGTCGTGTAAGTGCGCGTCTCCTCCGTCTGGACGAAAGGAGACGCATCTCCTCAGAGCGTGTCTCCTCCATCTGGACGAAAGGAGACGCGTCTTGTCAGTGCGCGTCTCCTATGTCTCGACGAAAGGAGACGCCTGCAGTGAACCCGCGTCTCTCTCTGTCTCGACCAAAGGAGACGCATCTTATCAGTACGCATCTCCCTCTGTCTCCACCAAAGGAGACGCGTATTGTGTACGTGCATCTCCTCTGTCTGGACCAAAGGAGACGCCTACTGTGTACGTGTGTCTCCTCTAATCGACCAAAGGAGACGAGTACTGTGAACTTGCGTCTCCTCTGTCTCGACTGAAGGAGACGCGTTGTCTACTTTCACAAAAATTAGGTCCAGCATCCACATTCACAAAACTTCACAAACTGAATAGAAATGCACAAGATTCACATGCATAATCTGTCAAAATTCAGGCATTCAGTATCCTCTTCTAACAAGCTAAGTAAGGTTCACAACAATATCATCACTGGCCATGAGGATTGGTATCAAATACAATGCGAGCCAGAGTAGCATCATTAATGTGAAATTTTCCTGAGGGTGCGATCACCTGGTCCATGAGGAATGAGGCAGTTCTTTCCCTAATGTGGCGCAGCGTCTCTCGGTGCAGCTGACAAGTAGGTATGTGAAATGCCTGAATATAACAATGTCAGCAGTCAGCACACAAGTGGTTACCAAACATGTGCAGTGCTAATAAGCAAGAACTGTGCTCAGTTGCAGGTGTTACAATTGCAGATCCCAAGAAAGTACCTCAGGGTCCTTGAATTTATTTTTCACTGTAAGCATGTGATAGGCACAACAGAAGCCGCAGACTCTGGATTTGTAAGGTTGTTGGTGGCCCTGCAATAAATATGCATAGACAAACAGTGGTGAGAAGAAATAAATTCAAGCTTTAGTACTAGCTTCCACAGGCAGGAAATACTAAGTAATACGTACATCAAAAGCCTTCTCATGGTTCAAGGCGCAGCGGGGCAACTTGTTGTCATCACAGTAACTATTCCAAGCCCTACAACAAAACATACAACAATAGTTAGGGTACCATTAATAAACTCCGCAGAGTTTGTTGAGGAAGTTTGTAGGTTAAGAAAGAAAAAGAACTTACTCATCAATGGCAAGTACCAACTCAGAGAAATCAGTGTCTAGCGTCCAATATGAATCAAGATACAAGACTGTCTTCTGCTTTGGAAAGATCGTCACTGCAATCCAGTGCTCCCCAGTGTTATAGCAGGAAATGATGACTCTCTTTTTAGCATGTGACTGGTAGGCATGCTTCGTATAGGACACAAAAAAATCCCTGTTATTTGCTATATTTGACTTGCTAAAGCATTCAGGATCAAGGAAGGCAACGGGTTCCTTCTTCTGTCGTACTTCTACAGCCATATTCCTAATATTAAGAAAAAACAAAGTGTAAGGAGGCAAAATACATAGTAAAGATGAACTGAGGCAGAAAGCACATTTAGATAGAAAATGATTAGTAAGAAGCAGATTAAATTTTCAAGCAACTTACAGGATGAAACAGCGGAGAAGTCCCATATCCAAAGCATCTAAGTTGAAGAGATCGTACAAGTCGCTGATGATCACAGCCAACAGCTCGTATTTTTCATCTTCTCTCATAGGCCACCAGCCGTGCTTGGGCCATATTATGCCCTGAATCAGAGACTCGTCATTGTCCTTACAACGTCCCATGTAGAAATTGTGGAGATTAGTGACAGAAGGAGCAGTATTCGGATGGTTGAGTTCATTAGCACTGAGCATTGCATCTCCAAATTTGTAGTTTGGGTTAATATGAGTCATAGCAACATTGGCCGCCTTCTTCTTAGCGTTTCTCTCAGATGGCTTTCTGGCAGGCTTCTTTTCCTCCTGCTTTGAGATGGCTGAAGAAGGCTTTGTGGTAGGCTTCTGAGACCTTTTATTTTCAGTAATTTTCTGCTGCTGCTGCTTTGAGATGGCTGAAGAAGGTTTCTCAGATCGCTTTCTGGTAGACCTTTAATTTTCAGCAAGTTTCTTTTCCTGCTGCTTTGAGATGGCTGAAGAAGGTTTCTCAGGTGGTGTCTGACCAGCAGCTATTGCAGAGATATTGGGCCCAGACACACCTGCAGCTTTCTTCGAACTGTCATTGACAGATTTCTCAGCGTCAGCCAACACATGACTCTGGGCTCCTGCTTTGGCATCATTGTTTTGAGCACTTTCTTTTGGGGATGGAGGTTTTGTTCTTTCATGAGAAGGTGGGGATGTAATTTGCGTTTCTGGGTCTGGAGGAGGGGGAGGTGGGTTACCAGGTTGGGAATGAATCTGTGCTGTAATTTGCGTTTCTAGGTGTGGACGAGGAGAAGGAGGTGGGTTACCAGGTGGGGAATTTTGTTCTGTAGTTTGCGTTTCTGGGTTTGGGTTTTGTCCTGTACTCTGTGAACCAGAAGGAAACTGTACCATAGTGTGCGAGCAAGATTTTGCAATTGGTGCTCTCTTGATGTGAATGTGACACCTCTTCCACTGTATCCTCTGGTGTAGAGCTTGTCCAAGTGTCGTCACCTCGTCATTAGGAGGGTGTTCCAGCACGTGATCCCTAAAGACAGAATATACATGCAGCACTTCGACCACAGCACAGTCTTCATGAATCGGGACTGTGTGTAGCGTAGTCTGCTCTGGTTGAACCACACCAATTGCAGCTTCACATTCAACACTGTGAAATATGATCCGTAGGCCACAGTCTATGGGTTCAGTCAACGTGCCTATAAGGTCTTCCTGTGTGGGGGAACCAATGTGCAGTACCTCTGTTGACAACTCTGTAGCGCCGTTGATCAAACCTACATTATCTGCGGATGCACAGCTGCTCTTCAGTCCGGCGGGTGAAGGGCTTGTGCGATTGGACACTAGTGCAAACACCACCTGGTACCCTCATGCCATCATGTCAAGCATATCCTTCTCCATCTCAGCCTTGAGTTCTTGCTTGATTTCTTCCTTCATCTGTTGCTTATCAACTGATGAGTCAGTACTGGCCCTCTTCCTCTTCCTGTACATGGAAGCGTGCTGAGGCTATGCAAACTTCCAGCCCTGGTAGCTGGAGATACCACGCACGCGACCTGGTTGTTCGGGACGGCCCAAGCACTGACTTAGCACATCATTCTCCCTCAGCCATGAAGTCATTCCTGAAGATTCTGCATGTGCATTCTTTTCCATGATGTCTGCAGCCACACTTTCATTTGCTACTTTGTTCATCACTATCTTGGCAACACCGTCTGTCACCACTAGCTTACTCCTTGCTCGCATCCAATTCCTAGAACGATCATCAGTGATGGCATCATATGGGTTGGCGATCCCAGCCGCAGCTAATTTCCTGTCCTCTTCCTCCCACAGTGGTAGTTTTCCACAATAACCAGTTCAGGCTTCGAAGTAACTTGAACTTGCAACTAAGAGATGAGGCTTCCTCGGTTTCCTGCTGTTTCACAAACTCTGTCCACTCTTCCGGCTTGATAAAGTCGTGCTTTCCAAATGGCTCGAGTCCTTTTCTGATTAAATCTCGCCTAAGCTGAAATCTGAATTGTCTCCATGCCTTGGCTACAATCTTCCACAAAAGCTTGAATGCCTGCTCTTTCATGTCTTCCTGGAACTCCAAGTGTTTCTGCATATAGGTTTCAAACAAGTACCACTTTTGTTCATCGCTTAGTTTTTTTATTTCTGGCAAATCCAAAGGTATCTTTTGTCTACCGATGAGCCCTGCAAGCGCCCTGAACCTGCGCTTTTGTGTCAATGGTACTGGCATCCTCCCTCTCTCAACCTCAGTGACTACCATTTTGTCTCTTGGCCACTTTGTCGCTGTCCTTGGCACTCTGGCTCGGCCCGTAGCCCCACCCACCTGCTCTTATTCTTCACTAGCAGTGGCATATCCATCTTCTTCATTATATGCATCTTCTTCAAATTGCTCATGTCGGCATTCCTCGACAGAGTTATCCTGTGAATTAATTGTCAAGGGATTATGAGAAAGGTCAGCTCAGTGTCCAAGAATAGCACAAAAAGCAGACCATACTGCTACCTCTCCCAGGAAACATGCTACAACAGGAGACAAGTAGAGCACATTTTTAGTTAACCATGCATAACAGCAAAGCATTTATCTAATCAACACCCACAGAACTGTGTACAAGACCATACAAATGAGAAAATAATTACAGTAACTAGTTTAGCCCACTATAATCTCATTGGTTCTATGGTAAACCATTAACATAAATGCAATATTCAGAAACCAAAAAATTAGTTCAGGCAATACGACCTTACCATTTTGAAGAGGAAGATGCTCGCTGCCTCTGTTGCTGATGAGGTACTTATTCAACTTGGAGAGAATGTCCAAATGTACATATGGAACAAGAGCAAAACCAAATATAAGAGTGAGTCGAAAGGAAAATGCTAAGTATACATTTTGAAACTCGAAACCCTAACTGAGCATCAGTGGCGGAGCCAGAAAAAAAAATTAGCTGGGGCGACACCTAATGACGGACCAAACCAAAATGAAACACACACCAATTCACACATCTATATGCTGCAGTTGCACAAATTTTAGCAAAAATATTCAAAATGTAGTCTTAAATTTGAAGAACAAAGATACAAATTAGCAAGTACTAAAGTCCTATGAGTCATGGCGCCATCTAGAAATACTACCGAAGCTTAAAAATATCGTCAGAGAAGAAGGAACATAGTCGAGTTAGGGCAGATTAGCTGGGGCGGCTGTCCCAGCTGGCCCCAATGTGGCTACGCTACTGGTGAGCATAGTCAAGAATGTATCTTAATGATGTAGGAGGGATTTCTAGCATGCAGTTCACCTTGTCACTGTCGGAGCGGAGGGATCTCTAGTCGCCACGTCCTCGCGTCGACCTCGTGCGCTGGATCCCTCCTCCTCCTCCTCCTAGTCGTCGTCGCTGGAAGGTGAGGGGTGGTGTGGCGCGCGTCTCAGCGAAGGTGTGTAGCGTGCGTCGCGTCGCGGGGGGGGGGGGAGGAGGGAGGGGGTGAGGGGAGGAAGGCGAGGGTGAGGAAGCGGCGGCGGAGGGGGCGAGGGGGAGGAAGCGGCGGCGGCGTGAGAGGGAGAAAGACGACGGCGCGAGGGGAGAGTGAGGAGGCGACTGCGTGAGGGAGGCGTCTTTCCCTACTAACCCTCGCGCAAGTGGGCGTGTGTGGGCCTTAATACTGAAAGGCCCAATATTATTAGGAAAACGCGTCAGGCCGGGGCTAGTTCTATTCGAATGAAGAACAGTTCGCATCATTTTCCCATTTTAATCTGCAATCAAAGATTTGAATCACGTATTTCTCCGTCATTTGTAATCCAAATTTGATGATATTTGTTTCTAATTTTTTTCTAAAATAAACTTGTATTCATTTATGACATTGTTTCGTATATAACTCCATTTCCTGGACGTTGTTTATACGCCTTTATCTTGTTTCTTACAAGTAACATAGAAATAATATATGTTTTACACAACCTTTACTAATGAAACTTTGTATTTCGTAATGTTAAGGTGAACACAAGGTTGTGTTAAAATTTCAAATGTATATGAGTTCGAACATGTTGTGAAGTATGGAAAACTTCAGTGTTGAAGTATAACATTCTAGGAAACTATGTGAGAGATGTACACATTTGTACACAAGTATGATCTTCCTTTTGAGAAACCATTTGAAATTTTTATGACGAGTTTACGGACCCAAATTATGTTGCCAAGTCAATTTGTAGAATTTTTAGACCAACCTAAGACGTTATTACAATTATTATATCCCAACCATGAGATAAAAAATCGAATTTTGATAATTTTGGTTACACAAGTGTGCCTGCTGATATTTTATTCGAATACTAGATGATCAACTACGAATTGTTCATATTTTTAATGAATTTTTAGGTGCTGTTTAATGGGCTCTAATATTTGAGGGAAGCAAGTTTCATTTCAAAAAAATTACTGTCGGGCCCACGTGTCAGCGTCAGCAGCCTATATAAAAAAGATAACGTTGCCTGGCCGGTCGAACCCACCTGACAACAAATGAGACGCAGGGTCTCGAACCCGCGTCGGAAATGACTCTCAATTTTGGAAATGAATATAACATCCTGAATGGGATAAGCGCAGCACACACGACGCTCTGATCTCTGAGCTCCCTGCTTCTTCTTCCCCGCTCTGAGCTCCCTGCTTCTTCTTGCACACTCTGAGCTCCACCGCCGCCCGCCCTTCCTTTCCCCACCGTCGCGCACATGTCGCACTACGCCGATTCGTCTGGAGGTGGACATGGCAGGAGCAGGTTTCAAGGTGGCCGGGGCAGCCGCATTCACTCCATCGGCTTGGATCCAGTTGGTGAGCTAAGCGGCTTCCCACTGGTCCCTTGCCCGGACTGTGGTATGGCTCGGGTGGTGGAGGGGAGGACGCAGAAGGAAGGTGAAAACCACGGTCGTCTTTATTTCAAGTGTGCGAGAAACACGGTGAGTAGTCTAAGCTGTGATTTCCCAATTCTGAGTTAGGGTTCTTATGTGCTTTTGATTTGTACAGTTCCCCAAGCTTTGTGGATATTACCGTTTCGAGAAGGAGTATCTCCAGATGCTGAAGGATGCTAGCGTCATATCTTTTCGACCGTCGAACTGGGCAGACGTGATCGATGAAGTAGTTGATTCAGTGGATTGTCAACTTGGGAGTGACAATCAGAGGAAAGCACCGGACGACAAGCAGAGGAAGAAAGCACTGGAGGAGAAGATGGACAATGTGATCTGGAAGATGAACTTGATTATTGTGGGTGCTGTTTGTGTAGTATTTGGATGTTTACTGGGGATGTATGCTGCAAAGAAGTAATGGGGATGTGAAAAGTGGTGCTTTAATTTGTTTCATCTGTGTGAATGAGGAATGAAAAATTTGTCACAGATGACAAACTTAAATGTATGAATGAAGAAAATGGAATGGAATGACAATTGGGTCACGAATCTTAATGTGTCACATATCACAAATTTCATCAATTCATCTGTGTTGACATTTCAGTGTGAAATTAACCAGCCTGCACCAGCATTTCGAAACTCAGAATCTTTTCACTAACAAATAGAGTAGTAACAAACATTGCAATTCATTGTTGCCCCGCTGCCACTCTGCCCTGCCACTCTGCCATTGTTAGATGTAGTTCATCACAAATTCAACAAACACACAGGAGGAACACATATTAACAGAGGAACATGTTCATGACAAACAAGCAGAGTTCCCAATGTTTGACCAAAAGCCCCTCTCCCCTGCCACTTAGATGTAGTTCATCACAAGTTCAACAAACACACAGGAGGAACAAGCAGAGTTCCACAAACAGACAGAGGAGGACGAACACACAGAGGAGGAACAGATTAATTAAGCTAAGGTAGGAAGACTTGTCGCTGCCGCCGGAGGAGCCCCACCGTCGGAGTCGGAGTCGGAGCCGCTGAGGCGGCGTTCGTCACCGCCGTTGAAGCCGCCATTGTCGTCGTCGCCGCCGTCGTCGCCGTCGTTGTCGCCCAAGACCACGACTCTCTCAAGGTCCCGAGCCAACCAACGGATCTTGAAGGCGAAATCCTTCACGGACCTCTGCAGCGGATCGCTGGGTCGGGCCACGCCGAGCTTAACGCACACCTGTTGAAGCTTCCTGAAAGCTTCGGCCAAGAGTTGGACGGACCAAATGTTGTCCAAAACTAGTTGTGAACCCAGAGAGGAGGGCTGCACGGGCGGTGGTGCCGGTGCCTCCTCGGCCGGCGGCGCCGGTGCCTCCTAGATGAGACGACGACGACGGCTTTCGTCGTTGTCGTCCTCCTCCCTTCCCTGCTTCCTCGATGGCTCGCTCGACGACGATGCCATGCGCGCGCTTGAGGAAGAAGAAGCTCTTGGTGACCGGAGACGACGGTGGTGCTGGGGTTTTCTTGGTGGCGCGCTTGAAGCTTATGCAAGAAAGCTCTTGGCCGGCCGGGCATTTATATGACAAGACGGGGAACCGTCAGGCGGCCAGTCTTCCTACTGGGACACGCCACTACGCCTCGGAACGCGGTACGCTGCGCCGACGTGTGTCCACTAACCAGCGTCGCATTTGACAAAAGACTTTTTTCTCCGTCCCGCAAAGACTGTTCATATACCTTATTTTAATACCTCTTTTCAAGTTCCAATGCAAAGACTGTTCATATTGCTTATTTTAATTTATTAGTACCTCTATTCGCCGGAAACCGACCACAAAGGCAACAGTTCTCCTTTCTCCTTTTAATCTGGAACCAAATTTTCTGTCACGTATTTCTCGGTCATACGTAATCCAAATTTGATGATTGTTTTTTCTTATTTTTTCTAAAATTGCCATCTTTTCATTAATTTCATTGTTTAGTGTATATTTCCTTTTCGTTAGTAATGTTTTTATGCCTTATCTTGTACTTTATAAGTAGAACATAGAAATAATATTTGTTTTACACAACCATTACTAATGAAACTTTGTATTTCGTATTGTTAAGGTGGACACAAGGTTGTGTTAAATTTTCAAATCTATATGAGTTCGAACATGTTGTAAAGTGTGGAAAACTTCAGTGTCGAAGTAACATTCTAGGAAACTATGTGAGAGATGTACACATTTGTACACAAGTATGATCTTCCTTTTTAGAAACCACTTGAAATTTTTATGACAAGTTTAGGGACCCAAATTATGTTGCCAACTGAATTTGTAGAATTTTTAGACGAACCTAATACGTTATTAGAATTATTATATCCCAAACACGAGATAAAAATTCGAATTTTGATAATTTTGGTTACAGAAGTGTGCCTGCTGATATTTTATTCGAATAGTAAATGACCAACTACTAATTGTTCGTATTTTTAATGAATTTATAGGTGCTGTTTTATGGGCTCTAATATTTGAGGGAAGCAAGTTTCGTTTCAAAAAAAATAGTGTCGGGCCCACGTGTCAGCGTCAGCAGCCTATATAAAAAAGATAACCGTTGCCTGCCCGCCCCCACGTGACAACTACTGTGACGTGGGTTCTCGAACCTACATCGGCAATGACTCTCCATTTTGGAAAATGAATATAAGATCCCGAATGGATAAGCGCAGCACACACGACGCTTTCCTAATTTCTCACTAGGGATTAGCGGAGGTGAGCGGAGGCGGCGCCGGCGAGGTGAGCGGAGGCGGGGACACAACGATGAGCGCCGGCGAGGGGCCAAGCCGCGGACGCCCCCGCGCACCGTGTATCGAGGAGGAGAAGCCGAATGCGATGCGGTGCCGCAACTGAATCCGCGCGCACGCCATCGAGATTGCGGCGAAGATGGCTCCGACGATGACCGTCGGAGAGGGGCCAAGCGGCGGTGTAGCGAACCCAAAGCCGGAGATGAGCGTCATCGACTGGATCCTCTCGGGTTCCGATGAGGGGCCAAGCAACGGCAGGGAGGAGCGTGCCGGCGAGGGGGCAGCGAAGAGGGCAAGACGCCTGCCTCACGTCTGCAACGGCAAATGTCTTGCAACGACGGCGAGGGGTCGAGGGAGCGGCGAAGGTGTAGAGGACCTCATATCCGACGCTGGCAACTACCACGATGACGGCGAGGCAAGTTTCTCTGAATCACAGTGCCTTTTACTTGTTCTATAAATGGAGCAGCTTGAGCTTGAGCTTGATCTACTTGTTCCATAGAGATTTTGTAGGATTTCTAACATGATCAATGTAGCAACTTGTTCCTATGAAATGGCTAGCTTGTTCCTTTGTCTATCTCAATCTTCTCATTCCTATGGTTCATCCAAATAATCAATGTAGCAACTTTCCTATGTTTTTCATTCCATAGGAATCAAAATGGCATGACACTGTCTGGGAATATGTGAAACCTGGGGTTGATAATATTAAGGAAGAAATGCACATCCTCCTCACAAAGGCTGCATTCATGAGGCGGTACAAGTTTGTGGCTGAACAAAATCTGCAGCCCATGGAAGATGCGCTCGATGTGTTTCAAGATACCTTGGTTGTATTTGAAGAGGCTGCAAAAAAAGCAAACCTTAGTTGAAGATACCATGCTTTTGTTGATGTTGAAGGGGGCATGCTTTTGTTGATGTGCATGGTCAGATAGCATGACTATTGTAAAAATGTGAAGGGCAAGTTAAGGCCTAGCTAGATGGACAAGTTAACTGTTTGTAACAATTATGTATATCTGTGTGGATCTTTGTGGACAAGTAATCTTTATCTATATATGTGGATAAGTTATCTTTATCTATATTATGTCTGTTTTGTCTCAAAAGATTTTTTGTTGATTATGCCTGTATGTCGAAATGGGAGCCCTGAGAGATCGGGCTGACCTGTCAATCAAGATTGATACAAAGGAGACTACGCGGGATGGTTATTCCGCGTCGCATTTGCCCCTCCAAACCAACGAGGAGGAACCGGCCCCACGCGCCACCCCTGTGCATTGGAGACGAGATTTGGCTTATCCACGTATCATTTGTTCCCAATGTTTGACCAAAAGCCACTCTCCCATGCCACTCGATCTGCCATTTTGCCTTCCTTCTCAAACCTTCTGCCTTCCTCGTCTCCGCCCCCTTCTCTCCGATCCCCTTCTCCTTCCTCGTCTCCGTCGCAGAGATGGCCGACGGAAAGCAGTTGTTCCGCCACCGCGACTCAAGAGGGAGGTTCTGCAGCGAGGAGGAGAAGGCCCCGCCCGCCGCCCCCGCTAAGAGAGTGAGGTTCCGCAGCGAAGAGGTCGGTTCTTCGTCAGCCAGGGGAAGGAGGCCGTACACGCACGCAAGCGCCAAGGGGGTGCACTCCGGCGACGCCCGGCAGGTAGAGGTCGAGCCTTCCTCGAGTTTGGTATGCTTGAAGTTAGATTTATGCTTGAAATTGAATTCCTGGTACTCATCATATATATGCTGCTCACAAAAATGTTGAACTCATTCTGTATACTGCTTTAATTTCTGAATCTTCATGCTCAGCGACTTTTATTAACTGAACATCCAGTGCCTTCCCTGATCAATGGTTCTAATGCATCAATTTTCCATTGTTTTAGGAAGTTGTTGTACCAGCACATGACATTGTCAGGATCTGGACAGAAATCGACAAGCTCAAGAAAACCTTAGACTACATCTGCACATTCCTAAACAGGATGGAAAGAATGAAGAAGGATGACATTGGTAAAGAGAAGCAGCAGGCAAGTTCTAAACCTAGTTACAGCTAAACAACTTTCTTGTTTGACCGGTTACAACTTTATGATATTAAACTTGGCAATCTAATTGTGAAGCTTGCTTCAATTTGCCTTTGTTTTAGAAATGTGTTGTTACTCGGGAGGAAAATTATTAACCTTTCGAGTAGAAATTTTGTTATGCTTGAAATTTAATACATGGTAGGTACTCATCATATGCTGCTCACAAAATTGTTGAATTTATTCTATATACTACTTCAATTTCTGAATCTCCATGCTACATCGACTTTTATTAACTGAACACCCAGTGCCTTCGTTTTTGGGAGGTGCTGTAGCTTGGGAGGACATTCACATGATCTGGAAACAAATCCATAGGATCAACCAAGCTCTGAACCCAGTTACAGCTAAACAACTTTCTTGTTTGACCAGTTACATCTTTCATGATATTAAACTTGGCAATCTAATTATGAAACTTGCATCAATTTGCCTTTGTTGTAGAAATGTGTTGTTACTCGGGAGGATCTTCACTGCATCTGGAAAGTACTCGACAAGGTGGATACAAGGATGGATGACAAGGCTATGGACGACATAAGTCTCCTAGCAAATGGTCAGAAAATACTAGAATCTGAGGTGGAGAAGCTTAAAGGCGCACAGAAGATGAAGGATATTGAACTTGCCGAGGCTGCAAAGAAGAATGCTGATGAGCTGCAGGAAAGACTTTTAAAACTAGAGGCAAAGATAGCTGAACTTGAGGCTGTAGCACAAAAGAAGCCATCTAACTAGTGCCCCTGCTGATGCACGTCAGATGTGATCATGTGAATCTATTTGTTCTGAACATTATGCATGTCATATGTATGTGAACATGTGATGCTAGCTATATATGCATCTTAAATATGTAGAATATGCTCTTATGACTACTATATCTATGTGTACTTGTGGTTTTGCATCTTATTTAAGAGACATGATTATATGTTTGTGTGATATCCAATATTTGCTATGATGACATAGTCAAATATTTGACGGTAGTGACAGTGCTAATGGACTTCAATTATTGAGCTCCGAGTCTAGTAACGGGCGTCAAATTGTCATCAGTAACGGACTTAAAAGCACGTTACCGATATGGCAGTGATCGGTAACGGACTTAAAGAGCCCGTTACGGATACGTTTAACTTTCGTAACGGTCGCGTTTTAACGTTCGTTACAAAGAATAACTGTAACGGGCGTTTAAGAAGCCCGTTACTGCAAGTCGTCATTGGTAACGGGCGCTGTGTTGGCCACGTCGGGGTCGAGCCTGCCACGCTTATGCGTAACGGGCGCCAAACAACAACCGTTACAGATGGGGTCCATGTAACGGGTGTTAAGGGCCCGTTACAAATGCTGCGTGACCTATTTGAGGTTTTCACGTAGTGACAAAGTCACTAGGCATGAGAAGAACCACAAAGGCCATATCAATATCTCGATCCCCAAAGACACGGGCAACATTTCGACACAACCGAGACAAGAACACATGATCCCTTAAGAAGAGGTACAAAGGGCTCAACACCGATTATGGAAAGACCGAAAGCACATGATCCCTCAAGAAGAGGCACAAAGGGCTCAACACCAATCATTTGACGATCGAAAGCTCAAATCAACCACCGGCTCCTCAAGTAGATGGAAAGAGGCTCAACACCACTGGCAAAAGAGCACAAAACTCACAAGCTCCCCCTAAACACATGCACTAGGGCCAAAGAGCATACAAAGCTCACCCTAAACACATGCGATAGAGCAAAGAGCACACCAGGCTCATAAGCTCCCCCTAAACACATGCACTAGGGCCAAAGAGCATACAAAACTCACCCTAAACACATGTGATAGAGCAAAGCACCAAAGCATAACTCGCGCAAACAAGAAGCTCCCCTTGCACAAACACAGATTCTACAGTGCGCTCGGGTATCCACAGTCCGCCACGTGTCGCCCAAAACAACTTTGCGGAGCCTCCTCTGGCTCCCTCTCGTAAATACTTTATTCTGCTGCATAAAGCTTTATGTAGGGGCAACGCGGTCATTTATCCATAGCATAACCCGATACCGAAGGATACTGTCGCCATGCCATGGAAAAAAATGGCATAGAGCACATAAAAAAACAACCAATGGCATAGAGCTCAAGTCCTAATTTCCAATGCCGCTCTACAGTGAATGGAAGCATGTTTGTTTGCTTTTCTCCATCAAATTTCTTGATGCCAACAAAATCTTAGTATGTTTATACATAACTCTGAGGTTCAGAAAGAAGAGAGGTTTGTCCATCCTTAAAGACCTTAGCATGGCAGAGTGTTCCTCTAGTTTCATCTGCAAAAGTGATCTTTCTTTGTTTCCTTGGCACTTCAGGATGTGAAACAGCATTCTTCTTTGCTAGGCTCTGCAATTGAAAACATAGTCATGAAAGAAGCATCGGGTCAGATTTCAAATTTGTATATAAAAAATGTTAGTAGTCTTAAAAGTTGATAGGGACGGACCAATATTTTACAAAAGCGATTGCAGTCTTTGTTCATTATCGACAACCATTTCCTTGTAGTCTTCTCCACTTCTAAACAAGATTGTTTTTCTTGGTCATTGTGTCAAGATGAAATGTCCCTATCAAAAGAGAATAGAGGAGCTACAACCCTTGATGAAATGAATGCCTTTCACGAGTCAATTTGAGTGAAGTTCAAATTTGACATAACAGCATAGCATAGGTTACTCAGAGTTGACACGATAAATTCATGTTTCGTAGACATGAACATCCTTCCTCTTATTGTGCGGCACCATCTATTCTGTGTGCGTGTGTCCTGCAACACCGACCGGATTATGCACTACCCATTCAGTGCATCCGGTCGTGTTGATGCTGCGCATAACCTGTACTAGCTGCTCGGTTACACACCGTCCGTGCTGCCTGGCTTCTGCACCCGGTCAGTGGGATACGCACCATCTATGCTGCACAGCTTGCATCCGGTAGTGTAGTGTCCATGCTGGAATTGTTTCAATGGTTTTGAATTTGAATATCATGAGTAGAATGCCATTTGACAGAAGAGAAGTTTAATGCAAATTCGACATAACAACATGGCACTCCACACGTATTCCCCAGGCATTCAGGACCATGAAGGTTTGGGTGCGCGTATCCCAGGCGGTTGTACCACTAGCTAGCCGCATCCATGGAATGATGGGTGCCGAAACCTGGGCCCAAACATTTACGCGTCAGCCAGCCATGCCCAACATTTTTTTTGTGAGTTGGCTTGTAATACGATGGTAGGACGGTCCAAAGTCGATTATGCGCATAACCTGCACGCACGCGCTCGGTTAGCCACGTCCTCGGTTACGCACTATCCATTTTGCATGGCTCCTGCAACATAGATTTGGTTATTACGCACTGCCCTGCGTAACTTGTGCCTAGTTTGTTACGCAGGAGGTAGACAAGAAACAATTCTCAAGAACAAAATCTCACCCTCCGACACCATCACCTACTCTAAAAGCAAACTGAATAGCACAAGCAAAGATACAAGAAGCAATGGGTGCCTCAAGCAGACAGAAATACAAAATTCTTCCACAAGATCAACAGTTCAACGGTGATTCTATATTTTTAACGTCAAACTTCTGATGCTAATATTGTGTTGTGGCATAGCTATCTACCACCCCCAATTCTATACAGTGACAGTGACCATGCTCCAATCCCCCAATTTGCAAAAAAAAAAAGAAAGAGAAAAGAATACACAGGACCAGACAGACTCCCAGGCGCTTGATGCGCGGGCATCGTCGTAGGTATTCATTACCCAAACAACCCGACAAGCCCGACCCGACCCAACCACGTGACGGGTCGGAGTTTTGTCCCGAATCTCGAAATACCAGGGCTGACCCGACCCAACACTCTGATGGGTCGGGGCGTGGAAACCCGAAAAGACCAGGAAACTTTTTTCGGTCGTGTATTTCGACTTTTTTGGATCGGCATTTCGGTTTTTGTAAGGGTACTTCGGATCGGTTTTTGGTCGCTGGTTAGTTTATACCTCAGTTCACATGCGTTTTTCCATCTTCTACGCACCCTTAAGTAATTTTGCCATAACCCCTAGCTCGGAAGTCCAAATGATGCACTGTTTGTTGCATTGGAATCTTGACTTGAAGGAGCTTCAAACTACTCCACGACGTAACTTGTTAGATTTACAAGAATTTTCCGACATAAATTCCAGATTTCAAGAAGTATTTCAGCAATATGATGGTACAGAGTTGGACGTGAAACTTCTCATGTAACCCAGAGTCTGTTGTGATTAATCCTTCTCAGCTTAGGCAGCAAACTTGGTGTCCTCCATGTAACCCTATGTGCCTTCCATGTAACTCTTGTAAACCTGACTAGGAGTAAAGTACAAGACTAGTAAGGTAGTATCTGACTCTCATCAGTATTGCAATGTAACACAGAGAGGAACTTAAAGCATTCATTGATCAACCTCTTGTTGGAGTTTCTTAGCATGACTGCTTGTAACCTGTCCTTCGTACACATGTGCTTGTGTATCCAATGCTTGTTCCCGAGTAACCGCTTGCGTTTGATTCTTCAATCTTCATGCGTAACCCAAGGTGGACTTGGTGTAATTCGCGATGCATCTTGTATAACCAAGGGAGCTGGGTTACGTACGGCTGGGATGTCCTCATCATCTTCGGTGCTCTTAAATGTGCGCGACCTTCCTCTGTGCCTCATGGCGAGCGGCAGGGGAAGAATTTGTTGCGGCGTGGGAGCGCTCCCCGCCGCCTCCATTCGTGCGAGTTTTGGGAGGACTCTTTTCCTAAAACAATGTAGTCTTTGACGGCCTCAGCGGCGGAGGATACGGAAGTTATTTCGGGAAATTATACCGGTACCAAGTTAAATAGTATGTAAGTTCGTGTATTTATTAAGAAGAATGAGGTCATACCACTAAAACCATTTTTAACTGTATACCTAATTATTATCAGTACAAAGGGCTCATTAGCAATACAGACACCAAATACATGTGCCAACTACGTGGCCCGTACTAGATGGCCCAGGCCCATCATATTATCACTTGATTTACTAATGACGTATACAATTACGACACAGGAGATCTTTTGTGCTCATATGCTAGGAATTTGTTTCGACGACGTCGTACGTAACCAGTAGAGTTTTCGCGTAACCTAGTAATTTTGGATCTTTCGTGATGAGGTCTTGTATCATTCACTTTCCCAATGGATTATGCATCATATACGTAAGCCATCAGTGTTTTCGTGTAACCAAGAATTTTGGATCGTCTGTTCCACATGCACACAGGTGATTCCTGCCGTAACCATTATTTACGCATGTAAGGCACGAGACCGACGACGTAACCAATGCTATTGAGAGTAAAAATGACACACTCCGGCGGCGGCGCCCGACCACCAACCTAACCCTTCTGAAGCTCCTTCGTTGATGCGTAACTCACCGGCGTGGTGCGTAATCCATGGCACTTTGCACCATACCAGCTCTCTTCTCCGGAGAGTGAGGATAAACACGATGGCTGTGTGCAAGGAGCCCAATAGACCACGGCTGTAAAATGATGGTACTACCCTCGAAGGTTTCTCCGCACCTTTACGCGTGCCCGAAAATATGGTGCCACCTGTCGCAACATATTGGCTTAACAATCCTTTACGTCACTTTATGCCGATCGCACTGAAGAAAGTCTCTTGCACAAATGTAAACTCCCCCGGGATAAATGTGTGCAAAACTTACCACGAAAAAAGAACACATTTGTTCTTGACCGGTCAGACCGGTACACCACACCGGTCAGACCGGTGACCATTCTGTAGCCAAGTCACGGCTGACCGGTCTAACCGGTGCCCTATACCGGTTAGACCACTGACCTCCTAGAAATGCACATGCCTCAAATGCAGTCCAGAAATGCATTAAAAGATTCTAAATATATCCAGATGTATGTCCCAAGTGCAAAACT
Organism: Cenchrus fungigraminus; assembly: GCA_036936925.1. Classification (NCBI taxonomy): domain Eukaryota; kingdom Viridiplantae; phylum Streptophyta; class Magnoliopsida; order Poales; family Poaceae; genus Cenchrus; species Cenchrus fungigraminus. The sequence goes on from CM072773.1 coordinate 119,814,026, forward strand.
CACTCCCTTTATGATAAGGCATGAAACAAGGCAATTTTGCAAAAGTTTCAACTACTAGCTTCTTGAATATACAAAGAGCACTATACAATGCTACAAATGAGATAATGAGCAAGCAAGATAGTTCATAGTTCCGTAAAAACATAGCCATTAAGATAGTAAAGCTATAAAGGCATATGACAAAGCCATGATCTATTTGAGCAATTTTGCGATTTTTTTCCCATGAGCAAAAACCTAGACATGATAAATATGAGCCAAAGTGAACTATATCACACAAAATTCATTCTAGGTCACACATTCTCATCAAAAGATCATTGTAAACACCCACAAGCCATCTCATGTCATGTCAAAGCCACTGAGCCATGTGTCTACTTCAAAAAATGAGACTTCTCATGGTAGACAACATGCAACTGTTTAGCACCCAAATTAAATTATATAAAACATTACTTTTATATAATGGTTCAAATGAGAGCATAACTTTCAAGCATATGCATTTCATTTTTAGATTTACGAACATAGTACATGAAGTGCCTTTGCGGCAAAAAAGAAGCTTATGCTCCCCCACAAGGTAATCACATGGGTTAAACATTCACAATAACAAATGGGTCTTTGACCGCAAGTGAAAAGAACATGCTATCCAAGCACAAATTAAGCATGACATAGCCATTTGAGCATACAAAGAGAATGAAAAAGCTTCTACTCACAAGAGAGCCTACATCTAGCATTTTTCAAAAATAGCTATCTCAACATGAATATATAACAATACTATCAAGAGCATACCTACACATCACCATTTCCCAACAAGCATGCCCAAAAACTCGCAAATAGCATATCATAGTATTCATGGCATATAGGAGAAGCTCAACCTACCATACATATGATACAAATGCAACAAAGGTAGATATGTACATCAAATGCAACATGATATATGACACAATGGAAGACACGAATGCCAAACCTACCAAAGTCTATACATCATGATATATGAATACATATGCAATGCAAAATGCATGGGGAGACATGGGACTTGGTTCAACAAGAAACTCACAAGGGGACACACCAACCAAGTAAAAGCTCTGAGCGAGAGAAGAACCGCCAAAGATCCCAATTGAGTACCATAGAAAAGATACCAATTGGAAGATCACAAATGGCTACCAAAAGCCACACCCTCAAAATCAAGTTCCCCATCGAATGAAGCCAAGCTGCCCCTCAACTGAAGATGACTGGCAAAGCAAAAGCTAGGAAAAGAAAGAGCAAAAGAGAAGCTCTAAAACCAACTGAAAGAAGGAGAAAGTCAAAGAAAGAACAAAACACAACCCGAAGACAAGACAAGCCCAACACCCAAAGCAAGCTCAAAACATGCTACACAATGCATTGATGAAACCCATTAAGATAAATAAAGCAGTGTAACATGATTCCACATATATGAATATAAGCATAGGCTGGCAAGTATGTCAACAAGGTGCATAACTATACAACTAGCCTAACCAAAATGATACCAAAGAACAACATGTCAAAACATGATACAAGTTCATATGGATCATCCACCAACAATATCATACAAAAGATAGCAAGATAGGTATACAAGATCACAAAGATATCATGAACAAGGTGGCTAGCCTACCATGGTTTATACACAAGCATGACACAAGTATATATAAGTGAGCACAAGGAGAAAGGAAAACTCACTATACATGTGCACAAAGGCTTTCACGAGCCATCCAAAGCAGTGTGGAGAACCATTATGTCTTGATCACCCCATGTGCAAATATCAAGTACCATCCAACCTATGTTCTCCAACTGTGTCTTCATACCTACACACAAGGAGACAAAAAAGACCGAGCCTTGGATCCCAAAGGGTTAGCAAGCACATACTTGGGAATCCAATACTTGGTCACACATGTAAACGTTGCGCTCAACTTCTCATGTGGGTTAGCATGATGCAAATGTCGATTCGATTGAAAAGGTGTTCGAACACTCTTAGATCCATGCCTCAAAGGAGCAACTTGTAACATCCTAGTTTGCAATTTGGCTAGGATTTAAAATTTTAATAAAAATTTGTTAGAATTAAATAGAGGGTGTGTGCAATCATTTCAAAACAAATAATATTTTCTACACAAGATAAATGAATCATAGGTTATTAATATTTGTTTGTTGCATACATGTTGTAATGCATAGTTTTATTTGGGTGAAAAGTGAATTTGAGTATTCAAACTCGAATAGGTCCGTCTATAGTTTAACTTTTGTATCTCTATCTCCAAATCTCTTTAATCTCCCCTGGGTCTAAACCCTTTACCCAACACAGCCCATAACTCTATATCTCTCTACCATAGGATCATCTCTTCTCTCTCTAAAACCATTCTCTCAATCTCTCTCTCTCTCTGTCTTTCTTGGGCCTAATCTCTCCCTCTTTACCTAACCCCTATATCCAACCCCTTTTGGCCCAAACCCATATCCATGCCAAACCCACCTCTCTTTCAAATCCTCTCTCCTTGAGCCCAAAGTCCCATTCGAAACCTGGCCTTATCTCTCTCTCCCCCTCACAAATCTAGCCCAAAAACTCTTTCTTTTCCCTCTTCCAACCCGACCAGCTCCACACCAGCCCACCTCCCTTCATTTCACTTTCCTCTCGGGCCAAGCCCACCAACAGCCTGGCGATCAACCCACCTCCATCTCCCTCGCCGGCCCATCTCAATCTCCCTATCTTACCAGGCCGCGGCCCAGCTTCCATTCTCCTCACTCTCTCCTAGACAGCCCGAGACCACTCGTCATCCCCTTCACCCCCACCTACCTTTCTTCATCCTCTGCTTCACCGAGTCAGACACCGCCGTTGGCTGGGATTTCAAATCCCCAGCGCCTCTGCCCCAATCTCCGCACCGTGTGGACCCACCTTGTGCCCCTGTCCCCCTTCGTGTCTCCTCTTGGCTGCAACCCTATCCTGGTGCATCGTCACCCCTGATGGAAGGCGAGCCCCGCGTCCGCCTGTCACAACCGAAGATGCCGTCGTCCCCATCCCCGGTCCCCGCTGCCCCTTCCTCCTCTATAAAACGTCACTCTCGAGCCCTGGCCCTCCCCTTTGCCACCCCGCTACTCCCCCCTCACTCTCGTGCCGCCGCACGCTTGGAAACCGCCGCCAGAGTCACCTCGGTAAGGAGACGACCACCCCGTCTTTTGGCCGTTGTCAAGCCCTACCTCACCCCTCTTTGTCTTCACGTACGCATCCAGGAGTAGCAGGTAGCATCTCCAATGCTCAGATCTACAAGACGACCACCGAAGTGCCACCGTCCATGACACCGACGCTCACTGTCTGTTGGCATGTCTTAACGTCACCACTAAGGCATTGGGGTAACGTGAGTGTGTAAGGAACACCCGGGTACATTAACAAGTGTGAACGAGTCCGCAAGCGCATGGATACACCGCTGTAGCACTTCCCCAAGGAAGGTGAGTATTCCAAGGGTATCGAAACCAAGGACAGATGAGTTTTGGCTCCAAACCTGACTGAGGGTCTAAGGACACGACTTTGAGGATAGGATAGGTAGAAAGGATCTGCTTGATAGGGCACATAGTCTAGCACGTTAGCTCTGGTAAGAGCACTCGCGTTGGGCGCTAGCACACCCTAGCTTTTAAAGGTCTAAGTGTGCAACCGGCCTGGGGGCCCTACTCGGTACACGGGCGCGGAGGATTTCAAAGGGTCCAATAGGCTGTCACCACTGCGGCCTACCTCTATTGTTACACAAATGCACGTGGTATCCGTAGGATAACCTGTAGTCTAGACACCACGTCTACACTACTGACTACTACTATAGCCTGACTCCGTCTGACGTCCCGGAAGCCCTACTATAGCAATCTGTATAAATACGGAACTATGAATCAGCGAGGGAGATACTGACACTAGCTCAAGATATCCACTATCACTTATGCAAGATCGCGGATGCACTTTGGTCTAATTAGAGCTATGCAAACTTATGATCCAGTTCAACTAGATCGAAAGGGTTGTGTTCATAGAACACAAGCCTCTAAATCAAGAACGAACGGAGAACACAAGAACAACTCACCTATGCATGCATACGACTTTAGTCTAAATAGAAAATGTCAAAATACTCACTTTACTCTAAATGAAGAACAGAGGTACCACTAAGGATCATTCTTGGGGAAGATGTCATGAACATGACATGGCCCCAAGCATTCCCCCTCACTTCCTAGCACTAATCCTATACAAAGAGCTCTCCTCTCCTAAGGAGAGAGGCCTCTAGCCAAAATGAAAGAGGAGGAGGAGAAGTGTGTGTCCAAGAATGAGGCCCCTCCCCTTCTATTTATAGGCAAGGGGGTGGCTTGCTCCGGGCACCAAATGTCGCCAAAATGCCCGGGATTGCAACAGGTGACCAATCATGGAGCAACACGTGGAAGGTGGGGATCAGAGGAGCTAGAGGCGGTTCGGCTGATCCTACGATCAACCGAACACCCCAGGCCTTCCCTCATGTTGTGCTTTCTCCAGGAGGCTGGCAGATGGGCCCCATGGTCACTCTTCCGTGCATGCCAAGTTACCTGGCGGTTTGGGTAGCAAGTGGGCCATTGAATCCATGTGAAGTTGACGTGGCAGCGTGTGATTCGTCGATAGTGTATCACATGGATTGGTGATGTCGTTGATCCAGGGGAATCCTATGTGGCAACCCCTCATTGGCTGAGCTTGAAGTACTTGGATCTTGACTGTATTTGAATAAACACCAACACTTGTGGAAATGATTAGTTTAAGCCCTATTCTAGTGTTGATGATCATTTCTCATGCCAAAATGTACATGTTGACAGGTATAAAATGAGTGGATAACAGCCGTCAACACCGGCCACCCCTCTCCATCGTGCGCCGGCACCACCACGAACCTAGCGCCAAAAACACCATGGTGAGCTTCTCCTTTCCCTCTTCTTCCTCCCGGTGATGCGCCACCAAGTCCGTCTGAGCGCCGCCGTCCTGAGTCCGCCTCCGGCGACCAAATGCCAGTAGTGCTCTGCGCTCCCTAGCCACCCATCCCCAGATCAACAGCCTTGATGTAATCCTGGCATACCCCTTTAGTTGGTCCACCATGGACCCATGAACCACAGGACCATGGCGGTCCACGGCCCAGTCAGTGCCACGTCAGCACAACGTGGTGAACCCAACCAACCGACTTGCGCCACATGGCATCCAGTCAGCACCACCACCCAGTCAGCCACATGTTTTGCATAAAACCACCTTATCAATCCTGTTATAGCTCACCATGTTTTTATGTCTTCATAATCTTATGCAAAACACCCTGGAAAGATCCCACCTTTCACAGTTTAGCCCAGCCAAGCCTTTTTGCACAAATAACACTCTGTCTTAACCTGCTTTTCATGAGCACTATTCCATGTGCCTTACATATCTTCATTGTCAGCCCCTGTAATCTTCAGATACTCGCAGATAGGTCCCTGAAACCTTATAAAGCTCATATTGTAACATCCTGGAAATTTGAAATTATAAAAATGCTTGAAAATTTGAACTTTTATTTTATTTTGGTGAAGTATCCCCATAATTTGAACCCTTTTCTAGCCTCTCACCTAAATTCTATATAAATAAAACCTAATTATAAAAATATAAATTCAAATTATGGTTTAAATATGTGAGTTGGATTTTATGGATTTTATTTGGTTTTGTTTGAGTGTGTTTTGAATTTGATTCAAATCAAATTTATATATAAAGTGTAATCATATATTCAAACTAATTTCAAACCTATCTAACTAACCTGGGCCTGCTAACAGTTACCAAAGTCTGCCAGTGCTCCTCCATCTTTTAGCCCACGAGCGCTTGTACACCCTGCTCTTCTGTCGGCCCACCAAGGCAGCCCATCCAGCACAGCCCCGCGCCACGCCTCTCTTGTCTCGCCGACGCATGGGACCCACTACTGGTCTTCGTCTTCACCGACCGGTCCACGCGCTCACGCACCTGCCCCGCACCGCCGCTGCGCTCGCGCGCGTGCATCGGACCAGGGGACATGCCCCCGACCGCGCATGTGGCACGGACGCCGAGCCAGGCGGCCGCGCCCGCGCACCGCTCGGGGATTTACCCCTTTTGCCCTCACCCAGTGACGCGCACAGGAGCCCGCCAACCACTGCCGCTCCGCCACGTCGGTGTCCACCCCATAGCAGCCAGTAGGAGCCCCCGCCGTGACCCTTCTACCCACGCCTCGACGTGCTCGAGTAGCTAAACCCCTGGGTGAGGCCCCTGCTGCAAGGCATCTTGCAATTGGGGTCTCTCCCCTTTTGGTTCCCCTGTTCTACCGCCGAGAGGAGAAGAGAGGGGGAGAGGAGGAGAAGGGGGAAGAAGGGAAGGAGGAGCGTGCTTCACCACCGCGCCACCTCGCCGTCGCCGAAGCCGTAGAAGCCAGAGCTGATCGGGCCGAGGACAAGCTGTCCGCGTCGAGCAGGAGCCGGAGCAGAGGAGGACGCCGCCGCATCAACTCGCCGCGCCACCGTGAACTTCACCGCCGCTTCTCCGACGCTCGTCACAGCCACGCCTTCACCTCTGCCCCAACGTGAGCTAACCACCGGCCATGCTCTCTCTCTCCTTCACCTTGTTCTGCCTGTGATGCTGCACCAGCCATCACGCCGAGCTCGTTCCGCGCGTTCGCCGTCGTGGCACACCACAGTGCCGGGCCGATCGATGCCGCCTTTCTTGCGCTGTGCCGCACCGTCTCGTTCCGCTCTTTGCCTTGGTGTCTTTGCCTGTGACCCGGCCATCGAGCAGTATGCCGTCGCGCGATGGCTGTGTGCCGCTGTCCTTGCTGCGCCGTGCCGCGGCTCTGGATCGCCGGGCACCCATGCTCCGGTCATTCGAGTCGCGTCCTCGCCAAACTGGTGCACGCACTACTAGATTTTCTCCCTAATGCAACACACAAAATATGTTGCAATATGCCATATTTGGTTGCAATAGCCGCAATTGCAACCAATTTTTTTCGTCAACCATGTGATGCGAAAGGCATCGTTGCATTAGCCTGTAGCAACCGTGGTCTTTTTGTGGTTGCAAAAGTTTTTCTATTGCAACGCAATGCGGCGTTGCAACTAGCATTTTAGACCGTTCTCCTGTTGGTTGCAAATTATTCTATTGCGACGCATCTGGTGTTGCCATAGGTGCAATTGCATCGTACACAACGCGTTGCAATTTCTAAAATCTTTCATTGCAAAGTATTATATTGCTACGCACTGTTTCTGGTTGCTATAGGGGGAACCACCTCTATTACCACGAAAGTTATTTGGGTGCAATATGTGATTTCCTGTATTACCACAAAATTTTGATTTCGATGCTATAGGTAGTATTGTCTGATGCCACGAAATTGGTTATGTTGCTACAGATGGTATCCTCTATTGCCACGCAGCATATGGATGGTTGTTATAGGTGTAACATTCTATTACAACCAAAATATATAGGATGGAGGCAATAGGTTTGGCACTCTATTGCCACATAGTTTGCTTGGTTGTAAGATGTGTCCTCTATTATTGCTTCGAAAATGGTTTGGTTGCCAAAAGTTCAAGTCTCTATTACCACCGTGATACAGGGTTGCTACAAGTTGAACTTACTATTGCCACGTTTCTTTTTGTTAATGAAAAATAAGGGTTGTGATAGGATGACTTATCATTTGCAACATCGAAAATGGTTTGGTTGCCAAAAGTTCATGTCTCTGTTACCACCATGACACAGGGTTGCTACAAGTGCACCTTACTATTGCCATGTTCATTTTTGGCAACAAAAAACACGGGTTGTGATAGGATGATTTATCCTTTGCAACGAAAGGTGTATTCTGCCACGCTCATTTATATAGCAACAATAATTTGAAACATTAAATAACATCATCAGGTATATATAATTATGCATTTATAATTCATGAAACAACATTCAACCATCCACTGAGTTATTACATGACACACAAAGTACTGAAATACTGAAAAGTTTCGGACGGGACATTGTTTCAACACATAGTAGGCTAATTTGATAGGAAATGAAGATCTTGGTCAGCAAATGGTGACTTTGAGAGGATCCCAACACTTGATCAGCAAAGGATGACTTCAATGCAAGGAGCTCGCATCACCTGTTTGCTCCATTCGACATGGCTTAGTCTCCTAAAAAGAATCAACAACATTTTTAAGCTAGCATCAAATAATCTCTAATATTGGAATTTGTGCAACAACAGCATGTAGCAAACCAAAGTTTGATTGCGATTCATAAAATTATCAGAATGACATCAAATAATTATCACAACCATAAACACACTTTGACAGCTGAAACATGAATTACATTCACAATAGGATGAGGAGTTGCAAAAATTTCACCTCATGTCTTTTTGGTGCTTTGTCATCTCCTTTGTGCAGCTTGTACCTGTACCTGTTGAGATGAAATTTGTTTAACAGGGGGGGACGGCGGATTGTGCTTCAGGATTGTTAACAGCTTTAGTACTTCTGGTTTTGCGAATGACTTGTTTAGCAACGACTTCAGATTCCTTCTCCTATGAACCAATCATTTGGAAGGAAAAGATTAGGCGTCATTTTATCAGTAACTGATGATATGTAGTAGTAAAAAGTTGTGAATTCAAGAACAACCTGAGTAGAAGAGAGCACATTCCTGGAGTCTGTCTGTACATTTCCAGTTGTAGTGATTGATGGAGCCGCCGCCACGTCCGCAGATTCAGTGACATTGTTGTTTTGTTGGGTGATTGATGCAGGCGCTGCCACGTCGGCAGATTCAATGACATTGTTGTTTGGTTGGACAGATGTTGGCAGGACAATCTATGAAAGGATACAGACATTCAGATATACAACCTAATTAAGGAAAGAAAGTCATTCATGCAACTAGCTTCACCAGTACCTGTGGAAATTGTGCATGTCCATTTGCTGCTTGCAGCATTGATAGGAACTCTTACCTAAGCTATTGCAGATCAGCCTCCCTTTTCTTGTTACTTTCTTCAAGTTGTCGTGCATGTTCTCTCCTTTCTGCTTCCCTTTCGTCTTCCCATGTTGACATTTTTTCTTGTAGCAGCCCAAATGCGTCCATGAGCTCGACGTGTTCCTGATGTTGTAGCTCTTCCCTACGAATTTGTTCTTGGCGCTCCGCATTGAGCAGTTGCCTTCTAGTTGGGTTTTTTGCCAGGTACCCATTACCATGCAACTTGGTTGATTTGCACTTTGTGACTTCCTTGTATGCCTTCTGGAACATCTTGTTTTTTTCCTTATGGGAAACGAAGTTGTTCTCTGCATTTGATTCCGCCTCAGCAATAACGCTGCTTGCTTTGTCCTAACATTTACAAGGCATAGATGGAGGAGTTAGTTGAACAAGAAATTACTTGCATTCTATAATTGCATGGACTATGTATAGTAATGTATGTACACATTCATTGAGAACTCACATAGACATTTTTAGATTGTTTGCCTGTCCATTCCCCATGCTTAGTGTGAGTTAACCACCAAAGTTCCATATCATCAGGCTCTTCACCAGTTTCTGGGTCTCTCTGTTAAGCCAAGAACATAACAAATTAGTTATTCATCCTGCAAGACAGATTGGAGATGTGCTTCTCCAGTTATTACCTTCTCATAGCTGCGCTGAGAATAAGGCTTACAGCCTGACAAATGTCTTGTCATTTGTTGGCCTCGAATCGCAGAATTTTGTGCGCTCCTTTCCTATAGAATGTCAAGATTTCAACAATAATCTTAAAGACTTAGACATTGCCATTTGTATGAAAAATGTATTCCTCTGTAATAGTAACAATGTGGAACAAACCTTGAATTTAGCAGTACTGAAATACTTCAACAGATAGTGCCAGTCAACAATATCTAATTCTTTAGGCTTATGTAACATTCTCTAGTGGTAGCTGTCGTATGTCCTAGCCATAGCACTGAAAGTTGAACGCCATCCTTTGTAACGCTCCTTAACAATGTCCCATATCTTTTCCCTTGAATCAACATTATCCTCCATGTCCCACTTTGCCTGTTATATAATCACAATAGCATGCAAATACTATGTGAGTTGTTACGTTAGTTTATAATTGAATTGTATTCAAAAGCAAAGTTTATGATTACCAATACATCAGTTGCTATTGCGTCTTTGACTTCTTTCTTGACATGTTTCCACGATTTCACTCCAGTGACTGGCGTCCTTTTCCTTGTATACATGACTACTTTATCAACGAATGAGCGGTAATTATTACCTACCGGTCCTCCATGTTTTGAGAATTGAATGTCCAACTGCTGTTTGCCTGCCTTGATTCTCTTGGTGATTACCTTCAAGGCTCTTACAGGACCGCGTCCTCTTTTCTTCACATTTTGTGAGCCTATTCCATGGGAACAAAATGTAATAATACCCACAAAAAACATACTATGCATAGACAGGTGATTTCTAATAAACACAAGTTACCATCTCCTTGCTCCTGCTGTTTCCAACACTGAGCATGAGATGGAGGCTGCACTGGAGGTGTTGGGTTCATGTCATGCCTGTGTTGCAAAATAAAGGTGGGGTCCACATACCGTTCTGCAGACAATTTTGTGGCATGATGAGCTAGCATAATTTGTAGTCTGACAAAGAATGGTAATTTGCTTGCCAATTAGGAGAGGGATATTACCGATGTCATCATGTAGTCCTACAACATTCAGGTATTGTTGGTATGTGTCGATTGTGTCCTCCTTGAATATGTCTTTTAATTCTGAAAAAGGATCCATAATTAATTTCAATCATGTGAGTGAACTACAAAATCATGAGTATATATATACAAATATTGGGCTGTACGATATCTTACCCAAGGCTTTCTTCTCTTTATGCAGTGCAGCTAGCCAAACTTTGTATTCATCTAATTCAGATTCTTTGACTTCTTCATCATCATCATCATCATGTGTGGAAACACTTTTGGATTTCAATGGTGTTATGGGCATGGTATGGTTTTTAGGTATTGGCTCTCTGGATACAACTAAGTTGATCACCATCTCCTCCTCATGAATCTTTTTCATTTTTGCTACATCAACATCGTAGTCGATCTTAGTGAGTGTTGCTTCCGCAGGAGATTCAGGAATTCTAGTCTTGTAGTAAACCAAGTCCCTTTTCCGATACCCCAATTTTTGTTTCAACTTGTTTATGTTTTCGAGGGTGATTTGTTTCCCAAGAGGTTTACATGTATGTTTTTTATCTGCCTCCCCATCTCTACCCTTTTCAATCATATACACAGTCCAAATCTGCTCATCTTTTGATCTGCGCATTCATCGAGGCATTTCAATAATTTGAAGAAATTTGGTGTGCAAATCGCGTGAACAAATGCATGAAATCTAGGGTACCAGTGCGTGCACAAATGCATGAAATATAGGTGGCAGTACGAGGGGAAAGATCGAACGCGGAAACAGTGTACCTGGCCTCGGTCGTCTCGTCCTGAGACGAAGGTACCACATCTTGGTCTGCATCAAGGCCGTCGATGATTGCTTCTGCATCGCCCGAACCTTGTGATGCTCTTTGGGACGAAGGTGATGACCCAAAGAGCGCAGTCGTCGCCATAGCCCTGGTGGACATGCTGCTGGGAGGTTCATCAGTCGCCGTACCAGAGGTTGGTGTGAACATTAGAGGTAGCATCGCCGACGAAGGTGTGCGCAACACTTCAGACGACGAAGGGGTCACCCTTGCCACCTCGCTGGACGTCGACATCCTCGTGTAAGGCAAGAAGCAGCTTGGCGGCGGTGCCGGTCGTCGTCGACTACCCGACCCCTAACTGACCGAGATGTAGATTGGTTTTGCGAGGGGATTAGGGAGGGAAACTAAAGACGCACGACTTACTACTCTAATAACCTGACGTTTCGCAACAACGTGGTGGCCCCAGTCATGGTAGCGCTGTAGTTTGGGCCTTTGTTAAATATTTCGGATGGAAAAACTGGCGCCACATTCCAAATCGTTGGCTACCAAATTTTTTGAACGCTTGGCGTATTTGAGGGGTGTGTTTTCGTGTGTCCCGCTGAGGAGTGGGTCCCACTCAGTTTTATATATATTTGTAAAGACGATGTGTTGAACATAATCAAGTTTTATAAATATAGTTTTATATAAGCTATACTAGTTTACTTCTTGTTTACTATGTAACTGCACAAGATGACACATGTTATTGTATATTGCTTATAGAAAAGTTTGTGGTCAAAGTAAATTTTGAATATCATCTTTCCACCAACTTTAGCAGAATAACATTCCTCACATCAATTTTGTACCAGAGTAACATGCATCACACAAATTAAGTAACCAACATAAAGATCGGCAACCAGTGCGTATGATATATGAGGACTGAGTTTACACATAGGCTTCCCGAGCCACGATGACACCACAACAACTAAGGATCATCAAAAACATGCTCCACATCGACACAAGTTGAGAGACACATTGACCAAAGACACAACTTCAGAGACATGCTGAAACGAACTAGGTTTCCAAAGATGGGAACCCGATCCCTGCACCTCTGTGATAGTCCCAGGAGGCTATCACGTGCAAATCCCTATCTCAGAAAGTAAAGAAAACCGTACAACAGAAGGAAATATAAGAAGGTCCACAATAATATTCTAATAATTAAGCATCTAAGTACAGCATTACAGCACATGCCGGGTACAAGTCCAGTGGGACTGAATCAAACAGAGTAAACATATACGCAACGGCTCTCATGTAGCGAAGTAGACTCCATATCCTCAGGCAAGCTCGAGTGTAGGGTGAGCCTCAATCCTCCCATCCATCGTGCTCAAAGTCGTAGTCTGGCTCTTGGTCTGAAAACCCGTCATCTACTCGATAAGCGAGTAGGTCATGTCAGCTTCCCAACAAAAAGCATAAGCATAAGAAAATAATTCTAGTATGCATGAATAATCCTATTTATGGCTGTAGAAGGTTATGCAAGCAGCGGTAGCAACATCAAGGAATGCAGAAATGCCGAGAGGTCACCATCTCCGAGGAGATCCACACCTCCGAGGACAACGCCTCTGGGGTCAACACCCCAACAAGGAAAGAACACCAAGCACTGGATCTCAACCGAGTCACAGCATCCCACTCTCATCTGCGACGTGGGGCCACCAACTCCTATCCCCACGTCTCAACGACATGAAGCCGGGCTCACACACGTAGGGGAGAGAAAGCAGCACAAAAGAATTCTAGCCAGGTGAGAGATCGAAAGGGCTGTCCATACCAGTGGACACGGACTATAGCTATAGGTTTAACACTCTGCAGAGTTTGTACAACTGGACCCGTCGAGTAGAGCAGAATCGGATGCCTTCGATCCACCTCTCTACCTAACAGCCGGAGACCTAGCAGTGGATGGCACTCTCCTGCCTCTCTGAGATTATCTCGTCCTGATCTGGGGTGTGAAACTTGCCAGCAGGGCCTCGAAGCTGTGAAACATTCCCCGGAGGAGCCGGGGCGACGTCTACTCGGGGGGTATAACCCGTCCCCCTCACACGACCACACCGGTCCGCCTACAGGCTGGATGCCATCCACCTACTAGTTCTCGGACCGAACCCCGCCCATAACAAGGCGAACGGTTTGTACGAAAATAGCCCAAAGATCAAGGTCACACAGTCGATCGGACCTTAATTGCAAGAGCGAGCACTCACCAACTCCCACCGTCCGACATGCCGCTAGGGCGGGAGGCTAGGTCGCATCTCCCCTAGACAACCGTTCACAAGTAACCAAAGTGGCTCGCTCCCGCGGTAACACGTCAAGGATACCCACTCACCCAAAACACACGCTAGAATACCGAGATATCCCAATCTCGGTCCAAACCTGAGATCCATCCATAACTAAGGGTAAAATATATGGATGAATAAAGCCGGGAACTAGCTAGGGGTCTGTAGCTAGTTCCAAAAGTAGGTATCTCAAGGTCAGGATTAAATAATTCCAAGGCATGGCTAACAATTATCTATGCAATTTTAAAAGCATGCATAAATAATAATTAAGCACTAGCAACTAAAGCATGCATAGGATCTATATGGTTGGGAGTGACATGACACCTGGCTGGCATCCGTAGTCCTTGTCTAGGTTGAAGTCGGGGTCGTAGGCCTCCTCCGGGTCGTAGCTCGGTTCTGTGCAGCACGAGACACAAGACGCTAAATTACCGGCAATCAACTAAGCACAAATCCAAAGAAACCCAACTTTAAAAGATCCAAACAGAACCAACCTACCTACAATCAACACCGTCTCATTTTTAGAAAAATAATGAAACTGGTTTCATATTTTTTGGAGCTATAAATAATTAGTTATGAATTTTCAAAGGTTAAAGGTTTTATAAATTAATTTTCAAATTCATATATAAATCAGAAAAGGATTTTAATTTTGAAAATAGGTGATGGCGTCAGCATGACATCATCGTGACGTTAGTGTCACAGGTTAGTGGGCCGAAAGTGTTAGTGGGCCGAAAAAGGCCCATTGGATTTAGCTCGCTGGGCCGAGAGGGCCAAGTCCATCGGACCATCCTGAACAAAAATCAGAGATCGCCGAGTAAAAGGAAAAGGGGCCGCGTGGGCTTCAGCAGGCCGGTCGGTCCATTACTCCCGAGACCTCGCACCGGAGAAGTCTGGTGGAGACCCTCGAAGTATTTTGGGGGGCGCGGCATCCCCTTGTCGTCCCCGCACGTATCGGTGCGCGCCGGCGCAGAGGCGCGGCGGCGACAGCGGATAGCACACGGCGGTGTTGGTGGCTCCGGTGGTCAAACGAGAGCGTGGCGGTGAGCTCTTCGATCTGGTGACTAGGTTAGTGCGGCTATTGCCCTGGGGTTGGGCGAGAATGGTCGGTGTTCGGCGCGACGCGGAGTCGTGCACGGCGCGGTACATCGTGCGTCGGCGACACGGCGCGGCGAACGTCAACAGCAGGCATGCGCACTGGCGCCTGTGCTGGGGCGCACGGATTCCAGGTGCACACGCAGCTGGTGCCGACTCGGGTTAGCGGGGCTGAGCGCTTGCGCTCGTTCGCATGCACGGCACGGGGGTGGCCGGCGGCGACGGCGATGCGGAGACCAGCGGTGGGAGCAGAACCACGCGATTCGACGGCCTCGCACGAGGGTGTACGCGACCGGGCACGCGTGCGTGCGCACAGGTTTAGCACGGACGCAGTTTGGGTGACCGGCGCATGGGTGCCCGGCGGACCAGAGCCGCGATGCGGCACAACAACAGCAGCGGCGCTTGGCCTGCAAGCGACGGGGTACAGCTCGAAGGCCGGTTCACAGGCAGGATAGCAACGAGGATGTGCAGAAGAGATGGCGAGGCATGACACAGCGCTGGGGTGTGCTACGGTGCCATACTTGCAGACAAGCATGGCTCGACAGCCAGCGGCGCGGCGCAGGGGTGCGCTCCCGAGGCATGGTAAGGGAAGGGGCAAGGAGGACTGAACGGCGGCTCACATTAGGGCGGCGATGAAGGTGTTGCAGTGGCGAACATGTCGATGAAGATCAGGCGGTGCGGCGAGGTGAGGCGGTGGCGCGGCTTGCTCCTCTGCTCCGGCTCCTGCTTGCTCGAGGACAGCCTTCTCCTCCGCTCACCCGGCTCCGACTTCGATGTCCTCGACTCCGGCGAGGTGGCGCGGCGGCAAGGCACGACCTTCCTTCCTTTTTCTCCTTCCCCTCCTTCCTCCTCCACTTCTTCTCCTCCCTCTCTGCTCGGCGGCGAGATAGGGGAAAAGGGGGCGATCCCCAAATGCGAGATGGCTTGCCACAGGGGTCTCGCCCGGGGGTTTAGTTTCTCGCGCACGTCGAGGTGAGGGTAGAACGGTCACGGCCGGGGCTCCTATTGGCTGCTATGGTGTGGCCGCCGACGTGGCGGAGCCGGGATGGCAGGCGGGCGTGGGGTCGTGTCATGGCGCAGGGGTATATGGGGAAAAGCCCCAGGGAAGCGCGCGCGTCCGTGCCAGCAGGTGCTGTCGAGGGCCTGTCCCCTCGGCCGGGTGTGCGCGCGTGCGCGTGGTGGCGGTGCGGGGCTGGGGCGTGTATGCGGCCTTGACCGGTCGAGACGAAGGGGAAGACTGGGGCGGTCCCACTTGTCATCGACACGGCTGCGAGGTGAGAAAGACGGGCCGCGTTGGGCCGGCTCCGGGGTGAAGGGTTGTTTAGTGGCTAGGAATTAGAGGGGGTCGATTGGACTTCAGCAAGAGTTAGCAGGCCCAGGTTAGTGAGTTAGGTTTTGAATTTAGTTTTGAAATTATATAAACTTTAGATTTGAATTTGAATTGATTCAAATTCATAACACACTCAAATAAATCCAAATAAAATCCATAAAATCCAAATCACATATTTAAACCATAATTTGAATTTATATTTTTGTAAATGGGTCTTATTTATATAGAATTTAGATAAGGGGTAGAAATGGGTTTAAATTTGGGTGACACATCATCAATAAACAAAAGTTCAAATTTTCTCCCATTTTCACATTCCTAAATTTCTGGGATGTTACATTCTCCCACACCACCGGGAATCTCGTCCTCGAGATTTAAGCTCCATCCTCTCCCTCGAACAAGTGAGGAAACTCTCTCCTGAGGTCGGCTTCCTTCTCCCAAGTTGCTTCTCGCTCCGTGTGGTGTCTCCACAACACTTTGCAGTAAGGAATGGTGGTCCTCCTGGTTTCCTTTGTTGCTCTGTCCAAGATCTTCTCTGGATATTCTGCATACTCCAGGGTGTTCTGCAGGTCTAGTATCTTTACCGGGATTTGCTTTGCTTCCACTTCCTTCTCACTCTTCTTAAACTGTGACACGTGGAACACGGGGTGTACAACATCAGCTCTCGAATAGCTCCAACCTCTTTGCATGCTTTCTGTGCCACCCGAATTCTTCCTTCCAGGTCGTAGGTCACTTGCAGCTCATTGAGTTGTCCCTGCTCCACAATCTCAACCTGCCACTACTCTAGCTCGTCGTGAAGTGCTGGCTGCTCCTGTCTCACCATCAAGTTGTTGCAATAGGACTTTCTGCTTAGTGCATCTGCCACTACATTTGCCTTGCCTGGGTGGTAGTGAATCTCCAGATCGTAGTCCTTGATCAGCTCTAACCACCTCCTCTGCCTCATGTTCAGTTCCGACTGAGTAAAGAAGTACTTCAGACTCTTGTGATTGGTGTATAGGTCACACTTGTTGCTGATCAAGTAGTGCCTCCGAATCTTCAGGGCGTGAACGACTGCCGCTAGCTCCAAGTCGTGAGTAGGGTAGTTCTCTTTGTGCTTCTTGAGCTGTCTCGACGCATAAGCAACAACTTTACCCTCTTGCATCAACACACATCCCAATCCTTGCTTCAAGGCATCACAGTATACCACGAAGTCCTTCTTGATATCTGGTAGGGTGAGAATTGGTGCTGTCGTGAGTCTCTTCTTCAATTCCTGGAAACTCCTTTCACAAGCCTCTGACCACACAAACTTATTGTCGTTCTTCAACAGCTCTGTCATTGACTTTGCTATCTTGGAGTAGTTTTTTATGAACCTCCTATAGTAACCTGCCAACCCGAGAAAGCTCCGGATATCTGTCACTGTGAGTGGTTGCTCCCACTTGGTAACTGCTTCCACCTTTGAAGGGTCGACTGCAACTCCCTCAGCTGACAACACGTGACCCAAGAAAGCAACTTCCTCTATCCAGAACTCACACTTGCTGAACTTAGCATACAACTTCTGCTGTCTCAGCCTCTCCATCACGATCTGAAGGTGCTCCTCGTGTTCATCTGCTATCTCAGAGAAGATCAGTATGTCATCGATGAACACCACCACAAACTTGTCCAGCTCTTCCATGAAGACCTTGTTCATCATGTTCATGAAGTAGGCCGGGGCGTTGGTCAGCCCGAAAGAAACCACTAGGAAATCGTACAGGCCGTACCGAGTCGTGAAAGCTGTCTTCGGGATATCCTGGTCCCGAATCTTCATCTGGTAGTACCCTGACCTCAAGTCAATTTTGGAAAAGAACTTTGTCTTCCGCAGCCTATCTAGCAAGTCGTCAATCCTGGGCAACGGGTATCGGTTCTTGATCATCATCGAGTTGAGTGTCCGGTAGTCCACACACATCCTCTTAGTGCCATCCTTGTCCACAAACAAAACTGGCGAACCCCAAGGTGAGGCACTCGGTAGAATAAACCCTTGTTCTTGCAGTTTCTTGAGTTGCTTCTTCAGTTCATCAAGTTCATCCGCGGACATCCTGTACGGGCTCTTGGCCACTGGTCTAGCTCCTGGCATCAGCTAAATTACAAACTCAATGTCCCGATCTGGCGGTAGTTCGGTCAACTCCTCAGGAAACACGTCGACGTACTCCCTCACCACCGGAATTTCTTCCATACTCATTCCTTTCATGTTGCACAACATCGGTGTCGACCTCTGGCTCTGCGGCTTGATCAACACTCTGGCTTCACTGGGGTGCTCCAACTGTACGTACACTGGGTTGCAATTCACCAATCCTTTGTGCTGGGCTAACCACTCCATTCCAAGTATCACGTTGATTCCGGTCAACTCCAAGACTGTCAAGTCTGCCACAAACAACTGATTCTCGAACACCATGTTCACTCCTCTACACTCCAGTGTACTCCGCTTCTCACCAAGCGGAGAACTAGTAACTATAGGCCATGGTCTGGGCTTAGTTGGTAATGACCTTTCCTTTACAAACTTGGTAGAAATGTACGAAAACTGAGCACCGGTGTCAAACATAACAGTAGCCATAACTGAATCAACTAAAAACTCACCGAGAGCCACGTCTGGTGTTGCGGCTACCTCCTCTGCTGTCAGGTGGTTCAGTCTGCCTCGAGTGGGTGGTGGTGCACTCTTCTGCTGGTTCTGCTGGGGCTGTCCTCCTGGAGCTGGTGTCTTTGCTGGAGTCTGGTACTGAGTGTTCCTGTTCTATCCTCCCTGCTGATGCTTCTGGTGACACACGGTGGACTTGTGGCCTAGCTGACGGCAGTAGTAGCAGGTGATCTGAGAGCTGTCGTAGGCTGGCGGCTGCTGCGGCCTGGGCTTCCACTGACTCGTACCTCCACTACCTCCGGCGTGACCTCTGCCCTGTTGAGGGTACTAAGTCTGCTGCTGTTGCGGGTACGGACGCTGCCGCTGCGGTGGGTACTGTGGCGGAGCTGACCTCTGTCGCTGGTGTGAACCCGAGTACCCTGCACGGTCTGCACGCTGCCTCTTCTATCCACAGACCTCCATGTAGTCAAACCTCAACTTCTCCACCACTAAAGCCTTGCCCACCAGGGCGTGAAGAGTGCCACAGTCGTGAGCAGCCAGGTGGTGCGACATCCCTCTGTGGAGTCCCTTGCGGTACTAGTACATCTTCTTCTTCTCGGTGTTGGAGTCGTCTGGGGCGTACCGCATCAACTCCTGGAAGCGGTTGGTGTACTCCTGGACTGACATCTGTCCCATCTTCAGGTGCCTGAACTCGTCTGCCTTCCTATCCATCACTACCTCTGGGATGTGGAACTCCCTGAAAGCCTCCACAAACTCTGCCCACGTGATGTGGGTCGGGTCCTCGTGTGAGTCACTGTAGCTGTCCCACCAGGCTCCTGTGGTGCCGACCAGCTGGTGCGCGGCAACTGACACACACTCCTCCTCCATAAGATTCGTGAGTTCCAACTTCTTCTCGATCTCCCTCAACTAGTTGTCGGCCACAAGCGGGTCTGGTGAGTTATCAAAGGTCGGTGGGTGCAGCTTGGAGAAACCCTCCACTCTCTTCTGCAAGCTCTCCGGCTGGTTCCTAACGTTCCTCCGGTTGTTGTTGTTCTGTACCACAACGTTGGCGATCGTCTGCATTAGCTGGGTCTGAAGTGCCATCACTGCTACTAGGTTGGGTGGTGGTGCTAGCTGCTCAGGTTCCTGCTCTAGCTCAGGCTCAGCCTCCTCCTCAGGCTCCTCGTCCTTTGGGTCAACTGGTGCTCGGCCTCCTTGGCCTCCTCGACCTCCTCGCCCGCCGCGGTGTCCACCACGACGTCCGCCACGTGGAGCACGGCCTCCACGGCGGCCACGACCTCGACCTCCTGCGGGGAGAGGGACGTCCTCCTGCTCGGCGTCCTCCCGAGCTACCTCCTCAAAACGGCGTAGGAGCCATCCTGACCGTCTCACCCCCGACATCCGTTCCAAGAATTGAGATCGTGAGAAATGAGTTGTCAGAAATTAACTTTAAGGTACTAAAACATATAAGGAGTATCTAGCTAACAACAAACAATTTCACACAAGCATATAAGAAGCATAAACTCCGATAAAAATAGCGATAACTCCAATCACTCATGCAAGATCATCATACAAAAGATGTGTGTCTCGAGGCCTACTCCACAACCTTCGAGATTACACAGAAGCATGAGAACTACTACGCGATACATAAGGGGTGGTCAACTAAACATGATCAACATGAAGAACTCTACTCTAGCTGATTACTGGATCATCCCCTCAAGGTGCCTGCCTCTGAACAGTAGCTGGTGAGTACGGTGGCGATACTGTCTTCGGACTGGGTGGAATTGAGTAGAAAGGTGGGTTGTTCACTCCTAGGTAGTCTGGAATCTCAATCTCTGGTAGGTTGAAGTAGTTCGCCAAGCTCTAAGGCTCTATTCATCTCAGGTGTGTCGGTACTACCTCTCAGGTAGGGTGGCTGTGCTAGAAGCTGAGTAGGTGGTAGCTCAAACAACTCAGTCCTCAACTTAGGCCTCTCCTGTGGTGGTACCAACTCTGCAACCTCTCTGAGCTCTGTCACCCGCCTCTGGTCTGAGTCTCTCCACGCTGAGCTGGTCCTGTTAGCTGTGTCCTGTGCCTCGTACACTCTGCCTCCTAAGTGCCACAAGTGGTTGTAGTTCTGTGTCAGTCTCTCCTCGTGTCCCCACAGCCTCAACTGGTAGTCTGTGCAAGCTGCTCCCAGTGACTCAACCAAGTACTCCTTCTCTCGCAGTCTCAACCTCTCCTCTCTAACTGCTGCCTCCGACTCTCTCAGGGCAGTCTGTGTCTCCTCCAGTCTTGCTTTCAGGGTGGCGATCTCCAAAGCATCCCTCTCTGCACTAGCTCTGGCAGCTGCGAGTCCCCACTCTGTGATCTGTATGTTCCTCATGTGTGCCTCGTTGAGAAAGAACTCCAGGTGGCTGTTCTCTCTCTCCAGCTGGGCGTTCCATCCCAAGGCGTCGTCCCACTTACGTCTCAGAAACACTATCTCTGAATCGGCCCAGTAAAGTGCCTGGTCTTGAGCTTGTATGAACCTGCTGGCCATCTGCTCCCTCTCATCCTTGCCCTCTGTGTTCTCCTCGATGTAAGCTGTCTCGTCCTTGTGCCACCTACTGGGGTCGTACACTGCTGTCGGTAGGACTCTGAAAGGGGTATCCTTCAACCTCTGTTCCAACTGCTGGCACACTTTCTTCAGCGCGATCCTGGCACAACACTAGTGAGCCTCCAGTGTGGAGTTGTCAAAACACGAGACCTTGACTTCCGAGAACTCTGGTACACTGGGGTCTGCTGGTATCTTCAGGGTCAGCTCTGTCGGTGACTGGTCCACGGCTGCAGTAGTGCGTCCCTCGTAGAATACCTCACTTGTCTCCACTCCAGCGGTCTCCAAACAGTTCTTGAGGATCTTGCAGAACCCTCTGGCCCACTGGCCGTCGGTGTTGAGGGGGATCCACGTCAGCTGGTCCATCTGCACGTTGTTAGGGAAGTTAGTAAGAGTTAGTAAAGTTAATCAAGGTAGTTATAATAAAGATCAAGGTAATTATATAGAATTTCATGGATTGTATATAAAGCACAAGGTGTTTTGGCTTTCCTATACTATCGTCCGTTCCTAGGCTCGTCCTACAGTCAAGTACAGCTCTGATACCAACTGAAACGAACCAGGTTTCCAAAGATGGGAACCCGATCCCTGCACCTCTGTGATAGTCCCAGGAGGTTATCACGTGCAAATCCCTATCTCAGAAAGTAAAGAGAATAGTATAAGAGAAGGAAATATATGAAGGTCCACATAATAATATTTTAATAATTAAGCATCTGAGTAAAGCATTACGGCACATGCCGGGTACAAGTCCAGCAGGACTGAATCAAACAGAGTAAACATCTACGCAACGACTCTCATGTAGCGAAGTAGACTCCATATCCTCAGGCAAGCTCGAGTGTAGGGCGAGCCTCAATCCTCCCATCCATCGTGCTCAAAGTCGTAGTCCGGCTCCTGGTCTGAAAACCCGTCATCTACTCGATAAGCGAGTAGGTCATGTCAGCTTCCCAACAAAGAGCATAAGCATAAGAAAATAATTCTAGTATGCATGAATAATCCTATTTATGGCTGTAGAAGGTTATGCAAGCAGCGGTAGCAACATCAAGGAATGCAGAAATGCCGAGAGGTCACCATCTACGAGGAGATCCACACCTCCAAGGACAACGCCTCCGGGGTCAACACGCCAACAAGGAAAGAACACCAAGCACTGGATCGCAACCGAGTCACAGCACCCCACTCTCATCTGCGATGTGGGGCCACCAACTCCTATCCCCACGTCTCAACGGCACGAAGCCGGGCTCACACACACAGGGGAGAGAAAGCAGCACAAAAGAATTCTAGCCAGGTGAGAGATCGAA
Organism: Cenchrus fungigraminus; assembly: GCA_036936925.1. NCBI lineage: Eukaryota > Viridiplantae > Streptophyta > Magnoliopsida > Poales > Poaceae > Cenchrus > Cenchrus fungigraminus. The sequence continues at coordinate 119,836,552 of CM072773.1, forward strand.
AGGGTTGCCCATACCAGTGGACACGGACTATAGCTATAGGTTTAACACTCTGCAGAGTTTGTACAACTGGACCTGCCGAGTAGAGCAGAATCGGATGCCTCCGATCCACCTCTCTACCTAATGGCCGGAGACCTAGCAGTGGATGGCACTCTCTTGCCTCTCCGAGCCTGACTCGTCCTGAACTGGGGCGCGAAACTTGCCAGCAGGGCCTCGGAGCTATGAAACCTTCCCCGGAGGAGCCGAGGCGACGTCTACTCGGGGGGTATAACCCGACCCCTCACACGACCACACCGGTCCGCCTACAGGTTGGATGCCATCCACCTACTAGTTCTCGGACCGAACCCCACCCATAATAAGGCGAACGATTTGTACGAAAATAGCCCAAAGATCAAGGTCACACAGTCGATCTGTCCTTAATTGCAAGAGCGAGCACTCACCAACTCCCACCGTCCGACACGCCGCTAGGGCGGGAGGCCAGGTCGCATCTCCCCTAGACAGGCGTTCACAAGTATCCAAAGTGGCTCGCTCCCACGGTAACACGTCAAGGATACCCACTCACCCAAAACACACGCTAGAATACCGAGATATCCCAATCTCGGTCCAAACCTGAGATCCATCCATAACTAAGGGTAAAATATATGGATGAATAAAGCCGGGAACTAGCTACGGGTCTGTAGCTAGTTCCAAAAGTAGGTATCTCAAGGTTAGGATTAAATAATTCCAAGGCATGGCTAAAAATTGTCTATGCAATTTTAAAAACATGCATAAATAATAATTAAGCACTAGCAAATAAAGCATGCATAGGATCTATATGGTTGGGAGTGACATGACACCTGGTTGGCGTCTGTAGTCCTGGTCTGGGTTGAAGTCAGGGTCGTAGGCCTCCTCCAGGACGTAGCTCGGGTCTGTGCAACACGAGATACGAGATGCTAAATTACCGACAATCAACTAAGCATAAGTCCAAAGAAACCCAACTTTAAAAGATCCAAACAGAACCAACCTACCTACAATCAGCACCATCTCATTTTTAGAAAAATAATGAAACTGGTTTCATATTTTTCGAAGCTATAAATAATTAGTTATGAATTTTCAAATGTTAAAGGTTTTATAAATTAATTTTCAAATTCATATATAAATCAGAAAAGGATTTTAATTTTGAAAATAGGCGATGTCGTCAGCATGACATCATCGTGACGTCAGTGTCACAGGTTAGTGGGCCTTAGTGGGCCGAAAGTGTTAGTGGGCTGAAAATGGCCCATTGGACTTAGCTCGCTGGGCCGAGAGGGCCAAGTCCATCAGACCACCCTGAACAAAAATCGGAGATCGCCGAGTAAAAGGAAAAGGGGCCGCATGGGCTTCGGCAGGCCGGTCGGCCCATTACTCCTGAGACCTCGCACCGGAGAAGTCTGGTGGAGACCCTTGAAGTATTCTGGGGGCGCGGTATCTCCTTGTCGTCCCCGCACGTCTCGGCGCGCGCTGGCGCAGAGGCGCGGCGGCGACGGCGGATAACGCACGGCAGTGTTGGTGGCTTCGGTGGTCAAACAAGAACATGGCGGTGAGCTCTTCGATCTGGTGACTAGGTTAGTGCGGCCGTTGCCCTGGGGTTGGGCGAGAATGGCCGGTGTTCGGCGTGACGCGGAGTCGTGCACAGCACGGTACATTGTGCGGCGGCGACACGGCGCGGCGAACGTCAACAGCAGGCATGCGCACTGGCACTTGTGCTGGGGCGCACAGATTCTAGGTGCCTATGCAGCTGGTGCCGGCTCGGGTTAGCGGGGCTGAGCGCTTGCGCTCGTTCGCGTGCACGACACGGGGGTGGCCGGCGGCGACGGCGATACGGAGACCAGCGGTGGTAGCAGAACCACGCGATTCGACGGCCTCGCACGAGGGTGTGCGCGACCGGGCATGCGTGCGTGCACACAGGTTTAGCACGGACGAGGTTTGGGTGACCGGCGCATGGGTACTCAGCGAACCAGAGCCGCGATGCGGCACAGCAATAGCAGCGACACGTGGCCTGCAAACGACGGGGTATGGCTCGAAGGCCGGTTCACAGGCAGGATAGCAACGAGGATGTGCAGAAGAGATGGCGAGGCATGACGCAGCGCTGGGGTGTGCTACGGCACCATACTCGCAGACAAGCACGGCTCGATGGTCGGCGGCGCGACGCAGGGGCGCGCTCCCGAGGCATGGTAAGGGAAGGGGCAAAGAGGACTGAACGGCGGCTCATATTGGGGCGGCGATGAAGGTGTTGCAGTGGCGAACGCGTCGATGAAGATCACGGCGGCGTGACGAGGTGAGGCGGTGGCGCGGCTTGCTCCTTTGCTCCGGCTCCTGCTTGCTCGCGGACAGCCTTCTCCTCCGCTCGCCCGGCTCTGGCTTCGATGTCCTCGACTTCGGCGAGGTGGCGCGGCGGCGAGGTGCGCCCTTCCTTCCTTCTTCTCCTTCCCCTCCTTCCTCCTCCACTTCTTCTCCTCCCTCTCTGCTCGGCGGCGAGACAGGGGAAAAGGGGGCGATCCCCAAATGCGAGATGGCTTGCCACAGGGGTCTCGCCCGGGGGTTTAGCTGCTCGCGCACGTCGAGGTGAAGGTAGAATGGTCACGGCCGGGGCTCCTGTTGGCTGCTACGGTGTGGCTGCCGACGTGGCGGAGCCGAGATGGCAGGCGGGCGCGGGGTCGCGTCATGGTGCAGGGGTATATGGGGAAAGCTCTAGGGCGGTGCGCGCGCGCGGTGCCTGGCTCGGCGTCCATGCCAGCAGGTGTTGTCGGGGGCCTGTCCCCTCAGCCGGGTGTGTGCACGCACACGTGAGCGCGGCGGCGGTGCGGGGCAGGGGCGTGTGTGTGGCCTTGACCGGTCAAGACGAAGGGGAAGACCGGGGCAGTCCCACTTGTCATCGACACGGCTGCGAGGTGAGAAAGACGGGCCGCGTTGGGCCGACTCCGGGGTGAAGCAGGAAAGGCCGGGGTGAAGGGTTGTTCAAGGCCTAGGAATTGGAGGGGGTCGATTGGACTTCAGCAAGAGTTAGCAGGCCCAGGTTAGGGAGTTAGGTTTTGAATTTAGTTTTGAAATTATATAAACTTTAGATTTGAATTTGAATTGATTCAAATTCATAACACACTCAAATAAATCCAAATAAAATCCATAAAATCCAAATCACATATTTAAACCATAATTTGAATTTATATTTTTATAAATGGGTCTTATTTATATAGAATTTAGATAAGGGGTAGAAAAGGGTTTAAATTAGGGTGACACATCATCAATAAACAAAAGTTCAAATTTTCTCCCATTTTCACATTCCTAAATTTCTGGGATGTTACACATGCTTCGAGTTTATTTGCTGGATTTCTTGAAAGTTCTGCCTAAAATGACGCCAAAGCCTCTCCGCAAGGTCCCTCCTTTGTGCCAGATAAATTTCTTGAAAGAAAGAAAGCATTCACCGAACTGTCAGAACAATTGAATTCCTGATAACTGAAATCCTATGAACTGAAAGAATTTTTAGCAGTCAGCTGAAGTTTCAGAACATAAGAATACCAGATGTAAAGTGAATTCCTGATGAGTAGCAGACAAGAAAGAAAGCAAACATGTAAATTGAAATCCTGAATGTCTTTTATGGTGCATCATGTCTGGAACAAATTAATCAAAACATATTAGGAATCACAAACTTTTTACCTTGTATCAGATCAAATTAAATGCTTCCTTGAGTGTGAAGAAGAACCAATCACACTCGTTCTGGATCCTGCACTCCTCGCTGCAGAACCTATGCCACGAGTACAAAGCATGCCATCCTGCGTGGTTGCCACACCCGCGACCTGCACACTGAAAATCATCCTGGCGAGGTACGGGCACCGGCACCGGCAGCACGGCAACCGCCGCCGACGACCATAAGTGCCACGTCGCCGAAATGATCCTGGAGCAGCATTTCGTACAAGTCAAGTTTTTCCAAGGAAGTGCCGTCGCCCCCTCTTCGGGTCCCTTGACCAAGCGCAGGAGCCGCCCGGCCTCGTCGTCGTCGGCCTCGCTGCTGTTGGGCCTGTAGAGGAAGAGGGCGAGGGCGTACATCGATACCTTGTGGCCCGCCTCCGCGGCGCGCCTTAGCTGGTCGAGGCACGGCATGATTACGTCGCACTTGTTCCCCAATAATGCGAGGCACAACCCACTGCGGAACAAGGCCTCCGGGTTGCCGACGGTGGCCAGTGTGGTGATGAGCGCCACTCGAAAATTCGTGCCGAGGTTGAATCGACGCCGCAGGACACGTTTCAGGGGTAGGCGTCGTCCGACCGTGGCGGCGCTGCACACCACGCACATTGCCTTGCATGTTGCGCGCAGGTTGCGGAGATCCTCCATGGGGTCCTCTGACTGAGCAGCGACTCGGGAGACGATGTCAATCGTCAGCTCCGTCGGCAGTTCCACCAGCCTCGACGCCTCGTAGCATGTCGCGGCGACCTTTTCCATTGAGTGATTGCAGTTCATCACGCACGGGGGCTGATTGGATGTGCGAGGCTGTGCTCCCCGGCGAGGATGAGGTAGAAGATGAAGGTGAGATGTCAGGGGAGATGGAGAAGAACCGCCGCCGCCAGATCAGGTTGCTGATTGAATTAGGGGGCTCCCAGGGTATATTGGGTTTAAGAAAATTGTGCTTTCATAGGGAGGACACGTAATCACAGAGTTGTGGGTCCCACCTGTCGGCGTCCAGATTTTGATGTGTTCTTGAGTTCTTCACGGACCTAATTAACTTGATTCTTTGATTCATATAATCATAGCTACAAACTTGTTTAGATTTCACAAATGATGTCCAAATCAGGAATTTTTTTCCTACATACTTAGAAAACAATAATCAAGCTCATGGTGTACACTGCATCTCATGTGAGTATGTTTCAGCAATCATAATTAAGAAATATAACAATTCAAAACTAGAATCAAGATTTTCAAACAGTAGATGATGTCAAATAGAAAAGAGATGAATACCAAAGTTTCATAGCTCGTCCAGATGAACAATCTTTATTTTGGTCGGATTTTCATTTGACGAAGTGGTACTACACATTGTTCATTAATCCTAGGTTCACTCACATAGTTTAAGAAACTTGGTTGGAGACATGTCAATTTTGTACTACATGATAGTACCAATTCGTCAAATGAAAAACCAACCAAAATAAAGATTGTTCATCTCGATGAGCAATGAAACTTTGGTATTCATCACTTTTCCATTTGACATCATCTACTGTTTGAAAATCTTGATTCTAGTTTTGAATTGTTCTATTTCTTAACTATGATTGTTGAAACATACTAACATGAGATGAAGTGGACACCATGAGCTAGATTATTGTTTTATAAGAATGTAGGAAAAAAATTTCCTAATTTGGACGTCATTTGTGAAATCTAAACAAGTTTGTAGCTGTGATTACGAATCAAAGAATCAAGTTAATTAGGTCCATGAAGAACTCAAGAACACATCACAATCTGGGCGCCGACAGGTGGGACCCACAACTCTGTCGAATGGGGAAATCTCTCGCGGGTTTAGGCCAATAGGTTGGACCCACAACTCTGCCGACAGGTGGGACCCACAACTCTGTCGACAGGTGGGACCCACAACTCTGCCGACAGGTGAGACCCACAACTCGGTCGAATGGGGATATCTGTCGCCCCTTTCCTCCTGATTTCTCCCCAATCTCTGTTCCAGGGTTACAACTATTTCGCAATCTCCGCCTCGCTCTCGCCGCCGGCCGCCTCGCTCTCACCGCCAGCTTCCTCCAACGCCGGTGATGGTTGGCTCCACCCCGGGTGGAGTGGGCCGAAGCATGCAGAGTCGCACCCGCATTGCCGCCTCCCCTTCAGCGACCGCCATTGTTGCGGGGCCTCGAGTGGAGCACCACTCCACCAACCAAGGGCGCGACTTGCAAGGAAGATTCACGAGAAGCGGACGCACCAGGAACCCGATGCCCCCTCCTCCTCCGCCCCCAGTTAGTACTGATCCTCTAGTAGAATCGATTTGGAATTGGGGTTTTCTACTGTAGACATGGATTTGTGGTAAACCTAGATGAATGGGATCAATCTTAACTATAAGAACTAGACATGGATTTGTGGTAAACCTAGTCTTAACTAGTCATGGATTTGGGGTTTTCTATTTTAGACATGGATAAGTTGCACTCCTGGTGAACCAAGATTCACTTTTCCTAGGTTCTTTGATGCTAGATAAAGAACCAATTTCATTTACTTCTGCTAGATGCACTCATGGATGACTAGGTCTGTTAGGGAGGTGATGTTCCTAACAAAAATGTTGAACTCATTCCATATATTGCTTCAAATGTCCAGCATCTCTGTATGAATTGATCAAATGTCCTTGTATCTTCACTGATCCATGGTTCTAATGCATCAGTTTGCCTTTGTTTCAGATAGTTGGTGTAACTCCACAAGACATTGACTCAATCCACACGTGGAATGCAAGAATGGAAGGCCTTGGGATAATGCTTCGTGCCGTAGCACAAAGTCATGAAAGACTAGAATCTGAGGTGGATCAGCTTGCCGAAGCTGCAAAAAAGAATGTTGTGCTGGCAGAAAGAGTGGCAAAACTAGAGGCAAAGGTTGCTGAACTTGAGGCAGCAACAAAATAGAAGCTTGTTTAGTAATGTGCTTGCTATAAACAATGGAATTTATTGTGTATGACTTAGTTTGGTGGTCAGCTTGTGATGTTGGTCTGCACTTGTTTAGTTATTACTTTTGTTAAGAAGCCTTGAGCTTGTTGAGGTTGATGGACTTATGGAGTCTTGATAAACTGATGTATGATGCTTTTGTGTGCAAGTCTTGCTTGTGCCTCATGGACAACTAATAAATTTAGGAAAATTATATACCTTTTATGTACATCTCTGCATGAATGGTTGTGTTCATGAGATGAATTCCTTTTTCCGTCCATGAGATGTTCTCGTCCTGCTTGTACTTTTTTCGTTTCTATGCTTTATAATTATTTTGCTCTATACTTGTCAATCAGAAATACACATAAAACGTTCATGAACACATCAATAATAAGAGCAAATTTCTTGCGAGCAAATGGATAACACATCTGCAATCACAAGGATGATCAAGGGTAATAATAATACTAGCATTCACTAGCTACCATATATTTCCACTAAAGTAATGCCATTATACAAGGTCATTACACAAAAGTCTCATTCATCAAATCTAGATGTTCATGAGGGAGTAGTTCACTACACAAAAGCTATCTATCATTCCTTGCAGGCGTGCCTACGGGAGTGCCCAGAGCTTCATCACCAGCCGGAGGTCCTCCACCTTAGCCTCAATCTGAAATGGTTTTACAATGCATTATCAGTGTGATGAGTACATCAAAATTTGAATGAGACTGAACATAGTCAACATAGGGAATGAAGGTAATACCTTGGCATCAGGAGGACATGTTCGGTTGGGGCCCGGGAGGCAGAGCTCATCATCGCTATCATCATTGCATTCCACGAATAGCCTAACTCGTGCGAAGTTGAACTCATAAGTCACCTTCAGCCCAAGATCCTGAATTAAGAAATCAAGACATGAACAATAATATTCCACTTGTGAACTTAAGATTAATCATGTTACAATCAGAGGTGATCAAAAATTTGTTTCAAACTGTCCAAGATAAAATTCACATAAACACTTGTGTACCAAGAATGCTACTACACAAAATGTTGAGATGGATTTGCTCAATGATTCTTAACTAGATGATCTCTACCAAAAATTTCCATATATACCCTAGTCAAGAAATCCTAAATTGCAAGTCCCAGAATTGATTATGACTCAGAAACAATTTCGCAATCACACAAAAATAATCACTTCAATGTACTAAGCAACCAGAGGAATTAAAGACTGAGTTCTTGAATAATAAAGGGGGAACTTAAATTTGGTACATGTAAGAAAAGTTACCAGATGCTCCCATCCGAAGTCCTGCCATTTGCAGGGGTACAACTCCTCACTAGACTCCTCCGTCGGCTTCGACTTCTTGGCGTTGGGGTGCTGAAAACCCTCATCGTCGGCCTTCCGCTTCCCTGGCATCCTAGCGGATTCAGCGTCTGCTTCCTCGGATGCTCGGCAAACATCGGGGCAAGGAAACCACCCTAGCATCACTGCCTCCACCGCCGGTCCCATCGAGGACCCCGTCTCCCGGCTCGTCGAGGATGCCGTCAATGCGGCCTTCGGCGAGGAACGGCGACAAGAAACCCTCGACGCCGCAGACGAGTCCGGCTCCATCTTGGCGTGCAGGTCCGGCGGTGGGGAGGTTTGAAAAGTAATCAGAGTTGGGCGGCGGTGGGGTGGTTTCTACTGTAGTGAGGCGCTTGGGAAGGGGTGAGACAAGAAGCGAAACGTCGGGGCAGATGGGGGCGTCTAGGAACACACAGGGTGTGGTTGACACCAGTTGTTTTCCACCCCAAGCGGCTGACAAATGGAGCCAACCATGAAGGGGCCACACAGAAACCCCACACCAAAGGGATGCGACCCACGAGCGTGCCACCGATCGAGGAGACGACTACCTCGCATGTGCTTTTTCATCCTTGCGTTTGACTTGCGAGAACCACCTGTCAGCAAGTGATGATCTTATTTTTGTATTTTGATTCATAATCAAAACTTAAAACATGTTTATATTACACGTATGATGTCCAACTTAGGTGGTTTTTCCCCTACATTCTTAGAAAACAAAAATCTATCTCATGAGTCCAGGGCAATTCGAAATTACAAAGTTTGAACCATCAAATTTTCGAAATTCAAAGATTGATATCTAGAATTGATTTTTTCAAACACTAGATGATGTCAAATGGAAAACTGATGAACACCAAAGTTTCATAGCTCATCGAGATGAATAATGTTTATTTTGGGCGGTTTTTCATTTGACGAAGTGGTACTATCATGTAGTACAAAATTTACATGTCCCCAGCCAAGTCTCTTAAACTATTTGAGTGAACCTAGGTTAATGAACAATGTGTAGTTCCACTTTCTCAAATGAAAATCCGACCTAAATAAAGTTCGTAGATCTTGTTGAGATATGAAACTCTGGTATTCTCCACTTTTCCATTTGACATCATCTGGTGTTCAAAAATATTGATTGTAGATATCATTTTTTGAATTTCGAAATTTGTCCTATTCAAACTCTGTCAAATGGATTAATGACTTAAATAAAGATTGTAGGCCTTGACGAGTTGTACAGGTTTGGTATTCAAGAAATTTTCATTTGACAACTATATTCAAACTCTGTCAATTTTTGAAGGTTTTTGATAACAGAAGCAATTTGCGTCATCGTCCCCATGCATGGGACCAGTTAGCCGCACGACTGCACGAGCGCTCGTGGTGTTGACGAAGCTGTGTCCCCACTTCCTTTTAGCTTATAGACGAAGCTGAACAGACATCATAGAATATTGCTTCATCCCTGTTCCCCCAAACCATCCCATCAAAACTGGGGTTTTCTTGCCTTCCGCCATCGCCGGCGACCGCCAAGCTTCCAATCTCGGATGCCATTGCCACGCCACATAGCTCTGAAGCAAGATTGGCACCCGCGATGACCCGATGCAAGGCAGCGGAAGGCAGCGCCGCCCCTGAAAGGAAGGGGGATGCAGTCGGGGCAACCGTCACCGCCGGCCCCCACACCAACCAAGGTGCTGCAGGCGGAGCAAGCGCCGCCGCGTCAGCAGAGTGCATCAATTTCCAGGTCAGCCCTTCGCGGCCAGCATGTACATTGTGTAGGTAGTCGTGGATTTGTAGTGAGATTGAACTGTTTGGTTAAGATTCTGAACTCTGTTTTCTTGGATTGGTACTATAGGGTCGCAAGCGTCGCGCCGTGGATGTGTGGGACGCCGCTGCCGATGCTGAGGACATTCGAGTAGGCAGTGGCTGGGATGAATGGTGCCCCACCGTCATCCGTTCACGGCGTTCGCCGATTCCGGGACCGGCCCCAACTTCGGTCCGCGAGGTCGAATTCTTCAAGGAGCGGTACCCGAGCATCAAGACCACAATCACTTGCGACGTGGAAGTAGTGGCGGAGTACATCGAAGAAATCAAAGGTAACCCTCCTCCAGATCGTTTGCTCTTCAGATTGGACACCGAGTGCATTGAGCTTCGCAGTGGCGAGCACAAGGTCGCATTGTTGCAATTGTGCGTTAGGCCGTGTTGCCTTATTTACCAGGTGCTCCATGCTGGCTACAAGCTACCTGATGTCCTGAGCAAGTTTCTTAGTGAGGAAGGCCACATCTTTGTCAGAGCGCATATCTCGAATGATGTTGAACGCCTAGAGCAGGACTGCGGCATCACGATTTCTAATTGGAGAGACCTTCAACTGATTGTTTCTGAGGTTGATGACAAGTACAGCAATCTGTACCAAAATGGTTACAGGTCATCACTGGAGAAGATTGGAAATGTGGTACTAGACCTACCTGTGCTCAAGGACAGAAGAGTGAACCATAGGCTGTGGGGTTCGAGGTGTTTCGAAGTCTGGCAGGTGCAATACGCCACCAAGGATGCATTTCTGTCTTTTGAGATTGCAAATCAGCTTGAGATCAAGCATGGTTACCAATTTGTGCCAGATGATATATAGTTAGAATTATATAGTAATGTAATAATCCATAGTAACAAGTAGCATTTCTGGGTTTTGAGAACAAGTATCTGTGTATGTATATCTAGTAATGCACTGATGTAGTCAATGCTAGTACACTGCTACTACTTTGGTAAATATGTGCAAGTCTTTATTATGATGTCAAATGGAAACTTTAGTATTATATGTTGCCACCACACCACATGAAATGACACCCAGCCACGCCTGGCCGCACCTAGCCATGTCCCCCAGCCGCAGCCAGCCGCACCCGAGCCACGGCCGGCCACGGCCATGCAGCGGCCACGGCCCCGCAGCAGCCCCGCCCAGCCACGCAGGGGCCGGCCACACCACGACACGCCAGTTCAAACCCACGCCATGACACGCCAGTTCTGATGTTCAGTTGTTAATTTCTTTGGAAATAACTTGAGAGGCCGCCGCCGGTTATTGGAAACTCGAAAGACGTTGCCGGTTCTTGGAAAGTCCTCTCCGCCCACATCTCACGCTCCCTCGCCGCGCCCTCTCCGCCCACATCTCACGCTCTACCGCCGCACCCTCTCCGCCCACATCTCATGCTCCGCGCCGCGCGACTTCCCTTCCATGGCATCGAGGGAGCACCCCCGGTCGCTCGCGGAACTCCCGATTGAGTTGCGGGCAATCATCGCTGGCCGAGTCGGTGCGACATCGAATCGGCCAATGGAGGACCTCCGGAGCCTACGTGCCACCTGCAAGAGCATGCTCGGCCCCTGCCGCGACAGAGACGTCGGTAGGCACCTGGCACTAGGTCGGGTTCCAGTCGAGCAGATGCAGAACGCCGACCCCGACGGCTACGACGTCTTCGTTCGTAGCCTGGCTGCAGCCGGCAACCCGGTGGCCGGCTTCCTCACCGGGATGGACGACATCTTCGGCAGGAACCGTGGCCGGCGTCCTCCCCTCGACGAGCTACACCGTGCTGCCCAGGCCGAGAATAGAGGGGCGGCCTATGTGGCGGCCGTCCTCCTCTACAGGTTCTACAGCGGGGCCGACGCCGACGCCACTGCATTTGCGTACATGAAACAGGTTGAGGGCGAGGCTCAAGGGCAGTGGTGTCTGCAGATGATCATCAACTTGCAATCTGAATATTTCCAGACTCGTGGGGTTAATCTTGCAAAGCAAATGAGGAGTATCGCCCTCCGCCAGGGCTGCCACCGGCGGTGGCGTGAGGCAACATTCAACACTACGTAGGCCGAACCTTTTGCGGTAGGGAGCCGAGCCGGAGGGGGTTTGCCTTTTATTTCTGTAGTGATGAATGTTGGCTTCGTTTCGAATGCGATGCCTTCTTCTTTAGTGTTAATCATGTTTACAGAGGCTAAAATGGTGTAAAGTGTATCATCTGCTAGAACTTCCTATTAAGCTTCATGCTCATGATGTGTCCCAACCAGAATAAAGTAATAACAAGTTATGTGCATACAACACTTATTTTTCTAGAGATTCTTCTACACTGGTAGGAACCTACCTGTCGGTGTCCGGATTAGCACCGGCACCAACTAATAATTTGCGCTGAGATCAGTCTCTCGATGGTCGGTGCTAAGCTAATGGGAGACGGGGATTATCCTGGTTCCGGCCACGCGGCCGTACGTCCAGCAGAGTGTGCTTACACACTGTATTAACTTGCACTGGAGGTGCCTGTAGATGGGGGCTACAAGCAAGGAGGGAGAGGAGGAAATTCCCCCAGGTCCCTGCTAGATGATTGAGGCAAGTGCCAATATCTGGAACGAGGTGAGGTGCTGGTGAGCGAGTGAGTGTGTGTGGATGGGCGTCGTTGTTGTAGTCTCCGCACAGGGGCGTCTGCCTCTCCCTTTTATAGGCCAAGGGAGGGCAGTTACAGTAGTGTTGCACAGCAGCTGGCACAGTGGCCGTGTACTAGCAGGTGTGGCGCCGGCGGTCTTGTCCCCGCACGTCCCGGCTCCTGACGTGAGTTGGTGGCGATCTCCGGCTTATGCGGGCGGCGTGGCGGCTCCTGTCGCCTGTCTAGTCGCGGCTTCGAGGGGTCGCCCCTGCTGAATCGAGGGCCCGGTCGCCGGAGGAAGGACGAGAGTTGGCAGCACAGGGCCACTGGATGTCATCAGCCTGTCCGCACAGCATTGTGCGACCTGTCGCACAGTGGCAAGGATGGCGGCACAGTGCCGGGGATGGCCGCACAGCGCCAGGGATGGCCGCACAGCGCCGGAGTTGGTGGAGGAGACGCGGCGCACGTCGCCCGTACGGTGGCGCCGGTCTGCGCGTGCGTCCGCTCGCCGCTCGTACACCTTTTGAGGGTGCCCCCATGCCTGTTCGAGGGTTTTGCCGCAGGGGAAGGATGGGAGCAGGTAGCACAGTGCCGCGGAATGACGCCGGCCTGTCCGCATTGTGTCGCGGAATGACGCCGGCCTGTCCGCACAGCGCCGTGCACACTACAAAACATCCTGCGGTCCATGACGGTCGATTTTCGTCACGGATCATCACAATTTCGTCATAAAACGGCATCTATGACGAAATTTCAAAACGTCATGTATTGAGCGTCATAGATTAAGTATCGTGACGAACTAACGTTTTCGTCATAGATTAGCGTGATTCATGACGTTCTCAAACTGTCATAGATTGCTGTAAAGCCCATTGAACCCAGCCCGAAGCCCAAAATCTGTGACGAAGGTGATCGTCATGGATTAACTCGCCACGTCACTCGTAGAGATGAGTTGGCTGCTGAGGTGGATGAGGACGTGGCAAATGACGTGGCGCTGATGTGGCAACCATGTGACGCTGATGTGGCAGCCACGTGGCGCTGATGTGGCAGCCACGTGGTGCTGATGTGGCACTCACGTGGCGCTGATGTGGCAGCAACATGGTGCTGACGTGGTAGCCACGTGGTGCTGACGTGGCAACCTACGTGGATGATTACGTGGCCAAATTTTATATAACGACCTAGATCTACACGGCCCATAAGATTCTGGCCCACCACAGCCCATTTCACAACCCGTGTCATTCAGAAATATATACCCAGCTCATATAAAATTCAGCCCGACAGGATCAATTTTTAAACCACAGTAATTCCACAACAAATACAAAGCCCATATAAAATTCAACCCAACAGGCCTAATTTTCAACTAGACTTATCAAAATGCAGGAAAAGCTCAGAAATCACAAGCAATTCCGGACAAGAACACCATAACATGACATGAAAACAACAGACAGGTCAAATGTATCAGGTCATTTGCTCGCTGATCCAATCACTTATAATGGCTTGCTTCTTGATGCATCCAATCCTCGACCTGAAAATAGAACATTGACAAACACTTATCAGTGGGCAATTGATATAGAAAATACTGAAAATGCTATGTTTGGGCAAGTATGAAAGTTCTTAAATATTGTCCTTGCTTTGCACAAATCAAAAAGCTTCAGCTTGACAGGAACATTGCATTGAGTAATTAAATAGTAGCTAACTTTGTAGAAGTGTACAAATAAAGACAAAATTAAATTTCTTGTAATAATGCACCTCACTGTATTTTAGTAGGTCAATAAAGCCACATATAAGCAGATAATCAGTGTAGATCAGGTGTGACCATAAGAAAAATAAATACAGTTCATCTCTTAAATTTCCCTTAAATCCTGCAACTAGCACACACATAAAAAAATTGTTTGTAGTGTCAATCCAAATGCACAGACTTATTTTCTTACAGAGTAGTGCAGAATGCATGTCATCATCAACTATAGCAATATAGAAAGGAATCATTTCAGCTAGAGAGATGCAACACATATTATTGCACGCTACTGAGAGAAGCCATTAATCTGCAAATGCATGAGAATTTTGTCACTGGAACAAACAGGAGCACCACAACGAAGGCATGCAACCAGTTCTGACACCAAATATTGAATCTAGTGTACCAAGACCTGCAGTGCCCAATCAGATAGACTTACCAGTAAGAATCAAACAACAATAAGACCTAATGCTCAGCAGCAATGCCTGCAAAAATCAATTGAAATATTAGCTCGAGAAAACAATTGCATTTATGCATACATGTGAATTGCATCCCTTCAATTTTTTTGAGCAAGAACCATCCCTTCATTAACCAATTGCATTTATGCATACATGTGAATTGCAGTGATCAATAAAGGCTGGACATCATTACAGATACTGGAAGACGATGGACAATGGAAGACAGGAGAAAATAGAAGATGTGCAGGACAGTATAATACTACTCAATAATCAATGGACAGATCCGGTACCGAACAGCTAACAATATTATGTTTCTCAGTTAACAAAAGACAAACAATTTCAACTATCAGCCCTTTACATTCAGAGCTTCCCGCTACAGATCCATACCAAAGATAAACCAGCTATTTGACAACATAGTGTCGCCGGGTCAAATAAGCAAATATCTAGGACAAATCTGACAGAAAGGGATGAATGTGAGCTACCTCATCTATACTTGCAATTTATTTCTGAGATGTTAGCTGCACACAGGAGCAACAACAAATCAATACTTGCACACAGATAAGAACTGGAAGCCACATTACAAATTTAGAATGGATGCAAGGAGACATTAATTTGCACTCGTTGACACATGCATAAATTAATTAAGAGCTCACTATTAGCAGGCAAGGCTACTGAGCAAGTGCAAACGTAAATTAAAAGGACTCAACTAACATGCAGGATTAGCAAGTTAAATTACTGATTACTAGAAGCTAAACAGGAAGGAAGGATTACTGTGCTATGCTACTCAAAATAAAACAACCAAGCTGTTGATCGTTACAAGCATTAAACAAAGACAATCATTAATCTAGAGAGCAATGATGACTCAATCATCAACGACTTTCTCATGGTAATCAAGAAAGTTATAGTCCTGAAAGAAGTTGAAACCTAAGTCAGAATGGAGTGTGAATGTATAAGCTTCATGCTGTCTACTTACTGAAACCAACTAACAACTAGATAGTCATCAGCAATAAAGTTTGGAGAGTTATACAGATTCCATAAGCATAATACCTTAACTAGTCTAATTACTACTGTCGAACTCAACCGGATAGATTGAAACTTACTTTCAGGCATTCCGGTTTATGAAACCAGATCAGGCATGTATTTCTTGAGAGCAGGCCAGCCCTTAGCCCCGCAGCGATGGTGTTCATCCGGACCTGCAAGATACGCTGAGCAAGCATCACCAGCAGATTGAATCGACCTGGAGCGGAAGGTGCTCACGAAACGAAGTAGAGAGAAATTACCTGGGCCTAGGCGGTGGCTCCAAGATCTACAAGACCATAGGCCGTACCTTGTAGAGGTGAACCTAGGAAGGTGGTGTGCGGCCTGCTTCCATGGGGAGACGGAGGGATTTCAGGGGGCAGAGGAGGTGGGGGCCAGGGTGCCTCGCCGCTTCTCGACGACTTCGACCATCTCGGCACCAAGGCAGGGATAGGTCCCTGATCCACCAGGAGGAGGCACCAGGCAAGAGGCGGATCTGCAGGCTGAGAGATCGAGACCCAGGTTCTGCCCCGCCAGATCCGCCATGGCACTAGAGGAGCACCAGAGGAAGGAGGGTCGGGGCCGTGGGCTTGTGGCGTCGTGCATTGGGACGGCGGGATCTCGACTCGAGGAGGAATAGATGGTGGAGGAAGCGAACTCGGGGAGGCGGCGCCGTCGGGGTAGGAACGCGGGCCGCGACGGCATGGATGGCAGTGGTGGGGATTGGAAGGGGAGGGGCGGTGGATCTGTAGAAGAGGGAAGGGAAGGGCATCGGGTAGGAGAGAGGCGGGGGCGGCGGGAGGAGGCTGAGGGGAGCGGGAGGAAGTGGAATAGGGTTTGGGGATCCTTTTATACAAAGCAAACACAATTTCAGCCATCCGTTCGCTGATGAACGGTCTAAAAAGATTGGGCTATTTGGGCCTAAACGGGCCGGTTACATTTCTCCCCTGCTTAACTTTTTTCTTTTTCTTTTTTCATTTCTTTGCAATAAGAAAGTAATTACAATTTGAACTATGTGTACCTCCAATAGGATTGGAAAAATTTTAAAAAATCATATTTAGGCTTCTATGGTCCATTATAGGCCACATCTAGGAGATTGATGAAAAATTCAATTGACTTGTAGGGAAAACTCGAACTTCTACTAGTCACCTTGTTGTAAAATAATAATAATACTTAATTTTGTTCAAAACATTCTACAAATTGACATGGAACCATATTTTAAGCATATAATGCTCCTACAAAAAATTCAGATGGTTTTAATAAAGTGAGATTATAGATGTTTACAAATAGTAACATCTCTCACATAGTTTCTTATAACTATACTCAAACCTTTGAAGTCTAAACACCTCATAACATTGTTGAAGTCATATGCAGCAAAAATTTGGTCACAATCTTATTTTAGTCTTAGTATGATGAAATATGAAGTTACACTACCACTTGTTGTGCAAAAAAGTTTTTTCTATTTTTTTAAACACCTAAATAACACACCCTTTCAAATAACTCAAAATTTAGTTGTCTTAAATACCACAAATCCATTTTTCACATGTAGCAGACAACAAATAAGTTGTAATCTAGGAGTTTCAGAATTTTTTAAATAGATTTGCTATTTTCTATCATTTAATTGAATTTCTACGTGCTTACCAAAAGTAATTCCTAGTTGACCTTTGTGTACCTCCAATAAAACTGAAAAAATTTCACAAAAATCATATTTAGGCTTCTATGTGCCATTCTAGGTCATGTTTTGGAGATTGATGACAAAATCAATTTGAGTTATAAGGAACATTCAAACTTTTATCTCAAAAGTACAACATAATAATTACAATAATATCTAAATTTGGTCAGAAAATTTTACAAATTGAATATCTTTTATTTATTCTCTTTTATACAAGAAAAGAAGTTGTATAAAAAATATAAATGAAATAACAATTAATATGAAAACGAACAATATTACATGAAAGATCAAGATTTTACAAAAAATTAGAAAAAAGAATCAATGAATTTGGAGTTACTATGACCGAGAAACACTAGTTTCAAATTTTAATTATAGATTAAAAAGAAAAAAACGATAGGGAAACGAGCTGAGCGCGTGCCACGTGGTCCCGGCGAAGCAACTCGACCAACCCAGTGCTGCCACGTGGTCCCGAAGGTCCGCCACTCCGTATATGAGACAAACTATCATAAATGTTTAGTGCCATTCTAAATCAACAACATGGCCCTAGCGCAGTGGTAAGACGTCGCAACCTCACCTCCACCACCTGGGTTCGAATCCCACCCACGCCCTATTTTTTGTGTCCTGGGACCTGGATTGTTGGTATAAGTTAATAAACACAAGGAACCCTACCACATACTACTTTGTAGCTTAGTGGTAAGTCACGAATGTGCTTTCCAAGCAACCTGGGGTCGAACCCTACGACACCCATATTTTTTGCCACATTTTCCGTGAGTGCGCGCTGCTGGCTAGCTGGTGATGTGGCACGCGGTGGCCGATGACGGGGCGTGGCGGGTCAGGTGATGTGGCGTCCACGCCTAGGGGCTGCCACCTAAGCATCAGTGCAAAAAAAATAATTAAGGGAAATAATTAAATTTTGAACTACATGTATGTCAAAAAGTCCTGTTTAGGTCCTCCATTTTCGCGGAGCTGGGCCGGCCTTTGGGTTGTGCAGCTGGGCCGGCCTATTTTGCTGCGCGGGCTGGTCTGGGATCTCGAGGTGCTTACCTAGTTTTCGTTAAGGAGTTAGAGGGCCATCAGCAGACTTTGACTCCGGTTAGCAAGCCCAATTTACTATGACTCATGTTCAATTTCGCGAAAGTCTGGTTTTCGTCCCTAGACTTTGTAACTACACGAAACATATCCTTCAACCTTTAAAACCGTGGTTTTAAAACGGTTTTGTCTTTTTCTTTTTTATTTAATTTGGCTTAATATTTAGAAAATCATAGTCAATTATAAAAAATCATAAAATAGAAATCCAATTTTGTTTGCCTTTATATAGGTATATCTATAAACTGAATATATAATATTATATGATTTAGAAAAAAAATTAAATTTAGATATTTAAATTATTAAATGTGATTATCTCTAATTCTTTTCACACATTATATGATTTTTTTAAATTTATTGATCATGAGGAAATGTTGAAATGCAATGTGGGTCGGATTATGACGAAATTAGCGCAACGTCATAGTGTTTGGACTTCATATCGGGCTTCATATCCAACACCGCTAATCTATGACGAAATCTGACTGTTGTCATGGATGCAGTGTGATCTGTGACAAAATCTATGACAAAATTGGCACAGCGTCATAGTGTTTGGACTTCATATCGGGCTTCATATCCAGCACTACCAATTTATGACGAAATTTGACTGTTTGTCATGGATGTAGTGTGATCTGTGACGAAATCAGAAAATGTCATGGGAATTTCGTCATGGATCAAAGGATTTCTTGTAGTGGCAGCGCCCGCACAGGGCCAGGAGTGGCCACACAGCGGCAGGGTAGGTTGCATTGTGGCGGTGTTAGTGGCCCAGGCTGTGTCAGCCGCGCGGCATGGAGGCGGATTCGCCCTTGACTTGGGTGTCCCGCCGCGGACCCGGGCATTAAATGTCGTTGTAAGAGGAGAAACGGAGCGGGGCGCCACAGATCGAGAGGTGGCCCCGATCGAGATGGAGCCGGTCGTTTGCTCGAGGGGCCGAGACCCTCGAGCGAGGCGGAATCCCGCTCGAGGGGCCGAGACCCTCGAGCGAGGCAGAAACCTGCTCGAGGGTCCGAGACCCTTGAGCGAGGCGGAAAACCTGCTCGAGGGGCCGAGACCCTCGAGCGAGGCGGGAAGTTGGGGGCACCGGCGGATCCCCCCGACGAAGAGCCTTGGGCTGCTGTTGGGCCTTGGCAGGCCGTGGCCCGCCGCGTACCCTGAGGCGGTTTGTGGGGGATTTGGTCCGTACGCTGTTGCGTTCAACAAGGGTGATTATCCCCTTAGTTACGGGGGCCCTAATGACCGTCCCCGGTAGTAGCCCCCGAGCCTTTGAGGGAGTGGGGACCACTCCGACAAAGGATGTCGTCCTCGGGTGCTATGTGCGAGTCTCCTCCCCTTTGATCGTGCACGTTTTCCTGTGGGGCGCGCTAGCATACCCGCGAGTGTAAGCCCCCGAAGCCCTGCAGGAGTGCGAGCACTCATGCAGGGGTTAGAATCATTGGGTAACGGGGCTCGCCTTGCATTTTTTTCAGCCAGCCTCGGTGATATCTCAGCCGGCATCGGCAATCTACGTAGGTGGGGAAGCAACGAGTTGACCCAAGGCGTTTTTGGGCTAGTTGCCCATTTGCGCGGGGCTTTAACCCTTCACAGATTAATGCAGTGATCATTGGGGCGGTTGTGATGCGAGGAGCCCCCGAGCCCTGGCTCGATCAGGGACGATCAGGTGAAACTCTCAGCTTTGTTATTACGACCCTCGCTACCCTTCCGCAGGGTGGAGGGGTGAGGCAATCCGTGCTACCCTTGAGCGGGCGGCGAGCGACGGTTGCCTCGGTGAGCTGTTATCGGATAGTTCAAGTGGGCGTTTGTGCCGCGTTTGATAGGGGTCAGCTCGTGGTCCGGAGACACGTCCATGTAAGCGCTTGCAAAGGTTTGCCAAGAAGGGCTCGGTCCTGATCGATAGGGGCTGAGGGCGCGGAAGCACTCCCTCGATGGGATCCCTCGATTGGCTGCCTTTGTCTTGGCCTTGAACACGATATGTGGGGCGCCCTCGAACTTCACGTTCGGGGACAGGCTCGATCGCGCGCGCCCTGATCGGTCCTGACTCTGTCGATCTGAGGTGCCTATTTGAACCCGTTGAGGGTCAGGCTCCGTACCCCTGATCAGTAGGGCTTTTGCGGGTGCGTCGTGCGCTCCCGTCTTTGTGGATCTGTGGCGCTTGTCGAATTGTCGTCGAGCTAAGCCTCGAACCACTGATCAGTACTTCCAAAGATGGAGGGCATCTGCGGCGCCCGTTGTACCCTCGGCGGGCCGGGCCTCGAGCCGCTGATTAGTAATGACTTGAGGGCCTAAGCCCTAGGCCTCCCCGAGTTCGTTCTCGAGGGCATGTTCGACAAATCATTGCCTTGCGACCTTAACTGCCTTGGATTGGGACGCCTGTCGTACCCCTTCGAGGGGTCAGGCCACAAATCCCTGGTTCGAGGGCTCCGGGGCCTTTCCTTACGCAAGAAGGAATCCCCTAGTATTTGAGACTCGACCGCAGGGTGGCCGGTTGCCGCACCTGCTCGGTCGTGGCCGACGTGGCGTGGGACAGGTGAAGTGGGCGCGCCTTTTCAAGCGAATCGACGTGGGCGACGTGCGACGGTGAGAAGACGGGACATAGCGACCCTTGGATTACCGTGTAGTAATTATGGCACACGCGCGCGCGGGCGGTCGTTCCAGGGCGGTGGGGCCCTGCCGTCAGTGACGGGCGGCACCCACCGCATTAATTACCGTTGTCTGCCGCATCGTCGGGCGCTCCACCCCCCTCCTACTCTATAAAAGCAGAGGGCGCGGGGAGGACCTTCTTACCTTAGCCATTCACGAGCGCCCCTTTCTCTTCGCCTTCTTCGTCGCTACGCGCTCTGCCGCTCCAGATCTGGGCGCGCACACCCGCTCCGCCTCGTCTCCCAGCATCCACTTCGCATCCTCTGTCCATGGCTGCACTCAGAGTGTTGGAGGCACACCCATGGCCCCGGTCGTCGATGGATCGGCAGTCCATGGAGGGGCTGGTCCCCGGCGGTCAGCTGGCGCCGGTCGGCGATGAGGTGAACCCGGTGTGGATCATCCGGCCTGCGTCGCACCGGGAGCCGTCTCCACCGCCGGGCTACGTCGTAAGCTTCATGCGGCTGCACGAGCGCGGATTCAACACCCCCGCAAGCAAGTTAATGCGGGGGTCGTGCTACCACTACGGGGTGGAGCTCCATAACTTCGCCCCCAACGCCATCCCACAGGCGGCTTCCTTCGTCGCCGTCTGCGAGGGATTCCTAGGAATCCCGGCGCACTGGGATCTGTGGATCCATCTCTTCCGAGGTGAGGTCCACACGCTCGCCACGAGGGAGAGGAGGACGTGCCGGGCTGTCCGTGCTGATGGTCTCACGTTCACGGTGCGCGATTCCTAGAAGGAGTTGTACCTGCTCTACTAGATGACGACGAACAACTCCGACTGGGAGAAGGGGTGGTTCTATCTGCGCAACGATGGCGCCGGGCTCCCACCGTACACCGGGAAAGTGTTCACGGAGAGGCCGGTTTCATGGGCGCACGGGGTGTCGCCCACAGTGAGGCAGAAGAAGCTCGAGCCTCTCACTGATGCCCTGCGCCAGTTGGCGGACGCTGGGCTAACCGTGGCGGCCGTCATCGCGAACTTCCACCTCCGGCGGGTGATCCCTCTCATGGAAAGGGAGCTCCCCATCTTCGAGATTGGGAACCACACCGACCCCGCGGCCCAGGCGTGCTCGCGACTGCTAGAGGAGCCGCTCGCCCCAGCGTACATGGCCGCGAGGGCGATGCGCGCGGTGAACCTCAAGACGGTGCCGCACAGTGACGACGACCTGTGGTCATTCGCGATGCTCCCGGATCCGAACCGCGGCAATCTGGTGAGACTTGGTTACTCAATTTGCTCGCTTCATCCCCGTGCTCGTGCTAATGGTAGTTGCTGGTGATAGGGGGTGCACGTCAACGTCCCCACATCGGATCCGCCGACGCCAAGGTCGCACGCCGCCAACCGCTCCAGCCAGCAAAGGCAGAAGGACTTAGCGGACTAGGAGAGGGCGAAGAAGACGAGGAGGCAGGAGCGCCTCGATAGGTACAACGAGGAGTACCTGGTGCAGGAGCAGCAGGGCCTCTCCCCCCACCGGAGCTGATAAACACAGATTCGGAGGAGGAGCAGGATGACGGGGAGCGGACCATCTCCAACAGGTGGGAGAGCTCACCGCCCCCATCGTCGAGGGATGAGGAGGTCCTCGCGGAGCCCGCCCCTGAGGTGGATACAGCGCCCCTCTATGAGGGGGTGTCGTCAGGGGTGCCAACCGGGTCGGGGGTGGCGCCCCCAGATCTGTCAAGGAAGCGCAAGCGGCACATCTCCGGCCTGCAGTGAGTTATATTCCGCTCTCTGTGTTCTTGATATCACGGATTTGCTCGCTGATATTTCCCTTCTGCTTTCATTAGCGTGGCGGGTGCCGTCCCCGGTCTCGCGCCCGTAAAGGCACTCAAGGTGGAGGCGCAGGACACGCCACGCACGACGGGGCCTCGTTTGATGTGGAGGCCGCGAGCGACGGCAACTACCGCGGTGACGAGAGGAGGCGGCAGCGGAGGCCCTTCACGCGGCTGTGGTCCGAGGGACCCAGCGGGGGCGGGAGCAGGCCCGCGCCACGAGCCGGGGAATAGAGAGCCGTGGGAAAGGCACGGCTCCTGCTGATGGTGATTCGACCCCTGCTGGGGTTAGTTGGTGGTGGCGGTTGCGCCAGCCTCCGGGCCCGTGCCCGAGGTACTAGTGGTGCGGCTAGATGGTTGCGTGGTGCCGGAGGCTGGTGCCGGGGCGTCATCATCTAGCGCCGCGGCCCCATCGTCCAGCGTCGGAGCATCGTAGTGGGAGCAGGGGCTCCGCCTCCCCGGGGTTCACCCAAGCCTGGTGGAAGAGGCGAGGGCGGAGAGGGAGCTGTGGCGGGAGTTCGGCGGCCTCGGCGCCTCCCTACAGAACGCCCTTGCCGACGCCCTCCAGCTCCATGGGGCAGGTCGCTCCAAGTCTTTCAGGTAAGTGCGCTTGTTCGAGGGCCGCTTGGTTCTCTTTCCTTTGTTCATGTGTCTTTCGTTTGATTTTCTTTCTTCTCCCCTTCTCCGTCTGCAGGAGCTGCAGAGACAGGCGGGTGAGAGGATCACCCACATTGCCCGGCTGTGCTCCGACCTCGACTAGTATAGGATGCAGCGTGACGGTCTGGACGTGATGGTGGAGGCTCTGCGGACGGACAACGGCTGGCTCGAGTGCAACCTTCTCTGCATGGAGGAGGAACGCGAATCCCAGCGGGCTGTGGTGCAGAGGGCCAAGGAGGCCGAGGGGTTGAAGGTCGCGCTCCAGAGGAAGGAGGAGGCACTGACGGCGGCGAACGAGGAGCTTCGGAAGGCGCGCGCGGCGCACACCGAGGTCCAATCTTTGCTGGTGCAGAAGGAGATGGCCCTCACTGAGGCGCAGGCCCAACTCCAACAGGATCGCGCAACCCTCGAGGGAGCGAGGTCCTGGCAGACCCAGGCTGAGCAGAAGACCGAGGAGGTTGAGAAGCTGGGTGCTGCTCTGTAGGATAAGAGCGAGGGCTTACCGGTGTCGAGGGTCAGCTCTAACAGGAGCGTGCTGCGCGCGAGGAGGCGCAGACCCAGCTTCAACGAGAGCGCGCGATGCTCGAGGATGCTAGGTCTGCTCTCCAGTAGGAGCGCACGGCTTGTGAAGAGGCGCAGTCCCAGCTTCAGCAAGAGCGTGTAGCTCTCGAGGAGGCTAGGACTACGCTCCTGTAGCGGAATGCGGAGGTGGCGGCGGCGAACACCCAAGTCCAGCTTCGGCAGGTAGCGGCTGAGCTGCTCACCAGAGCTCTGGTCCGGGAGGGCGCTACAGTCGAGACCCTGCAAGCCGCCGTTGGGGAGAAGGACGCCTCGATCCTGCAGCTGTAGCAAGAGGCTGGGGCCGTGCGTGCAGAGCTCGAGACGGCGAAGAAGCAGACCGAGGGTAAGTCGTAGCCCCTGAGTCCTTAGTTGTTTTGGGCTTGACAAGATCCGCTCTTGATGCACCTTTCCTTATCCCAGGACTGCGAAAAGCTCTGGGGGAGTCTATGACACAGGCGGAGGCGCTTCAAGCAGCCTACACCTCATCTCAGCAAGAGTTCAAGGCCCTGGAGCGGGTAGCCCTCGAAGCGTGCCGGGACATCGAGGGGGGTGCCGGCTCATCGGGGAGCTCGCTGGCGAGCCGCCTCAGGGTTCTGAGCGACCGTGTCATCAAGCACGTGAAGGGCGCTCTCCGTCTCAACGTCCAGAAGACCCTCGGCGTGGTGTCGATGCACTATATCGTTGATCACGCAGCGTTGGCCACAGGGTACATCGTCGCGGATGACCTTGACGACGATGGAGTGAACGCCGCCATGGACCAAGCCGACGCTGCCGCCGTCGATCTTGCCGACATGTTCGAGGAAGACCTCTTCCCAGATGCTGCCGCCGTAGGCCCCCTTGAGACCTGAAAGTAGCCGGGCATAGATGCATTTAGGTTGTAACTGGGATTCGAGCTAGGTGGCACTTGTAAATGAACAAATCGTCCTTTAAGTATGTAAACTTATGCGTGACTTGTATTTGTATGCTGTTCGTGCCTTCCTTGTAGCTCAGAGAAACTTTGGCCGAGGTCGATCGCTCTCGCGAGTGACTTGAGGATAAAGTGGTGAGAGGGGGAGGCCGTGTCCTGCTGGAGGCTTAGGCGATCCCGGGCTCGTCTGACTCTAACCTTAGTTACCCGCACCCTTCTTCCGTTTCTCTAAGTGTTCGAGGCCTAACCTTACTTAGCATTTTTCGAAAGAAAAAGGCGTTTTGCGAAAAAATGGGACCATTCAGGGGGTGCCCCCCATAGTAGCCCCCGAGGGGGACTTGGTTTTCAGATGAAAGCCGAGTCTCCCTTGTCTTTATTCACAACCTTAGTGTAAATACAACTGACATAGGCGCCAGATATGTACAAAATGACTTGGAACTTTTTAAGGGTAAAAGCGACGTAGCTGTTGGATGTTCTAAGTGTTGGTGAAGATCTCGCCCTTCTCGTTCGCGAGCTTGTACGTGCCAGGCTTGAGGACCTTGGCGACGATGTATGGCCCTTCCCATGGCGGTGTTAGCTTGTGACGGCCCTCGTTCTTCTGTCGAAGTCTGAGCACCAAGTCTCCCTCGTTGAAGTCTTGAGGCCGGACCTTGTGCACTTGGTAGCACCGCAGGGATTGTTGGTACTTTTGGGAGTGTAGGACCGCCACATCGCGGGCCTCATCGATGCAGTCCAGCACGTCTTCGTGATCTTGCTGGTTCTGCTCCTCCTGGTAGGCTCTGACCCTCGGGGACCCGTAGTCCAAATCTGTGGGGAGGACGGCCTCGACTCCATAGACCAGGAAGAACAGGGTGAGACCCATGGCTCTGCTCGGGGTGTTCTTGAGGCTCTAAACGACTGACGGTGGCTCTTGGATCCATTTCCGGCCAAACTGATTGAGCTTGTTGAAGATCCTTGGCTTTAGGCTTTGCAAAATCATGCCGTTGGCACGCTCTACTTGGCCATTAGTCTGTGGGTGTGCTACGGCCGACCAATCCACGCGGATGTGGTAGCTGTCGCAGAATTCCAGGAACTTCTTGCTGGTGTTTTGAGTGTCGTTGTCCGTTATGATGGAGTTGGGTACCCCAAATCGGTGGACGATGTTTGTGAAGAATAGCACGGCCTGCTCATACCTGAGGCTGCTGATGGGACGGACCTCGATCCACTTCGAGAACTTGTCAATTGCCACCAGTATGTGGGTGAAGCCCCCGGGCGCCTTGCGCAAGGGCCCGACCATGTCCAGTCCCCACACAACAAAAGGCCACGTGATGGGGATGGTTTGTAGCGCATGAGCCGGGAGGTGGGTCTTGCGCGTGTAGTACTGGCACCCTTTGCAGGTGCGTACGACCTCATTAGCGTCGGCGACCGCCGTCGGCCACTAGAAGCACTGATGGAACGCCTTGCCTATGAGGGTGCGCGGAGTGGCGTGGTGGCCGCACTCGCCCGCGTGGAGATGCACCACTGCATGATCCCCGAGGCACTGCGCTTGTACAGCTCATCGTCAATGACGACGAAGGACTTGGCCTTCCTGGCGATTCGTCTTGCCTCGGTTCAATCCAGGGGCAGGTCCCCTCGGTCGAGCCAGGCGAGATACTCGTCACGCTAGTCCCGAGGAGGGGCGGGAGCTCGTCGATCTCCATCGCCTCGGCTTCGTCCGCTTGGGATACCTCAAGGTCCGAGGTCTCGAGTTCCCCATTCGAGGAAGCGTGCCCCCTGCGACGAGGGGTCGGCCCTGTCTCTTTCGAGTGTGGCCTTCAGCTGCTGTAGCTGCTCGCGCTCTGCGTTCAGCTTCGCCTCCAACTCTTGGAGCTGGGCCATCTGCGCGGTGCGCGTTGCGTCGGGTGGCGGTGGTGTCCCCGCAGGCGGGCCTACCGCCATGTTGTTGCAGACCGCTGAGTCACCCGCTCCGCCTCCTGCGTCTTCACCCTTGCCGATGACGACGACGAAGCATTCGCGGGTGGGATCGTAATCCCCCTCGCTGGAGTCGTCGGAGCAGGTGAGGTAGTAGTCTGCCGCGGCCTGAAACCGCCTGAGAGCATCGGGGTCCCGTAGCCTGGAGTAGTCCCACTCCGACCCCCCGCGCCCATACTCACGCTCCTCGCTGTCGGTGTCGCGGTAGGATTCATCAGGCGAGGTGGCGATGAGGTTCCGGATGGACATGAAGTGGTGGTCCGGGAGGTCCTCGTACGCGGCCAGGTTGGTGTCGATCGATGAAGAGTACGCCATGGTCGCGCTATGCAGCCCGTGGAGGAACTGCGGCCGCGCGACCGTAGCCTCTCCGACGGGGCGCGTCGTCATGCCCGCTGGTGGGGGCATATCTCCTTGTCCTGTGGCGATAGGCAGGCGCTCACCGACCTCGACCCGCTGGGGGGAGCCAGCGTCCGTCGCTTGGTGTCGCTCCATGTGCGCTCGTCATGAGCGCCTTCCTGAACACTTGCGGTGCCGGGGTTGCGGCGGAAACACTGCAGGCATTGGCGCAGCCGCCGTTCCGGGTGGCGCCGCCTTGAGTGCGTCCCTGTTGAGGATACACATATGGTAGCCATTGCCAGTCGCCTGGTAGTGGATGCTCCCGAGCCAGATCTCGAATCCGACCGGGAACGAGTCGGATTCACCCCAGGCGGGCCTCTCCGACGTGTGCTCCGTGACGGTCACCATCGAGAAGACGGGTGCATGATCATAGCGTCTGCCCTACCTGGTGCGCCAACTGTCGGTGTCCAGATTAGCACCGGCACCAACTAGTAATTTGCGCTAAGATCAGTCTCTCGATGGTCGATGCTAAGCTAATGGGAGACGGGGATTATCCTGGTTCCGGCCACGCGGCCGTACGTCCGACAAAGTGTGCTTATGCACTGTATTAACTTGCACCGGAGGTGCCTGTAGAGGGGGCTACAAGCAAGGCGGGAGAGGATGAAATTCCCCCAGGTCCCTGCTAGATGATTGAGGCAAGTGCCAATATCGGGAACGAGGTGAGGTGCTGGTGAGCGAGTGAGTGTGTGTGGATGGGCGTCGTTGTTGTCGTCTCCGCGCAGGGGCGTCTGCCTCTCCCTTTTATAGGCCAAGGGAGGGCAGTTACAGTAGTGCTGCATAGCAGCCGGCACAGTGGCCGTGTACTAGCAGGTGTGGCACCGGCGGTCTTGTCCCCGCATGTCCCGGCTCCTGACGTGAGTTGGTGGCGATCTCCGGCTTCTGCGGGCGGCATGGCGGCTCCTGTCGCCTGTCTAATCGCGGCTTCAAGGGGTCGCCCCTGCTGAATCAAGGGCCCGGTCACCGGAGAGAGGACGGGAGTTGGCGGCACAGGGCCACTGGATGTCATCGGCCTGTCCGCACAGCGTTGTGTGACCTGTCGCACAGTGGCAAGGATGGCGGCACAGCGCCGGGGATGGCCGCACAGTGCCAGGGATGGCCGCATAGCGCCAGAGTTGGTGGAGGAGATGCGGCGCACGTCACACGTACAGCAGTGTCGGTCTGTGCGTGCGTCCGCTCGCCGCTCATACACCTTTTGAGGGTGCCCCCATGCCTGTTCGAGGGTCTTGCCGCAGGGGAAGGATGGGAGCAGGTAGCACAGTGCTGCGGAATGACGCCGGCCTATCCGTACAGTGCCGTGGAATGACGCCGGCCTGTCCGCACAGCGCCGCGCAGCGCCCGCACAGGGCCAGGAGTGGCCGCACAGCGGCGGGGTAGGTTGCACTGTGGCGGTGTCAGTCGCCCAGGCTGTGTCAGCCGCATGGCATGGAGGCGGATTCGCCCTTGACTTGGGTGTCCCACTGCGGATCCGGGCATTAGATCGAGAGGTGGCCCCGATCGAGACAGAGCCAGTCGTTTGCTCGAGGGGCCGAGACCCTCGAGCGAGGCGGAAACCCGCTCGAGGGGCCGAGACCCTCGAGCGAGGCGGAAACCCGCTCGAGGGGCCGAGACCCTCGAGCGAGGCGGGAAGTTGGGGGCGTCGGCGGATCCCCCCGACGAAGAGCCTTGGGCTGCTGTTGGGCCGCGTACCCTGAGGCGGTTTGTGGGGGATTTGGTCCGTACGCTGTTGCGTTCAACGAGGGTGATTATCCCCTTAGTTACGGGGGCCCTAATGACCGTCCCCGACACTACCTTTGCCAAAATTACAGTACTTATTATTCAAATGCAGTGAGAATGTAACAGATTGGGAAAAGTTACCACAAATACACCTCATGCTTTAGTTTTGGGGCACGACATAATAATGTAAAAAATGTTGAAAACAATTGTCATGGCAAGAATAAATTGTCTCTTAATGCACCAAACAAAATTGACTAAGTATCAATCGAAAAATTCATCATCTTGGGCATCTTGAACAATTGGTGCAACATCTCCATCATCAATGTACGTGTCATCTGCATCATGTTCATCATCAACATCAAATACATCATCGTCTGGTTCATCAACTACCTCGGCCCGCACCTGATTAATAACTGAGACATCCCCGGTTGTGCCTTCCTTATCCGATCTTGACCAATTTTTCAAATCCAGGTGTTCACCGAGCAAATTAATACCTTCGATACCCACAGCAATTGAGTCATCAAGATCTAATTCAGGCATGGCAAACAAGTTCCTTGGTTTCAATGAAATAGCACTGCTCCAACCAGGTTTGTTCACCAGATTCACATAAAACACCAGTTCTGCCTGTGTTGCCTGAATATAGGGTTCATTCTTATACCTGTGTCGAGTAGTATCGATGTCAATCACCCCAAATTTATCTTTACTGTATCCTTTGCCTCTGTTGGTACTTGTGGCAGCAGGCACATCAAACCAGTCACACTGGAACAGAATAACTTCTTTTTGTCCAGGAAATTCCAGTGAGATCATTCTTTTAATTACCCCGTACCAGTTCGTGCCTCCTTTCTCACCCTTGACAAGCACACCACTGTTTTGTGTCACGAGGGTTTTCTCAATGTTAACGGTTCGAAACAGCCAATTATTGATATGACATCTATTCAATGTACGAGGTCGAGGACCTGGTCCTTGAGCAAGTGCAAACAACTCTGAACTTACTTCCCCTCTCGCATGTAGACCTCTGATCTTGCCTTCAAACCATCTTACGAGTTGATCCTCATGTCGCTGATCAAGATTTCTGGTTCCATATTCCTTCAGTTCTTCCAAATGTGCACTGCATACAAATGAATATTACCATTAGTTTTAAATTTAAAATTACAAGCAATAAATGATGTTGAGTAGTGTATCTTACTCGACATATGGTCTAGCTTCATCACAATTGCAAATTATGTAGTGCCTCATCTTCCGAAACTCATCTGGTGGAATTTCGTCGACCGTCTGTCCTGTCCTCTTGTAATCCATTTCAGAAAAAATGCTCAAACTAGATGGTGGCTCATTCACAGTAACTGTTTCATGTCGATCAACACGATTCTCTTTGGTGTCCACGTCCAAGAATCTTGAGCAGAATGTAAGGCACTCCTCGAGTATGTATCCCTCAGCAATTGAACCTTCAGGGTGAGCCTTGTTCCTCACATATCCTTTCACAGTGCGTAGGTACCGCTCCACTAGGTACATCCATCTGTAACACACTGGCCCCCAAGTTTAGCTTCTTCAGCTAGATGAATAGGCAAATGGATCATGATATCAAAAAATGCAGGTGGGAATATCATCTCAAGTCGACAAACAGCCTCCCTAATTGAACAGCTTAGCCTGTCCAATTCTGCTTCCACCAGCTCCTTTGAACATAGTGCATCGAAGAAATTACTAAGCTGAAGCAATCTGATGACAACAGCTTCTGGTAAAATCCTACACACCACTAAGGGTAAAAGTTTCTGTAGAATTAGATGGTAATCATGAGTTTTCAAGCTAGACACCTTACGTGACTTTACGTCAACACATCTTCTT
Source organism: Cenchrus fungigraminus (assembly GCA_036936925.1). Classification (NCBI taxonomy): domain Eukaryota; kingdom Viridiplantae; phylum Streptophyta; class Magnoliopsida; order Poales; family Poaceae; genus Cenchrus; species Cenchrus fungigraminus. The sequence goes on from CM072773.1 coordinate 119,867,255, forward strand.
ATATTTGAGGAAACCCCATCAGGCATCTTCACTCCATATAGAAATTTACACAAACTTTTCCTGGCATCCTTATCTAACTCGTACAAGGCTGATGGCAAGGTATAGTTATCATCTTTAATCACAGGGTGTTGATCTGGTCGTATCCGTAGATGCTCCATGTCAAGCCGGGCATTCTCCCCTTCCTTACATTTGCCGTCCAATTTAAGCAGAGTGCCTAGTATGCTCTCGCATATATTTTTCTCAATGTGCATGACGTCCGAATTATGCCTAATGAGCAAAGAAGACCAGTAAGGGAGCTCAAAAAAATACTGTTCTTCCTCCGGTTGTGCCATCTATTGTCTTCGTCACGCTTCCTTTTTTTGATAACAAGGTCTTTCCAAATTGTACTTGTTCAAAAGTATCATACTGCTCAAGTACCTGTGCACCAGATAGTGGTTCTGGTGCCTCCCTGGTTTCGACCTTGTTGTTGAAGCTGACCACGTTGTTGCGCCATGGATGGTCAGGGGCAAGAAACATCGATGTGCCATGTAGCAGTGCTTCTACCCATGTTTCAACCACAAATAGTCAGTATGTTTGTGGCAGTATGGACATGCAAACTTTCCTTTAGTGCTTCAACCAGACAGCATAGCATAAGTTGGGAAGTAATTACTTGTCCAAAGAAGGATAGCGCGCAATGTAAAATTCTTCTTAGTCCCTGCATCTCTTGTTTTAACACCATTATTCCAAAGCTCCTTGAGCTCCAGTATAAGGGGCCTCAAATATACATCAATATCCATTCCAGGAGTTTTGGACCAGGTATCAACATTGACAAGATCCAGTTAGATTGTTTCTGACACAACCATGGAGGCAAATTGTAAGGTATCAGGATGATAGGCCATATGGATTATGTAAGACTTTGCATGCCAAAGGGATTGAACCCATCAGAAGCAAGACCCAGCCTAACATTACGACCTCCTTTTTCTGAAAACCATTTAAACTCTGAATCCACGTGCTTCCATGCCTTTGAGTCAGCAGGGTGATGCATTTTCCCATCGTTCACCAATTCTTTCTTGTGCCACTGCATATCCTCTGACATTTGCTTTGACATATACATTCTTTGCAGCCGAGGAATAAGAGGAAAGTAGCGTAGGATCTTAACTGGTAACCACTTCTTAACAGTAGTAGCACCAACTGCACTATCATTATTACCACATGTTTTTTTCTACAACTTTCCACCTTGACTTCTTAGAAATGGGACATGTCTCCAGATTTGCGTATTGCTCAAAAAATAACACACAATCATTTTCACATGCGTGTATCTTGACATAGTCCAAGCCCAGGTCTCGAACCACCCTTTGCACTTCATCCAAGGAGTCAGGAATACAATGCTCTTTAGGGAGAACCTTTCCAAATAGCTTAAGTATGGCCACCAACACCGCATTACTTAAGCCATACATGCACTTTATCTGAAAAAGCGCCACGATAAAAGAGACCTTAGTTGCATTTTTGCATCCTGGATACAATTCCTTCTTTGCCTGGTCTAATAGTTTCAAAAAAATCTCTGCCTGCTTATCTGCCTCCTCATCATCTTTGGTTTGTCCATGATGTATAGTGCCACTGATAATGTTTCTAATCAGAGTATTAGTGGCAGCAGGGTTATCATCACAACCGTCTTCTTCATCGCCTTCTCCAAAATAAGGTGTTGTATCATCAGCTGTAGGTTGTGCATCATGATTATATAGATCAGGAGTGACATCATGATTCACACGACAATCAGCTGATGAAGTATTAGTTTGGCCTTGAATGATACCATCATCGATGAAACAATCAGCAAACCCTCTAGTCACTAAATGAATTTGAATGGGAAACATGGTGTCATGTCTGATCATGCATTGACATATAGTACATGGGCACGCAATAGATCGACCTCGCGCTGATGCGGCGGTAAAGGCTTGAAAAAAGATAGGAAATTGTTCTGCCAATCCACTGAGTGTCGAGGCAAGCGCATCTAACTCCGATCTTCGTGTGATGCCATTAATCTGCATTCATGTTTCAAACGACCTAGATCATGATATAGCAATATGCATATATATGCAGGGAACGAAGATATATACGAGATCAAGACAACAGTACCGGTAGTGGCACCGCACAGATGTTGATTGATCACCGTGGAGATCTATACGTACGTCGTGGAGATCAATCTAGATGGAGACCTAGACGCCGTCGTGGAGATCTTGATGGAGACCGACGTCGTCGAAGACTTGGAATTTTGTGGAGATCTTGATGGAGACCTATTGCAACCAAATTTGTGGTGTTGCCTAAGAGTTGTGTTGCAATAGGGGAAAACCTTGTAGTGACGCACGCGTGTGCCCGAGTCACGCACACCCATGTGCGTGGCTGCCGCGCTGGATGGTTTCGTTGCTATCGCTGAACGTCGTGCCGCCGCCTTCGCACGCCACGCCGCTCCAGGATTCCTGCCGTGGCGCACCTCGCATCGGCCCTGCGCCCAACCCCAGGGCCAAGGCCGACCTAACCAAACCGCCGTATCGAAGCGCACCTCACCGCACGTCGTTTGAGCACCAGAACCACCACCGCTGCAGCTCGCTTTTCGCCGTCGCCGCCAGCCGCGAACCGGGGCGCGCTGACGCACACGGGCGTGGCAAGGAGCACCAATGCGTCCCAGCAGAGCTCAGGGAGCAGCGGTGGACTTCTTTTCTGTGAAAACTGAGGAAGCCGCATGGGCTGTAGCCCATTACAGCCCATGTGCTGGCCCTTTTTCCTTTTTCTCGTTTGCGCTCTGAAATTTAGTTCAGGGACCTCTACTAGACTTGGCTCATTTGGCCCAATGGGTCGTACTCGGCCCACTAACACTTTCAGCCCAATAAGGCCCACTAACCTATGACGCTGACGTCACGCTGACGTCATGCTGAAGTCATCACCTATTTTCAAAATTAAAATCCTTTTTTGATTTATAAATGAATTTGAAAATTAATTTATAAATCCTTTAACCTTTGAAAATTCATAACTAATTATTTATAACTCCAAAAAATATGAAACCAGTTTCATTATTTTTCTAAAAATGAGACAATGTTGTTTGTAGATAGATTGGCTCTTTTTGGATCTTTTAAAATTGGGTTTCTTTGGATTTATGATTAGTTGATTGCCGGTAATTTAGCGTCTCGTATCTCGTGCTGCACAGACCCGAGCTACGATCCGGAGGAGGCCTACGACCCCGACTTCAACCCAGACCAGGACTACGAATGCCAGCCAGGTGTCATGTCACTCCCAACCATATAGATCCTATGCTTGCTTTAGTTGCTAGTGCTTAATTTACTACTTATGCATGTTTTAAAAATTGCATAGACAATTATTAGCCATGCCTTGGAATTGTTTAATCCTGTCCTTGATATACCTACTTTTGGAACTAGCTACAGACCCTAGCTAGTTCCCGGCTTTATTCATCCATATATTTTACCCTTAGTTATGGATGGATCTCAGGTTTGGACTGAGATTGGGATATCTCGGTATTCTAGCGTGTGTTTTGGGTGAGTGTGTATCCTTGACGTGTTACCGCGAGAGCGAGCCGCTTTGGTTACTTGTGAACGCCTATCTAGGGGAGATGCGACCTGGCCTCCCGCCCTAGCAGCGTGTCGTTCGGATGGAGTTGGTGAGTGCTCGCTCTTGCAATTAAGGACCGATCGACTGTGTGACCTTGATCTTTGGGCTATTTTCGTACAAACCATTCATCTTGTTATGGGCGGGGTTCAGTCTGAGAACTAGTAGGTGGATGGCATCCAGCCTGTAGGCGGATCGGTGTGATCGTGTGAGGGGGATGAGTTATTCCCCCCGAGTAGACGTCGCCCCTGCTCCTCTGGGGATGGTCTCAAAGCTTCGAGGCCCTGCTGGCAAGTTTCGCGCCCCAGTTCAGGACGAGTCAGGCTCGGAGAGGCAGGAGAGTGCCGTCCACTGCTAGGTCTCCGGCCGTTAGGTAGGGATGTCGATCGGAAGCATCTAGTTCTGCCCTACTCGGCGGGTCTAGTTGTACAAACTCTGCAGAGTGTTAAACCTATAGCTATAGTCCGTGTCCACTGGTATGGATAGCCCTTTCGATCTCTCACCTAGCTAGTAATCTTTTGTGCTGCTTTCTCTCCCCTGTGTGTGTGAGCCCGGCTTCGTGTCGTTGAGATGTGGGGATAGGAGTTGGTGCCCTTACATCGCAGATGAGAGTGGGATGTTGTGTCTCGGTTGAGATCCAGTGTTTGGTGTTCCTTCCTTGAGTGGGGTGTTGACCCCCGAGGTGTTGGCCTTGGAGGTGTGGATCTCCTCAGAAATGGTGACCTCTCGGCAATTCTGCATTCCTTGATGTTGCTACTGCTGCTTGCATAACCTTCTACAGCCATAAATAGGTTTACTCATGCATACTAGAATTATTCTCTTTTGCTTATGCTCTTTGTTGGGAAGCTGACAGGACCTACTCGCTTATCGAGTAGATGACAGGTTATCAGACCAGGAGCCGGACTACGACTTTGAGCACGATGGATGGGATGACTAAGGCCGCCCTACACTCGATCTTGCCTTTGGGAGATGGAGTCTACTTCGCCGCATGAGAGCCGTTGTGTAGATGTTTACTCTATTTGATTTAGTCCTGTTGGACTTGTACCCGGCATGTGCCGTAATGTTATACTCAGATGCTTAATTATTATAATATTATTATGTGGATCTTTGTATATTCCCTTTTGTTGTACGGTTTTCTATACTTTCTGAGACAGGGATTTGCACGTGATAGCCTCCTGGGACTATCACTGAGGTGCAGGGATCGGGTTTCCATTCTTGGAAATCCGATTCGTTTCAGTTGGTATCAGATCCGTGCTTGACCGTAGGACGAGCCTAGGAACGGATGATAGTATAGGAAATTAAAGCCTAACACCTTTGGCTTTATATACAATCTGTGGAATTTTATATAAACACCTTGATCTTTATTACTTATACCTTGATTAACTTTACTAACTCTTACTAACTTCCCTAACAATGTGCAGATGGACCAGCTGACGTGGATCCCCCTCAAGACCGACGGCTAGTGGGCCGGAGGGTTCTGCAAGATCCTCAAGAATTATTTGGAGACAGCTGGAGTGGAGAAAAGTGAGGTGTTCTACGAGGGACGCACCACTGTAGCTGTTGACCAGTCACCGACAGAGCTGACCCTGAAGATACCAGCAGACCCGCGTGTGCCAGAGTTCGAGGAAGTCAAGGTCGCGTGTTTTGACAACTCAACCCTGGAAGCTCACCAGTGTTGTGCCAGACTAGCACTGAAGAAAGTGTGCCAGCAGTTGGAGCTGAGGCTGAAGGATACACCTTTCGGAGTCCTACCGACAGCAGTGTATGACCCCAGCAGGTGGCACAAGGACGAGACAGCTTACACCGAGGAGAACCCAGAGGGCAAGGATGAGAAGGAGTAGATGGCCAGCAGGTTCATTCAAGCTCAAGACCAGGCACTCTACTGGGCCGATTCAGAGATAGTGTTCCTGAGGCGTAAGTGGGATGACACCTTGGGACGGAACGCCCAACTGGAGAGAGAGAACAGCCACCTGGAGTTCTTTCTCAATGAGGCACACAGGAGGAACATACAGATCACAAAGTGGGGACTCTCAGCTGCCAGAGCAAGTACAGAGAGGGATGCACTTGAGGTCGCCACCTTGAAAGCAAGACTGGAAGCTACACAGGCTACTCTGAGAGAGTCAGCAGCAGCTGCCAGAGAGGACAGGTTGAAGCTTCGGGAGATGGAGTACTTGGTTGAGTCGCTAGGCGTTGCTTGCACAGACTACCAGATGAGGTTGTGGGGACTTGAGGAGAGGCTGACTCAGAACTGCAACCACTTGTGGCACCTGGGAGGCAGAGTGTATGAGGCACAGGACACAGCTAGTAGGACCAGCTCAGCGTGGAGAGACTCAGACCAGAGGCGGGTGATAGAGCTCAGAGAGGTTGCAGAGTTGGTACCACCACAGAAGAGGCCTAAGTTGAGGACTGAGACGTTCGAGCTACCACCTACTCAGCTTCCAGCATAGCCACCTTACCCGAGAGGTAGTACCGACACTCTAGAGATGAACAGGGCGATGGAGAGCTTGGCAAACTACTTCAACCTACCAGAGATTGAGATTCTAGACTACCCAGGAGTGAACGACCCACCGTTCTACTAGTTCCACCCAGTCCGATGACAGTGTCGCCACCGTACTCACCAGCTACAGTTCAGAGGCAGGCACCTTGAGGGGATGATCCAGCAAACAGCTAGAGTAGAGTTCTTCATGATGATCATGTTTAGTTGACCACCCCATATGTATCGAGTAGTAGCCCTCATGCTTCTGTGTAATCTCGAAGGTTGTGGAGTAGGCCTCGAGATACACACCTTTTGTATGGAGATCTTGCATGAGTGATTGGAGTTATCGATGTTTTGCCGGAGTTTATGCTTCTTATATGCTTGTGTGAAATTGTTTGTTGTTAGCTAGATACTCCTTATATGTTTAGGTACTTTAAAGTTAATTTCTGATGACACGTTTCTCACGATCTCAATTCTTGGAACAGATGTCGGGGGTGAGACGGTCAGGACGGCTCCTACGCCGCTTTGAGGAGGTAGCACGGGACGACGCCGAGCAGGAGGACATCCCTCTCCCCGCAGGAGGTCTAGGTCATGGCCGCTGTGGAGGCCGTGCCCCACATGGCGGACGCCGTGGTGGACACCACGGTGGGCGAGGAGGTCGAGGAGGCCGAGGAGGCCGAGCACCAGTTGACCCAGAGGAGGAGGAGCCCGAGAAGGAGGCTGAGCCTGAGCCAGAGCAAGAACAGGAGCAGCCGGCACCACCGCCCAACCTGGCAGCAGTGATGGCACTTCAGACCTAGCTGATGCAAACGATCGCCAACGTCGTGGTTCAAAACAAAAACAACAACCGGAGGAACTTCAGGGACCAGCCCGAGAGCTTGCAGAAGAGAGTTGAGGGTTTCTCCAAGCTGCGCCCACCGACCTTCGACAACTCAGTAGACCCACTTGTGGTAGACAACTGGTTGAGGGATATTGAGAAGAAGCTGGAGCTCACGGACCTTTCAAAGGAGGAGTGTGTGTCAGTGGCTGCGCACCAGCTGGTCGGCACCGCAGGAGCTTGGTGGGACAGCTACTGTGACTCACACGCGGACCCGACCCACATCACGTGGGAGGAGTTTGTGGAGGCTTTCAGGAAGTTCCACATCCCGGAGGCGGTGATGGACAGAAAGGTAGACGAGTTCAGTCACCTAAGGATGGGGCAGATGTCAGTGCAGGAGTACACCAACCGCTTCCAGGAGCTGATGCGGTACGCGCCAGACGACTCCAACACTGAGAAGAAGAAGATGTACTGGTACCGTAAGAGACTCCACAAAGGGATGGCGCACCACCTGGCTGCTCACGACTGTGCTACTCTTCACACCCTGGTGGGCAAGGCGTTGGTCGTGGAGAAGTCGAGGTTGGACTACGTGGAGGTCCGAGGAGAGAAGAGGCAGCATGTAGACCGTGCAGGGCACCAGGGCTCACACCAGTGACAGAGGTCAGCTCCACCACAGTACCCACTGCAGAGGCAGCGCCCGTACCCGAAGCATTAGCAGACTCAGTACTCTCAGCAGGGCAGAGGTCACGCCGGAGGTAGCGGAGGTTCGGGACAGTGGAAGCCTAGGCCGCAGCAGCTGCCAGCCTACGACAGCTCTCAGATCACCTGCTACTACTGCCGTCAGCTAGGCCACAAGTCCACCGTGTGTCCCCAGAAGCTTCAGCAGGGAGGATAGACCAGGAACACTCAGTACCAGACACCAGCGAAGACACCAGCTCCCAGAGGACAGCCCATGTAGAACCAACAGAAGAGTGCACCACCGCCCACTCGAGGCAGACTGAACCACTTGACAGTGGAGGAGGCAGCCGCAACACCAGACGTGGCTCTCGGTGAGTTTTTAGTTGATTCAGTTATGACTACTGTTCTGTTTGACACTGGTGCATAGTTTTCGTACATTTCTACCAAGTTCGTAAAGGAAAGGTCACTACCAACTAAGCCCAGACCACGGCCTATAGTTACTAGTTCTCCGCTAGGGGAAAAGCGGAGTACGCTGGAGTGTAGAGGAGTGAACATGGTGTTCGAGAAGTAGTTGTTTGTGGCAGACTTGACAGTCTTGGAGTCGACCAGAATCGACGTGATGCTAGGGATGGACTGGCTAGCACAACACAAGGGATTGGTGAACTGTAACCCGGTGTACGTACAGTTGGAGCACCCGAGCGGAGCCAGAGTGTTGATCAAGCTGCAGAGCCAGAGGTGGACGTCGATGTTGTGCAACATGAAAGGAATGAGTATGGAGGAAATTCTGGTGGTGAGGGAGTACCCCGACGTGTTTCCAGAGGAGTTGACCGAGCTACCGCCAGATCGGGACATCGAGTTTGTGAATGAGCTGATGCCGGGAGCTAGACCAGTGGCCAAGAACCCGTACAGGATGTCCGCGGATGAACTCGATGAGCTGAAGAAGCAACTCAAGAAGTTACTATAGCAAAGGTTTATACGGCCGAGTGCCTCACCTTGGGGTTCGCCAGTTCTGTTTGTGGACAAGAAGGATGGCACCAAGAGGATGTGTGTGGACTACCAAACACTCAACTCGATGACAATCAAGAACAGGTATCCTTTGCCCAGGATCGACGACTTGCTAGACAGGCTGCGGAAGGCAAAGTTCTTTTCCAAGATTGACATAAGGTCAGGGTACTACCAAATGAAGATTCGGGACCAGTATATCCTGAAGAAAGCTTTCACGACTCAGTACAGCCTGTACGAGTTCGTAGTGGTTTCTTTCGGGCTGACCAACGCCCCGGCCTACTTCATGAATGTTGGTGTTTCTTAACGTCACCACTAGTTGTACACCTAGAGGGAGCGTATAAGAACAACCAGGTATACCGTAAGCACACAGAAATACCGCTATAGCACTTCCCTAAGGAAGGAGAGTATTCCAAGGGTATCGAATCCAAGGAACAGCGTGTACTATCTCCTACTCTAGTATAGATGATCCAAGGACACAACACTGATTGATAGGATAGGTAGAAAGGATCTGCATCGACCGAGTGCAGAGTCTAGTTACGGTCTCTCAGGTATAGCACTCACTTCAGGCACTAAGCACAAGGCCTATGTACTGGCGACGAGCCCAACTCGGTACGCGGCGTAGAGGGTTGACAAAGGGTCGAACAGGCTGCCACCACTGCGGCCTACCTCTACGCAATGATCGTACATGGTCTTCGAAGGATAGCTTATGGTCCAGACACCACGTCTACACCACTTACTATTACTACGAATCCGCGAGGGAGATACTGGCACTAGCTCAAGGTATGATCTATCACTCATGAAAGATCATGAATGCACTTTGATCTAACTAGAAACATGCAGGAGCTTCACTTTACTCTAATAGACAAGCTAGCAAACTAGATGCAAACTTATGATCTAAGTCTACTGGATCAAAAGGGTTGTGTTCAAAGAACACAAGCCTCTAAACCAAGAACAAACGAAGAACACAAGAACAAAGCAACTAAGCATGCATACGACTTTAGTCTAAATAGTAAATATCGAAATACTCACTTTAATCTAGTTGAAGAACAAAGGCACCGCTGAGGATCATTCTTGAGGAAGATGTCATGAATCATGACATGGCCTCAAGGCTCCCACCTCACTTCCTAGCACTAATCCTATACAAAGAGCTCTCCTCTCCTAAAGAGAGAGGCTCCAAGCGAAAATGAAGAGGAGGAGGAGAAGTGTGTGTTCCAAATGAGAGCCCCTCCCCTCCTATTTATAGAGGAGGGAGTGGCTTGCTCGAAGGCTCAAAGTGCCCCAAAACGCCCGGGATCGCAGCAAGTGACCAATCAGGTAGCAGCACGTGGAAGGTGGGGATCAACCGACCCTAGGTCGGTTCGGCCGATCCTAGGGTCAGCCGAACCCCCTGGGATGCCTTCTGCGTTGTGCTTTCTCAGGGTGGCTGCCATATGGGCCCTGATGCTTGTCCTCCGTGCATGCCAAGTTTCCTGGCGGTTTGGGTACTGAGTGGGCCCTTGGATCCATGTGATGTCCACGTGGCGATTCGTGATTCGTCGGGCTTGCTTCTCTTGGATTGATGACGTCAGTGATCCAGGGGAATCCTAGGTGGCATCCCCTCATTGGCTGAGCTTGAAGTACTTGGATCAAATACTTGTGCTTTTACTCCTCTTTCTAGTGCTAATCACCTGTATTTGCATAATCACCAACACTTGTGGAAATGGTTAGTTTAAGCCCTATTCTAGTGTTGATGATCATTTCTCATGCCAAAAAGGTACATGTTGACGGGTATAAAATGAGTGAAAAACAGCCGTCAACAAATACCCCCACACTTGACCTTTGCTCGTCCCGAGTGAAGGGAAGAACAAGATCAAGGTGAGACATGATATCCATAGGTATGAAACAAGCATAAGAGATATTCCAAACCATACCTTGTACTTGTGAACTCTGAAGTGTCTATCATGCTATCTTGGGTAGTTGAGGAACGGAACAGTCATGAATCAAATCACTTCTGCTCATCATGTTAAGTAACTTGGGGTTTTGCAATAAATTTTCAAAACAAACCTTGCTTAGCTCCTCATTTGATTCTCTCAGATCGCTCAATGTGTATATGTCCTCACCAAGGCATTAGATTGCCTTTCTTCACCCTACTTCTAATGATGGCTATATGTGGAGCTCAGGGTAGGATAAAGGATAAGGCATACTTGTACCACATATATTTCAAAGTCAAAGGCTGGATCCATAGAGAAAATCAAATCATAGAATCAGATCAAGATGTGCACGTGTATGGGTATGGTGAGTATGGTAAGGTGGATACTAGGCCCGGAATGGGTGCTAGATATTACCATACATATATGATGAATGTTGGTAGATGGTAAGATGGACACTAGCTCCGGAATGGACACTAGTTATTACCATCTATGATATGGAACTCCTTTTTGCATTATCTCATCTCTCTCCTACTTCTCCTTTATTTTGGACATGTGCTATTCTTTCTTCTTCACTTTTTTTTCTTTCATCATGCCTTGAGCATGTGTCTCTCTCTCTCTCTCTTTTTTCTTTTTTTTCATAGCCCATGTCTCTTTTGGAAGATACTTTTGGAGAGAGATGTCACACCACATATGGAGCTTTATTTTCTTGATGGATGAATGATACAATGCTAACTTCCAGTGTAGAAGCATATCAAGGGGGTTATGATGGTGTGCACATGAATCTTGATCATGAAAGTAATGAAAAGAATTCTCACAAGGGTCACAGAATTTGACAAAGCTCAATGCAATAACAAGCAGCATATGAGTAGAAGGTTTTCAACTATGAATATCATATGGCTCTAGTAGGACGGTGGCATATCAAAGAGGAGCTTTGCAAAGGGTTTTCATGATAAATAAAAATTCCCAAGCACTCAAACATAAAGAGCCAAGATCATATCATCAAACTATATCACAAACACCAACTACTTAGATAAGCATGAGTTCCCTAATGATATTTGTTCACAAGCATCAAGATGATGAGTAAGGAATAAGACATATGCAAGCCAACCACAAGAATCATGTAGAGCAAGCATAGCACCAATTGCTGAGTTTGATTTCAAATGATAGGAATTGAAGTTCAAGCAAACTCATGGATTAGGTAGGGTGAGATAGAGGGTGCACATTGTGACAAAACTGCCCAAAATAAATTCGGATTATCACTTAAGCCGGTCCACTTGGCTCATAAGTGATAACCAAGAGCTATTTTGTCGCCTCTGCCGGGTCATGCCCGGTAAATCACTTTCACAGGATCGAGATATGCGCTAAGCCCACACGAAGGCGGGACCAGAGTACAAGATTACATTACATAAAAGGCCATAAGTACTTAATATTACAAACCAAGTTTTTCATACATAAAAGTAAACATGGTTCAGAGTTTAAACAGCGGAAATTAAACTAAACGCGGGATACACATGCGAGGCCATCCACAATGTATCACTCCTCATCGTTCTCCCATTCAATTTCCCATCCATCTGGAATAGCACCAGGCCGGATGGGGTTACCTGAAAACAACAAAATAAGCAAGGCTGAGTATAATAATACTCAGCAAGACTGACCCGTCAAAATAAAAGACACAACTAGATATGCAAGGCTTTTTGGCTGGTGGGTTTGTTTTGCCAAAAACAGCTAAGAGTTGATCCTTACTTTCAAATTTTAGCTCAAGTTCTAGTATGTTAACCATTCTAGGTAAGCACCTATCTAAACAAGCATGGTTGTGCGAACAAGATTAATCAGTCAACAATATTAATCCAAAATGTTTCATAAATAAACATGGGGTAGCCAGTGGTCAAGCGAACTCAGATAACGGTGGGTGACCGACGATCGATCGATTTATATCCTTGCAAGGTAAACCCAAGATACACGGAAGAAGGTAGACCCCAAAAGAATCCAAAGAAAAGCAAATGCGGGGTCTACCCCGACCAGGCGGTTCGCGTCACTCCCCAGATTAGGGACAGGTGCCACAGTCCTAAGTACAAGGTTACTGGAACGCCCTCACATGGCACGTCCAGACTGACACTTGCACTACCGGAATCAAACCGGGAGACGCATCTCAAGAGTAGTAGCGAATAAAGTCCCCGCACTGGTTCATTAGGTATTAGGCTTACCGGTCCCATTCCCGACAAGCACTTGGTTCGTTCAATAGCTTAAACCAGCACCATGCTACTCGGTCGAGACCGAACCCATTGCTCTTACCACATGAGCGAGTGCATTTAACCAACTTATGATTCCAACATAAGCATCCTATATCTCGCGAGCAATGAGTCATTACTCGACTTGTACCGTATCCTTAGAGCATGGCACTAGCGTTCCTAACATACTAGTAAAAGAGCATAGGAGTCCTAAGGATCATGCATCTAGGTTTCAAAGCAACTCCTGAAACTTAAATGCACAAAGTAAACATAAATACTGAAAAGGTAAAAGGGTATGAGCTTTTAATCCAAAAAGGTTATATGTGACTCTGGTGCTTGCCTTCCTCTGACTCTACACTAGCCTTGGGCTCTTCTGGACTTTGGTCCCAGTCTTGCTGTCCACTAGCTTGATTTAGCTCTCCACTAGTAGATCCCTCCTCCTCAACAAGCGTGTACGTCCCGTCAGGAAGATCTACACGTTATGCATATGCATTAGTTACAAAGTGGAGGTGAGAGATTTTATCATTAACCCAACTCTTGTGGGCCACATTCATCAAAACAACAAAGAAAACTTACATAAAGTGGGTGGTGAGAGTGAGCTAACAACTATTTAAAAGGGGATTGTGTGCACATTTATTCAAATTAACTTATTAAACTTCATTAAAAACAAGGGGTGGATTATGATGGACTAATTATGACTTTGATGGTGATTGTGTGCATATCTATGAAAGTTAAACTCATAAACTTCACCATCAGCATGGGGTTGTGCTTAAATTCATTTTAAACAGCAACTGAACTAAAACACCTTTAAATCAAATTAAAAGATAAAATAAAGTTATTTATTTCATTATAACTAGCTATGCATCCATAATTCATAAAAATTAAAAGAGGACTCCAACTGGCATGAAAATTTTACCACAGAAGCGTATGACCAAAATAAGCTTAAATATAAATTTTCAGCTCAATATCATTTATACACTATTTTAAATGAAAAAGACAAAAGACAGCCTAGATAAACTTCATTAATTCACACAAAAAGATTTACTAGTACTTTTGATCCCAAACTTTTTCTACAGCTCCAACATGCCAAAACTAAGTTCTAACCCAACATGTTCAAGTGGATTCATCATATATTTCAAGTTATGAATTTGACATCCATCACAAGCATAAATACAAAACCCTATTCAAACATGCTCCTAAATTCACCATTATTTTTCTAAAGATGCTTAACATCATGATAAAAGCCTAGGGTGCATTGGTTCTGAAAGAAGTTATATTTTGAGGAAACTATAAAAAGCATCAAGCTTAAATTAACATAGATCTTACAAAACTCACAACTAGAGTTCTACATAACAAACATGTGTGAAAATTGGTCACAAAACTGACCATGGAGCACACAACAACATATCCAAATTTCATTTCATTTGCATGTGTACATTTTGAACTACAACAAATATGCCTCAAACTGAGTTTGAATTTACATTTAAAAACTAAACAGAAAAACACTATACAACTTTTGTAAAAGTTGTAGATCTACTCACAAGGATTCCAGAACAGTTGGATTTGCATTTTTCCAATTTTTCTACAATTTTCTACGGATTTTTGAAGTTGCAGCTAGAACCCTATAACACATTTACAGACAGACCCTCGAAAGAAGTTTCAGAAATTACAGATACACCCTCGCTTCATAGAAAACACCCTGGAAAGACTGAAATCGAAGCAATGTAGTCCTCGGGCGCCATGGCCGGCGGAGAGGACCAAAATCCGGCGAGGAGAAGGCCGGGAAAACACCCTGGAAAGACTGAAATCGAAGCAATGTAGTCCTCGGGCGCCATGGCCGGCGGAGAGGACCAAAATCCGGCGAGGAGAAGGCCGGACTTGACCGGGAAAAGGTGGGGAAGTGATGTAGGTTCACCTAGAGCTCTGTTTCGATGGTTGGATGGACCGGAGGAGGTGCTGGCGAGCGTCGGCGGCGGATTGACCGCCGGCCGGCCGCTGCGACCTGTCTCCTCGGCGGAGCTCGGGCCAGCCCGGGATACCGGCGACCACACTGCTTCGAGGAGCACCAGGAGGCGCTACAGGAGGAGAAGGACGCTACGCAGACGGGCGGAGGAAGAGAAGTGGTGGCTCCGGCGGCTATGGCGACGACAGCGCTGTTCCACTCCGGAGCGGCCAATCACGGCGACGCGCGGGCATAGCGAGCAGGCGAGCGCGACGACGCGAACGAGGAAAGCACATCGGCATTCACTTTCTCTTCTTTTAGGCGCAGCACGGCAAGTGGGCGACCGCACACGCGCGTCGTTGCCTGGCAGCCGCGACGGCACGGCACGTGGACTCGTGCATGCGTGCGCCCGGTGTACGGCTCGGTGTAGGGCAGGATACACGGCGCGCGGAAGGGTCCACCACGACGGACGCGAGGATCCGTACGCCGGGGTGTGGATGTGGCGCCACATGGCAGAACGGCCAGCACACGCGCCTGGGCGCCTGGGCGCAGCGACGACGTCGCCTGCTTCACTTTCTATTCCATTTACGCATCTTCGAAAATGCCATACTCCAAAAAGTGACAACTAACTTGAAAATCTCCAAAAATAGAAGTTGTAGAGGAACTATAGCACTACAACTTTCCCAAAGGGCGACATATGTTTTGATGTTTGGTTTGACGGGAAAAAACGCGACGAAGTTGCAGAATTTCTCGGCCCCGGTTTACTGTGCGCAGCAGCTTCAACTCAAATTTAAGCGGCTTTGCACTCAAAATTTGAATGTCCGCCAATTATGAAAAATGTGTTCCCGGAAACAAGGAAAAACTTTTATATTGGCCGATTTTGAACTTCTATAGTAAAATTTAGAGAACGCGCAAGAAAACCGAATCAGCCTCTTGGATCCTTAGGGGTTTGACCACGTATTTGGACTTTGACCAAGGGCTTTTGTGCAAAAGTGTGCATAAACATGTCAAACATGCTTAGGAGCTAATTAATATTGATTAACACAACTAAATGAGGTATTTATCTTTAATAAACACCTGGGGTGTTACGTACATACCATCGCTTCTGAAGGATAAGAGCTCAAGGGAGACTTGTGGTGATTCGGCTGACCCTAAGGCATCCGACTCACTCTAGTTTACCTTGCTCTCGTCATGAAAGTGTAGTCAATGTTGTGCAGCGCCTGTGTGGGAGTTCTCAAGTGGATATGTCGATGATGAGTTCGAGAGAACTCCCCCACACTAGTGCTTGAACCTGGTGCTTGTTCTTCAAACAAAAAGTGGAAACAAAAGAGGGACTCTACTGGTTCAAGAACCATAGAGCCTTTATTCGAATTCAAATATTTTTGTTGTTTTTATTTTATTTTTATTTTCACCATGTCATTTGCTCGAAAGGGTTAGACCAAGATTACACTTTCATGCACAGAGTGGAATATACTTACCTTGGACCTTTGAGAGGTCATATGTACCACCTTTGCATGTTGTGCAACATGAATCTGACACCTCAACCTACCTTCCCATTTGAATTTAGCTCAATGACTTACCCATTCAAATTTGACAATTCTCTGCAGGGGTGAGTCAGCATATATGCAACCAAGATCTGTGAAAATATAACTCTAAGGTTCATCAATCAAAACTTGACACCATGTCTTGTTTTGATTGAAGAAGACAATTTTAACCTAAGCACCATGCTTAATTTAAAATAGTCTATGAATGTAAGCTCGAGCATACATCCAAACTAGAGCATATGAACAAAGATAAAGGAAGCATGAAAGCATGATCAAGCTATCATCAACAAGGGACATAAGCATGAGCATAAGACGGTGAACCTCGGGAACCTCTCGGAAGGGCTTTGTTTAATGTCAAAAGTAGTACTTACCTAGCTAGTGGGCAAGATGCAAGAGCTGACATCATCTCCACACCAGGATAAGATTTGGTGGAGGAGGAACTTTACTCAGGATGCTCGCATACCTTCCCCACACTTGAAGTTTGCATTGCTAGGCAACAAAACTCAAGTGTGTGGTGATCAAGCTTCCTGTTGTAAATGTTCTCTCACCAAAGTTTATCTAGGTGTTGCAGCTGATGTGGCTCACATGTTCATCGGCATCACTATCCATCTTTCTTCTCAATCTCCACCTGAAAGGTTAGTGACCAAAAATACCCGAAGGACAACTTATCCTAAAAACATGTTCTTGCTTTTATTCGAAAAGAGAAATAAAATCTATGCTAATCCAGGCTATCTCCTGGTAGTGCTTTGTTTATTTAAGGTCATAAGCTCGACCATGGGAACTTCATCTTGCAGCTATCATTGGTGGTGTCATTCCCATCTCACCACCAATCCTTGATGTATCAGTGAAGCTTCAGCTGCAAGGTTAGTGCCACAGTGCACACACGAAATCTGCAATGCTTATGGTAAACATATGCATCTACAATCAACCTTCCAAAAGTTTTGCAAATGAGGACCAGAAGGTGGTTGTAGCCCTCGTATGTGCTCAGTGCACTAAGCATAGCTGACTCTAGAGAGGCATGATGCGAGCATGGTTTATGTGGTAGACCAAGGATGAAACTACCATGCTCGTATGTGGAGTCCTTTCCTCCAGACTCCAGAGTCAGTGCCTTGAAAGGTTCCATGGCCCATGAATTCTCCATCTCAAGAGACTCATCGTGGACGATCAATGTTGACTCTCGATCATAATTGAAAGCAAAATGGTACGGGCCAGCGGGAAGAGGCTGAAACTCGGTCGAGAATGGTGACAGTCGTTCGTCTTCACAAAGGTGAAGAGGGTCTTCCGAGTCGTACTCATGAGGAGTAGAGGATTCTACACCCTCAATGAGAGCGAGATTGGATGACGTGAACGGAGATGAACGTGTCGTTTTCTCGATCGAGTTTCGCTGGGGAAGAGGCTTCGCCATGGGGTGTCCCAAACAGGGGGTAGCAGTGGCGGAAGTGGCTTCCCCAAGATTACCGTCTAGGCTCCCTATGGATTCCTCAAAGAATTTATCTAGTAGGGAGCCTAGGAGTAGATCAGAATCGAGGACATCGAAGATGTGAAAGTCTAAGCCAGCCTCAATCCCATCTATGATGAGTGGCACGGCACTTGCGATCCCCCGACATTCAAGAACGTGCCCAAAGGGGCAAGTCTCGAGGAGCATGTCGGATGGTGCTAGCGGAACTTTGCCTAAAAGAGTTTCCGCTAAGTGCCATGGCATGATGTTAACCTCCATGATGGGGTCACAAAGGGCCTCTATGGCAATCCCTCTCACAGAACAAGGAATAACCAGAGAGGATGTACTATCCCAAAATGCTTCGGAAAAGCGTATCGTTCCATCTGGCCATTCCTTCTTCATGGCCTCCTTAGGAAATGCTTCGTCAGGAGGATCGGGAGGCGAAGGAGATACCGTAGGTCTAGGGAAAGGTTCTGTCAAAGGATGTCTAGATGGTTCAGCATGGACAGAAACGGTTTCCCTAAGCTCTTCTTCCGGGTTTCCTTGGGATTTATCAAGAAGTTTTTCTAAGGGGAAACCTAGGAGAAGATCAAAATCCATGATGTCATAGATGTGGAAATCTAAGCGCACCTCTATGTCATCAATGGTGATCGGCACATCCCTAGCAATCCCTTTACATGGAAAAACACAGCGCCACATGGGGCTATGAAAAAGTCCATCAGTCGGGATCAAGGGCGTGTCACCCACCAGAGTATCCAAAAGGGCCTCTGGTATGATGCAAGTCCCAGCAGAAGGGTCATGGACAGCATCTATGGTGTTTCCTCTCATGGAACAATGGATGATCGTGGAAGTTGAACCAACCCGAATTGCTTCGAATGTACGCTTCTGAGGTGACCAATCCACTATCGTCCCATGATTCCAAACTTGATCGAGGACCTCATAAAGGTCCAACGATGTCGTAGGCTTCTCATGCCAAGAGTGATCTAAGGTATTTCTGATGTTTTGAGAAGGATCATCCTCAAATCGGGAAGAGAACTTCGAAGGTTGAATTTCTTCTTCCTTCGATGTTCGTGGTTCGGGAGAGGGCTCAACAAAGGAATCAAGGAATTCAGAGAATGAAAGCTCAGATTCGGCTATTGAGAGACTCTCATGGACCAACTCAGACTCTAGATGGGGTTCGTTGTAAACAATATGGGAAGAAGAGGTTTCTAAGAAGAATTCTAGGATCTCTCTTCTTTCCACTAGAGTTTGGTCTTCGAACGAACCTCCAGCTAAAAGGTTGAGCTCTTGTGCAGATTCCATGTCTATACGAGTATAAAAGGTATACGTCGCTATATCATCAGGTATAGACATGTCTGGGCTGGATGTCATAAGACGTAGGAACCTAGCCCAAGCTGCACCTATGGACTCACCCTCTAATTGCTCAAAGTCAAGGAGTTCACACGGCAAGAGCTCTATGCGTTCATAAAGGGAGAACGAGTCACAAAAGTTTTCTTGTAGTTCTCCCCAATTATTCACATGCTCTGTTGTGTGGGTGTACCATTGCTCCGCTCTATCTACGAGAGAGAACGGGAACAATTTCCACCTCAAAGTTTCTTGTGTCATGCCTAGAATTACCGGGCACAAACACAAGTCCTCGAACTCCTTTAAATGAACATTGGGATCATCACTGATCGCTCCAAAGAAAGGTCGATTCCGAACCATGGCTATAAAGCCAGGACGAAGCTCGCAGCAAGACAGGAAGTTGATGGTTGCTCTAAGACGAACTCGCCCCTAGGGGTAGAGAGGCTTTGACAGGAAGGCATCTCAAAGGGTAACGGGGGTGAAGGTCGAACAAAAGAAACAAAAAGGATATCTCAATGGGTAACTGGGGTGAAGGTAGAAGAAAACAAAAAAGATCAATACGAGGACCACTAGGTTCGAAGATAGATACAACAACCGTTCCCTGGCAACGGCGCCAGAAATGCTTGTTGGCATTTCTTAACGTCACCACTAGTTGTAGACCTAGAGGGAGCGTATAAGAACAATCGGGTATACCGCAAGCGCACGGAAATACCGCTGTAGCACTTCCCCAAGGAAGGTGAGTATTCCAAGGGTATCGAATCCAAGGAACGGCGTGTACTATCTCCTACTCTAGTATAGATGATCCAAGGACACAACACTGATTGATAGGATAGGTAGAAAGGATCTGCCTCGACCGAGCACAGAGTCTAGTTACGGTCTCTCAGGTATAGCACTCACTTCGGGCACCAAGCATAAGGCCTATGTACTGGCGACGAGCCCAACTCGGTACGCGACGTAGAGGGTTGACAAAGGGTCCAACAGGCTGCCACCACTACGGCCTACCTCTACGCTACGATCGTACGTGGTCTTCGAAGGATAGCTTATGGTCCAGACACCACGTCTACACCACTTACTATTACTACAAATCTGCAAGGGAGATACTGGCACTAGCTCAAGGTATGCTCTATCACTCATGCAAGATCACGAATGCACTTTGATCTAACTAGAAACATGCAGGAGCTTCACTTTACTCTAATAGACAAGCTGCCAAACTAGATGTAAACTTATGATCTAAGTCTACTGGATTGAAAGGGTTGTGTTCGAAGAACACAAGCCTCTAAACCAAAAACAAACGAAGAACACAAGAACAAAGTAACTAAGCATGCATACGACTTTAGTCTAAATAGGAAATATTGAAATACTCACTTTAGTCTAGTTGAAGAACAAAGGCACCGCTGAGGATCATTCTTGAGGAAGATGTCATGAATCATGACATGGCCTCAAGCCTCCCACCTCACTTCCTAGCACTAATCCTATACAAAGAGCTCTCCTCTCCTAAAGAGAGAGGCTCCAAGCCAAAATGAAGAGGAGGAGGAGAAGTGTGTGTTCCAAATGAGAGCCCCTCCCCTCCTATTTATAGAGGAGGGAGTGGATTGCTCGGAGGCTCAAAGTGCCCCAAAACGCCCGGGATCGCAGCAAGTGACCAATCAGGCAGCAGCACGTGGAAGGTGGGGATCAACCGACCCTAGGTCAGTTCGGCCGAACCCCCCCGGGAGGCCTTCTGTGTTGTGCTTTCTCAGGGTGGCTGCCATGTGGGCCCTGATGCTTGTCCTCCGTGCATGCCATGTTTCCTGGCGGTTTGGGTACTGAGTGGGCCCTTGGATCCATGTGATGTCCACGTGGCGATTCGTGATTCGTCGGGCTTGCTTCTCTTGGATTGATGACGTTAGTGATCCAGGGGAATCCTAGGTGGCATCCCCTCATTGGCTAAGCTTGAAGTACTTGGATCAAAGACTTGTGCTTTTACTCCTCTTTCTAGTGCTAATCACCTGTATTTGCATAATCACCAACACTTGTGGAAATGGTTAGTTTAAGCCCTATTCTATTGTTGATGATCATTTCTCATGCCAAAAAGGTACATGTTGACGGGTATAAAATGAGTGAAAAACAGCCGTCAACAATGAACATGATGAACAAGGTTTTCATGGAAGAACTGGACAAGTTCGTGGTGGTATTCATAGATGACATTCTGATCTACTCTGAGATAGTAGAAGAACACGAGGAGCACCTTCGAGTGGTGATGGAGAGGCTGAACAGTAGAAGTTGTACGCAAAGTTCAGCAAGTGTGAGTTCTGGATGGAGGAAGTTGCTTTCTTGGGTCACGTGTTGTCAGCTGAGGGAGTTGCAGTCGACCCTTCGAAAGTGGAAGTAGTTACCAAGTGGGAGCAGCCACTCACAGTGACAGATATTTGGCACTTTCTCGGGTTGGCAGGTTACTACAGGAGGTTCATAGAAAACTTCTCCAAGATAGCAAAGCCAATGACAGAGCTGTTGAAGAACGACAAGAAGTTTGAGTGGTCAGAGGCCTATGAGAGGAGTTTCCAGAAGTTAAAGAAGAGGCTCACGACAGCTCCGATTCTCACAACAGGAATCATGGTTTAAATATGTGAGTTGGATTTTATGGATTTTATTTGGTTTTGTTTGAGTGTGTTTTGAATTTGATTCAAATCAAATTCATATATAAAGTGTAATCATATATTCAAACTAATTTCAAACCTATCTAACTAACCTGGGCCTGCTAACAGTTACCAAAGTCTGCCAGTGCTCCTCCATCTTTTAGCCCACGAGCGCATGTACACCCTGATCTTCTGCCGGCCCACCAAGGCAACCCATCCAGCACAGCCCCGCGCCGCGTCTCTCTTGTCTCGCCGACGCGTGGGACCCACTGCTGGTCTTCATCTTCACCGACCGGTCCACGCGCTCACGCACTTGCCCCGCACCGCCGCCGCGCTCGCGCGCGCGCACCGGACAAGGGGACAGGCCCCCGACCGCGCCTGTGGCACGGAAGTCGAGCCAGGTGACCACGCCCGCGCACCGCCCGGGGATTTACCCCTTTTTCCCTCACCTAGTGACACACACAGGAGCCCGCCAACCACTGCCGCTCCACCATGTCGGTGTCCACGCCTAGTGACGCGCACAGCACCCCGTAGCAGCCAGTAGGAGCCCCCGCCGTGACCCTTCTACCCACGCTCGACGTGCTCGAGTAGCTAAACCCTTGGGCGAGGCCCCTGCTGCAAGGCATCTCGCAATTGGGGTCTCTCCCCTTTTGGTTCCCCTGTTCCGCCGCCAATAGGAGAAGAGAGGGGGAGAGGAGGAGAAGGGGGAAGAAGGGAAGGAGGAGCGCGCTTCACCGTCGCGCCACCTCACCGTCGCCGGAGCCTCGGGCCAAGGAACAAGCTGTCCGCGTCGAGCAGGAGCCGGAGCAGAGGAGGACGCCGCCGCATCAACTCGCCGCGCCGCCCTGAACTTCACCGCCGCTTCTCCGACGCTCGTCACGGCCACGCCTTCACCTCCGCCCCAACGTGAGCTAACCACAGGCCATGCTCTCTCTCCTTCACCTTGTTCTACCTGTGATGCTGCACCGGCCATCACGCCAAGCTCGTTCCGCGCGTTCACCACCGTGGCGCACCCCAGTCCCGCGCCGGTCGACGCCGTCTTGCTTGCGCTCTGCCGCACCGTCTCGTTCCGCTCTTTGCCTTGGTGTCTTTGCCTGTGACCTGGCCATCGAGCCGTATGCCATCACGCGATGGCCGTGTGCCGCTGTCCTTGCTGCGCCACGCCGCGGCTCTGGATCGTCGGGCACCCACGCTCCGGTCATTCAAGTCGCGTCCTCGCCAAACCGGTGCACGCACTTCTGTGAAAACTGAGGAAGCTGCATGGGTCGTAGCCCATTACAGCCCATGCACCGGCCCTTTTTCTTTTTCTCCTTTGCGCTTTGAAATTTAGTTCAGGGACCTCTACTGGACTTGGCTCATTTGGCCCAAGGGGCTGAGTCCAATGGGCCGTACTCGGCGCACTAACACTTTCGGCCCAATAAGGCCCACTAACCTATGACGCTGACGTCACGATGACGTCATGCTGACGTCATCACCTAATTTCAAAATTAAAATCCTTTTCTGATTTATAAATGAAATTGAAAATTAATTTATAAATCCTTTAACCTTTGAAAATTCATAACTAATTATTTATGAATCCGAAAAATATGAAACCAGTTTCAATATTTTTCTAAAAATGAGACGGCGCTGTTTGTAGATAGATTGGCTCTTTTTGGATCTTTTAAAATTGGGTTTCTTTGGATTTATGCTTAGTTGATTCCGGGTAATTTAGCGTCTCGTATCTCGTGCTGCACAGACCCGACCTACGATCCGAAGGAGGCCTACGACCCCGACTTCAACCCAGACAAGGACTACGGATGCCAGCCAGGTGTCATGTCACTCCCAACCATATAGATCTTATGCTTGCTTTAGTTGCTAGTGCTTAATTTACTACTTATGCATGTTTTAAAAATTGCATAGACAATTATTAGCCATGCCTTGGAATTGTTTAATCATGTCCTTGATATACCTACTTTTGGAACTAGCTACAGACCCTAGCTAGTTCCCGGCTTTATTCATCCATATATTTTACCCTTAGTTATGGATGGATCTCAGGTTTGGACTGAGATTGGGATATCTCGGTATTCTAGCGTGTGTTTTGGGTGAGTGTGTATCCTTGACGTGTTACCGCGAGAGCGAGCCGCTTTGGTTACTTGTGAACACCTGTCTAGGGGAGATGCCACCTGGCCTCCCGCCCTAGCGGCGTGTCATTCGGATGGAGTTAGTGAGTGCTCGCTCTTGCAATTAAGGACCGATCGACTGTGTGAGCTTGATCTTTGGGCTATTTTCGTACAAACCATTCGCCTTGTTATGGGCGGGGTTCAGTCTGAGAACTAGTAGGTGGATGGCATCCAGCCTGTAGGCGGATCGGTGTGATCGTGTGGGGGGGACGAGTTATACCCCCCGAGTAGACGTCACCCCAGCTCCTCTGGGGATGGTCTCACAGCTTCGAGGCCCTGCTGGCAAGTTTCGCGCCCCAGTTCAGGACGAGTCAGGCTCGGAGAGGCAGGAGAGTGCCGTCCACTGCTAGGTCTCCGGCCGTTAGGTAGGGATGTGGATCAGAGGCATCTGGTTCTGCCCTACTCGGCGGGTCCAGTTGTACAAACTCTGCAGAGTGTTAAACCTATAGCTATAGTCCGTGTCCACTGGTATGGACATCGCTTTCGATCTCTCACCTGGCTAGTAATCTTTTGTGCTACTTTCTCTCCCCTGTGTGTGTGAGCCCGGCATCGTGCCGTTGAGATGTGGGGATAGGAGTTGGTGACCCCACATCGCAGATGAGAGTGGGATGCTGTGTCTCGGTTGAGATCCAGTGTTTGGTGTTCCTTCCTTGGTTGGGGTGTTGACCCCCGAGGCGTTGGCCTCAGAGGTGTGGATCTCCTCGGAGATGGTGACCTCTCGGCAATTCTGCATTCCTTGATGTTGCTACTACTGCTTGCATAACCTTCTACAGCCATAAATAGGTTTACTCATGCATACTAGAATTATTCTCTTTTGCTTATGCTCTTTGTTGGGAAGCTGACATGACCTACTCGCTTATCGATTAGATGACGGGTTATCAGACCAGGAGCCAGACTATGACTTTGAGCACGATGGATGGGATGACTAAGGCCGCCCTACACTCGAGCTTGCCTTTGGGAGATGGAGTCTACTTCGCTGCATGAGAGCCGCTGTGTAGATGTTTACTCTGTTTGATTTAGTCCTGTTGGACTTGTACCCGGCATGTGCCGTAATGCTGTACTCAGATGCTTAATTATTATAATATTATTATGTGGACCTTTGTATATTCCCTTTTGTTGTACGGTTTTCTATACTTTCTGAGACAGGGATTTGCACGTGATAGCCTCCTGGGACTATCACTGAGGTGCAGGGATCGAGTTTCCATTCTCAGAAATCCGGTTCATTTCACATATTTTTAACTCGTTCAAGTTGTGTTAGGCTCGTTTCATCGTAGAGCACGTGTTTGTAGCAACATTTACCATGTTCTTTGTTTCTGAAAATTAAACCCTACATTAATTTGATTAATGTCCAATTTAACGTCTTTTGAATAAAATCAAATATAGGTTTACCTTCACCTTTTCTTTAACAAAAATTAACTTAATTAATTCAAACATAAATATGTTTTTCTTATAACTTGTTTAGCTCAACCTGACAGATGTTTTAACTCGTTAGTTGCTCTCATATAAAGTTTCTTTTATAAAGGTAAATGTTAATTTGGTATAAATTCTAATAAACTTTTATAAATAAAATGTGACTAGGATCAACTTGTGTTATGGAATCAAATATAATTTGAATTAATTCCAACAAAGGTTATTTCTCTAAAATACGCTTCATACATGTTTTGATTATATAAAATAAAACAAGCATGTAGTTCCTTCTTTCTTATAATATAATCTATATCGATAGTTGTGCCCTTATACGTGTAGCTTCATTTCGAGCGATCCTTGTGCTCTAGCGTTCGTAGCTAGCTTGTGTTAGCTAGTTGTACGCTTTATCAAAAAAATGGTTTTATTATCTAGTGTATTGTTCTTAGTGGTAGCATTGTGTTGTTTCAGTTGATCGATTGTTGCACGTAAAGGAATGTCTCTGAGCAGTGGAGCATCGGGAAACGGGCAAGTGTCCTTGACATCTTGCTATTTTATACCTTTACTTTTATACACTATGTTCACCTTTTCTTTATGCTTTGCTATACATTAGATGTCTAATATGATGGAAATCCCATTAAGGACTGTTTACTAGAATTTCATGATCATTACTTGCTTGCCCTTAGTGGTTACTTATATAGGTAGAATATGCTTAGTTTTCTCAACATGGGTTGGTTTTAATCTTAACTTGACTAATTTCTATGCAACATGCTAATGTGGGTTATGGGTAGCAACATGAACACCCTAGGCGACTCAGGCAAGTGATTTGAATGGTGGCTTGTGATGTGTGTTGCTTGCCTGGCCTGAGTCTATCTTATAAGGACCGGTCTATGGAGTGACCACCCAGGACTTACCGTACAACCACAAGAACTGGATGGGCTACAGTCTTGGCTACCCTGTTGGATAATCCAGCGGTCTGCGTTGAGAGGGTATGGGGACATGCGGCACCTTAGATATAAATGCACCTAGCACAGTGATGGGTTGAGCCCTGAGTGGGTCAATGCATGCTAAAGAACCAACTGAAGGCCTCGTAGCTGTTGACGTTTCTTATCACCACCAAAAGTGTACACCTTAAGGGAGCGTATAAGATCAACTGGTACACCGACGAGTATGAAAGAATTCACAAGCGCACATAAATACTGCTGTAGCACTTCCCCAGGGAAGGAGTATTCCAAGGGTTATCGAACCGAAGGACGGTGAGGTAACTAATCGAGCGTCTACCCAAGGACACCAAGCTAATACTGAGATAGGTTGGAGGTGAGAAGAACTTCCTGAGGTTCTTAACTCTCGAGATGGATCAACCGCCATGGATCTCACTTCGGGGCGCCGGTCCCCCTGGCTTTAAAAGGCACAAGTCGTTCCGACATATGGCCCTAGTCGGTACCTGGGCGCAGAGGATTTCAAAGGGTCCATCAGCTGTCACTACCGCGACCTACCTCTATAGTTACGTGAGAGCACGTGGTATTCGAAGGATAACCCGTAGTCCAGACACCATGTCTGCACCACCGACTACTACTAGAGCACGGGTACGTCTGTTGACCCGCAACAATGCTAAAGCACTCCGTATAAATACAGAGCGATGAACCCGTGAGAACGGTTCAGATCATACTAGTCATCAAGTTACGTTGTGACAGGAAGGTTTGGATGCGAACTAGATACAACACTTTTACTCAACTAAATAGGATCAAACATACAAACAGATACTTGCACTGATGCACTAGCTCTAAAGGATCAAAGCTATGTGTTACAAAGAACACAAGCCTCTAAATCATGAACGATTTAAGAACACAAGAACATATCATTCAATACAAGAATTCCACTTTAGTCTAAATAAGAAATGTCGAAATACTCACTTTGGTCTAAATGAAGAACAAAGACATCCATGAGAACTCCATCTCACTCCTCACTCCTACTCTATCTATCATAAATCCTAGTCTAGATCTCACCTCATCTCTACTCCACCACAAAGAGGTGAGAATCACCTCACATAGGCAGAATGGGAGAGAGGGAGAGCTACTCAAGGAGAGAAGTGAAGGCTTGAAAGCTTGGAAGGTGTGTTATGAGCCCCCTCCCCTTCTATTTATAGGCAAGGGGGTGTGAAGCACCGAGGCTCAAATGTCACCAAAACACCCCGGAATGCAGCAAGTGACCAATGGGTGAGTGACACGTGGAATGCCAGGATTAACCGACCAAAGGTCGGTTCGGCCGATCTTAGGATCGGAACCAATGTGGCACTTTGTGCTTTCTCCAGGTGGCTGGCAACTTTTCTGGCGGTTTGGGTAGCAAGTGGGCCCTTGGATCCATGTGATGCTGACGTGGCAGCGTGTGATTCGTCGAAAGTGTTTCATATGGATTGATGACATCATTGATCCAGGGGAATCTCATGTGGCAGCTTCTCATTGGCTGAAGCTTGTTTAGCTTGGATCAAGTATGCATTGATTCCTCTCATTTCCTTTGCTACATACCTGCATTCGTATAGACATCGACACTTGTGGAAAGTATTAGTTTAAGCTCCTATTCTAGTGTTGATGTGCAATTCATGTGCCAAAATGCAGGAGTTGACTGCCATGAAAATGGTACTTAACAGCTGTCAACAACTGCTTTACATAATTTAATTTGAGTGCTAAACCATTCCATGTTGTCTACCCTGAGAAGTCTCATTTTTGAAGTAGACACATGGCTCGGTGGCTTTGACATGACATGAGATAGCTTGTGGGTGTTTGCAATGATCTTTTGATCAGAATATGTGACCTAGAATGAAGTTTGTGTGACTTAGTTCACTTGGCATGTGTTGTTGATCATGTTTAGGTTTTTACACATGAGAGGGAAATTTTTCGCAAAATTGCTCAGATTGATCATAGCTTTATCATATATCTATATAGCTTTACTATCTTGATGGCTATGTTTTTACAGAACTATGAACTATCTTGCTTGCTCATTATCTCATTTGTAGCATTTTGTGGTGCTCATTATTTATTTGAGAAGCTCCTAGTTGAATTTTTCCGAATTTTGCCTTGATTCATGCATTATCAACAAGGGGGAGAAGTTTGTGCATGGAAAATACATCTAGGCATGCTCAGAAGGTTTTCAAACTAGTTTGGCAATTATCGGAGCAAAATTTGGTGGGGTGGTTAGATCAGGGCGGTCAGACCGCCTGGGAACTGATCTGACCGGCCAGGCGGTCTAACCGGCCTGGGGAGGCGGTCTGGCCGGCCAGGTCTGGCTGAGCACAAGTTGCTCTTTGTCATACATTTTCAAGTGGTATCTTTGCATGCATTTGTTCAGGGGGAGTTTGCATTCGCTCAGGGGGAGTTTGCATGTGTGCAGAGGGAGCTCTCTTATGTCATCTCAGTTTATGCTTTGTTGGTTTGCTCCTTTGTTTTGAGCTTGCTTTGTTTCAGTGGTGTCGAGCCATTTCCCTTGTCTTAGGGGACCGAGACTTTGGCATTCAAGTGATCTCGTTTTCGCCTTTGGTTCGGCTTTTGATCACTTGTTTGAGTTTTTGTTTGTTTCTTTTCTTTTTCTTATGTTATCTTGTGTTGGTGACTATGTGTGTTGTCAATGCACTCATCAAGGGGGAGATTGAGGACCTGTGTGTGTCTGAGGACCGGTGGATGGTCACTCTTCAGTGATGAATGATTGACAACATGGTGTGGATTGACTCTTGGCCCAGTATTACAGGTGCAGGTTGCGGCTTGATTTGCGTTGGTGTAGGTGAAGAACAAGCGTGAAAGGTCTATGCTTGTGCAGCCTCTGAGGAGTGGAGAGACAAGTAGGATTGGTTCGAGGGACCCGGTGGCCGATGGGATCATGTGCGGGCCGCACGCTAGCAAGAAGAGCAAGACGAAGTCGAGTACAAGGAGCTGGTACAGGGTACTAGCTAACAACTGAAGTCTGTGCTCGGGGTTTGTTGGTTTGGCCACAAAACCAACACCGAGTCGGTGTAGGGTAGCGGCTAACAACCGAAGTCTGCACGCGGGGTTTGGTGGTTTGGCCACAAAACCATCAGGAGGAGGGTTTCTCGATTTGGGCCTCAAAACCAAGCCCGGAGACTCGACATGACGTGGTCGGCCACCCAACACGATTACCCAAATTGCCCTCGGTGGGTGTGTATCTTACTATTATGCACTAGGGGTAATTTAGTCTTTTGCCTCCGCCCATATATAGTCTTTGGAGTGGTGGATGACAGCCAACTCTTGGAACCCTGATCATTTGGACCCTTTGGTTTTCCCCTTCTCTTAGTTTCTATAGGCTAGCTAGAGCTAAATTGCAAACCTCAAGTGGGTAGGATGAAGGTAGGTTGCTAGCCTCTTTGTAAAGAATCTTTCCTCAAGGTGTATCGAAGGTTTGGAGTTCATCCTCTTTGTCCCTTGTGATTTGCTTGTGATTACCGTGGCTTTTTTTTTGGATTTTCGGAGCCTTTTTGTGGGAAATTCGTAGGGAGTTGTTGGAGGTGTTTATTTGCAGGATTCCTAGTGGGATTCACTCATGAGTTTGAAGTGCCTCTTTTCTTGGTAATCTTGCCCTCAAATCCTGTGGAAAGTCCTTCGATTTTGGGGGTTTTCGGAGTTCTTTGTGTTCTTGAGGTAGAGGCACAAGTTTTGCAATTCCTTTTTTTCTAGAGGGTTTTGGGGCATGAGTTTCGAGCTAGAGTTCACCCATGAGGTGTTCCTACCTTCCCCAAAGTTTCTCTTGAATCTGTGGAGCTATTTGATCTATGACATCACTTGCTTCAATTGGAAATCACTTACCTCCCAAACTTTCCTCCACACACACCTTGATTGATGAGTTGATTCCCAAAGATGAAGTTGTGGCTATGATCAACAACTGTGATATCAATATCATCATTCCAAATGAGCCACAAGGCACCAGATTGGCCTTGGGCTGGAACAACAAAAGTTGCATTGTAATTAAACCAATTTTTAATAGTTGTTGTAGTGATTGAAGAATTCCTAGTTTCTGATAGAAAACATACATGAGCTTTGGTGCATTGTAATAACCTGGTGAGATGGGTCATAGTTGGACTTCGGAGGTTGCCACCCGAGCCTCGGTAGTTCCACGCCAAGTGTGTCATGACGCTAGCGTGGGAAAGATTTTGAGAACAATTGTGACAAGCAGGAGGACCTGTGGAGGGAGTAGTGGGGCAAGGCACAGTGGGAGGTGAACGAATCAGAGTGGGCATGGGGGAGGCGGCATGGGCCGGATAAGGAGGAACAGAGGGTGGAGGAGGATGATGGGGCACATCATCCACCGGGGCTGGGAGAGGAGCATCGAGACTTCCATTGACCATGGTGGAGATTGGTAAGATGGAGCGCAGAGTTGAGGCAAGAAAGCCAGACCCTACTGTCTTGTCAACAGGGTAGAGCATGGCAGCACCAACTTGAATCAACCGTAAGAGAAAACCAACAAGGCCAAAAGAAGTGGAGATTGATCTGATCGGAGTAAGGATTGATGATTGGAGGGTAGAGGAACAAAATGAAAGGTAGATCGAGAAGGATTAGGGAAGAGGAGGAGATAAACACGGCATACACCTAGTACTACAAAAAGCTTACCAAAGGGGACGCGAGATAGATGACTAGGTAGGGTGCGAGGAGAGGGTTCAGGATCTATGCTTAGATGGGAGGGAGATGGCCGGAGTAGGGAGATCGGCCGGCGGCGGACGCACCCGCGGGTCGCCCAGCCCCTTATTTCAACACTTACATAGAGGGGTGCTAGAGAATGTATTAGGTGCTCCCACCCTCTCACATACTCCTATGTTCCCAAGATTAATAATTCACTAAAAAGTTCATGAACAAATCAACCAAAAATATGAATGGATGAAGGATGCAATGATTCATGTTCATGCAAAGTTTCAAGTTGAACAAAAAATTGTGTAAAGAGAAACAAAAACTACAAAGTCAGCATGTTATAGGGTCGGATGCACTATTCATTAGAACCCGCAAACCCGCATCTATTCAACTGGAGATTTGTCTTTTTTGTTTCTCCACGTACAAATTCTTGTTCAATCTGAATTTTTCCATGAACTTAGTTCGATGCATCTTGTACTCATTCACATTTTTTATTGATTTTTTCATACACTTTTTAGTGACTTATTAATCATGGGAGTATGGGAGCATGTGAGATGGTGGGAGCACCTGATACATTCTCAGGGGTGCTAAACTTGAGCAGAATAAATTATGGCATGATTTCTTTGATTCCAAATATAAAGGAGGTAAATAATATTAGACAATATAGGCCCATTTGCTTGTTAAATGTGGATTATAAATGGTTCACCAAAGTACTAACCATGAGACTTACACCATACACGGAGAAATTTTGATTAGTGATACTCATACTGCTTTTATTCCAGGGAGATATATCCTTGATGGAGTGGTGATTCTACATGAGATACTGCTTGAATTGAGAGAGAAGAAGAGCCAAGGTATCATCCTGAAACTGGACTTTGAGAAGGCATATGACAAAGTCCATTAGGACTTTATGATGGAGGTGCTAAGGAAGAAAAATTTCCTAGGAAAATGGGTAGAGTGGATGAAACAAATACTAGAGGGAGGCAGAGTCGGAATAAACATAAATGGGACCCTGGGAGTTTTCTTTAACACACATAAGGGTCTGAGACAGGAAGACCCACTCTCACCACTCTTGTTTAATTTGGTAAGTGGTGCATTAGCCACAATGCTGGATAATGCACGGGTGGCTGGAGAAATTAAAGGTCTGGTACCCCATCTGATAGA
This sequence comes from Cenchrus fungigraminus, assembly GCA_036936925.1. Classification (NCBI taxonomy): domain Eukaryota; kingdom Viridiplantae; phylum Streptophyta; class Magnoliopsida; order Poales; family Poaceae; genus Cenchrus; species Cenchrus fungigraminus. The sequence goes on from CM072773.1 coordinate 119,899,200, forward strand.
GGGCGGAATAACTCATTTACAATATGCGGATGATACGATTATTTTCCTAAACTGTGATGATCAATCCATTCTCAATACGAAATTTCTGTTGTGTACTGTTTTGAGAACATGTCTGATTTGAAAATCAATTATCAGAATAGTGAGGTTATTATTCTGGGGAGTTCTGTAGAGGAGTCTTCAAGAATCGCCGAAGTGTTCAACTGTAGCATAGGGAATTTTCCTATAAAATACATTGGTATAATGGTCAACAATAAGCATATGTCTGTTTCTGATCTCAGTTATATCTCTCAAAAAGTGGAGAAGAGGGTGCCGACTTGGCAGAGTGTGGGTCTATCTTCTGAGGGAAAATAATTCTTATAGAATCTTGTCTAAGCTCTGTACCTAATTATTCAATGGGGGTGTATTTTCTTCAGGATGAAATTCACCACAGGATGGACACGGCTCAAGCTAATTTCTTCTGGCATGGTCCACATCTTAAAAAGAAATATCACATGGCTAAATGGGAGTTGATGGCCACTCCTAAGAAAGCGGGAGGGGCTGGCTTTACAAATACTAGAGTCATGAACAAATGCCTGCTTGCTAAAGTGGATTTTCATAATAGAGAGAGGGATGATTCCTTGTGCTGTAATCTGTTGAGAAACAAATATTTGGGTGAGAAGGGGGGGTTACAGTTATAGAAAACAGAATGGTTCTCAATTCTGGAAGGGTTTTATATCAATTAGAGAGGATGCTGCTAAAGGTTTGACTTATATTGTGGGTGATGGAAAAAGGGTGAGATTCTGGCTAGATGTATGGCATGGTGATTGTCCACTGAAATTTATCTTTCCTGAGCTCTTTGCTATTTGTAATCAGAAGGGAATGGTCTATATCCAGAGTTTTGAGGAATGGTAATATCAATTTCAGCTTTAGAAGAAACTTTCGAACATTGGAAGAGAGGGAATGGGAAGATCTCCTAAGTGTTGTAGAGGGTGTAACTTTATCTCAATCATCAGACTCAGTGAGATGGGCCTTAGAAAAGTCTGGCAATTTTACCACAGCATCACTTTATAATGAACTTACCTTCCCAGGTGTAGTTAACAGATGGATGATGAATATATGGAGAGCAAAGATACCTTTGAAAATTAAAGTTTTCCTTTGGCAAGTTTGTAATGATAAAATTTAGTCTGCTGAACAACTAAAGAAGAGAAATTGGGCTGGACCAATTGAGTGCAAACTTTGTAATCAAATAGCAGTACTGAACATATTTTTATCCATTGTGTGCTGGCTAAATTTTGTTGGAGTATATTCAGAGACGTTTTAGAGTGGGCGGATTCACTAGATAGCATGGTAGAACTTCATGAGAAACTAGTAGAGGGGTCTATTGGAGCTAACAGAAACTTTGTTTTCCTTTTTGGTTGCCTAGCATGGAGTCTCTGGCTTATTAGGAATGATCTGGTTTTTAATAAGGAGACGACTACACGGAGAGCTCTCTCCTTTTAGTCTTAGGTGGAGAGCCCTCCATTTTTGGCATGTTTCCATTTTGAGCTGTGTCCACCATCCATGCATGCATGCATCCCAAACTATTTATGAAAAGAGATAGAAGAGGAAAAGGAGCAGGCAACGCAATCTGGTGGACCGCGGGCCAACAACGGCCTCGAGGGAGAGATTCCCACGGGCCACGCGGGAAGAAATTGAGCACTGTTGTGAGCTAGGGAATAAAACAAGGAGGACCAGCTCATAATAAAAAGTAACAAAAAAGCTAACTTATCATAAACTAATAAAACATTGGATTTGCTGTCATGCTGACATTGTTGCTGCTCGTTGGAGCATAATGAATCTATCCCAGGCGGTAATCACAACGTAAAAAAGAGATCAAATCAGATGGAAAATAGGATAGAAACATCGTTACGATACAAACAACATCGAAGGGAGCAAAAGGTCCATGTACACATCCTTTCAGCACACAAAAGGCATGATTCATCAACTAAGATCCAGAATTCAAGTTAAAAATCTGAGTACATTCATCAGATGATGAGTGAGCCATATATAACACATTAAACTATGTACAAAGCCTGATTTGATTGCTGTTACATCTTTAAGTGCTTGCGTCCGCATCAAGATAAACAAATGGTGCATGCATGTGATTCATTGAGCCTCAAATTTATATCTCTATTCCTGAAAAGAAATCAAACAGTCACAGTTATGAGGCCATTCCCATTATCTGCCATCAGCGTAAAAAAGGAAATAAAGTGATAGCACAATCTAGTATGATGCATCAAGATTTAACCAAGTGTATTAAAAAGCAACAACATCTCATTCAGCAATGTCAAAAATAACTAATGCTTACAGTATGTTAACTGTGTATGTATCTATGTTTGTCAACCTAGTATGCATGTTGATCTCTATTTTGTTTTGTTCAATTAGAAGCATATTCAAGTGTGAGAACGTGCTGGAGATTGACCAGGAAGCAAGAAGCTAGTGAGACAGAGTTACTTCCTCCTGAATAACTTCGTAGTCATGAGTTTTTCCCTGCCGAAACTATATTTTATACCTTTACTTTATACTAGTACAAAAATATGCTAAAGTTACTTCTACTTAAATAAGTAGAATAGGAGGGTACTTCCTAGTCAAATAAGCTTCATGAGAAGTTACTTTCTACTCAGATAAGCAGCATTGAGAGGGTACTTCCTAGTCAAACAAGTTATATGAGAAGTTACTTCCTAATCAGATAGACATCATGAGAAGTTACTTTCTAGTCATATAATCAGTATGAGAAGGTACTTTCTTGTCAGATAAGTAGCATGATAAATTGCTTTCTTGTAGATAATCAACATGAGAATGTACTTATGTGACTTTAATTGTTACCTTAATTCTTAAGTGATAAGAACTAAATAATAAAGCAAAAATGAACACATAGGAGTGAAAAAACCATGAGTTGCTTTGATAATGTGGAGACATATGCTACATGGAAAAAAGCTTTGAGTTACATCATGACAACACGTACACAATAATGTGAAAACAAAGAACTACTACATTGTGTTGTAAGCATGTTGTTAATATGCTAGCATAAAGATGGCAATAGCAACATGGGTTACATCCAGCCCAATAAGAGTTCACAACTAGTTATTTCTTGTGTCAATGAATATATGGTTAGTTACTTTGCATGGAATATAAGTAAGGAATTAGTTACTTCCTTAACTTTCAAACTAAATTCAAGTTACTTTTGATTTGGTTTAGAAGCATGAATTAGTTACTTCTTATGAGACTACATATGAGGTAAGGTTACTTTCTACAATATTCAGACTGAAATCTTATTACTTTTTGTATGATTCAAATGTTTGACTAGTTCCTGAATGTTCAGATTAAAGGGAGCTCCTGACAAGGGCTAAATAGTAAAGCAAAAAGAAAACATAGAAGTAAAGTTTATAAGTTGCTTTGATAGTGCAGACATATGCTGCATGGAAAAGATAGCAATAGCAACATGTGTTACATCCTATATAAAAAAGATTCAGAACTAGGTACTTCTTGTGTCACAGAATATATGATAAGTTACTTTGCATGGGATATAAGTAAAGAATTAGTTACTTCTTACGAGAATGCATATGAGGTAAAGTTACTTTACTTCCTACAGTAAGTTAAGGTGATCACCATACCAAAGAACCATACCACATCTGGACGTTCAGATACCTAAGTTCAGTTGAAGCAATTGAAAGAAAATCTCACTAATTCAATTTAATTATCAAAGTACCAGATGACCACGGTTTCATTAGCAACACCTTGCTACTAGGACCCAAGCAGGACAAAGCACTAACCTTGGGCCTCTTCTTTGTAGAAGTGCCATGAACAGTAGCAGGCACACCCTGACTTTGAACACTGATTCTTAATCCCTTCTTCTTCAAAGAACAAATATGGATCAGTTGCTGACTTGGATACACCTAAAAAATGGGAAAAATATGTAACAATAATGATCAGAACAACTTATTGAAATAATGGCAGAATTTAAAATGTAAGATATGATCTAAACAAGAGTAGGTGCTAAGCTTGCATGCATCGAGGGGGCCACCAAACCGAGAATTATAGGGTATCCACAGTGAGAAAGAATCTCACTTCCCACGTACTGCATCCCAGCTCTGTTGGATTTTTATGATCCCATAAAAGACTTATGCATCTCAGCACCCACTCAATTTTTTTTTGTGATATACCTGTTGGGAAGACTGGCTGTCCAAGAGCACACAACTATCACAAAAAAAATAAATGTACTGATACTGCCTATTTGTATGGAACCATGAGACGTTTACAGTGTGAACAGATGGCTACTTACTAGCTATGTATTTTAAATACATTGCTAGTTACTCCCTATGCATTTGAAATTAGAGAACTAGTTACTTTTAACTTAATGGGGGATAATTAATTACTTCCAATTTCATGTAAACTAGTGACTAATTACTAGCTGTCAAGGGACACTGCTGCTCAATATGAACGAACTGCAGAATGTTGGTTGGAGGGACTTAACTTCATTTCTCATGCAAACAAATGATAGTTACTTCCTAACTAATATAAATAGTTGTCTAGTTACATCCTATGTGTTTTAATCAGAGACAAATTACTTTCTGTAAGGTGTAAATGAATGATAAGTTACTTCCTATGTGTGCCAAAACCAGGGATATGTTACTTCCTAGTGTCAACAAATGATTAGTTACTTCGCAATAACAGTAGACATGGATTAGTTACTTCCAGGGTTATGATCAGCAGACAACGCCACTCCCGACATGTACTGATCAGCAGACAACGCCACTCCCGACATGTACTGACACTATGCACCTACAAAATGGTTCATGGGTAGGGATAGACTATTGACTAAATGTGAAAAGATCTAACAGTACCCCATCTGCTAGCTACATCTATCATGTTATCTTATTTGCAATATATGTATGCCTCCCCAAATAACTTATGCGCTTGTATCTATCCAGTGTATACTCATTACCGGAGCTAGTAGCTCAAATATGATTAATGGAACAAATGATGTTGTATACAGAAAGTCTAACAAAAAGGGACCACATTCTTCTAATAATTGTAATATTAGCAACAATATTCTAGCTAACATTGCAGTGCAAACAAATTTCCATGAACCGGCAAAACTTACTTAATTGGTGTGCCAGGGGCATACAAAGGATTTTTTGCAACATACTCCACATATAGGTTGTAGATATGCTTCAATGAATCTCGCCGATCACCAGTCCTTGGATTTGTGATTAGAATAAGCTAAAAAAAAGATGGTAGAGTTAGTAATCAAGTATAGCTTTGGACAAAGGAGTATTGTACGTCTATCTGCTTGAGCACTACTATCCTAAAGAAATGACTTACAATTGAAAGAGAGTTTGCCAAGTGGAACAAGGCATAAAAAAACAAGGTTGCATTTCACCACTGCTTCCTGCAAGGTAATTCATAAAGTGAAATGAATCCTCAAAAAAATAGGATATTGAACCAATTGAATCCCTTTCCAGTTTGATAGGTACCTGATCGACATTCTTGCTCTCGGGGTCTGCAGGTAAACAAAAGATGTCAACACTTCTCTATTCTCAGAGGTCGGAGCTAACAATGACATAATGTAGAATCATATACAATGTTAACAGTGCTCCATTTCAGGTTTCAGCCAATGGTAAATCCAAAAAAGTGGGAGGTTTACCCTACTGCTGAGTTAAAGATTGCGACTAACTGTTTCTTAAACAAATTTATAGTTTTCCATTTCCAGATCATAACTACAGAAGAGAAGATGCATGAAAGAATTGGATGGGAGTCTTCACCTGAAGTATAAGTGTTCCAATTGTCACTTGACCATGAAGTGTGTTTGTGCTGCCTTTTGACTTGTGACTTGCGACGTGTGTAGGGGCCTCCCAGGAATTTCCAAATTTTTTTTGATGTTGGCATGCCCCTCCCCCCTTTAGTCCCGGTTGGGCACCCGGTAAGAAAGAGGGGAGCCTTTTGTCTCTATGAATTAGTCTCTAGAGGTCTTTAGAGAGATTGTTCTTACCAACCGGGACCGAAGACCTTTTTCCACTAGTGTAAGAATCTCGCCACGGCTGGCTCTCGCTGACGTCGCCGTGAATCGACACGTCGGCGCGTCGTCGTAGAGCACTGTACTGTAGTGGCAAGCTGAAACGCGATAGCAGAAAATTCAAAAGCTAGCACAACGCCTAGGTCGTTCCAAGCGTCTGACGGCCTACTATATACTCCTACCTTGCTTCCACGAAGTGGCGCGCTGTGATCTCGATCGTCTTCAAGCCGTTTCACAGTTCACACGTCTACTAGCTAAGCGCTCACCTTTGCAGCTGGAGCACGGCGAAGCAGGATGCGATGCCCGCTGCGAGGCTACAAGAACGAGCCCGCGTCACGGCCTTTGGGGGGTCCGTGCACCCACTTCTCCGATCCTGATAAGCAGAGAAGCCAGAGCTAGCACAAGCAAGCGCTCTGATCCGTCGCCGCACCGCACGCCATGGCACCCCGCCGCGTCGTCCTCCTGCTCCTGGCCGTCGTCGCCGCGGCGTGCTCCCTCCCCACGTTCACGTCGTCCTCCTCCCCCGTTGTCGTCCACGCCGCGCGCGACCCGCGGTTCCGCGACCACCTCATCCGGCTCCCCGCCGCCGCCCCGACCTCCGGCGCCCAGCTGCCCACCGTCGACGATGGCGGCGCTCTCAACCCCGCCATCCAACGTACGGTCTACGACTACGACGTCATCACGGCAGCATCTTCCGCGCCGTCCCGCCTCCAGTACTACGACGGCGTCCCCGACGACGCCAACGCCGACGCCCAGGAGGCCGAGCCGCCCACCATCGTTGACGGCGGCACCCTCAACCCCGCCATCCAGCGCACCATCTACGACGACGTCGTCGTCACAGCAGCATCTTGCTCGCCACCGTCCCGCGTCCAGTACGATGTCTTCGTCCCCGCCAACGCCCCGACCTCCGGCGCCGACGACGACAGCGAGCTCAATGGCGCGGACCTCCTGTTCTTGTTCTACTGCTTCTGCCTCGGCTTTCTCGTCAGCGCGATCTCCCACCTCGGCATCATCCTCATCGTCCACCAGAGACGGCGCCTCATCAGCGAGCGACAGCGCCTTCCTGATCAAGAAGGCCGAGGCCGCCCGCGCTCTGGCCGGGGCCGCCAAGCTTAAGGCCGGCAACTGAGAGGCCGGGCCGCCGTGGGTGCGGTTAGCCTAACAAACCATCGCGCCAGCCCAACTCGGCCCAAGTTCACGTGGCCCACGAAAACCCATCGAAACCCTAATCTTCTTCTTCCCCCAACTCATCTTCCTCGCGCCGTCTCCTCTATTCTTCCCCGCGCTGCCTCCGCCCTCCTTCCCCGTCTCCGACGGCTCCTGCCGCCGGATCCGACGGCCGCTCCCCCCGCACGCTAACACGTCCGCCGTCCCTCTCCTTCCTCCTCGTGCCTCCTCTCCGGTGCTGGCCCCCGCCTCCATCACCGACCGCCACCACGCCGCCCACCGCCACGGCGCGGTAGGGTCTTGCTGGAGCTCCGCCGCGGCGGCCGCGGCGGTGGAGCTCCGACGAGACCCTACCGCGCCCGCGGCGGCCTCCTGCTTCCCCTTCCCCCGCCCCTGCCCCCGTCGCCGGAACCCTAGCCGTCCGCCGTCGGCGAGCTTCACCCCCGCCATGACCTGGCCCGGCCGCCGCCCCCACCGCCAGAACCCTAAAGGCCGCCCAGCCCCCATCTCCACCTGGCCGACCTGCCTCCCCCGGCCGGCCCCTTTCTATGGCCGGAGGGAGGAGGAGGGTTCGTCGGTGCCGCCGCTGGTCGCCGTTGTCGTTGTCATGGGTACCAGCGCAGGGAAGAAGATGAAGCCGAGAAGTCGTCGTCGTCGTCACGGGGCCGAAGCACCGGGAGGTGGAAGAAGCACCTGACAAGTGGACCCCACCCTGCGCCCCGCACCCCTGCGTCCAGCCGCGCCTGCGATGGATTGTTATCCATCGCAGGCGTGATGTATAGTCGTCACGGGCCGCCGGCCCCGAGCACAACGCTGCGTTCTGCTAACTAGTAACTACAAATGTCTACTAGTATAGCTGCTACTCCCTCCACGTTTAGGACAAGAAATTTAGTTCATTTTGAACTAATTTTCTTATCCTAAACGTCATATATTTAAGGACGGAGGTAGTACTTGCTAAGCTCGTTGTCTTCTCGCTACTGCATATGCGTCATGCGTGTACTGCTACGTCTAAGTACCATACGTATAGCTAAGCTCGATCTCGATGGTTTGCTTAACTCGATCGCTCCCTCCGTCCCAAAAAGAATGGCATTTTAGGATTCAAAATTTGTCCCAAAAAGAATGACATTTTACTTAATTTGGTATGTGTGCATGTGCATGTAGGCATGCAACAATCAATTAGCACCTAATATGGCAAATAAATAGGGGCAATGTAGGTCATTTGACCTCCTTAATAATCTGTCCTAAAATACCTAGAATGACATTCTTTTTGGGACGGAGGGCATATCGTTCCTACCTGATCTTTCGTTGGTGGTGTAATAAGATGAGCTGCATGCATGCCTGATTTTATGACCAGTCCTGAATTCCCGATGGCGTTACTGATGATCACCGTTAGTTCAGTCAGCTCTCGTTCATTCTCGGTGCGCGTATAGTAGTGTAGACTCCTCTGCATGCAGCAGATGTCATGCATGTAACTAGCAATCTTGTGTCCATGGATGCTTAACTAGCGCTGCGATCTTGCCCGTTTTTCCTAAACTCGTGGAGTCGTGATGCTCACGCAGACGATCGAGCTGATTTCTGGATGGCCCATTCCGAACCACCCTACACATACCACATCATCGATCAGAAGCTTTATCACTCGCTCCGACCGGCAGGCTGCAGGTATGTGAAGCGGTACCTTTTGCCACACTCTCGTCGACCCGAGGCGTGTGTGAACTGTGTTGCAGGGGCGTAGCCAGGATTCAAACATTGGGGGGCCAATTAGTCATAAAGGGGGCCAAATAACCAATTTTTAAGCCAAAATCAACTAATTTTTACTGATTTTGCACTAATTTTACTGATTTTGTACTAATTTTTTGAGTTTTATAATGGTAATTTGTTGTATTTTTGAGCATTAGGGGGGCCAGGCCCCAGCCTGCCCCCCTGGCTCCGCCCCTGCTGTGTTGTGTTGTCCCAGATACGAGCAAAGGGTACGTAAAGGGCGGCAACTAGCTAGCTACAAGGAGACGCAGTCGAGCACTGAGCACCACCGCGCGTACCACAACTCACTACTAGAAAAAAGCACATCTACCGGGTGGCAACCCACATTAGTGCCGGGTGGCCACTCGATACAGCTAAGGCGGCACTAATGTGGGCGGCCACATTATGTCGCACCCATTTTTCCGAAGAAAACCGAATGCATCTCATATGTGTGCTAGGATCAAAATTTCACACATATGATAGACTCATGAGTGTAATATCACAAAACAATGCTCAAAACGTACAGAAAAGGTTTATTAACTTTTATTACACTCACGAGGGTAGACACGAAGGTCTTTACACGAACAACCATAATTATGAAGACACGACTTCATCTTCATCTTCCACAGGCATCTGACTGGTTGATCGCATGCCTCAGAACTCCTCGTAGTCGATGAAGTACTCCACTCCAGGGTTCTCCTCTGAACAGCGTAACAAAGGATGAGTACACTTATGGTTGGTACTCAGCAAGACCACAGAAATAACCGGAAAGCAATATTAAGTCCATTTTTAAGTTCATTAATCATGTGAGGGTCCAGGCCGCTCTTGACCGTGAGCACGGCTGATCGATCAGTTTTACAGTCTGCAGAGGTTGTACACTTTCACCACAGTTCGCGTAAAAGTTCCGAAGAACTTTGAACCCAACCACGCATGTGCTGATCAGGCACAATACCACACTTCCGAGGTGTGATTGCATAGGGACACTACAAAGCCTTTATAAAGATATGCAAAAGCACCAACAACCCACGACAATTACAGCTCAGGGCGGACCATAACCCTCCCTAATGGTCAGCACCTTAGCAAAGGCTGCTACTGAAGGACCGATTAGGCGAACCAGCGAGGGGGGGGGAGTGAATGGGAGCCGATAAAAATTCTTCTCGAAGGAGATGAGGACTCCAACAAGACGAACACGGCTTCCAAATCACGTCTCCGACTCAACTACCCAAGTTGGCCAAGACCACGCAGCCACTGGAGTGCTACTGGTCCTAGGAACCAACAACCACCTTCACAGACTCGAGAACGCAGCGGAACACCAACTCGAGCACCACTGACCTACACCGGTCAGGCCGGTGAGCAGCACCGGTCAGACCGGTCCCTGCTGGTAAAACCTGAGAACTTCCACAGAAGGCCCCTACACCGGTCAGGCTGGTGTAGCTCACCGGTCAGACCGGTTCAAGCCAGGAAACCCCAAATCCACCAAATAGGCCTACCGAGCTCCAAACTGACCCAAACTCGAAACAGCAGCAACACGGGACAACAACGAACTCACCCAGACGTTCACCCGAGGCAAAACCCACAGAGCCTCGGCACCGGTCAGACCGGTGAGCAGCACCGGTCAGACCAGTCAGGCTGGGCCGCTCGGGGATGAACAGCACCCGCGGGTCAACTCCCCCAAATCCAACTCCCGATCTCCCGAATCGCTCAACGGATTTGTGCAAGACTTTGGGGATAGTAGGAACACCTCATGGGCACTCCATAGCCAAGATTTGGTCCATCAAAACTTGCTAAATCAAGAGGAATCGAAGAAATCCCACCAAGAACGCCTCTAACCCTAGAGCCACGAAAACCCCAAAATCGAGCCTCTTTACTCACTGATTTGGGAGGGGAATCAAAGGGAAAAGAACCACGAAGGGTTCATGCATACATCCCCCACCAAATCCCAAAGAGAAAGGCCTTGAAATCGCTCCAAGAAAATCGCCAAGAAAGGGCTCCGAAAATCACCAAAAAGGAGAAATGGGAAAGACACATCCAAGCCTTGAGGAACCACGCCGAATCATCTATACATACCACAGAGGTTCATACAAGGTCTAGCTTGCCGCCCGATCATCCTTCCCTCTCACAAGATCTCACCATGAAGCTCTCAAGCTAGTCCTAAGAAAATCCTAAGGAAAATAGGAAGAGAAAATAGGAAAGCAAATGAGCTAGGGTTCCAAGAGATGGCTGCCATCCTCTCACCCCTTGGGTTATATGGAGGCAACCGAAAGACTAAAATACCCTTACTAGCTAACTAGGGATACATGCCCCTCAAGGGCGAATTCGGAAATCTTTGTCTTCGCTCCATCGGACGGATGCCCAGCGACCGCAAACTTGCTTAGCCTCGACGCAAGCCTTGCGATCCCGACACGTGTCCTCCTCTTCGAAGATTCCGGACTGCGTCGTCGCACACCGGTCAGACCGGTCAGACCCACCGGTCAGACCGGTCTGGAGCTGCTGCACCTCTGTCTTCGGTTCTTCGGTCTTGGCTTTGTGGATCAACTAAGGAACCCAGTGGTTTTCTGGTGAACCACCGGAAACCCCGCGAACTCGGTGTAGCCTCCGCCAATTACCACTCATGACTCGGCTCCCATGTAGTCCCGGCTCGACCTTGGTTTAGTGGCTCAACCAAGAAACCGTCCATGACTTCATCTTGCTGTTCTTGCCACCATGCGGCCCGCACTTGACCCCGCTGGCCACCGGGTCCCTCGAACCAAGCCTACTTGTCTTCTCCACACCTGGAGGCCTCACCGGCAACGACCTTTCGCGCTTATTCTTCACCTGCACCTGCACCAGTCAAGCCGCAACCTGCACCTGCAATACTTAGCCAAGAATCAGTCCACACCACGTTGTCAATCACTCATCACAACAGGAAGCGACCATCCACCTATCCTCGAACCACACCTGGCTCTCAATCTCCCCCTTGATGAGTGCATTGACAACACACACGTTTTGGTAACCAAGAGAAAAGGAAAAGAAAAGAAACGACTAAAAGAAACTCCAACAAGCGATCGAAAGCCAAAGAAAAGGCAAAGAGCAAGATCACTTGAAGAAGACAAATCTCGGACCCCTTAGGCAAGGGCAATGGCTCGACACATCTGAGACAAAACATGCTCAAGCAAAGAGCACAAACCAACAATCCAAAGCTCGAAAACCACAAAGAGCTCCCCCTGCACACATGCAAGCTCCCCCTGAACAAATGCAACTCCCCCTGGACGAATGCATGCAAACCTCTTCGCAAACAGAGCAGCTGCTTCAGCTTTGCTCTGACCAGTCAGACCGGTGGACAAGATCGTCCAGCACCTGGGAACTACACCGATCAGACCGGTGTACCTCACCGGTCAGGCCGATGCCACCTGGGAAACTACCCAAGCTCAAAACTAGCCCGAAACCACTTGGAAAGTTTCTAAATGCATGCAGCAAGCCAAAACAAGCTCAAACTTCTCCCCCTTGTTGACAATGCATGAATCAACCCAAAAATGCAAAAAATGCAACCTAGAGCTTCTCAAATAGACAAAATTCAACAAAGGATGCCACACATGTCCAAATGAGCAAGTTAGATACTCTATAGCTTCGTAATGACATCAACTACAAGATCACCAAGTTTCACAACCATTGGGCGAAACTAAGATAGAATTGAGCAATTTTGCGAAAAATTACCCTCTCATGAGCAAAGTCCTAAACATGAGCAAAACATGTCAAAATGGCAAAGCCACACAAACTTCATGCTAGGACAACCATTCTAAGCATAAGACCATCATAAACACCCACAAGCACCTCATGTCATGTCAAAGCCACCGAGCCATGTGCCTACTTCTATATATGAGACTTCTCATTGGTAGGCATCATGCAACGATTTAGCACCCAAAGCAAATTAAAATTAGCACATATGACATGGGAGCACATTTTCCAAGCAATTTACATTTCATTTTCAGATTTATAGTTGGTACATGAAATGTCTTTGCAACAAAAAGGAACTTATGCCCCTCCACAAGATGAAGCATGGGGGCTAAACATTCATGATGGCAAATGAGCCTTTGGCCCCATATGATCAAAATAAGCTATCCAACCACAAATTAAGCATAGCCAAGCCACAAAAACATGTAAAGATCATGTAAAGGCATTTACTCACAAGAGAGCATACATATGAGATTTTTGAAAAACATAGCCATCAACCATGGATATAAATCAAGATCATCAAGAGCTAAGCCAAACTAACCATAGCTTACCAAACTAGCTCACAAAGACATATATATCATTCCATGGTGAACAATGTATATAGGAGAAGCCTTTTCTAAACAATGCATATGACACAAAATGCATGCAACCTAAGATACAAAGATGCCTATACATCATGTTACATATGCCATGCCAAATGCAAGAAATGCACAAAGGAAAGCTATACATATGCTACAAAGGAGCTCCCACACGCCAACTCAAGAAATCAAACAAACACCAAGCTCCCCCCGCAAACGAGTGAAGGTTGCTTGATCTAGGGGTTTAGTGAAAATATCGGCTAGTTGGTCATGTGTGGGTACATGGATCAAAGCTATCTTCCCTTTCTCTACGTTGTCTCTCAAGAAATGATACCTCACTTCTATGTGCTTGGTTTTGGAATGGAGCACTAGGTTCTTTGCAACGCTTATGGCACTGGTGCTATCACATTGAAGTGGGACATGGGTATACTCCTCACCAAAGTCACCCATGGTGTATGGGATCCAAAGGAGCTGAGAGCAACAACTAGCTGCAGCCACATACTCTGCCTCGGTAGTGGATTGAGCAACACTCGACTGTTTGCGGGAAGACCAAGACACCAAAGAAGAGCCCAAGAACTGACAAGTCCCAGAAGTGGACTTCCTATCCAACCGACACCCGGCAAAATCTGCGTCTGAAAAACCATGAAGCACCAAAGAAGAAGACGCAGAGTACCAAAGGCCGAAGTCGGGAGTGTGTCGCAAATACCTAAAAATGCGCTTGACTGCTTGCCGATGCGAAGTCCTCGGAGACGCTTGAAAACGAGCGCACAGACATACCGAGAATTGGATGTCCAGCCTCGTTGCCATCAAGTAGAGGAGTGACCCGATCATGCTCCGGTACTCCTTCTGGTCCACGTGTTCACCTTCCTCGTCCACATCAAGAGCTGTAGTCGTACTCATATGCGTCGCCATGGCCTTGGAGTCCTCCATCTTGAACTTCCTCACAATGTCCTTGGTGTACTTAGCTTGGTGCACAAATGTTCCTTCCTTTGATTGCTTGATTTGTAGCCCGAGGAAGAACTGCAACTCGCCCATCATGCTCATCTCAAATTCCCTGCTCATGTCTTCTGCAAACCTTGCAACAAGAGAGTTAGACGAGCCACCAAAGACAATATCATCCACGTATACCTGCACAATCAGGATATCTCTGCCCTGCCTGAGGAGAAACAAGGTCTGGTCGACCTTCCCCATCTCAAACCCTCTTTCAAACAGGAACCCCCTTAACCTACCATACCAAGCTCTAGGCGCCTGCTTCAACCCATACAGTGCCTTCCTCAACTTGTACACCCGATGGGGGTACTTCTCACTCTCAAACCCCGGTGGTTGCCTCACAAACACCTCTTCCTCCAACACACCGTTCAGGAAAGCACTCTTCACATCCATCTGGTACAACTTGAACCCTTTAGCCACTGAAAAGGCTAGAAGGATCCTGATCGCCTCCAAACGAGCTACATGAGCGAAAGTCTCCTCGTAGTCTCGACTTGTTCCTCACCACTTCTCCTTTCTCTCCCTCTTTATTTTTCCACACCCATTTTGTCCCAATTGGCTTACACCTTGGGGGAGGGTCAACCAACACCAAAACTTGGTTCCTCTCAAAATTCTCCAACTCCTCATGCATCGAGTTAACCCAATTATGATCAGATAACGCTTGTCCAATGTCTTTGGGCTCAAAGGTGGCAACAAAAGCAGCATGAGCGAAATGAGAATTGTTCCGAACCCTCGACTGTGTAGTACGTTCATTCATGTCGCCGATGATTCTCGAAGCTAGGTGATCCACTTGCACTCGCCGGGGAGGTTCTCGCCTTGATGCTACCTCCCCCTCAACAGCAGCTTCGCCTTGATCTGGGTTTCTCGTTGTAGGTGTGGGAGAGGGTCCGTTCTCGATCGTCGTCGAAGTAGTAGGTACATGTTCAGCTGCGGGCACCACACCGCCATCTTCATCATCTCCATGTTCATGCTCCTCCTCCTGAAAAATCTCCTCGCCAAGTTCGTCGTCACCTGTACACTCAAAAACAAGCTGACTACGTGGCTGTGTCTCGTCGAAGGTTACCTCGCAAGTCTCCACGATTTGGTTAGTTTCAAGATTGAGCACACGAAATGCTCTAGAATGAGATGCATAACCAAAGAAAATGCCATCGACAGACCTAGCCTCGAACTTGTCCAACTTCTTCCCTTTCTTCAGAATGAAGCATTTACAACCAAAGACATGGAAGTGACTCACCTTGGGTGTGCGACCGTGCATCAACTCGTAACAGGTTTTCTTCTTATGAACCCTGAGGTAGATCCTGTTCGACACATAGCACGCGGTATTGACCGCCTCAGCCCAGAACCTTCTCAGAGTCCTATGCTCGTCGAGCATCGTCCGAGCCATCTCGCACAAGGTCCTGTTTTTTCTTTCCACAACGCCATTCTGGGGAGGCATATACGGACTCGAAAACTGGTGTTCAAGACCCAAGTCATGGCAAAAGGTTTCGAAGCGAGAGTTTTTGAATTCAGAGCCATTGTCACTGCGGATCGCTCATATGGCATCTCCGTGCCTCTCGTTTCTTAACCTCAAGACAAGATCTCGAACAAAACCAAACGTCTCCCCTTTCTCCTCAAGAAAGAACATCCACGCAAATCGAGAGTAGTCGTCCACCACAACAAGGACATACCACTTCCCACCCGCAGATCGCACACGAGCTGGGCCAACAAGGTCCATATGGAGCAGCTCGCATGGACGCTCAGTCATTACATCGGTGAGAGGCGGGTGAGAAGAGGCTACCATCTTGGCATGCCTACACGGCGCACAAACCAACTCTTTCTCAAACCTCAACCGTGGCAATCCTCGGACCAAATTGAGTTCACTCAAGCGAGACAAAAGGTCAAAGCTCAAGTGACCCAACTTCCTATGCCACTTCCACAACTCACTCGAAGAACCAGCCAAAAAGCAACGCTCCACACCAGAAGACTGAGAGAAATCAGCTCGGAACACTTGACCCTCGGGAACGACCATGCAAACAAGGTCCCCTCGAGAATCTAAAATCCGAGAACCACCAGGCCGAAACAACACCTCAAAGCCCTCATCCAACAACTGAGACACAGAAAGCAAATTGAACCCCAGCGATTGAACAAGAGCAACACGCCTGAGAGTGACCTTGTCACTTACCTTGATCTCACCTTCTGATAGCACACGCCATCGCCCATTGTCCCCAAAGGTGATGTATGTCATGGACACCACCGGGACGAGACTTGAGAACCACCCCTTGTCTCCGGTCATATGCCTCGAGCAACCGGAGTCAATCAACCAAACGTTCCTCAAGTCTCCCACCTGAAATTCAAAAGCGAGCACGTGAGTGAACAAACGACTCAGCACTGGGGTTAGTACCAAAAGAGTAAAACCAGTGCCGAGCCATTTGCTCCAAAGTGGGGTTAGCACAAACCAAATCATCACGCCTATCAAAGCTACCACCACGAACACCACCACGGTAACCACTTCGAGGGAACCAACCCTCTCTAGCTGGAGGAGGACGAAAGCCACGAAAGGGAAACCGTGGACCGTTCCTCCTCTCCATCTCAAAGCTACGACTCCTCCCACCCTCGTATTGAGCACGAGGTGGAGAACGCCTAGCAAACTGACCACCTGCAAACTTTCCAGACCAACCACCAGAACCAAACCGAGCATCCTCATGAGCACGAAACCCAACTCGCTGTCTGCCCAGACCTGCACCGGTCTGACCGGTGTAGTGCACCGGTCTGACCGGTGTAGCTCGGCCAGCAGCACCACCTGCTGCCTTCCGGTCTCCCCAAGCCGGAACCGTCCTCACAATCGCCTTAGCCCTGGGCATCTGCATACGAGGCTCAGGTACACCATTAGAGGGGTGGTACCTGTCCTTGTTAGCCCACTCTCTAGCCATTCTCTCCTCACGCTTCCTCTTGAAGCAAAACTCATCCTTGTGACCATCTCTCCCACAATACCCACAATGGAACTTCATGGGCTGTGGCTTAGGCTTTGGCTTGGGTTGGGGCTGCCCACTCGATTTCTCACCCTTCTTCTCTCCTTCCTCACCTCCCTTTGGGCTCACAAACTTCACCGGTTTCTGAAAATCATTTGTTGGGTGAGGGAATATGGGTGGATCTAGAGTAGTATCAAGTTTGTTTCTGAGATGGTTAGGCTTGGGTTCAAACTTGTTCTTGTATCTGTTTGATGGTGGGATAGGAATCTCTCCAACTCTCTCAACTCCCTCACCACTGTTCTCTCCAAGCTTGTCAGCCCCAAGTGCCTGACCATCATAGCGTTTGAAAGCCGCTATCGTGATACCAAGCTGAGGCTCCTGACCCGACAACCAGCTCATACATTTTCTCAACTCATCATTCTCATCCTGCAAGCGATCAACATAATGCGCAAGCTCCAAATTCTTAACCGCATGCAGTTCACAAGTAGAGCAAGAAGTGGGAATAGGCTCTTTCAAATTAGCCTCAAGCGAAATAGTGTAAGCATGCATCTCATCAATCTTTCCATGCAAAACAGGGCAAGAAGTACAAGCACCTAGCAAAACAGGTCTAGATTTAAGCTCAGCCACTTCAACCCTAAGCATATCTAGTTCATCACAAGTAGAAGCATGCTTATCCTTAAGAGCAGTAAGATCAGCTAGGTGCACAGAGCAATCACAGGAATCAATCTCATCAGAAACCACAGGAGAAGCCTTAAGCGAATCAATCTCAAGCTTAGCATCTAGGTTCTGGGTTTCTAGCTCAGCCACACGGTTCCTAGCATCTTCTAGTGAGGCCCTAAGCTCTTTCCTCATCTTCTTGGCCTCTCTAAGCATGTCATCGCGATTATCAAGCAAGTCAACCAACTCATCATTCTCCTTGAGCAAAGAAGAGAGCTCATCACATACCTCATCCTCGGAGTCGGAGTCCGAGTCGCTCTGGTGACTCTTCTTGCTGCCGGAGCTACGAGCCATGCCGCAGAAGCCATCTCCCGCAAAGCAGCTCAACCCGCTCAAGTTCCTGGATGACTTCTTGTTATTGCGCCGATCACCTTCATCTTCACTGCTACTCGGGCTCGAGGAAGAGTAAGCGGAGCTGGAGTCGACGTCGCTCGCTCCGACCATCGCTCGGGCCTTCCTGCCGCGGCTGTCCTTCTTCCTCGACCGTCGCTCGTCCTTGTGCTTGTTCTTGTGCTTGTGATCGTGCCTCGATCGGTACTTGCCGTCCTTGCTCGACCGGTGCCTGTAGCCGTCCTTGTAGCCATCCTTGTTCTCTGTCTTCTCAGGGCAGTCGGCGACGAAGTGTCCTGGCTTGCCGCACTGAAAGAACGTCCGTGCTGTCCTCCTCGTGTTCACCCGGTTCTCGTGCAGCCTCTCAAACCACCTGGTCAGCAACGCCAGCTCGTCCTCTCCAAGCACGTCGAACTCCTCGTCTGGCAAAGTCATCAAAGAAGACAGAGAGTACATCCTGGAGGATGCGTTAGCGTTAGACTTGGCTCCTTTGCCACCAACGAGAGCGAGACTATGAGAATCAGTCGGGCTCTCGATCTTTGCTGTCATACCACGGTCCAACTCAGCCGATTTGAGCTTCGAGAACAGCTCGTTCACCGTGAAGGTGTCATACTTCTCGGACTCAACAATAGCCTCAAACTTCCTGTCCCATACGGTACGATCCAACGAGTGCAAGAGCTTCACGGCTCTATCATGATCATCGTATGGGAGCACGGCCACATTGGCTCTCATGTTGTTCACAACGAACGTAAACCGCTGGAAAAGGGCATCGACGGACTCGCCGGGGAGATGAGTGAAGTTCTCGTACTCTCTCTGGTAAGTCGCGTACATCCGAGCCTGAACCTGAGCATTCCCAGCATGAGCATCCTTCAACTGCTCCCAAATCCTACAAGCTAAGTCCCCTGTCTGAACCCGATCGAATTCAGGCTGACACAGAGCACGAAACAAGTAGTCGACAGCCTTGTTGTTGGCTTCGAACATATCCCTCGATCCTGGAGCAAGGAAGTTCATCAGATGAACATAAGCTGTGTTCACCGTAACATCCCAAAGGATCTGACCCTTTCCGCAGAGGAACGCTGCCATCCGCCTCTGCCACATCTGGTAGTTCTTCCCATCGAAGTGTGGAGGACCCGAACCCCGTTCCTGGTACGCCATCTTTGGATCTTAGACTGGTAAGAGTCAATGAAGACCCGAACCAGCTCTGATACCAATTGAAGGACCGATTAGGAGAACCAGAGAGGGGGGGGGGAGTGAATGGCAGCCGATAAAAATTCTTCTCGAAGGAGATGAGGACTCCAACAAGACGAACACGGCTTCCAAATCATGTCTCCGACTCAACTACCCAAGTTGGCCAAGACCACGCAGCCACTGGAGTGCTACTGGTCCTAGGAACCAACAACCACCTTCACAGACTCGAGAACACAGCGGAACACCAACTCGAGCACCACTGACCTACACCGGTCAGGCCGGTGAGCAGCACCGGTCAGATCGGTCCCTGCTGGTAAAACCTGGGAACTTCCACAGAAGGCCCCTACACCGGTCAGGCCGGTGTAGCTCACCGGTCAGACCGGTTCAAGCCAGGAAACCCCAAATCCACCAAACAGGCCTACCGAGCTCCAAACTGACCCAAACTCGAAACAGCAGTAACACAGGACAACAACGAACTCACCCAGACGTTCACCCGAGGCAAAACCCACAAAGCCTCGGCACCGGTCAGACCGGTGAGCAGCACCGGTCGGACCGGTCAGGCTGGGCCGCTCGGGGATGAACAACACCCGCGGGTCAACTCCCCCAAATCTAACTCCCGATCTCCCGAATCGCTCCACGGATTTGTGCAAGACTTTGGGGATAGTAGGAACACCTCATGGGCACTCCATAGCCAAGATTTGGTCCACCAAAACTTGCTAAATCAAGAGGAATCGAAGAAATCCCACCAAGAACGCCTCTAACCCTAGAGCCACAAAAACCCCAAAATCGAGCCTCTTTACTCACTGATTTGGGAGGGGAATCAAAGGGAAAAGAACCACGAAGGGTTCATGCATACATCCCCCACCAAATCCCAAAGAGAAAGGCCTCGAAATCGCTCCAAGAAAATCGCCAAGAAAGGGCTCCGAAAATCACCAAAAAGGAGAAACGGGAAAGACACATCCAAGCCTTGAGGAACCACGCCGAATCATCTATACATACCACAGAGGTTCATACAAGGTCTAGCTTGCCGCCCGATCATCCTTCCCTCTCACAAGATCTCACCATGAAGCTCTCAAGCTAGTCCAAAGAAAATCCTAAGGAAAATAGGAAGAGAAAATAGGAAAGCAAATGAGCTAGGGTTCCAAGAGATGGCTGCCATCCTCTCACCCCTTGGGTTATATGGAGGCAACCGAAAGACTAAAATACCCTTACTAGCTAACTAGGGATACATGCCCCTCAAGGGCGAATTCGGAAATCTTTGTCTTTGCTCCATCGGACGAATGCCCAGCGACCGCAAACTTGCTTAGCCTCGACGCAAGCCTTGCGATCCCGACACGTGTCCTCCGCTTCGAAGATTTCGGACTGCGTCGTCGCACACCGGTCAGACCGGTGCTCCTCACCAGTTAGACCGGTCAGACCCACCGGTCAGACCGGTCTGGAGCTGCTGCACCTCCGTCTTCGGTTCTTCGGTCTTGGCTTTGTGGATCAACCAAGGAACCCAGTGGTTTTCTGGTGAACCACCGGAAACCTCGCGAACTCAGTGTAGCCTCCGCCAATCACCACTCATGACTCGGCTCCCACGTAGTCCCGGCTCGACCTTGGTTTTGAGGCTCAACCAAGAAACCGTCCACGACTTCATCTTGCTGTTCTTGCCACCATGCGGCCCGCACTTGACCCCGCTGGCCACCGGGTCCCTCGAACCAAGCCTACTTGTCTTCTCCACATCTGGAGGCCTCACCGGCAACAACCTTTCGCGCTTGTTCTTCACCTGCACCTGCACCAGTCAAGCCGCAACCTGCACCTGCAATACTTCGCCAAGAATCAGTCCTCACCACGTTGTCAATCACTCATCACACCAGGAAGCGACCATCCACCGGTCCTCGAACCACACCTGGCTCTCAGCTACCCCAAAAGAACCGAGCTATACCCCTGCAACCCAGAGCCCCCTGTGTTCCTTTCGGATAAGGTCACCAGTACAATCGCACACCTAATTAATTGGCTAAGCCAGAGCCATGTGGACTATGGTTGCACTATTTTCCTGGGTGGTTCTCCATGTTCTAATTAATTTATAGTATTCTTGATTAAAGCATAGGTAGAGGGGTGGTTAGGGTCACTTGCCTTTCTCCAACCAAGAGTTACTCTCCTTTACTTCAAACCTCTGCACTTGTTCTTCCTCGAACGGCGTGTTGTCTACGATCATGCAAGAAAACATGCAATAAATAAAATAATACATCAAACATTACCAAAAGACTAAAACAAGCTGCTAAAACTAACGTGCTTGTTGAGACGATCGCGTGGACACCAAGATCGCTTAAAACAGAGCTAAGACGGAAAAGATATGGCTAAAACAAGGTTCAGAGGCTAGATTGTGAAGGAAACAAACTTCCAAGGGCTTATCTGCAAGAAACCAGGGACCTAAACACAATTATGTGTGAAAACAGAAGGTCTAACATGTAAAAGATGAAGGGTGGACTATGGAACAGAAAAACTAATAAGCTCAGGGTCCTAAACATAAAACCAAGGACCTGGCTGAAAGGATCTTATAAGGTGGAAGGGTATTATTGTAATATTTAAAACTGCAGGGTTCTTTTTGCAAGATGGCGATGGAGACCTAGGGTTGACTGGTATGTGCCTGTTTGACTGGGGGATTGGAACTAATCTGGGCCGTCGGATCCATATCATGCGGCCGGCGGCGGCTGGCAGTAGCACGCGGCGGCGGGCGTGGTGGCACCCGGCGACGCGTGACGGTGAGGCTCGCCGGAGCAGCTCAAACTCGAGCTCCCGGCCACGAAACTCAACGGGACAAAGACCAAAAGAGAGCTAGGGAGATGAGGAACTCAGCGAGAGGCTTGAAGGGGCGGGAGAAACAGCGGAGGAGTAGATCGAGGCGGGGCGGCGGCGTTGCGCGAGCGAGGAGGAGAGGAGGGTGGTGCGGGTTGGAGCAGGGGCTCGAGGGCGCCTTATATAGGTCCGAGAGGGAAGGGGAGGGGGCGCCTAAGGCGGTGGGGTGAGGTCGGTGGCCGACGGCCATTGATTGTGGTGGAGCTCGGGTGGGGCAGTCGTTTCGGGAGGTGAAGGGGGTGAGGCGGCACGTGGGTGCCACTGCGCATTAAATCCCGCGCTCGTAGAAGGGAAGGGGAGGAGCGGGGGAGGCCAGAGAGGCGGTGGCGCGGCGGCCATGCGGGAGAAGCCGGCCGGCTGGAGGTAGGGGACGGCGGGAGGTGGGAGACGGGCCTGATGGGTGGGCCCCGTCTGTCGACGGAAGGGAGAGAGGGAGAAGAGAAGGTGGGCCACGGGAGGTTGGGCCGGAAGAGATGGCTGGGCCGGCGGAAGGAAACCGGGCCGTGGGAAAAAGAAAAGAAAAAAAAAGAAAGGTTAGGAGGGAAGCTGGGCCGAAAGAGAAGTTGGGCCGCGGTGGTAAAGAAAAAGGAGAAAGGGGGTTGGGCCGGCGGGAAAAGGAGGAAAAGAAGAAAAAGGAAAGGGGAAAAGGTTTTAGGGGGTTTTGGGACTTTTGAGCTTTTGTTGTGTTTTTTTTCTAACCACACAACAACAAGCAAAACCAATGCAAAGGCATGAATGCTTTCAAACATTTTGGTGATTTCTAAATTTAATATTGTTTAATTTAATTAAAGGTAAATTTATTTAGTCAAATTATTAAATCCTTAGAAAATAAAAACTAAACCATGTTGCTATCATTATTTTATTGTGATGGAATTTTCGGGTGTTACAAATCCTACCCCCTTAAAGAGAATCTCGTCCCGAGATTCGGAGGGATTGGAAAACAACTTGATAAGATTCTAGTACATGCTGATCTTGAAAGGTGTTGGGGTACTTGCACACAACTTGAATATCGTCAACAGATCTTGATTTACTTTTCCTTCTTCTTTGGGCTTGCAGTAGTAACAAACTCAATCCTTTCTCCGTGCGGGCTGGTTAAGAGCACAGACTTCTTGGCACACAAAATAATTCCATCATGTTTGCCTAACCAATCCATTCCAAGGATCACATCTATTCCACTAGATGTTATAATTACTAAGTCAGCTTGAAAATCTATCTCTCCGAGTTTAAGATTGACATGTGGGCATACATGGGTGGATTTCATTTCACCGTTTGGGGAACTAATTAGCAAATGCGTCTTCATGGAACTCATGGGTACATCATGCTTTGCCACGAATTGTTCAGTAATAAATGAATGTGATGCGCCGGAATCAAATAAAACTGTTGCAGGTACAGAGTTGATAAGGAACATACCAAGCACAACATCCTTGGCCTCTTGAGCTTCTTCAGCTGTCACATGGTTCACCCTACCATGCATGTAGTTCTGTTGGCCTCTATTACCTTGAAAACTTGGATTCCCAGTGCGTACTTGAGATGATGGCTGTCCGGGTTTCTGACCATTACCTTTCTGAGGTGTCTGCATATTGCGCTGGGGGCAAATACTAGCATAGTGTCCCAATTCTCCGCAATTGAAACATCCACTTGGGTGAACTGGAGTATTATTCCTTACTGGTGCACCTGAACGATTCTGATGAGGATTCGGAGCACGTGGTGTCATTGGGTTGAATTCTTCGGGTTGCTCAAATGAACGATAAAACTGTCGATTCTGTCCATGGTTTCCACTTTGTCCGGTAGAACGAAACTCGGAGCCTTGTGACGAGTTGTAACGAGGGCGAGTGTTGCTGCTAGACTGTCCTTGAGATTGAAACTTGCGTTTCTGCTCACGAAGTTCCTTGCGTTTATTCTCCAAGCCTATGGCCTTATTTAGCAACATCTGGAAGTTCGGAAATGTGTGGCTCTGCAAATGATAGTTAAGTGGCCCTAACAGACTATCCAAAAAGCGTTCTTGCCTTTTTGCATCCGTGTTGACTTCATCTGGTGCATAGCGGGACAAATGAGTAAACTCATCTAGATACTCACTAACTGTCATGTTGCCTTGCTTTAGAGCGAGAAACTCCTTCTGCTTCAGCTTCTTCACACCGGCTGGGATGTGATGTGTACGAAAACTCTCCTGGAACTCCTGCCAGGTAATGGTGTCGGCAACAGCATCTGCGGCGGTGTAAGCATCCCACCAATCAGATGCTGCACCTTCCAGACGGCCTGAGGCATACAAGACCTTCTCACGATCATTACATTGTGTGATATTCAACATCTTGTGAATGGTCTTAAGCCAATCATCGGCATCGAGGGGATCCACTGAATGGGAGTAACTAGGTGGGTGGTGGCTCATAAACTCTTTATGTTTGTTTGCTGGTGGTGGGGGTGCATGAGGTGGCGGTTGGTTTTGCTGAGCTTGCATATTCTGGACAGTGGCAGTGAGATTTTGCAAGAGCTGCATCTGAGCTGCAAAGAACTGTTGCATCACCGGATCCATTGTTGGTCCTGGTGGTGGAGATACTTGATTAGCGATGTGATCACGTATCACTGGCGAAACGTCCTGTCCATCTCCTGACCTGGTGTTTACCATCTCATTGTTAGGGAAAGTTTCTCTGATAAGAAGTTGAATTGATAAAGATGAAAAGAGAAAAGGGGGCTAAGATTTAAATTTTAACTTAATTTATTTTATTGATGCATTTGTGGCCATCACTCCACAAAAGCATTCCAATCATGTCAAAAAATCCAAATCATGCATGTTCACAACCAACAAGCATTTACATCGCACGTCCTTGCAAGAACGGCTCTATCGAAACGAAACTGATAGAAGGGGTAGGCAACCTAAGAAGCTATCCTAGAAAACACGGGTGGTAGATTTTGGTGGAAGAACAAAAATCTAACTCAGTGTAGAATAAAACAAATAGATATAATTTTTGGGTAAAGAATAAAGAATAAAATATATTTTAAGCGTAAATAAGATATTTTGAATGCTGGAAAGGCTTCCTAGAAAGAGAGTCCTTAATCTCGTCCATTTCTACCTGAGGCTGCGTCCTACAGTCAGCATTGCTCTGATACCACTCTGTCACACCCGTTTTTCCGAAGAAAAACTGAATGCATCTCATATTTGTGTCAGGATCAAAATTTCACACATATGATAGACTCATGAGTGTAATATCACAAAACAATGCTCAAAACGTACAGAAAAGGTTTATTAACTTTTATTACACTCACGAGGATAGACACGAAGGTCTTTACACGAACAACGATAACTATGAAGACGCGACTTCATCTTCATCTTCCACAGGCATCTGACTGGTTGATCGCATACCTCAGAACTCCTCGTAGTCGATGAAGTACTCCACTCCAGGGTTCTCCTCTGAACAGCGTAAGCAAGGATGAGTACACTTATGGTTGGTACTCAGCAAGGCCACAGAAATAACCGGAAAGCAATATTAAGTCCATCTTTAAGTTCATTAATCATGTGAGGGTCCAGGCCGCTCTTGACCGTGAGCATGGCTGATCGATCAGTTTTACACTCTGCAGAGGTTGTACACTTTCACCACATTTCGTGTAAAAGTTCTGAAGAACTTTGAACCCAACCACGCATGTGCTGATCAGGCACAATACCACACTTCCGAGGTGTGATTGCATAGGTACGCTACGAAGCCTTTACAAAGATATGCAAAAGCACCAACAACCCACGACAGTTACAGCTCAGGGCGGACCATAACCCTCCCTAATGGTCAGCACCTTAGCAAAGGCTACTACCCCAAAAGAACCGGGCTATACCCCTGCAACCCAGAGCCCCCTGTGTTCCTTTCGGATAAGGTCACCAGTACAATCGCACACCTAATTAATTGGCTAAGCCAGAGCCATGTGGACTGTGGTTGCACTGTTTTCCTGGGTGGTTCTCCATGGTCCGATTAATTTATAGTATTCTTGATTAAAGCATAGGTAGAGGGGTGGTTAGGGTCACTTGCCTTTCTCCAACCAAGAGTTACTCTCCTTTATTTCAAAGCTCTGCACTTGTTCTTCCTCGAACGGCGCGTTGTCTACGATCATGCAAGAAAACATGCAATAAATAAAATAATACATCAAACATTACCAAAAGACTAAAACAAGCTGCTAAAACTAACGTGCTTGTTGAGACGATCGCGTGGACACCAAGATCGCTTAAAACGGAGCTAAGACGGAAAAGATATGGCTAAAACAAGGTTCAGGGGCTAGATTGTGAAGAAAACAAACTTCCAAGGGCTTATCTGCAAGAAACCAGGGACCTAAACACAATTATGTGTGAAAACAGAAGTTCTAACATGTAAAAGATGAAGGGTGGACTATGGAACAGAAAAACTAATAAGCTCAGGGTCCTAAACATAAAACCAAGGACCTGGCTGAAAGGATCTTATAAGGTGGAAGGGTATTATTGTAATATTTAAAATTGCAGGGTTCTTTTTGTAAGATGGCGGTGGAGACCTAGGGTTGATCGGTATGTGCCTGTTTGACTGGGGGATTGGAACTAATCTGGGCCGTCGGATCCATATCATGCGGCCGGCGGCGGCTGGCAGCAGCAGGCGGCGGCGGGCGCGGTGGCGCCCGATGGCGCGCGACGGCGAGGCTCGCCGGAGTAGCTCAAACTCGAGCTCCCGGCCACGAAACTCAACGGGACAAAGACCAAAAGAGAGCTAGGGAGATGAGGAACTCACCGAGAGGCTTGAAGGGGCGGGAGAAATGGCGGAGGAGTAGATCGAGGTGGGGCGGCGGAGCTCCGGCGAGCTCCTTCGGGGCGGCGGCGCTGCGCGAGCGAGGAGGAGAGGAGGGTGGTGCGGGTTGGAGCAGGGGCTCGAGGGCGCCTTATATAGGTCCGAGAGGGAAGGGGAGGGGGCGCCTAAGGCGGTGGGGCGAGGTCGGTGGCCGGCGGCCATTGATTGTGGTGGAGCTCGGGTGGGGTGGCCGTTTCGGGAGGTGAAGGGGGTGAGGCGGCGAGTGGGAGCCACTGCGCATTAAATCCCGCGCTCGTAGAAGGGAATGGGAGGAGCGGCGGAGGCCGGAGAGGCGGTGGCGCGGCGGCCATGCGGGAGAAGCCGGCCGGCTGGAGGTAGGGGACGGCGGGAGGTGGGAGACGGGCCTGATGGGTGGGCCCCGTCTGTCGGCGGAAGGGAGAGAGGGAGAAGAGAAGGTGTGCCGCGGGAGGTTGGGCTGGAAGAGATGGCTGGGCCGGCGGAAGGAAATCGGGCCGTGGGAAAAAGAAAAGAAAAAAAAAAGAGAAAGGTTAGGAGGGAAGCTGGGCCGAAAGAGAAGTTGGGCCGCGGTGGTAAAGAAAAAGGAGAAAGGGGGTTGGGCCGGCGGGAAAAGGAGGAAAAGAAGAAAAAGAAAGGGGAAAAGGTTTTAGGGGGTTTTGGGACTTTTGAGCTTTTGTTGTTTTTTTTAACCACACAACAACAAGCAAAACCAATGCAAAGGCATGAATGCTTTCAAACATTTTGGTGACTTCTAAATTTAATATTGTTTAGTTTAATTAAAGGTAAATTTATTTAGTCAAATTATTAAATCCTTAGAAAATAAAAACTAAACCATGTTGCTATCATTGTTTTATTGTGATGGAATTTTCGGGTGTTACACATTAGTGCCGGGTCGTGTGACCTGGTATTAATGTGACCATCCACATTAGTGCCGGGCTCTGTCACCAGCCGGTACAGATGTGGCCTCACATCAGTACCGGGTGCACTACGTGAAAAACAGATATTGGTAACGGGCGCGGATGACTATTGGTAACGGGCAAAACGCCCGTTACCGATCAAGCGTTACAAATAAACCAACAAAGGTAACGGGCCGATACCCGTTACTGATGACACATAATTGTAATGAGCATCGAACAAAGACCGTTACCACAACTACTTACCGGTCACCTGAAATGACTGTTTCTCCGGGCCCACTGGAGCCTTTGATAACAGGCGCAGACACTGAGTACGTTACTCATAACACGTATTAGTAACTGGTGTCTAACAAAGACCGTTACCGAAACTAGTTACCGGTCACCTGAAATGTCTGTTTCTCTGGGCCCACATGGACCTTTGGTAATGGGCACAGAAACCGAGCCCGTTACATGAACTCAATATCGGAGACGTTTGCTGTGGACACGCGTCTCCACGAAAGGAGACGCATTTTTTGTACGCGCGTCTCCTCTGTCTGGACGAAAGGAGACGCGTGCTCTGGACGCACGTCTCCTCTGTATCGACGAAAGCATCAACTTCTAGGGCCCACCGGTCAGTATTAGTAACAGGCCCTTATTGTGACACCCCAGGTTTTAATTAACCCTAATTACTGGTCAAAACCCTAGCTTAAGTGGTCAAACCCTTAATGCCTATCTCCTTGTCCTAGAACTTTGGCCACGTTCTCCAAATTTTGTCTAAACACTCAAAAATCTGCCAATATAAAAGTTGTGCAGAATTTCCAGGAACACATTTCATCTTCAGGATGGCATTTCAAATTTTGAGTGGAAAGGGTTCAAATTTGCCAGTCAAACCCAGATTCACTATTCACTTGAGCCATGAAATTCTTCAAATTGGCATTTGAATTTCTCCCTCGTTTTAGATCCAAATCCAATTCGGCCTGTACCATAGTACAGAGGGATTGCTCGTCTACAGATGTCCTATCTACAGTTTTTGAAGTTTGCATACAAAATTTTGAACAATCTATGGTCAAACAGGGCATCAGGGAACGGACCGGGCCGAGAGTGCGCCCGGCGCGACGTCACGCGCGCGCGCGGCGTCCACGCGTCGCCGCCGCGCCGCCGCCGTGCGCCGCCGTACTACGGCCGGTCGTGAATGTTTGTGCGTGACCGGGGCTTACGTCGGCTCGCGCGCTCGCCCCTAGACGCAGCCTCGGCCGAAGGAGCCGCGTGCCACGCGGCGTGCACGCGCGCCCGCGGCGCCGTCCTCTCTCCTGCCGCGCACGCACGCCGAGGAACGCCGCCGTACCGCGCATTAAAGCACCGGGAGGCCTTAGCCGCTAAGTATCCTCCTCTCTATGCGCGCCCAGCTATAAATAGTCGTCCCCGTCTCCTCCCGCGAGCGAACGCCGTCCGCCGACCCGCCATTGTCGCCGCCGCGGTGAACTTGCTCCTCCGCTAGCTCCCGCTGCCAGCCAAGGCTTCCGAGCTCCTCTCTAGACCTCACTAGAGCTCACACGGCTGCTTGTTCATCCACATTACGCCGGTGCTCGCTGGATTTCGAGCCGAGGCGGCCGCGCCGCCACGGTCACGCCGCCGCCGCTCGCCGGAGCCACCTTAGGCCGAGCCACCGCCGCCAATCACTCCCTGGTTGGCCCAATCGCACACCCGTGCCACGTGTTGACCCCCTCCAGCCATGGATCGCTGCCGGCGAGCTCACCCCCGCCGGCGAGGGTATGGTTGTGAATGCCAGGGGCATATTTGTAAACCAGGGACCTGTCTGCAATGAAAGTTATCTTAGTTTCTTTGTAACTTAGTCTAGTACATTAGAAAAAGCATAGAAATTAATAGAAAATTCAGAAAAATGCAAACCCAATTTTGTTGGTCTCAGTGAGAGCAGATCTACAACTTCTACAAAGCATGACCATACATTTAACTTATAGATTGTGAATGAAAATTCAAACTCAGTTTGGCACAAATTTGTTGTAGTTCAAAATCTAGAAGAGCTATGGAGCTCAATTTTGGATATGTTCCTAGACATGTCATGTATAGACTCTGGACCAAAAATTGCACAAAGTTATTGAACAGATCTTTTTATATGATTTACTTTGCAGTTATGCTATTTCTATCTTATTGATTTTTGTAGCAAAATGTAAATAGATTTTTGTGCTCATCTTGTTGCTATGCTCATGTTATGACTAGATTCAACTTTCTTGCATTTAGCATGATTTTATTTCTGCCACAAGTATCTATTCTTGTTATATGCTTAGATTTAAGTTTAATTGCCTAGTTCAAATTTCAAAAAGGATCTTGTTGTGCTAGTTGGTTTCCTAAGCTTGTTTTAGTTCAGAGATGTTGTAGGGATGAGTTTGGCTGCAGATATGCTTTATTTATTTATTTATGCATTTCTCATATTTCTATTAGCTAGGAAATGTCATTTTGATGTATATGTGTTTTATGGCTCAATTGCATGTGTAGCTTGGACCAGTAGTTTGTTTGGGTCATTAGGACCAGCAAGGCACCCTTCCCCTATTGTATAATTTGCTTTGGTATTTAAAAGCTTGGAATCCATATAAGCTCCCTAATATGTTTTTTTAGGAAAAATCATTTCTGCTTCCTTGATGACCTTGTTAAATTGTTGTTTACCTTAATTAAGGGCTGTGGATCCACCCTTGCTGTTTTGAATGATTAAAAGTTTATTGCTTAAATGTGTGCACAAGTCACTATTAAAAGATTAAAATAATAAACCTTCAAATGAAATGACCTTAATGAAAAGAAACACTAATTAATTGATTGTCAAGATGATTTTGGCCAACAAGAGTTGGATGTGATGGTTAAACTCTCACTCCACTCATTAACCCTGCATTGCATTCCGTGTAGAGCTTCCTGACGGTAACTACACGCTCGTGCCGGAAGCCGAGGAAGGAGGAGCTGACGCGGAGCTGCAGTACGTGGAAGTGAACGAGGACACCGAGGACCCCCAGGCTAACTTTGCTGACGAAGGCAAGCCCCGGTGCATTAACCTATTTGTTTTGGAAATTATACAACTACCTATGGATGTTTGTGCATTTACGTTCAGGAGTTGAAATGAAACCCCAGATGCATGATCCCTAGGTACCTATGTCTTTTACTAGTATGCTAGGTCGATAGCTGCTATGCTATAGGACCGTTACAAGCCGAGTGATACTTGTCACTCGCGAGAATAGGTTCTTATGTTGGAATCATGAGATCTTTATAAATGGATTGCTCATGTGGTAAGAGCATGGGATGTGGGCTCTGGTCCAATGGCTTTCGCGGGTTAAGTGTTTGAACGTACTAAACACTTGTCGGAAATGGGCACGGTAAGCCTAGTACCAAAATGAGGCGGTGCGGGAACTTTGCGCTACTAATCTTAGGGTTGCGGCCCCGGGCTCGCCACCTGAGTACATGCGTGAGATTGGGCGACCTTGGTGGCGTAGCCCAGTAAACCTTGTACTTAAGACTGTAACATCTGATCCCAATCCGAGGAATGACGGGAACTGCCTGGTTGGTGACCTCGTAGTGAGGGCACCTCCCGTGTGTTTAGGTCTACCTTGCAAGGTTTTATAAATCAACTGGTTGTCGGCCTCTCACCGTTATCTGAGACTACTTATCCAACTGGCCATGATATCCCTAATGATGGAACTTTGTGAATATGCATGCTTGATTAATTATTTGCACAACTTATGCTTGCAATAGCTTGCTTATTTAGAAGAGAATAATCAACTAGAATCTGTGCTAAAATCATGAAAGTAAGGACATACTCTTTGTTGCTTTTCAGCAAAAGAACCCCACTGGCCAAAAAGCCTTTCATGTCTAGAGTTGGTGATGTAGTTGTCACCGACGGGTAAGTCTTGCTGAGTATTAGTATACTCAGCCTTGCTGTAATTGCTGATTTCAGGTGCTGCTTTTAGTGATGTGTGGCCTGGAGAAATCCCGCCTGGCTGGGAGCTGGAGTGGGTGGAAGACGATGAATGAAGGCATCATGGCAGGTCTCCTGTGATGCTCCTCGCGCCGTTTAGTTTAATTCCGCTGTTTTCAAAACTCTGAACTTTGTTATCATGTCAAGTACCTTGGTTTGTAATAATTAAACCCTTCGGGGCAGATTTGGACTTAATCTTGTGTTGTACTCTGGACTCGCCTTCGTGTGAGTTTTAATGCATATTCGTCGATCCTTTGTTGCTATGTAAGTGATTTCACCGGGCTCGACCCGGCAACCAACAACGGGATGATACTTTATTATTGCTTAATGACCAAAGTGGATTGGTTTAGGCGATAGTACGGTATTTTCCTGGGCGGGTTGTCACAGCTGCTACCAGAGCGATTATATGCACCAGAGTTTAATTAACAACCTTAATCACTGGTTTTTGAATAAAATTTGCCAAGATTGTTTGGATTTGCAAAATACGTTGGTCCGTTAAGGATGGATTTAGACCGAGAGGCCCTAGAGGGAATTTTTGGGTTCTTTCAGGTGGCTTACAAATCTATGGTTTATTTTGCTAACTCCCAGCACATTTTATTTCTTGTCAGAACTTACTTTCTGTACAACCATACTAGTTCATCACGTTTTGCCATACGTGGTGGTGCCACAGGAAAGTCCTGTGAGGGATGGATGGGACCTATTCTAATGGGAACCCACGTCGCGTCAGTGTCTCATCACGTTTTGCCATACGTGGTGGTGCCACAGGAAAGTCCTGTGAGGGATGGATGGGACCTATTCTAATGGGAACCCACCGTCGCGTCTGTGTCTCGCCACGTTTTGCCATACGTGGACGTTCCGCATTGTGAATATGCGAGGCAAGGATGCACTCCATTCCAAAGGAGAGTATCTGAGGTTGGACACTGTCCATGCAGCGGCTTGACGCATGGATTCCATTTCTATAGTGAACGGTAATGTATGTGGACGCTTCCGTGACGTGCTGGCACAGAAGGTTCTTTTCTGCAGGTACACTAACAACGATCCGTTAGTCGCTAAGTGAGTATCGAATAGCTCTCGGCTAGTTATTATAGGGAGAGACGAATAAAAGCCTTGCCACCGGCACTAACTTCGATTTTGGCTTGATCGCCGTGTGAGGACGATTAGGACATCTTGCATCATGTTAAAAATCGAAACAACTTCGAATTGGACCCAAAAACCTAAATGGTGTGCTCTCTAAGGAAAAATTTTGCTAGTGTGCGGTTTTTGTGTTCTAGCTTTGCCTCTCATGTTTAGGAATGTTGTTGCTGTCCAAAAATCTGTATGGCTGTTCTCTTGATTTTTGCACCATGTTCTAAAAATGTTTGGACTAGTTGACCAATACCAAAGTTGCTCCATATCTAATCTAGTTTTTGCTCGCAAAAATTCATGGGCATAGCTGTTGCAGATCTTGAGTTGTATCCTTTTTAGCGAACCTAGGTCATGCTGTTTTTCTGGGGACAGAACGTTGAACATTGCATCCTTCGACCTTGTTCCTAAAGGATCTAGCTCAACCTTGGAATACCAAAATTGTGCATAAAAACTTTACGGAGTAGCTAGTGAAATTTGAGAAATTTTGGGGTTCTGGTTTTGAGTTATGAATGTTTATTCACAGCTGCCAGAATTTTGCACCATTGACATGTTGTCCTCCTTGAGTCCTAACATGCGTTACATTTTTGTACAGATGGCCGCCCCCGTGTTTCTCGAGTACGGCGCTGACGTTTCGGTCCGTATCGACGGACTGCACTAGGAGGGTTTTCCACGCCTTGCGTGGGAGGCACTCAGCGCTGCCGGCTACACCATTCCGCCCGTCTACGAGGCGCTCGAGTTAGAGCACCTGGGCGTGCCTCGTTGCAGGGTGACCGTCACCGTACCACCCCACCCGGACCACCCCGACTGGTTTGACTTGAGCTCCATGTACTGGGGTTTTCGTCAACAGGAGTCCTTCGAGTCGGCTGCCCTCTGGGTGCTGACGGACTTCTGCGACCACAACCCGACGGTGGTAGCACTGTCACCATTCGGACTGTTTCCGGCGGTGAACCTGCACGACCCGGCATGGAGGGACCGTGTGGACCACCTGCAGGAGTTACTGCTGCTCGCGATCCCACTAGACATCACGCAGACGCTGACGCGTTGTCTAGACGCCTTGTTCACACTTCAGGGACTACGTAACACCACCCAGTTGATGATCAGCCAGCGTCTGGAGTCGGCTCGGCTGGCCTGGCACAGTCTCTCAGCGGCTTACCAGCAGCAGAGCTTCACTCTCTTCCAGACTCAGCAGGAAAACGACAGGCTTCGTACCAGGAGATTCTAGTTGGAGTTAGAGAGAGGCGACCGCTTACAGAGAATCCTAGACCTGGAGGCAGAGGTCACTACCCTTCAGGAGGACGTGGACGCTAGAGACATCGAGAGGTTGACACTGCTGCAGAACATCATCGAGATGTAGCAGCAGGTGGAGGAGGCCGAGGTGCAGGTAGCAGCACTGCAGGCCATTGTGGCTCTGCAGCCCCCACCCCCGGTGGAGGCACCTCTGGAGGAGCAGTAGGGTCAGTCCTGTCTTGACCAGGAGAGTCAGGCAGGACCACCCCCACATACCCCACTTGCTTCACCTGCTGCCAGTGACGTTTCGGTCGGCAACTAGGTTGCCGTAGTGTTGTAATAGGATGACTCATACTCCTGTGTGTAGCCGCTTGGTTGGTTTTTGTGGTAGGCTAACGTAGGAGTATTCTTTTGTGCAGCACGACTGCAGTGTAACCCATGTTGTATTTTGGTGATCCCAAAACTTGACACCTATGTAATGCTCGGTTGAACACCTTTCCTACAGTGTTTGTCGTAAGGAAAATGTTTAAGCTATTGTGGTCAGATTCGATTCCTGTGTTGAATACCAAACTTGTTCAGAATTTTATGACGATCGCGCTCGCAAAAATTCAGCCCTTGAGTACTTTCATACTGAGAGTTACGCAATTTTTAATCCAGTCCTGGCTGCTGTCCAAACAGCTAGACAGAGCATGGAAATGAAATTTTTCGAGCGATTGAACGTCGGAATCTTATCATGCATTGAATACCAAAGTTGTGCGGAATATTGTGTTGACCGTGCTCACCAAAATTCAGCATTTTTGCATGAGGGTACTGAGAGTTACGGAAATTTCGGTGAGTGTCGGCCTGCTGCCGGGACAGCTAGGCAGATTTTCGCAATCCGAATTCTTCGGGCATGCGAACTTGGAAATTCACTGCGGGGCTGAATACCAACTTTGGAGCGCATGAAATCCTACATCTACTGACCCGGATTGGAAATTTTTCAGTGACTAAGCTGTTGGATATGAAACGTTTCGTATGACCGTGTTGCTGGAAATTTCGATAAACTTGCACGAATGAGCGTTTGTGATGCATGTTTACACTTGTCATTTCTTTCTAAGCAAGATTATGGCTACGTGTCTAATAAAGGCTCACATTTTCAGATGGTGGGACCCATGCGCAGCTCTCCCAACGGTTTTGGAGAGTCCGGCAGTGGTGAACTGCCACCGCCACCGCCTATGACGCCGTCGGAGGCATTCATGGCTACTCAGACCGAGGTGCTGCGCCAGATCCTGCAGACGCAGCAACAGATCGCCCAGTAGCTGAACCAGAGGCCACCTCATGGGGCAAATCATGAGGGACCGAATCAGGTCACCACCTACCCTCAGTTCATCGGGATGAAGCCCCCGACCTTCACCAAGGCGGAAGACCCCCTTGAAGCTGAGGCGTGGATCAAGGCCATTGAGGCCAAGTTCTCTGCCTTTGTGCTACCATGCTCGGAGGAAAACAAGGCCAACTTCGCCGCCTTGCAACTTCGAGGTGAAGCTTTGATGTGGTGGGAACATTTTAAGACCATGCAACAGGCCGGGCATGCTGTCACTTGGAATGAATTCAAGCAAGCTTTCAAAAGCCATCACATTCCTAAGGGACTAATGGATAGGAAGATGAGGGAATTACTGGCCCTCAGGCAGGGAGCGGACACTGTGTATCACTATGCACATAAATTCAATAGCCTTTGCCAATATGGTGGGCATCTTGTGGATACCGATGCCAAGAAGATGGAGAGGTTCCGTGATGGCCTGGATGGTGAGTTGTATGAACGGCTGAATTTGATAGAGCCCAACAACTTCCATGAGTTGGTGAACAAGGCCATATCCCAAGAGGATGCTATGAAGAAGGCCCAGAGAGACAAGAAGAGGCAGGCAGGTTTTGCTTCGGGCAGCGGGACTAACAAAAAGTTTCGCTTTGTGAAGAAGAATGTTCCTAACTCGTCCCAGCAATCTTCAACTGGACGCTGGACGATGAAGCCATCACAGAGCAAACCTTCAGGAAACTTTCAATTTCGCAACACCCAGCAGCAAGCTTCAAAGCCCAACGCACCCCCACGCAACACTGGTGACCGCCGTTGTTACAATTGTGGACAGCCTGGGCATTATATAAGTGACTGCCCAAAGCCCAAGCAGATTAAACCCAACCAGCAGAATGAAGGTTCCGGGACCAAGCCGGTCAATCCAGCCAAGAAGCCGATGGTGCAAGTCCGTCAGGGTAAACTGAACTTCACCACCATGAGTGACATTCTAGAAGGAGCTTCAGTGCTTACGGGTACTTTCTCTATCAATGACATCCCCATTAAGATATTGTTCGATTTTGGAGCTACCCATAGCTTTATTAGTGGGAGTTTGGTAGAAAAATTGGGTTTAAGAGGTTCGCATGTTAAGGATGCTTTTACCATTGTCACTCCGGGTGGAAAAATCTCTTCTCACACCTTAGCCTACGGAGTACCTTTGAAATTGGGAAGTAAGACTATTAAATCACACCTCATTGTCATAGGCTTAGAGGGTATGGATGTTATCTTGGGTATGGATTGGATGACCCGACATAAGGTGGTTCTAGATATCTCTGGTAGAGTTGTAGTGATCAATTCACCTACCATCAGACACACCACCCTGTACCTACCTTTTAAGGACAGTGCAGATCCTTGTGCCTATGTGACCATTACTTCTCACCTTGAAGAAATTCCAGTAGTTTGTGAATATCCTGATGTCTTTCCCGATGAATTGCCTGGCATGCCACCAGACCGGGATGTCGAGTTTGTGATTGAACACCAACCGGGCACTGCGCCCATTTCCAAACGACCTTACCGTATGCCTCCCAAAGAACTAGCTGAACTGAAAAATCAACTTCAAGAATTGTTGGATAAGGGCTATATCCGCCCAAGTTCTTCTCCCTGGGGTTGTCCCGTACTCTTTGTCAAGAAGAAAGATGGTAGTTTGAGGTTATGTGTTGACTACAGACCTCTCAATGCGGTGACCATCAAAAACAAATATCCTCTTCCCCGCATTGATGTTCTTTTTGATCAATTGGCTGGAGCCAAGGTTTTCTCCAAGATCGATCTTCGATCTGGTTATCACCAAATCAAAATTCGACCTTGTGACATCCCAAAACTGCTTTCTCCACCCGATATGGTCTCTACGAGTATCTGGTGATGTCCTTTGGTCTCACCAATGCCCCAGCCTACTTCATGTATCTCATGAACTCTGTATTCATGACGGAGCTTGACAAATTCGTAGTGGTCTTTATTGATGATATTCTGATCTATTCAAAAAATGAGAAGGAACATGCCGAACATCTTCGAATTGTTCTACAGCGTTTGAGAGATCACAAACTCTACGCTAAATTCTCCAAATGCGAATTCTGGTTGGATAGCGTGAAATTCTTGGGGCACACTATTTCCAAAGATGGCATATCCGTAGATCCTAGCAAAGTACAAGAGGTGATGGATTGGAAACCAACCAAGTCCGTACACCAAATTTGCAGTTTTCTGGGTCTGGCGGGTTATTACCGTCGATTCATTCCGGACTTCTCCAGGATCGCCAAACCTATGACTGAACTGCTCAAGAAAGGGGTGAAATTTGTGTGGAGTGAAGCATGTGAGACAGCTTTCCACACGTTGAGACAACACTTAACTTCAGCCCCAGTGCTGGTACAACCGGATAATTCCAAACCTTTTGAAGTTTTTTGTGATGCGTCAGGCACTGGTCTCGGTTGTGTTCTTATGCAAGAGGGCCGAGTCATTGCCTATGCCTCACAGGCGCTTCGACCCCATGAGATAAATTATCCCACTCATGATCTAGAGCTAGCAGCGGTTGTTCATGCTCTCAAGATTTGGAGACACTATCTGACGGGCAATCGTTGCAACATCTTCACCATTCACAAGAGTCTCAAATATATCTTCACTCAATCTGACCTAAATATGAGACAAAGAAGATGGCTTGAGTTGATTAAAGATTATGATCTAGAAGTGCACTATCACCCCGGGAAAGCCAATGTTGTCGCGGATGCTCTTAGCCGCAAAGTTCACTGCAACCATCTAGAGGTGGAGCCGTATAGTGACACTTTGTGTGAAGACATGAGGAAACTTCATTTGGAAGTGGTAGAACAAGGAAATCTATATGCCATAGCTACAGAATCTAATCTTTCTGATAGAATTGTCACTGCTCAACGCAATGATGAGGGCATACAGCTAATAAAACAGAAATTAGCGGAAGAAGACCCCAAGTATACTTGTTTCCAGAGGGATTCAAATGATGTGGTATGGTTTGGGAAACGTCTTGTGATTCCTGATGACCAAGAAATTAAGAAAGAAATCTTTGATGAGGCTCATCTTTCCAAATTCTCTATCCATCCCGAAAGCACCAAAATGTATCAAGATTTGAAGGAAAATTTTTGGTGGTCAAATATGAAGGTAGACATAGCAAAGTATGTGTCCGAGTGTGATACTTGTCATAGAATGAAAGCAAGCCACTTGAAATCGGCAGGTGTACTCCAACCCTTGTCGATGCCTATGTGGAAGTGGGATGACATAAGTATGGACTTCATTGTGGGTTTACCCCTGACTGCCAGAAAGAAGGACTCTATTTGGGTTATCGTGGACCGACTCACCAAAACTGCTCACTTCATCGCAGTTCACACCACTTATTCAGTGCAGAACTATGCAGAGATTTATATGGACCAAATAGTCCGCTTGCATGGAATTCCAAGGACCATAATTCCTGATCGAGGAACTCAATTTGTAGCTCGTTTCTGGGAGCAATTGCATGAATGTTTAGGAACCAAGTTGATCCGTAGTTCCAGCTATCATCCATAGACCGATGGTCAGACGGAAAGGGTAAATCAAATTGTGGAAGACATGCTATGGGCAAGCATCATGCATTTTGATAAGAGTTGGGACAAGTGTTTGTCCTTGGCAGAGTTCTCGTATAACAATAGTTACCAGGCTAGTTTGAAGATGGCACCGTTTGACGCTCTTTATGGACGGAGATACCGTACCCCTTTGAACTGGTCAGAAGCAGGAGAATGGACACTCTTTGGTCCGGACTTAGTCAAAGATGCCGAAGAGAAGGTGCAAGTGATAAGGGAGATTTTGAAGTTAGCCCAAATGAGGCAAAAGAGCTATCATGATAGAGGGACAACACCCCGACAATATGAAGTTGGTAATTATGTATACCTAAAGGTTTCACCAACCAAAGGTGTGCAACGATTCGGTGTTAAAGGAAAGTTGGCTCCGCGCTATATTGGACCTTATGAAATCATTGAGGTATGTGGGCCAATGGCTTATCGCATCTGACTTCCGGAGCGGTTCTCCGCAGTCCACAATGTGTTTCATGTGACCCAATTGAAGAAAGGCGTGCCTGTGCCTGAGACCGAGGTAATCACGGAAGCAAATGCTTGGATTGAGCCGGATTTCTCGCTCATCGAGCATCCTATGAGGGTGTTAGACCAAAAGGAGAGGAAGACCTGAAGACATACCGTAAGGATGTACAAGATACAATGGAGTCATCATACGGAGGAAGAAGCGACTTGGGAAACGAAAGGTTTTCTCAACACCAAGTACCCGGGTTTTCTACAATCTCGAAACCGTAAGTTTCTTTTATCCTATCTTGTTCTTTAAAATCGAATCTCGGGACGAGATTCCGCTTAAGGGGGGTAGGCTGTGATGCCCCTGGTTCTAATTAACCCTAATTACTGGTCAAAACCCTAGCTTAAGTGGTCAAACCCTTAATGCCTATCTCCTTGTCCTAGAACTTTGGCCACGTTCTCCAAATTTTGTCTAAACACTCAAAAATCTGCCAATATAAAAGTTGTGCAGAATTTTCAGAAACACATTTCATCTTCAGGATGGCATTTCAAATTTTGAGTGGAAAGGGTTCAAATTTGCCAGTCAAACCCAGATTCACTATTCACCTGAGCTATGAAATTCTTCAAATTGGCATTTGAATTTCTCCCTCGTTTTAGATCCAAATCCAATTCGGCCTGTGCCACAGTACAGAGGGATTGGTCGTCTACAGATGTCCTATCTACAGTTTTTGAAGTTTGCATACAAAATTTTGAACAATCTACGGTCAAACAGGGCATCAGGGAACAGACCGGGCCGAGAGCGAGCCCGGCGCGACGTCACGCGCGCGCGCGGCGTCCACGCGTCGCCGCCGCGCCGCCGCCGTGCGCCGCCGTACTACGGCCGGTCGTGAATGTTTGTGCGTGACCGGGGCTTACGTCGGCTCGTGCGCGCGCCCCTAGACGCAGCCTC
Organism: Cenchrus fungigraminus; assembly: GCA_036936925.1. Taxonomy (NCBI): domain Eukaryota; kingdom Viridiplantae; phylum Streptophyta; class Magnoliopsida; order Poales; family Poaceae; genus Cenchrus; species Cenchrus fungigraminus. Next base: position 119,939,711 of record CM072773.1, read on the forward strand.
GGCCAGAGGAGTCGCACGCCACGCGGCGTGTACGCGCGCCCGCGGCGCCATCCTCTCTACTGCCGCGCACGCACGCCGAGGAACAACGTCGTACCGCGCATTAAAGCACCGGGAGGCCTTAGCCACTAAGCATCCTCCTCTCCATGCGCGCCCAGCTATAAATAGCCGTCCCCGTCTCCTCCCGCACGCGAACGCCGTCCGCTGACCCGCCATTGCCGCCGCCGCGGTGAACTTGCTCCTCCGCTAGCTCCCGCCACCGGCCAAGGCTTCCAAGCTCCTCTCTAGACCTCACTCGAGCTCACACGGCTGCTTGTTCATCCACATTGCACCGGTGCTCGCCGGATTTCGAGCCGAGGCGGCCGCGCCGCCACGGTCACGCCGCCACCGCTCGCCGGAGCCACCTCAGGCCGAGCCACCGCCGCCAATCACTCCCTGGTAGGCCCAATCGCACACCCGTGCCACGTGTTGACCCCCTCCGGCCGTGGATCACCGCCGGCGAGCTCACCCCCGCCGGCGAGGGTACGGTTGTGAATGCCGGGGGCATATTTGTAAACCAGGGACCTGTCTGCAATGAAAGTTATCTTAGTTTCTTTGCAACTTAGTCCAGTACCTTAGAAAAAGCATAGAAATTCATACAAAATTCAGAAAAATGCAAACCCAATTTTGTTTGTCTCAGTGAGAGCAGATCTACAACTTCTACAAAGCATGACCATACATTTAACTTATAGATTTTGAATGAAAATTCAAACTCAGTTTGGCACAAATTTGCTGTAGTTCAAAATATATAAGAGCTATGGAGCTGAATTTTGGATATGTTGCTAGCCATGTCATGTATAGAATCTGGACCAAAAATGGCACAAAGTTATTGAACAGATCTTTTTATATGATTTACTGTGCAGTTATGCTATTTCTGCCTTATTGATTTTTGTAGCAAAATGTAAATAGATTTTTGTGCTCATCTTGTGGCTATGCTCATATTATTACTAGATTCAATTTTCTTGCATTTACCATGATTTTATCTCTGCCAGAAGTATCTGTTCTTGTTATATGCTTAGATTTAAGTTTAATTGCCTAGTTCAAATTTCAAAAAGGATCTTGTTGTGCTAGTTGGTTTCCTAAGCTTGTTTTAGTTCAGAGATGTTGTAGGGATGAGTTTGGCTGCAGAAATGCTTTATTTATTTATTTATTTATTTATTTATTTATGCATTTCTCATATTTCTATTAGCTAGGAAATGTCATTTTGATGTATATGTGTTTTATGGCTCAATTGCATGTGTAGCTTGGACCAGTAGTTTGTTTGGGTCATTAGGACCAGCAAAGCACCCTTCCCCTGTTTTATAATTTGCTTTGGTATTTAAAAGCTTGGAATCCATATAAGCTCCCTAATAGGTTTTTTTAGGAAAAATCATTTCTGCTTCCTTGATGACCTTGTTAAATTGTTGTTTACCTTAATTAAGGGTTGTGGATCCACCCTTGCTGTTTTGAGTGATTAAAAGTTTATTGCTTAAATGTGTGCACAAGTCACTACTAAAAGATTAAAATAATAAACCTTCACATGAAATTACCTTAATGAAAAGAAACACTAATTAATTGATTGTCAAGATGATTTTGGTCAACAAGAGTTGGATGTGATGGTTAAACTCTCACTCCACTCATTAACCCTGCATTGCATTCCGTGTAGAGCTTCCTGACGGTAACTACGCGCTCGTGCCGGAAGCCGAGGAAGGAGGAGCTGACGCAGAGCTGCAGTACGTGGAAGTGAACGAGGACACCGAGGACCCCCAGGCTAACTTTTTCTGACGAAGGCAAGCCCCGGTGCATTAACCTATTTGTTTTGGAAATTATACAACTACCTATGGATGTTTGTGCATTTACGTTCAGGAGTTGAAATGAAACCCCAGATGCATGATCCCTAGGTACCTATGTCTTTTACTAGTATGCTAGGTCGATAGCTGCTATGCTATAGGACCGTTACAAGCCGAGTGATACTTGTCACTCGCGAGAATAGGTTCTTATGTTGGAATCATGAGATCTTTATAAATGGATTGCTCATGTGGTAAGAGCATGGGATGTGGGCTCCGGTCCAATGGCTTTCGTGGGTTAAGTGTTTGAACGTACTAAACACTTGTCGAAAATGGGCACGGTAAGCCTAGTACCTAAATGATGTAGTGCGGGAACTTTGCGCTACTAATCTTAGGGTTGCAGCCCCGGGCTCGCCACCTGAGTACATGCATGAGATTGGGCGACCTTGGTAGCATTGCCCAGTAAACCTTGTACTTAAGACTGTAACATCTGATCCCAATCCGAGGAATGACGGGAACTGCCTAGTTGGTGACCTCGTAGTGAGGGCGCCTCCCATGTGTTTATGTCTACCTTGCAAGGTTTTTTAAATCAACTGGTTGTCGGCCTCTCACCGTTATCTGAGACTACTTATCCAACTGGCCATGATATCCCTAATGATGGAACTTTGTGAATATGCATGCTTGATTAATTGTTTGCACAACTTATGCTTGAAATAGCTTGCTTATTTAGAAGAGAATAATCAACTAGAATCTGTGCTAAAATCTTGAAAGTAAGGACATACTCTTTGTTGCTTTTCAGCAAAAGAACCCCACTAGCCAAAAAGCCTTTCATGTCTAGAGTTGGTGATGTAGTTGTCACCGACAGGTAAGTCTTGCTGAGTATTAGTATACTCAGCCTTGCTGTAATTGTTGATTTCAGGTGTTGCTTTTAGTGATGTGTGGCCTGGAGAAATCCCGCCTGGCTGGGAGCTGGAGTGGGTGGAAGACGATGAATGAAGGCATCATGGCAGGCCTCCTGTGATGCTCCTCGAGCCATTTAGTTTAATTCTGCTGTTTTCAAAACTCTGAACTTTGTTATCATGTCAAGTACCTTGGTTTGTTATAATTAAACCCTTCGGGGTAGATTTGGACTTAATCTTGTGTTGTACTCTGGACTCGCCTTCGTGTGAGTTTTAATGCATATTCGTCGATCTTGTGTTGCTATGTAAGTGATTTCACCGGGCTCGACCCGGCAACCAATGACGGGATGATACTTTATTATTGCTTAATGACCAAAGTGGATTGGTTTAGGCGATAGTACGGTATTTTCTTGGGCGGGTTGTCACACTTATGCGGCCCGTTACAGTTTTGTCATACTTGTAACGGGCGTTCCAAGTGAAGCCTGTTACTCACAGATCAGTTTTTGTAATGTGCCTTCCTTAACGCCCGTGACCGATACGTACGGCACCTACAGTAACCTGCCCGTTTTCTAGCTGCATCCCGGAACCAGCCAGGATTTGGCAGCCACCAGATCAGGGGCTGCATCCTGGAAACAACCAGGATTTGGCAGCCACCACAGCAATGCAAGGAGACATCACAAACACATTCTCATCACATATATACACAAGCAAGATCACATATATATACACAATGCGAGATCACATCAAGTTCCTCATCAGATCAACATGCATGCTAAAGTTTCAAGTTCCTCGTCGGTGCTTTGTTTGGATGGAGTCCTGAGAAAACTGCCTAAACCAGGCAACATCTGACCCCAGCCAAGCAGGTTTCTCAGGCAGTACTAAACTAGCCTGAATGCAGCAAGTTTCAAGTTTGTTAGGCAGTACAATGAACTCACAGTGCACCATTATAGAGGTTACCGTTTCGGTCGAGGATCTCCTTAACAATGTACTCGCACAACATCTCCTGGACCGGTTTTAGATCTTTTGTAGAAACATTTAGGGCAGGTTTGAAATCCTGCAAAATACAGTCATTATGAGAATACAAGTACAAATCAGTTTATAAAATCAAATGGAGAATATGAGCAGAGACAAGGGTGAGCATTATGTACTTACATCAGCCTTCTTGATGTGAGGTATGTCTTTGAGTAGTTTGAACATATTGAATGTCACATGGAATCTATGCAAAAAGGACCCTGATGGCTGCTGAGCACACTGCGCATCGAGGTACCAAAATGACAAGTTAATGCAGTACCAAATTGGTATGAAGGGACCATGAAAAAACCTCGGTCTTACAGTGGTATTTGGCTTGTGCTTGAATGTCTAATTGGATTTTAGCTTTTTCTTCTTTCCTTTCATCACTTCGTCCTTTGGGCATATATTTTCAGAGGCCTTGCATGATCAGCAATAACAATTAGAAACACTAAGAGATTGAATTTTGTGAACAAAACCTACAAGGTACAGACCAATTCACAAGCGCTCGGAGGTCTTCGAACTTTCGCGCACGATGATGTTTAGCAGAATCAAGATACCAAACCTCTTTGAACTTCATATAGATGATCAGTGTTGCACAGTGACCACCGGTGCAAGAGGCACCCACCACGTAGTCATTCGTCATTGCATTTCTCAATGCTTGTATTACAAGGGTAGACTCCTTATCAATCTTTGTGGTCGTGAGAACCTGTGGATCCAAAAACCCAACAATGATCTTCATCTCCGCTGCCTTATCCATCATTTTCCTACAAAAAATCCAAATGTTAGCATGCATGAACTTTGTGGTCAAAATTAAAGAAATATCTATTTTGGTTTTAAGGCACCTACAATGTCCACAACCTCAGGAAGGTCTCATCCAGAGCAACCAGGGTTATAAGGTCATACACATCACTGAATGCAATGTTTAACACTAAATCACCAGTACCATGAAAGGAGTCTTCAGGCAACTTTGCTGAAAAACTATGTTTATCCTTACTGTGTTCCATGGCGTAAGCATGGAACCTGGTACAATTCGGTTCAACAGCCTGTAGGTCCACTTCTGACAACATAGGCACAACAGGCTTGTATTTTGGATCTCATTTTGTCCAAAAACAGTTAAGAAGCTCATCTCTAGGCAGAGGTTTCATGGCCCCCTTCTTTTGCGGTGGCTGCTGCTCAGGCGGAGATTGTCTATCCTCCGCTTGTCGCTGCTGCTGCTTAGGCGGAGATTGCCTGTCCTCCTCCTGCTGTTATCGATGCTCCTGCTACGTAGTTTTGCTGATCTGCTGCTGCTTCTTAGGCGGAGATTGCCTGTCCTCCTCCTGCTGTTGTCGATGCTCCTGCTGCGTAGTTTTGCTGATCTGCTGCTGCTGAGCTTTCTCTTGCTGATGCTGAGCTGCAGTACTTCCATCTGATGTTGTACCCCTGCTACCCGATGTGGGTGCAGGGTTGGTATTTCTCATAATGGGTGGTACATGAATCCTGTTCTTTGACCATTGGATCTTTTGATAGAGAGCCTCAGCTAGGGTTGTTACTTCATCCCCTCTAATTGGTACAGGCAGAGGGTAGTGACTCGTATTGCCCCACACATAACTAGGTTGCACCACAGCATACCCATCCTGCACCGGTACTGTATGGAGAGTTTTTGCAATGGAAAGAGAGTGGCTAGTGCGAGCTTCACTTTATTCCCGGAGCCATCCAAAAGGCTGCACTTGGTTGGCTCTGTTAGCTTATCTATTGTGTCCAGCATAGGTGATCGACTATCAATGTGCTGTTGACTATCTTCGTCCTCGCTAACATGCCAATGGTCTTCCTCTCTGCAACGTGCTTCTTCCTCCTCACTGCCATGCGCATCTTCTTCCTCGAGGCCATGCACATCTTCTTCCTCGCTGCTACTGGCAGGTGGTGATTGGGGAGGATGAAGTACATTTTCCGATATATGGACAATGCCTGATTCTGCTAGCATGGAGACAATTCTGGTGATTGCTTCACCAATTAGCTCTTCCATCTGCGGTACAACCTTCTTGTTCCTCTTCTTCCTGTACATTCTAGCAAACTCTTCACAAAACCCTTTACCTCAACCAAGTGAACTAGACATGCCTCAGACCCGACCTCGATGCTCTAGAGTCTCAAGTGCTACGGTGAGGATATCATTCTCCTTAACCCCATGGAAAGAACCATCACTAGCGTGAGCTGCAAGTGTTTTCACCCTAGTTGCTACCCCCACCACCGCAGGATTACTGAATGTTATGTCCCCGCTTCCTTCACTAGTGGTCTTCTGTCACACCCGAATTTAAGGACAAATTCAAATGCTCATATTATATGTGCACCAGGATCAAAGTTCACACATATAACGACTCAGTGATAACCAAAACACAATGCCATAACGTAAAGAGAGTATTAAACTTTATTACAGACCAAAATGTCTCATAAAACGAACTAATTATTAACGAGTAGCAACGCAACGGATGGGGTCAACACCACAGGCAGCTGACTGGTGGCACGCCCGCCTAGAATTCGTCGAAGTCTCCAGGGAAATCTTCAAACCTCTCCAAGTCTAAACAGCATCCGGATTGTGTCGTTGCAATAATGAAAACAAGCGTGAGCACATGCCGTACTCAGCAAGCGGAAACATAATATAACATGCAAGGCTGGTATAGTGGAGGCTGATAGGGTTAAGCATTCAGCATTTTAGTTGGTTGTCGGCATTTCTTAACGACACCACTAGTTGTACACCTAGAGGGAGTGGATAAGAACAACCGGGTATACCGCAAGCGCACGGAAATACCGCTGTAGCACTTCCCCAAGGAAGGAGAGTATTCCAAGGGTATCGAATCCAAGGAACAGTATGCACTATCTCCTACTTCTAGTATAGATGATCCAAGGACACAACTCTAATGGATAGGATAGGTAGAAAGGATTTGCTCGGACCGAGCACAGAGTCTAGTAATGTTCTCTCAGGTATAACACTCACTTCAGGCACCAGGCACACGGCCTTTGTGCTGGCTCGAGCCCAACTCGGTACGTGACGTAAGAGGGTTGACAAAGGGTCCAATAGGCTGTCACCACTGCGGCCTACCTCTACGCTACGATCGTACGTGGCCTTTGAAGGGTAGCTTATGGTCCAGACACCTCGTCTACACCACTCACTATTCCCACGAATCCGCGAGGGAGATACTGGCACTAGCTCAAGGTATGCTCTATCACTCATGCAAGATCACGAATGCACTTTGATCTAACTAGACACATGCAGGAGCTTCACTTTACTCTAATTAGACAGGTAGGCAAACTAGATGCAACTTATGATCTAAGTCTACTAGATCAAAAGGGGTAGTGTTTGAAGAACACAAGCCTCTAAACCAAGAACAAACGAAGAACACAAGAACACAGCATTCTAAGCATGCATACGACTTTAGTCTAAATAGGAAATATCGAAATACTCACTTTAGTCTAGAAGAAGAACAAAGGCACCGCTGAGGATCGTTCTTGAGGAAGATGTCATGAACATGACATGGCCTCAAGCCTCCCACCTCACTTCCTAACACTAATCCTATACAAAGAGCTCTCCTCTCCTAAAGAGAGAGGCTCCAAGCCAAAATGAAGAGGAGGAGGAGAAGAGTGTGTTCCAAATGAGAGCCCCTCCCCTCCTATTTATAGAGGAGGGAGTGGCTTGCTCGGAGGCACAAAGTGCCCCTAAACGCCCGGGATCGCGACAAGGGACCAATCAGGGGCCACCACGTGAAAGGCCACGATGAACGGGCACTAAGGCGGTTCGGCCGATCCAAGGATCGGCCGACCCCCTAGTGGCGCCTTCCGCGGTGTGCTTTCTCCCAGTGACTGATATGTGGGTCCCATGATCTATCCTCCGTGCATGGCAAGTTTGGTGGTGGTTTGGGTCCCCGGTGGGCCCTTGGATCCTTGTGCTGCACACGTGGCGGTGTCTGATTCGTCGGGAGTTGCTTCACATGGATTGGTGAGGTGTCATGGACACATGGCATCCAATGTGGCACACGTCGCCACGTGGTCTGGTGTGGGTCCCACCGGGCCCACAAGATATCAAGAGGGTGATCTTGTCTTGAGCATATCTTTTTCATCCGGACTCCAAAGTAGATAAATGATATATCCATGTCGATCGTCTCGACGAGCCCGTCGCAATGGTGCAGTCCAAATTGGCAATTGAGGGTGTTTATGATGATGTCCTTTAATAGCCATTGGACTACTTGCTCTCAACTGTACGAGGCCATTTGGCACGTATTTCGGTGCATCCTGCAACAAAAGCTAGAAACACCAACACTTGTGGAAATCATCAGTATCAAGCCCTATTCTAGTGTTGATGATCCTTTTACACTTTTTTATGCAGGTATTGACGGTGTAAAAGTAGCACTTTTCGACTGTCAACAACACCCCCACACTTGACCTTTGCTCGTCCCGAGTAAAGGGAGTCAGGTCAAGGTGAGACATGATATCCAAAGGTATGAAGCTAACATAAGAGATATTCCAAACCATACCTTGTACTTGTGAACTCTGATGTGTCTATCATGCTATCTTGGGTAGTTGAGGAATGGAACGGTCATGAATCGAATCACTCCTGCTCTTCATGTTAAGTAACTTGGGGTTTTAAAATAAAATTTCAAAACAAACCTTTGCTTAGCTCCTCATTTGATTCTCTCAAATCACTCAATGTGTATATGTCCTCACCAAGGCATTAGATTGCCTTTCTTCACCCTACTTCTAATGATGGCTATATGTGGAGCTCAGGGTAGGATAAAGGATAAGGCATACTTGTATCACACATATTGCAAAGTCAAAGACTGGATCAACAGAGAAAATCAAATCACACAATCAGATCAAGATGTGCACATGTATGAGAATGATGAGTATGGTAAGGTGGATACTAGGCCCGGAATGGGTGCTAGATATTACCATACATATATGATGAAAGCTGAGGTTGATGGTAAGGTGGACACTAGCCCCGGAATGGACACTAGTTATTACCATCAAAATTATGGAACTCCTTTTTGCATGATCTCGTCTCTCCCCTATTTCTCCTTTATTTTGGACATGGGCTATTTTTCTTTTCTTTCTCTCTTCTTTTTTTTCATCATCATGCTTTGAGCATGTGTCTCTTTTTTCTTTTTTTTCTCTTTTTTCTCTTTTTTTCATAGCCCATGTCTCTTTTGAAGGATACTTTTGGAGAGAGATGTCGCACCACATATGGAGCTTTATTTTTATGAAAGGGATGAATGATACAATGCTAACTTCCAGTGTAGAAGCGTAGTAAGGGGAAATAGGTGGTGTGCACATGAATCTTGATCATGAAAGTAATGAAAAGAATTCTCACAAGGGTCACAGAATTTGACAAAGCTCAATGCAATAACAAGCAGCATATGAGTAGAAGGTTTTCAACTATGAATATCATATGGCTCTAGTGGGACAGTGGCATATCAAAGAGGAGCTTTGCAAGGGGTTTTCATGATTTTCAAATAAAATTCCCAAGCACTCAAACATTCAGAGTGAAGATCATATCATCAAACCATATCACAAACACCAACTACTTAGATAAGCATGAGTTCCCTAATGATATTTGTTCACAAGCATCAAGATGATGAGTAAGGAATAAAACATATGCAAGCCAACCATAGGAACCATGTAGAGCAAGCATAGCACGAATTGCTGAGTTTGATATAAAGGATATGACTTGAAATTCAATCAAACCCATGGATAAAGGAGAGTGAGATAGAGGGTGCACATACCATCGCTTCTGAAGGATAAGAGACCAAGGAAGACCAGTGGTGATTCGGCTGACCAAAAGGTAGCCGGCTCACTCCAGTTTACCTTGCTCTTGTCATGAAGGCGTAGTCGATGTTATGCAGCGCCTGTGTGGGAGTTCTCGAGTGGATTTGTCGATGATGAGCTCGAGAGAACTCCCCCACACTGGTGGTCGATCCTGGTGTTGTTCTTCAAACAAAAAGTGGGAACAAAAGAGGGACTCTACTGGTTCAAGAACCATAGAGCCTTTATTCAAATTCAAATATTTTTGGGTTTTTTTTATTGTCACCATGTCATTTACTCAAGAAGGGTTAGATCAAGGTTACACATTATACACAAAGGGGAATATACTTACCTTGGACCTTTGAGAGGTCATATGTACCACCTTTGCATGATGTACAACATGAATCTCACACCTCATCTTACCTTCCCATTTGAATTTAGCTCAATGACTTACCCATTCAAATTTGACAATTTTCTGCAGGGGTTAGTCAGCATGCATGCAACCAAGATCTATGAGAATATAACTCTAAGGTTCATCAATCAAAACATGACACCATGTCTTGTATTGACTGAAGAAGACAGTTTTAACCTAAGCACCATGCTTAATTTAAAACAACCTATGAATGTATGCTCGAACAAACATTCAAACCAGAGCATATGAACACAGATGAAGGAAGCATGAAAGCGTGATCAAGCTATCATCAACAAGGGACATAAGCATGAGCATATGACAGTGAACCCCGGGAGCCTCCTGGAAGGGCTTTGTTTAATGTCAAAAGCAGGACTTACCTAGCTAGTGGGCAAGATGCAAGAGCTGACATCATCACCACACCAGGATAAGATTTGGTAGAGGAGGAACTTTACTCAGGATGCTCACATACCTCCCCCACACTTGAAGTTTGCATTGCTAGGCAACAAAACTCAAGTGTGTGGTGATCAAGCTTCCTTTTGTAAATGTTCCCTCACCAGAGCTTATCTAGGTGTTGCAGCTGATGTGGCTCACATGTTCGGAGGCATCACTTGTCCATCTTTCTTTTCAATCTCCACCTGAAAGGTTAGTGACCAAAAATACCCGAAGGACAACTTATCCTAAAAACATGTTCTTGCTTTTATTCAAAAAGGGAAATAAAACCTAACCTAATCCAGGGTATCTCCTGGGAGTGCTTTGTTTATTTAAGGTCATAAGCTCGACCATGGGAACTTCTTCTTGCAGCTATCGTTGGTGGTGTCATTCCCGTCTCACCACCAATCCTTGATGTATCAGTGAAGCTTCAGCTGCAAGGTTAGTGCCACAGTACACACACGAAATCTGCAATGCTTATGGTAAACATATGCATCTACAACCAACCTTCTGAACTTTCTACAAGAGAGGACCAAAAGGTTATTGCAGCCCTCATGTGTGCTCAGTGCACTAAGCATGTCTGACTCTAGAGGGACATGATGCGAGCATGGTCTGTATGGTAGATCATGGATGAGACTACCATGCTCGTGTGTGGAATCCTTTCCTCCGAACTCCAGAGTCAGTGCCTCGAAAGGTTCCATGGCCCATGAATTCTCTATCTCAAGAGAGTCATCGTGGAAGCTCGATATTGACTCTCGATCATGATCGAAAGCAACATGATACGGGCCAGTGGGAAGAGGCTGAAACTCGGTCGAGAGTGGTGACGATCGTTCACTTTCACAAAGGTGAAGAGAGTCTTCCGAGTCATCCTCACGAGGGGTAGAACATTCTACAACCTTAATGAGAATGGGCTCAGATGATGCAAACGGAGATGCATGCATCATCTTCTCAAGCGGTTTTTGCTGGGGATGAGGCTTTGCCATAGGATGTCCCGGACAAGGGGTAACAGTGGCAGAAGCGACTCCCCTGAGCTTATCATCTAGGCACCCTAAAGATGTATCAAAGAGCTGCTCTAAAGGGGAGCCTAGGAGAAGATCAGGATCAAGGACATCGAAGATGTGAAAGTCTAAGCTAGCTTTGATCTTGTCTATGATGAGCGGCACGGCACGTGCGATCCCCCGACATTCAAGAACGTGCCCAAAGGGACAAGTCTCGAAGAGCATGTCAGATGGTGCTAGCAGAACTTCCCCAAAAGAGTTTCCGCTAAGTGCCATGGCATGATGTTAACCTCCATGATGGGGTCACAATGGGCCTCTACGGCAATCCCTCTAACAGAACAAGGAATAACCAGAGAGGGTGTACTATCCCAAAATGCTTCGGAAAAACATATCGCTCCATCTGGCCATTCCTTCTTCATGGCCTCCTTAGGAAATGCTTCGTCAGGAGGATCGGGAGGTAAAGGAGATACCGTAGGTCTAGGGAAAGGTTCTGTCAAAGGATGTCTAGATGATTCAGCATGGACAGAAACAATTTCCCTAAGCCCTTCTTCTTCTGGGTTTCCTTGAGATTTAGCAAGAAGTTTTTCTAAGGGGAAACCAAGGAGAAGATCAAAATCCACGATGTCATAGACGTGGAAATCTAATCGCACCTCTATGTCATCAATGGTGATCGGCACGTCCCTAGCAATCCCCCGACATGGAAAAACACATCGCCACCTGGGACTATGGAAAAGTCTATCGGTCGGGATCAAGGGCATGTCACCCACCAGAGTATCCAAAAGGGTCTCTGGTATGATGCAAGCCCCAACAGTAGGGTCATGGATAGCATCTACGGTGTTTCCTCTCATGGAACAGTGGATGATTGTGGAAGTCGAGCTAACCCGAATTGCTACGGATGTATGCTTCTGAGGTGACCAATCCACTATCGTCCCATGATTCCAAACTTTATCGAGGACCTCATAAAGGTCCAACGATGTCGTAGGCTTCTCGTGCCAAGAGTGATCTAAGGTTTTTTCTGATGTTTCGAGAAGGATCATCCTCAAATCGGGAAGAGAACTCTGAAGGATGAATTTCTTCTTCCTTCGATGTTCGTGGTTCGGGAGAGGACTCAACAGAGGAATCAAGGAATTTAGAGAATGAAAGCTCAGATTCGGCTATTGAGAGACTCTCATGGACCAACTCAGACTCCAGATTGGGTTCGTTGTAAACGATATGGGAAGAAGAGGTTTCTAAGAAGAATTCTAGGATCTCTCTTCTTTCCACTAGAGTTTGGTTTTCGAACGAACCTCCAGCTACAAGGTCGAGCTCTCGTGCAGATTCCATGTCTATACGAGTATAAAAGGTGTACGTCGCTATATCATCGGGTATAGACATGTCTGGGCTAGATGTCATAAGATGTAGGAACCTAGCCCAAGCTGTGCCTATGGGCTCACCCTCTAATTGCTCAAAGTCAAGGAGTTCACACGGCAAGAGCTCTATACGTTCATAAAGGGAGAACGAATCACAAAAGTTTTCTCGTAGTTCTCCCCAGTTATTCACATGCTCTGTTGTGTGGGTGTACCATTGCTCCGCTCTATCTACGAGAGAGAAAGGGAACAATTTCCACTTCAAAGTTTCCTGTGTCATGCCTGGAATTACCAAGCACGAACACAAGTCCTCGAACTCCTCTAAATGAACATTAGGATCATCACTGATCGCTCCAGAGAAAGGTCGATTCCGAACCATGGCTATAAAGCCGGGACGAAGCTCGCAGCAAGATGAGGAAGTTGATGGTTGCTCTAAGACAAACTCGCCCCTAGGGGTAGAGAGGCTTTGACAGGAAGGCATCTCAAAGGGTAGTGGGGGTAAAGGTAGAAGAAAAGAAACAAAAAGGATAACTCGATGGGTAACGGGGGTGAAGGTGAAGAAAACGAAAAAGATAAATACGAGGACCACTAGGTTCGAAGATAGATACAGCAACCGTCCCCCGGCAACGGTGCCAGAAATGCTTGTTGGCGTTTCTTAACGTCACCACTAGTTGTACACCTAAAGGGAGTGTATAAGAACAACCGGGTATACCGCAAGCGCACGGAAATACAGCTGTAGCACTTCCCCAAGGATGGAGAGTATTCCAAGGGTTTCGAATCCGAGGAACGGTGTGCACTATCTCCTACTTCTAGTATAGATGATCCAAGGACACAACTCTGATGGATAGGATAGGTAGAAAGGATCTGCTCGGACCGAGCGCAGAGTCTAGTAACGTTCTCTCAGGTATAACACTCACTTCGGGCACCAGGAACACGGCCTTTGTGCTGGCTCGAGCCCAACTCGGTATGCGATGTAAGAGGGTTGACAAAGGGTCCAACAGGCTGTCACCACTACGGCCTACCTCTACGCTACGATCGTACATGGCCTTCGAAGGGTAGCTTATGGTCCAAACACCTCGTCTACACCACTCACTATTCCCACGAATCCGCGAGGGAGATACTGGCACTAGCTCATGGTATGCTCTATCACTCATGCAAGATCACGAATGCACTTTGATCTAACTAGACACATGCAGGAGCTTCACTTTACTCTAATTAGACAGGTAGGCAAACTAGATGCAACTTATGATCTAAGTCTACTAGATCAAAAGGGGTTGTGTTCAAAGAACACAAGCCTCTAAACCAAGAACAAACGAAGAACAGAAGAATACAGCATTCTAAGCATGCATACGACTTTAGTCTAAATAGGAAATATCGAAATACTCACTTTAGTCTAGTAGAAGAATAAAGGCACCGCTGAGGATCGTTCTTGAGGAAGATGTCATGAACATGACATGGCCTCAAGCCTCCCACCTCACTTCCTAACACTAATCCTATACAAAGAGCTCTAATCTCCTAAAGAGAGAGGCTCCAAGCCAAAATGAAGAGGAGGAGGAGAAGAGTGTGTTCCAAATGAGAGCCCCTCCCCTCCTATTTATAGAGGAGGGAGTGGCTTGCTCGGAGGCTCAAAGTGCCCCTAAACACCCGGGATCGCGACATGGGACCAATCAGGGGCCACCACGTGAAAGGCCACGATGAACGGGCACTAAGGCGGTTCGGTCGACCCCCTAGTGGCGCCTTCCACGGTGTGCTTTCTCCCAGTGACTGATATGTGGGTCTCATGATCTATCCTCCGTGCATGGCAAGTTTGGTGGTGGTTTGCGTCCCCGGTGGGCCCTTGGATCCTTGTGCTGCACACGTGGCGGTGTCTGATTCGTTGGGAGTTGCTTCACATGGATTGGTGAGGTGTCATGGACACATGGCATCCAATGTGGCACACGTCGCCACGTGGTCTGGTGTGGGTCCCACTGGGCCCACAAGATATCAAGAGGGTGATCTTGTCTTGAGCATATCTTTTTCATCCGGACTCCAAAGTAGACAAATGATATATCCATTTCGATCGTCTCGACGAGCCCGTCGCAGTGGTGCAGTCCAAATTGGCAATTAAGGGTGTTTATGATGATGTCCTTTAATAGCCATTGGACTACTTGCTCTCAACTGTACCCATTTGGCACGTATTTCGGTGCATCCTGCAACAAAAGCTAGAAACACCAACACTTGTGGAAATCATCAGTATCAAGCCCTATTCTAGTGTTGATGATCCTTTTACACTTATTTTATGCAGGTATTGATGGTGTAAAAGTAGCACTTTTCGACCGTCAACATTGGTCAAGTTTTATTAGCAACATAAATACTAGCAAGTGTAAGTTTATACCAAACCCACTATTAACATAAGAGAGTAACAACATAAATAAAGACAGATGCATCAGGTTAATCATTGACTTCCATAGATTAATCATGTGAGGGTCCGGGCCGCTCTTGACTGTGAGCACAGCTAATCGATTAGTTTTACACTCTGCAGAGGTTGTACACTTTCACCACAAGTCGCATAAAAGTTCTAGGAACTTTAAACCCAACCATGCGATGCCGGCCAAGCATCATACCACACTACCTAGGTGTGATTGCATAGGGACGCTATGAGGCCTTTACAAAGTTTCCCTAGTGTGAAGCAACCCGCGAAGGTTCCGAGTCGTTGCAGAGTATAAAGGCCCCTAGTAGGTACTGTGACTTAGCAAAGACCAACTCCCTACTAGAGCAAGTCTATACCCCACTGGCGCTCCCCCTTGTCCTTATCAGGTAAGATCACCCCAGCACTAGAGTCCCTAATTAATTAGCCAAGGCAGAGCCATATGCCCTTGTGGTTGCACTGTTGTCCTGGGTGGTCGCTCCATGTTCCAATTAAACAAGGTGATCTTGTATTAATGATGGTATAACATAAATAAATCAAGTTTCATAAAGTTTCATTAATACCATCCACCAAGTTAAGCATAGCGAGAGCTACCCAACAATAAAAGTAAATACCCAGGTTGTTCAAGGTAAAGGAGTAAAAACAATCTAGTCATGTCCTTAATAGGATCCCATCAATTTAATGCAGGCAAAAGTAAGAACAATGAAATAAATGAATGTTGTATAGGTAAACGGGTATGCATCAAGGTAGACTTGCCTTCAACAGATCCCTGTTGCTGTTCAGACACTTGAGCTTCTTGGTCTTCAAATCCTTCATCCCAAATGTCCTCTACGCATCACATCAAATACATACAAGCAAACAATAGAATAAAATAAGAAACAATCACCAAACAGTATTATCAAAGCAAAACAGGGACAAAAAGCTATTCTACTCTTCGATACGATCGTTTGGACATAAAGAACGCTAAAAACGGAGTTAAAACGGAAAAGATATGGCTAAACGAAGGTGCAGGGGCATAACTGTGAAGGATCTAAAGTTCCAGGGGTCTAACTGTAAGAAACCGAGGGCTAAAGCGTAAGGAAACTTAAAAACAGAAGGGCTAGGTTGAAAGCTTAAAGGTTTGGATCTCGGCTACTAAATCTATAAAGGTCAGGGGTTAAAACACAAGAAAAAGGACTAAACTGTAAGGATTTCTATATGGTGGAAGGACCGGCTTGTAAAACTTAAAAGATCAGGGGTTCTTTTGAAAAGCAGCACGGTCACGCGGGGGTTGACCGGTATTGACCCGGGTTGAATCTAATCCGAGCCGTTGGATCTTGATCTGGCTGTCGCGGTGAAGCGCGAGCGGTGGCCGGCGGCGCGTGCGTCGACGAGCGGCGGCGCGGAGCGGCAACTCCAGCGAGCTCACACTGTTTCGAGCTGGGGTGCTCGGCTGGCGACGGGAAGTGGCCGGGGAGGTAGCTAGCATGACAGTGAGCTCATCCAGGGTTTCAGGGAGACGGCTTGGCCAACGGCGACGGCGCATGGCTCAGCGCAGCGGGCGGCGGAGGAACTGCTTGCTCCGGCGAGCTCGATCTCGCAGCACAGGGCGCTTGGACGCGAACAAACGGTCTCGAGGAGTTCCTCACCTCCACACGGTACTCCGAGCAGCTCCTCGACAACGGGATGGCGGCAGACCGGTAGATTCAACTACGGTGGCGGCTAGGGTTACGGGTGGTGCTGAGCTTGAAGGCGGCGAGCTTCGAGACTTGGATTGAGAGGAAGCAGCGGGGGCTCGGAGGCTTAAAAAGGCCGGCGGAATCCTTGGCGTGGCTGGCAAGGCGACTCGGAGGCACGGGAAACCCGGACTCGGGCACGACGGCGGGGAAGAGTCCGTAGCGGAGCGGGAGGAGGGAGATGACGTGTGGGCTCCACTCGTCAGCGGCATCGGGCAAGGACGGTGCTGGCGGGCTGCGCTGGGCCGGGGCACAGGCGAGCGGCGGAAGGAGATGAAGGGGTAGGAACGGACCTGGCTGGCTGGGCTGAAACAAAAGCTGGGCCAAAAGAGAGGAAGGGTAGGGTTTTAAAGGGAAAAGCTTTTGAAATTTTAGAAGGGAACTTCAAACACATGAATTCAAATTCAAATTTGAATTCAACCAAACAAAAACAATGCTCCAGCATGTATGCGACATTAAACTCCTATATTTATTTACTTAATTTTCAAAAATATATTTAAATGCCTAAAAATTCAAATACACCTTGTATTCCTTAAACTCAAAGCATTGTTTCTATTCAAATTTAATCAAAACAATTTTTTTGTAAAATTAGGATGTTACATCTTCCTCTTCCTTACCCTTGCCCGCAGATAAGGCCTCGAACGTCCAGGAAATTGGTCCTAAGGGTTCTGTTTTCTTCTTCAGCTAGCTTTGCATCCTCCTCCTCCCACTCTTTCCTTTTACAAACATAACCTTTTCTGTCCGTCCTGTGTGTCTTATTATGTAATGCTCTCTTTTCTTTCATCCCTTGGCTCAATCGCTGAAATCTAGGAGAATTGGTTTCCTGCACAAACATGGTTCAGTCTTCTGGCTGCAAAAAGGCATGCTTCATAAAGGGAGTCTCCTCTTGGCTCACATATTTTTTTTTCTTAAATGGGTCTTGAACCACCGTTGTAAGGTTGCAATCTCTGACATAGCTGCCTTAACTGCCTTCTTGCGAACAGATTCAGCCAGATTGGCTGGGTAATCTAGCTTTTCCTCTAAAACTGTGAACAACTCTTCCTTCTTAATTGGTGAGAGATCTTCAACTGCCTTGTTGATTGACACCCTCTCTCGAGCAATGAGGCCATAGACCAATACAAATCTATCCCTCGCAACATCTGGGGTAGGCCAATAATTGTTATCAAGTCCAGTTGCGGTCAACTTGTCTTCTGGCCATTTGGTTTGTGTCCTTGACCCGCGGGATCGAGTACTACTCGCAGCAGTATGTGCTGAGTGACCCTGTGAAGAAGGATCACCGTCGATAGGCTGTGAACAAGGTTCACCGTCGATGGGCTGTGATGGTGCATGGGAGGTAGAGGAGTTTGGTGTTGTGGGAGACTGCATAGATGATATGTCAGATCATCAGTAGAGCAACATAAGCTAGACTGAAAACCTAAACAAAATAAGATAAATTCTTATTCTCTGACAGGCAAAATAGTTGATATTAGCATACAGATTGGGGATAGGTGCTAACCATTTTTACAGGGTGAAGCAATATGCTTATATATCAAAGTGGAGACTAAATTCCTTCAACTACTTCCTTGTCCAACTCCAGCAGCAATTAATTGTGTGTTCCATGTGTACATGTAACAAGAGGACAAAGCAATCAGAATTAAAGTATGCTAACATGTCAAAGCATAACTGTCGATCTGGTACATTCGAAGCATAACAGAATTTCAACAGTTCATATAAGTTCATCTGTTAGCAACAATTTATTCAAACAGACTTGGAGCAACAAAATTCATCCGTCAAATCCATAGCCAATCAATTAAAAATGAACTATTAAGGTATACTGTATTAATGCAGGCAATTCCAGGAGAATAATCCTATGTGAACAACCATAAAGTAGCATGTCTTCCTAATCCACCTTGACAGGAATAGCAGATTGGGTGGCCGAGCAGAGAGAGGGCGTTGGGGGTTCAAGCAGCACTAACCTTTGTCACGAGTGAAGTAGTTGTTCTCGTGGTGGTCGGAGAGGCCCGATCCGCGTCGCCACGTTGCCTGAGGTGGCCAGCTCGTCGTCATGGCCGGGGATGCCAGATCAGCATCACCGTCTCTAGGTTGGCCGGGACACTGTCCGCACGCCAGTAACCACGTCCTCGTCACCCTCGTCATAGCTAGAGCCGCTTCGCCGATGTCACACCGGGAACGGTGGGGCTGGAGAAGGGCAGGGCTGCGGCGGGGAGAGCGGTGGTGGCGGGCTAGGGCTGGAGAAGGAGCAGGGCGGCGGCGGGGAGAGTGCGGGCGTGGTGGATCTGTCTGAATTAGACTCCCGAGTATATGTCCCCTGCGCACGTGTTACTATGTTCACGGAAATTACTGGTGTGCCCTTGAACAGCTCTCTGGAGGAATTGGAATTCCGTGGGCATTATAGTCAATATAGGTGGGAATTTTTGAACAATGCGCAAGGTTTGCCTGCTGACGCTGATAATGGATAGTCTTCACCGACGCTGGTTAGTAAACCCGCGTCGCCTTCGTCGGCAGGTATCTTCTTTATATAGGCTACTGACACTGACGCGTGGGCCCGACACTATTTTTTAGAAATGAAACTCGCATCCATCAAATATTAGAGCTGGTAAAATAGCACCTAAAAATACATTAAAAATAACATCAATTCATATTTGGACATTTAGTATTTTAATAAAATATCAACAGTCACACTTGTGTACCCAACATTCTTATAATTCAAATATACATCTCATGCTTGTGATATAATAATTCTAATAACATCTTAGTTTGCTCCAAAAATTCTACAAATTGACGTGGCAACATAAATTGGGTACCTAAACTTGTCATAAAAAATTCAAATGGTTTCGATAAAGGAAGAATATACTTGTGTACAAATGGCTACATCTCTCACATAGTTTCCTAGAATGTTGCTTGACACAAGCTTGCAACATGTTTTCCACACTTTGCAACATGTTCAATCTCGTACGCATTTTAAATTTTTACACAAGCTTGTGTTCACCTTAAGATTACGAAATGCAAAGTTTCATTACTAATGGTTGTGGAAAACAAATATTATTTCTATGTTGTACTTACAAAGAACAAGATAAAGGCATATAAACATTATTCACGAAACGGAATATACACTAAACAATGAAATTAATGAAAAGATGGGGATTTAAGAAAAATAGGAAAAAATCATCAAATTTGGACTAAGTACGACGAAGAAATACATGTTACAAAATTTGACTGCAGATTAAAAGGAGAAATGAGAACTGTTGTTCATTCCAATAGAATAGAGGGGGTGGTTAACCCGTGTCTCATTTGCCCCTCCAATCCTCGTCTCCTACGCCCACCCAATAGAACAGAGGAGGAAGCAGACTAGTAGAGGCCACCGCCACCGCCGCTGTTGACGGCTGTTAAGTGCCATTTTTATGGCCGTCAACTCCTGCAAATTGGAGCATGAATTGCACATCCACACTAGAATAGAAGCTTAAACTAATACTTTCCACCAGTGTTGATGTCTATTCGAATGCAGGTATTTAGCATAAGACATGAGAGGAATCCATGCACATTTACTCCACTCCAATCCAAGGCACTCAAATGCTGGCCAATCAGGGGCTGCCACATGGATTCTCCTGGATCCATGATGTCACCAATCCATGTGAAGAACTCTCGACGAATCATACGCTGCCACGTCAGCATCACATGGATCCATGGGCCCACTTTGCCAACTAAACTGCCAGGAAACATGTCATGCACGGAGAAGGGGCACTAGGGCCCACATGGAAGCGAGCCAGAGGAATCACAAGCCAGAAGGCCGGCCAGGAGCTTCGGCCGACCCTAGGATCGGCCGAACCGACCTAGGGTCGGTTGATCTCCCCCCTCCACGTGTTGCTCGCCCATTGGTCCTTGGCTGCATCCCGGGGTGTTTTGGAGCACTTGGAGCCCCAAAGCAAGCCACTCCCTTGTCTATAAATAGAGGGGGAGGGGCCTCATTTCACACACACCACCAAGCTCTCAAGTTCCACTTCTATCTTGTGTAGCTCTCTCTCTCTCTCTCTAATTCTGCCCATGTGAGGTGATTCTCACCTCTATGTGGTCAGATGGTGTTGAGGAGAGATCGAGATTAGGATTAGTTGAGAGGTAGAGTAGGGGTCAGGAGTGAGTTGATGTCCTCGTGGATGCTCGTTCTTCATTTAGATCAAAGTGAGTATTTCAACATTTCTTATTTAGACTATAGTGGACATCATGCATGCTTGATTTGTTCTTGTGTTCTTAGCTCGTTCATAAGTTAGAGGCTTGTGTTCTTCGTGACACAAGGCTTCGATCCTTTAGAGCTAGCTCAGTAGTTCATATACCTATTTGCATGCTCTGATCCTGTTTAGCTAAGTAAGTTTGTTGTATCTCGTTTGTTTGCATCCATAGCTTCCTTTCTGCTCCGTAGCTCGATGAATACTATGATTTGATTCCGTTCTCTCTCTAGTTCGTGGTTCCGTATTTATACGGGTTGCTATAGTGTTGTTAGCGGGTCGACAGACGTAACCGCACTATAGTAGTTATCTGGGCATAGATGTGGTGTCTGGGCTCTGGTTATCCTGCGAAGACCATGTGCGTTCATGTAACGATAGAGGTAGGCCGTAGTGGTGACAGCCTGTTGGACCCTTTGCAACCCTCTGCGCCTGCGTACCGAGTTGGGCCCCATTGCCAGTACATTGGCCTCTCCCTAGAAAGTTAGGATGGGCTGGCGCCCCACGGGGAGGACTAATAGCGGACAGATCTGTCTCGAGAGCTAAGTCCCATAAGGAAGTGCTTCTCATATCCCTACCTAGCCCAGCGGAAGCTGGTGTCCTTGGCTAGACTCTCTCTGGTTACTCTCCATCCTATGAACGAAACCCGACGGGAATACTCATTCTCCTAGGGAGAAGTGCTACAACGGTGTATCCATGCACTTGCGGATTCGTTCGCACTCGTCAGTGTACCCGGGAGTCTTTTACACACTCACGCTACCACGACGCCTAGTGTTGAGGTTAATAAATGCCAACAAACATTTCTGGCACCGTTGCCGGGGGCGGCTGTTGTTAACCTTCGAGCCCGTCTATCCTCATATTTATCTTTTTCCTTTTTTCTTCTACCTTCACCCCCATTACCCTTTTTTGAGATATCCCTTTTGTTTTCTTTACTTCTACCTCTACCCCCGCTACCCATGGAAGGTTATCCTTGTAAACACCTTCCGCCTTGGAGGAGTGAACCCTCAGAGCCATCTTCGTCAAGACTCATTCTTACATCTGGCTGTTGGCTTCACCCCTCTCTCATGGAGCTAATTCAGGACCTATCCTTCTCGGGGCTAAGTCATGTGAACCCCTTTGATCATGTGAGAGACTACGAGCATCTGATTGAAACTCGGGGTAAAACCGGAGAATCACCGAATGCTCGGAAAAGAGAGTTTTCCCCGCTATCCCTCTCCGGGAAAGCACAGGATTGGCACCGCTGTTTTGGTAGGGACTACCTTACTTGGGAAAGGTTGAGAGCAGCTTTCTGCTCCCAATTCTTCCCGATACGATGTGTCATCTCATTAAGGACCAAGATTCTCTCTTTCAAGCAATGTGAGGAGGAATCACTAGGAATGGCATGGAATCATTTCGGCTCCGCGGTGGAAGATTGCCCAGTCCTCTACATTCTCGATTGGATGTTGCTCCAACACTTCTGGTTGGGATTGCGGAAGGATGATGCCATGAGGCTTAATGCTCTCTCCGGAAGATCCTTTGTGCATCTAGATGCTGTCAAGGGAAAAGAGATCATGGAGAATCTCTGGGATTTCAGCTCCTCTTGCATCCCGGTCAATAAGGTACCTACCAGAGGAAATGTTGAGCCACCTAGATCCATCATCAGCCGAGTCCAAGACTTCATATCCACTCTTTCTCAGCTCTGGCTGAAGATGTCATTCCTGAATAGCAGGAGTCTAAGGGAAAGATTTTGTGGCACGAGATCTACCCTTGGGTTCCCCTCTCGTGCATCTTCTTAGATCTTCTCCCCCAAGACTTTGTCTCGTGGGAGGACGGAGAGAGTAGTTCGGAAAGAACAACCATTCCTGGCCATGATGGCCTTTCGATCCTAAACTACTATCTCCTAAGGAGAGTATGAGAGGTTTATCGTGTTTCTACGTTGAGGTTTGAGCTGAAGTGCCTGGCACTGAAGTTTCATATAAACCAAGACATCGGTCTCTGCTTCATAATCCATTGGATTCATTCATCAGACCGAAGGAGCACGATCATTTACCGATCGATTGGAGTGCATTCGCTTCTTATATTAAGCCCATCAATTGATGCTGATTAGTCAGAAGAAGCTTAAACTTCGTATCTTATGCCTGACTCGATCGATGCCCAAGGGGAGTTACACTTTCCAGCTTATCCATAACCTCCCGTTGGAAGCTTAGGTCAGACCTCAGGATGATTCCATCGTTCCGATGAGAACATCGGACCCTCTGCCTAAGGCAAGAGCGAGTTAAATCTCGTTCTTCATCCGAACTCTAGTTTCTGATCATACACCGGCCTTTGGAGCCCATGCTCTATCCTCTTTGAAGGCCGAGTGTCTTTCCGAGCTTGAGTTCACTTGGAGATCAGTACCTGTTGTGGGAGCACTAGCCTCAGTGCTCGATCTTTTCATCTCCGAGTTCCGCGACCCTAGTGCTATAGTTCTCGAGTCCCATGACCACCTCAGGGATGCCTCGGCCCCCCTAAGATGATCATGCTTGCTTTCAGCTTCAATATATCTTTTTGGGCTCGAGTTTGTATATGCGCTAACCTTGCAGATCAGAGCTTATCATTACATCAAATTATTTGCAAGGGAGATGGTCATGAGTTGAGATAGGAGGTCGCAAGACACCCGCACCCTGAGTACTCTTGGGACTCATCGCGTTTCCCCAAGAAGAATTATCCTTCGGGTACCTTGTGGACATTGATTATGCAGGAGAAAGAACTTGCCAAGATAAAAAGGAGTAAGCAAAGGACCACAAGGCAACACCATCGTGGCGACACGGTGAATGCTTCATGATCCCCATCAGAAGTTCCTACACTTTTGACGGACCAGGTATGTTGTCAAGGTGAGCTCCCCCAGATTTTCTATGATTATATTATGGCTTGGCCAATATTTTTATATAGTAGAGGTTGATTATTCAACCTCAACCTTATCCTAGCCTTAAGCCTAAGCCAACCTTTCCATCTCAGGGAATCCACCTGGGCCTTTGGTCCTGAGACCTGCTGGAGCCCACATGAGAAGGGGAAGGCCAGAGGGGCCCACCTAGGGTCGGCCGAACCCAGGTTCGGTCGAAACCCTGGTGATGCCGCCTCCCTTCTTCTTTCGAGTGTGCAACTCGTTCTCCTCCAGAAACCTTCTCCCTGCCGCCCGACGAGTTTTCACATCACGAGAATCCATCTCCTCCACCTCACCATCCTCAGCTCATCACCGCACCCATGGCCGGAAGGAGTGTTGTCCCCTTCGACGGTTCCACCTCGTCCACCGATCCCGGGGCAGGAGGCAACCCCTCCATCGCTGCCGCCACCGCTGCGGACCTCATGATGGTGGCCGGAGTCCTAGATGTTCCTCCACTTGCCACCATCCCGCCAGGCGAGAGGATTCCAGGCACGCCGCCGTCTAGGCGCTCTGCCTCGCCTGGGAAGAGGCACATCAGACGGGCGGCCAGCCCCTACGGCAGGCCAACCACGGCTCAGCTTCGCCCCAAGGGTTTGCCGTTCGCTCCACCTAGCGCACCTGGATCGTCGCTAGCTGGAGGGCAGATGAGCTTAGCGTAGTCCGCTGCTTCACCACAGCCACCGATGACCATAAAGCCGGTGCTGCCCAAGGAGAAGGTTCCTGAGGCACGCCCAGCTCTAGTCCTGCCAGAGGAGGATGAAGACCTTGGCCTGGACGATGGATTGCCACCGCCGCCCTACATTAGGAGGTCCAGGGAAAGGACTCGGGCAACTAAGCAACTCCCTAAGCTCTCCTCAGTGGCCAAGCTGACCCTACTGATGAAGGAATTGTAGGCCAGCAACGAGAAGCTCAGGGCTGCTTACTCAGAGCAGAAGTTGGACCTGGCCGAACTGAGAGACGATTTGCGTGACCTTCGCCGCGGCCTCTGTGTGAAGATGAGGAGGTTGTTCTCGGCTACGGGGCATGCAGCCCTCTATGATGCCGAGTAGTGGGGATTAGCCCCAACTTTAGTTTATTAGGCGCTAGTCTAGGTCTAGGTTTATTTCCCTTTATTTCATTTATTACTTTTCATATGTGTAAGCGCCTAATCATTTTATTTCTAGAACATTTGGATTTGGATAAAGTGGCTCGCCGGTCATGTAACCCGGTTTAGCCACCCTTGTGTCAGTACTTTGGTCATTTGATTTAGAGGACATCTAGGGTCAAGACAGTGTGGGGGAAGAGCCGCGACTCTCCCAATGCAGGCACGGCGTTTTCGCACGTACCAACTGTGAGCACTCCGCGCTAGCCGATCGATCACCTACAGAGAACCTGAACGGGACCCGCACGAGTTCACTCCTGTGGAGAGCCTCTCACGGTTCAACTCCCATGCATAGCACCGGTTTGCATCTCGACAATTTACTCTCTTTCATTCCTGAGTTTTATAAGCTATATCTGTCTATCTCTAAACTAAAACTCGAATGATGATGCTAAAAGATCACCCAGCTTGCTTGATGCCTGAGTAGACTCACATATGTTTTATTCCTTGTTATCTACATGATGCTTGTGAACCATAACCTTCTTAAGGACAAGCATGTTCACTTAAGTAATTGACGATTATGATATGGCTGGATGATATGATCTGTTGCTCTGATGACTAAGAGCAACTCCAAGAGACTAGGTATAATCCTAGCTAAATTTAGAGTTTTAGAGCTTTGTAAAAAAATAGAAAAGTTGCTTTTAGGTGCAGTAAACCAACAGCCTCTTTAAATCCTTCCTATCTATATCCAAAACAGCCCACGTTCCGTCTTCCTCTCGAACTCTTTATCTCAATCTTGTTGATGCTCGTGAACTGTTGGGACTTGGGACACCCTGCATGGCCACCATGATCCCTCAGAGCGCTCGCGCTCGACGATCCTTGGCAGCCACAGTTGGGGATGGTGCCGGCTCGGTGCCTCGACGCCCGCGCACACCGAGCCGCACCAGCAGGGCACTAGCAGCAGAGACGGGAGAAGAGGAACAACACCCGCATGGCAAGGTCGTAGCAAGGCATCAGCACCGGCCACACTGTGTCCCGGAGCATGAGGTCGTCCATCTCCCTGCCGGAGGTGGATCACCCGGGTCCGCCGCTATCGCCATGGCGGAGCAGCCGAACGGCAACGCTGATGCGCAGGGACCAAGACCCACGACAGACGTGGCCGGAGGAGGAACGCAAGCGTGTGCTCGACCGTGTATAGCGGTGCGTGGCCCAGCCTGGTGGCGAGGACGCCTCCCCGCCGTACCCCACTACGATGTTGAAGAAGTCGGCAAGACGCTCAACAGGTCTCCAGCCCCGGCGTGCTACCGCGGCGCGGCCTCGAGACCAGCAAGCGCGGCGCCGACGAGGAGCCCATCAGACGCACACGCCACCATCGATGGAGAGCACGCACCTTGCCGGCGGCAATGGAGGCAGCAAAGCGTGGGGTGGACTGGGCAGGGGCATGAGGATGAAGCAGAGGGTCGAGAGGGTGCGCAGGAGGGAAACTGCCGCGAGAAAGGAGGAGGAGTGCGTGCAAAGGCAGATAGCGAGTCGGAATCGTTAGCCAATAATGGCTAGCGGAAGCAATGGAATAACGAGCCGGATAGAAAAGAGAGGAAGAAGGAGAGGCTGTTGGATCAATTTTTTTTCTTATTTCTCTATTTTTTACAGATACAAATGTATTTAGCTAGTCTTTTGGAGTTGCTCTAACTCTCTTGGGTTATTTATTTGAAAAACTCAAAATCTCTTGGAAAAGGCTCCTCTTTGATATGCCTCTATCCCATTAGAACCATATGATCTTCGTAGCTTAAAACCTTAGATTCATATGCTGCTTGTTATTGCATTGAGCCTTGTCAAATTATGTGACCCTTGTGAGAACTCCTTTCATTACTTTCATGATCAATATTCATGTGCACCCTACCTATTTCCCCTTGCTATGCTTCTACACTAGAAGTTAGTATTGTATCATTCATCCATTCCATAAAAATAAAAGCTCCGTATGAGGTGTGACCTCTCTCTCTAAAAAAATCCTTCAAAAAGAGACATGGGCTATGAAAAAAAGACACATGCTCAAAGCATGTTTATGAAAAAAAGAGAGAAAGAGAAAGAAAGTATAGCCCATGTCCAAAATAAAGGAAAAAAAGAGAGAGATGGTCATGCAAAAAAGGAGTTCCATAATCTTGATGGTAATAACTAGTGTCCATTCCGGGGCTAGTGTCCACCTTACCATCAACCCATAGTTCTCATCATATATGTATGGTAATATCTAGCACCCATTCCGGGCCTAGTATCCACCTTACCATACTTACCATAGCCATACCGGTGCACATCTTGATCTGATGGTATGATTTGATTTTCTCTGTGGATCCGGTTTTTG
Organism: Cenchrus fungigraminus; assembly: GCA_036936925.1. NCBI lineage: Eukaryota > Viridiplantae > Streptophyta > Magnoliopsida > Poales > Poaceae > Cenchrus > Cenchrus fungigraminus. The sequence goes on from CM072773.1 coordinate 119,967,052, forward strand.
ACTTTGCGATATATGTGATGCAAGTATGTTTTCTCTTTATCCTACCCTGAGCTCCACATATAGCCATCATTAGAAGTAGGATGAAGAAAGGCAAATGCCTTAGTGAGGACGTATACACATTGAGCGATCTAAGAGAATCAAATGAGGAAGCCACCAAGAGTTTTTGTTTATGAAAAACTTGCAAAACCCCAAGGTGTTTATCATCAGGTGCATAAGTGACTTGATTCGCAGTTGTTCTACTTTTCAATCACCCTAGGAGACATGATAGCCACTCCACAGAGGTTCACAGGAGCAAGGTATGACTTGGAATATCTCTTATGTTTGTCTTACTCTTTAGTATTCATGACCCACTTGGCTTTGTTTCCCCTTCACTCGGGACGAGCAAAGGTCAAGAGTGGGGGTGTTGTTGATGGATGTTAAGTGCCATTTTTATGGCCGTCAACTCCTGCAAATTGGAGCATGAAATGCACATCCACACTAGAATAGGAGCTTAAACTAATACTTTCCACCAGTGTCGATGTCTATTCGAATGCAGGTATTTAGCATAAGAAATTAGAGGAATCCATGCACATTTACTCCACTCCAATCCAAGGCACTCAAATGCTGGCCAATCAGGGGCTGCCACATGGATTCTCCTGGATCCATGATGTCACCAATCCATGTGAAGAACTCTCGACGAATCATACGCTTCCACGTCAGCATCACATGGATCCATGGGCCCACTTTGCCAACTAAACCGACAAGAAACGTGCCATGCACGGAGAAGGGGCACTAGGGCCCTCATGGAAGCGAGCCAGAGGAAGCACAAGCCAGAAGGCCGGCCGGGAGCTTCGGTCGACCCTAGGATCGACCGAAGCGACCTAGGGTCGGTTGATCTCCCGCCTCCACGTGTTGCTCGCCCATTGGTCCTTGGCTGCATCCCGAGGTGCTTTGGAGCACTTGGAGCCCCGGAGCAAGCCACTCCCTTGTCTATAAATAGAGAGGGAGGGGCCTCATTTCACACACACCACCAAGCTCTCAAGTTCCACTTCTCTCTTGTGTAGCTCTCTCTCCCTCTCTCTAATTCTGCCCATGTGAGGTGATTCTCACCTCTATGTGGTAGGATGGTGTTGAGGAGAGATCTAGATTAGGATTAGTTGAGAGGTAGAGTAGGGGTGAGGAGTGAGTTGATGTCCTCGTGGATGCTCGTTCTTCATTTAGATCAAAGTGAGTATTTCAGCATTTCTTATTTAGACTATAGTGGACATCATGCATGCTTGATTTGTTCTTATGTTCTTCCACCGCGGCTTCGCTTCACCTCGACGCAAACCCCGTGATCACGCCATGTGCCCTCCGCCTCAAAGCTTCCCGAAGCTCCCGGATCACCGTCTGCGTCGCCTCGGGCCTCCGGGCTTGGTTTTGCGGCCCAAACCAAGAAACCGTCCACCTGATGGTTTTGTGGGCAAACCACCAAACCCCGCGTGCAAGCTTCGGGCTTCAACCACTACCTTGCACCGGCCCATGTTCACGACTTCATCCCGCTAGTCTTGCACCGCACGGCTCGCACTTAACCCCATCGGCCACCGGGTCCATCGAACCAAGCCTACTTGCCACTCCATCACCCGGAGGCCGCCACGGCTCAGGCCTTTCGCGCTTGTTCTTCACCTGCACCGACACGAGTCAAGCCGCAACCTGTACCTGCACACTTAGCCAAGCATTACTCCACACAACATTGTCAATCACTCATCACTAAGGAGCGACCCTCCACTGGTCCTCGAACACTTCTGATCCTCAATGTCCCCCTTGATGAGTGCATTGACAACACCCATAGTAACCATGATAGAGAAAAAGAAAAGAAAACAACCACGAACACAAACCTCCAAAGCAAGCGATCCAAAGCCAAAGAACAAGCGAAAACAAGATCACTCGCCAATCCAAGTCTCGGGCCCCTAAGACAAGGGCAACGACTCGACACAGCCGAGACAAAACAGAGCTCACAAGGAGCACACCACAAAGCACAAAACTCAGGCAAACCAAAGGAGCTCCCCCTGCACATATGCAAACTCCCCCTGAGCAAATGCAACCTCTTCTTCTCAAATTTTTCTCCTCATATGCAACATCTCACAAATTCATACCAATTTTCCACAAAAATTCTCCCCAAATGCATACAACATCTCCCCCTTATTGACAATGCATGAATCAAGGTATATGATGCTCTTCCCCTTGTTTTCATGAAAAATGCATGTCAATGCACATATACACTCTACCAAGCTTCTCAAATATACAAAGAGCACAACAAAATGCTACAATTGAGACATAGAGCAAGCAAAGTAGACATGGTGTATCTAGCACATTGCCATCAATAAGGTGGAGACATATAAGCATGTGACATGGCCAAAAGCAATTTTAAGCAATTTTCACAAAGAAATAGTCATCTCATGAGCAAGACCATGTCTATACCAATTTGAACACAAAGGCACTAGATCATCCAAAATTTATGCAAGATCACAAATTCTCATTACAAGATCATTATAAATGCCCACAAGCTACTCAAGTCATGTTAAAGCCACTGAGCCATGTGTCTTCTTCTTAAAATGAGACTTCTCATGGTAGACAAGCATGCTACGGTATAGCACCCAAGATATGAATATCAAAACATAAAAACATGATTAGGAGCTCATTTTTCAAGCATAAGGAAATTCATACACTAATTTCATTTTCAAGATTAACACATGGTACATGAAGTGCCTTTGCGGCAAAAAGAAGCTTATGCTCCTCCCCAAGCAAGCAAAAAGGGCTAAACATTTACAATGACAAAAGGTCTTTGACCCCAAGCAAAGAGAATATGGTCCTCAAGCACAAACTGAGCAAGATATAAGCACAACTTGAGCATAGACAAGCATCTATTCATGAGAGAGGCAATTTTATCATTTTCATAAACAAAATGCTATCTCATCATACATATATGGCAAAACTAAAAAGAGCATAGCATTCACATCCACAAGCTACCAATCATGCACATATCTCATCCATAGCACATCAGTGATCAATGTATATAGGAGAAGCTCAATCCTAGCTCAAGTGATCCAAAGATGGCTATCCTATTAGGTTTTGTACATAAAGTAAAATGCATGAAGGAAATGCAACAAAATGAACATATGACACATGTATACATGAGAAGCTCCAAGACCTAAGCTAGAAAGGAAAGCACACCCCAAGCTCACCTCGCAAGCGAGTGAAAGTGACTTGGTCAAGCGGTTTGGTGAAAATGTCAGCTAGCTGGTCTTGGGTAGGAACATAGGACAAAGATATGTTTCGCTTTTCCACATTGTCCCTCAGAAAGTGGTACCTCACTTCTATGTGTTTTGTTTTGGAGTGGAGGACAGGATTTTTGGCTACGCTTATGGCACTGGTGCTGTCACAGAAAAGTGGAACCTGGGAGCACTTCTCACCAAAGTCACTCATGGTGTAGGTCATCCAAAGCAGCTGGGAACAACAACTAGCAGCAGCTACATACTCAGCCTCGGTGGTGGACTGGGCTACACTCGATTGCTTGCGAGATTACCAAGAGACCAGAGAAGAACCCAGGAACTGACAACACCCAGAAGTGGACTTGTGATCCAATCGACACCCAGCGAAATCCGCATCAGAAAAACCATGAAGCCTGAGTGTCGAGGAGGCAGAGTACCAAAGACCGAACTCAGGAGTGTAGTTCAAGTACCTGAAGATCTGCTTGACGGCCTGCCGATGTGAAGTCCTCGGTGAAGCCTGAAAACGAGCGCATAGACACATGCTGAACTGTATGTCTGGCCTCGTCGCCGTCAAGTAGAGGAGGGAGCCGATCATGCTCCGATACTCCTTCTGGTCCACGGGTTCGCCATCCTCGTCTGCGTCCAAAGCCGTAGTCGTACTCATCGGTGTAGTCAGCGGCTTGGAGTCGTTCATGCCAAACTTCTTCACCATGTCCCTAGTGTACTTCGCCTGATGCACAAAGGTCCCGTCCTTGCACTGCATGATCTGGAGACCCAAGAAAAACTGCAGCTCGCCCCTCATGGACATCTCAAACTCCCTGCTCATGTCATCTGCAAATCTGGCAACAAGATCATGAGAAGAGCCACCAAAGATTATGTCATCCACGTATATCTGAACAATCAAAAGGTCATTCCCATGCTTAAGGAGGAACAGGGTCTTATCAACTGTGCCCATCACAAACCCCTTACTCAGCAAAAACCCTCTCAACCTGCCATACCAAGCTCTAGGTGCCTGTTTCAACCCATAGAGCGCTCTCTGGAGTTTGTATACACGGTGTGGGTATTTTTCGCTCTCAAACCCTAGGGGTTGCCTGTTGACGGTGGTTAAGTACCTAAATTAGAGCCGTCAATCCCTGCATTTTATCATAAGAACTAAGCATCCACACTAGAATAGGGGTTTAAACTGACAAATTATACCAGTGGCTATGCTAAGTTGAATGCAGGTGTTTGACATAAGAAATGAAGAGAAAAGACACCCTCATTATCCTAGCAAGTTGAGCTCAGCCAATGAGAGGCTGCATGCAAGCATCCCCTGGATCCATGACGTCACCAATCCAAGGAAGGAAGCCTCGGTGAATCAGAAGCCACCATCCAGGCATCACACGGATCCTATGGCCCACCAGAGCGCCTAAACCGCCTCCAAACCACGTGGACACCGGGAACCGACCTCAGGACCCACAGGGCAGCCACCACGCGAAAGCACACCCCGAGTGGGGCCCACAGGGAGTTGGCCGACCCCACAAGTCGGCCGAACCGACCTTGTGGCGCCCACTCAGGGGCTTCCATGTGGTGCTCGGCCATTGGTCCTAGAGGCCATCCCCGGGGTGTTTGGGAGCTCTCACGCCAGTTGCACAAGCCTATAAATAGGAGGAGAGGGGGGTAAGAAGAGGGTGAAGCACACTTGAAGCCATTTCTCACCTTTGCCTCTTTCTCCCTCTCTCATTCTCTCTTGGTGGAGGTGAAACCTCATCCCACCATGAGTGTGTGTGGAGTATCTAGACTAGGTGGTGCTAGGTAGAGAGGAGTGTGTGGATGAGTAGAGGTGAGGTGGTGATGATCCGTTCATCATCCATCGTCCTCTTGTATCTCGTGAGCGATGCTGTTCTTCATTTAGACTAAAGTGAGTATTTCATTATTTCCTATTTAGACTAAAGTGGTTCTCATGCATGAATGAGTTGTTCTTGAGTTCTTCGTTCGTTCATCATTTAGAGGCTCACGTTCTTCATGAACGTGCCTCCTCGATCTAGTTGACGAGCAAGTATTCATACTTTTGCGTTTGTTCATAAGTTAGAGGCTCGTGTTCTTCACGAACACGACCCTAGATCTTCTGTTATCATCGCATAAGTTTCCATCTCGTTTGTATGATTGCCTGTCTATTAGAATATAGTGAGCTCATGCATATCTGATTTAGACCAAGTATCAATCATATCTCCTTGCGTGAATCGACTCAGTGACGAGTAAGGTCTAGCTCAACCTCGTGGATTCGTTGCTCCATATTTATACGGAGTGCTATAGTGTTTCTACGGGACGTCAGACGTAGCCGTGCTATAGTAGTAGTCGGCGGTGTAGACGTGGTGTCTAGACTGCTGGTTATCCTTTGAATGCCCTGTATCCCACGGTTTGTCTTGGGGTAGGCCGCGATAGTGACAGCCGTTGGACCCTCTGAAATCCCCCACGTTTGGATACAGCGTGTAGGCGACCCTTTGCCGTGATCCAACTGTTATAGTCAGGAGGGGCCGGTGTCCGAAGCGAGATCTTATCCGAGCTTGTTCCTCTCTAGAATCGAGAACCTACAGGAGACTTCACATCACTCACCTACCTCAGCAGAGACTGTGTTCCCTTGGATAGTCACTCGTAGAGTCCCCCATACCGTTCCTTGGATTCGATACCATTGAGAATACTCCTGAGGTGAAGTGCTACAACAGTGTATCCGTGCGCTTGCGGATTCGTTCGCACCCGTCAGTATACCCGGGTGATTCTTACATGCTCACGCTATCCCGGCGCCATAGTGGTGACGTTAAGAAATACCAGCAAGCATTTCTGGTGCTGTTGCCGGGGACGGTTGTCAAGAATCTACGAACCCGACTATCCTCGTATCTTTTGTTTTCCTTTTGTTCTACCTTTACCCCCGCTATCCCAGGAAGGTTATCCTTGTACACACCTTCCGCCCATTATGAGTGAAACCATGGAATCAACTTTCTGGAGACAACCCGCTCTTCTAACACCTTGTATGGTTCACCCATCTCTCATGAAGCTAGTTGAGGAAAAACCCTTCTCGGGGATGAGTCATGAGAATCCCTATGATCACGTAAGAGATTTTGAGCAATTGTGTTCTACCTAGGGTAAAACCAGGGCAACACAAGATGTTCTTAAGAGGAACCTGTTTCCGTTCTCCTTCTCCGGGGAAGCGAAATCTTGGTACCATTGTTTTGGTTGCAACCACCTACACTGGGAGGAATTAAGAGCATCTTTTTGCACTCGATTCTTTCCGGTGCAGCGTGTCGTTTCCTTAAGGATGGCAATCCTCAATTTCAAACAAAGAGAGAAGGAAACCTTAGGCATGGCATGGCATCGTTTTGCCTCTTTGGTTGAAACGTGCCCGATCCTTGGTCTACCCGACCCTGTGCTCTTGCAGCATTTCCGGTTTGGTTTACGAAGAGATTGTGGCATGACGCTTGATGCCATTTCGGGAGGTGCCTTTGTGTTCTTAGAGCCAGAATAGGGACTGGAAATTCTAGGAGAAATCCGAGATTTCAGCTCCCCACCTGACTCAAGTGACAAGGTAGCCAAACGAGAAAATGTCAAAAAGCCTAAGCCAATCTTCGAGAGAGCCCGAGCTTACATGCCAAATTTCTTTGTGCTCTGGTCGAAGATATCGCTCCTCACTGGCAGGAATCTATGGGAAAGAGCACCTAGTGCAAATTCTGCCCCTAGATTCCCCTATCGTTTCTTCTCTTAAAAACCCGGCCTTCGAGACTTAGTCTCGAGGGAAGGAGGAGGGTAGTAGTCGAGGAAGAGGAATTGTTCCTGGCGAGGACGATCACTTCAACCTTGCCCGCAACTTTCCAGGAGAGGTCACGGTAGAAGTTTTTCGTGCTTCATGTCAAGGCTTAATCCAAAGTGCCGCCACACTGAGGGTTATGCTAAGACACGAGCCCCGGCGCATAAAACTTCCATATCTTTGGCTTACGAAAGCACGAACTTATATCCGGTCTAGCTGAGCAATCCATCTCATCATCTTAAGTTCAGCTAAGACCGATGCCGATCAAGTCAAGTGGATGCAAATCCTACTCTTCACTTCTTGACCTGGTCGATGCCCTACGGGAGTGTGGTTACACACCTATCCTTTACACTCCCGTTGGAAGCTTGGGTTAGCTTTTGTGTCATCCCACTTAGGTTAGGGTGAGGTCCTTTGTCGACCCAAGGAGAGGATGAACTAGCAAGTCTGTCACTCTCGATCTACAGCTCAAATGATCGTTCGACCCATAAACTTTCACTCACTCAAGCTGCGGTCCGATCATCATTGAGTTCTAGACGTGAAAGCTTCATTCTTAGAGCACTCTAGGCCTTAGGCCCAGATTTTGTGCTCAACTCTAGCACCTCTATCATCTCTCGTCCGTAGTGCTATAGCCTTGCTAGCTGCACTCCCTTCCTAAGGTTACCCATCATAGTTCCCTTAGGATGGTTGTGAGGATCATCGCTGTTTTACCATATATACAGCTTGCGTCGTACATATGCACTAACTATGCAGGAAAGAAAATGCATCCTATCATAAAGAAACCTACAAGGAGGACCACAGGGCAGAGTAGGAGAATATTATCAGAGAAAATGGACGATATGAGTAACAGGGCAACAATAACTCTTCATCCAGGTATGAGTTCTGGTAAGGTCCCCAAGTTGAGCTATTAAAGTATAAAGAGGTTAAGTAAAGTTGTTTGGGATAGAAGGCGGCATATCGCCCAAAATCCCATTCTAGCCCCTGCTAAAGCCTCCGACCTTAGATTTGGTGGGCCACCTGACCTAGAGACCCTGAGCCCCGCCAGAGCCCCCAGCTAGGCGCGGCTCATCCTCTCCTCTAACCTTCGCCAGTCATTGCTCCCTGTTCAACGTCCTAGGGAAGAAGCCGGCCCCTGGATCGAGCAAGAAGGTGTTATTTGATGATTGGCCAGGGCCGCCACTAAAGGCTGGAGAACGCTACTCAGGATCTCTGTTTGACGAAGATGGTGACTCCTTTTGCCATAAGTATGAGCAGGATGTGTGGGATGAAGTCCCGCAGCCGCAGACCAGGTTTCGCGTCTTTGGAGTGAGGACCCCTAAGGACAGCTGCGGGGTGCCTAAGCGTTACCTGCCAGATTGGAAGACAGAGCTTGGTGACATCCTAGCTTCATTGCCTAATAGGAGGAACCTCCGTGTGGGCAAGATAGCAGATGACCTGGCAGAGGCATACTTTGAGTTTGACCTCTTGATGAAGACTGTGAGAAGGCAGCGGGCGGAATATCGGCAGCTCAGGAACCTTCTCCTCAAGACCCGTGAGGAGATGAATGCCAAGCTGCAGCAGTTGATTGAAGTCGAGGGTTTGGAAGCCCTCTTTGCTGTGTAGAGGGTCGTGCCCCGCTTTTATTTCCCTTCATAGGCGCTTAAGTTAGATTTAATTTATTTCCCTTAATTTGTTTCCCTTCCATTTATTTCCTTTATTCCATCATTTGTGTAAGCACCTATTTCTTTATTATTAGTGAACTTGAATGAATAAATTTTGGCTCCACCGGTCATGTAACCCAGTTGAGTCACTCGTGTGTTAGTTATTTCTGTTTTTGCTTTTTTTGTATCGAAGAACTGCACCCAGGTACAAAATAGTGTGGGGGAGAGTTGCACTCTCCAGACGCGAACACGACGGATCATTATTGCACCCACACACTACGCTCACACAACGCTTACGATCGACCACGCTTAGAGAACCTGAACGGGACATGCATTTGTGCGCATCACAGGAATTCCCGTCTGGTCCACACAAAAATCAGCGCTAGTTTGCATTTCTTCCTCATTTCACCATGATTTCTGAGTTTATATACTCATGTTTGATAAATCAACTCAAGAAATCTATGGACATGCTTACTCCATGCCTAGGGTTGACATGCATAAGTTTTATTCCTCGTTTATATCCTTGAGGTTTGTGAACAATATCATCATAAGGACAACATGCTTATCTAAGTGGTTGGCAAGTGAGATATGACTTGATGACATGATCCTAACTCTGTTGGTTCCGGCCCTTGGGATAATTTTGTTTTCGAAAAAAAATACTCTTGCAAAGTTCCTCTTTGATGTGCCACCGTCCTACCAAAGCCATATGATGATTTTAGTTGAAAACCTTATACTCATATGCTGCTTGTTATTACATTGAGCTTTGTCAAATTCCGTGACCATTGTGAGAATTATTTTCATTACTTTCATGGTCAAGATTCATGTGCACACCACCATTTCCCCCTTGCTATGCTTCTACACTGGAAGTTAGTATTGTATCATTAATCCATTCCGTGAAAATAAGGCTCCATAAGCGTTGATCTCTCCCTCCTAGTTTTTGTTACACAAGAGGCATGGCTATTTAATATATATATATATATATGGACACATGAAGGTCCACGAAAAAATATAGAGATAGTCATGTTCTCAAAAGATTTTTATACTAGAGGGAGAATCATACAAAAAGGAGTTCCATAATCTAGATGGTGATAACTACTATCCATTCCGGGGCTAGTGTCCACCTCATCGTCAATCAACATTCATCATATATGTATGGTAATCTCTAGCACCCACTTTGGGCCTAGTATCCACCTTACCATACTCACCGTACCCATACATGTGCACATCTTGATCTGATTGTATGATTTGATTTTCTCTGTGGATCTAGTTTTTGACTTTGCAATATATGTGATGCAAGTATGCCCTATCATTTATACCTACCCTGAGCTCCAAATACAGCCATTATTAAAATTAGGGTGAAGAAAGGCAATCTAATGCCTTTGTAAGGACATATACACATTGAGCGATCCGAGAGAATCAAAGAAGGAGGGCAGAGCAGTTCTTTTTCTTTAAAAATTATCATGAAAACCCCAAGTGCTGACCAACAGGTGCTTAAGAGACTCGATTCGTGGTCATTCCTCTTATCAACTACCCAAGATGGCATTGTAGCCAATCCACAGAGTTCACAAGAGCGAGGTATGACCTGGAATAACTCCTATGCTTGTTCTATACCTTTGGTTTAAACTCATGTGATCTCCCCTTTCGCTCGGGACGAGCAAAAGGCAAGTGTGGGGGAGCTGTTGACGGCTGTTAAGTACCTAAATTAGAGCCGTCAATCCCTACATTTTATCATAAGAACTAAGCATCCACACTAGAATAGGGGTTTAAACAAACAAATTCTACCAGTGGCTATGCTAAGTTGAATGCATGTGTTTGACATAAGAAATGAAGAGAAAAGACACCCTCATGATCCTAGCAAGTTGAGCTCAGCCAATGAGAGGCTGCATGCAAGCATCCCCTGGATCCATGACGTCACCAATCCAAGGAAGGAAGCCTCAACGAATCAGAAGCCGCCATGCAGGCATCACATGGATCCTATGGCCCACCAGAGTGCCTAAACCGCCTCCAAACCATGTGGACACCGGGAACCGACCTCAGGACCCACAGGGCAGCCACCATGCGAAAGCACACCCCGAGTGGGGCCCACAGGGGGTCGGCCGACCCCACAGGTCGGTCGAACCGACCTTGTGGTGCCCACTCAGGGGCTTCCACGTGGTGCTCGGCCATTGGTCCTAGAGGCCATCCTCGAGGTGTTTGGGAGCTCTCACGCCGGTTGCACAAGCCTATAAATAGGAGGAGAGGGGGGTAAGAAGAGGGTGAAGCACACTTGAAGCCATTTCTCACCTTTGCCTCTTTCTCCCTTTCTCATTCTCTCTTGGTGGAGGTGAAACCTCATCCCACCATGAGTGTGTGCGTGTGGAGGATCTAGACTAGGTGGTGCTAGGTAGAGAGGAGTGTGTGGATGAGTAGAGGTGAGGTGGTGATGATCTGTTCATCATCCATCGTCCCCTTGTATCTCGTGAGCGATGTTGTTCCTCATTTAGACTAAAGTGAGTATTTCATTATTTCCTATTTAGACTAAAGTGGTTCTCATGCATGAATGAGTTGTTCTTGAGTTCTTCGTTCATTCATCATTTAGAGGCTCACGTTCTTCATGAATGTGCCTCCTCGATCTAGTTGACGAGCAAGTATTCATACTTTTGCGTTTGTTCATAAGTTAGAGGCTCGTGTTCTTTACAAACACGACCCTAGATCTTCTGTTATCATCGCATAAGTTTGCATCTTGTTTGTATGATTGCCTGTCTATTAGAATATAGTGAGCTCATGCATATCTGATTTAGACCAAGTATCAATCATATCTCCTTGCGCGAATCGACTCAGTGACGAGTAAGGTCTAGCTCAACCTCGCGGGTTCGTCGCTCCGTATTTATACGGAGTGCTATAGTGTTTCTACGGGACGTCAGACGTAGCCGTACTATAGTAGTAGTCGGCGGTGTAGACGTGGTGTCTAGACTGCTGGTTATCCTTCGAATGCCCTGTATCCCACGGTTTGTCTTGGGGTAGGCCGCGGTAGTGACAGCTGTTGGACCCTCTGAAATCCCCCACGTTCGGATACAGCGTGTAGGCGACCCTTTGCCATGAACCAACTGTTATAGTCAGGAGGGGCCGGTGTCTAAAGCGAGATCTTATCTGAGCTTGTTCCTCTCTAGAATCGAGAACCTACAGGAGAATTCACATCACTCACCTTCCTCAGCAGGGACTGTGTTCCCTTGGATAGTCACTCGTAGAGTCCCCCATACCGTTCCTTGGATTCGATACCCTTGGGAATACTCCTGAGGTGAAGTGCTACAACGGTGTATCCGTGCGCTTGCGGATTCGTTCGCACCCGTCAGTATACCCGGGTGATTCTTACACACTCACGCTATCCCGGCGCCATAGTGGTGACGTTAAGAAATACCAACATTGCCTCACATACACTTCTTCCTCTATCACCCCATTCAAGAAAGCACTCTTGACATCCATTTGGTACAACTTGAACCTTTTAGCCACAGCAAAGGTTAGAAGGATCCTAATTGCCTCCAAACGGGCCACAGGAGCAAATGTCTCCTCATAGTCTATGCCCTCATTCTGGTTGTACCCCTACGCCACCAACCTCGACTTGTTTCTCACAACCATCCCATTCTCACCCTCTTTGTTTTTCCACACCCACTTGTTCCTATGGGACGGCAATTTGGCGGTGGATCGACTAACACCCAGACTTGGTTTCTCTCAAAGTTTTCCAACTCCTCATGCATGGAATTCACCCAATTCTCATCAGACAAAGCGTGTCGAATATCTTTGGGCTCGAAAGAAGCAACAAAAGCATAGTGAGCGAAATGAGACGTATTCCTTAACCTCGACCGTGTAGTGCGTTCATGAAGGTCACCAATGATGGTCGTCGGTGGGTGATCCACTTGTACACGTCGGGGAGCCTCTCGCCTGGACACAACCTCCCCCTCAGCAGCAGCCTCCACTCGAACAGCCTCAGTCGTAGTGGGTGTATGGGATGGTCCGTCCTTGATCGTCGTCGTAGTAGTGGAAGTAGTACGTACACGATCAGCCGCTGGAGCATCACCACCCTCATCGTCGTCATCTCCATCTCCGTCCTTCTCATCCTCAATGATCCTTGCTCCAATCTCCTCATCACCTGCACACTCAAAAGAAGAAGAGCTACATGGCTGTGTCTCGTCGAAGTTTACCTCGCAAGTCTCCTTGATTCGGTTAGTGTCAAGGTTGAGCACACGGTATGCTCTATAGTGAATCGCATAACCAAGGAAAATCCTATCCGAACATCGAGACTCAAACTTATCCAACTTGCCCTTCTTCAGAATGAAACACTTGCAACCAAAAGCTCTAAAGTGACTCACCTTGGGTTGTCGGCCATGCATCGGCTCATAAGATGTCATCTTCTTAAAGGCACGAAGGAAGATGCGATTTGAGACATAGCAAGCGATATTGACCGCCTCAGCCCAGAAACGCCTAGGAGTCCTATGCTCATCGAGCATCGTCCTGGCCATCTTACAAAGGGTCCGGTTCTTCCTCTCCACTACGCCATTCTGGCAAGCGATGTATGGAGAAGAATACTGATGATCAAGACCAAGATCACTGCAAAAGGCATCAAAATGAGAGTTCTTAAATTTTGTGCCATTGTCACTGCGTATAGCTCGAATGGCATCACCACGTCTCTCATTCTTCAACCTCAAGATCAAGTCCCGAACAAAGCCAAAAGTCTCACTCTGGTCCTCCAAAAAAAAACCCAAGAGTACCTCGAAAAATCATCGATAACCACAAGAACATACCACTTCCCACCAGCAGAGCGAACACGAGCTGGCCCAACCAAATCCATGTGCAACAGCTCACAAGGTCGCTCGGTCATGACTGAAGTCAGAGGGGTGTGAGAAGCGGCAACCATCTTTCCATGCCGACAAGAAGCATAAACCAAATCCTTCTCGAATTTCAACTTAGGCAATCCTCGGACAAGATCAAGACCACTCAAGCGGGAAAGCAACTCAAAGCTCAAGTGTCCCAACCTCCTATGCCATTTCCAAAGCTCGACTAAAAAACCAGTAACAAAGCATCGAGGAGGACCAATATTCTGGGAAAAGTCAGCACAAAAGATTTGACCCTCGGGGACGATCGTACAGACAAGATCACCTCGAGAATCAAGCACACGAGAAGAACCCGACTTAAAGCGAACCTCAAAACCTTCGTCAAGTAATTGAGATACTGACAACAGGTTAAAACCAAGTGAGTTGACCAGGGCCACACTTCTTAAGGTCACCTTGCTACTCACCTTTACTATACCTTCAGCAAGTACTCGTCCTCTCCCATTGTCCCCGAAAGTGATGTACTCCCTCGTACTCACCGGGGTGAGGCTGGAGAACCACCCACGATCTCCGGTCATGTGTCGTGAGCAACCGGAGTCGATCAACCAAAAGTTCTCCAAACCTCCCACCTGCAATCAAAAATGAGGACGAGAATGAGCAAGCGACTCAACACTAGGGTTAGTACCAAAAGAGTTAAACCAGTGCTAAGCCATTTGCTCAAAAGAAGGGTTAGCAAAATCCATCCTCCCAAAACCTCTAGGCGGAACCCTCTCACGCCTACCACCAACAGACCTGTCACATCTCACTGGAGGAGTACGCACACCACGAGGGGGAAAATGTGGCCCGTAGTCCATCTGAGACCCAAAGCTCCGATCGTGCCTCCCAAACTCGTAACGGTCACGAGAAGGAGCACGTCGAGCCATCTCACCATGCCCGAACCCAACACGCCTGTCTCTCTGAGGGAACATACCTCCACCTCCACCTCCACGAGTGGGAACTGTACACACATACACCTCAACCCTAGGTAGAGGCCCTCTACGAGGCTCAGGCACACCACGAGCAGGGTGGTACCTGTCATTGTTTGCCATCTCCCTAGCAAACCACTCATCCCTCTTTCTCTGGAAACAGAACTCATCCTTGTGCCCATCCCTCCCACAATACTCACAATGGAAGCGGATTGGCACTGGCTTAGGCGGTGGCTTCTCTGTGGGCTTCTCAACACCTTTCTCTCCTGACTTCCCCTCAAAGACATTACCCAGGTTGCTCACAAACTTGATGGGTTTCTGGTAATTCTCTGTTTTCTGGGGGAACACTGGTGGGTCTGGAGTTGTGTCAAGCTTGTTTCTCAAGTGGTTTGGCTTGGGTGCATATTTGTTCATGGGTATGGTGTGTGGTTGAGTAGGGATCTCTCCAATTTTCACTTCTCCCTCACCACTCTTCTCACCACTCTTCTCAGCCCCGAACACCTGACCATCAAACCTCTTGAACTGAGCCAACATCAAACTCAATTGTGGCTCATGCCCAGACAACCAACTCATCAATTTCCTAAGCTCATCATTTTCATCCTGCAGACGATCAACATAGTGTGCAAGTTCCATGTTTTTCAAAGCATGCATTTCACAGGTTGAACATGATGTAGGAAGAGGAGCTTTCAATGCCGCCTCAAGAGAAACAATCCTAGTGTGAGATTCATCTAGCCTAGCATGCAAAATAGGACATAATGTACAAGCTCCTAACAAAGCTGGCCTAGATTTCAATTCATCACACTCAATCCTAACCACATCTAGTTCCTCCAAAGTAGAGGCATGCTTCTCCTTGAGTGCAGTCAAATCAGCAAGAAAAACTGAGCAATCACCACAATCAATCTCATCAAACACCACAGGAGCAGATTTCAAAGCAGCTATCTCATTTCTAGCAACCACAAGCAAGGATTCAAGTTCAGCTACCTTGTCCTTAGCATCACCCAACAAAGACCTAAATTCCCTCTTCTCCTTGTTGGTCTTTCTAAGCACATCATCACGGTTATCAAGCAACTCATTGAGCCTAGCATTCTCCTCTAGCAAGAAGTTGGGATCTTGTCGTACCTCTTCATCGGAGTTGGAGTTCGAATCCGAGCTGTGCATCCCACCCTTCTTGGAGTGCGCCATGCCGCAAAAGCCTTCTTGCGCGACGAAGCTCAGGCCGGTGAAGTTCTTGCCCGTGTGCCGCTTGTGCTTGCGCCTTTCTTGCTCTTCCTCGCTGCTCGAATCAGAAGAAGCATCACTTGATGTCGAGTCGATGTCGCTCGCTCCGGCCACCATTGCTCGAGCGGTCTTCTTCTTGTGGCCGCCACTCTTCTTGTGCCTTCTCTCGCCCTTGTCCTTGTGCTTGTCCTTGTAGTCGTTCCGGGAGCGGTGCTTGTTGTAGTCGTGCTTGGGCTTGCCCTTGTAGTCATTCTTGATCTCCATGGCTTCAGGGCATTCGGCGATGAAGTGCCTATGCTTCCCGTACCGATAGCACATCCCCGAGCTCCGCCTTGCATTCTTACGGTTCTCGTACATCTGCCCAAACATCTTGCTCAACAAGGCGAGATCATCCTCGCTCAGCACCTCAATGTCCTCATCTGGCAAGGACACAAGACAAGACAAAGAGAAGCCAACAGAGTTAGCGTTAGACCTCGATCCTGAGACGAGAGCCAAACTATGAGGATCAGTGGGGTTCTCGCTCTTGGCTCTCAAGCCACGATCAACCTCTGAAGACCTGAGCTTGGAGAACAGCTCATCCAGCGACAGCGTGTCATATGCGCTCGACTCCTCAATGGCCTCGATCTTGGCTTCCCACACAGACCTATCCAGGGCAAGCAAAAGCTTGATAGCTTGATCATGATCCGTGTATGGGAGCACTGTCACATTGGCCCTCATGTTGTTGACTATGCAAGTGAAGCGCTGAAACATCACATCGGTCGACTCACCGGGGAGATGAGTGAAGTTCTCGTACTCTCTCCGGTAAGTGGTAAACATACGGGCTTGCACTTGAGCATTGCCAACATGAGCATTCTTCAACTTGAGCCAAATATTTCTGGCCACATCCTCTCCGTACACTCGATCAAACTCCGAGGCACAGAGAGCACAGAACAAGTAATCAACGGCCTTGCTATTGGCCTCAAACATGTCCCACGATCCTGGAAGCTGAAAACTCTCTGGGATGACATAATGAGGATTCTGAGTGACCTCCCAGATGAGAGTTCCCTTCCCTCGCAAAAACGTGCCCATGCGCCTCTCCCACATCGGGTAATTCTTGCCATCAAAGTGCGGAGGACCCGACCCCTTGCCGTAATCACCCATCTTTGGATCTTAGACTGGTTAGAATCAAGAAGATCCGTAATCAGCTCTGATATCAATTGAAGGACCGAATCAGGCGACCAGAGAGGGGGGAGTGAATGGGAGCCGATAAAAATTCTTCCCAAAGGTCGAATTCGGCCTATGCCCTGATTGCCACTCCAAGTACTCGCGCACACAACGAAAGCTCCAAACAGGGCACACAAGAGCCTAGAAGATCAACCGACAAGCCTAGGAGCAAAGAGCGGAAGCACCAAAGCAAGAGCCAAAAGACTTAGCCACTGCTGCGAAGTCCCTGGCGGACTGTCCGGGATGACCGGGTAGACTGTCCGCGTGGAGGGTGCGTACTGTCCGGAAGGTCACGGCGGACTGTCCGCAAAAGCGCCTCGAACCACCAGTAGCGCACCCCTGAAATTCGGACTGTCCGACAGCTCACTGCGGACCGTCCGCCCTGCACGGACTGTCCGGGACAACCTTGCGGACTGTCCGCCAAACTTGTTGCCACCGAACCAAAGCACCTCAACGGATCGAAACTCAAGCGCTCAAGAACACGCGAAGAACATGAAGAACAACCTGACTGTCAGGGCCTCGCGGACCGTCCGCACAGACCCCGCGGACCGTCCGCCAGGTGCGGACAGAGCAGAAAAATGCTCGAGCTCGGGAGTCAACTCCACCTTTCCATCACCGGATCTCCCAAATGACTAAAACTCTTGAGACAAGATTTGGGGGAGATGATAAGCAACACAAGAGGAAGCTATGCCCCAAAAATCTCGACTCCTAAGCCACTAAATCACCGGGAATCGCGGATCACACGAACCACCACCATGAACTCAGGCTCCAACCAAAAATGCACGAATCGAAGGCTCTCCACAGCGTTTGAGGGGTCAAGATCACACACAAAGATGCGCAAGGCATCCACCCATGATCCCCTCAAAGAAATCCGTGAAGAAACACCCCCAAAATCATGAATCGAGTGAAGAATGAAACTCCCCAAAAATAGCCTAAAAATGACACGAAAATCACAGAGGACTAGGAGATCACCGCAACGCCGAATGCTTCCATACATCCAGAGGTCAGAGTCTGTACAAGAGTCTAGCCTAAGGAATCCAGAGGGAAAAGAAGCAGTTTAGAGAAATCTACTGGGGGAGAAAGCCCTAGAGTCCAAGAGAGAGAGATGCCATCCACCTCTCTGCTATTTATACGAAGTCCATCGGAGGGAGGTAAATGACCACGCTACCCCTACTGCTTGAAATGAAGATACAACCCCTCAGGGGCATTTTGGTCAAGACTTCATCGAACGGACACGCTTCCACCGCGGCTTCGCTTCACCTCGACGCAAACCCTGCAATCACGCCATGTGCCCTCCACCTCGAAGCTTCCCGAAGCTCCTGGATCACCGTCTCCATCACCTCGGGCCTCCGGGCTTGGTTTTGCGGCCCAAACCAAGAAACCGTCCACCTGATGGTTTTGTGGGCAAACCACCAAACCCCGCGTGCAAGCTTCGGGCTTCAACCGCTACCTTGCACCGGCCCATGTTCACAACTTCAGCCCGCTAGTCTTGCACCGCACGGCTCGCACTTGACCCCATCGGCCACTGGGTCCATCGAACCAAGCCTACTTGCCACTCCATCACCCGGAGGCCGCCACAGCTTAGGCCTTTCGCACTTGTTCTTCACCTGTACCGACACGAGTCAAGCCGCAACCTGTACCTGCACACTTAGCCAAGTATCAGTCCACACAGCGTTGTCAATCACTCATCACTAAGGAGCGACCCTCCACTAGTCCTCGGACACACCTGGTCCTGATCAGTAGTTCATATACCTATTTGCATGCTCTGATCCTATTTAGCTAAGTAAGTCTGCTGTATATCGTTTGTTTGCATCCATAGCTTCCTTTCTGCTTCGTAGCTCGATGAATAGTATGATTTGATTCCGTTCTCTCCCTAGTTCGTGGTTCCATATTTATATGGGTTGCTATAGTGTTGTTAGCGGGTCGACAGACGTAACCGCACTATAGTAGTTATCTGGGGCATAGATGTGGTGTCTGGGCTCTGGTTATCCTGCGAAGAGCACGTGCGTTCGCGTAACGATAGAGGTAGGCCATAGTGGTGACAGCCTGTTGGATCCTTTGCAACCCTCCGCGCCTGCGTACCGAGTTGGGCCCCATTGCCAGTACATTGGCCTATCCCTAAAAAGTTAGGATGGGCTAGCGCCCCACGGGGAGGACTAATAGTGGACAGATCCGTCTCGAGAGCTAAGTCCCTTAAGGAAGTACTTCTCATATCCCTACATACCCCAGCGGAAGCTGGTGTCCTTTGATAGACTCTCTCTGGTTACTCTCCGTCCTAGGAATGAAACCCGACGGGAATACTCATTCTTCTAGGGAGAAATGCTACAATGGTGTATCCGTGCGCTTGCGGATTCGTTCGCACTCGTCAGTGTACCCGGCAGTCTCTTACACGCTCATGCTACCATGGCTCCTAGTGTTGAGGTTAAGAAACACCAACAGCCGCCGCTGCCGCTGCCGTGGCCGCTTTGACATCCAAGAGGGCACCCTAGGCCTCTAATGTGGCAAATGAGACCACCGCAACCTTCCATTGACTCAGAAACATGACAAATCAAATCTTGTGGATGCGACACAGAATATGTAATAATTTACATTCAAGATACATAATTTTTATTGATGCTTCCGCCTACATCCCGATGTTCATCCTGTTGACGGCGTACTCCACCGTGACGCTGAATCCACGCGTCCAGAGGTCGAACTCATGACGGATGTGACACTTGGCGTTGCAGTAGTGGATGATCCCTAGGGTCTCCGGCCCGTAGCGCCTACATCTTGCTGCCCAAATATAGACGTGGGGATTCTAGACGGGCAGCAACGGAATGTCATCGTCACCGTCATGAAGCCAGTACCACCACGCAATGTTCTGGAGATCCCTGCGGACGAGGAAGCGCAGCCGGTGCAGGTTGTGGTTCTTCCACTGCCCGTCAGGGGACGACGGCCCGCCGCTGATTTCGTGGAGCAGTGCCATTGCTTCGGGTTCCGTAGGGTTGCGACGGTACTTCAGCATCGCTAAGAAGTACTTCGCACCGACGTCTTTGGCAGCGGCCTTTCCGACGAGCTCCAGACCCTCATCGGGATTCCGCTGCCTCATCAACCTCTCCATCCCCTCGAAGCATAAGGCCTCCAGATGTTTGGCGAGGCAGAAGCACTCCTCCAACAAGTACCTGATGTAGCGATTCTTGCACTCTTGACGAAGCTCACGCAGCGACACCTGCAGGAGTACCTCATCCGAGTCGCAGATGCGCTGGAAGGTGCCGCAGACCCGATTATGAAGGATCAGGAAACGAATGACGGGCTCACCCTTGATGCAGCAGAGGATGATCTGGGTGACTAGTTCATTTGGTAGCAGCTCCATGAAGCACACCGCGGCCATCAAGGAGAAGGGGAAGGAAATGGAAAGGCGACGGGATCTGGAAATTGAAAGGCGACGGTGTTTGGAAATTGAAAGGTGACGCGGCCATTTATAAACACCCGTTACTAATAATATGGAATTTGAAAGGCGACGCGGTTTGGCTGCTGACGTGTGGGCCCAACAACTACCCCTGCCTCTCCACCTTCCTGCGAAATTGAAAGGCGACGCGTGTTTTTGGACGGTTTTGCTCCCAAAAAATGGTTCCCGAGGCGTAGGGGGACGTGAGGCGTGGAAAGGAAGGTGCCCTGACGGTTCACTTCTTGTCATCATAAAGCCCCGACTGGTTGCTCCATAATCATATCATTTCTTTTGCTTCATCTTCTTCCCCATCGCCATCACAAAATCACAAACTCCGGTCACCGAGAGATCACACCAACAAGGAGCGAGAAGAGCATGGCGTCGAGTGACCCGTCGGCGAAACAGGGACGAAGAGAGGATGACGATGACGAAAGCCGCCGTCGGAGGAAGTTGACCATCAAGGAGAAGGGGAAGGAGCCGGTGGCACCTAAGGAGAAGGAGAAGAAGGAGGCTGCCGACATCAGCTTCGCCATCAAACTGCTCCAGGGCGCGTTCATGAAGCTCCGAGATGTTGGCGAAGCATTCAGGATTGAGGTGACTGACCATAACAAGGATGACAGCGTCAAGGGTCTCACCTTCAGGATCCACGTATTGGCTGAAAAGCTTGAGAAGCTCCCCATGGTCCAGTGGTCTCTTCTCGGCGACGACGGCTCCAACGGCGGCAACGACGGCTCCGACGACGGCTCCGACGGCTCCGACGGCGGGACTCCGACAGAGGCGATCGACTAATTGATCCACTCCTGTACCATTAATAATGTGTTTGTGATTATTGTGTGTTCGTTTTGTTCATCAGGTTGTTGGACTGCTTAGTTTGTCAATCATGAACTGCTTAGTTTGTTTGTCGATCATGAACTGGTTAGTTCGGTTGTTGGATTTTGTATATATGTCACATGAACTCGATCTAAGAGACGTGGGCAGATCCATCCGCGTCGCCTACAGTATATGTTCCTCCTGTGATGAACTCGATCTTGGAGACAATGGATAGTCATCACCGACGCTGGTTAGTAATCCCACATCGCCTTCGTTGGCAGGTAGGTCCGGGCGGTTATCTTCTTTATATAGGCTGCTGACACTGACGCATGGGCCTGACACTATTTTTTAGAACTGAAACTCGCATCCATCAAATATTAGAGCCGGTAAAACAGTGCCTAAAAATTCATCAAAAATAACATCAATTCATATTTGGACATTTAGTATTTTAATAAAATATCAACAGTCACACTTGTATACCTAACATTCTTATAATTCGAATATACATCTCATGCTTGTGATATAATAATTCTAATAACATCTTA
Organism: Cenchrus fungigraminus; assembly: GCA_036936925.1. Lineage (NCBI taxonomy): Eukaryota > Viridiplantae > Streptophyta > Magnoliopsida > Poales > Poaceae > Cenchrus > Cenchrus fungigraminus. The sequence continues at coordinate 119,988,673 of CM072773.1, forward strand.
GTTTGCTCCAAAAATTCTACAAATTTATGTGGAAACATAATTTGGGTACATAAACTTGTCATAAAAAATTCAAATGGTTTCGATAAAGGAAGAATATACTTGTGTACAAATGGCTACATCTCTCACATAGTTTCCTAGAAAGTTGCTTGAACATTGAAGTTTTCCACACTTTGCAACATATTCGATCTCGTACGCATTTGAAATTTTAACACAAGCATGTGTTCACCTTAAGATTACGAAATGCAAAGTTTCATTACTAATGGTTGTGGAAAACAAATATTATTTCTATGTTGTACTTACAAAGAACAAGATAAGGCATATAAACGTTATTCACGAAATGGAATATACACTAAACAATGAAATTAATGAAAAGATGGGGATTTTAGAAAAAAACTAGGAAAAAATCATCAAATTTGGACTAAGCACGACGGAGAAATATATGTTACAAAATTTGACTGCAGATTAAAAGGAGAAATGAGAACTGTTCTTCGTTCCAATAGTACTGGCCCCACCCTAATTAGAAACGCGGGATGGTTAATCCTCGGTCTCATTTTCCCACACAAACTGTTCTTCATTCCAATAGAACAGAGGAGGAAGCAGAGGGCACCGCAACCTTCGATTTGACTCAGAAACGTGAGAAATCAAATCTTGTCTATCAATAACTGATTGGACGATACTTTATACGATAGAAGAAGACATTACATTCGTAACGAAGCCTACATTCATCATTACAGAAATACATGCAAAACCCCCTCCGGCTCGGCTCCGTACCGCAGAATGCTTTGCCTGCGCAATGTTGAATGTTGCCTCGTGCCACCGCCGTTGGCAGCGTCGGCCGGCGGAGGCCACGGCGGAGGGCGACACTCCTAATTTGCCAAGCCAGATTGACTCCATGATGCCGAAAATCCAGGGATTGCACATTGCTGATCAAACGCGGACGCCACTGCCCTTGCTCCACGCCCTCAACCTGTTTCATGTACGCAATTGTAGTGGCATCGGCGTCGGCCCAGCTGTTGGCTCTGTAGAGGAAGACAGCGGCCACATAGGCCGCCCCTCTGTGTCCGTCCTTGGCAGCGTGGTGGAGCTCGTCGAGCGGAGGCTGAGGGCTGCGGTTCCTACCGAAGATGTCGTTCATCCTGGTGAGGAAGCAGGCCACCGGGTTGCCGGTTATAGCCAGGCTACGAAGGAAGACATCGTAGCCGACGGGGTCGCTGTTCTGCATCTGCTCGACTGGAACCCGATCTAATGCCACGCGCCTACCGACGTCTCTATCGTGGCAGGGGCCGAGCATGTTCTTGCAGGTTGCCCGTAGGCTGCAGAGGTCCTCCATAGGCCGATTCGATGTCGCACCGACTCGGCCAATGATGATCGCCAGCACCTCCTGCGGGAGTTCCGCGAGCGACCACGGGTGCTCCCTCGATGCCATGAGTGCCAGCGTGGAAGGGAAGTCGTGCGGCGTGGAGCGAAGGAGGCACAGCATAGGGGCGTGGCGGAGGGGCACAACGAGGAGTGTAGGCAGTTGTGGTTTTCTCACGGGTAGAAGAAGGGGCTGGGGCAACGGTTATTAATTTATTTTGGAGAGAAGATACAGGAGACATGTCTCCGATGAGTGGATACTACTAATTGCACATCTCGCTTATCGAGGAGTCAAACTCTTTGAAGTTTGACGAAATGTAGACAAAATAATATCAATACTCTCCGATGAGTTTTGTGAACACGCGTCTTATTTGTCGGGCGGTGTTGACATTTCTAAACGTCGATCACTTAAGAACAGATTTGGAATCCGTCCTTAGCGTCAGCGCTAGAAATGCTTGTTGGCACTTCCCAATGTCACAACTAATTGGCGCAGGTTAGCGTGAACATTGAGAGTTGCCATAGGTTTTATCTAAACGATCATGAATGAATCCGCAAGCGCACAGATAAACCATTGTAGCATTTCCCCAAGGAAAGAGAGTATTCCAAGGGTATCGAATCCAAGGAAGGCAATGGCGGATATCTTAAACTTATGCTTTTGCTCTGAATGTAAACCAAGAGATAGATATAGGGAAACAACACACTCAAAGGCAGGGGTAAGATAAATAATATAAAGGGGTAGTGTGACACACACATCTCAAATCTACCTCTACTCTAGCACACTACGGCTTAGGGGGAACATACGAGTTAGCTCTAGGTTCTAATGTACTAAACATACAAAGCAAGAAGATACAAGAGATAGGCATGAGTATTGCATGAGGGAAACATGGTTCAGCACCCAGGTACAAATGGGGAGCTAGCCCGCGACGACCAGCACTCTGCGAAACTAGACTTTAGACTCCTAGAGCAGGTACCCCAACGCGGAGGTTGCCCTAGGATCCAACAGGGCCGTCACCACCTGAGGACCGACCTCTCATTACGGGGGGTATGCTCATAACTATCGTAGCCAGACAACCCAGACACCATGCCTACGTTGCTGCTAGACCTCACCCGGCCCGGGCTATTGTGACCCAGGGTGAGAGCCACCAGAAGACTGGTCAACTAGACCGAGTACCGTAGCTTGAACACAGACCCCATGCAACACTCTCATGCTATCTAGCAAGATCAACTAAGGCTAGACATACGAACAGATATGAACTCTCTTATGTCTAATCAACAAGATCAAAGGGTCGTGTTCGTGAAGAATACGAGCCTCTAACTTATGAACAAACACATAAGGAAGGAGTTTATCACCCCTCAAGTGGATCAAAAGGTAGTGTTCACGAAGAACACGAGCCTCTAAATGATGAACAGAGGATGAACTCAAGAACATATCAAGAATATGATCTACCATGACTTTATATGAAATAGCTGAATAACTGAAGTAGATCAAAGTCATACAAAGAAATAAAGATAAAAGAGAACTCATACCTAAACTTCCAAGAGGACTTGGAACCTGAAGAAGAGCTACTCTAGCCTACCCCCTAGCCTTGGAAACTAAAAGTAAGAGGAGAATGAGAGAGTGTTGTGTGAGAAATGGGAGCCCCTCCCCTCCTATTTCTAGAGGAGGACAAGGCTTGCTCGGATGCCCAAATGGCCCCTAAACACCGGGGACTGCAGCAAGTGACCAATGAGGAGCAACCACGTGGAAGGCCAGGATGGGACGCCACTAAGGCGGTTCAGTCGATCCTAGGATCGGCCGACCCCCTAGGGCGGCCCCACCTGGTGTGCTTCCTCTGGTAGACTGCCTTGTGGGCCCTCTGATCCATCCCCAGTGCATGGCTTGATTTGGTATCCGAGGTGGGCCCTTTGATCCATGTGAAGTCCATGTGGCGTCCTCTGATTCGTCAGTGAGTGCCTCCCTTGGATCGATGACGTGTCTTGTGATGTCTCCCTTGGTGGCAGCCACCTCCTCAGCTGAGTTGGCATGGTTTCTTCATAAAAGTGGAGTTTCCTTCTCTTTTAAGGGGTAAATCACCTACATACAAATAATCTCCAAGGGCAAGTGGAACTACATTATTAAAACCTAAATGCTAGTAAATAATGCATGTGACTCTATTTGTGTGAGAATATTGAGGGTTGGAAATGGTGAATTTCCACCGTCAACAGGCGGGCTGGTTGTCTTTTTTTATATAGGCTGCATTTCTCACATAGTTTTTCAGGTAGAATACATACCGAATATATACAGTATCTTAGGAAGAATATATAGGCATCATATATTACAGAAAGGAGATTCAAATTCCACCAATACACATCCTATATATATTACAAAAAGGATTCCATTTCCAACAACAGACATCCCTGCATTTTACAAAAAGGATCGGATTCAGCAAAAATCAATCTTGCTTCTTTTTCTTCTTTGATTTTTGTATATGGATCTTTTCACGATGGTCGCTTCGCAAGTATGGTGTTTTGTCAGCTCCCAAGACTTGGGGCATGTATGAAGTGTGAAAGGATGGACTTTCATCAATTGGTTGTATTCCTCCTCCTCAACAACATTTTGAACCCCAACAATCCTTTTTTTCCAGGCAAAACCACACTCCAGTTATTCTTTGCAAGGTCAGGTACATAGAACACTTGCTCAACATCCTTAGCGAAGACAAATGGTTCACTTTTATAACCAAAGACCCGGAGATCAACACTAACATAACCAAATTTGTCCTTGATCATAGCTCTCTTCGCATTGGTGACCCATCTACACCGAAACAAGGCTACCTTCAATCCTACATAATCAAGCTCCCAAATTTCCTCTATTTGACCATAATATGTGGCTGTGTTCTTCTTATTGTCGACGGCCCGTACACACACACCACTATTTTGATAGACGCTCTTGGCATCCTGGGCCATGGTGTAGAACGTGTATCCATTGATATCCATTGCTTGATATGTTGTAATAGTGAATAATGGCCCTACAGCTAGTTTTCTTACCAGATCATCGGTTATAGCAGCGCTGCCACTCTGGTGTAACACCCGATTTTATAAACACAATCAGGTGCCACTTTATGTATGCCAGGATCATATTTCATACATAAAGTACAACTTCATCAATGGTACATTTCCATATCACGTTTAAATATTACAAAATGACCCGTGGGTCCAAAAGAAAAGTACAGCTAAAGCTTAATATCTTGTGCGGAAGCGGGCTCCATGACCACAGGCAATCAACCGGGGGATACGCACTCCTAGATCTTCATGGCCTTCATAACCTGAACAGCATTTATGGGGCGAAGAGAGAGACAGCAGGGGGTCGAAGGGGAAACGGTGAGTACATCGAAATGTACTTTGCAAGTGTAGGAGGTAGAGCTATGAGGGCTTAGAACAAGAAAGGCTGACACAACTGGCTGCAAGCATTGATTTTAGTTGGTCATGTTTTATTAAACAACCTATTTACTAAGGTGAGAGTCTTCCCAACCCAAACCCACCTTAAAGGTAAAGCGTCTATCGTCTAAGGCCAAACAACCCATCCAAACCAACCATTCCACCAGCTAAACATGTGAGGGTCCAGGTTGCTCTTGACCGTGAGCACAGCTATCATGATAGTTTTACACTCTGCAGAGGTTGTACAACTTTACCCATGAGTCGCGTAAACATTCACGAAACGTTAAACCCAACCATGCTGTGCTTGTAGGGCACATTCACACTTTCTTAGGTGTGATAGCATAGGGACGCTACGAGGCCTTTACAAAGGATATCCCAGTCACAGGATCGCCATGCTACAGGTTTCATCCCAATGAAAAACCCCCGAGAACCCCTCTTGCCCATGCGGTACCTTCTCCTGCTCAACCAGAGGCTCCTACTGACTGGGAGTGCTCCTAATTAGTGAGCCAAGACCAGAGCCATATGGTTCTCATGGTTGTACGATAAGTCCTGGGTGGTCACTCCACGCATCAACCTTAAGGTGGCTCGAGCAAGACAAGCATCAACCCAAAAACACCGTCCACTGGACTAGCATTTGCTCGAGCCCCTAGAATTTCATGTTTCTAAAAAGATCAACCACCCATGTGATTAAATAGTTCATTAATCACAATTTATTTATTGACCCAGCCTAGATGTTCAGCAAACTAAGCAAAAAATTACCCATAACCAAACTCTCTAAGGGCTTCAAGGAAAGTCATAACAACATCTAGTAGAGACCCTACATCGGATTCCCATCATATTGACTCGAAGCATGCATAAAGCGTAAAGTAAGGTGTGATATTAAAGTTTATGCAAGGGAAACAAGGAGTATGCATCAAGGACACTTTCCTTCTTCACGCTCTTGCTTGATCTTCACGTACACTTGATCTTGATCACGAACCGCTACTCGTAGCAACTACCGGAAACAAGCATACATACAAAGTATAAGAAACAGTACAGTCAAAACAATATGAAAAGTATTTCAAAAGAACAGGCTCGTCACTACGATCGCGTGAGCGCAAGAATCACCTAAAACAGAGCTACGAGCAAAAAGTATTGATCGTTTTACTAAACCAGGGACTAAACTGTAAAACTAACATTTCTGGAATTGTTTTAATACTCAAAAAATGAATTATGATGTCATCATAGGGATTTATGATGTCAGCATGGATTTATGGAAAATCAAAATATATAAATTGAATTTTTGGTGAACTTTTCTGGTGATGACGTCAGCATGACGTCATTAGGGACCAAGATGTAAATAACTAATAGGACTGGTAAGTTTCACAAGACCGAGGAAACAGTGAAGGGATTTTCAAGGTTTTACAGGGGCTATATTGTAAAAGCGACACTGACTGGGCGGCTGTGGCTGACAAGGCGACACGTGGCGCGAGGCGATTGGATGGGGTGGCTAACGTGGCGCTGATGTGGTCCATGGACCGGCGGTGGACCGCGGTCCATGGGTCCACGGTGGACCAGTTTTACACCCCGAAGGGGTACGCGATCTCAGCCGCTCACACGAGATTGTGCGGTCACGAGTGCGCCGCCCGATTAAGGTCGCCGGCGCCGCCGGAAACAGGGCGTCCGCGGCGGCGCTTTGCCGGAGGAGGATGGCAGCGGCGCTGTGGTGCACTAGGGGCGACGGGAGTTGGACGAGAAGAGAGAGGAGGGCACGGCGAGCTCACCAGCGGGTAAAGTGTGGGCGGGGGTAAAGTGTGTAGCGCAGGCGGTGCGCGACGGTGACGGGCGGGGGCGGTCGCGTCCGTGTGCGGAGAGGGGTGTCGCGGGTGCGCCTGGGAGCGTCTAGGCACCGGGGTGTCGTCTGTGTGCTCCTGTGGGAGGGGTAAAGGAGGTGAGGGAGGGTGAGAGGCGGCCGGGAGAGGGAATGCTCAACGGTGGCAAGTTTACCCGAGCTCGGCTCCGGCGAGCAGCTAGCGACGGGAGGCGCGGCGAGGTGAGAGGTGGTGGGGTGGAATGGCAACGGGAGGGGCGAGTGTTGTCGCAGGGCATTTTGTAGAGATGGGGGGCATGCGGGATAGGGAGGAATCGAGGGGCGGGGATCAGGGCCATGACCGGCCGTTTGAATGGCTAGCCTTGCCACTCTTGCAAGCCAGAGGAGGGGAAGGGGGACGGGAGGTCGATGGAAAGTGGGCGGCGGTCACGGGGCTGAGTCCAGGTGTACGCGGGTTCGAGCGGGGGCGCGGGGATTCGAAATCCCATGCGGATTTCACGGCGCGGCGCGGTGGAAAGAAAGGAAAGGGGAAGGGGGAGGTTGAAGATGATGCTGACGGGCGGGCCCAGCCTGGCGGTGAGAGAGGGAGAGGGGGCGATGGGCTGCTGTGTGGGCCGGCCCAAGTACGGGAGGAGGCTGGGCCGCGGGTGTAAAGGAGAAAGGAGGAGGGGTTTGGGCTGAGCAGGAAGAGGAGTTTCGGCCCAAGTTGGAAAGAAGGGAAGTTTAGCATTTAAACAATTCCAGATTTGAATCCTATTTGAAATTTGAAATGCAAATTCATTTGTCATACAAGGAAAATTATGCAGGGCAGCATGTATGCATACAAACAAAAATATACCCTAAGGTTCATTTAGTTTCTTTTAGAAATTAAATCTTGCTTACAAACACTAGACATTACAAGCCAACTATTTCTAGCAAATTTTAAACTATTGCAAAAATTTAGAATTAGGGTGTTACATCTGGACATAATCTCGGAGCCACCTATTGAAGCATTGCATGTGCCTCTTTGCAACCCAATCCTCAGTACAGCCAGGGTTTTGTTCACGTAGTTGTTGCTTGTGCTCATTGCCAAATGGTGTAACCTCGACACTCTGTTCTATCACGGTGAAATGAGCCTTCCTGAAGGCCTCTGGGTGCGGAGTGATTGACTTTTTCCCCAGGGTCCCAACACCTGAAAGCCTACCTTCATGCCGTGAACGAGGCACACCAATGGGGTTTTGGGGGTCCATATAACCCATGGCCTACTCCACTGCTTCGATTGTCTCATAGCCACGAACAATGGCTCCCTCCGGAAATGACCTGTTATGTACTAATGATTTGAGGAATCCATAGTACCTCTCATATGGAAACTTCTGATGAAGGTAAGATGGGCCAAGGTACCAGATCTCCCTTGCGAGGTGTGTTGTTAGATGCAGCATGAGATCAAAAAAATGATGGTGGGAAGGTAGCTTCAAGCAGGCATAGGGTCTCGAAATGCCTCCTCTCTAAGTCCAATAGTTTTTCCTCATCAATCACCTTCTGTTCTATTTCATTGAAGAATAAACACAAGCTCGTGACCGCGTCACGAACTAGTTCTATCTTGATACCTCTTAGTGCAACAGGAAGAATAGATGTCATCAACACATGGCAATCATGAGATTTCATCAAGTTGAAATTCATTTTCATGTCCTTCACCGACACTAGCCTCTTGAAGTTCGATGAGTAGCCTGAAAGTACTTTCAAACCATGCAAAAAACTCACAGAATTCTTTTCTCTCTGCCTTTGACAAGGTGGTTGCAGCAACGGGAAGGTCCACCCCGTGTCTGTTTCCTCTCCATAGAGCTCCGGCCTAATGCCCATATCTTTAAGATCCTCCCTTGCATTTTTATGATCTTTTCCTTTCGACTTCTGTTGTAGCAATGTTCCCAAAGTAGCTTCACACACATTCTTCTTGACGTGCATGTTGTCAATCGAATGACGCACATCCAAAAGCGGCCAATACTCTAGCTCCCATAGAATTGATTTCTTATTCCACATTCCTCGCCCATCTTCTTCTTCTTCTTCACCATCTCACTTCTTTCTTTTGCGAAGTTTCCTTTCAGACAATTTGGGTAACTACTCGATAGTTTCGACGTCCTTGACTTGCAAGTGGAGCAGATCTCCAGTCACATGCATTGGCGCTTGTCGATTCTCCTTTTCCCCATTAAACTGACAATCCATGTAGGAGATTTCAACCTCATCAGATCCTTGTCAGATAGAAATAAGCCTGGGGGCAATGTTGGTGATATGCTCTTATTTAATGATCTTATTCAGTATCTGGACCATGTTGATGTAAAATTCACAAGAAAGCACTTCACATGGAGCAATATGTAGGAAGATCCATTGCTTGAGAAGTTGGATTGGGTTTTCACCACTTCTTCTTGGTCTAATTCTTATCTAGCTACCTCAGTCCAGTGTCTGGCTAGACCCATCTCTGATCATGTGCCATATGTTGTGCTGGTTGATTCACATATTCCCAAGGCCTCCTTGTTTCGGTTTGAGAACTACTGGGTGGAATTTCCTGGTTTTTTTGAAACAGTCAAATTGCATTGGGACTCAAATCCATTCTTCAGGAATATGGCCAGAACTATAAGTGGTAAATTCAAGCAATTGAGGAAAGGTTTGAAAGCATGGAGCAGAGAGCTTTCCAAACTCAACAAGCTTATTAATAATTGCTCATGGGTTTTGGCTATGCTTGATGGACTCGAAGATCAGAGGAATTTATCCCGGGTGGAACATAATTTCAGGATTATTGTGAAGAAACATCTGCAGAAATTGTTGGAGGCTAAAAGGATTTATTGGAAGCAAAGGTCTACAATCCGTTGGGTTAAGTTTGGAGATGAAAATACCAAACTTTTTCATGCAATGGCCACTCATTCATTTCGTAGGAACAGTATTTCCACCCTCATGAATGCTGATGGTTTGATGGTATCTGACCATGATCTCAAGGCTGGGATTCTCTAGAATTCTTTAAAGAAAGATTAGGTGTTTCAGAATTCTCTGAAATTTTATTTCAGCTCAGTGACCTCATAAGTGCAGTACCTCTCCCCCCATTGGATGGTCCATTCTCCAAAGAAGAAATTGATATTGCACTTAAAGAAATGCCACCTGACCATGCTCCTAGCCCTGACGGTTTCAATGGCTTTTTCTTCAAGAAATGTTGGCACTTGATTTCAGAAGACTTCTATAGACTGTGTGATTGCTTCTACAATGGTAACATCAACTTGAACTGCATCAATGGCTCTTTCATTACACTGATTCCGAAATGTGACAATCCCCAAACTCCTAATGACTTCAGACCTATATCATTGCTGAATCTATCTCTTAAACTGATCACAAAAATTTTGGCTAATAGATTGCAGCAAGTGATTTTGTCTGTGGTTCATCAAAATCAGTATGGCTTTCTCAGAGGTAGGAACATTCAGGATTGCTTGGCTTGGGCATTTCAGTTCCTTCAACTATGTCATCACAGCAAGAAAGAAATTGTCATTGTAAAATTGGATTTCGAGAAAGCTTTTGACAAGCTGGAACACCCTGTCATCCTAGAAATGCTTAAACACAAGGGTTTCTCTCCTAGATGGATTCAATGGATTGAGTCCATTCTGTCATCTGCCACTTCTTCTGTGTTGCTAAATGGTGTGCCAGGGAAACCATTTAAATGTAAGAGAGGTGTGAGACAGGGGGATCCACTTTCTCCTTTGCTCTTTGTTATTGCTGCTGATCTCTTACAGTCCATAGTTAACAGTGCTGCTGTAGAAGGTTTATTGCTTCACCCATTGGGTCCTAATTTTGGGGGAGACTATCCTATAGTCCAATATGCCGATGACACTCTACTGATTATGCCAGCTGAGGAGAGCCAACTTTTGAACCTAAAGAATATTCTTGGTGCCTATTCCATATCCACTGGTTTGGAAGTTAATTACTCAAAATCTAGTATCATCCCAATCAATGTAGAACCTGAGAGGATGGGTGATCTAGCATCTGTGTTGGGATGTCAAGTAGGCTGCATGCCATTCACTTACTTGGGACTTCCCATTGGTACAACACGGCCTTCAGTGCAAGACTTTTTGCCTCTGCTTAACAGAATAGAGAGAAGAATGATGGGCATCAGTACTCTCTTATCTTGTGCAGGCCGACTGATCATGGTGAACTCTATCTTATCAGCTTTACCCACCTTTTTCCTTGGCACTCTAAAAATTCCAGTTACTGTGTTACATCAGATTGACAAATATTGAAAACACTGTCTTTGGGACAGAGGTGATATTAACAGGAAGGGAGGCTGTCTAGTGGCTTGGAAAAAGGCATGCCTGCCTAAGGCTCAAGGTGGACTCGGTATTATAAACCTCAGGATTCAAAACTCTGCCGTCCTGCTTAAACATCTGCAAAAGTTCTATAACCATGCTGATCTTCCCTGGGTTAATCTCACTTGGGATTTTCTTTATTCCAACCAAGTAGCTCCACATGCTAAAAGGCATGTTGGATCATTCTAGTGGAGAGATGTCATGACTTGCTCTGATCAGTTTTTAATGATTGCCACCTGTCAAGCTGGTAGAGGATCTACAGTTTGTTTTTTGACTGATTCATGGAACTTAGGTGTGCTCAGATGGAGATATCCTCAGCTTTTCTCATTTGCAAGGAAGCAGAACATTTCATTGCATAAATTCTTGTCTCAGGATGTTCATGCTAATTTTTTCACTCGTCTTTCTGAAGAGGCCGCAGTCCAATGGAATGAACTTTCCAACTTGTTGCACAATATTCCAACTTTGGGTACTTCTGAAGACTCATGGTCTTACATTTGGGGTTCAGCTATTTTCACACCGAAACTTGCTTACAAGCAACTACAAGGCACTTGTGTTGCTCACCCTCTTTTTAATTGGTTATGGAAATCTTGTGGCCGAGGGAAACACAAGTTTTTTGGGTGGCTACTCTTCTGTGATAGGCTCAACACTCGGGACATTCTGAAGAGGAAAAAAAGGTGCTGGATGAGTACATCTGTGTTCTTTGCACGCTCAAGCAGGAGACGGTTGAGCACCTATTCTTTAATTGTACATTCAGCCAATGGTGCTGGCGGTTGCTGCATATCTCATGGTCTCATTTGGACAGTTACCTTGACAGAATTGTGGACGGTCGACGAAGATTTGGAAGTCGCATATACAGGGAAATTTTTCTCATTGCCTGCTGGACTATTTGGTGTCACAGGAATGAAGTCATTTTTGATGGTGCACGTGTTTCTCTAATTAGATGGAAACACTTGTTCAGATAGGAATTTCAGCATCTGTTTTATAGAGCTAAGCCACCGACCCTTGAGATGGAGTTTAGAGATTGGTTTTGTAATTTCCCTTAGCACTTATATTTCTTCTCTTTGGGCCTAAGGCCCCCTGCTGTTCGTTTCAAAAAAATCCATGTCCCGGTAGGCATGTTTCTTGCTGAGGAAACGACGGTGCCCCATAAATGCGAATTTCTTTAAATTTCTTAGCCACACTGCACAAGTTTCTTCCAAGCAGTGTGGGCAAGCTGCACCTTTCCTTTTACTCTGGCTAGAAAGGTTGCAATGAGCCGGGTTGTCGTTGATGGTGGTGAACAACATAGCATGCAATGTGATCTCCTCACGGTCGAACTCATCCCAAACCTCCTTCACACCAGGCTTCCAAAGTATCTTCAAGTCATCAACTAGTAGCCTCAAGTAGACATCAATACGGTCGCCAAGTTGCTTTGGCCCGGAGACCAATATTGTCAGCATCATGTATTTCCGTTTCTTGCATAGCCAGGGTGGAAGGTTGTACATTGACAACACGACAGGCCAGGTGCTATGTGTTGAGCTCTGGTTACCGAATGGGTTCACGCCATCTGTGCTCATAGCGAACCGAATGTTCCTGCTTTCACCGGCAAATTTCTCAAAGTGGGAATCAATGTTTTGCCATTGTTGGCCATCTGCGGGGTGCTTAATCTTGCCAACTTCCTTCATTCGTGCCTTATGCCAACGCAAGAGTTGGGCCTCCTTTCATGTGGCGAACCATCTTCTCAACCGAGGAATGACGCAAAAATACCATGCTACCCTCACAGGAGCCCCTTTAACCTTCTTCTTCTTGCATGTGATCTCCACGGGCTCGTTCTCATCATCATCAGCATTGTTATCATCTCCACCATCTTTTTTCCTCTTGTACCGATTGAACCCACACTTGGGGCACTTGTCAAGGTCTGCATAATCTCCACGGAACAATACACAACTGTTCTTGCATGCATGAATTTTTTCAACCTCTATTCCCAGAGGACAAATTATCTTCTTTGCCTCATAGACAGACTCGGTTATTTGGTTTCCCTTGGGTAGCATGTCCTTAAGGAGATCCAATAGTTGTTTGAAACTTTTGTTGCTCCAACCATGATCTACCTTAAGCTGCAGAAGTTTTAGATCACCAAAAAGGCGAGAGTACTTCTTGCAACCAGGATAGAGGGGTTTCTTTGAATCTTCAACAAACTGCTTCAGCCTCGCTAATTCAGAAGCTGTATACACTCGTTGAAACTCAACATCCCGCAACATTTGATCAACATTGTGCACACGTTGCAACAACTCACCATCATTGAAGCCCGTAACTTCTTGATCAGTGATATCGTCAGGCCTCATCACAATTGGTGGGAATGGTTCATTTTCCTCAAAAACTCCACCTTCATCAAGCTCTTCATCATGGCATAGCGCTGCCCCTTCATTATTAAGGCCCGTAGCATGGTGTCACGCTTCACCTTCATTTAGGCATACTGCTTCGACTTCATTATGCCCTTCCTCACCATGTTTATTCCAACACGTGTAATTTTCTTTGAAACCACGTGTGATCAAATGATGAAAAATGTTGTCCCGTTGTCTGAACTTCTTCTGGTTGAGACAATCTATACAGGGGCAAAGCATTGCCTGAACACCACGGTTTCTCATATCCGCCTCTGCTTGATCTAGAAAACCATTGACCACCCCTAAGAAACTGTTGGCGCTTTTGCTGGTCAACACACGAACGCGCTGGATCATGCAAGAATCGAAAACGTGCACTCGCCGAAGCTTCTGCCCGGACTGGTCTGACCGGTCAGGGGCACCGGTCTGACCGGTGATGACAAGGGCACCGCGAAAACCTACGAGCACCACCTCGGGAGGGACCCCATCAGAGGTGATGCGCCTAGGGTTGTTCTAAGGTCGGCAGGCCACTTAGAACGTCCTCAACCGTCGTAGAGACGAAGGAGGAAAGCAAAGGGGTTGGAAAAGCTAGGGTTTGAGATAAAAAGTAGTAAAAAGAATTGATCGATTGGATGATGGGTCTCAATCAGCCGTGCCCCTTCATATTTATAGGGTGGGGAGGTCTTGCCCCACAAGGAAATCCTTTACAAGTCAGAAAACACTAGGATTCCTCAATTCTACTCGGACTCAGAGTCCACTGGTCAGACCGGTCAAGCGCACCAGTCAGACCGGTGCGGCCCTTGCCGGACCAGCTACAGGGCGCCACCGGTCGGACCGTTCCTGGGAACCGGTCTGACCGGTTGTTGATAGTGGAAATTCACTATTTCCAACCCTCAATATTCTCACACAAATAGAGGCATATGCATTATTTGCTAGCTTTTAGGTTTGAATAATGTAGTTCCACTTGCCCTTGGAGATTATTTGTATGTAGGTGATTTACCCCTTAAAAGAGAAGGAAACTCCACTTCTATGAAGAAACCATGCCAACTCAGCTGAGGAGGTGGCTGCCACCAAGGGAGACATGACAAGACACGTCATCGATCCAAGGGAGGCACTCACCGACGAATCAGAGGACGCCACATGGACTTCACATGGATCAAAGGGCCCACCTCGGATACCAAATCAAGCCATGCACCGGGGATGGATCAGAGGGCCCACAAGGCAGTCTACCAGAGGAAGCACACCAGGTGGGGCCACCCTAGGGGGTCGGCCGATCCTTGGATCGGTCGAACCGCCTTAGTGGCGTCCCATCCTGGCCTTCCACGTGGTTGCTCCTCATTGGTCACTTGCTACAGTCCCGGGTGTTTAGGGGCCATTTGGGCGTCCGAGCAAGCCTTGTCCTCCTCTATAAATAGGAGGGGAGGGGCTCCCATTTCTCACACACCACTCTCTCATTCTCCTCTTACTTTTAGTTTCCAAGGCTAGGGGGTAGGCTAGAGTAGCTCTTCTTCAGGTTCCAAGTCCTCTTGGAAGTTTAGGTATGAGTTCTCTTTTATCTTTATTTCTTTGTATGACTTTGATCTACTTCAGTTATTCAGCTATTTCATATAAAGTCATGGTAGATCATATTCTTGATATGTTCTTGAGTTCATCCTCTGTTCATCATTTAGAGGCTCATGTTCTTCGTGAACACTACCTTTTGATCCACTTGAAGGGTGATAAACTCCTTCCTTATGTGTTTGTTCATAAGTTAGAGGTTCGTGTTCTTCACGAACACGACCCTTTGATCTTGTTGATTAGACATAAGAGAGTTCATATCTGTTCGTATGTCTAGCCTTAGTTGATCTTGCTAGATAGCATGAGAGTGTTGCATGGGGTCTGTGTTCAAGCTACGGTACTCGGTCTAGTTGACCAGTCTTCTGGTGGCTCTCACCCTGGGTCACAATAGCCCGGGCCGGGTGAAGTCTAGCAGCAACGTAGGCATGGTGCCTAGGTTGTCTGGCTACGATAGTTATGAGCATACCCCCCGTAACGAGAGGTCAGTCCTCAGGTGGTGACAGCCCTGTTGGATCCTAGGGCAACCTCCGCGTTGGGGTACCTGCTGTAGGAGTCTAAAGTCTAGTTTCGCAGAGTGCTGGTCATCGCGGGCTAGCTCCCCGTTTGTACCTGGGTGCTGAACCATGTTTCCCTCATGCAATACTCATGCCTATCTCTTGTATCTTCTAGCTTTGTATGTTTAGTACCTTAGAACCTAGAGCTAACTCGTATGTTCCCCCTAAGCCGTAGTGTGCTAGAGTAGAGGTAGATTTGAGGTGTGTGTGTCACACTACCCTTTTATATCATTTATCTTACCCCTGCCTTTGAGTGTGTTGTTTCCCTATATCTATCTCTTGGTTTACATTCAGAGCAAAAGCATAAGTCTAAGATATCCGCCATTGCCTTCCTTGGATTCGATACCCTTGGAATACTCTCTTTCCTTGGGGAAATGCTACAATGGTTTATCTGTGCGCTTGCGGATTCGTTCATGATCGTTTAGATAAAACCTTTGGCAACTCTCAATGTTCACGCTAATCTACGCCAATTAGTTGTGACATTGGGAAGTACCAACAAGCATTTCTAGCGCTGACGCTAAGGACGGATTCCAAATCTGTTCTTAAGTGATCGACGTTTAGAAATGTCAACACCGGTGGCGACCAGCCTGGTCGGCATTAGTGCCAATTTTGGGTGCGAACATATGCCCCCCTGTTTTTTAGTAAAACTTGTGTACTAAAAAATAATTCTAAGGTCGATGTGACAAATTTCACCGGTCATTTTTGTTCTAAGGGCGATTTTTACTTAAATCGGCCATATCCTATTAAGCATCTTGCCAAACACTTGGATGAAATTTCTTCAAGTATCTCACATTGAGAGCCCTCGGTAGTTGCTGTCCTTGTAAAATTCCCGGAACACACCATGACAACCTTGTACGGACCTTCCCAACTTGGAGACCACTTGCCAAACTTGTTGCTCTTGCTTCCAATAGGTAAAATAGTCTTCCAAACCAAATCACCTACCTGAAAAGATTTGGATTTTACCTTTTTGTTGTACGCTCTAGCCACTCGTCTTTTGTCTTTCTCAATCTCTTCTAAAGCTTCCATGCGCTTGTCGGTCACTTCATCAATGTTATCCATCATTAAAGCATAATATGTCTCAACATCAAGATTACTTTGCTTTGCAAATCTATACGCGCCTAGATTCACCTCAACAGGCAAAACGGCCTCTTGACCATACACAAGCTCATAAGGAGTAACTTTAGTAGCACCATGTTTAGAAATACGATGAGCCTACAAAGCTTCGGATAATACCTCATGCCATCTTCTAGGATTATCTTCTATCTTCTTCTTAATGAGCTTTACTAAAGTTTTGTTGCTAGACTCGGCTTGACCATTGGCTTGAGCATAATATGGAGATGAATTGGGTAACTTAATACCATAAGAATCAACAAGCTCACGCACCTCTTTTGATATAAATGAAGTCCCTTGATCCGTAGTTAAGGTTTGTGGTATGCCGAATCTATGTATAATATGCTCCAAAATAAACCTAATTACCTCTTTATGTGTCATATTCTTTAAAGGTATTGCCTCAGTCCACTTGGTAAAATAATCGGTAGCCACGATCACAAAACAATGCCCCTTTGATGAAGAAGGGTGAATCTTACCAATAAAGTCCAATCCCCATCCACTAAAAGGCCAAGGCTTGATAATCGGATGCATTAATGCAGCGGGTACCAACTGAACATCCCCATATTTTTGACACTCTTCACAACCTTTGTAATAGTTGAAACAATCAGCTATCATAGTAGGCCAATAAAAACATACTCGCTTAAGGAGCCACTTCATCTTAGGAGCCGATTGATGAGTACCACAAATTCCTTCATGAACCTCTGCCATTGCCAACCTAGCTTGATCAGAATCCAAACACTTGAGAAGCAAATCATTAGCCGTCCGATGATATAATTCATTATCAACCAAAACAAACTTGGGAGCCCAACGTCGAACTTTTCTATCAACTGACCTGCTAGGATCTCGTAAATAATCAACTAGAGGCTTCCTCCAATCATCAACTTCGTCCTTTTTATTTTTGAAAGAAACAATAGCCGAAGTTGAATTTTGAACAGGGGACCAGTCAGACCGGTCAGTGGCAACGGTCAGACCAGTGTCACCGGTCAGACCAGTCAGAGGTACCGGTTGGATCGGTGCATCCAGAGCAAAACACTCGGCCATAAACATTGGTTTGTGTTCCTGAAAATTTCTTTTTTGAACATTGTAACCAGATGCTTGTTGTGCCAGAGCATTAGCCCTCGGATTCTCTTCTCGTGGTTGAAGGACTGAAAAGGGCGACCAGAGAGGGGGGGAGTGAATGGGAGCCGATAAAAATTCTTCCCTAAGGTCGAACTCGGCCTATACCCCGATTGCCACTCCAAGTACTCACGCACACAAATGAAGCTCCAAACAAGGCACACACAAGCCAAGGAGCAAAGAGCGGAAGCACCAAAGCAAGAACCAAAGGACTTAGGCACTGCTGCGAAGTCCCTAGCGGACTGTCCGGGGTGACCAGGCGGACCGTCCGCGTGGAGGGCGCGGACTGTCCGGATGGTCACGACGGACTGTCCGTAAAAGCAACCCGAACCACCAGAGATGCAAGCCGAAATTCGGACCGTCCGTGGAGGTCACGCGGACTGTCCGCCAGTGTCGCTGACCGTCTGTGAGGCCTAGGCGGACTGTCCGCCAACCTCGCTGAAAACCCCAGCCAAACCTCGCGACACCCCAGACAAAATCTCGTCTGTGCTGAACGTCCGTGACACCCTCGCGGACCGTCCGCCAAACTCCACTCAACAAAACCCTCGGGCTGAAACGGATCGAAACGCGAGTGCTCAAGAACTCGCGAAGAACACGAAGAACAGCCGGACTGTCAGGGCCTCGCGGACCGTCCGCACAGACCTCGCGGACCGTCCGCCAGGTGCGGACAGAGCAGAAAAATGCTCGAGCTCGGGAGTCAACTCCACCTTTCCATCACCGGATCTCCCAAACGGCTAAAGCTCTTGAGACAAGATTTGGGGGAGATGATAAGCAACACAAGAGGAAGATATGCCCCAAAAATCTCGACTCCTAAGCCACTAAATCACCAGGAATCGTGGATCACATGAGCAACCACCATGAACTCGGGCTCCAACCAAAAATGCATGAATCGAAGGCTCTCCACGGCGATTGAGGGGTCAAGATCGCACACAAAGATGCGCAAGGCATCCACCCATGATCCCCTCAAAGAAATCCGTGAAGAAACGCCCCCAAAATCACGAATCGAGCGAAGAACGAAACTCCCCAAAAATAGTCCCAAAAATGACACGAAAATCACAGAGGACTAGGAGATCACCGCAACACCGAATGCTTCCATACATCCAGAGGTCAGAGTCTATACAAGAATCTAGCCTAAGGAATCCAGAGAGAAAAGAAGCAGTTCAGAGAAATCTACCGGGGGAGAAAGCCCTAGAGTCCAAGAGAGAGAGATGCCATCCACCTCTCTGCTATTTATACGAAGTCCATCGAAGGGAGGCAAATGACCATGCTACCCCTACTACTTGAAATGAAGATACAACCCCTCAGGGGCATTTTGGTCAAGACTTCATCGGACGGACACACTTCCACCGCGGCTTCGCTTCACCTCGACGCAAACCCCGCGATCACGCCACGTGCCCTCCGCCTCGAAGCTTCCCGAAGCTCCCAGATCACCGTCTCCGTCGCCTCGGGCCTCGGGGCTTAGTTTTGAGGCCTAAACCAAGAAACCGTCCACCGATGGTTTTGTGGGCAAACCACCAAACCCCGCGTGCAAGCTTTGGGATTCATCCGCTACCTTGCACCGACCCATGTTCAAGACTTCAGCCCGCCAATCTTGCACCGCACGGCTCGCACTTGACCCCATCGGCCACCGGGTCCATCGAACCAAGCCTACTTGCCACTCCATCACCCGGAGGCCACCACGGCTAAGGCCTTTCACGCTTGTCCTTCACCTGCACCGACACGAGTCAAGCCGCAACTTGTACCTGCACACTTAGCCAAGCATTAGTCCACACAACGTTGTCAATTACTGATCACTAAGGAGCGACTCTCCACTGGTCCTCGGACACACCTGGTCCTCAATCTCCCCCTTGATGAGTGCATTGACAACACCCATAGTAACCATGATAGAGAAAAAGAAAAGAAAATAACCACGAACACAAACCTCCAAAGCAATTGATCCAAAACCAAATAACAAGCGAAAACAAGATCACTCGCCAATCCAAGTCTCGGCCCCCTAAGACAAGGGCAACGACTCTACACAGCCGAGACAAAACAAAGCTCTACAAAGAGCACATCACAAAACTCAGGAAAAATCAAAAGAGCTCCCCCTACACATATGCAGACTCCCCCTGAGCAAATGCAACCTCTTCTTCTCAAATTTTTCTCCTCACATGCAACATCTCACAAATACATACCAATTTTGCATAAAAACTCCCAATGCATGAAAAATTCTCCCCAAATGCATGTATATCTCCCAAAATTCTCCCCGTTGTTGACAATGCAATAATCAAGGTATATGATGCTCTTCCCTTTGATTTCATGAAAAATGCATGTCAAAGCATATAAACAGTCTACGAAGCTTCTCAAATATACAAAGAGCACAGCAAATGCTATACATGAGACATAGAGCAAGCAAAGTAGACATGGTGTAGTTAGCACATTGCCATCAAGAAGGTAGAGACATATAAGCATGTGACATGGCTAAAAGCAAATTTTAAGCAATTTTCTCACAGAAACATGCATCTCATGAGCAAGACCCTATCTATGTCAATTTGAACACAAAGGCACTAGATCATCCAAAGTTTATGCAAGATCACAGATTCTCATCACAAGATCATTATAAACACCCACAAGCTACTCAAGTCATGTTAAAGGCACTGAGCCATGTGTCTACTTCTTAAAATGAGACTTCTCATGGTAGACAACATGCTACAGTTTAGCACCCAAGATATGATTATCAAAACATAAGAACATGATTAGGAGCTCATTTTTCAAGCATAAGGCAATTCATACACCAATTTCATTTTTAAGTTTAAACATGGTACATGAAGTGTCTTTGCGGCAAAAGAAGCTTATGCTCCTCCCCAAGCAAGCAAAAGGGCTAAACATTTACAATGACAAAGGGTCTTTGACCCCAAGCAAAGAGAATATGATCCTCAAGCACAAGCTGAGCATGATATAAGCATTTAAGCACAAATTGAGTATAGACAAGTATCTACTCATGATAGAGGCAATTTTATCATTTTCACAAACAAAATGCTATCTCATCATACATATGGCACAACCATCAAGAGCATAGCATTCACATCCACCAATTACCAAACATGCACATATCTCATCCATAGCACATCAGTGATCAATGTATATAAGAGAAGCTCAATCCTAGCTCAAGTGATCCAAAGATGGATACCCTACCAGGTTTTGTACAAAAGGTAAAATGCATGAAAGGAATGCAACAAAATGAACATATGACACATATATACATGAGAAGCTCCAAGACCCAGCTAGAAAGGAAAGCATACCCCAAGCTCACCCCGCAAGTGAGTGAAAGTGACTTGGTCAAGCGGTTTGGTGAAAATGTCAGCTAGTTGGTCTTGGGTAGGGACATAGGACAAAGATATGTTTCCCTTTTCCACATTGTCTCTCATGAAGTGGTACCTCACTTCTATGTGTTTCGTTTTGGAGTGGAGGACAGGATTTTTGGCTACACTTATGGCACTGGTGCTGTCACAGAAAAGGGGAACCTGGGTGCACTCCTCTCCAAAATCACTCATGGTATAGGTCATCCAAAGCAGCTGGGAACAACAACTAGCAGCAGCTACATACTCAGCCTCGGTGGTGGATTGGGCTACACTCGATTGCTTGCGAGATGACCAAGAGACCAAAGAAGAACCAAGGAACTGACAACACCCAGAAGTGGACTTGCGGTCCAATCGACACCTAGCGAAATCCGCATCAGAAAACCCATGAAGCCTGAGTGTCGAGGAGGCAGAGTACCAAAGACCAAACTCAGCAGTGTAGTTCAAGTACCTGAAGATCCGCTTGACGGCCTGCCGATGTGAAGTCCTCGGTGAAGCCTGAAAATGAGCGCACAGACACACGCTGAACTGTATGTCTGGCCTCGTCACCGTCAAGTAGAGGAGGGAGCCGATCATGCTCCGGTACTCCTTCTCGTCCGCGTCCAAAGCCGTAGTTGTACTCATCAGGGTAGTCAGCGGCTTGGAGTCGTTCATGCCAAACTTCTTCACAATGTCCCTGGTGTACTTCGCCTGATGTACAAAGGTCCCGTCCTTGCACTGCTTGATCTGGAGACCCAAGAAAAACTGCAGCTTGCCCATCATGGACATCTCAAATTCCCTGCTCATGTCATCTGCAAATCTGGCAACAAAATCATGAGAAGAGCCACCAAAGATTATGTCATCCACGTATATCTGAAAAATCAAAAGGTCATTCCCATGCTTAAGGAGGAACAGGGTCTTATCAATTGTGCCCATCACAAACCCCTTACTCAGCAAAAAACCTCTCAACCTGCCATACCAAGCTCTAGGTGCCTGTTCCAACCCATTGAGCGCTCTCTGGAGTTTGTATACACGGTGTGGGTATTTTTCACTCTCAAACCCCGGGGGTTGCCTCACATACACTTCTTCCTCTATCACCCCATTCAAGAAAGCACTCTTGACATCCATTTGGTACAACTTGAACCCTTTAGCCACGCCAAAGGCTAGAAGGATCCTAATTGCCTCCAAACGGGCCAGAGGAGCAAATGTCTCATCATAGTCTATCCCCTCCTTCTGGTTGAACCCCTGCGCCACCAACCTCGACTTGTTTATCACAACCATCCCATTCTCACCCTCTTTCTTCTTGCACACCCACTTGGTACCTATGGGACGGCAATTTGGCGGTGGATCGACTAACACCCAGACTTGATTTCTCTCAAAGTTTTCCAACTCCTCATGCATGGAATTCACCCAATTCTCATCAGACAAAGCGTGTCGAATATCTTTGGGCTCGAAAGAAGCGACAAAAGCAGAGTGAGCGAAATGAGAAGTATTCCTTGACCTCGACCGTGTAGTGCGTTCATGAAGGTCACCAATGATGGTCATCGGTGGGTGATCCACTTGTATTCGCCGGGAGCCTCTCGCCTGGACACAACCTCCCCCTCAGCAGCAACCTCCACTCGAACAGCCTCAGTCGTAGTGGGTGTAGGGGATGGTCCGTCCTCGATCGTCGTCGTAGTAGTGGAAGTAGCACGTACACGATCAGCCGCTGGAGCATCACCACCATCATCGTCGTCGTCTCCATCTCCGTCCTTCTCATCCTCAAAGATCCTCGCTCCAATCTCCTCGTCACCTGCACACTCAAAAGCAGAAGAGCTACATGGCTGTGTCTCGTTGAAGGTTACCTCACAAATCTCCATGATTCGGTTAGTGTCAAGGTTGAGCACACGATACGCTCTAGAATGAATCGTATAACCAAGGAAAATCCCATCCGAACATCGAGACTCAAACTTATCCAACTTGCCCTTCTTCAGAATGAAACACTTGCAACCAAAAGCTCTAAAGTGACTCACCTTGGGTTGTTGGCCATGCATCAGCTCATAAGAGGTCTTCTTCTTAAAGGCACGAAGGAAGATGCGATTTGAGACATAGCAAGCGGTATTGACCGCCTCGGCCCAGAAACGCCTAGGAGTCCTATGCTCATTGAGCATCGCCCTAGCCATCTCACAAAGGGTCCAGTTCTTCCTCTCCACTACACCATTCTGGCAAGCGACGTATGGAGAAGAGTATTGGTGGTCGAGACCAAGATCACTGCAAAAGGCATCAAAATGAGAGTTCTTAAACTCAGTGCCATTGTCACTGCGTATAGCTCGAATGGCATTAGCATGTCTCTCATTCTTCAACCTCAAGATCAAGTTCCGAACAAAGCCAAATGTCTCACTCTTGTCCTCCAAAAAGAAAACCCAAGAGTACCTCGAAAAATCATCAACAACCACAAGAACATACCACTTCCCACCAGCAGAGCGAACACGAGCTGGCCCAACCAAATCCATGTGCAACAGCTCACAAGGTCGCTCAGTCATGACTGAAGTCAGAGGGGCGTGAGAAGCAGCAACCATCTTTCCATGCCGACAAGAAGCACAAACCAAATCCTTCTTGAAATTCAACTTAGGCAATCCTCGGACCAGATCAAGACCACTCAAGCGGTAAAGCAACTCAAAGCTCAAGTGTCCCAACCTCTTATGCCATTTCCAAAGCTCAGCCGAAACGCCAGCAACAAAGCATCGAGGAGGACCAACAGACTGGGAAAAGTCGGCACGATTTGACCCTCGGGGATAATCGTACATACAAGATCGCCTCGAGAATCAAGTACACGAGAAGCACCCGACTTGAAACAAACCTCAAAACCTTCGTCAAGTAATTGAGATACTGACAACAGGTAGAAACCAAGTGACTTGACTAGAGCCACACTTCTTAAGGTCACCTTGCTACTCACCTTCACCATACCTTCAGCAAGCCCTCGTCCTCTCCAATTATCCCCGAAAGTGATGTACTCCCACGTACTCACCGGGGTGAGGCTGTAGAACCACCCACGATCTCCGGTCATGTGTCGTGAGCAACCGGAGTCGATCAACCAAAAGTTCTTCAAGCCTCCCACCTGCAATAAAAAATGAGGACGAGAATGAGCAAGCGACTCAACACTGGGGTTAGTACCAAAAGAGTCAAACCAGTGCTGAGCCATTTGCTCAAAAGAAGGGTTAGCAAAATCCATCCTCCCAAAACCTCTAGGCGGAGCCCTCTCACGCCTACCACCAAAGGACCTGTCACATCTCACTGGAGGAATACGTGCACCACGCGGGGGAAAACGTGGCCCGTAGTCCATCTGAGACCCAAAGCTCCGATTGTGCCTCCCAAAATCGTAACAGTCACGAGAAGGAGCACGTCGAGCCAACTCACCACGCCCAAGCCCAACACGTATGTCTCTCTGAGGGAACACACCTCCACCTCCACCTCCACGAGTGGGAACTGTACGCACATACACCTCACCTCTAGGTAGAGGCCCTCTATGAGGCTCAGGCACACCACGAGCAAGGTGGTACCTGTCCTTGTTTGCCATCTCCCTAGCAAACCTCTCATTCCTCTTGCTCCGGAAACAGAACTCATCCTCATGCCCATCCCTCCCACAATACTCACAATGGAAGCGGATTGGCACTGGCTTAGGCGCTGGCTTCTCTGTGGGCTTCTCAACACCTTTCTCTCCTAACTTCCCCTCAAAGACATTACCCAGGTTGCTCACAAACTTGATGGGTTTCTGGTAATTCTCTGTTTTCTGGGGGAACACTGGTGGGTCTGGAGTTGTATCAAGCTTGTTTCTCAAGTGGTTTGGCTTGGGTGCATATTTGTTCATGGGTATGGTGTGTGGTTGAGTAGGGATCTCTCCAACTTTCTCTTCTCCCTCACCACTCTTCTCAGCACTCTTCTCAGCCCCAACGCCTGACCATCAAACCTCTTGAACTGAGCCAACATCAAACTCAATTGTGGCTCATGCCCAGACAACCAACTCATCAATTTCCTAAGTTCATCATTTTCATCCTGCAGACGATCAACATAGTGTGCAAGTTCCATGTTTTTAAAAACATGCATTTCACAGGTTGATCATGATGTAGGAAGAGGAGCTTTCAATGCCGCCTCAAGAGAAACAATCCTAGTGTGAGATTCATCTAGCCTAGCATGCAAAACCGGACATGAGGTACAAGCACCTAGTAAAGCTGGCCTAGACTTCAATTCATCACACTCAATCCTAATCACATCTAGTTCCTCCAAAGTAGAGGCATGCTTCTCCTTGAGAGCAGTCAAATCAGCAAGAAAAACTGAGCAGTCACCACAATCAATCTCATCAGACACCACAGGAGCAGATTTCAAAGCAGCTATCTCATTTCTAGCATTCACAAGCAAGGATTCAAGTTCAGCTACCTGGTCCTTAGCATCACCCAACAAAGACCTAAATTCCCTCTTCTCCTTGTTGGTCTTCCTAAGCACATCATCACGGTTGTCAAGCAACTCATTCAGCTTAACATTCTCCTCTAGCAAGAAGTTGGGATCTTGTTGTACCTCTTCATCGGAGTCGGAGTTCGAATCCGAGTTGTGCTTCCCACCCTTCTTGGAATGCGCCATGCCGCAAGAGCCTCCTTGTGCGACGAAGCTCAAGCCGGTGAAGTTCTTGCCCATGTGCTGCTTGTCCTTGCGCTTCTCTTGTTCTTCCTCGTTGCTCGAGTCGGAGGAAGCATCGCTTGATGTCGAGTCGATGTCGCTCGCTCCGGCCACCATCGCTCGAGCGGTCTTCTTCTTGTGGCCGCCACTCTTCTTGTGCCTTCTTTCGCCCTTGTCCTTGTGCTTGTCCTTGTAGTCGTTCCGGGATCGGTGCTTGTTGTAGTCGTGCTTGGGCTTGCCCTTGTAGTCGTTCTTGATCTCCATGGCTTCAGGGCATTCGGCGATGAAGTGCCTGTGCTTCCCGCATCGATAGCACATCCCCGAGCTCCCCCTTGCATTCTTGCGGTTCTCGTACATCCGCCCAAACCTCTTGCTCAACAAGGCGAGATCATCCTCGCTCAGCACCTCAAAGTCCTCATCTGGCAAGGACACAAGACAAGATAAAGAAAAGCTAACAGAGTTAGCGTTAGTCCTCGATCCTGAGATGAGAGCCAAACTATGAGGATCAGTGGGGCTCTCGCTCTTGGCTCTCAAGCCACGATCAACCTCTGAAGACCTGAGCTTGGAGAACAGCTCATCCAGTGACAGTGTGTCATACGCGCTCGACTCCTCAATGGCCTCGATCTTGGCTTCCCACACAGACCTATCTAGGGCATGCAAAAGCTTGATAGCTTGATCATGATCCGTGTATGGAAGCACTGTCACATTGGCCCTCATGTTGTTGACTATGCAAGTGAAGCGCGGAAACATAGCATCGGTCGACTCACCGGGGAGATGAGTGAAGTTCTCGTACTCTCTCTGGTAAGTGGTAAACATACGGGCTTGCACTTGAGCATTGCCAACATGAGCATTCTTCAACTTGAGCCAAATCTTTTCGGCCACATCCTCTCCATACACTCGATCAAACTCCAAGGCACAAAGAGCACGGAACAAGTAATCAACGGCCTTGCTGTTGGCCTCAAACATGTCCCATGTACCTGGAAGCAGAAAATTGTCTGGGATGACATAATGAGGATATTGAGTGACCTCCCAGATCAGAGTTCCCTTCGCTTGCAAAAACACGCCCATGCGCCTCTCCCATATCGGGTAATTCTTGCCATCAAAGTGCGGAGGACCCGACCCCTTGCCGTAATCGCCCATCTTTGGATCTTAGACTGGTTAGAATCAAGATGATTCATAATCGGATCTGATACCAATTGAAGGACCGAAAAGGGTGACCAGAGAGGGAGGGGGAGTCAATGGGAGCTGATAAAAATTCTTCCCTAAGGTCGAACTCGGCCTATACCCCGATTGCCACTCCAAGTACTCACGCACACAAATGAAGCTCCAAACAAGGCACACACAAGCCAAGAAGATCAACCGACAAGCCAAGGAGCAAAGAGCGGAAGCACCAAAGCAAGAACCAAAGGACTTAGGCACTGCTGCGAAGTCCCTGGCGGACTGTCCGGGTGACCAGGCGGACCGTCAACGTGGAGGGCGCGGACCATCTGGATGGTCACGGCGGACTGTCCATAAAAGCAACCCGAACCACCAGAGATGCAAGCCGAAATTCGGACCGTCTGTGCAGGTCACACGGACTGTCCGCCAGTGTCGCGGACCGTCCGTGAGGCCTAGGCGGACTGTCTGCCAACCTCGCTGAAAACCCCAGCAAAACCTCGAGACACCCCAGACAAAATCTCGGCTGCGCGGACCGTCTGTGACACCCTCGCGGACCGTCCGCCAAACTCCACTCAACAAAACCCTCGGGCCAAAACGGATCGAAACGCGAGCGCTCAAGAACTCGCGAGGAACACGAAGAACAGCCGGACTGTCAGGGCCTCGCGGACCGTCCGCACAGACCTCGCGGACCGTCCACCATGTGCGGACAGAGCAGAAAAATGCTCGAGCTCGGGAGTCAACTCCACCTTTCCATCACCGGATCTCCCAAACGGCTAAAGCTCTTGAGACAAGATTTGGGGGAGATGATAAGCAACACAAGAGGAAGCTATGCCCCAAAAATCTCGACTCCTAAGCCAATAAATCACCAGGAATCGCGGATCACACGAACCACCACCATGAACTCGGGCTCCAACCAAAAACACACGAATCGAAGGCTCTCCACGACGTTTGAGGGGTCAAGATCACACACAAAGATGCGCAAGGCATCCACCAATGATCCCCTCAAAGAAATCCGTGAAGAAACACCCCCAAAATCACGAATCGAGCGAAGAACGAAACTCCCCAAAAATAGTCCCAAAAATGACACGAAAATCACAGAGGACTAGGAGATCACTGCAACGCCGAATGCTTCCATACATCCAGAGATCAGAGTCTATACAAGAATCTAGCCTAAGGAATCCAGAGAGAAAAGAAGCAGTTCAGAGAAATCTACCAGGGGAGAAAGCCCTAGAGTCCAAGAGAGAGAGATGCCATCCACCTCTCCGCTATTTATACAAAGTCCATCGGAGGGAGGCAAATGACCACGCTACCCCTACTGCTTGAAATGAAGATACAACCCCTCAGGGGCATTTTGGTCAAGACTTCATCGGACGGACACGCTTCCACCGCAGCTTCGCTTCACCTCGACGTAAACCCCGTGATCACGCCACGTGCCCTCCACCTCGAAGCTTCCCGAAGCTCCCGGATCACCGTCTCCGTCGCCTCGGGCCTCCGGGCTTGGTTTTGAGGCCCAAACCAAGAAACCGTCCACCGATGGTTTTGTGGGCAAACCACCGAACCCTGCGTGCAAGCTTCGGGCTTCATCTGCTACCTTGCACCGGCCCATGTTCACGACTTCAGCCCGCCAGTCTTGCACCGCACGGCTCGCACTTGACCCCATCGGCCACCGGGTCCATCGAACCAAGCCTACTTGCCACTCCATCACCCGGAGGCCACCACAGCTAAGGCCTTTCGCGCTTGTTCTTCACCTCCACCGACACAAGTCAAGCCGCAACCTGTACCTGCACACTTAGCCAAGCATCAGTCCACACAACATTGTCAATTACTCATCACTAAGGAGCGACCCTCCACTGGTCCTCGGACACACCTGGTCCTCAGTGGTACATGATAAATAACAAACTCATCCATACAAAATATGATGTCCAAACATTTGTCGAGATAAGCATTTAAAAAGCCATTTAAACATTGACATACCTTAGAAACTTGCTGCACCACTAATAAAGAATCTCCATAAGCTTCCACATGTTTTACTCTCATGTCATGTAAAATCTCCAATCCAAATAAAAGAGCCTCATATTCGATTTGATTATTGGTACACTCATGATCTAGCCGTTTTAAAGCTTCAAAAACAGCCTCACATGGAGAAATAATAACAACACCAACTCCACAACCATCTTTGCAAGCCGACCCATCAAAGTGTATCTTCCATGGAGTAAAAGTAGCATAACCGACATTTAAATCAAGTTGCTTATCTATCCTATGTTCAACAATAAAGTCAGCCACAACTTGTCCTTCCATTGAATTTAAAGGCTCACAATGTAAATCATATTCAACTAAAGCATAAGCCCATTTGCTGACTCTACCACTTAAAATTGATTTATGCAACATATATTTAATTATGTCGGTTTGACATGCTACTATACAAGTACTAGGTAACAAGTAATGCCTAAACTTGGTGCAAGTATGATATAAAGATAAACATAACTTTTCAATGAAAGTATACCTTGTTTCGGCATCCAATAATCTCCTACTCTCATATGCAACAATATGCTCCTTGCCTTCGGTCTCTTGAGTTAAAATACCACCAATAACATCCTTCTCGGCCGCCACATATAGCTTGAAAGGAATTCCACTCTTAGGGGAAGGATGGGTGGTGAAGTTAAATAGCGCTTGATCTCATCAAAAGCCTCTTGCTGCTTTGCCCCCCAAGTGAAGTCAAGATCATTTTTCAACCGAAGTAAAGGAGTAAATGCATTCACCTTCCCGGACAAATTGCAAATAAATCTCCTCAAGTAATTTACCTTGCCCAAGAACTTTTGTAAATCTTTCTTGCATGTCGGCGCTTGTACTTAACGAATAGACTCAATCTTTTTAGGATCAATTTCCACACCATTCTCATGCACAATAAAACCCAAAAACTTGCCAGCCGACACATCAAAAGCACATTTGAGCGGATTCATCTTAAGTTTATATCGACACATTCTCTCAAATGCAAGCCTTAAATCAGCCAAATGGGAATTATTTCCAGCCGATTTAACAACAATGTCGTCGATATAAACCTCTACTATGATGCCAAGTAAATCATGAAAAATTAAATTCATAGCCCTTTGATAAGTAGCACCCGCATTTTTCAAACCAAAGGTCATGACAACCCACTCAAACAAACCGACAAAACCCGGACATATGAAAGCCGTTTTGGAAATATCCTCTTCGGCCATAAAAAATTGATTGTAACCAGCATTACCATCAAGAAAACTAAGAATTTTATGTCCGGACGCAGCATTAACAAGAAAGTCAGCTATAGGCATAGGATATTCATCTTTAGGAGTAGCTTTATTAAGATCTCTAAAATCAATGCAAACACGAAGCTTATTTGTACCTTTTTCTCAACGGGCACAATATTAGAGATCCAATTAGCATATCTGCAAGGCCTAATAAATTTAGCATCAAGCAACCGATTGATTTCCTCTTTCACTCGGTCATAAATATTAGGATTAAAATATCGAGCATGTTGTTTAAAAGGTTTAAAACCAGGTTTAATGGGCAACTGATGTTCAACTAAATCACGACTTAAACCAGGCATCTCATTGTAATTCCAAGCAAAACAATCAACATACTCTTTTAACAACTTTATTAATTCAGATTTAAACAAAGGATCAAGATTCTTGTTTACAAATGTCGGCCTAGGTATAGTGCCATCACCAATGTCTACTTCCTCCGAAGGATCAGCCGACGTAAACCCTTGTCCCAATTTGCTCAAATCATCAAAATCTTCGATAGCCTCACACATATCGTTCGTATGCGCCCGATAGTGCTCACGCCGCTGCTGTAACCATTTTAGATTTGCATCCATCAAATCCCAAAAAGTGTTGTAGCTTGATCTTGAATTGGCTTCATAACAGCAGTAGCAAAGCCATCCTTGGTGGAAGCAATAAGTTCTAGCCCAGATAAATCTAAACCAGATAAGCATTTAAGATTTTCATGATCACTCATGGAGGTACTATCAGCCACTGCAACACAAGCCGACGTATCACCATGAACAATCTCTACCTCGTCGTCTACCCATTGGATTAAAAATTGATGCAAGGTAGAAGGCACACATTGATTTGCATTAATCCAATCACGACCAAGGATCAAGCTAAAGTTACCTTGGGTCTCGGCGACGAAGAAAGCAGTAGCCAACGTCTTGCTCCCGATGGTGAGCTCCATCGAAGCAACTCCTTTAGCGCCCATTGGCTTATCTCCCGATACACCACTGATCGTCATGTTAGTCTTGATCAACTCTTCATCTAAACCTCCCAGCTTTTTGAACAAAGAATACGGCATCAAGTTGACGATCGCTCCTCCATCCACTAGCATGCGAGAGACAGGCTTCCCGTTGATGTGACCCTTCATGTACAAAGCCTTGAGATGATTTTCAGTGGCCTTGGGCTTCTGGAAAATAGCTTCTTTTGGCCCAAAGTCGAGATGCGCAACATCTTCCTCCGAAAGCACATAACCATCCATTGACATATGTATCACGTTGATGTCCAAATTCATGCGCTCGGGGGAAGAACTGTAATCAACAGGCTCTTCATCGTCTTCTGGAGCAGGTGCCGATGTAGACTTGTCATCACAAACCATGGGAGTAGAAGAATTAAAATCGGGCGGCGTTTCTGGCACTAGTAGGGATGTTGTTATCCATGACATTGCCATAACGTCACTGAAGATGCCATAATCGTCACTGATGTTCATTTGTGACGATTTTGTGACGATTTGGGTTTCGTCAAAAAGGTCGCGTCACATTTGGTCATCCGTGACGAAACCCAATTTTTCGTCATAGATGTGCTTCCATTCTGTGACGATATTTTGAACGTCATAGAACTGATTTCAATTTATGACAAAAGCATTTGGTCACAGATGAATACCGGTTTTCGTCACAATCGGCCGTCTGCCTGACGTGCTGACGGCGCCGTTAACGGCGTTTATTTTTTTGTGACGATCAGTTTGGTCATGGAACTTCGTCATAACCTGCCGTTTGGGACCGGCGACGGCGTATGCCACGCTGGCAGCTGATGTCATTGCTGACGTCACCTGCCATGTCATTACTGATGTCACTGCTGACGTGGATGGTGGCGACATTGCTGACATCATTGCTAACATGGTAGGTGACGTCATCAGTTTGTAATCGTCATTGAATACATGTTTGCATCGTCACAGAATACAATTTCCCATCGTCACACTTTGAAGTAATTTGGTCACAAATTTGCCATATAAATAGTCACAGATTGGACTTGATTTGGTCACAGATATAACATAACTATGGTCACAGATGTGTCATCACTTTGGTCACAGATAAATTGCAGTTTATAATGAAATTGAAATATGCAGATGATACTACAATGGTAACACCATTCCATAAGATTAAAAGTAGTATTCCAGTGTGCATACAAGTGAGTGGACAACACCACTTGACATCACATTTCAAATCAAGACCGAACATAACTAAAAGTTTCAAACACGACCAAACCAAATTCACAGCAGTTCTGAGCAAGAGTTGTGTTCATGAGGATGAAGAACTATTTCCATGGAGGGACAAGAGCTTCTTGAGGAGCAAATTGGTCTCTGCCATCTCCTTGGTGTTCTTCTCTGTAATCTTCTTGTACTCCTCCAGCTCCTTTTGTGTCTTCCCCCGCTCTTCCTCAGCTTCTTGAATTTTCTTCCTGAGGTCATCTAGTTCACCTTGAACAGCTGCCGTCACTTCAGCTGCAAGTTTTTCCCTAAGCTCACTATCATTTGATGAACCTGACTTGGTGGATGGCGGTGTTTGGAAGCCAACACTCTTCAGGAAATGGTTGGAGCTGTTCTGGGAGAGCACCTTCGACACGACTTGCACACTTGATGCAGGCATCTCATCTTCAGGAACAGGTTGAGCCCTCAAAGCTTCCATATTATCCTGAAATTTAGGAACATAAAACAGTTACATGTAAATACCTTTAGCAACAGTAATATGATAATTGATAAGACCAACAACCAATGCAATTAGAATTAAATAACAAGTAGTAGAGATAGACCCTATGCACTTACAAGTGCCTCTCTTGCCGGCTCACTCATGCCACGTTTGAAGCTAGTATGGCAAGTCTTGAAGGCCTCCACCGCATCTATTGCTTCATTCTGATCTAGGTTGGGGTCGTCTATGATTCTATTCTTCTTCTGTGTAGTTGATAAAAATCACAGCAAAGTAATCTCAGATGAAATGAAAATGAATTTGTTCAGTTGCAATGTGCATTTAAGTGAATAAGGTAATGTTTTACATACATATGCATGTAAGTGTGCCACATAGCAGCGAGAACCTGTAGCCTGATGATACTTGACTTGACTGCGGTTGTGCTTGTTCTTTTCACATGTTTCCTACAAGAGATTCAACATGTGAGATGATATCACAAGTTTGGAATGTTAAGAGTCTTTGGAAAATAAGTGAATGAAGAATATATTGCAGTATACCCATACCATATTCTTTAGATCAGACCACTTTGCAATAGGGGCCCTCCATTCTACATCAGTCATGTATCCAACAGGAGAAGTTGTCTGAACCTCATTTGTAGGTACACCATGGAAATATCGCTTCTTGAGGCGATAACGTTGGTTCTTGATCGCAACACGCATCAAATCGGTCATAGCAACCTTTGTTGGGGCATGGTTTGTGTTAATAGCCAAGCGACCCTAGGCATATGATAGTTCGATACTTAGTTAGACAAATAAGGTTAAGCATGTATGAAAGTTTCAAATAGGAACAGTAATGCACTTACAGCTAGCTGCCCCTCAAAGGTCTTGAAGTGTTTGTCATCTTTCTTGTAATCCTTCCAATGTGGAAGGACAGGAATGCTTTCCCGAACGATGACGCCGGCCTCTGAAGCAAACTTGGCAGCTTGAACAGGTTCATGTGGCCTTTTTTTCCTTCATCAACAACTATGGGCAATCTTCTTCCCATAGCTTTGGTCATCCTATCCAGCTGTTTTCCAACAGTAGCTGGTCTGGGCCTCCTTGGACGTCTCTATTGAGAACCTACAAAATAGAAATTGCATTTGGTTAAATGATTTAATTTCTGCAAGATGAACAAAAGAGATGTCATAACTGACTGGAAAAATAGAACTTGCCTTCAGCAAGTGTATTGTCATCAGCAGCTACAATGTCTTCCTCTACAGCTGCATTGTCATGACCAGCTGTGACATTGGCTTCCTCTGATGCTGTGTTGTCATGCCCGGCTGTTCCATTGGCTTCTTCTGCAGGTGTAGTGTCATCAGTAGCAGCTGTAGGCTCCTGCACATGCTGCCTTTTTGACCTAGATGTTTCAGATGCAGAAGGCTGCACTTCAGCTTCAGGAGTTGCCCTCACTCTCTTACTATATCTAACCCCAGGTGCCATTGTGGGATTAGACTTCTTGATCTTTGAAGAGATAATTTTGCGACTACGCGGTGAGGGAATCTGTGGGGAAAAGAAACTCAGGTAAGTCATGTGCATTAATAACGAGTAGCATATATTAAACAAGATGTATGTTTCAAAGAATGTGCATCTAAATCCTATAGCATACTTCAGAACATAAACATGTAATTGCAATGCTAGTATGGCCCATGGACTACATTGAAGATAGAAGAAGCACCTCATTTGCCATGGGTTGTGGCTGCTGATTAGATTCAGTGTCATCATCATCAGTACTATCTCCTTGATCATCCACATCAACGAGATACTCCGATGATGATGAATCTTCATTATCTGTTCCCCTTGGTTGCTGTTTTTTCTCCCTTCTTTTGTGCAGTTTGGGGCAAGGAGTTATTAAGGTCAGAAGCTAGTGTATTCAATCCGAGGTCTTCAAAGATCTTTTGATTCTCCGCAACTTGTCTATCTCGGATTCTCTCATAGTCCTCAGCTATTGTTGGTTCATTGAATGACAAGAAATGGGTGTATTAGAAATTTTAAAAGGCTTCAACTAATAGGTTATAGGTAATAAAACTACTTCAGAGGTCTAAGGTCTGAGATAAGAGGTACAACTATCTCTGGAGTCCTAGATATTAAATCCCCTGGTTATGACACTGAACCAAACACTCTTATAACTCTATGAAAATAGTATGTACATAGACGGGACTGAACTACTATTTTCGTATCAACATACATGGACGAAAAATTCTATTAGCACACACTGAACTTAAGAATGGACCCATGAATCAGTCAAATGCAATTATAATGGCCAGACAAATAGAATTGAAAAAGAAGCATGGACTGAATCAATTTCACAAATTCTATTATCTAGAACTAGATTGGTTTGACACAAGCAATTGCAACAATATAAAGTAAACAGAATGGTACTGCGCAGACAAGTCCTCAATAATTTCAACAAAATTGCAGTTGTACTTGAACGAAATTGTAGATCTCGTTTAACAAATAAAGTTGCAGTATTCCACATACCTACAGGTGTGTTCTTACGTTGACCCCTAGTGGCCACTATTGAGCTTGTGGCCAAGTTGGGAATTGAGACCTGCAGATGTGCTTAGGGTTAGGTTCGGGAATCAAAAGAGGTGGATGGGGAGAGAAATGTAGGTGATAGAGAGGGATAGGGGGCCGGCATGTTACTAAATCGAATTCTGGGGCGGCTGTGGTTAGGGTTTCATTGTTGTGAGTGAGAGGTTTGATGGGGAGAGATACGTAGGTGGGTCGTTGAGAGAGAGGGATAGGTGGATGCAGCGTGGAACCAACTTACCTGGGATGAGGAAGGAGGTCGTCGCCGACGATGGGGTCCTGTGGCGGCGGCGGCCTCTCCGGTTCGAGGAATGGGGAGGGGAGAAGATAGAAAGTATGGGGGAGGTTTGACGAGAAGTGGGGGAGGGAGGTTAATAATCCGCGATTTAGGCGCAATTATTTTTCGGGACAAAAGGCACCGAAAATGTTTGGCGCCAATCTTGGCGCGCTTTTTTTTGTTAGTCTGCTCATATTGTTTAAGTAAACTACCTCCTGACTCATAACGAACAAACTGAAATAGCCCAATGGTAAGGCCAATTGACTGCCAAGACTTGGCTCCCGGGTTCGAATCGTAAGGGGCTGTTTTTTTAACAGTTTTTTTATATACTTTGTAAAAAGACGTTTGTTTCTATGTTGTTTATTTTATTTTATTTTTTTTGCAGAAAACCTCTTAGTTTGTGTCCATGAACACCCTATTAAAGTTGAAGATGATTTGGAGATAGTGGTGATACGAATATCTCACAAAGGGGGCCATAGTCTCACATAGTCACATAGGTCTTAGTTAGACATGTAAGCCGTTTTGAGGATGTGTAGTACCAGTTGCTTGAAATCATTTGAAACTTTTTTGGGATGCTTATGGATGCAATCTATGATGTTGGGTGAAGTTTTGGAATTTTCAGACCAAGTTTGCCTATTATTGTAAATATTTGTTGATTTAATAAAGAATAAATGTAAAAAACTTGTAATCTTGCTTAAAAAATCTCAAAACTTGCAGGAGCTCCTCCTTTTGGTACATTATGTTGTCAAAAAAGTTTCAAGTGATTCTGAGAAAGTGATGATGCACTTCCCCACTGAAGCATACATGTCTCACACATGTCATTGTGACTCACCGGGAGATGTTCATCCCTATGTGGGACGTGTAGTACCAGTTACTTGAAATCATTTGAAACTTTTTTGGGATGCTTATGGATGCAATCTATGATGTTGGGTGCCACCGGTCCGACCGACTCCTCCACCGGTCTGACCGGTGTAGGCGGGGAGCTGGTCTTGGCCTTCCACTCTTTCCCTTGAGGTACCATAGGCATGTACTGGTTGAAAGTTTCGTCCCTCTGCTTCTCCATCTCCTTTTCCTTGTTCTCCCGAAACCTCAAACGTTGAAGCTTCCTCCTTTGTGTGCGCGTCAAACCGGGAGGACACCACCTTGGCAAGAAGTACTTGGAGTTGGAGCCACTTCCACTAGCCTCATGGTCATTAACAGCAGCAGAAATTCCAGGAGAAGACGTCACAACCTTATTGTTCCAAACAATCGGTCTTTTGCCATCTTTCTCAATAGGGACTTTCATTGACCCAATCTGAATAATGTCTTGATTTGTAGTCCTCTCTGAATCAATGTCCATCTTCTACACCTCATCCCTCTGTTTCACCTTGTAGACTTGCTTCACGGGGGTCGGCACAGTTTGTCGAGATGTACCGGTCGGATCGGTACCCTAGATCAGTCTGACCGGTGGCTGTCCGGGTCGACCGGTCAGACCGGTGCCTTGGATCGGTCGGACCAGTGCCACCTGATGACCGTGATCGGGATTGCGAGGCGCCCATCAGTCTTGCATAGGTCTGGAGATCCTGTCCATGGCTGGTCTTCTTGGCTCTGCCCACCTAGGATGGAATGCATGTTGATATGGCACCCACATAACTCCATTATCATCATAAATTGGGCACGGCGGATGTGAACTTGATGGCGTCCAAGATGGAGCAAAGTGTTGCCTTGGCTGAGATGATTAACCCTTGTATCTTATAGCAGCCCTTGGGGGTGAAGACGACCCCTCTTGACCTATAGGTGACCTCATCCTTTTTTTAATGGCCGATCACTTGTAACGGCCTTTGGCTTGGAATGCTTGTTAAATAGCATGTCGAAAGTGACCTTAGGCTTAGGACCACTCCCTTGATTTTTGCCACATTAAGCTTCAAATTCCCGATCTCCGGACGACTTGGCTTGATCATCCTCGGACGCTCCTCGGACGCACCGGTCTGACCGGTCACGGCCACCGGTCGGACTAGTCTAGCCTGGACAGGCTCAGACGGTCATTGATCAGCGGGTGCGGACGACCCTTGCCCCTCATGTCTAGAGGCTCTCACAGTAACCTTGAAAGTCTCTTTGCCATCAGGAGTCTTCTCATAAGCAACTTCACGCACAAGCTCTTTTCCTCTCAAGTCGGGCTTAGCTTCCCCGACGACCACATTCTTGCCCTTAGTTGTTTCAGCTTGAGATGGCCAAACCAATACCTTGGGCTGCTACAAATCCATAGTGTTGACTGGAAAAGGAGCTTTATCCACTTGCATCTCATGGAATGTCAAACGACCTTCATTTATGGTCGATTGAACCTGATGACGAAACACATTGCAATCGTTAGTAGCATGAGAATATGAATTATGATATTTACAATATGCACGCCTTTTCAACTCATCAAGCGGAGGTATAGCATGAGTCAATTTAATGTTTCCAGATTTAAGCAATTCATCAAATATACGATCACATTTAGAAACATCAAAAGTAAATTTAACTTCTTCTTGCCGACCTTTAGTAGCCGGCTTAAGAGATGAGCAAGAGTAAGATTTTTCTTTAGAGGACCAAACAAATTCAGCAGCATAAACATCTTTATCACTATCGCTCGAGCTATCAGAATCATAGTCAATATGATGCACATTTGAACGACGTGACTTAGAGTTATCTTTTTCTTTATTCAATCGGTTTTCAACAACTAAAGCTCTAATTTGAACTTGTGCAACCGATAGAAAATCGGAACCCTCTATCTTATCTCTAATGGAGGATCTTAAACCCTTTAAGCAAATATCCACAAGATCCATATCAGTGATTGACAAATTAAAGCAACAGTTCTTAGTTTCTTTAAACCTTTTAATGTAAGAGATGTTTTCATCTCTCCCTTGCCTAACCGATGTTAAATCTGTCAATTTTAATTGCACGCTCCCACTATAAAAGTGATCATGAAATTTACGTTCTAGCATATCCCAAGATATAATAGAACCGGGAGCAAGTGATGAAAACCAAGCAAAAGCGGTGCCAGTTAGAGATAAAGAAAACAAACGCACTTTCAAAGCATTATAAGCACCTGCTTCACCTAGTTGAGATGTGTATTGACTAATGTGCTCCCATGTGGTTCGATCATCATCACCACTAAATTTAATAAAATCCGGCATACGCCAACCACGTGGGAGAGCAAATCTATCAAAGTCAGCATCATATGGTTTTTGATACACATTTGTACTACCAATATCAACACCAAGTTTGGTTTTCACGACATTAGCCAAATCGTCCTTAAATTTATTAAATTCAGCCCATTGAGGAGGATTATTTGGCTGTGACGTACCTAAATTTTCTATGTTCATTTTATTTAAGTAGGGAGAAATTTTAGCTTGAGCGAGCCTATAACTTTCAAACACATCGTCAGGAATAATATTTGACGGAACTGATGTGCTAACATTTGTGCTATAATGTGGACCAGATCTATTCATAGTACTTGAAAAAGCAGGATAAACCGGACTAGGCACAAAAGAAAGTGGCGGAGGCTACTCAGGAATCAGCTCCAGTGCATTGGTCAGACCGGTCTGACCGGTGCCCTGCATCGGTCCGACCGATGAGGCCATATTTGGCCATGTCGATTGAACCGGCGGGGTTTGACCAATGGTGGAATCTGATGGCATCCCATAAATGTATCCATGATTAATATTAGACATAGGTGCCACGCTAGAATGTGCTACCCCACTAGAAGTATTTAGAGGATTCTTGCCAGAATTAACATTATTATTATCATAAGCAAAATTATGATCTTTTTCAAGATCCTCTAAACGTTCTAAACGAGCAATATAAGAAGCAAGCAACCCATCATTCTCAACAGTATTTTTACGCTTATCTACAGGATTGATGGGAGGTGTCTGAGGTTTACTTACAGTGGGTAGTACCTCAATGGTCTTGTCGTTTAGCTTGATCGCCGGCAACTCAAAGTCCTTCAGTCTTGCCACCTTGCCATGACGATCCTTCTTGACACCCGCTAAGAATTTAGTCTGCATGTACTATTGGAGCATCTTGAACTTCTGCTGCTCCTCTGGAGGTAGATCTTCAAACGAAGCTGTGACGATGTTCTCCATGTCGAGGTCGCAGCGAGATCCCATCGGGCTAGGGTCAAATCGAACGGTTTTAGAAGCCGGATCTTTCTTCCCGAGCGGAGTCGCCAAAATATGTTGACACTTTTGCTGGTCAACACACGAACGCGCTGGATCACGCAAGAATCGAAAACGTGCACTCGCCGGAGCTTCTGCCCGGACCGGTCTGACCGGTCAGGGGCACCGGTCTGACCGGTGACGACAGGGGCGCCGCGAAAACCTACGAGCACCACCTTGGGAGGGACCCCGTCGGAGGTGATGCACCTAGGGTTGTTCTAAGGTCGGCAGGCCACTTAGAACGTCCTCAACCGCCGTAGATACGAAGGAGGAAAGCAAAGGGGTTGGAAAAGCTAGGGTTTGAGATAAAAAGTAGTAAAAAGTATTGATGGATTGGATGATGGGTCTCAATCGGCCGTGGCCCTTCATATTTATAGGGTGGGGAGGTCTTGCCCCGCAAGGAAATCCTTTACAAGTCGGAAAACACTAGGATTCCTCAATTCTACTCGGACTCGGAGTCCACCGGTCAGACCGGTCGGGCG
Source organism: Cenchrus fungigraminus (assembly GCA_036936925.1). Classification (NCBI taxonomy): domain Eukaryota; kingdom Viridiplantae; phylum Streptophyta; class Magnoliopsida; order Poales; family Poaceae; genus Cenchrus; species Cenchrus fungigraminus. The sequence goes on from CM072773.1 coordinate 120,028,818, forward strand.
CACCGGTCAGACCGGTGCGGCCCTTGCCGGACCACCTACAGGGCGCCACCGGTCGGACTGTTCCTGGGAACCGGTCTGACCGGTAGCGACCAGCCTGGTCGGCATTAGTGCCAATTTTCAGTGCGAATAGAAACTGTCCCAATCTCGGGACTTACTGTACATCCAAGCCCGAGCAGCAGCAGCCATCTGCAATTTTCATACATCAAATGAGCATAATGCATCACCAAAACCGATGAGTAAGAGAATTAGGACAGCGAAGTTCAATAAAAGGGGGCAATTTCCACCTTGACGAGGACTGTCTATGAGGCGAGCACTTCCGAGGAGAAGGACGAGGCGTCGCGGCCGCGACGACGGCGACGGCGATGGCGACGGCATAGAGGACGGTGCCGAGCCCGAGGAGGAGGATCAGCTGCTGCTTTGGAGGACAGCAACGTACGGCGCGGAGGGACGCCATGCCGCGGTCGACGTCTGCCGGCCCCTTACGCCGTCGCACACGCAGCCGACCGGCCTGCTGCAGCGCTGGCTTTCTGAGGAGAGAGAGCGTGCGCGCAGCGAGTAGGGCCTTCAGAGAGCACGCGTGCAGTGAGTGGGGCCTTCAGAGAACGCGCGAAAATGCTGCTACAGCAACGGTGGGGAGAGAGCGAGTGGGGCCCTCAAAGGAGAGAGAGCGAGTGTAGTTGTCGGAGATAGCAGAGTGGCTGGAACGCAAAGACAAAGACATGTATTAACAACACACGTCTCTAATGTGAGAAAACAAAGGCGATGCTAGCCCCAAACAAGCGTCGCCAATTGGGTCATCATAAAATGAGACGCGTCCTAAAAGCCACGCGTCTCCAATAGGAAAGTCATCGGTAACGAACTTAAAGAGCCCGTTACTGATAGGTTTCACTTTCATATCGGACATATTTTAACGTCTGTTACAAAGAAAACATGTAACGGGTGTTTAAGATGTCCGTTACCAAAAGTCCTCATTGGTAACAGGCGTTGTAGTGGCGAGGTCGGGGTCGAGCCTGCCGCGCTTATGTGTAACGGGCGCCAAACAACAACCGTTACAGATGGGGTCCATGTAACGGGTGTTAAGGGCCTGTTACAAATGTTGCGTGACCTATTTGAGATTTTCACGTAGTGGTGGGAACACGACCTGGTACTAATGTGTTTTTTATTTTTTTTATTTTCTATTCAGTTTCTTTATTTCTAATCCCAATCATATTTGTTTGGTATATGTATACTAATATGCTTATCGTATTTGTTTGGTATACATATACTAATCCTACTGCGAAGCGTATAGATTGCATACAACATATAATACATATATATAAGCATATTGTGCATATGGAAATACGATAAATATTCACAACGAATCAATTGTCAGAGAAGATCAAAGTTTGAATCCTTCTAAGTCCGTTTGCTTGAAGATCCTTCTCGTCATTGCTGACTCCTAGTACTGACCCTAGAAGGAATTTCCTTCGGCTTTTTCTTCACCTTCTCCTTGTCCTTGTCCTTCTCCTTCTCCTTGTCATTCTCCTTCTCCTTCTCATTGTCGGCCTTATCCTTCTTCTCCTTCTCCTTCTCCTTCACCTTGTCCTTGTCCTTCTCCTCCTCCTTCTCATTGTCGTCCTTCTCCTTCTCCTTCTTCTCCTTCTCCTTGTCCTTCTCCTCCTCGTTGTTTTTCTGACTGGTTTCAATGCTAGGATCTGAAGTGGCGTGAGTGATCCTTGTGAACCTTGATGCACCGGAAAAAAACTTTCCCCCTGGATTGATCACCTCATCTAGAAGAAATCCGCACAATTGTTCTTGAATTAGCCGGATTTTTTCCGTCTCGAGAAATCCTTTCTTTATGCGCTCAATCTAGAGAAGAAGTTATTAATTGCATAAGTATTATTGGTAGAACAAAGTATATAAAAATTAAGAACTAGGGATAAGTACGCACCGCTCACTGGCGGCTTCCACCCAAGTAGTTACTTGCAAAGGTATGCATGAACTCACATACGTAGTATGGGCATAGATTGGTACCCTTCGGCTGCTTCATGCACTACACATATGTGAAAACAAAGTTAATAAATATGTTTTGTTGTATTCAGAGAAGAAGTGACATGAGATCGATGAACAAAAAGACGTACCTCGACGTCATGGAGGTAAGTAAGTTTCTCTTTGAATTTCCCTTTGTACTGTACGAAGAGCATATCCCATGCTAGGTTCAACTGATCGAGGAGAGAAATATATCAGTCTTTATATTCGCCAATAGAGTCATAGACCCAGACATGGCCCGTCTTTGGATAGATAACAAAGAGAATCTAGTGGAAGCTACCATTACATATACAAGTATATAAGTATATTGTAATATTGAGTGTAATTTGGAAAATAAATAAATAGATATGTGAAACAGGTTGCTCACTGGCAGTTGTACGGCAAAAGTATCATAGTCTTGTCCTGTTGTCTGTCCAGAAACTTATACAAATGAACCACTATATCTGTTGCCTGATCATCCACATTTGCCTCATTTATCTGCATAGGATCCATGAAGCTGACGTCCATGATTCCTTGCTTCCAGAAAGATTGCATCTCCATGCTGTATGATACAAATTAGAAGATCAGTGTTGGGGACACAAAACCCCCAAACAGAGAGAAAGGAATCTGACGCACAGTTCACAATCAATGCGCTATATTCAAAAGCTTTAAACGATCAACCTTCCTCCACGCAATACACACTCCATTTCCCAAAATCACCGTCCCTTTACAATGAGGAGAGGGCCTCCTTTTATAGTACCAAAAGACCAAATTTACATTCCATGTATACACTCGAAACCCTAACCCCTAACACGAAACATTCGAGGGCAAACTTGGTTTTTTGCACATTTTGCGGAACTGACGCCGTAGTTTCCGGAGCGCAGATCATGCCGGAGACAGCAGAGCGGGAACTACGGCGCGAAGACCGGAGGTAGTTCCGTGTTGGACCAGCTTTTGATCGAGTCTTCATTCTCTAATCTTCGAGAAGCTCAGGGCTCCACCATCTTGCTCCTCTCGGTTCTTCCTTCTTGTAGCAGCCCAGGGCTTCGAGGCTTTCCGAGCGGGGGTCGACGAACCGGCTTGGCCTCTAGGTCGAAGCCGAGACCTTCGCCACCTTTCCTCTTCGACCGGGAATTCTTGGTTGTTTCCTACAACGATATATCTCGTGACAGTATTAGATCTTATAACCAGCTGATGGACATAAAAGGTGCCGGAGCCCGGACTTCATAGCTGTTCCCGAAAGAAACTGTCAAAATTACACGTTTGTGGGTTAAAACAACAAGCCTGGAGCCGAATCTCCTTCTCTTGCCGAACATGTTTTCGGTTACGAAGATGGCTCTTTAACTTCTTAAAAATCTTCGTGAAGTCCGCGACTTTTTACTTCCCCTACATAAGATCCGAAGCCCGAATGTTATTTTAGCTCGCGCAAACCCCCGGTGCCCATAGGTGAGGTTTTTCTATAGCCCTAACAGTAGCCCCTTGAGGAGAAGTGTTTGAACGACGAGATTTAACCTTCTCCTCGACTTCGTTTCGAGATCTGATGAAGAAAACGTCACCTTCGGCTCCGGGGAGTTTGCTGATAGTCTCTTTAGCTTCGGGTGACTAATTTTTCTAGAGACTACAGTAAAACCGCTCCTTCCCGAGGCGTCCGTTCGTATTTCGAGACCGTTGCATTTCCTTCTCTCTCCTTGGGCTATATAAAGGGGGGGTCGAGGGTCCCTCAGTTTCTTACTTTCACCGAAGCTAGGACTCCGCACGTACACCTCTGCTATTTTAGGATTCGTGCTAGCTGTGTGATTTCGACCGAGCTTCGCCGCTTGTTTCTTTTGTGGAGCTTGGTTTTTTTCTTTTCGCTCTGGTGCGCATAAGACAAACTACACGGCTGATGACTGAAGAGGAGATTGTTGCCCCAGTCGCGCCAGCTGTTGCCCCCATAGAGCCGGTTGGAGACATAGTTGATTACGAACCGTCGCCATCAGCCAAGGGGAAGGAGATTGATCTTGGTGAAGATATCTCCAGAGTGGAAGCTTCGCCATCGGAGTTGATGGCCGGGAAGGAATCTAAAACTCCATCGTTCATTCTTGGACCTTCGCTTGTGTCTGAGAATCTGATCAAGTATTATGAGGAGAAAGCCTTTTTTCCCGAAGGAGTCGCCCATCATCCTGAGGGTGAAACTATTTCGGAGCCAAAAACTGGCGAAGCCGTGGTTTTTCGTGATTTTTTCAATGCTGGTTTACGGTTTCCCTGCTCTCGTCACCTGCCAGAGATCCTTGATTGCTACAGTGTGAAGTTGCATTAGCTGACACTGAATGCGTTTGTGCAACTGTCTAAGTTCTTCTTTGCTGTGCGTTCTTGCGACGGCCGAGTGGATACCGAAGCTTTTGTTCGGTTCTACGAGCTTCATGTTCAAAAGCAAAATTTTTGGGTGGACGGCGATCCTGCTGTGTACGAGAATCATTTTGGGTGCATCACTTTCACGACCCGGAGAAGGAATACCAAGAAGGACATAGAGAGAGTGGAACTCAGCCCCGCCCACAAGAACAAATGGGATGATGATTGGCTGAATTACTGGTTCTACGTGAAGGTCGACATGCCCCGCGGCTCCGATGGTGATGCGTATTATCCTTTCAGTATTACAACAATGACTCCTTTGAGCTACGTGACAGGCCCTGACTTTGCGAAGACCAGGGGCTTTAAAGATTGTGAAAAAGCTTTTCTCCTGGCCTCGCAGTTCCTTCCCGGTCATGATATTGCCGAGGAATTTGTTGCTGCTAACATCTGGCCACTCTCTGCTGGTTGGAACCCTGAAGAGGTTAAGTGGCTTTCGGTTGATTAGTTCTCGAAGGCTATCCCTTTTCCTCGATTTGGGCTAAATATGCCTGAAGGAAAGAGTGCTCACGAGTTCGTTGGTGAGGTAGAGCACCGCGTGGTGGACCTACTTGGTCCTTACACTAAGGCGTAGTATCAAGCTTCACGAAAGCTGCCTACTGGAGGCCGCCGCGTGAATCGCATTTTTTCTGAGCTTGGTATAGAAGTGGAGGATTGCGTGAAGCCGAAGGTTTCGTCTAAGCGCGCTCGCGACCCGACCCAGGTCGCGCCTGACCCGACTGACGTGAAAAAGAAGAAAAAATATGTGACATCGCCGGAGGCGTTTGGCGAAGCCGATGTTGACCAACGAAAGCCTTCAGCCCTGCTTTCTTCTTCGAAGACAAGTCAGCTTGAGCGTGCTAAGAAGAAACAAGCTGCGATGCAAGAAAAAGGTTCTTCTGTTGAGAAGTTGTCAAAGCCCGGTCTTCGGCATAAGAAGGCTGGCTCGAAGCTTAGGCAGCAATGCCATATTGTGAATATTCTTGGTTCTTCTGATGACTTGGAATTTCTTGACTCAGGGGCTGAAGATGATGGGAACAAGGAACGCGGAGCCGCCCCTGTGCTTGAGGTGGAGAAAGCTGTCGTGCCTAGCCCGAAGGAGGTTGTCACAGACCCTCCTGTTTCGGGGAATGTTGGTGGCGCGGGTCCGGTTGGTGATGTTGTGAAACTTCCCAGAGCCAAGATTACTCAAGACAAGGGAAAGAGCCCCGCGCATCTTAGTGCTCATCCTGAAGCTTCAGACGACGCCAAAGCATCACCCAAATTCATGCAGTCCTTGGTGGAGACTGTGAGCTCATCTGGCGCTGTGGAAGGACATATTTTGGAGATGGTGCTTGCGTAGAAGAGCTCTTTCGATCCCTAAACGTACTCTTACAACAAGACTGTTGGTATGAGGGATTACAAACTTTATTGTCTGTTAGTTTGCCGTTTTATAGAGAAAGTGGGGTAATCAAATCTCATGTGCTCTGGGAGCTAAGGGATTCTGCTCGGCTTGCAGGAGCCACATCAGAAGATGTTGTACGGTTGGAAGGTGGTGCCCTTGGTAACCAAGTTTTGGAGGAAGGGGAAATTCCCGAGGCTCCCGGCTCTTCTCTGATGTTGAAACAACCAGGTACTAGTACCTCCGCTGAACCTTCAGCGCCTTTCGATCCCAAAGGTTAGTCCTTGACTTTATTCGTTTTCTTCTGTTGTTTTTGCTGGTTTTAGTGTTTTTTTGTTAGGTTTGGACATGCTGTGTATACTTTTTGTTTTTTTCTTAGCTTTTGAAAAATCCGTCAAAGATATGGAAGCCGGCCGCCTGGCCAGCCTATCAGCTGAGCTTTGTTATAAAGCTATGATTTCAAGTCAGAAGCTCCTTGAAAAGTACCGTCTTCAAGAGAAGAATTTTCTGGCTTCCAAAGCTGAGAACATCGAGCTAAGCCGTGAAGTCATTAGGCTGAAAGAAGAAAATAGAGCTCTAGCCAAGATTTGCAAGCTGCGAGATGAAAGTATTGAGATCTTGAAAGATAACGTCAAGACCTATCAGGCAGCAGCGGAAAAACTAAACGAGGATGCTGAGAAACGTGATAGTCTGCTCAAAGAGTTCAAAAAGATAGCTGAAGACGATGGTCGTACTATTGAGACTTTGCAAAAGGAAAAGAAGGCCCAACAAATTGAGATTGGAGAACTCAAGAAGGAGGTTGAGGGTCGCGATAATTTTATAAAAGCGGCTGAAGATGTTTTGAAAGAAAACTTCAAAGGTTTGCATGAAAAGTACGCTCGTGCCCTTGGGGAATTTGGTACGGAGCCCCTACCCTTCCCTGGTGACAAAGATGCCAAGGCCATCTTTGAATGGATGGGATAAGAGTTCGATCACCTCCCGGGTGTGATGACCGGAGCCAGTGACTATGCGGCTTTGATGTGCGTGGAGACTCTCCTTGGGCTTCTTGAAAAAACCGGATGCTCAGACTTTCTGTCTTTCGGAGCCAGGAACTACAAGTTCCCGACGGCGGAAGAGCTTGATAGTGGGGTTGCCTCAAAGAACATTTGAGTGATCAAGAAAATTTTCTTGACCCTGTTTGGGAGGCGTTCAGGCAAGAATATGCTAAGGTTGTGGCGCACCGACTTCTAGCGGAGGTAGACGTTTTGCATTATTGGTTCTTTGCTTAATTTCATTTCCCCCTCTTCCTTTGGGTTGTTAACTTCTCTGTTTTGTACGTGAAGGAAAAGGAGGCATTGGGATCGGATCAGAGCGATGGTGACAGCGATGGTGATGGAAATCCTGCCAGCGCGGCTCTGGGAGGTTCAACCTCTGGTGTCAACAAAGATGCAACTGATGACGACGCTAGAGACAAAGATGGCGAAGCCTGAAGATTTCTAGCTTGAACGAACGCCTTCCTGTGACGCCCTGCGTGGCGGTTTGAGCTTTTAGGGTTGGAGAACTTATGCTTAAATATGAAAACTTGTAAATAATATCATTGGCCTCGTTGCCATTTTCTATCTTGCTCATAGGCTTTTCTTTTGCTGCTTGTCTTGCTCGAAGAAAAAGTCACCTTCTTTTGCGATAGTTTTCTTTTGTAATTTACTTTTTGCGAGGATGTCAATTTTCGACGTTTCTTAGCTTCGGGAAAAGAGCGAAAAACTAACTTTGTTTTTGAAGAAAATGTTACCCCCCTTTTTTGGTCTTTTTCCCGAAGCCCCTAGGTAGAAAGATATCCGTGAAGCTGTTTAACTTTCTCGTAGGTAGGCTGTTCTTTCTTGACAACAGTTCAAAGTCTAGTGAAGCTTGTTCAGAGCTTCGCAGACTTTCTTTGCGACGGTCGAATATCAGCAATCTTGTTGCTTTTTCGATTGAAATTTTGTACCTTTTGTTTTCAAGAAACGTTCTTGAAAAAGACAGAGTTGACATGAAACTTTCTGTGCGGCTAGCATTTTCTTAGTATAATCACTTTTTTTTCGAAGTGGGCAAAATCTTGCGAAGCTTGCTCCGAGCTTCGCAGTTTTTCTTACTTGTAAATGAATCGACAGCGATCTTATTTCTTTTTTGAAGACAAGATTGCTTTTGAATTTTTAGCACTTCCAGCAACTTAGCTTGTTGCCTAAGGGATTGCTTGGTACTTAGGCATGATTGCTAAGATTTTTTATGAGACAACGTGTGTAAGCTTGTTGCTTTTTTGATGCTCTTTGGGCAGAAACCCCCTTTACGAAAAGTAAATGACTGGAAATAAATTGCTGAAAGTAGATAAGACAGGAATTTAAGGGGAAAGTAATTTCATTAAGATTGAAATTTGATATACGGATCCGCCTCATTAAAAACCTTGCCTCCTGATTTGGAGTCCCCTTTTCGCAAGGAAAAGAGTACGGACCTCGACGAATGTAAAGTACTGAAAGGAGAGTTTAAAAGAAAAGAAACATAAGATAACTAAGTTCTGGCTCCGTTTATAAGTTTACGAAGCTAGAACTTTTACACTGCCTTGTTCTTATGGGTAGTATTTGAGGAGGCTGTCCACGTTCCAAGTGTGCGGCAATGCGTTGCCCAACTGGTCTGCCAAGTGAAAGGACCCCGGCCTGATACTCTTTGTTACGATGAATGGTCCTTCCCAAGGTTCTTGTAGCTTCCCTGGGTTGTCAAAATTTTTCTTTTTCTTGATGACCAAGTCCCCCACCTGTATTTCTTTCCTCACGACCTTCTTGTCCCTCCACTTCTTGGTTTCTTGTTGATATTTTTCTAAGTTGTCCGCAGCTTGCAGTATGTCTACTTCGATCAAATCTTTCTCGGCTTCTTCGAAGCCTATGTCTTGTGCTTTCAATACTCGCAAGCTTTGGTTCTTTATCTCTTCTAGTGTCATGGCTTCGGAGCCGAATAGCAACTTGAAAGGCGAGAAACCTGTGGTCCCTGAGACAGTGGTGTTGTGAGACCAAGTGACCTTCGGCAACTCGTCCACCCATTTTCCTTTTCTCTGGTTGAACAGACACTTCTTTATGCTAGAGAATATTTGGCTGTTTGCTCTCTCTACAGCTCCGTTTGATTGTGGATGGTACACAGAAGCAAATTTTAACTTGGTCCCCATGGTGAGGCAGAATTCCTTGAAATCGTTGCAATCAAATTGCTTTCCATTGTCCACAGTTAGTTCTCTAGGGACCCCAAATCTGCAGATTATGCTTTGCTAAAAGAATTTTTGGATGTTGCGAGATGTGATGCTAGCCAGTGGCTTAGCTTCGACCCATTTGGTGAAGTAATCTATAGTGACAGCTGCAAATCTACAGTTTCCTTGCGCTACTGGTAAGGGTCCAACTAGATCCATTCCCCATCTTTGGAGTGGCCAAGAAGGCGGTATTAGCTGTGTAGGCATTGATGGGCTTTGCTGGTTGTTTGCGTTCTTCTGGCAGGCTTCACATGTTTTTACCAGGTGATGGGCATCATCAATGATGGATGGCCAGTAGAAACCTTGCCTCAGTGTTTTCTGAGCCAAAGCTCTGGAACCTATGTGGGCTCCGCAAAAACCCGAATGAATTTCTTTCAACAGTTCTTTTCCTGCATTGAAGCTGATGCATCTCAGGGTTGGAGCTGATATGCCAGACTTGTGTAATTCTCCATCGATTATCTCGTAGCCTCGGGCCCTTTGTCTCATGCGATTCAAGGAGACTTCCTCGGTAGGTTCATAGTGACCCCTTAGGAAGGCCAAGATCGGAGCTATCCAGTCATACTTCTCTATGACATTGATTGTTTTGGCCTTGGGCTCTTTTACAGCAGGTGTGGTGAGGACCTCATAAAAAACATCTAGAGGTAAAGCTTGATTTTGTGCAGCGGCCTTTGCTAATGCGTCCGCTTCATTGTTTGAGTTTCTTGGGATGTGCTCTACTGTGAATCCCTTGAAGTGCTTTTCCATAGATCTTACTGCCGTGAGATATTTGACTAGCTCTGGTTCTCTGGGTTCGCTATCTTTTTCTACATGCCCCTGATGACTTTAGAGTCTGATCTCACAATAAAACTTTGCTGTCCTAAAGCTTTCATTTTCCTTAGTGTAAGGAACAGAGCTTCATACTCAGTTGTGTTGTTGGTTGCTCTTTCACTATCTAGGAAGTCCAATCTAACTGCGAATCGCATTTTGATCCCAGTTAGAGAGGTTATGATTGCCGAAGCTCCGTCTCCTTTGTGACAATAAGCCCCATCGCAGTATGCAATCCATGGCTCATCGATGTCTGCGGAGCTCAAACTGACTAGAGAGGTCCAATCCACAACAAAATCTGCCATGACTTGAGATTTGATGGCGCTTCTTCTTTCGAAGTCAACTACATGTTCTGACAATTCAAGAGCCCATTTGGAGATTCTCCCCGAAGCTTCTCTGTTGTTGAATAGCTCATGCAGAGGTTGATTTGTTACTACTATAATTCTGTGGGACTCAAAATAATGCCTGAGCTTCCGTGCTGCCATAACGACTACATATGCGATTTTCTCTAGTTTTGAGTAGAACACCTTTGAGCCTGTGAGAGTTTCGGAGACAAAGTAAACTGGGACCTGAGTCGGCTTCCCTTCCATCTCCTTTTCTTGTATCAACACTGCGCAGATGGTAGTTCGCGAAGCCGAGATGTAGAGTAGTAGGGGGGAGCCGGGCTCCGGTGGACACAACTTGGTTAGCTTGGTGAGGTAAAGCTTGAGCTCCACAAATGCTTTGCTCTGATCTGGTCCCCATTCAAACTTCTTGTTGTTTCTGAGAACTTGGAAGAAATGGAGGCTTTGCTCTGCAGCCTTGGACACGAATCTGTTTAACGCTGCAATTCTCCCTATGAGCTTCTGGACATCTTTCAGAGACCTGGGCTCCTCCATCTTTATTATTGCCTGGATTTTGTCGGGATTAGCCTGTATTCCCTTGGTTTCTACCAGGCATCCCAGTACTTTTCCCCGGCGAACTCCGAACACGCATTTTCAGGGTTTAACCGCAGGTTCGTGGCTCTCATGTTTGCGAAGGTCTCTGCTAGGTCAAAGATGTGATCGCCGCGCTCGTTACTCTTGACAACAATGTCATCAACGTATGCCAGTAGATTCCTGCGTAATTGGTCGGGAAACACTGAAGCAGTCATTCTTGTGAATGTTGGTCCTGCGTTCTTGAGCCCCTCGGGCATTCGCAAGAAGCAAAAGATGCCGAAGGGGGTAATGAAGCTAGTTTTGTCCTCATCTTCTTTTCTTATTCTTACTTGATGATAACCCGAAAACATGTCGAGTAATGACAACATCTCGCTGTTTGCCGCGTCATCCACAATTTTGTCTACCCTTTCCAGCGGGTAATCATCTTTTGGGCAAGCTTTGTTTAAGTCTGTAAAGTCTATACACAATCTCCACTTCCCGTTTTTCTTCTTCACAAGGACCGTGTTTGCGAGCCATGTCGAGTATTTGGCTTCGCGGATCACGTTGGCATCTAACAGCCTTTGCACTTCGGCTTTCACAGCTTCGGCTTTTTCGTCAGACATTTTACGGAGCTTTTGCTTTTTGGGCCTGATGTTCTTGTCCATCTCCAGCCTGTGCTCGATGATGTCCCGGTCAACTCCTTTTAGGTCTTGGGCTGACCATGCGAACACATCTTGGTTTTTGGCCAAAAATGTTAGCAACTCTCGCTCTTCGTCTAAGCTTAACTCGGCTCCGATTGTTACAGTTCTATCTGGGATGTGTGCGTCCAGCGGGATCCTTTTTGTCTCGCCGTTGGCGCTGATGTTAACTTTCTCCTTGTCCCTCTTGGGCTCCGCGAATTTTTTCTATCTTTCTCTGCGGCTTCATCAGCTTCAGCCTGAGTGAGACGGTGGATGCTTCTTTGGCCTGGGGATATGCCTTTTTCAATGTCTCTGGCTGTCTGTTGATCCCCAAATACTGTGATAACCCCTTGAGCACTGGGATTTTCATGCACAGAAATAGTTGCCGGACCGCAGCATCGAACTTGTTGATGAAGCCCCTGCCCAAGATGGCCAAGTAAGGATAATGCATTTCCACTATATCGAACGTGATCAACTCCGTTCTGGGGTTGTCAAGGTTCCCGAAGGAGACGGGCAACGTGATCTTTCCGAGTGCTCTGACGGGCTTCCCCCCGAAGCCTAGAAGCGGCACACCTGCCTCTTGAAGCAAGTGAGGGTCTATCTTCATTTCCCTGAAAGTTTTGGCGAACAGAATGTCCACAGAGCTGCCCTTGTCTATCAGAACTTCCCTAATTTCCCAGCCTGCGATAATTGTCTTGATGACCATGGCGTCGTTGTGTGCAGATGTTTTCAGTTTGAAATCTTCCTCTGTGAAGGTAATGGGCACATGCGCCCAGGGCGGCTTTACCGGTGGTCCGTCTTGGGCTATGGTGTGTACCTCTCTGAAATAATTTCTTCTCATTCTCTTGTTCTCGAACTCGAGGGATGATCCTCCCACTATCGGGAACACATGGTGATAAGAATTTTCCTAGTTTTGAGCTTTGGTTTGGGAGATGGCCATGATAGAGCCGAAGGTAGGTAAGGCTTTGGGATCGTTTCTTGGGTTTGGCGGCTCCGCCTTTGGAATTACGTTTGGCATGCCGGGTGGCGGAGGTGGGATTTGTTGCATTGGCTGCGTGTTTTACTGGTTTTGCGGCTGGTATTGTTGTGATGCTGGTGCTTGCCATGTTGGTTGCGGCTGGCTATAGGCGCTGGTTTGGAAGTAATTTTGGTTTCCTTGGTTATAGGGATGCAGCGGAGGTGCAGTGGGATATGGGTTTTGATGAAAAGGTGGCTGAGGCCAAGTGTGATTGACAGGTTTTGGTGGCGGTGGTTGGTGTTGGGTTTGGGCGGCCCTTTTTTCTTCGGCCATTCTTTCCAAAGTTCTCTTGGTTTCGGGACAGTTATCTTTGGAATGGTGAGGTTGTTTTCCGTGGAAGGAGCAGTAAAACAAGCGTGGGCGAGAGTTTTGGTTTTGAGGTGATGGTCCGCCGCCCCTGCCTCTTCCTCTTTGATTATGACCTCCGCGGTTTGAAGTTTGTGGAGCCTGGTGCGGAGGCTGGGTTTGTGGTGGGTTTGAGCTTGGGTTTTGGTTTTGGTTTTGGTTTTGGATGTGAGGCGCGGCGTCGATGGGGAGCACCTGGTTTGGTGGGTAAGTAGCTCTATTGTTCTGAATACTTTGGTGAGAAGGAACCCATTCTTGCTCTCTCTGTGCTTGCCTTAGATGATTTCTTTCGGCTACTCTTCTCCTGTGGTCTTCGTCTGATCTGCAATACTCTTCGAGCTCCGCCAAGAGTGCTTGCATTGTTTTTGGTTTTTTCCTTAAAAGATGAGATGTTGTTTGCCCTGGGTTTAGCCCCTTGATACAGGCGGCTATGGCAACCTTTTCTGATACGTCTGGAGTTTGGGATTTCAGTTGCAGGAATCTTCTTACATAGTTTGCTAAAGGCTCTTTCTCTTTCTGGATGCAATAAAATAGGTCCCCCTCATCAATGGTTGCGGCTTGGAAGCCTTGGAAATTTTGGATGAGCTTTGTCTTCAGGTCAACCCAGCTGTACACTGAGTGTGGTGGTAACAGTGAATACCAATTCAACGCTGCACCTTCACATGCTATGATGAATGATTTTGCCAAAACCACTTCATCACCTCCAGCCGAAGCTACGGCGGCTTCATAACCCATTATGACCTGCATTGGGTTTGTCAACCCGTTGTATTTTGGCAGGGAGATTGTTTTGTAGGAAAAGGGCCATGGTGCTGTTTGCAAACCAATGGATAAGGGGGAGGTAGCATCGACGGTCATGAACATTCCTGCGGTGTTGTGGGTTTGGAAGTTGAACATAATGTTTTCATTTTGATGGGTTGGGCCTTACTCGTAGTTTTGGGTGGGACTTGGCGGCGTGTGCCGATGAGATTGCAACTCATCCAGTTCCTGCTGCATTCGGGCTAGCTGCAGCTTCGCAGCCTTAATCTTTTTGATTTTTTCTTCCGCTTGTTTTTGGGCTTCGAGCTCCATAGCTATCCTCTCTTTTTCTTTTTGCATGGCTTCAATTTGTTTTAACACTGAGTCAAGTTCTCTCTCAGCTGCGCCCTCCTTATCGTTCGTGAGGCTGGTTTCTGGATCTGAGTCTTGTACGGTCTTTCCTGCCGCCTTCCTTTTTTCACTGCGAGTTCGAGCGACGTCCTCGTCCTCCGGCCTGGGCTCCGGGGCAATTATAATTCTTTTTTCTTTGGCAGCCACCCTAGGCTCTTCTTGGTCAGCAGTCTTCTTCTTTGGTGGTGCCATTGTGGGTTCCTTGGTGGCTAAGAACACGGTGGGCGCCTCTGTTGGGGACACAAAACCCCCAAACAGAGAGAAAGGAATCCGACGCACAGTTCACAATCAATGCGCTACATTCAAAAGCTTTAAACGATCAACCTTCCTCCACGCAATACACACTCCATTTCCCAAAATCACCGTCCCTTTACAATGAGGAGAGGGCCTCCTTTTATAGTACCAAAAGACCAAATTTACATTCCGTGTATACCCTCAAAACCCTAACCCCTAACACGAAACATTCGAGGGCAAACTTGGTTTTTTGCACATTTTGCGGAATTGACGCCGTAGTTTCCGGAGCGTAGATCACGCCGGAGACAGCGGAGTGGGAACTGTGGCACGAAGACCGGAGGTAGTTCCGTGTTGAACCAGCTTTTGACCGAGTCTTCATTCTCTAATCTTCGAGAAGCTCGGGGCTTCGCCATCTTGCTCCTCTCGGTTCTTCCTTCTTGTGGCAACCCAGGGATTCGAGGCTTTCCGAGCGGGGGTCGACGAACCGGCTTGGCCTCTAGGTCGAAGCCGAGACCTAAGCCACCTTTCCTCTTCGACTGGGAATTCCTGGTTGTTTCCTGCAGCGATATATCTCGTGACAGTATTAGATCTTATAACCAGCTGATGGACGTAAAGGGTGCCGGAGCCCGGACTTCATAGCTGTTCCCGAAAGAAACTGTCAAAATTACACGTTTGTGGGTTAAAACAACAAGCCCGGAGCCGAATCTCCTTCTCTTGCCGAACGTGTTTTCGGTTACGAAGATGGCTCTTTAACTTCTTAAAAATCTTCGCGAAGCCCGCGACTTTTTACTTCCCCTACATAAGATCCGGAGCCCGAATGTTATTTTAGCTCGCGCAAACCCTCGGCGCCCATAGGTGAGGTTTTTCTACAGCCCCAACAATCAGACATACGGTAGTAAGGCTACAGCGGTAATGTTAAGCTTATAGTAAAATAAAGACTTACAGTGTTCAGCAAGTCATTAATGTGTAGTCGAGTGCATCTTGATTGAATAGCATATGGAACTCTTCGAAAGACACAAGGAAAGTGCTTGTACCTTGGAAAAAATGTTCTTCTCCAATTCTAACTTTGAGCATAAGGGTCTGTTTCTTGACTCTTCCATGTACCAATTGTGGAACTCATACATTCGAGTTGGAAGATTGTTGACGGTCAATATTTGCCATTTTCAAGGCTGTCAACTCCTGCAAATCTGAGCATGAATTGAACATCCACACTAGAATAGGTGCTTAAACTCATACTTTCCGCCAGTGTTGATATCTATTTGAATGCAGGAATTTAGCATGAGAAATGAGAGGAATTCATGCACATTCACTCTACTCCAATCCAAGGCACTCAAATGCTGGCCAATCAGGGGCTGCCACATGGATTCTCCTGGATCCATGATGTCACCAATCCATGTGAAGGACTTTCGACGAATCACACGCTGCCACGTCAGAATCACATGGATCCATGGGCCCACATTACCAACTAAACCGCCAGGAAACGTGCCATGCACGGAGGAGAGGCATCAGGGCCCACATGGAAGCGAGCCAGAGGAAGCACTGGCCAGGAGACCACCCTAGGGGGTCGGCCAACCCTTGGTTCGGCCGAACCGACCTAGGGTCGGTTCATCCTGGCCTTCCACGTGTCACTTGGTCATTGGCTCTTGGCTGCATTCCCGGGTGTTCAGGGGCACTTTGAGCCCCGGAGCAAGCCTCCTCCTTGTCTATAAATAGGAGGGGAGGGGCTCCATTTCACACACACCACCTAGCTCTCAAGTTTCACTTTCTCTTGTGTAGCTCTCTCTCCCTCTCACCAATTCTGCCCATGAGAGGTGATTCTCACCTCTTTGTAGTAGAATGGTGATGAGGAGGGATCTAGATTAGGATGAGTGTGAGGTAGAGGAGGGGTAAGGAGTGAGTTGATGTCCTCGTGGATGCTTGTTCTTCATTTAGATCAAAGTGAGTATTTCAGCATATCTTATTTAGACTATAGTGGACATCATGCATGGTTGCTTTGTTCTTGTGTTCTTGGCTCGTTCATAAGTTAGAGGCTTGTGTTCTTCGTGACACAAGGCTTCGATCCTTTAGAGCTAGAACCATAGTTCATTTACTTGTTTAGCATGCTCTGATCCTGTTTAGTTAAGTAAGTTTTATTGTATCTCGTTCAGCTGCATCCATAGTTTCCTTTCTACTCCCAATTCAATGATATGATCTGATTCGGATCTTTCCCTTGTTCGTGGGACCGTATTTATACGGTTGCTATAGTGTAGTTAGCGGACTAGCATACGCCCCACTATAGTGTTTATCTGGGGTACAGACGTGGTGTCTGGGCCTTGGGTTTCCTACGGAGACCACGTACGATCGTAGCGTAGGGGTAGGCCGTAGTGGTGACAGCCTGTTGGACCCTTTGTAACCCTCTACGTCGCGTACCGAGTTGGGCTTGCAGGACAGCACCTCTGAGTGTTGTCGCCCCGCGGGGACGACTGATCTGATAGGAATATATCTTGAGAGCTAAGTACCTTAAGGAAGTGCTTCTTGTATCCCGACCTATCCCAGCGAAAGCTGGTGTCCTTGGATAGACTCTCTCTGGTCACTCTCCGTCCTAGGCATGAAACCCGAAGGGAGTACTCATTCTCCTAGGGAGAAGTGCTGCAGCGGTGTATCCATGCGCTTGCGGTATACCCGGTCGTTCTTATACGCTCCCTCTAGGTGTTCACTAGTGGTGAGGATAAGAAACGCCAACAAGCATTTCTGGCGCTGTTGCCGGGGACGGCTGTTGTTAACCTTCGAGCCCGTCTGTCCTCGTATTTATCTTTCCCTTTTTTATTCTACCTTTACCCCCGTTACCCTTTTTGAAATATCCCTTTTTGTTTCCTTTCTACCTCTACCCCCGCTACCCATGGAAGGTTATCCTTGTAAACACCTTCTGCTTTCGAGGAGTGAACCCTCAGAGTCATCTTCGTCAAGATCCACTCTTACATCTGGCTATAGGATTCACCCCTCTCTCATGAAGCTAATTCAGGACCTATCCTTCTCAGGGTTAAGTCATGAGAACCCTTTTGATCATGTGAGAGACTACGAGCGTCTGATTGAAACTCAGGGTAAAACCGAAAAATCACCAGATGCTCGGAAAAGAGAGTTTTTCCCGCTATCCCTCTCTGGGGAAGCTCGGGATTGGCACCGTTGTTTTGGTAGGGACTACCATACTTGGGAGAGGTTGAGAGCAGCTTTTTGCTCCCGCTTCTTCCCAATACGACGTGTCATCTCGTTAAGGGTAAAGATTCTTTGTTTCGAGCAATGTGAGGAGGAATCACTAGGAATGGCATGGAATCGTTTCGCCTCCGCGGTGGAAGATTGCCTAGTCCTCCGCATTCCCGATTGGATGTTGCTTCAGCACTTCTGGTTTGGATTGCGGAAGAATGATGCCATGAGGCTTAATGCTCTCTCCGGAGGATCCTTCATGCACCTAGATGCTGTCAAGGGAAGAGAGATCCTGGATAATCTCCGAGAGTTCAGCTCCCCCTGCATCCCGATCAACAAGGAACCCACCAGAGAAATTGTTGAGCCACCTAGATCCATCGTCAGCCGAGTCCGAGACTTCATGTCCACTCTTTCTAAGCTCTGGCTGAAGATGTCATTCCTGAATAGCAGGAGTCTAAGGGAAAGATTTCGTTGCACGAGATCTACCCTTGGGTTCCCCTCTCGTGCATCTTCTTAGACCTTCTCCCCGAGACTTTGTCTCGTGGGAGGACGAAGAGAGTAGTTCGGAGAGAACAACCATTCCCGGCCAGGATGATTTGTTCGATCCTCACTACTACCATCTGAGAAGGGAATGAGAGGCCCATCGTGTTTCTCCGTCGAGGTTTGAGCTGAAGTGCCTTGCACTGAAGTTCCGTATAAACCGAGACATTGGTCTCTGCTTTATAATCCATTGGATTCATCCATCAGACCGAAGGATCACGATCATTTACCGATCGAATGGAATGCATTCACTTTTCATCTTGAGCACATCGATCGATGCCGATCAATCAGGAGAAGCTTTCACTTCGTATCTTATGCCTGATTTGATCGATGCCCAATGGGAGGTGCGCTTTTCAGTCTATCCAAAATCCCCCATTGGAAGCTTAGGCTAGACTTGGGAATGTTTTTGTTACTTTGATGGGAACATCGAACCCTCTGCCTAATGTAAGAGTGAGTAAATCTTGCTCTTCATCCGAACTCTAGTTCTTGATCGTACACCGGCCTCTGGAAGTCCACGCTTTATCCTTTTGAGAGCCGGGTGTCCTTCTGAACTTGAGTTCACTCGGAGATCGGTACCTATTGGTGAAGCACTAGCCTCAGTGCTCGATCTTTTCATCTCCGAGTTCCACGACACCAGTGCTATAGTCCTCGAGTCCCATGACCACCTCAGGGAAGGCCTCAAGCCTCTCTAGGATGATCATGCTTGCTCCCAGCCTCGATATACCTTTCAGGGCTCGAGTTCGTATACACACTACCCTTGCAGAGTAGAGCTTATCGTCATATCAACATCATCTGCAAGGAGACGGTCATAAGTTGAGACAGGTCTCGTTTCCCCCGGACGAATTATCTTTCGGGTATCTTGTGGACCGTGGTCATGCTGGAGAAAGATTAAGAGAAGAAGGCAAAGGTCCACGGGAAGGTAGCACCTTTGTGGTGACACGGACACTTCGTGACTACCGCTGGAAGTGCCTACACTTCTGACGAACCTAGTGTGTCGCCAAGGTAATTTCCCCCAGATTCTTTTGGACATATCATGGTTTCGCCAAGGTTGGTATAAAGTTGAAGGTGAAATTTTCAACCTCAACCTTATCTTAGCCTTAAGCCTAAGCCAATCCTTCCATCTCGGGGAATCCACCTGGGCCGTCGATCCTGAGACCTGCTTGAGCCCACACGAGAAGGGGGAGGACCAGAGGGGCCCACAGGGGGCCGGCCGAACCCTGGTTCGGCCGAAACCCTGGTGCCTCCTCTTCCCTTCTTCTTTCGCGTGTGCGTCTCATTCTCCTCTAGAACCCTTCTCTCTGCCGCCCGACGAAGGTCTCGCATCGTGAAACCCATCTCCTCCACCTCAAATCCTCAGCTCATCTCCGCATCCATGGCCGGGAGGAGCGTTGTCCCTTTCGACGGCTCCACCACGTCCACCGGCCCCGGGGCAGGAGGCAACCCCTCCATTGTTGCCCCCGCTGCGGACCTCGCAATGGTGGCCAGTGTCCTGGATGTTCCGCTGCTCGCCACCATCCCGCCGAGCGGGAGGATTCCAGGCACACCGCCCTCACGGCGCTCCGCCTCGCCTGGGAAGAGGCACATGAGATGGGCGGCCAGCCCCTACGGCAGGCCAACCACGGCTCAGCTTCGCCCCAGGGGGTTGCCGCTCGCTCCACCTAGCACACCTGGATCGTCGCTGGCTAGAGGGCAGACGAGCTCAGCACAGTCTGCTCCTCCACCGTAGCCGCCGGTGACCCTCAAGCCGGCGCTACCCAAGGAGAAGGCTCCCGCAAGGCGCCCAGCTCCAGTCCTGCCAGAAGAGGAGGAAGACATTAGCCTGGACGATGGGTCGCCACCGCCGCCCTACACTAGGAGGTCCAGGGAGAGGACTCGGGCAACCGAGCAGCTCCCTAGGCTCTCCTCAGTGGCCAAGCTGACCCCGCTGATGAAGGAATTGGAGGCCAGCAACGCGAAGCTCAAAGCTGCTTACTCGGAGCAGAAGTTGGACCTGGCCGAGCTCAGAGACGACATCCGTGACCTTCGCCGCGGCCTTTGTGCGAAGATGAGGAGGCTGTTCTCAGCCACGGGGCATGCAACCCTTTATGATGCCGAGTAGTGGGGATTAGCCCCAGCTTTAGTTCATTAGGTGCTAGTCTAGGTCTAGGTTGATTTCCCTTTGTTTTCCTTTATTTCATTTATTTCCCTTTGCATGTGTGTAAGCGCCTAATCATTTGATTTAAAATATTTGGATTTGAATAAAGTGGCTCACCGGTCATGTAACCCAGTTTAGCCACCCTTCGTGTTGTTACTTTGGTCTTTTTGATTTAGAAGACATCTAGGTTCGAGACAGTGTGGGGAAGAGCCACGACTCTCCTAATGCAAGAGCGACGTTTTTGTACGTACCCACTGTGAGCACTCCGCGCTAGCCGATCGATCACCTACCGAGAACCTGAACGGGACTCGCACGAGTTCACTCCTGTGGAGAGCCTCTCACGGTTCACCTTCTATGCATAGCGCTGGTTTGCATCTCGACAATTCACTCTCTTTCATTCCTGAGTTTTATAAGCTATATCTTTTATCTCTAAACTAAAACTCGAATGATGATGCTAAATATCACCCAGCTCATTTGTGCCTGAGTAGACTTACATATGTTTTATTCCTTGCTTTCTACCTGATGCTTGTGAACCAAAATCTTCTTAAGGACAAGCATGTTCACCTAAGTAATTGATTAGTATGATATGGCTGGATGATATGATCTTTTGCTCTGATGACTAACTCTCTTGGGGAATTTATCTTTGAAAACTCAAAACCTCTTGGAAAGCCTCCTCTTTGATATGCCTCCGTCCCATTAGAGCCATATGATCTCTGTAGGTAAAACCTTCGATTCATATGCTGCTTGTCATTACTTTGAGCTTTGTCAAATTCTGTGACCTTTGTGAGAATTCTTTTCATTACTTTCATGATCAAGATTTATGTGCACCCCACCTATTTTCCCCTTGCTATGCTTCTACGCTGGAAGTTAGCATTGTATCATCTATCCACTCCATAAAAACAAAACTCCATATGTGGTGTGACATTTCTCTCCAAAGTGTCCTTCAAGAAGAGACATGGGCTATGAAAAAAAATACATGCTCAAGGCATGATAAAAAAAAGAAAAAAAAGAAAGAATAGCCCATGTCCAAAATAAAGGAGGAATAGGGGAGAGATAGATCATGCAAAAAGGAGTTCCATATCATAGATGGTAATAACTAGTATCCATTCCGGGGCTAGTGTCCACCTTACCATCAGCCCACATTTTCACCATATATATATGTATGGTAATATCTAGCACCCATTCCGGGCCTAGTATCCACCTTACCATACACACCATAGCCATACCAGTGCACATCTTGATCTGATGGTAAGATTTGATTTTCTCTGTGGATCCAGTCTTTGACTTTGCAAAATATGTGATGCAAGTATGCTTTCTCTTTATCCTACCCTGAGCTCCACATATAGCCATCATTAGAAGTAGGATGAGGAAAGGCGAAATGCCTTAGTGAGGACATATACACATTGAGCGATTTGAGAGAATCAAATGAGGAAGCCACCAAGAGTTTTGTTTATGAAAATCTCGCAAAACCCCCAAGGTGTTTATCATCAGGTGCATAAGTAACTTGATTCACAGCTATTCTACTTTTCAATCACCCAAGGGAACATGATAGCCACTACACAGAGGTTCGCAGGAGCAAGGTATGGCTTGGAATATCCCTTATGTCTGTCTTACTTTCTGGTATTTATGACCCGCTTGGCTTTGTTTCCCCGTCACTCGGGACGAGCAAAGGTCAAGTGTGGGGGTGTTGCCGGGTGGCTGCATTCCCGGGTGTTTAGGGGCACTTTGAGCCCCGAAGCAAGCCTCCTCCTTGTCTATAAATAGGAGGGTAGGGGCTCCATTTCACACACACCACCTAGCTCTCAAGTTTCACTTTCTCTTGTGTAGCTCTCTCTCCCTCTCACCAATTCTGCCCATGAGAGGTGATTCTCACCTCTTTGTGGTAGAATGGTGATGAGGAGGGATCTAGATTAGGATGAGTGTGAGGTAGAGGAGGGGTAAGGAGTGAGTTGATGTCCTCGTGGATGCTTGTTCTTCATTTAGATCAAAGTGAGTATTTCAGCATATCTTATTTAGACTATAGTGGACATCATGCGTGGTTGCTTTGTTCTTGTGTTCTTGGCTCGTTCATAAGTTAGAGGCTTGTGTTCTTCGTGACACAAGGCTTCGATCCTTTAGAGCTAAAACCATAGTTTATTTACTTGTTTAGCATGCTCTGATCCTGTTTAGTTAAGTAAGTTTGCTGTATCTCGTTCAGCTGCATCCATAGTTTCCTTTCTGCTCCCAGTTCAATGATATGATCTGATTCGGATCTTTCCCTTGTTCGTGGGACCGTATTTATATGGTTGCTATAGTGTAGTTAGCGGGCTAGCATACGCCGCACTATAGTGTTTATCTGGGGTACAGATGTGGTGTCTGGGCCTTGGGTTTCCTACGGAGACCACGTACGATCGTAGCGTAGGGGTAGGCCGCAGTGGTGACAGCCTGTTGGACCCTTTGTAACCCTCTACGTCGCGTACCAAGTTGGGCTCGCAGGACATCACCTCTGAGTGTTGTCGCCCCGCGGGGACGACTGAGATCTGACAGGAATACATCTTGAGAGCTAAGTCCCTTAAGGAAGTGCTTCTTGTATCCCGAACTATCCCAGCTAAAGCTGGTGTCCTTGGATAGACTCTCTCGAGTTGATCTCCGTCCTAGGAACGAAACCCGAAGGGAGCACTCATTCTCCTAGGGAGAAGTGCTGCAGCGGTGTATCCGTGCGCCTGCGGTACACCCGGTCGTTCTTATACGCTCCCTCTAGGTGTTCACTAGTGGTGAGGATAAGAAACACCAACAAAGATCGACCAACAATCGCTCCCACAGAAGCGGCTCACCAGGCACATATCGACGTCTTTCTGCCCCTGGATGAATTTCTAACGCTTCAATCCCTAGAATTTGACCCGGTGCGAGTCCAGCATCTGCACCAAATACAAGCAATTCCTGGTCCTTGCTTGAAATAACTTTGAGGGGCAAGACGAATTGCTTCGATTGGGTTTCTAGTTGTGCAACAGTTGACCCAACTTTCTGTTTCTTCTTGTTGATCTTGACTGCCGCGCGATCTAGTCAGACAACGGAGGATGCACTTGCACTCTCAATTTCTCTTTCTCCTTGCCTGGTAGGAAACACTTAAATTTAACCATGTCAGTTTTTTTCTCAGGTGGAGGCTTCAGGCCATGGAAATGATCATGCACTTGTTTGGCCACTATCTCATCCAGTTCCTCCGAAGTCTTCTCGTAAATTTTTTTCTCTGGAGTCTTGATTATCTTCTGCTTCTTTGGACGCGGAGGAGGAGGAGGAGGAGGTCTTCGTTTGGAGCCCTTACTCTTTGCAGGAGGAGTTGGACTCATGCTTGGATCCCTGTCACCTGTTGCATGTTCGGGACTGCTGCTGCGTTCCCTTCTACCTGGCGAGTCTTGTGCTCCCGGCATGACGGATCGTGCAGGAGATGATGCTTCCACGGGCTGTTGTGTTATCCTTATGTGATCCTTGGGCCACAAAATGCAATGGTGCACCACTTCTCCTAGAGTATCTTCCCCATCAGGTCCTTCTGGTTCTAGTTCTAAGTCATCCCAAGAGTCAACCACTAGGTCCACATAGACTTTGGCTAAATCATTAGTTATACTCGAAAGGGGGTACTGCATAATTGTTTCCCCTGGTGTTTGTACCTCAGCAATACCGTAAGCCACCACAAGCATCTTGTTTCTTACTTTAGTCAGAAGGTTACATGTGGACCTCACAATGATGTCATCCACGGGGTAGTGGGGTCGTCACTCCTCGACAGCAGGGGCGCCTGCATCCGTGGCCGCTGGGGCTGCTTCCGTGGAAGCGACGCTGCTCTTACGCTTACTAGATGGGCTCATTTCATCATGAGGCCCTGATGCTGCAGGTGCTTGCTGACTTGTTGAGTGCTTGCTAAGAGCGAGCACCACACGTTGATCGATGACTTCCGCCATTTTCGCCTCATGCATACTGACGTGCTGTTGTAGATCTTGTATCTCTCGTGCTTGTTGGTCCTTAGTTCTTTTGCGACTTCTATACGAATCAATGTGCTGCAGGAATGCTTCTTTCCATGGTATGACACCCTTGCCTCTGCAATGTCCACCATGTTCTTTGGTACCTAGTGCCATAGTAAGCTCGTCATTCTCTTGATCAGGCACAAAAGATCCTTCTGTTGTACGTCTTATTAATTCTACAAGCCTTCCAGCTGTCTGTCTTAATTGATCGCTCGGCACTAATGTTCCATCTTCTGGATTCAGCTTGCCACCATGTGCAAAATAGTAATGCTTTGCTCGCTTGGGCCAATCTAGAGTTGCCGGTATGATTCCTTTAGCCATCATATCTTGTTCACTCCGATCCCATTTGGGAATGGCCTTCTTGTAACCTCCCGGTCTGAGCTTGTGAAATTCTCTCTTCTTCCTGGCATTGGCGATGTTGGTTTCCGTCAACTTCTTGGCCTCTGTCGATTCCTTGTGCTGCACAAAGGCATCCCAGTGATCTCTTAACTTGGCCAATCCCTTCTTCATGAAGTCCGGTGTAAGCCCAGACTTGATGTATTCTGCGGTCAGACGCTTCTTGTACGACTCAAAGGCATTTGCAGCCTTTTGCATCACCCAATATCTGATGTTACCCAAGTTTGCTTCATCTGGGAATGTAAAGTGTTCTATGATCTGCTCCCATATCATGTCCTTGTCTGTGTCTGCAACCACATCTCCCCACACCTCCGGTGCCTCATCATCCTCATCTTCATAATCGGGAGCATCAGAAGTTCTCCAATACGGAATGCTTATTGGGATGTTATCCCTGACAATAAAACCAATGTGGTTGACCAATTTCGTCACATTTTCTTCTAGAGCAAGTGCTCTCCCTGATTCAGCGACTTCTGTGATGATGAAACGACCCTCTAGCTTCTTCTTTGGGCCGCGTTCCTTTGAGACTTTTCCTGCTCTTACTCGAAGAAGGAACCTAGAAAATGGTAAACTATTATTAATATTTGAGAAGTCGTGAACGATGTCAAATCTTGAAAGTCATCATCCATATTATACCTCCTCTTGTTGCGTCTCGTTGCTTTCATGGGCAACTGGTTGCTGATCTTCTTGCTCTTGTTCCCCATCACCCGCGGGGATGTTGAGGAAGCTATCAGCCTCCCTTCGAGCGGCCTCGTCATTGTTTTCATTTTGAGCGATCATATCCATTAAGATTCACTCCTATTTATCGAACTCATCCTCATTTGGATCCATCTCGTAACTATAATAATTAGACCAGAATAAATGTTACATGAAATAACTATTTGAAATAATGACTACAAATAATTAGACAAGAATAAATGTTACATGAAATAACTAGTCGGGCGCGAGCGTGTCGGGAGCGAGTCGGGCGGAAGCATGTCGAGAGCGAGTCATGCGAGCGAGCGAGTCGGGCTGGAGCGTGTCGGGCGGGAGCGTGTCGGGAGCGAGTCATGCGAGCGAACGAGTCGGGCGCGAGCATGTCGAGCGGGAGCATGTCGGGAGCGAGTCGTGCGAGCGAGCGAGTCGGGCGCGAGCGTGTCGGCTACCTAAATTCAAATACATACGCATTTCATCTAAATAACTAAATTCAAATCTAAATACGCATTTCATCTAAATAACTAAATTCAAATCTAAATACGCATTTGATCTAAATAACTAAATTCAAATCTAAATTTAAATCTAAATTCAAATGTCCATAAATACACATTTAAATATCCATAAATATCCATAAATACACATCTAAATACTCATGCATAATAAATTTGAATAAATCTAAATACATAATTAAAAAAAAACTGCTGACGTCAGCCCACTTCTATACTGCGGCGGCGAGGAGACGGGCCGACGCGCGGGCTCCAGCGACGATCGAGTAGAGGGCCCGGCGCCGGGCGCGGGGGCTCTGGCACAGAGGGGCCGGCGGCCATGAGAGAGGCCGGCGGCGCAGGGGCCGGGCCGGCGCGGGCGCGGGAGCTCTGGCGCAGAGGGGCCAGCGCGGGCGCGGGAGCTTTGGCGCAGAGGGGCCGGCGGCGATGAGAGGGAGCTCCGCGCAGAGGCGACGGCGGCGGCCGGGTGCACGGCGGGGACGGGAGCTCCAGCGCAGAGGCGACGGCGGCGCGCGGTCGGGGACGGGTGCGGTGCGGCGCAGCAGAGGAGGCGCGGCGCAGCGGAGGAGGGCGCAGCGCAGCAAAGGAGGCGCGGCGTAGCTGTGGAGGGCGCGGCGGATCAGTGCAGGTGGCGGCGCGGAGGATCGGGCGAGGGGGAGCTGGGGAGGGAGAACAACTAAGTGTGGGGGACTGATCCGGTTAATATACCACCCCCCACATTAGTACCGGGGCTAGTTTAGCCCCGGTACAAATGTGCACATATGTACCGGTGCTAGACTAGCCCCGGTACTAATATGGGGCTCTCCCACATCAGTACCGGTCCTAGTTTAGCATCGATACAGATGTGCTTTCATTTCCCCGCCAAATGAAAAGCACATCACTACCGGGGCCAAACTAGGACCGGTACTGATGTTCTTTTGTTTATTTTCATTTTCCTTTTCCTTTTTCTTTTCTTTTCCTTTTAAATTCCCAAATCTATTTGAATTTGCTCTTAAATTTATTATGAATCATATTGAATATGGTGAAATGGCAGATTAAATCCTATTGAGCTTAACTTAGATATATACTGTGGAATGTGAACTTACATCTCAAACTTGTCAAATCTATTAATTTAACTTAGTAATAAGTTACTCCCTCCGGATTCGTTTATTTGACGCGGGTAGAAGAAATAGGAATGTGTCAAAATAATTGTCGTCGGTAGTCATAGATGAGACAAATTTCCTCTTTTACCCCTGGCATCAAGCATCTCCTTCGGAAAAAAATCGTGTTTCTGTATCAGCCTCCACCCGCCGCCGTCGGGCTCTTCCGCCCGCGCCGGCATCTGCCCGGCCTCCGCCCACGCCGGGTTCTTCCCCGGCATCTGCCTGGCCTCCGCTCGCCGTCGTTAGGTGCCCAATCATCCATCTCTCCTAGCCACACATCCAGGGGCCGTGCTCCTTGCGGCGGCGGGAGCTATGGCCGCGCTCCTTGCGGCGGCGGCGGGATCCTCCGTCACTGAAGCCATTGCCGCAGCCCCTGAGGAGCACCTCCCCGCGGCTGCCCCATCAAATCCCTCCCCCAATGCCGCTCCTTCCAGCGCCCCCTCCAAGTCCCTCACTGCCTCCCTCACCGCCGGTGGTCTCTCCCCACAGCCAATGGCACCATGGCTCAGCATCCAGATGCCCCACCCCCACCCCCACCCTGTCAATGCTCCCACGCTGCCGATCCCACGCCGTGGCCAAGAGCGTTGTGGTCTACCCATCGAGTACCGTCTTGCTCGTCTCTCTGCCTTGGCCGCACGGACCAGCACCACATCGTCCTCGCGGGCATCAACATCGCCAAGATGCAGGCACCGGTGCCACGGTTCGTGTTCGCCATCCCCGAGGTACGATTGTGATCTGTGAATTCTTGAGCACTTGTACACAAGGTAGTAGTGTTCTTGTGAGTTGTAGCTTCCGGCTGTATCATGATGACGATAATTAGGACAGGGTGTGGATGGATATGATAATCTACTGCTACGATTTGGTGTGTGGAAGTGAATCACATATTAATATTAGCGTGTACGCTAGTGAGTTTCCAACTGAACTTGCAATTCCACATCAATCAGGTAGGATCCCGGAACAGGCCTGGCAGTTCCAGTTTCTCTTGTATTTCTCTTTCTAGAATAAGGTGTTAATAGTACAAGAGCTAAGGCTTGATAATTGCAATCATCCCTTCATGGTCAATTTAATAGATGCTGCATAAGTAGGTTACCAACGTGTCACAGTATGAAGAATGAAAGCCTGCAAGTCTGAAACCACTTGCAAACCACAAAGAACACGACATGGATACCCAACCAGGGCCACGTCTTCAGAGACAGGAGCACTACTGAAGTCTCAAGTACATCTAGTGCTAGTCCAAGCAGAACAACCTGAACTGAAACTAGGTTGCATGTCTCTTTCAGAGTTTCAGTTCACCTACCTAGAATAGCAGAAACTCTCACCAACTGTTCACCGATCCTTTCAAAACAATTCTAGTGATGTACTGATGGGTCTTGTAGGTGTAGATTTGGTAGTAGGCATCACTGATTAGTACTCCTGGCATAAGAAACCTAAATCTTGTCTGCACTCTCTCTGAGCTTGCTGTTTCAATTTGGTAACTACCATGGGTTTGTGGCTCCTTAATGGGGAGGGAAAATTGCAAGGTTAGAATTAGATATTGAATGGTCTAACACTCTGGTCAATCACTTTGTTTTACTGAAATCTTCATGTTTTCTGCAGTACATGTACTATGTGCCTTGCCCTGTGGTTCATGACCTGATTCTAATCTTGTATACTTGCTGTTTTTTTTGGTCTAGTGCACTGAATACTCAAGGTGGACAGAGGAGCAATAAAAGGAAATCCCCTTGTGCACCTATGCTACCTTTTCCACTGAGCAGAATGATGATGTCACCAAGATCATGTATTAGGTCCCCTTCAGTGAGGCATGTGACATCACCATCTGTCAACAAGAGTACTCCACTTGATCAAGGCTAAAGAGTGACGGGTGAAATTGATTTAAACTTGACACCAGAAGACAACATGGATGATTCAATTGGTCAAGAGAATGGGGATGATCCAGTTCATCAAGAGAATGGTGGTGGGGATGATCCAGATGGTCAAGAGGATGGTGTTGGGGATGATCCAGATGGTCAAGAGGATGGTGTTGGGGATGATCCACTTGTTGAGGGGAATGCTCGCAAGAATTTGCTAGTGTCTAATGAGAAACGGAAAGTAATATTTGAAGCTTTATTAGGAAGAGCCAGAAGTGGACATCTGAAGGGAAGTGAGACAAGAGCAGTATCAGTACAATTCTCAGTACCTATTCGAACAGTATAACGTATTTGGAAAAAAGGCAAAGGATGTCTAGACCAAGGTCTTGGAGTTGATGTTACTACTGAAAAAAGCAGATGTGGCCATAAGAAGAAAGTGGTAGATATTTCAAAGCTTCAAGATATTCCATTGCCAAGTCATTCAACACTAGAAGATGTTGCTAAACACTTAGGTGTCAGCAAATCCAAGGTTTAGAGAATGAAACGTGAAGGTCTGATAAAGCATGTCTCAAACACAATAAAGCCATATTTGACAGACAAGAATAAGAAGGATCGTCTAAAGTGGTGGTTATCTATGCTTGACCCAAAGAGTGTACCTAATGACCCTGTGTTCAAAGGGTTATTTGATTGTCTTTATTGATGAGAAATGGTTTTACATCACAAGGAATGCATTGAGATATTATATAATATCAGGTGAACAACAACCCACAAGAACGTGCAAAAACAAGAACTACATTCCAAAGATTCAGATTTTGACCGTTCTTGCCCGGCCGAGATTTGACTCCAATGGGAATTGCACCTTCGATGGGAAAATCGGTTGCTTCCCCTTTGTGACATATGAGCCTGCCAAAAGGTCAAGTGTTAACCGACCTGCTGGGACAATAGAAATGAAGCCAATCAACTCCATAACAAAGGATACTATTCGGCAATTCATGCTTGAAAAGGTTCTCCCAGCTATTCGAGAGAAGTGGCCGCACGAAGATGCTGACAAGCCCATTTACATACAGCAAGATAATGCAAAGCCACATCTTTCACCTAATGACAGACAATTTTGTGAGGCTGCACAACAAGATGGGTTTGACATGAGACTCGTATGTCAACCAGCCAATTCACCTGATTTCAATGTACTGGATCTAGGTTTCTTCAATTCAATCCAATCAATTCAGTACACAACATCTGCCAAAACCACTGATGAACTTGTAGCCGCTGTCGATCAGGCTTTTGAAGATTATTCAGTGGGCCAGCTGAACAGAATTTTCTTAACCCTCCATGGATGCATGAGAGAAGTCATGAAAATTGGTGGTGGTAATGAATACGATGTTCCACACATCAGAAAAGGAATGCTCGAAAGGCAAGGCTGCCTTCCTTTGCAGCTGAAGTGTGAAGCGTCTTTGGTGGATACTGCTATGGCACAAATAAATGAATAAATCTTGTA
Organism: Cenchrus fungigraminus; assembly: GCA_036936925.1. NCBI lineage: Eukaryota > Viridiplantae > Streptophyta > Magnoliopsida > Poales > Poaceae > Cenchrus > Cenchrus fungigraminus. The sequence goes on from CM072773.1 coordinate 120,058,865, forward strand.
ATCTAGATGTAGCATCTTAATTTTATAAATTATGAATTTGGATATTCAGAAATGATTCTGTAAGTTAAATGATGCGGATATTCAGAAATTTGGAGTAGTTTTGTTGTCATGTGTACTTGTTGTCGTTGATCTGAATATTTTGCTCATCTTGTACTCCAGTATTTCCGAATGAATGTGGTTTGATGAATGTGATCTGTGAATGTCGTCTTGTCTGTCAGCATGGTCAACTGTGTTTCTGATTTTCAGATTTGAGAAGAAGGCATGGTCTGATGCCACTATCATTGTCGACCAAGCAGTGTTGTTTCAGGTTTCACAATGGTGCCGCTGTTTACATCAGCATGCAACATTTTTAGGTATTGCACATGCTGAACCTCTACAAGCAGATGGTGAATTTCTGGTGCATACTTGCCTGAGCATTTATGAAAAAGTTGTATGCTATGTGTGCTGTCAAACATGTGTGTGTGTGGTTACAATTGTGGCAAGAATTATGGACTTATGATGGTTGTTTATGGACTGAAAAAAAGAGTACTGCAATTGATGTCAAACTACAGCACACATCAACCATTCATGATCAGATCCAAAGATTTGTTCTTTCATTATTTCTGATTCTTTTCGAATTCTTGCATTGCATTTCTTTGCTGAATCCATTCATTGTGTGGCCAACTGAATTTCAAGTTCAAAAATTCATGTTCATGCCTGATCTAGCTGTCCATGGTGAATTTGTAAGCATGGTGGAGTCTTGTTCATGCCCACTGAATTTTAACTTGTGATCTGATCTAGCTGTCATGAACCATCATTCATTCATGATGCACATAATGATGCTAAAAGAACAGCTGTCAGCTATTCACAGATTGCATGCATGGACCAATGTTTGCTGTCAGAAGAAAGAAAGAAATAGAAGCAAGAAAGAAAGAAAGAAAGAGAAGCAAGCATCTGTTATTTTGGCTTGTGGTGTGCACACTAGCCACAAGCAACTGTTCTGAAATGATCATTTGCAGTTGTGCAAGAAGCTGTTACTGATAAGGAAACTTCTTCAGAAAATACTCCACTACCATCGATACACATACAACTGCAACTTGAAGTCAATTGTGCACATACAAATGCAGTTGTTCATGTCTTTAGTTCATTTTTATTTTTTTGAGGGACAATCTCCATTTTAAAACACATCCAGACAGTATCTTTGAAGGTGCATTCGTATGTACATTGTTCATATTCAGACTTGTTGCATCCATCCAGACAATATCTCCATTTGGAGTACTACAAATGAGAGAGACAAGCTAAAATTTCCATAACATCCATATTTATTTCAGAACAATCTCATTTTTCAGCACATTCGTACACATCTCAATATATTTAAACAGAAGTAAATTTGAAACAGAAGAATACGACTGCTGGATGTACATCAAGCATGATACAATTTCAAATCTACTCCTAAAGCTGTGACTCCCTAAAGCTGAAAGGTACTCCAACTGAAAGTCAAGCTTCTTATCAGCCGCCTTCCTGTCATATGCAACCTTGACCTTCTCCTTCCTCTTCTCCTCCAGTTCCTGACAGCAGCAACATAGCGTCTTGTACCATTTTTAACATCGTTTCTTTCCTTCCTCCTTTGCCCTTCTACTTCTTCATCATTTATCTCAATCTCCACAGCCCTGCATGAGCATTAATTTAACATGAGTATCAGGCTTATGCTGCACTGAAAAATTGCTGAATAACTCAATGGGCTACACAATTTTATCAGCATACCAATTGGATTAGAATCACAGAGTGAGATGGTGGCAAAGGTTAGAGGATTGCAGTAAGCACATAGGAAATCCAACAGACCGACTTGCAAGAGGACTTGTGATGATTTACCCACTATTCACTCTACGCCTCAAAGCTGTGGAACTGGGATCACATCACACCTCAGAGATCAGTTAATCTCGCTCAAAGCAATTCTCTACCTCTTCCTCTTTGGGTGACTCAAGGCAGATTGGGCAGACGGACCGCCTCGCGTAGGTTGCCGCTACCGAGAGTGGCGTCGATGTGCCTTTTCAGCTGCATGCCCTGCAAACAGTCACAAAGTTTCAGATTCAGAGTTAATTCACCATGCCTGATAGATGCACAGCTTGTGCTAATAGTATCAGGATATAACAGCTTGATGCAGCTAAGTATCAGGATGTGTTAATTCACCATGCCTGACAGATGCAGCTAATCCTGATAGAAGAACAAGAATAATCGAGGCAAAATCTCCAACAAACTGATGATGTGTTCACCAATATATGCTTCTCTCAACTCTGTACCCTGCCTTGTGAATTCTTCAGTTGTCATTTATACAGAACAATTAGAAGAGTATAAAAACACTTCAATTGTTAATAAATTGGATTACAAACTTGCAGCATCCATCCTCATTTAAAAAAACAGTGACTGGAGAATGGACATTACAGACTAGTGATTGTTAATAAATCTGAAGAGTATATTCATGGTCTTGCCTTGTTCAGAGTTCAGTATTCTGACAGCAAACATTGCTGTCCTTTGGACAGAATGGACACTACAGACTAGTGAGTAGTGACACATGAATATGATCTTGCAGTAGCTATAACTGGAGCTGCAGATCACACACACACACACACACAGGAAGAAATCATGACTCTGAAGTCAATTGTATCTGAAAAATAGAGTTTCTAGTTTCTGTATAATCTTGTTCCCCTTCCTCCCTTTTCTCCCTTTTCTGCAGTACTTGCCCATAGGCATCAGAAAAATGTACTCAGAAGCTGACAGGAAAGGTTAAATCTTGCTCCAAAGAATGCACTGAAAAGATTAATAGTGAACTGAACTAAACATGAAGGATAAATATACTAGTAAGGGTTCCTGCTCTGATTCTAACATAGTGGAGTGGCACACAGTACATATAACACAGTACACCAGATACTAACACTGCTTTTGAACCTCACTTTGGCAGGGCAATCTCTCATGTGTCATGTTGTTCTCCCCTAGAACCACTCAAAGATGAATTGCTCAAAGATTGAACATCATAAAGATTAAAAATCATAAAGATTTGGCAAAAGATGAATTACTCAAAGATGCAAGGCATGCACAGGTACAAAGACCATATTTATTTATTTGATGACATATAAATCGATCAAATCAACAACACACTTGTTCCTGGACCGCCTGGTATTTTCATGATGTAAGCATATCAGGGGTGGTTCCGGGTTTCATATTTTCTCAACCTTAAGTGGAATTCAAGTAGCTTTTGTGAGAATTGTGAATGGGGAAAGCGGCGTGGGATTACCAGCTAGATCTGCGCCGGTGCACCAATTAAACGGCAGGCGCTGGACAGGCAGGCAGCAATTTGGCCTGGGGGTCTCGCCAAGATGTACAGGCGGTGGGCGTTGTGAACCGTTCCTCTTCGGCTCTTCAGGCGTCCCCCAAGAAGCGAAGGAGGCTGCGTAGCGTGGCTCCCCAGTGGCCCAGACCGGTGGCGGGGAGAGGAGATGGCCGGCCGGTGCCGCGGGATCGAGCGGCCGCTCCTTCCCCGCCGGAGGATCTTGCTGCCGAGGCGGAGAGGAGAAGCGGCAGGGAGGGCCTCGGGCTCGGCGGAGGAGTCCGGAGCGGCGTCATCACGATTTGGTGAAGCCGAGGAGGAGCGACGGGCGGCGGCGCATTCGGGAGGAGCAGCGGCGGGCGGCGGCGCGTTCGGGAGGAGCAGCGGAGCCGTGAATCGTTCGGGAGTAGAGGGGTAAAAAGGTCAAATTGCAGTTTTCTTAATTTCGTCAAAGATGTCGGAAACGACATCTATATCGATCCGGAGGGAGTATTTTGGTCAAAACTCTTATGTTCACTTTAAAAATCGAACATAAATATTTTTTTGCCATGCAAAATTTTACATTCGTAAGACTTGTCGTGTTATTAACATGTATATCTCGATTTAGTCTTGCTCGTGTATATTTTTATGTTAAATTATTTATTTTATACCTGACGATGCATAGAAAATTAAAATAATTAATTTTGATCTAGAGAAATACAAGTTCTTGTTACTGAATCATAGGTACATATTACATTACTTTATTACATGATCATAAATTTAAAAAAAACTTGTTACACATCATTATCTAACGGAACGTGCATAACCTTCCTCTTCACGAATGTTCCTTGGTTGTGATCGCGACGTAAGTACGGAACGTCCTCTTGGGCTAACAGAAGGCTTGGGTCAACCTTGACTGAAAAAGGAGGAAGATCATCATCGAACTGATCATAGTCTTCTGAAATGTCAGTCTTTTCCTCAACTCCAACGATTTTTCTTTTTCCTGGTAGAATAATGTGACGCTTCGGATCATCAACATTCGACTTATTATCGACACCCTTCTTTATCGGTGGTTTGCTTGACATGTCTTTAACGTAGAAAACTTGACTCACATCATTGGCTAAGACGAATGGTTCGGCTTTGTACCCAATCTTGTTGAGATCCACTATTCTCATTCCAAAGTTGTATGTCGTTAAACCTCCTTTATTGTTGACCCACTAGCACTTGAAAAGAGGGATTTTTAGAGATCCGTAGTCCAATTCCCATATCTCCTCAATGACACCAAAGTATGCTTCTGTGTTCCCTTCGTCGTCTATTATTGCATCTATACGGACACTACTGTTTTGGTTTGTGCTCTTTTGGTCTTGGGCTCTCGTGTAGAATGTGTACCCATTTATCTGGTATCCTTGGAATGTATCTACTAAGATAGATAGGCTCCTAGACAACCATCGTAGTTGCTCATGAACAGTTTTATCACCCATTATTTTCTGCCAAAACCAAGACGCGAAAGTATCAATGTGCTTACGTGTCATCCAAGCTTCTGTCTTCCCTATATTTGAGGCCCGAACAATGGACTTGTGCTCCTCCAAGTATGGAGACACAAGGGATGATTGTTTCAAGACAGTGTAATGTGCTTTATCGTATAACTCTGCATCCATGTCCATCCGAGCTTTCTTCCCTAGTGTGCCCTTTCCTCTGAGTCTCCCCTCATGGCGTGATACAAGCAGTCCAATCGGAGACATGTCATCAATAAAGTCGACACAAAACTCTATCACCTCCTCTGTAGCATATCCCTTTTCCATGCTTCCTTCGGGACGGGCACGATTGTGGACATACTTCTTAAAAACAGACATCAACCTCTCAAAAGGGAACATGTTGTGCATATATACAGGTCCGAGGATAAAAATCTCTTCAACTAGATGGACCAGAAGGTGGGTCGTGATATTCAAGAACAAAGGTGGAAAGATCATCTCAAAGCTGATGAGGCATTTCATGACATCATTCTGTAGCTTCACTAGATTGCGTGGATGGATTGCCTTCTGAGAGATCTGGTTGAGGAGTGCACACACCTTAACGATCACTAGTCTCACATTCTCTGGTAGAATACCCCTTAGTGCAACAGGCAGGAGTTGAGTCATCAACACGTGGCAGTCGTGAGCCTTCAGATTTATGAATTTTTTCTGTTTAAAATTTATTATTCGTTGTATATTTGAGGAGTAGCCCGTTGGGACCTTCATGTTGTTCAAGCAATCAAACATTCTCTGCTTCTCTTCCTTGCTTAGGGTGTAACTAGCAGGAGCCAAGTAATTTCCTTTATCTCTCTTCTCGGGATGTAGGCTTTCTCGTCGCTTCATATCTTTTAGGTCCCTACGTGCTTCAATTGTATCTTTTGCCTTTCCATATACACCTAGGTGGCCAAGTAAGTTCACGCAAAAATTCTTCATCATGTGCATCACATCAATTGCATTGCGAACCTCAAGTAGTTCCCAATAAGGTAGCTCCCAAATATCGACTTCTTCCACATGGGTGCATGTCCGTCAGCGTCGTTTGGTACATGTTGGCTACCAGAACCCTTGTCAAACACTACCTTCAAATCTTTCACCACAGAAAATACAAATTTACCAGCACGACGCAAGGGCTTCTTACATTTTTCTCCAACACCTTCAAAATGCTTTCCTTCTTCTCTTAACGGGTGCTTAGGAGGAAGAAATCGACGATGGCCCAAATACACGATCTTTTTACTGTGTTTTAGATACATGCTGCAAGTATCATCTAAACAGTGAGTGCATGCTCGATATCCCTTATTTGTTTGTCCTGATAGATTACCAAGTGCTGGCCAATCATTGATGGTTTCGAACAGCAATGCTCGTAGATTGAAGACCTCCTTTTTGTCCTCATCCCAAACTGGTACACCTTCTTTCTTCCACAACTTTTGCAGATCTTCAATCAACGGTCTTAGATACACATCGATGTCATTGCCTGGCTGCTTTGGACCTTGGATGATTATTGGCATCATAATGAACTTCCGCTTCAGGCACAACCAACCCGGAAGGTTGAACATGCATAAGGTCACAGGCCAAGTGCTATGACCGCTACTAAACTCACCGAATGGATTGAATCCATCCGTACTTAAACCGAACCGAATGTTCCTTGCTTCCCCTGCAAAGTCTGCAAATTCTCTGTCAATTAATCTCCACTGGGACCCGTCAGCGGGGTGCCTGATCTTTGCATCTGCTTTGCGTTCTTTTTTGTGCCAACTCATCAACTTTGCATTGGCCGCGCACCTGAATAAACGCTTCAGTCGTGGTATCACTGGAAAATACCACATTACCTTCGCAGGAATTTTCTTCTTCTTATCCCCCTCAACTTCATCACCCTCATTGCGTGGGATCTTATAACCCTTCACTTTGCACACAGGACAAGCCTCCAATTTCTCATAATCATCACCTCGGTAGAGGATACAATCATTAGGGCATGCATGTATCTTTTGTACCTCCAAACCTAGAGGACAAACAACCCTTTTAGCTTCGTACGTTGACGCTGGCAATTCGTTTCCCTCGGGAAGCATATCCTTTACGATCTGCATCAAATCATCGAAGCCCTTGTCTGAAAGTCCATGTCTAGCCTTCCGTTGCAGCATTTCTAGTGTGCTACTCAACTTCTTCTGTCCCTCTTTGCAACCTGGGTACAACGGTTTCTTTTGATCTTCCAACATACGCTCAAACTTCTTGGACTCTTTCACATTTTCGCAATCTTCCTTTTCACCGCGTAACATCTCACCGAGTTCGTCGAGAGGCTCATCGGCCGAAGCAGCTCCTTGAGTGTCGCCCATGTAATCCTCTCCCATTAGATCATCTACAAAGGCACCTTCTTGAGTCCAATCTGGAATCTGATCATCTTCTTCTTCATCGTCTTCCACTATGATCCCCCTTTCCCCATGCTTTGTCCAAACAAAATAATTTAGCATGAATCACCATTTGTATAGGTGCTCGTGAAGACTCTTTATCGATGAGTAATCCTTCAGATTATTGCACTTTTTGCATGGACAAATAATGAAACCGGACGGGGGGCTTGTTTGCTTCTGCCACATTTAGAAATTCATGCAACCCATTAATGTATTTCATGGAGATTGTTTTGTCGGAGTACATTCATTGCCGATTCATCTACAAAGTATCACCAAAAAAACTTAAAGTGTTCATATCCAATCCACAATACACAATACGACAAACTTAAATGACTGGCTTACAGAAATTTAAAGTGCGACATATATATGAAAAATTAATTAAAATCTATGCTAATTAACCGATGTTTCATATTTCTAGAAGAGTAACTGTAGACAAATTTCTAATATTTCTAAACTAACTCTAAGAAGAGAGTATGTGCAAAATAGTATTTCTAAAAGTATTTCTAAAAGTATTTCTAAAAGTATTTCCACCTTCTTAAAGTATGTGCAAAATAGTATTTCTAAAAGTATCATTTCTAAAATATTATTTAATGGAAGAATTAATTTAACTATCATTTCTAAAATATTATTTAATGCTAGTTTAATTTTAAAAAGTAAATCATATGTTCAAATAGATAAAACTAAAAAAATTCTATCATCACATACAACATCTCATCCAACTAACCTCTACAACATTCTAATAGAATATAGACATAAATGCATGGAAATAAGAAAAAAAATCCCCATCTTCAGCTCATTTTAAATATCACTAAATACTCCTATTTCAACCATTAAAACTCGAAATAAGTTGCATATATCGAGGGAGGATGAAGTAACTAACCTCTACACCACTTCAATGGGTGAAATCGTCGAGGAATCGTCGTAAATCCGGCAAAACCTCCTCTAGGGCGCCATGGAGATGGGACAGCTCGAGTTGGGAAGAGTGAGTGAGTGACTCGGGCAGAGGAAGAAGAAGACTGACATTTTTATACACGGGGAGATTAGTACCGGGCCGTGGCTGGTGCCGGTACTGATGTGGCCCACATCAGTACCGGTCCGTGGCTGGAGCCGGTACTAATGTGGACGCTCCACATTAGTGCCGAGGCTGGCTACTGCCCGGCACTGATGTGCCACATCAATACCGGCTCCAGCCAAGGATCGGTATTGATGTGGCTCTCTGGGGGCGCGTCGGGGCCCTCCCTTCCCACCCGGTACAGATGTGGACATCAGTACCGGGGGCAAAATACCCGGTACTGATGTCAAGGACGGAAGGTTGGTTTTCTAGTAGTGACTGCAGCAGGCGAAGAAGGAGTGAAAGCTAGCAAAAGGAATCAATCAAGAAACATGGCTCGGCGGTGCCTTTGCCCAGGCACGGGCTGGTGTTCTACTGTGGGAGCTACTCCTACATCAGTCAAAGCTTGCAGAATGGCGCGGCAGCAGCAAAAGCACCAACCTCGTCCGACCTCCTCCGTACGTGTAACAAGATTAGTAGGTTCTATAAGAGCGGAGAAGGAACATTTAGTCCCGGTTGGGAAGAGCGTTATTTCTCTAAAGTCCAACCGAGACTAATGCTTAGAGACGAAAGGTCCCTCTTTTGTTACCAGGTGGGCAACCAGGACTAAAGGGTGTCTTTAGTCCTGGTTGGTAGGGGGCACGTCTGCATCTGAGCGCACCCCCTTTAGTCTCGGGTGGTAATACCACTCGGGACTAAAGGATCCCCGGTTCTTTTTTACAGTTCCAATTAATTGTTCTAATATTGTTATACATGTATATCTAGCGTATTTGTGTGTACTATATGTGTATGTATAAATGTTTGCACTAATTATATGTGCCTACTATACATACTATATCAAGAGAATAAACTTATAAATAAACATATTTACACACAATATATTACATCGAAAGCAGAGATAGTATTTTTTGAAACTAGTATATATACATCAAAATATTGTTTCATTCTAATTCTAGTCTCAAGTTCCACCGGAGGTGCTAATTAACATTTGTCAATTGGATGACCGTCATAATAATGTCTTCCTTTTGGACTAATCACCTCGTCCATCAAGAATCCCACGAGACCTTCTTGAATCGCCAAGAGACGATCCTTCTCAATGATTGCGTCCCTAATCATAGAGTTATGTAATGTGCAAATATGTTAATAAATAGCACCCAAGAATTAAATATATAAGCGTTTAGAAAATGATGTATTATTAATAGGTTTACAATAATACTTACAGTATAATCTCTCGGGTCTGCAGTGCAGAAATTGTGGATGTACTCACACATAGTATGCACATAAATTAGTCCCTTGTTCCTGTCTCATACACTAAATTGGAGAAAACAATTATGAAATATTAGTGTTATACATTTTTAATTAGCCCAAGCTGAAGTTGTTATTTGGTTTACGTACCGGAAAATCAGTATAGAATCTAAGAGTAGGTTTCCATTGTCCAGGGTTCATAATAATAAATTTTTCCCAAGCTCTGGCTTAGAGCTAGTGTTAGTAAAAACACATTATTGCATAAAAGGAAACGTATCGGATAGAATTATTACTCTTGAAACATATCTTGAAGGTCTTGGTATTTGTTAGGATTTCTTCTCAACGTATCAAAGGTCGTGACGTTGCTCTTGTCGACTTCAATTATCAGAAGAATCCAGTGGAAACTGTATATACATGCATGCTCAAAAGATTAGAACCAAATAATATTAACTAGGATAATTAGAAATGCAAACCCTTAATAAGATGGTAATCGCACATACTTGAAGTTGTAAGGTAGTAGTATCAAATTCTTGAAATGCAGCCAATTCAAGGTCCTAAGGATTGTTTTGAATGATGTTTGTGGTTGGAGCTTTACTTGTTTTTGACAAACTAAAGATGGGTCAATGAAACCTATTCGGTGATAACCCTTCTTTCCCATCGTAGTAAGTTCCAGACCACAGAAAATGGAAGACAAAGTTAATTAGCAGATGCATTAATTTATTAATTAGCATATGAATTGCACCGTCACTTACAGGCACCAGGCGATGACAAGATCGGTATTCAGGAAGTCAAGATGGTAAATTTCATAAATATCTTTGAATTGCAGCCAGACCAACTTCTCGCCTTCACCAACACAATCACCCGGTCTAATAAGCATACCAATCATCTCCAGACCCTCTTTAGACATCTTCATGTAAAAGTCATGAATCTGCGCATCTGAGTAGGCAGTTTCTTCACCAACTCTGGCCTGACAAGAGATTTTCCTGGCTGGAAGTGCCAACTATGTACGAAGCCTTTATCTCGGGGAGGTGATTCTCCGCTGCCGAGAAGAGTATCTATTAGCAGCCATGTTTCTTCTTCTTGCATTTGAATGACTGCCCTCGTCCCAAGCATGCGTCGAGCAAGAAAGGAAATACTGATGGGGGGTTGGCGTCTCTGGCTGACAAGAGGAAGAAACAGAGCGCTGCTAGGCAGCAATCGTTTTTGTCAGTTGAGGAATAGGAAACCTCACTGCTGTTGAACGCAACTGGTGCCACGGGTGACAACGGGGTTCTGCCTGCTCAGGCGGCACAGCTGCTGGGGCACGTGTTGAGCCTACCGATGCAGGACTCTACTGTGGCCAATGTGCGGGCCACCCTTGGACTGCTTGATGCTGGAGGTGCTGACAAGCTGGCTGCCTTGATCGGTGAGGTCGGTGGCAGTGAGGCTGGTGATGGCTGCAATGCCTAATGCTGATCCGACAACTAGGCTCCAGGGATGCTTGGGGATCCTTGTATCAAGCATGTGTATCTTTTCATTTCCAGTTATTTCTTGTCTCATCTGTGTTGGTTTGGGGGTTTGTGAGTGCTGCTACTGTTTGTCAATCTGGGTGTTCTATGCTGTTTCTTCAAGGATGGTGGCCGGGTATGGTGGTTTCTGGGAGGTGGCCGGCTGGTGGTGTGTTTGTTTGTCATCTGGAATGTACTGTACTGCTGCTTCATGGATGGTGCCTGGATATGGTGGTTTTTGGGAGGAGGGCGGCTGGTGGTGTGTCTATCTATGTTTATAATGTTAGAACAACATGTAGTCATCCTTAATTGGAATGTGCGGGGTCTCAATAATCATGCTAGGCGAAAGGCGGTGTTTGACTTAGTCAGAGATACAAAAGCAACAATAGTCACTTTGCAAGAAACCAAGCTGGAAGAAATTGACAGGGAAGTGGTGGTGCAGACCTTGGGGGATCGCTTAGCTGATAATTTTGTGTACCTGCCAGCTACTGATACTAGAGGGGGAATCCTGACTGCAGTTGATGAAACTTATTTCAGAATTCTACAGATGGAGAGGGGAATTCACTCTGTGACATCAAAAATCTCTGATGTGGCAGGAATTTCATAATGGTTCCTCACGACAGTTTATGGGCCACAGGGAGATCCCGACAAGCTCCACTTTCTGGGAGAATTAAGATGGATGCAGCAGCTAGTGTCTGATAAATGGCTACTCATTGGTGACTTCAATCTTATTCTCCAAGCCTACGACAAGAGCAATGATAACCTCAACAGGAGACCGATGGGAGCTTTTCGGGATGTTATACAGGATCTGAATTTAAAAGAGCTGAATTTGAGGGGCCGAAAATTTACATGGTCTAATGATAGAACTCAGACTCGGATTGATCGTGCTTTTTGCTCGGTGGCTTGGGATCTTATGTTTCCACGGGTTCATTTGCAAGCACTATCCTCGAAGGTGTCTGATCACTGTCCACTGGTTATTGCCGAATCTGATACAGTAGCCAAGTTCAGAGGCTTTCGTTTTGAAGCATTTTGGCTGGTGCTGCCTGGATATCAAGAAATTGTGGCGACATCTTGGTCTAAACCTCTCATGGTTTCAAATCCTTTGCTACGCCTACATATCAAACTACAGAGAACAAGTGCTGCACTGTGTGCTTGGGCTAAGGCCATGGTGGGCCGAAACAGAGTGATCTATACAGCAATCAGTCAGCTCATTGGAATCTCAGACATGGTTCAAGATTACAGGCAGCTCTCGGAAAGTGAAGTGATGCTCAAGAGAGATCTCAAGGTCAGATTGTTGGGGCTAGCAGCTGTGGAGAACTTACGAGCAAAACATTCACGGTTAACTGCTATCAAGGCATCTGAAGCCAACATCAAATTGTTCTATGTGCAGGCCAATGGTCGACAGAGGAAAAACTTCATTCACCTACTGAACACTCCAGATGGCACGGCATTCTCTCATGAGGCAAAGGCGGTGAAACTTTTTGATCACCTCAGCAGCCATAAGTCTTATACACTCGACAACAAAATTGTTCTCCAAGTTACTTGCTAACAGGCTTTCCAGTGAACTAAATGACATAGTTTCTAGAGCACAAAGTGCCTTCATAAAAAGGAGGAGCATACAGGACAATTTCCTATATACACAAAATTTGATTAGAGCTTTACACAGATCCAAGCAGTCTGCTCTATTCTTGAAGTTGGATATCGCAAAAGCCTTTGACAATGCTCGTTGGGAATTCTTGATGGAGGTTCTTGAACAGTATGGTTTTGTTCCAAGGTGGAGGGGGTGGATCACCTCTATTCTTTCAACCTCCTCCTCTGCTATATTGCTGAATGGCACCCGAGGGAAGTGGTACAAGCACTACAGAGGATTAAGACAGGGTGACCTGTTATCTCCCATGCTCTTCATCCTAGTGATGGAACCCCTGAACAGATTGCTTGAATTGGCTACTGCTAAAGGTCTCCTCACACCGATAAACAACAGGATGGCCAGGTTCAGGACGAGTATGTACGCTGACGACACTGCAGTGTTCGTCAACCCAATCAAAGATGAAATCAGGGTTGTTGCAGAGATTCTAACAATTTTTGAAAAAGCTTTAGGACTGATTACAAACATGACCAAATGTGCAGTGTACCCGATTAGATGTGATGACTTCAATCTGGAGGAGATTATGCAGGGGTTTCAGTGTCTAGTAAAAAACTTCCTGTGCAACTATCTCGGTCTACCCCTCCACTTCCGTCAGCTTCACAGGGTAGAGATACAGCCTTTGTTTGACAAGATCTCCAATAGACTACCGGCCTGGAAGGGCCATTTTCTCAACAAGGCAGGGAGGCTGAGGTTACTAAATTCGGTATTGTCTTCCATGCCGACCTACTTCTTCATGGTGTTTCCTCCGAAAAAATGGGCAGTAAAGCGGATTGACAAAATCAGAAGAGGCTTTTTGTGGAAAGGTGAAGAAAGTGCTAATGGGGCCATTGTCTGATAAGGTGGACAGTTGTAAAGAGACTAAAAAACTAGGCGGGTTGGGTGTGCTTGATCTGGAGTGCTTCAGTCATGCACTATGGCTTAGATGGCTATGGTTCAGTTGGAAAGATCCTGAAAGGCCGTGGGTGGGGTCTGAGGCTCCTTGAAATGAGGAAGATAAACAACTGTTCAAGGCAAGTATGGTTGTCTCCATCGGTAATGGATGTCATGCTGAATTCTGGGAATCAAGTTGGCTGCACGGGCGCGCGCCGCATGACATTACTCCTAATCTTTACAAGTTGGCTTAGAGGAAGCACCAGACTATCCGTGATGACTTGCAGAACAATAACTAGACAAGAGGATTGTGGAAGATGACCACGATACAGGAGATGGCTGAGCTGATCTCACTTTGGGGTATGCTGGAGCAGATCGAACTATCAGACCAGGAGGATTCAATTCGCTAGAGATGGACACCGGACGGCTGCTACTCAGCCAAATCAGCCTATAAAGTCCAATTCATTGGTTCGTATTGCACCTTTGACAACAAAGCAATTTGGTCGGTGAAGGTTGAGGATAAACATCGGTTCTTTGCTTGGTTGCTAATACAGTGCAAGATTCTCACGGCAGATAGGCTGAGTCCCGGAACTGGCCATGCAATCCGGTCTGTCAGCTCTGTGATCAAGAGTTGGAAACGGCAGAACACATGGTGTTGTGGTGTGCATATGCACAAGAGGTTTGGTTCCTTGTGTCTCAGTGGACAAAGGGACTCGTCAAGCTACCGACCAGAGGGATAGCGATGGAAGATTGGTGGAACCGATCATTGGCCGGACACCAAAAGAAAGCGAAGCAACAGTTGGCGTCTCTAATGATTTACACAGCTTGGAACATATGGAAGGAACGCAACAGGAGAATTTTCGACGTGGTCACGGCCTTGCCATCTCGTGTGCTGGCTCTGATCAAGGAAGAGATGGGATTACGACGCATGGCATGTGGGGGTGACGAGTGTTTTCCTAGTGATTAATGTTAGTTCTTCAAAGTGTATTGTGTTTCCCATTTATTTCTATAACAACAACTTGTAAGACTTTGCATTCTTCCCCCACTTATATGAATTAGTAGTTCTCCTGCTGGGTTTTTCAAAAAAAAATTGTTCTGTAGGCATAGCTGCAAGAGCTTGTTCATGTGCATTGAGGCCAGAGGTGACATAAGTCTGTAGTGCCGACGTGGATGCTTTTGTTGGTTTCTTTGTTGAAGGCTCTTTCGTCGACGTCGACGCTTTTGTTGGCTTCTTCTTCTTCCTATAATCTTGTGCATTCGTCGACCCCGGTACTTTGTCAATATAACTATTTGGTGACCCTCCTCGTCTCTTCTTCTGTAGGGACTTGTGCAGGGAGCTGTCATACTTTTCTCTTTTCTTTTTCCTTCATTTATATGAAAGCTCTAAGTTTCACCGGATCTACTTTCTTCTTTTCTTCGAGCTGCCTCTGTCTACCTTCTGTAGTTGTTTTCTGAAAAAACCCCTTTACTTGTTTTTGACACTCCGCCTCATTTTCATATTCTGTCATGTCGTATGGTAGCTTTCTTTTAACAGACTGCTTTTTCCCTTTCTTCGTCAGGGAATTCAGATTTGGCGGGGGCATAGACTTGGTAGATTGTGGTCGGGACCTCTTGGGAGCCTGCTTTGGGGAAGGTTGCTTTGGTGAAGGTTCCTTTGGTGGTGATTGATGACGAGGGAGGTCATCATCATTATCGCTCGCACCAGCAGAATTCGCAGGTTGTGGAGACGATGAGCGATCAGGACTCGATGACAATCTCGGCGACGACCCGAGAGATGGTGGCTGCTGCTCGGCAACACTCGCAGGGATCGGTGGTGACATGTTAGGTATTATGATGTAATGTTTGGGCCACAATACGATACCGTGAAGCGCATCCTGGAGTGTCCTTTCCCCGTCACCTCCTGGGATGTCTAGCTCTATGTCGTTAAATTGTGGGTCAGCAACCTCCTCCACACCAACTGAGGCGTAGCCAGGTGGAATCTGCATGTCGTGGCTTGTACGTCCTGGGAGATGTGCAAAAGCACTTCCGCACGCCACCTATATATATGTAAAGAAATGATGAAGTTATTAAATGTCTGAGACATGCATCAAAGGTTGAGATAATATATTGCATGTATTAATCATATTTATACCTTCAATATGATGTTGCCGAACGGCTTGTGCAGCTCACATGCGGTGCGCTGACAGAGTTCATCCACAGGGTATCGTTCGTTGTCCTCCACTTGAACATCTTCTTGGATTTCCCTTTGTTCTTCGAGACCTCTGTGGAAGCACAACTACTTGAACATCAGAGCATGGACAACAAATGAATCCCCTCGCATTCTTGTTCGTTTTCCCCACTTCAAGAAAAGCATGCATGCCGGTAATGTACTCCTTTGACCGTCTGTCGGCGTTGTACATCTATTGCTGGTTCATCTGCATCATATTAAGTGAAAAATATAACTGCAGCAGATTATTGAGTATTTAATATTCATGTTGATTCTACGATACTTCATTTTTTTAATTGTGCCATAACATTTAAGTATAAAAAATATACACTATCCCTAGGTCTCATTTTCTAATAACTAAAAAGATAAATTCTATTTTCTCTAATAATAAATAAATCTAGCTAAAAGTTAAATTTATTCTATGTCTCATTCTACGTAAAAAATAAAATTCTATTTTTTATATAAAAAAAATTCCTAGTAAAAATGAATGAAAGAAGATAATCACAACAAATGATAACTACTTGTTACTAAATCAAAAGTATACTAAAAACCTCATCTCTTAGCTTTTAAATCAAAATTTCCATTTTATCTTTCTCTAAATCATAAAACAAAATTTAATCACGGCAAATGAATGGAGGATGAAGAATAAAATCTTAGCAACACTTTGGAGGTGAGAAATCTCCATAAATTGATGAGGAAAAATTTGGGCAGCACCTCCCTGGGCTTGAGGCGCCATGGGAGAGGACCTAGCTTGAGCTCTCGGGTGAAGAATGGCTCGGGCAGGGAAGAAGGAAGAAGAAGCTGTCGATTTTATAGAGGCACGATCTTTTGTCACGGTTGGTAAAGAACCCGAGACAAAAGGGGTGCCTTTTGTCCCGGGTGGGAACACCACCCGGGACTAAAGGCCGGCACCAATCATTGCGGCCAGAGAGCCGTTGGAGGCTAGGTCTCTAGTCTCGGGTGGGTTTACCACCCGAGAACTAAATCATTGCCTGGAGGTAAGTCAATCACACCATGGGTGAAGTGTATGCCTGGAGAACGAGCCAAAGGTGGCCGGCCATCAAAAATGATTCCACGACCGTCTCCACAGCAACCTCCACGGCGACCACCGCGACCAGAATAACTTGCCATTGATTTCAAAAACTACTACAATCTCTGCAATATATATAAAACAATCCATTTGTATCAACTCTTATGGTACAAATTGTACTCCATCTCTACTTTAACTATTTTTAATTACTAATCCGGCTATACTTTAACAAAAAAATTTATTCACAATTTCTACAACATTTATATAAAACAAAAATTGTATTTACAATTTCTACAACATGTATACTAAAATTTATCCTATGTCTCATTCTACATAAAAAATTTATTCTATGTCTCATTTTACATAAATAAAATTTAAATTTTATATAAGAACAAAAAAAATCTTAGTAAAAATGAATGAAAGAAGATAATCACAACAAATGATAACTACTAGTTACTAAATCTAAAGTATATTAAAAACCTCATCTCTTAGCTCTTAAATCCAAATTTCTATTTTCTCTATCTCTAAATCATAAAACGAAATTTAATCACAACAAATGAATGGAGAGGATGAAGAATAAAACCTTAACAACACTTGGGAGGTGAGAAATCTCCACAAATTGATGAGAAAAAATTTGGGCAGCACCTCCCTAGGATTGAGGCACCATGGGAGAGGAGTTTGAGCTCTCGGGTGAATAATGACTCGGGCAGTGGAGAAGGAAGAAGGAGGTGACGATTTTATAGAGGCACGGTCTTTTGTCCCGGTTGGTAAAACAACTCAGTACTAAAGAGAACCCTTTTGTCTCGGGTGGTAAGACCACTCGAGACAAGAGCTTTTGTCCTGGGTGCTGTTAGCACCCGAGATAAAAGGGCACCACTTTTGTCTCGAATGGTAACACCACCCGAGACAAATGGTCGACGCCAATTATTATGTCGCAGTAGCCGTTGGAGGCCTCCCCTTTTGTCCCGGTTGGTAATACCAACTGAGACAAAAGGGGGGGCATTCGCAACCATTTCGGACCACGTCGTCCCAAAGTCTTTTGTCTCGACTCCAAAGTTGAATCGGGACAAATGACGTGAATCAAAGATCGTCTCTCCACCAGTGTTAAGTTTTTGAAGCTTGGGTTTTCTCCATCAAGCACGGTGTAGGCCACACACACAGTAGGCCAGAAAAAGGAAATTGGTGCAGTGTACTAGTGTAGCCTCTCCCCGGGTCGCATCGCACTAGTACTACTAGGCCTAGCTACGGTGGCGTGGTGGTAGAGTAGTACGGAGTACAAGCTATCTATAGGTGCGCCCGAGGTATGAACGATCTGTCGTAGAACAACTGGACTTCGTATAGATAGAAAGGAGGACTAGAAGTCCTAGTTCTTGTCCGGTTGCTTGTGGGCTCTTACCAAAACTCTAGACTTAGTTCGGAGTATATATATCAGAGGATTACCCCTATTGTATGACATCGATATACAGATAATAAAGAGAAGCTCCACCTATATTGTCTCCTGTCTACTTTGTACTTGTGCTTGTCATAAGAGACGCGAGAGGGGGAAGATCCAACCGTTGACGACGTGTTTCACAACACATTATCAGCATGACCGCTCTTCGTCGACTACGCCGGAGGAGTCGTCATCAAGCTCGACACCGGCTATCTTGCCATCGTCCTCGCTATCGACTACTTCGATGATGTTGACTACATCTACGTCGTTAGTGAATGGATCTGCACCAACTCGCCATCAAGCAGGCATGTCTACGACAATGCCTAATGCCCTATGTAACATCCCTGATGTTACTTCAGTTAAAGTACTTCAATTACTCATGATAATCAAGTTCAATTAGTCCCTCAGCATGTTTTGCTTGATTGTGCACACTTTTGCACTTAAACCCTTGGTCAAAATCCCAAATCATGGTCAAACCCCTAAGAGCTCTAGAAGGCTGAAATGGTTTTCTTGCGCGTTCTCCAAATTTGACTATAGAACTTCAAATTCTGCCAATATAAAAGTTCTTCGTTGTTTCCGGGAATAGATTTTTCATAATTGGCAGACATTCCAATTTTGAGTGCAAAGCCACTTAAATTTGTGTTGAAGCTGCTGCGCACAGTAAACCGGGGCCGAGAATTCCGGCATCTTCAACGCATTTTTCCCACAAATCTGTTGATCAAAACATATGCCGCCCTTTTTGAAAGTTGTAGGTCTATAGCTCCTCTACAACTGTTATTTTTGGAGATTTTTCACTTAGTTGACTCTTTTGAAAGTTATGAAATTTTGAAAAGGGTCACTGTGAAATAAACGGCGCCCTGCGTTGGTGCTCTCGCGAGCCCGTGCACGCCAGGGTGTCGCTGCGCCGCACCGGCCGCGTGTTGCGCGCCCGTCGCGCCGACGTACGGGCCGTCTCGGCTTCTCCGCTCGTGGGGCCAGGCCCAGCACGTTCGTCCCGGTCCCACGCCTTGAACATGCGTTATCCACCCGCGGACGACAAGTCCCGGCCGTCGCCACACGCCAAACCGCTCACGCGCCACCCGCAAAAGCCGCATGCATGCCGCGCCTGATGATGTCGCCGTGGCCGCGACCCCTCCCTAGGAAGCTTCTCCGTAACTCCACCTCTTTTACCCGGGCAAAGGCAGTAGCCGCATGCCTTCACCTTTTACCGAGGACGACGGCGCCGCCGGCCTCCAGTGTCGCCGCCGGCCTCCAGTGTCGCGGCCGCCCGTTCCCTGCTCCCAAGTAGTGTTGCGCCTCCTCTTTCTCTCCAAGCAAGCACACACCCTCCACTGCTCCTCCCTCAGCCCGCCAAGCCGTCGCTGGACCCCGGGCCGTGCCGCCACCGGCCTGCGGCGGTCGCAGCAGACACGCAGGGGGTACACCGCCGCCGGCGCCCGTCTGCTGCGTCTCAAGCCCTTGCACCACCCCAAATCGGCCCCGGCAGGTACCAATCAGCCCTAGGGCCGCTCACCGTCGAGCTCCGGCGATGGGACCGCCGCCGGGGAGCTCCTTCCGCTATCGGGGACCGATTCACTTTAATTTCAATCTTTCCAGGGTCTAATCCATAAACTGAGGGCATATGTGTGAATTCTGAACTTAAGCCGAGGGTCTCTCTGTAAATGTATTATTAGGGTTTTCTTAGCAACTTCAAAAATCCACTAAAAATCGTAGATAAATCAGAAAAATGCAAATCCAATTTTGTTGGGTTCCTGGTGAAGAAACCTACCTTTTCTAGAAAGCATATATAGGGTTTTTCTGGGTAGTTTTTGAATTAAAAATTCAAACTCAGTTTGAAGTGTTTTTAGTGTAGTTTAAAATATACACATGCTATGGAGTTGAATTTTGGATATGTTGCTCCTTATGGCATGTTCAGATTTGTAAAGAAAGTTGGCATGAGTTTGATATGTAGATTTTTAGTTATGATTTATGCAAGCTCTAGGCTAGTTTAATATTGTTGCTTTTTATAACCCCTTTAATAAACTTTTCTTTAAGCACACGTGCACCCTAGGGCTTTTCTTTGATGAGTAGTACCTCTGGTAGAGTGGGTATGATTTTAGGAAATTGTTTAATAGGTGTTTTGGATTTAATCTTGTGTTGGGTGATAAATTAATAACTCAATATAAATATAAGATCTATACTTGAACTTTGGCCAGAAACTTAGATTTGACCTAGAGGATGGCTATGAGAAAGTTGAGATCAAAAAGTTTAGTAAATCTTTTAATACGAATTAATGGTGATTAACTAGACTAAAATTTGTCTTTTTCGTATAAATTAATATATAAATGATCTTAAGCTAGATTTTGGTTTGTGAGCTTAAAATATGCATATGTTGCTATGTGCAAAAGGTTAGGCTCATTTGAGGTGTTTTTGATTTAATATGGATTTACGGTTGTAAGGCTTGTTTTAGTTAATTAAATAAAGAAATGGAAATTAAGGTGTTAAATTGTGAAAACATGTCATGTATCTGTTTTTGAATTTTCAACACACCCCTTGCTGTTTATAAAGTTATTTAATTTACTTATGTTTAAATATGTACACAGTCACCATCAAAGTTAACCTTTAATTAACATCTCACACCCTCACCTAATACATATGCATGTGTACGTGTAGATTTACCGAATGGTACATACACGCTGACCCAGGAGGGTGAAGGGGTAGTTGATAGTGAAGTGAACCAGCTTAGTGTGCAGCAAGACCTAGACCAAAGTCCAGAAGAGCCCAAGGCTAGTGCTAACATAGAAGAAGGCAAGCCCCGGATACATCTAACCCTTTTCCTAAACTCATACCTTTACTTTTCGTATTTATGTTATGATTTGTGCATTTAAGTTTCAGGAGTTGATTTGAAACCTAGATGCATGATCCTTAGGACTCCTATGCTCTTTTACTAGTATGTTAGGAATGCTAGTGCCATGCTTTAAGGACACGGTACAAGTCGAGTATTGACTCATTGCTCGCGAGATATAGGATGCTTATGTTGGAATCATAAGTTGGATAAATTGACTCGCTCATGTGGTAAGAGCAATGGGTTCGGTCTCGACCGAGTAGCATGGTGCTGGTCTAAGCTATTGAACGTACCAAGTGCTTGTCGGGAATGGGACCGGTAAGCCTAGTACCTAATGAACCAGTGCGGGAATTTTATTACTACTAATCTTGAGATGCGTCTCCCGGTTCGCTACTGGTAGTGCAAGTGTGATTCTGGACGTGCCATGTTTGGGCGTACCAGTAAACCTTGTACTTAGGACTGTATCATCTTTTCCTAATCTGGGGAATGACAGGAACCGCCTGGTTGGGGTAGACACTGCACTTGGTCTACCTTCTTCCGTGTATCTTGGGTTTACCTTGCAAGGATATAAATCGATCGATCGTCGGTCACTCGCCGTTATCTGAGTCGGCTTGACCACTGGCTACCCCATATTTATTTATGGAACATTTTGGATTAATATTATTGGATGATTAATCTTGTTTGTACAACCATGCTTGCTTAGCTAGGTGCTTACCTAGAATGGTTAACATACTAGAACTCGAGCTAAAATTTGAAAGTAAGGATCAACTCTTAGTCGCTTTTGGCAAAACAAACCCACCAGCCAAAAAGCCTTGCATGTCTAGTCTTATTTTAGTTTTGTCGGGTAAGTCTTGCTGAGTATTAGAATACTCAGCCTTGCTTTTTATGTTGTTTTCAGGTAACCCCATCTGGCCTGGTGCTATCCCAGATGGATGGGAGGTTGAATGGGAAAACGATGATGAGGAGTGATATGCATGGATGGCCTCCTGTGTGTATTATGCGTTTAGTTTAATTTCCGCTGTTTAAACTCTGAACCATGTTTACTTTTATGTACTGAAAAACCTGAATTGTAATATTAAGTACTTATGGACCTTTTATGTAATGTAATGTTGTACTCTGGTCCCGCCTTCGTGTGGGCTTAGCGCATAACCCGATCCTGTATAAGTGATTTACCGGTCATGACCCGGCAGAAGCGACAAAATACTTCTTTATTACTGCTTAATGGCCATGTGGACCGGCTTAGGCGATAATACGGAATTATTTTAGGCGGTTCTGTCACAGCTGGTACCAGAGCAAGATTATCCACCAGAGTAATTAAAATACCTTAACAAACCTGTTTTTGGAATAAAATTTGTCAAGATTAATAATCTTGCTAAGTGAGTAGGACGTTAAGGTTTAATCTAGTCTGAGAGGCCCTAGAGGGAATTTTTGGGTTATTTCAGGTGGCTAGTACTCTATGGTGTATTTAATCTAACTTCCAGCACATTTTATTCCTATCAAAACTTACTTTCTTGCACAACCATACTAGTTCATCACGTTTTGCCATACGTGGTGGTACCACAGGGAAGTCCTGTGAGGGACTAGTGGGACCTATTCCAATGGGTGCCACGTCGCGTCTGCGTCTCGTCACGTTTTGCCATACGTGATGGTGCCACGGGAAAGTCCGTTAGGGATGAGTGAGGCCTATTCTAATGGGCACTCACGTCGCATCAGAGTCTTAAATAGGACGCTGTCCATGCAGTGGCTTTACGCATGGATGCCGTTTCTATAGTGAACGGTAATGTATGTGGACACTTTCGTGAGTGCTGGCACGAAAGGTTCTGAATGTTCTGGGATTTTCTGCAGGTACACTAACCACGGTTGTTAGGTATGGTAATTAAGAAATGAGTAGTTTCCGACTAGCTATTATAGGGAGAGACGTATATGTATGCCTTGCCACCGGCACTAACTTCGTTTTAAGCATAAAAGCTTTGTGAGGAAGTTTAGGACACTATTTGCATCATGTAAAAGCTATCAAACCAAAACTGAACTTAAATCATGTGTTGCTTGGTCTCTATTTAATTTGTGTTTCTTAAGGACCAATCATGCTAGTTTGATGTTTTAATGAGGTGTTAAGCAAAGATTGTAACTAGATGCTGTCCAAATTTTTCTAAGGTTTATCTAGAAAATTTCTGGCTAGGTTCTCTTTAGGGAAATTGTTCATCACCTAGTTATGATTGCTCTTTCAATTTCTCATGATTTTAGGAAGAATAAAACTGAAGTTATGCCTAAAACTCTAAACTTAGGTCATGCTGAAATTCTGTCAAATTTCTGAGTTAAGCTGAAAACTTGAATTTTTACGCCTAGTTCCAAAAAGAATTTGACCAAGGAATCTATAACAAATATGCTCCATATATAGCTTACTTTGTGCTGTAAAAACCTCATGGTCATAGGGTTCTCAATTTTTGAGATATGATCTTTTTAGTGAAGCACTGTCCTGCTGAAATTTCTGGGCAATAGCACTCTAAAACTTGATCAGTTAGACCTTTTCTATTCTGAATTGGTTCGACCTTTGAATACCAAAAATGTGAGTTTTAACATCGTCGAGTTGCTCACAAAATTTCAGCATTTGTGCATGTGTTTACTAAGAGTTATCAAATTTTTAGTAAACCTCTGTTCTGCTGAATTCCTGAGGTGCATCGATCTGAATCATGCTTAGTTAGACCTTCTTCCCAGCAGTTTTATCTTGGCCTTTGAATACCAAAGTTGCTAGATATCTTCCTTTCAGTATCCTCGTAAAATTTTAGCACCCTGGCTTTGCTGTACCGAGAGTTGTGGACTTTTTCGTGACTCTCGGCCTGCTGAAAAACAGCAGGAACAGAACTCCGGTATGTGAATTTTTCAGGCATGAGGATCTCAGCTTTTGGTCTCAAGTTAAACACCAATGTGATAGCTTGTGAACCTACGCTCTTGCAGATCGAAGTTGAGCAAGGTTCGATTTTTGAGCTGAAAGTTATTAACTTATTGTTTCAGAGTAACGGTAATTGAATTCTTGGGCATTATTGACCTCCCAACCTTGAAATCTTCCTTCTTAACCTTGCTTATCAAGTTTTGAGTAAATGATAACTTTAACACAAAGTGTCAACATCTTCTTGTCTACATAATGAGCATAACCATATCCTTATCAAGTCAACTAGAATTCCGTTGTACTCTTTTTGTTGCTTCTATACACTTTCACTAGTTTATAAGCAATTCCTCAATTTCCTTTGTCCAGGAAATGTCGATCACCCAAATTTTTTGGCATTGATGTCTCTACGCTTACCACTCTCACTTTTCTGTCCTTGACCATGAAATCCTTGTGCTTGCTCGCAAACAATAAAAACCTGGTTATAAAGCATCAACACCGGTTGGTAAGCACGTGAGCATCATCACCGCATGCATATCTTACAACCTTAATGACATAAATCATGAGCATGGAAAATGCATTGCACTACATGTGCATTTGGGACATTGGATGAACTAACATGCATATGTCCTGACGGTTTTCCACCTTTCTACTCTATCGCCCTTTTTGCTGGTGATGTTGTTGTTCCATAAACGAAGGTGTCGTGACGGAACCTAGGGTATCATGTGTGCTGCAGCCATGTGATTACCACCAGGAGCGCGCTAGGTATCTTGGTTTTTGAGAATGCGACTCACCGCACCTATTACTTCTCAACTCTATGTTTATCCTCTCTACCTTGACTAACCTCATGGGTGAAGCAAGTCATGCTGACATTGCATCATAAGCACCATACCTCATAAGCATATGCATCACTCGTTCATCAGCATATGCATCATCATGCGTGCACTACATCAAGCACATATCCTGTGCAACTCTCACTATGCATCATGACATATGCACCATAAGTTCATATGCATAAACATCATATGCTCATATACATGTACATCATACCCATGCACTCATCATTGAGCATCATCATGTGCACCATCCCATGGTTGCACCAATCATTTATATGCATTGACATTGCAATCCTACATCGTCGGTGCATCATTTCTAAAATATAAAACCATTGCACCTTTAATAACAGGAAGGATATCACACTAAATCACTAACTCAATAAGCTATGAGCAAGTTTGTTTTGAAATTTTTGGCCTCCCTGTGCCATTTTCCTATCTTCCATTTTTGCTACTCATGAGAAACTTGTTGCTAATTGCTCTCTAAAATTTTGGTTTCCTTAAATATTCTTTTAAATTAACTTTCAACTCCTTGAGTTACCACCACACTTCTGGTTACTCTCAGAAGGAAATTATTGAATTCTTAAGAGAACCACCCTTGCAGAACGTGTTTATTGACGATCCTTTAGTTAAGGAAATCCTTATGAAATCCCCGGATCGAGTTCTCTGACCTCCCGATCTATTGCTACGATTCCTTATTAATTGTTTCTGTACTTGGATTTTTGTTCTCTTAAGGAAATTGATCGGATCCTCATAAAATTTCAGGGCAATGAACTCCAATAGAGGAGGTCTGGTCAATCCTCAACCCAAAGAAATGTCCCCATCCTTTCCACCACCATAGTATGTGGTGGATATCTTTGCCAACACCATGGAAATTTTGGAGGGCCAAAATTTGGTGTTAAGCCAACTAGTGCAAAATGTCATCCATAATCGTTATCAAGGGCTATCGCAAACTAGTCTATCCGATAGTCTCTCCCAAGCAATATCGGAATCTATTATGGAGCAAGTCTATCTATTCAATCTATTGATGAATCATGAAGCTCAAAATCAACAGAACCAAGATTCCAACCAACAATTTCTAAATTCACTCCTATCATCATCACGACTTCCTATGGACCTTAGGGAGGAAGAAAGAAGAAGTAAGAGTCACAAGCGAGTTTTGCCTGAGGTGGATTTAAGTGGGTGGAAAATCACCTCCACCGAATTTCCTTCACATGCTAAAAAGCAGAGCAACAATGCTGGTATGACAACACATGATCACGGTGCACGCCTTTGCTACAATTGTAAACAGCCTGGGCATTTTGTCAAGAAGTGTCAGAAACCTCCGCAGGACAAGACTAATCGAATTAAGAAGAAAAGACGCAAGAGACTTCGCACCCAAGCTCAGAAGAGAATGCTCAAAGTCACGACTACAATGAATCCGTCAAAAAGAGACAACGATGGGTACATCTTATATCCGACACCACTTCTCCCCTACCTTGTCTCCTCTAATCTTGTTATCGAATCTCGGGACGAGATTCCTTTTAAGGGGGGTAGTTTGTAACATCCCTGATGTTACTTCAGTTAAAGTACTTCAATTACTCATGATAATCAAGTTTAATTAGTCCCTCAGCATGTTTTGCTTGATTGTGCACACTTTTGCACTTAAACCCTTGGTCAAAATCCCAAATCATGGTCAAACCCCTAAGAGCTCAAGAAGGTTGAAATGGTTTTCTTGCGCGTTCTCCAAATTTCACTATAGAACTTCAAATTCTGCCAATATAAAAGTTCTTCGTTGTTTTCAGGAACACATTTTTCATAATTGGCGGACATTCCAATTTTGAGTGCAAAGCCGCTTAAATTTGTGTTGAAGCTGCTGCGCACAGTAAACCGGGGCCGAGAATTCTGGCATCTTCAACGCATTTTTCCCACAAATCCGTTGATCAAAACATATGCCGCCCTTTTTGAAAGTTGTAGGTCTATAGCTCCTCTACAACTGTTATTTTTGGAGATTTTTCACTTAGTTGACGCTTTTGAACGTTATGAAATTTTGAAAAGGGTCACTGTGAAATAAACGACGCCCTGCGTTGGTGCTCTCGCGAGCCCGCGCACGCCAGGATGTCGCTGCGCCGCACCGGCCGTGTGTCGCGCGCCCGTCGCGCCGACGTACAGGCCGTCTCGGCTTCTCCGCTCGTGGGGCCAGGCCCAGCACGTTCGTCCCGGTCCCACGCCTTGAACATGCGTCATCCACCCGTGGACGACAAGTCCCGACCGTCGCCACACGCCAGACCGCTCACGCGCCACCCGCACAGGCCGCATGCATGCCGCGCCTGATGATGTCGCCGTGGCCGCGACCCCTCCCTAGGAAGCTTCTCCGTAACTCCACCTCTTTTACCCGGGCAAAGGCAGTAGCCGCGTGCCTTCACCTTTTACCGAGGACGACGGCGCCGCCGGCCTCCAGTGTCGCCGCCGGCCTCCAGTGTCGCGGCCGCCCGTTCCCTGCTCCCAAGTAGTGCTGCGCCTCCTCTTTCTCTCCAAGCAAGCACACACCCTCCACTGCTCCTCCCTCAGCCCGCTAAGCCGTCGCTGGACCCCGGGCCGCGCCGCCACCGGCCTGCGGCGGTCGCAGCGGACACGCAGGGGGTACCCTGCCGCCGGCGCTCGTCTGCTCCGTCTCAAGCCCTTGCACCACCCCAAATCGGCCCCGGCAGGTACCAATCAGCCCTAGGGCCGCTCACCGTCGAGCTCCGGCGATGGGACCGCCGCCGGCGAGCTCCTTCCACTGTCGGGGACCGATTCACTTTAATTTCAATCTTTCCAGGGTCTGATCCATAAACCGAGGGCATATGTGTGAATTCTGAACTTAAGCCGAGGGTCTCTCTGTAAATGTATTATTAGGGTTTTCTCTGCAACTTCAAAAATCTACTAAAAATCGTAGAAAAATCAGAAAAATGCAAATCTAATTTTGTTGGGTTCCTGGTGAAGAAACCTACCTTTTCTAGAAAGCATGTATAGGGTTTTTCTGTGTAGTTTTTGAATTAAAAATTGAAACTCAGTTTGATGTGTTTTTAGTGTAGTTTAAAATATACACATGCTATGGAGTTTAATTTTGGATATGTTGCTCTTTATAGCATGTCTAGATTTGTGACCAAAGTTGGCATGAGTTTGATGTGTAGATTTTTAGTTATGATTTATACAAGCTCTAGGCTAGTATAATTTTGATGCTTTTTATAACCCCTTTAATAAACTTTTCTTTAAGCACAAGTGCACCCTAGGGCTTTGCTTTGATGAGTAGTACCTCTTGTAGAGTTGGTATGATTTTAGGAAATTGTTTAATAAATAGGTGTTTTGGATTTAATCTTGTGTAGGGTGATAAATTAATAACTCAATATATAAACAAGATCTATACTTGAGCTTTGGCCAGAAACTTAGTTTTGACCTAGAGGATGGCTAGGAGAAAGTTGAGATCAAAAAGTTTAGTAAATATTTTTATATGAATTAATGGTGATTTACTAGGCTAAAATTTGTCTTTTTCGTATAAGTTAATATATAAATGATCTTAAGCTAGATTTTGGTTTGTGAGCTTAAAATATGCATATGTTGCTATGTGCAAAAGGTTAGGCTCATTTGAGGTGTTTTTGATTTAATATGGATTTACGGTTGTAAGGCTTGTTTTAGTTAATTAAATAAAGAAATGGAAATTAAGGTGTTAAATTGTGAAAACATGTCATGTCTCTGTTTTTGAATTTTCAACACACCCCTTGCTATTTATAAAGTTATTTAATTTACTTATGTTTAAATATGTACACAGTCACCATCAAAGTTAACTTTTAATTAACCTCTCACACCCTCACCTAATACATATGCATGTGTACGTGTAGATTTACCGAATGGTACATACACGCTGACCCAGGAGGGTGAAGGGGCAGTTGATAGTGAAGTGAACCAGCTTAGTGTGCAGCAAGACCTGGACCAAAGTCCAGAAGAGCCCAAGGCTAGTGCTAACATAGAAGAAGGCAAGCCCCGGATACATCTAACCCTTTTCCTAAACTCATACCTTTACTTTTCGTATTTATGTTATGATTTGTGCATTTAAGTTTCAGGAGTTGATTTGAAACCTAGATGCATGATCCTTAGGACCCCTATGCTCTTTTACTAGTATATTAGGAACGCTAGTACCATGCTTTAAGGACACGGTACAAGTCGAGTAATGACTCATTGCTCGCGAGATATAGGATGCTTATGTTGGAATCATAAGTTGGATAAATTGACTCGCTCATGTGGTAAGAGCAATGGGTTCGGTCTCGACCGAGTAGCATGGTGCTGGTCTAAGCTATTGAACGTACCAAGTGCTTGTCGGGAATGAGACCGGTAAGCCTAGTATCTAATGAACCAGTGCGGGAATTTTATTGTTACTAATCTTGAGATGTGTCTCCCGGTTCGCTACCGGTAGTGCAAGTGTGATTCTAGACGTGCCATGTTTGGGCGTACTAGTAAACCTTGTACTTAGGACTGTATCATCTTTTCCTAATCTGGGGAATGACGGGAACCGCCTGGTTGGGGTAGACACTGCACTTTGTCTACCTTCTTCCGTGTATCTTGGGTTTACTTTGCAAGGATATAAATCGATCGGTCGTCGGTCACTCGCCGTTATCTGAGTCGGCTTGACCACTAGCTACCCCATGTTTATTTATGAAACATTTCGGATTAATATTGTTGGATGATTAATCTTGTTTGTACATCCATGCTTGCTTAGCTAGGTGCTTACCTAGAATGGTTAACATACTAGAACTCGAGCTAAAATTTGAAAGTAAGGATCAACTCTTAGTCGCTTTTGGCAAAACAAACCCACCAGCCAAAAAGCCTTGCATGTCTAGTCTTATTTTAGTTTTGTCGGGCAAGTCTTGCTGAGTATTAGAATACTTAGCCTTGCTTTTTATGTTGTTTTCAGGTAACCCCATCTGGCCTGGTGCTATCCCAAATGGATGGGAGGTTGAATGGGAAAACGATGATGAGGAGTGATATGCATGGATGGCCTCCTGTGTGTATCATGCGTTTAGTTTAATTTTCGCTGTTTAAACTCTGAACCATGTTTACTTTTATGTACTGAAAAACCTGAATTGTAATATTAAGTACTTATGGACCTTTTATGTAATGTAATGTTGTACTCTGGTCCCGCCTTCGTGTGGGCTTAGCGCATAACCCGATTCTGTATAAGTGATTTACCGGGCATGACCCGACAGAGGCGACAAAATACTTTTTTATTATTACTTAATGACCATGTGGACCGGCTTAGGCGATAATACGGAATTATTTTGGGCGGTTCTGTCACACCCTACGCGGTATGTATCTACTGATAATTGTCCTACGCGGTAAGTGGAGTAGATCAATTGGCATCAAACAGTGCAAGGTATGAATTGTTTGAACAACAAGTAGTGGATTAGTTTTCTTCTAAACTGCTACAGTACGGAACTTGAAGTCCGACACGGTCTCCAACTCTAGTAGAGAAGACGCATTTATTTTGTCCAAGTAATCCTGCTGATTATAAAAACTAGATGTATTCTTGTTTCAATCTGCTATGCTTCAATTCCATGAACTTGACTATTTACTTTTGCCCCTAAGCAAATTAACTTGGTTACTGAATGGTTATACTATTCTATGCACCTGATCATTATATGCGGAAGCATAAAAATTGATCATCAGTTTACTAGTGCTAGCAGCGCTGGCCTATACGGTCGTCCACCAGCAACCCCGCCGGCTGCTGAACATCATACGGCCCTGATGGCCACCAAATCAAGGTGCATACGCATGAATGCATGTACATACCAGAAGTTCTCGTATGGAAGTACAACCAAACAAAACTGAGTCTAATTAGGACTACATGTATGGTTTGTTCGGAAAAAAGTATTACATGTATGGATCAAGTGTTAAGCTAGCAATTGGACAACACCAGAGCATTATTTTTCTGACATTTGCATGATCGATTGCCTGCAAGCGATCAGCTCCACGACTCGTAGTCGTGCGCCACCAATCTGTTACTCACCAGCACGTGATAGGACACCCGACCTGCTACTGCCGCTTGATAATCATGCATGTAGTCACGCACTGGAACGCGTCGTCGCAGCACTACGTGTGTATCCGTTAGTTGCTATGTCTATAACGGCCTGAAGCTAGATCTTGCTCGCTAATCTGTGTTTCATACGAGCCCCCCTTAGCCTCGTACGGAGATCAATTTACTTCCCGAAGTCGAACTCGTTGCCCGAAGATCGAGTCTTGTACGAAACTAATAAGTTTCTCGCCTGAAGTCGATCTTGCCCGCAAGCTAAACCTGTTGCCTGCAGTCACCTGAGATGAACTAGCTGCATGCCTGAAGCTCCGTCGCTTGAAGCCGCATCACCTCCGACACCGCTCACTCGCCCGCAAACCATGAAGGGTTCGCAGAAAGCATAATAAACAGAAAAAAGATGGTTCATGGGTAATTTGTGGAAAACTTCATGAATTTCAGAAAAATTCAAACGTAGTTCTATATACTTGCAGTGTACACCATGTTTTTTAGTGCAATTAAGCAAATTGATATTTGCAGAATTTATTTACAGCTTTTATGGTAAGGTTGTTTTTTTTGCGTTGTAAATAATTATCTTTAATCATAGAAAATGGTTTTTGATTTATGACCTCTCTCATTCTTGAAGAACCTTAGACATATTACCCCAGAGAGTGTCATATTTTTTAGCAAATGTGTGAATGGGTAAATATTTTTGCTAAGAATATTCTGGGAAATTATTTAAGTGATCTATTGAATGGATTAACCAACTTTAATTAATTTTGCACTTGTTTTTATGCATGTAAACACATGAAGTGTGCTTGTAGCAATTACATGAATAATGTAGGATATGACATGAAGTCCATTATTTCTCGAAGAAATATAATATTGGTTTTAGCCTAGCACCATGTAATTTCTAGAAGAAATGCTATAACTCTGAAAGTTATTTTAGCCAACTTCCCAACATGACATTTTGAATTTACAATAGCAACAAATTCTTAAGAAGTATGTCAACTGTTTGAGTTCATACATAACATGAAGTTATGCAGAAATAATATCTTTTCTTGAAGAATCATATTGCTTTGCCACATAGGTATCTTTGCAATTCGAGAAGAATATGAAAAAAAACTCAATATAGAAAATACTTATGCAATCAAGAGTTGTGTAAACCGTAGAAGTGGAAGGAACATAGTCTATATTTTAGAAGTGTTGTTGGGCTCAGGGGAGATGCATTGAGATCGTGAAGTCTCATACTCACCCAAAACCATAGTGGATAGAATTTCCTATGTAAGTTGCATTATTAAGTAATATTCCTGGAGAATTTGGTTATACTCATGAAGAGTAAGCATTTGTCTTTTGCGTTAAGACCATAAGTTTAGCATTAGCTTAGGAATCTTTCCCAAAATAAAAGGGCAAATTGAACAAATTGGTGTTTCTTACCTCCGTATAAGTTTTTCTCACCTTATCTTGATGCCCACTTGCTTGCAGCAATTTTTACCTGTAGTAATCATTTTAATCTCATGGAATATACATAAAAGAATTACAAACTAAATATTGTAAATAATTGCTTTAAATTGCATATTTGATAATCATTTGAAAGTATTTTCCCACTAAAGTCTCAAGTAAACCATGATGGTTGTAGTTATTGTGCATTACTACCATGCAGGTAGAATAGAAACTGAATTTCTATGAAGCGCACTAATTGGTTACATACATGCTTTTAAATTGAACTTGGAAGATTCAATTTAGCGATGAAATTGTACATTACTCAATCATGTACTGAATACATGAGCCCTCTAATAACTTGAAGTTTATTCTACCCAAACCACATTGGTGTACACTGAATAGTACATCTAAATGGATTTCATACCATATCCTATTTATACTAGCAGTATAATTTAATTCTATGAAATATTTGAAGTAATTCATAGATCATGCTTGAAGCATAGGATCACCTAAAATAGCAATTATGGTATGAAAAGGGAAAGAAATTGGGGCTAGAGACATGAAGAATGTGGATAAAATTGAAAATTCTAATGGGCATTTTCCTAATCATGTAAGATTTTTGGTTTAGAGCCTCATTCTGTTAGATTGATGGACAATCAACATGCCGGTGTCCTGTAGCCATAGTCATTGTAATGATTAAGCATGTAGCTCTGTGTAACTTTTTAATCCTAATATTACTTTGTCGCTCTGAATGACAAGGTTAATAATTATTCCACACTAATGTGAGGACATACATGTCACTACATAAATCAGAAGTCTCTGTATGGACATCAAATCAAAATTTCGCTTAAGCATTGGCTTGTAGTCATTATGTTTTCCTATCATTGCACTAATCTGCATGTTGTGCTCATTCAAAACTTCTCCTGTTGAGAAGTAGTTCCCATTCTGATAGGATGGTCAGGAAGCCATCATATCAATCTATCGATCAGCTAGCATGCCGAGAAATCAGTATATTATATACATATGTGCAAAATGACTAGTAGTCATTAACTGATCTTTAGTTATGAAGGGTAAGATCAGGGGGAGCGAATTGATCTAGAATAGATCTGATAGGAAATTTATATGATTATAAATTGGTTTGCCTGATTAGAATGGGCTTGCGAAAAAAGATGATGAAACGAAATGGACATGTTAGTCCATAGTGTGGAAATAATTTTGAATTATGGATTCAAAAGCAAATTGAGAAATCCTGAATGTAAAAGCAATTAATTTTTCCAGAAGATTTTCCATGTAGATTATATTTTGCATAAATTTTTAAACTTGAAGTTTAATTATCAAATTTACTTGAAGTAAATGGTATGAGTATTTAGATGAAAAGTTTGGGCTAAATAAATAAAGAAGCTAGATAAACATAATAGTTTTGTAGACTTAATGAAATCTAGCTCACTGCATAACAAATAACCCCTAAAAGTTCAAAAACAAAGTGTGTATAATTTTATTTCACCATATTAGCATACAAATGAGCATCAACTTGAAGTTGAAGAAATATGGAACTGAATTTCCATTACATTAAGCTCATGGGGATATCATTAGAAGTATCCTATTTATGAAGATCTAATACTCACATTAGGGGGAGAGAAAACCCATATGAAAATGTCTTGTATTGAATGAAATAATAATCTTCATAATATTCCTGGAAGCTTGAAGCGGGAATAGAAATACGCAATCAGTCATCTTCGCACGAAGCGAAGCATAATGCTAGTGAATTAAAATGTGAGGAAGCCTATGAATGGCACCACCTGACATGGAAAATACACTTGAAGTGAAATTTTATGAAGGATTTTATCCCAGTGAGAATGTGCACATAATGAATACTCGCATATGGGAATTTGGAATGAGGAGATACAACCTGAAGTTATTAACCAGAATTAAGTTTACTTGTAGCAAACAGAATGCTATGTATGGTATATCCCAGGTATTTAATAATATACTCACCATGGCAAATGACTTCATCATTAATTTACAATCTACGGGGATGCCTGTTGGTTTTGGATTAAATGAACTTGTCAAACAATTTATTGAAATCTCCATAGAATTCTGGAAAGAAGACCATTATGGTCGAATGCCTCACAAACTAAGAAATGGTCATCTTGAAGATGAATGCCTAACACTATAAAGCGCGCTCAGTATTTTGTGTTGGGATAGCAGATACTAGTTGACTATATCATAGTCTTGTCTCGAAGATAAAGTCCATGGCAGAGTTGCATGAAGCAATAATGTTGGGTCAAATTGAAGAATGCAATTGAGGTTGAACCATGTAGAAATATTTGAAATTGGAAGTTCAAATTGGATGAATCATTATGAAATAATGACATGGTGAAATACAATGGTTCATAAGTCTTTCAAAAGGCTAGTAAACTCCCAGTATGTATGAATCAATATTCTACTACTTATCTGGTATATGAGAATAATACACTGAAATATATATTATGCAGTTAATTGATGGATTTTGAAAATCCATAAGAGATGATTCTTGAAGGATTCATCATTCCTCGAAGGAATAAAAGATGAAAATAATAGAAAGTAAATCTCATACTAAGTAATAAGTGTCTAAGGTTGATAATATTCCTGAATGAATATTAATAGTCTCTAGAAGAGCAATTCCTCGAAGGATATGAAGTCATAAAGTGACTTATTATGAATAACACGTTCAAATAAAAGAGTTTATTGAAGAGCTCAAATTAACAAGTAAATCACTTCTCTCTTGCATGAGAGAATTTCTCATAGAAGAGAAACACTATTCTTGAAGAAATAGAAAATCCTTGAAGGATATAGTCAATGAAGGACTAATCAGTTAATTTCTGAGTGAACACCAATAATCCTGAAGATATAAATGAAAATTCATACAGACCCAAGTGATTGAATTAAGAATGAGGTGAGAATTCGTATGGTCCTGAATGAGCCATACAAGCACCAGTAAGTGCATACGCAATCAACCAGTATTGATAGTATGTATCCTCACATACCATAGAAGGTATATTGGTGATTGGCAATTTGAATTATCCCCTCAAATGCCAACTGAAGACTGGCTATCCAAAGTGGAAGTATGAAACAAGCCAACTTTAGAAGATGTACTTAATAGATCATTGGCACTAACTCAGAATCCACTTAGATGCTATTAATCAAACATTGAAGTTTGACATTTAATATCTAGAAGATATGAAATTTAGCAAATTGTTATTCCCAAATTCCTCTGAAAGGATAAAATTTTCTTTTTTGTTGCACAATTAAATTATGTGGTTACTAATGCTTGAAGCATTGCTCTTTATATAATCCCGAAGAATTGTAAATTAAATCTTTGAATGACTAATGCACATTTAAGAAGAATGTGACTCAGACATTTTGAACACTGAAGTTAAAGGATGTCATTATGAGGGAGAGCATGTGTTTAATCATATTTAGATCTGAAATCTTTTAAGTTGTGCCTAAAAGGAATCAACTTGATGATTAATTATTGAATTTACCATGAAGGTATACCACTCGTTTATTTAGATCATGTAGACCTTCGTTGCAAGAATCGTGAAGTTCATGCATAAATCTCGAAGATTGATGACTATTCATGAAGAATAGTAACTATACAATATTGTGTAACCAAGAAGGTTTTATGGTGTACTCTTTTTCCCTTCGTGAGTTTTTACTTGAACGTTTCTCACATAAGGTTTTTGACGAGGCAACACGTGCAGTACAAAATACGGTTGATATGTACTCTTTTCTCCAAGAACCGTTTTTTCCCGCTAGGTTTTTTTGGATGGAGTTTTTGATGAGGCATATGCATTCGCGGTAATCGCCCAAGGGGGAGTGTTGTAGAACAACCGGACTTTGTATAGATAGAAAGGAGGACTAGAAGTCCTAGTCCTTGTCCGGTTGCTTGTGGGCTCTTACCAAAACTCTAGACTTAGTTCGGAGTATATATATCAGAGGATTACCCCTATTGTATGAGATCGATATACAAATAATAAAGAGAAGCCCACCTATATTGTCTCCTGTCTACTTTGTACTTGTACTTGTGCTTGTCATAAGAGACGTGAGAGGGAGAAGATCCAACCGTTGACGACGTGTTTCACAACATGATCATCATGATGCTGGTGCGAATCTGTGATCCGCGAGCAGCATTCCGAGTACATGCATGCCCCAGCAGGTATCTGTACCTCCACGTACCTACATTGCTTGGCAGAAAAAATGTGGCAGTGGCCGACCCAACCTGCACTACTGGTCGATGACTCGCCCCAGCGTATGAGAATACGATCGATCACACACCAGACACCATTACGGTAGAATATCAGTTACGACTCGCAGCAACACTGTAATCAGGATCGGGACAACTTATCGATCTGACATAGGGATCAGTAGTTAACAAACACTGGGACTCTCACCACCGGGAGGAAGAACAGCTCTGTCTGGACCAAGTGATTTTTGTGCTGCGCCACCGGCCCTCTTCGCCCGCTGGACCCCTCACCGTCGATCTTGGCCTCTTGGCGTCCTGCCTGCCCGGTGCCCACCAGAGCGCAGGCACAACGTACAAGCTTCTTTTGACCAAAAGCCAAGGCAAAAGGCTTCATCAGCGATCAGGATGGGGGAATGGATCCATTGACTATGTTGAGTTCATCACTGCCACAATGCATAGACAATAGGTTGGCAACTTGATGGAGCCGCAACATCCCCACCCTCCCCCTCCCCCGCCGCCGCCACCACCACCCTTGCCGGCGACAACCCCCGAACCTCTCCCCAGCTCCAACCCCAAACCCCACCCTCACGGCACAGATAACCCAGCTCTTCAGCCCTCGACTCTACCTCCTCATGGGGGCGCCGAAGTCACGATCTAGATCTAGATCTGGCTCTCCTGTTCCTCGACACGACGACGCGATGAAAGATGCTCATCGACAAGACGACTCGCTCAAAGCTGCTGCTACTCCAGATGATACTACCCAGGTGGCAAGGATTCCCGACGCTCGACGGTGAAGGAGGTTCACGAGAAGGAGAAGGAAGTGCAGCCCAAGACATTCAAAGATCCTCTGCTTCAACCAAGGATGTTCAAGCCCCGCTTTCCGCCGGGATCTCAGCAAGGAGGTCCAGCTTGGTATAATGAAGAAAGCATGGTGAGGCAGAGGTGTGCTGCCCCCCAAGCCCGTACCTGCCATGGTCCGCCGAGAACTTATGAGGCCTCCTGGCTGCAGTACCTCAGAGTAAAGGAGAGAAGTAATTGCTTCAACTACTTCTCCGCGGGACACTGCATTGCCTCCTGTCGCGACCCACCCCGGTGCCTCCTCTGCCCACGATCTGGGCACAAGGCGCTTTCTGCTCTACCGCTTGCCACTCCTCCTCGTCTGCTGCTTGCACATCCGCCACTCCCCACGCTTCTCTCACACACCCGCCCGCCTCCACCATCCCGCCTGGTGCAGCTGGCCTCCACGCTTCAGCTGCCGCTGCTGCTCCCCACGCTAAAGCTGCCCCCCAAGATGCCCCCGTCGCCGACACCTAAGGTGTTCCCACCGCTGCTGCAACTCCAAGGCAGGCTCAAGCCATGGAAGAAGATGGTTGTGTGCTTTTCACCAGGATCCCGGGGGCGCTGGGGCAGCGTCCCGCGCACATCCGGGCAGCGGCCCAGATCTGAGGAGATCCGCAGTGAGGAGCGCTCCCTGGAGACTCTTGCATTGCTTGCTGTCCAGCGGGATGCGAGGGTGCATCTCGACACTGCCCTTATCAAGCGGGAGGCGGCGCATCAGTTCCAGATCCCATCTTCCGAGCTGCGTGTGTCCCGACTGTCTGGTGGTTCGTTCCTGCTTTAGTTCCCCACGCAGCACTAGCGCAACGCTACTCGCCGCCTTGGCGGACTGCAGGCTTGACATGTCGGCCTGCAGCTCCTTCCTTGGACTCGTTAGGTAGGCGCCTTGGCTGAGCTCTCGAAGTACAAGTTCTGGGTCCGCCTGTGCATTGAGGGAATGCCCAGCCATGCTCGCCATGATGCAACCATTGCCTCCCTGTTCCTGTCTGCATCCTTCATTGATGAGAAAGTTTGCGATATGGAGAAGCCTGAGGAAGAGGAATGTCTCTGGCTTTGGCTCTGGACCAATGACCCTGATGAGATTGCTTTGGGGAGAATACTGGACATTGAGGAACCTATTGCTCTACCACCATAAGATTTTGCTGAGAACTTATTCCAGTTCGAGCAGGAAGGGGCCTCCTACCCCTTGGTTGCGAAGAGATGTGACTCAGCTCTAGCTCTGGGATATGATGTTCTGATCCATGTTGATAGAGTGCTCGATTTCACGCCACTGTCGGATAGTACCCCCCCCTACACCGCATAATTGACAACCCGATTAGCGGCCAGCCAGACGAGGAGATGGAGGAGGAGTGGCCCAAGAGCCATTCATTTATGTGGAGGCTGGGAATGTCAGATGGTGTTGGCCGTCGCCCGCCGGAAAGGCACATTTCGGCCCTTGACAGACTCGGCAGAAGGGATAGGTCGCCGCCACGAGGAGGTGGGGGTCCTGGCGGATTTATGCAGGTCCCGCCTTCAGGACCCCATGATTTGCCATTTCTATGCCAAGGAGGTGGAGGAGGACAAGGAAACTACTATCACGGTTCCGGCAGTGCCCAAGAAGGTAATTGGCAATACCGAAACCAACAAAGGAAGGCACAACATGCACCGGCCAGATCTGCCGTCTGGAAGCCCAAGCAAAAGGCGTCAACCTGTCATTGGGAATGGCAGGCGAGGAACCGGGAAGGAGAAGAAAGGAAACGAGAGGTACCTGTGTTGGATGAGAGGGCAGTGAACCCAATGGAAGAAGAAGCGGAGCTACTCGCTCAGTTCATGCAGAACCAGTCCGCACGGCCGTAGTGCTCGGTGGAGCCAACTGCGGCCATGGCGGGCTTGGCTATCCTACCAGATGAGCCGACAATCAACAATAAGGAGCCCCAGGCCGTCTCAGATTCCCCTCAGTACTAGTTCAGTCCGATTCAGGTGGATGAAGATGATGTTGAAGACGTTCAGGATGAGCAGGACGACGCAACCCGACAGCCTGATGTCCTGCTGAATGACACTCAGATGGAAGACTATTCTGCTAATCTTGTTCAAGCATTTATGGGTGAAAAAGTTGAGTCATACAAGCGCCCTGATATGCTGCATCATGCTGGCTCCTTTGACCTGAACCTGATGTGCCCTCAGGAAGCTGATGCTAATGTTGAGGAATGCGACAGGGAGCTGCCTCGCCAGCAACCACAGGCAAGAGACATACTTGGGGATGCGGAGTCCCGGATTAACAAGGAACTGACGGAAACTCACTGCAACAAAAATGGTGGTAGGGCCATGCTTCGGTTTGTTGTCCCTCTGAAGAAGGCGTTACTGTGTAATCCGAGTAGCAGGCCGTGGGCAACAACTGGGAAGAAAACCTCCATCGTCGACACCACAGTCACAAGCAAGGCGGACAGAAGGAAACAATCTAAGCCCAGCTGCCTGCACTCATCCCTCGATGATCAAGCCACCTCTCTTTTGCTGACGACCTGTGGCATTGCAGGGGAGGGGCAACAGCATGGGGAGGCAGCACAACAGCTGCTGGGTGAACATTTTGTGGTACCGCTGAACCTGCACCTGATTGAGAAGGCTAGGGAGAATTTTGGGATTCAGGAGGTGGGGGCGTTGATGCTCTCAGGGCCTTAGTTGGAGATGTTGTTGCTGATGAGGATTGAACCGCAGTTCAGGTTGCGGGGCGGGGGCTCTGTCCAGATCCAGTGTATCTTAGTTTCTGCAATGTTTAGCACCTCTTATTTCTGTTGTTTGTGTACTCTGTTGCTACTTGAGTTGTCTGGAACAAGACCTTTGGTGGGTTGGCTGGTTGGCAAGTGGTGGGTTTCTGGGAAAGATGGAAGGAGGTGGTGTGCTATGTGCTGTGTGTCTCTACCTGCACTTTGCCTGTGTGTGCTTATTTTTTTCCAATGATTGATCAAAACTGCAAAAATTTTAATTGGAATGTGAGAGGATTGAATAATGCAGCAAGAAGAAAGGTGGTCAGAGATATGGTTGGGGAATGCGGGGCAACAATTGTCACTTTGCAGGAGACCAAACTGGATTTGGTGGACACACAGCTGATTATAGAAACTCTGGGCACTAGATTTGCTAACAACTTGTTGCTCTGCCAACAACAAACACCAGAGGGGGTATCATCTTAGTTGTTGACGAAGATCATTATAAAATCATTAGTTCAGAGCTAGGGGCTTATAGTGTGACTGTACATTTGTCTGTTGCTGCTGGGCCTTTAGATTGGTGGATCATATATGTGTATGGGCCACAAGGGGATGCTGAAAAGATACAATTCCTTAGTGAATTGAGATGGGTAAAGCAAACTGTTACAGACAAATGGCTGCTGCTAGGAGACTTTAACCTGATCCTTCAAGCAAGTGATAAGAGCAATAGTAACCTGAACAGGAGATTGATGGGGGAATTCAGAAGGGTGGTAAATGATCTGGAGCTAAAAGAGCTCAATCTTAGGGGAAGAAAATTTACATGGTCGATTAACAAAACACAAACAAGAATCAATAGGGCCTTTTGTACAGCTTTGTGGGATCTAATGTTGCCAGATATCTCTCTTCTTTCTCTGTCCTCTCGTGTTTCTGACCATAGTTCTTTGCTGATTGCTGGAGATAATTCTGTAAAGAGTTTCAAGGGCTTCCGTTTTGAAGCCTTTTGGCCACGTCTGTCGGGGTTCCATGAAGTAGTGGTTGTTGCATGGAACAGGAACACAACTGTAACCAACCCGTTCCTCAGGATACATATCAAAATGAGAAGAACAAGTAAAGCTCTGAGAACTTGGGCACGAGGTCTCGTTGGTCACAATAAATTACTGTTGCGAGCTGCTAGCCAACTGATAGCCATTTTGGATGTGGTCCAAGAGCATAGGTAGCTAAGTGAGGCTGAAATATGTCTTCACCGTGATCTGAAAGCTAGATTTTTGGGCTGACTGCTGTAGAGAAGCTGAGAGCTCGACAAAAATCAAGATTGACCCTAATCAGAGCTGAGGAAGCCAATGCAAAGTTGTTCTACTTGCAGGCCAACGGTAGAAGAAGGAAAAACATCATTCATTCACTACAGACACCCAATGGAACTTGCTACACATAGCAAGAAAAGGCCCAGGAGCTCTTCAACCACTTCAGCAGCCATTTTGGTCCTCCCGGACAGCGGGAACTAACACTAAATTGGGAAGAAGTGCAGTTAGGTAGAAGAGATTTGTCACATCTAGAGGAGGAGTTCATTGAAGAAGTTCATGCAGTGATTAAAGATTTAGCAGGAGACAAAGCCCCTGGCCCGGATGGTTTTATTGGAATTTTTTTCAAGACCTCCTGGAACCTAATTAAGGTGGATGTTATGCAGGCGGTTCAGTTTTTCTTCCAGCAGCACAGCCAGCACTTGTCACACCTCAACACGGCACATTTTGTCCTCATACCTAAGAAAATAGATGCTACAACTGTTTGGGATTTCAGGCCGACAAGCCTAACACATTCTTTTGCCAAGCTGCTCTCCAAGATTCTCGCAAACAGGCTCGCCCCTGAGCTGACTGCCTTGGTTTCTCGTGCACAGAGCGCCTTCATCAAGTGCCGAAGTATCCAAGATAATTTCCTGTGCACCCAGAATTTGATTAGATCTCTTCACCGAGCAAAGCATGCTGGGATTTTCCTAAAGTTAGACATCGCCAAGGCATTTGACACAGTAAGATGGGACTATCTCATCGAAGTTCTAACACACTTTGGTTTTGGCCCTAGATGGCGAGCTTGGGTGTCAGCTCTACT
The DNA here is from genome assembly GCA_036936925.1 of Cenchrus fungigraminus. NCBI lineage: Eukaryota > Viridiplantae > Streptophyta > Magnoliopsida > Poales > Poaceae > Cenchrus > Cenchrus fungigraminus. Next base: position 120,100,864 of record CM072773.1, read on the forward strand.
CTCCTCAGCCTCCACTGCTATACTCTTGAATGGAACCAGAGGCAACTGGTTTAAGCACTTTGAAGGGCTGAGACAGGGGGATCCCCTCTCACCAATGCTTTTTATTTTAGCTATGGAACCACTTCAACGTCTACTTGTGCTGGCCACCACAGAAAACTTGCTGTCACCGGTCAACAACAGAGCGGCTAAATTAAGAATGAGCATGTATGTTGACGATGCAGCCATCTTCCTAAACCCAATCAGGGAAGATCTTACCTTCGGGCAAGCTTCACAAGCTTCAGGGCTTGTTATTAACAGATCAAAGTGTGCAGCTTACCCAATTCGGTGTGAGGATTTAAGTGTGGATAAGGTCATGGAAGGGTTCAGTTGCCCAATCAAAAATTTCCCCTGCTGCTATTTGGGCCTCCCACTTCATTTCAAGGCCTTACATCGTGTGGAGATTCAGCCCATTATTGACAAGATGGCTAGCAGGCTGGCATCCTGGAAAGGAAAGTTCCTCAACAAGGCAGGTAGACTTAAGCTGGTAAATAGCGTGCTTACCTCCATACCAACATACTTCCTCACGGTGTTTCAATTGAAGAAATGGGCTTTTAAGAAGCTAGATAAATTAAGAAGAGGCTTCTTGTGGAAAGTGCAGAGGAGGCGAAGGGAGGCCATTCCCTTGTTCGTTGGGCCAAAGTGCAAAGGCCTGAGCAATTGGGAGGTTTGGGCATACTTGATTTGGAGTTGTTCAGCCGAGATTTACGGTTGAGATGGTTGTGGTATCAATGGAATGAGCCAGACGGACCTTGGGTAGGCACTGATGTGCCTTGTAACGAAGTGGACAGGCAATTGTTTAGAGCAAGCACAGTTGTTACAGTGGGCAATGGTGCCTGAGCAAAATTCTAGGACTCGGCATGGATAGATGGGCAGCTCCCCGTGATCTGGCTCTGAATCTCTACAAGCTGGCGTGGAGGAAGAATCAATCTGTCAAGGATGATCTATACAACAACAATTGGACAAGGGGGTTATGGCGTATGTCTAACGCAACAGAGGTGGCAGAACTGGTAACTCTTTGGACCCTGATCATGGATGTGCAGCTATCTGAAGATGAGGATACTATCAGGTGGAAGTGGACCGAACATGGCCAGTACACGGCACGATCAGCTTACAAGGTGTTGACACTCAAATTTGGAAAAAGCCGGATCATGCTGGGCCAGGCGGTCAGACCGGGTGGCTAAGGCGGTCTGACCGCGTGCCCTGTAGCCGGTCTGGCACAAAGGCCGCCAGGCGGTCTGACCGCCTCCCCCGGGCGGTCTGACCGGGTCTCCCCAAGTTCGACCCGAATTAGAGATTTTTAGCTATTCCCGAGTTGTAAAGAGTTCCTTCCAGGGCAAGACCTCCCCCCTATAAATATAAAGGGGCGTGGCCGATTGAGACCTATCATCCAATCGAATTATCAATTTACACTTTATTTTCTCCAAACCCTAGCTTTTCCAACCCTCTTGCTCTCCTCCTTCGTCTCTACGGCGGTTGAGGAAGTTCTGAGTGGCCTTGCCGACCTCAGGACAACCCTAGGCGCGTTTCTTCCATCGGGGTCCCTCCCAGAGCGACGAACTTAGGTTTTTCGGCGACGTGCCTGTCCAAGGCGGTCTGACCGCGTCCCCCAGGCGGTCTGACCGGCCCGTGCCGGGTGCTTCGACGAGTTGATTTCCGACGTCCACGTGAACTAGCGCCCTCGTGTGTTTGGCCAGAAAAAGTGTCAACACACTTTTGGCGAATCCGCTGGGGACAGATCTGGTTTTTACAACCATTTTGTCAATCATTGCATGGGAGCGCATTGTGAACTCGATCCCAAGAACCTTATCATGGTGAACATCGAAGAACTCAACGAAGAGAACCAGAGGAAGTACACGGAGCTTCAAGAGTACATCAAGAAGCAGTTTCTCTCTGGCGCCAAGAAAGATCGTGCAGGCAAGGTGACCTTAGCTCAAGACTTTGAGATGCCTGCATTCAAGGTAAACAACAACAAGGTTGAGGTAATACCCACTGTAAGCCAAACTCCACCTGATCTAGTTACGCAATTATCTTCTATATCTGAAAAGTTTGATCGTGCGTTTAGTCATCAGAATAATTTAGTGGCTAGTGTTATTACTCGCCTTGAAAAAGTAGAGGGTAAACATGTTAGTTCTGATATTACTGATGATTCAATCCCTAAAGTTGATACACATGGGGTTTGCACCAGACCATGTCGGCAGTACCTAAATCTTCAGGTGATACATTTATGTACGGTATGCCGGCAGGGTTTTATCCTGAGCAAACACCATTCACCCAGCCGACCCTGGTCAGACCGCCCCCATAGGCGGTCTAACCGCCCAGTCCGGCCAGATGGTGTTGCAGCCAGAACAGCCGATGCCTTTGTCGGTTGCGCCTAATACTCAGATTCCTGGGCATAATAATATTGGTATTGCACCTTATGCGTTCAGTACTATTGCTCACACATCACCACCTATACCTAATGTTGCTTCATCTTATGGTGTGCTTAATGATGTGTTTTCCGACATGCATCGTGTTCAAAATCGTAATCAACCCCATGTGAGTAGATTTAATATGTCAGCTCCAATGCAATCTCAATTAGCTGCTAGGAATGAATTTGCTCAATTTAAAGAGGAAGTAGCTAATATGATGAAAAATAAGCTCGGCATTGACTTTGGTAATTCTAAATTTTATCAAAAACCCTATAGAGCCGAGTTTGATTATGTGAATTTTCCCCCTGGTTGGCGTATGCCTGATTTTGTTAAATTTAGTGGTGATGATAACCACACGACCTGGGAACACATTAGTCAATATACTGCTCAACTAGGTGAAGCTGGTACCTATAATTCTTTGAAAGTACACCTGTTTTCCTTATCGTTAACTGGTACCGCTTTTGCTTGGTTTTCTTCATTAGCTCCTAATTCTATTAATTCATGGGATCAATTAGAACAAAAGTTCCATGATCACTTCTTTAGTGGGAGCTATCAATTAAAATTAACAGATTTAACATCGGTTAGACAGGGCAAAGATGAGTCAGTTTCTGATTATCTTAAGCGCTTTAAAGAAGTTAAAAACCGTTGTTTTAATCTTGCACTTTCTGATTCTGACTTTGCTGACCTTGCTGCTAAAGGTTTAAGATCTGCTCTTAGAGAAAGGTTAGAAGGTGTAGAATTTTATTCTCTTGCTACTGTTCTTGTAAGAGGTATGGCACAAGAAATAAAACTGAATAAAGAAAAAGAAAACCATAAGCCTCGTCGGTCTAATATGCATTTGATTGAATATGATTCTGATAGCTCGAACGACGAGGGTGAGGTTTATGTTGCTGAATTTGTATGGTCTTCTAAGGCTAAACCTAGTTCTTGTGCTTCACTTAAGCCGGCTACTAAAGGTCGGCAAGAAGAATTAAAATTTACCTTTGATGTTTCTAAGTGCGATCGTATTTTTGATGAGTTACTTAAACTTGGAAACATTAAAATTTCTCATACCATGCCTCCGCTTGATGAAATTAAATGACGTGCATATTGCAAATTTCATAACTCCTATTCTCATGCTACTAACGATTGTAATGTGTTTCGTCGTCAGATTCAATCAGCCATAAATGAAGGTCGTTTGATGCTTCATGAGATGCAAGTGGACAAGCAGCCTTTTCCTATCAATACCATGGATCTGCAGCAACCTAAAGTGTTGATTCGGCCACACCAAGTCGAAGCAACTAAAGGCAAAAACGTGGTAGTCGAGGAAGTTAAGCCCGATTTGAGGGGAAAAGAGTTGGTAAGAGAAGTGTCATGTGAAAAGACCCCTGATGGCAGAGAGACATTCAAGATCACTATCAAAGCTTCTGGATATGGGGGGCAAGGATCGTCCACGTCGTCTGGTCAACAAACAACCGAGCCTGATCAGCCCAGGGCGGTTAGACCGGCACCCCAGGGTGGTCAGACCGCCCCTCCCCATGGTCGGCCAAAAAAGCTTATTCCAAAACGGCCGGAGATTGGAAACTAAAAGCTTAATATTGCTAAGAATCAGGGGAGCGTTTCAAAGTCAAAGGTCACATTTGATATGCTATTTGACAAGTACTCTAAACAAAAGGCCGCTACAAGTGATCGGCCATTAAAGAAAGGATGAGATCACCTCCACATCAAGAGAGGTTGTCGTCATCTCCAAGAGCAGCTACAAGATTCAGAGGTGAATCATCACAGCAGGGGCAACACTTTACTCCACAATGGGCGCCTTCAAATCAACCTCGCCCGGTTTATGACGACAATGGAGTGATGTGGGTGCCTTATCAGCAGTCCTTCCATCCTGGATGGGGAGGGCCAAGAAGACCAGCACTGGATCGGATTTCACGACCGACACAAGATCGTTGGGCTCCACGTTGGTCAGGGCAGCATCAGCAGGCCAGCGCGGTCAGACCGCCCCCTACACGTGGTCAGACCGCCCAGCACCAGCAGGCCAACGCGGTCAGACCGCCCCCTACACACGGTCAGACCGTCCTGCCCAGAAAAAATATTTAATCTCCTCCACGACAAGTTTACAAGCTCAAGATCAGAGAGGAGGAGGTTCAGAAGATGGATATTGATCCAGAGAGGACTACTGGCCAAGATATAATACAGATTGGGACAATGGATGTTCCTATTGAGAAAAGTGGCAAAAGCTGATTGTGCTAAACAATCAGGTTATGAAACCTACTCAGAAAGGATGTGCTGCTAATGATCATGAGGCCAGTGGGAGTGGTTCTAACTCCAATAACTTCTTGCCAAGGTGGTGTCCTCCCGGATTGACTCACACTCAAAGGAGGAAGCTTCAAAGACTGAGGTTCTGGGAGAAGAAGGAAAAGGAGATGGAGGCGAAGAGAGATGAGATGCTCAACAACTACAGACCTATGATGCCACAAGGGAAAGAGTGGAGAGCTAAAGCTGCATCACAGACTGAGGCGGTCAAACCGCCAGAGGATGCGGTCGGACCACATGAGGCAGTTCAGCCGCCAGCAGAGGCGGTCAGACCGGCTGACCAGGCGGTCAGACCGGCCCCCACGGTCAGACCGGCCCTGGAGGCGGTCAGATCGAGTTCTCCAGAGATGTCGCCCGGTTTCACTTCTTTGGCTGCCATGGTTTGCAATGATGGGTTGTCGTCAGTACCTGCATCAGAAGACGATGAGCAACTCATTGATTACAGTTCTTCTCCAGAGCGCATGAACCTTGACATTAATGTGGTTCATTTATTCGTGGATGGCTTTGCACCTTCGGAGGAGGACTTCGCTCATCTTGATTTTGGGCCAAAGGATGTTGTATTCTAGAAGCCTAAAGACACTGATAATCATCTGAAGGCTTTGTATATGAGAGGTCACATCAATGGGAAGCCTATCTCTCAGATGCTGGTGGATGGAGGTGCGATTGTCAACTTGATGTCGTATTCTCTATTCAAGAAGCTTGGAGGTTCAGATGATGAGTTGATCAAGACCAACATGACCGTCAGCGGTGTGGGAGGAGATGAGCTGATATGTGCCAAAGGTGTTATCTCCATGGAGCTCACCATTGGAAGCAAGACGCTAGCTACAGCCTTCTTCGTCGCTGAGACACAAGGTAACTTCAGCTTAATCCTTGGTCGTGATTGGATTCATGCAAATAGATGTGTGCCTTCTACCTTGCATCAGTTTTTAATACAATGGGTAGGCGATGAGGTAGAAGTTGTGCATGGAGATAATTCTGCTTGTGTAGCTGTAGCTGATAGTCACTCTATAAATGTGCATGACGATGTAAAATGTCTATTTGGCTTAGATTTAACTGATTATGAGTTTGTAAGCTGTTCCAAGGATGGATTCATCCCTGCTGTCATAAAGCCGATCGAAAATCGGCTAAACCACTTCATGTGAATCAATGAGTTCAGCTAAAGAGTGGTTGCAGCAAAGGATTGATCACTATCAGGCGCATAAGAACGATACGTGTGAAGCCATTGATGACTTGGATGATTTGGGGAAGCTAGGACAAGGGTTTACGTCGGCTGATCCTCTTGAGGAGGTAGACATTGGTGATGGCACTACACCTAGGCCGACATTTGTAAACAAGAATCTTGATCCTGTCTTTAAATCAGAATTAATAAAGTTATTGAAAGAGTATGTCGACTGCTTTGCATGGAATTACACTGAAATGCCTGGTTTAAGTCGTGACTTAGTTGAGCATAATTTACCTATTAAACCTGGTTTTAAGCCTTATAAGCAACTACGTAGGAATTTTAATCATGATATATATGACCGAGTGAAAGAAGAAATCAATCGGTTGCTTGTTGCTAATTTTATAAGGCCTTGTCGATATGCTGATTGGATCTCTAATATTGTGCCTGTTGAAAAAAAAAGGAACTAAAAAGCTTCGTGTTTGCATAGACTTTAGAGATCTTAATAAAGCTACTCCTAAAGATGAATATCCTATGCCTATAGCCGACTTTCTTGTTAATTCTGCATCTGGACATAAGATTCTTAGTTTTCTTGATGGTAATGCTGGGTATAATCAAATCTTTATGGCCGAAGAGGATATCTCCAAAACGGCTTTCATATGTCCAGGATTTGTAGGCTTGTTTGAGTGGGTAGTCATGACTTTTGGTTTGAAAAATACTGGTGCTACTTATCAAAGGGCTATGAATTTGATTTTTCATGACTTGCTTGGTATAATAGTAGAAGTCTATATCGATGATATTGTTATCAAGTCGACTGGCTTAAATTTCCATTTAGCCGATTTAAGATTAGCGTTTGAAAAAATGCGTCGATATAACTTAAAGATGAATCCACTCAAATGTGCCTTTGGTGTGTCGGCTGGCAAGTTTTTAGGCTTTATTGTGCATGAGAAAGGTGTGGAGATTGATCCCAAAAAGATTGAGTCAATTAAAAAGATTCAAGCTCCTACTTGTAAGAAGGATTTGCAAAAGTTCTTAGGCAAGGTAAATTATTTAAGGCGGTTCATTTGTAACTTCTCTGGGAAAGTGAATGCCTTTACTCCTTTACTTCGGTTGAAAGCTGGATCAGAATTTACTTGGGGGGCAAAACAGCAAGAGGCTTTTGATGAGATCAAGAATTATTTGACTAAGCCGCCTGTCCTTCAAGCACCCAAGAGTGGTGTACCTTTCAGACTATATGTGGTGGTTGAGGAAAGCGTTATTGGGGCTGTTTTGACTCAAGAGACCGATGGCAAAGAATATGTTGTTGCTTATGAAAGCAGGAGACTATTGGACGCCGAGACGAGGTACACTTTTATTGAAAAGTTATGTTTATCTTTATATTATGCTTGTACCAAGTTAAGGCATTATTTATTATTAAGCACTTGATATGTGGCTTGTCAAACCGACATAATTAAATATATGTTGCAAAAACCTATTCTAAGTGGTAGAGTCGGCAAATGGGCTTATGCTCTTGTTGAATATGATTTACATTGTGAACCAATCAAATCAATGAGAGGTCAAATCGTGGCCGACTTTATTGTAGAACATAGAATTAATGAGCAGCCTAATTTAGATGTTGGTTATTTAACTTTTACTCCATGGAAGTTGCATTTTGATGGATCGATTTGTAGAAGTGGTTGTGGTGTTGGAGTTATTATTATTTCACCCAATGGGGCTGTTTTTGAAGCTCTTAACCGATTAGATCAAGATTGCACTAACAATCAAATCGAATATGAAGCTCTCTTGTTTCATTTGCAAATTTTACATGATATGGGAGTAAAACACGTAGAAGCATATGGTGATTCCTTGTTAGTGGTACAACAAGTATCTAAGGTATATCAATGTTTAAATAGTGCTTTAAATGCTTATCTTGATAAATGTTTAGACATCATATCTTGTATGGATGAATTTGTGATTAATCATGTGCCACAGGAAGAAAATCCAAGGGCAAATGCTCTGGCTCAACAAGTATCTGGTTATGATGTTCAGAAAAGAAATTTTCAAGAACGAAAACCAATGCTTAGCAAAGCCGAGGGTTATGCCCTGGAGGAGGTGGTCAGACCGCATCCTCCACCCGGTCAGACCGCCCTACCCGGTCTGACCGCCCTGCCAGGCCGGTCTAACCGCCCTGCAGAGGAAAAAATCACTTCGGCCATTGTTTCTTCCAAAACTGTTAAGGATGAAGTGGATGATTGGAGAAAGCCTTTGATAATATATTTACAAGATCCTAAAGGTACGAGTGATCGAAAAGTCCGACGATGGGCTCTGAAGTTTGTTTTAGATGATGGTGAGTTATATCGTCGGACCGCAGATGATTTGCTTTTAAAGTGTTTAGGTCCTGATCAAGCAAGGCTAGCTATGGCGGAAGTTCATGAAGGGATTTGTGGTACTCATCAATCGGCTCCTAAAATGAAGTGGCTCCTCAGGAGAGCTTGTTTTTATTGGCCTACTATGATAGCTGATTGTTTTCGGTATTACAAAGGATGCAAAGAGTGTCAAGAGCATGAGGATATTCAGTTGGTGCCTGCTACATTAATGCATCAGATTATCAAGCCTTGGCCTTTCAGAGGGTGGGGTTTGGACTTTGTTGGCAAGATTCATGCACCTTCGTCGAAAGGGCATTGTTTTGTGATCGTGGCTACTGATTATTTTACCAAGTGGACTGAAGCTATACCTCTCAAGAATATGACACATCGGGAGGTAATTGAGTTTATTACGGAGCATATTATTCATAGATTTGGCATTCCACAAACTTTAACTACGGATCAAGGCACTTCATTCATTGCTAAAGAGGTGCGTGATTTTGTCAATTCTTATGGTATTAAGTTGCTCAATTCATCTCCGTATTATGCTCAAGCTAATGGTCAAGCCGAGTCTAGCAACAAAACTTTGATTAAGCTCATTAAGAAGAAGATAGAAGATAATCCTAGGAGATGGCATGAGGTATTATCTGAAACTTTATGGGCTCATCGTATTTCTAGACATGGTGCTACTAAAGTTACTCCATATGAGCTTGTGTATGGTCAAGAGGCTGTTTTACCCGTTGAGGTGAATCTAGGCGCATATAGGCTTGCAAAGCAAAATGATCTTGATTTTGATACATCTTATGCTTTGATGATGGACAATGTTGATGAAGTGACCGATAAACGATTGGAGGCTTTGGAAGCAATTGAGAAAGATAAGAGACGAGTTGCTAGAGCATACAACAAGAAGGTAAAAGCCAAGTCTTTTCAGGTAGGTGATTTGATTTGGAAGACTATTTTACCTATAGGATCTAAGAGTAACAAGTTCGGCAAGTGACCTCCAAGTTGGGAAGGACCGTATAGGATTGTGAGAATTTGCTCTGGAAATTCTTATATGGTGGAAACTTTGCAAGGACAGCAACTATCTCGGGCTCTTAATGGAAGATACTTGAAGAAGTTTTACCCAAGTGTATGGCAAGACGCTTGAAGGTGATATGGCCGATTTCTAAGTAAGAATCGCCCTAAGTTCAAAAAATGGTCGATGAGGTGTCACATCGTCCTTAGATTTATTTTTTAGCACGCAAGCTTTACTAAAAAACAGAGAGGCATATGTTGACACTCAAATTTGGCAAAAGCCGGATCAGGCTGGGCCAGGCGGTCAGACCGGGTGGCTAAGGCGGTCTGACCGCGTGTCCTGTAGCCGGTCCGGCACAAAGGCCGCCAGGCGGTCTGACAGCCTCCCCGGGGCGGTGTGACCAGGTCTCCCCGAGTCTGACCGGAATTAGAGATTTTTAGCTATTCCCGAGTTGTAAAGAGTTCCTTGCAGGGCAAGATCTCCCCCTCTATAAATATAAAGGGGTGTGGTCGATTGAGACCTATCATCCAATCAAATTATCAATTTACACTTTATTTTCTCCAAACCCTAGCTTTTCCAACCCTCTTGCTCTCCTCCTTCGTCTCTACGGCGATTGAGGAAGTTCTGACCCTAGGCCCGTTTCTCCCGACAGGGTCCCTCCCGGAGCAACAAACTTAGGTTTTGACGTGCCTGTCCAAGGCGGTCTGACCGCGTCCCCCAGGCGGTCTGACCGGCCCGTGCCGGGTGCTTCGACGAGTTGATTTCCGACATCCGCGCGAACTAGCGCACTCGTGTGTTCGGCCAGAAAAAGCGTCAACACAAGGCACAATTCGCTGGTTCCCTCTGCACTTTTAACCGCATGGCGATTTGGAAATCTAAGACTGAGGGGAAACACCGCTTCTTTGCATGGCTGTTAGTGCAGCGTAAGATCCTTACGGCTGACAAATTAATTACAAGAAATTGCCCTTGCCACCCTATGTGTGTGGTTTGTGATCAGGAGCTCGATGCAGCAGATCACCTATGCCTTCAGTGCATTTTTGCCCAGGAAATCTGGCTTCAGGTGCAGCGGTGGACAGATAACCTGGTATCTGTTCCGGCGAGATGCTTGTCACTGGAAAATTGGTGGAACTCGGAACTGGATGGGCTTTCAAACAAGCAACAGCAGCAAAAGGCAACAGTGATGATATACACGGCTTGAAATATTTGGAAGGAGCGAAATCGTAGAGTTTTTGAGGGGGTTTCGACTTCAGCATCAAGAATTTTGCAACTGATCAAAGATGAGATGGCCTTAAAGACAGCGGCGTGCTGTAGAGGAGAGATCCCTGTTGTTCCATAATGTTAATTTTCCGCAAGAGTTCAGAGTTTCTTGTTAACTTTTGTAATCACAGCAATGTAAAAATTCGTATGTTTCTTTTTCTTATATAACATAGCAGTGTTTCTGTTTTTACTTTAAAAAAAATCAGGATGGGAGGGAGGAGCGCAAAGATGGTGACAGGCTGCGATGCCTCTGATCACGGCTCTGCCACACCCTTTGACCGTATGCATCTCTCATCTCTCTGCCGCGTGCTGCTGCTGCGTTTGCTTTGCTGCTCGATCGCCGGCTACAAGTACTCCTCCTACACCGGCGCCGCAGCCTCGTCGCTCCTGCAGCAAGGCTAGCCAAGGCATCCGCAAACCCGCCCACGGCCCACCCATCCTCAGCTCGCGCGCAGCGCCCGCCGGAGCCTTGCCATGGCCCGCCCCCTCCTCCCGCTCCCCTGGTGGTCGCCACCGCCGTGGCGTCCCTCCTCGCCACCACCTCCCCTGTCGACGCCGCAGGCGCCCCACCGACCGATGTCGCCCCCGTCCCCGGCCCCGCCGCCGCCTCCTCCACCCCGCCGGTCAACAACGTCTCCGCCGTCGTCCCGTCCGCCTCCCCGCGCCGCCACATCCCGCCTCCGCCGCCGCCGCCGCATCTCCATCATCGGCCCCTCACCGTCCCCGGTGCCCCCGCCGGCGGTCCTACCAGCTCCTCCAAGCAGGCACCGGCCGGCGACTCCAAGCAGGCATCCGGCGACTCCAGCATCCACTTCTACCTGTACGTCGTCATGTTCGCGCTCGGCGTCATCACCGGCTGGACCATCGCGATCTTGTTGTTCTCCAGAGGCGGCGGCCCCGGCACCTGCGCCTGCGTCTGGTCCGGCGACGGCGACGGCAACGGACACGGCGACCGCAAGGCCCGCCGCGCACCACGTCGTGGTCGTCTAGGAGCACCCACGCCCGCGTCGGCGCCCATGACGACGGTGACAGCACCACCGACTGAAGTCTGAAGGTTCTCTTCTCCCGGCCGGCCGGCCGGCCGGCCGGCCAAGCGGCGGCGCCCGTTGGATCAACGAACAAACAATCAGTTGTTGCTTCCTTTCTAGGCTTCTACTACTACTACTAGCATCGTAGCATATCCCCGTAGCAAACTACCAGTAGTGTTTACCTATCTATCATCTTGACTGCAGTTCTTGTGTAACACCCGGTTTTAAAGGACAAACCGAATGCACCCTTTATGCATGCCCAGGATCAAATTCAAGCATAAAGTAACATCATTAGTGAATATCACGACATATATCATTACAACATTTATAACCTTTACAAAATGACCAGAAGGTCTAAAACAAAAGATTACACATCGTACATCTATCGCAGCGGAGTAGGCACCATCTTCCACAGGAACGTCGACTGGGGGCACACCAACCTAAAACTCCATGTCTTCAAGGTCTTCAAAATCCGGCTTCTTCTTCTTTATGCTTATGACTATCTGAGCAGCAGTGGGGAGAGAACAGCAGGGGTTGAAAGGGAAAACGGTGAGTACACCTGGAGGCGTGTACTCCGCAAGTGGAGGGAAAGATGCATAACATGCAGGCTTAAAGCAAGGAAGGCTTTATTTGGTGGACTACAGAGCTCAAATTTTAGTTGGTCAGGTTTTAATTAAGCACCTAGAGATATTAATTTTGTAGGGCTTCCCAACCAAACCAACTTAAGGTTAACCCACTTATAACTATCCCAAACCACAGATACCGCTCTGTGATCCACCAAACCAGCTAACCATGTGAGGGTCCAGGCCGCTCTTGACCGTGAGCACGGCTATCATGATAGTTTTACACTCTGCAGAGGTTGTACACTTTCACCACGAGTCGCGTAAAAGTTCCGAGGAACTTTAAACCCAACCATGCTGTGCTAGCTAGGCACGTTCACACTTCCTTAGGTGTGATAGCATAGGGACGCTACGAGGCCTTTACATAGGTTCACCAGCGGCGCATTAACCCACTCAGGGTTCGGGTACCCCTCGTCGTGCCAGCAGAACTATTGGGGGCCAAGCCACCCTCACCGCATCCAACAGCTTAACGCAGGCCGCTGGATTTCCCGATTTACCCTACTTAATTGGCCAAGACTGTTGCCCATTCGGTCCTCGTGGTTGTACTGTAAGTCCTGGGTGGTCACTCCATAGATCAAACCTTAAGCTCGGCTCAGACACCACCATCACAACATTCCTCAAAAACCAAACATCTTTCCATTTGTCTGAGCCGCCTAGTGTTCCGGGTTTCTAAAAAGATTATCATCCCACATTTCATATTTCAATTAATCAAAATTAATTAAGAACCAACCATCCCAAGTTGAGCAAAGCTAAGCAAATATCTACCCATATAGGTAACCTCTAAGGGTAAGCAAGGAATGATCAGGAAATTCTAGTAAACAGTCCTTAATAGGATTCCCATGAAAACTAGACATCTAATGCATGAAAGCATAAATAAAACAATGCTTATGATGTATAAAAGGTAAAGGTATAAAACAGCAAGATGTTCAAGGACACTTGCCCGTTTCCCGATGTTCCATTGCTCAGAAGCGTTCCTCAGCGCAAAGCAATCATCTGAAACAATACAATGCTACAACTAAGAACAATGCACCAGACAATAAAATCATTTTAGAAAAACGTACTACTAGCTAACTCTAACTAACTATGAGCATGAAAGCGCAAGGATCGTTTGAAACGGAGCTATGAATGAAAAAAAGACAGATATTGGAAGGTTTGGATTTTATAACCTGAACGGGAGATAAGATGATATCAAAGGGTTGATCTATGGTTGCGAAACTTGTCGAGGAGACGATGATGTGGGTGGAAGGGGTGACTATAACTTGGTGAGGGAGAGGCAAAAAGGCGAAGAGAAACTGGCAGCGCTACTGAACATACGAGGAACTTAGATACGGATTCAGTATGCTGAATTGCTTTGTCAACAAGGTAGTGAGGGTAATGCACCCAAAAACTAAGGTTCAGTAAGGCCTATGAATAAGCCACTTGATGGGTTCATGAGCAAGCAACAAGGTACATAAGGTTTCATTGTGACAAGGGGGGCATGTCGTTTCATACCTCAGCTCACAAGGGAAATGCGGAAGCAAAACTGGATTTTGTGGCTGTGTAGACATAGGGGCAGCAAGCATAGCAGGGTCGATACCTCTGTAACCATGGCACATATGGCCAAACCATCTAGCAGGGATGTGTTCAGGTGTATGACACATGGTAGTAGAAGGATTTGACGATTCGATGCACAGACAACTGTGGAGTACGATTAGAAAGGAGTGCAAGCAGATCAAATGGGTGACAGCAGGACAGCAGGAGTAGCGAGCATGGATAAAATTATTTGCTCAATTTTTGCAGGTCCTATGATGGATCCATGTTGAAGGTGTATGCGTAGATATAAGTGGATTGTGATGGTAAAAGATCTTGATCACGGAGCACTAGGATCAGCGGGGAACGCAAAGGATGACAGGGTGGCACGGCTGTGTGGACAGCAAGGGCAGCGACCATGACGAGGATCATATCTCTAGTTCTGCAGGTCCTATTGCCCACAAAATTTGTAGAGACATGTGCAAGAACATGATACATATTGTGATAAAAGGATTTGGTCATTGGTGGCCTAGATTCAAGAGTAACGCGAATGCAAGACAGGGAGTCGTGTCTGAGTAAACTGCAGGGCAGCAGGCATGACGAGATTAATATCTCCAGATTTGCAAGTCCTTTTGCTCCACAAATTTGCGGAGTCATGTGCAGGTATATAAGACATAACATAGTCAAAGGATTCGAGTACTAGAGCACTAGGTCAGCGGGAAACGCAATGCTAATCAGCACCTGGATGGCTGGACGCGAGGACAGCGACATGATTCAAGGAGAAACAACACTGGCGCTCGATAGGGTTCAATCCAAGGACTACGAAACTCTAAAAGCAAATACATAACAGAGATTTAAAGTGTTAGGGGGTCTCACTTTGGGTGGTTGATGGGGCTGAAGACGAACACGGCGACGACGAGAGGCAGGAGGAGTCGACGACGAGAGGCAGGAGGAATCGACGACGATGATGGGGTGGAGCGGCCTGCCCACGGTTCAGCAGGGACTTCTGGGGATCCCTCCATGAGCCTGCGATGTGAGAAGATGGGAAGGATGAGCGTGCCACAAGAGAGGATCAAAGGGGGGTGGGCTCCTTACCAGCGGCGACGAAGGGAAGGAGGGGGCCGCGTCCGGCAGGGGGGAAACGACTTCCTGCGTGGATCAGAGGAGGGAGACGACGACGGTCTTCTCCAAACTATTGATTGGAGGCACGAGGGGTGGAGTGCAGTGGCATAACGGAATCACAACGACAAGGGCATTCCGTTTTGGTGGATTGAGAGGGGCAACGGAAGAGGTGGGGGAGCCGGCCATGGACAGAGGAAGGAAGGGGCACGGCCATGGGCTGTTTTTCTTCTTCGTGATCTGATCTGAGGGAGAGAGGAGAGAGGGGAGAGGGGGCGCCAATCAAGGGTATGGGGCTACGGACCTGCTGGTTTTGGCATGAAGGGAGATGGTGGGGATGTCCAGGTGCATCTGTAGGGCAGAGATGGAAGGGAGGCATGAGAGGAGGCGTTTCTGTCGAGGGAAAGGAAGGGGGCGACGTGAGGAGGGAGGGGGCGACGGCAGGAAGGGAGGGGTGACGTGAGAAAGGGAGGAGGGGGGAGAGGGTCGGCCAGGGGGGAGGTGTGAGAGTTGGGCCTTGGGTCGAGGTTGAGAGAAGTGCGGATGGGATTGTAGTTTGGCCCATTATTGTAAACTATAGACTTCCGGGGCTGCCACACAAAGGATGGGAGATGAAACTTCATGGGATGAACTTTGGCTAGATTGAAATTGATTTGAAGTCATGGAGAAAGAGAGGACTTGGTTGGGATATAAGAAACAATATATTGATTTGATGATAGAGAGAAGTGATAAGGGTATGGTACGAGTTAAGAGTAACATTTGCCCCAGATATGAAGTAGTAGGGAAATTAAGATGTGACTCGGCTTGATGGAGTAAGGTTTCCAAGTGAAGAATTCTTAACCAAAAGATTTAGAGAGAGACGAGGGATGACGCTTGGGTAGGGAGATCGAGGGATGTGTATGTTGAGAGAGAGGGACTAGGCATGATTTTTAGAGAGTGGAGAGAGGAGGCCTTTAGTTGTAGAGAAAGATCGAGAGATACGGGCTGGGTTGGATGGAGGGTTTTAGGCCCATGGGAGAAAAGATAGATTTAGAGTTTAGAGATGCAAGGATTAAACTATAGGCGAACCTATTCGAGTTTTGAAAACTCAAATTCATTTTTCACCCAAATAAAACTATGCATTGCAGCATGTATGCAACAAAAAAATATTTATAACCTATGATTCATTTATTTATTTTAGAAAATATTATTTATTTTGAAATATTTGTACACACTCTCTATTTAATTCTAACAATTTTTGATAAAATTTTAAAAACCTAACCAAAATTGAAACTAGGGTGTTACATCTTGTGTGTGCCTCTATCATCAATCAAGAATGTCTTGCAGCACTTTACATGATTTCCGATGCTACGCGTAGTGCTCCGCACTCCCTTCGTACATTTTTCGACTGTTTTTCTTGTTGTGCTTTTACTTGTTTTTTGAATGAAAAATGCGGATTGTGTCACTCACTTTCTTTGGTGATTGAAAATTGATGCCAAGTTGGTTGAACTGGTTGAGATGGTTCGTCTCTCTCCTCTCGCGTCTCCACGTGGGGAGGGCGGCTTGCTCCACCCGCCATGGATGACAGGAGGGCCCCGTGGCGAGGTCCATGGTGGACAGCGCGCAGATGGTGGGTTCCCTCGCCTGGGCGCTGGGCCACACCTGACAGCGGGTCCTCTCCTCCCATGGCGTGTTGACTCCACTCGTCCCCCTCTCTGCCCCCCGATGACTCCTCTCTCCTCGCCTCCTCCGATCCCCATCTCTTCGCCCTTGCTGCATCCGCCGCCGAATCCACCACCGCCTAATCCACTGCCACCGTCCGCATCATCGACGCCGCCGGTCAATCCCTCTCCACCTCCACCTCCCCCGCCTCTGCCACCAGATCCGCCAAAGCCCCAATCTCCACTGAACCCTACGTGTTCATCGGGGGTGAAGACGGTGAAAGTTGGGGGTTCGGAAGAATCGGGAAGAACTTGGCACACATCTGGTTCAACAACTGTTGCGGTGGAAAGTGCTCGGAGATCTGTGTTCCAAAGGTGACCCGCTCCCCTAATTCTGGATCCGCTCCCCTCCGTGGTGCATCTAGAGAGTGGTCAACCCAAGGTGGGGACAGGAGATCCTTTGCGCAACTGCTGAGAAGCCCCCCAACCAGTTTTCAAAAGATGGAGGGGA
Organism: Cenchrus fungigraminus; assembly: GCA_036936925.1. Classification (NCBI taxonomy): domain Eukaryota; kingdom Viridiplantae; phylum Streptophyta; class Magnoliopsida; order Poales; family Poaceae; genus Cenchrus; species Cenchrus fungigraminus. Next base: position 120,117,806 of record CM072773.1, read on the forward strand.
GGAAAAGCTTTGAGGATCAGAGGAACCCTAGAGGTGGCCGTCCAATGGGAGGCCGAGGGGGGTACTGGAATGAAAACCCGAGGCAGTTTTAGGGGCCAAGAGATGGCAGAAGAGGGAACTACCAAGGAGGAAGATATCCTAATCAATTCTGGAAGCAGAGAGAACAACAGTTTGATGCTGAAAATAGAGAGCATAGAGAGCATGACAATGAAAATGAGCAGCAGTTTGATCTAAGAGAGAACTAGAATCAAGCCAGAGAGCATGAAAAACAGGAAAAAAAGCTTGAGACAAACTTTGAGAAAGAAAAACTGGCAAGAGATAGTGGGAAGGCTCCTATCCATAGAGACCAGTCAATTGCAGATAATGTGGGTGGCAAAACAACAGAAACCAACAAAGGGAACTTAAAGATCCGTGGGAGGTGTGGCAAGTTTGGCCACATTTCTGAGGATTGTTACAAACCTCTAGTTTGCCCAAGATGCAAGAAAGAGGGGCATGTGCCCAGAGCTTGTACTGAAATTTTACCTTGGGAATGCATTGCCCCTTCTGTGGCCTTGCAGCACCTGATCTGGGGTTCCATGTCATTCAAGATGATGACTATGGGGAAGCTGCCAAGGATATGGCAAGTATTGCAGTAATTACTATCAAGGAGGGTGAGGTCACTGCAAGATAGGTGGAAGGAGAGTTTAAGGCCCAGGCTGGTCAGTCATCAACATGGAGGTGGTATGCTAAGAAAATTGCTGACAAAAAATTTCAAATGAAGTTTCCAACAACTCAAAAAGTGGATGAGTTATCCTTTTTCACTGGGATGGAGATGAGAACTATCCCTGGAGTAAAATTCAGAGTTAACAAATGGAATCCTTATGTTGGGGCAAAGGCAGAACTACAAACTTCCTGGTTCAGGATTGCTGGAATCCCTTTTGAAAATAGAACTGAAAAAAGGGTGGCTTATGTGGCATCTTTGGTGGGGATCCCTCTGGAAGTTGACAAGATCAATCTGAAAAAATGGGATTATGTGAGAGTTAAAATTGGCTGCAGGGACATCTCTAAAGTGCCTGCAACTGTGGAAGGTCTCTTGGATCTGCACTTTTTTGACTTCATCTTTCAGAGAGAGGTTGTGGTGGAAGGGAGCTCTCAGTCAAGCTGGAACACTTGGACCAGAAATAATGATAGGTTCAATGATAGATCCAATGAAGATGGCCCCTCCCCAAAAAAACCAAAATGGGGGATGGAAAAAATTTCCAGAAATGGAGCTCTAGCCAGAGTCATGGGGGGAGGACCCATCTGCCCACCAATATGGGAAGGAACAATGTGCTGGAATTGAGGTGGGGGAGCAAGTAGACAGAATGCAAGTAGACAAGTCTCCTGTGGGGGGTAACTCTCAGATGAAGTTGCCTACAGCTGAAGAGGAGGATCTGAGGCAAAGTAAAAAAGGGAAAGAAATTGATGATAGTCAGTTGAGGGGAGGTACTCAAACTCAGGTTCATACTACTGGGGGAGAGGATCCGGATGAAGGACAACTGCTGGAAGCTGAGAAAAAAGGGCATGGAGACAGTGATGTAGATAGTGATAGTTCTGGACCATGCTTCGATGATCTGATATCTCCAGGAGGAGAACATATGAACTTTGGTGATTTCAACCGCATTGAGATTCAGAGGATTGCAAGGATGCAGATAAACAGTTCAAATTTAGTGGCTTTCAATGAATATGGATCTAATCTGATCAAATATAAGTTTGACCCGCTGGCAGTATTTGAGGCAAAAACTGCCATGTCTCAAGGCAAAAAGGGATTGACTGATGGAGAGTGCTCACAGCCCAAAACTGCTGATGAGTCTGCAAAAGTAACAGATGTGGAGGTGGAGCCTGCTCTGCTAACCCAACCAAGTCCTGAGGTGGGAACACAGGAAGCACCTGCTGCTGAGTGGTCAAGCCAAGAGGATTAGGGAGTTGAAGAAACTAAAAATGTTAGAGCAATGGGCAAAGAAAACAGAACTGCTGTGGAATCTCCTGACTGGGATGCTCTAGCAGAGGAAGATGACCAGGAAGCATTTGAAGAAGCAAATAAGGATGAACCAGAAGGTGGAGACAATAATGAGGAGGGCCCAAAAGCTATCAGACAAAGCCAGAGGGTGAAAGACCAAGGGCTGGGAGGCCTCAAGATAACAGAAAAAGCCATCCTGGCGGCGCGGAAGAAGAACTTGGAAGGTAATCCTCTAAACTTAAAGAACTCCTTTGCAGTTCTCACTAATGATGAGTTAGCCATTAGATCTCATAAAATGGGGGTTAATGTAAACAATATTGAGATGGAAAAATTTGATATGCTAAAAGATATGGAGGTAGCTAGATCTAACTTGTTAGACAAACATTGATAAGGAGCAATCAAAAACACTCCCCTTGGAGGAGATGAAGTTCATTGAGTGGAAGTCTGATTCTTCAGATAATGAGAATTTCCAAGAAGTTTTTAGTAGAAAAACTAAGAAGAAAGAAAAGAGACAGAAAAAATTGTAGAGTAAAAGTGCCAAAGGGAAAGTGGCTCATCCTTTTGATGAGTCCACAACCTTTGAAGAAGGTGTATTTAGAACTAGTTCTAAATACAACCTTAGGAAGGGAGCTTGCTGGAAAAAAATGTGATAATGATAGGTGTTATCTGGAATTGTAGAGGAGTATCCAAAAAAGGGAGAGGGGCTGCCATAAAAGATTTGATGGCAGAGTGTGAAGCTGACTTTGTGGGGTTTCAGGAAACTATGAAAAAAACTTATACTGACAAGTTTTTTAGAACTATTGATCCTAACAGATCTTTTGCTTGGCACTGGCTGCCCTCTAAAGGCAGATCTGGTGGGATCCTTTGCGGGATTAAAATAGAAAAGCTTGAGGTGATTTCAGTTTCTGATGAGCATGATTTTACTATTTCAGCTGAGGTAAAAGATAAGAAAACAAATAAACTTTTGAAACTGGTCACTGTTTATGGTCCTGCTCAGGATGAGCATAAGGAACAATTCCTTTCTGAATTGTCTAACATCTGTGCTCATAATGTTATGCCTATGATTATAGGTGGAGACTTTAACATCCTAAGATGTAGTGATGAGAAAAATAAACCCTTCCTTGGGAATAGGTTCTCAGACATGTTTAATTGGATAATCAATGCATATGAATTGAGGGAATTAAGCATGGCTGGGGGGAAGTACACTTGGAGTAATAATCAGACAGATCCAACTCTTGAAAAGCTAGACAGAGCTATGATGAATAGTGAATGGGAAGCCCTATTCCCTTTATCAAATTTAAGGAAAATTCCAAGATACATTTCTGATCACAACCCTCTGTTGTTGTGTACAGACCAGACAAGGACTAACAAACCTAAACAATTCTATTTTGAAACCTCTTGGATAAAACAGGAAGAGTGTATTCCCAATATTAGCTCTATTTGGGGGGATGAGGTGACTGCTACAAATGCTGTAGAAAAGTGGATTATCAAGATTAATAGAGTTAAAAAATTTCTCAAAGGCTGGGGGGCCAGTCTAAGAGGACATACTAGAAAATATAAAGTAGGCTTGCAAAAAGAATTGTCTGATTTAGAAAAGAAAGAAGAAGAGAACAGCTTACCAGTAGGGCTACTGGAAAGGAAAACTGTTATCAAAACTGAGCTCCTGAGATTGATGGAAGAAGAAGAGCTTTACTGGCATAAAAGATCAACTCAAAACTGGCTTCCGTAAGGTCACAATAATACAGAGTATTTTCATAGGAAAGCAAATGGCAAAAGGAGGAAGAATATTATTTTTCATCTAGAAAAAGATGGTGTGCCAATTAACAGAGAAGATGAGATCTTGAAACATGCTACTTCTTATTACAAAGATTTGTTTGGACCCTCTGACAGTCCAACTTTTACTCTGGACCCAGAATGTTGGGATCAGAGTGAGAAAGTGACAACAAGTGAAAATGAAGAACTTGTTAGACCTTTTACAGAAGAAGAAATCAGGAAGGTAGTTTTTACAATGAAGAAAACCACTGCTCCAGGGCCAGATCACATACCCATTGAACTTTACCAGGCTTGCTGGGACTTCATAAAGGGAGATTTGATGGTTATGTTACAAGAATTCTGGGAAAATAGCTTGGATATTGACAGACTGAACTATGGAGTAATATCCTTGATCCCAAAAACAAAAGATGCAAGTAGAATTCAACAGTATAGGCCCATTTGCTTACTAAATGTAAGTTACAAAATTATCACAAAAGCCCTGATGTTAAGATTTGAGGGGTGTATGAGCAGATTGATCAACAGAAGTCAAAATGCCTTTATAAAAGGGAGGAATATTATGGATGGTGTGATGTGCTTACATGAAATTTTGCATGATACCAAAGTCAAAAATAAAGATGGTATAATTTTGAAACTGGATTTTGAAAAGGCTTATGACAAAATCAGCTAGGAATTCCTCTTCGATACATTGAAGCAAAGAGGTTTTTGTGAGATTTGGTGCAATTGGATCAAAAAGGTGATGGTGGGAGGAACTTTGTGTGTGAAAATTAATGATGAGATAGGAAGCTATTTCAAGAGTAGAAAGGGGGTTAGACAAGGGGACCCTCGGTCTCCCCTTCTATTCAATCTTGCTGCAGACTGTTTAGCCAAAATGGTTCAGACTGCTCAGAGCAATGGGCTCATAAAAGGTCTTGTTCCTGAATATATCCCTAATGGGGTAGTAATTTTGCAATACGCAGATGATACAATTTTGTGTCTAGCAGAAGAAATGGAGACAACTCAAAATATGAAACTTCTGTTATACATATATGAAAAAATGTCAGGTCTGAAAATAAACTTCAATAAAAGTGAGATAATCATGGTATCATCTGATGAGCAGAAAGCAAACCTGTATGCAGAAATGTTGGACTGTGCGAGTGGAAGTTGGCCCATTAAATATCTAGGAGTTCCTGTGGCTGGTTCCCGACTTCATGTGGCTGATTGGGCTATGCTAGATGAAAAGTTGTTGAAAAGGCTTGATGGTTGGTAGTGTGCTGCCCTATCCTCTGGAGGGAAATTAATCTTGTTAAATGCTTGCTTAAGTAATATTCCAACCTATGCCATGTTTATGTATTTACTACCCAAAACCATTCTGAAAAGAATGGATAGAACAAGGAAAAGATTTTTTTTGGCAAGGAAGAAGTGTGAAAAAGAAATATTATCTTGTCAAATGGGCTGTGATTACCAGACCAAAGAAGAAAGGTGGGCTGGGAGTTAAGGATTTAAGGAAAATGAATATAAGTCTCTTGTGTAAGTGGTGGTGGAAAATTGAAACAGGGGAAGGGTTGTGGCAGGAAATAGTAAGGAAAAAAATACAAGATCGATAGGGGGATAACTCATCTAAAACAAAAACCTACAAATTCCCCTGTGTGGAATGATTTACTGAAAATCAGAGAGGTTTACCTGGGAGGCAGGCAGATGAAACTTGGGGATGGGAAAACTACAGATTTTTGGAGAGACCTTTGGAGTGGCAGTGTGAGTTTAAAAGATAAGTTTAGTGATCTTTTTGAAGTGTGTAATGAGCAAACTGTGACAGTTGCAGAATTAGCAGAAAGAAGATGGGGTTTAACCTTTAGAAGGTGGTTGGGGGAAAGAGCCCAGAATCATCTAAGGAAATTGAGAGATATACTGTGCTCTAGTGCACTGGGTACTGAAAGGGATATGCCCATTTGGTCTTGGGGGGAAAACAAGATATTCTCTGTCAAAACTTTGTATGCTCACCTCTGTAGAGAGGATATTGGGAACCCCAATAAGAGAATTTGGAAAGCTAAGATTCCACTAAAAATTCAAATCTTTATGTGGCAAATTAATCAGGATGCTATTTTGACAAAAGACAACTTAGTTAAAAGAAACTGGCAGGGGGACATGAGATGCAGCTTTTGCTCCTTGAATGAAAATATCACTCACTTATTTTTTGAATGCTCACTTACCAGATTTGTGTGGAGTATGATTGCGTGGGTAATTGGTGCTGATTGTAGACCCACAAATTTTGAACAATATTGGATGTGGTGTGACCGTTTCCTTCCCAATCACAAAAAGATTCATATGTTAGGGCTTGCGGCTGTTTGTTGGGCTTTGTGGCTAACCAGAAATAAAGTTTGCTTTGAGAAAAAGTTTGTCAGATCTCCTGTTGAGATCGTCTGCTCAATATCTTCCTTTTTACAATATTGGGCAGGTCTTCAGAAGGAAGGGCTCAAGATGGATGTGGAAGCAGGAGCAGAGGCACTAAAGAAGGCGGCACTAGCGTTCCATTCGACTCCAGGTGATCAAGGAGACCCAGGTTCAGGGCTGGTGCTTCTGAACTAAAACTTCAAGAGATGAACTGAACAGAAGACAGGAACATGTTGTGCGACAACTGAAGCCAAGCTGAAGGATAAAACTTCTTCGGCTTGTATCTCTCGTTTTTTCTGTTAAGTGTGTGCGTGTTGTGTGTAACACTTGGTTTGTGTGCTGTAATCCCTGTTAGGTTCGGATGTGCAGCGTTAGTAGTTCCCCTCCCCATCTTCAAACTGGAGTAAAACCCTGGGTGTTTTTGTTGAAGAGTTGCGGTTCTTTGTGAATCCTGAACTCTGTAATTTCGTTACTCGTTGGTAATGAAATTCGGGCGTGGTCCATGTTGGAAAAAAAATGTCTTGCAGCACTTTTTATTATCAGCAGTCGAAGAGTTTATCAGATCGATCGACGAATGTGTTTGTGCCTCATCTCATCTGCATGGATGTAGTGATGTGTGTGCATGATGCTTCTGATGGGCTCGGTTCATTCTGATCAGTGTTCAGTTATAGTACTGCAAAATGTTAACTAGCGCCTGTGAGTTGTGATGATTTGCATTAGTGTTCGAGTGTTCGACGAGTAGCAGTGCCGTGCTGCACCCAGTAACATGGCGAGGCGCCGAGGCGGCACGATGGAGTTGGTGTACGTGACGGTGAGAAGCTTCTCGTGCAGCTCCTCCGGCGGAAGCCCGGCCGGCTGCGCGCGTCGCCGCCATGGCACGCCCCGCCGCCCGCCTCGTCGTCCTGCTCCTGACCCCGCGACGCGTCATCTGCTTCGCCAGCTCGGCAGTCGGCGCCTTCTGGACCGGCAGCTTCAGCGCACGGCGCGACGTCAAGGCGCGTAGCAAGGTCAAGGCTCATGCCGCCTTGGTTGCTTTGTTGCTAGTGGTAATAATATCAGAACTAGTTAGTATCTTCTGAGTAGCGCGTGCTTCGTTGATGTTGCCTTGCTATCTCTCGAGTATCGAAGTGTGTCTAATGAACGAGGTTCGATCGCTTCCCCTGTAGGAGTTGGAGAGTTCTGATATGATTATCGGTTAGCATCGATCGGCGTTTTGGCTTTGTGTTTGGCTGTTTATATATATGTATCGAGATCAAGAGCTTGTGTGGATTGACATCATCAGCTCCGATCCAAGAGCTTCCAATGGCGAGGCCGCTACCAAAGCTGGGGTTGGTTCGGTTCGACCCATAGGTTTGCCGAACCGGCCCATGAAAACGATCCAAATGGGCTCCATTTTTAATCCACGAGAGACAATCGATTCGACGGACTCGAACCCTAGGGTCGAGCGGTTCGACCCCGCCGCAGCCCCAAATCGCCGAGACCCCCGTCCCCGATGCCAGTGACCGCCGCCGCCGCCATCTCCCTCTCCTGCCGCCGGTGACCGCCGCCGCCGCCGCCCCATCCCCCTCTCCCGCCGCCGGTGGCCACCTCCTGCCTCCTCTCCCGGACGCCACCTCCGTGCCTCCTCTCCCGGACATCACCTCCGTGCGCTTCCGCAAGAATCTCGCCGACCCCGTGCGCTCCGGCCTCCTGCCTCCCTCTCCCGGATGCTACCTCCTTCTTCCGCAAGAATATCGCCGACGCCGACCGTGCCTCCTGCGTCACCAACCGATTCCCCGCCGACCGTGGCTCCTGCGTGCTGCAGCGCCACTCCATGGAAGCCGGCATCCCCACTGCCACGGCTACCCCCAGGTTAGCGTCATCTAGATAATAACTTGCTATTTAGTTGTTGAGGCGGCGAGCAATTGCAGGCATCTCCAATCGAATGTTGTTGAACTTGTCTAGGAAAGGTCCTATGATTGATGCTTCCAAGATGCACGTATTTGCTTTTTGACCCATTTATGATATATGATGTTGGGATTACTAGTCATGTCAGGTGCAAATGGTTCTTGTTTGCTTCTTTCTATTTGGTTTTCGGATTGATGCTCGGATAGCAGTTGCTGTGATGATTTTGTTTCAAAATGAATCTTTAGGACTGATGTAGCAGAGACTGATAGAGTGATAGATGGTTTCGCACACTACCCCTAGAACTTGCGATCTAGTCTGGGATTTATACCTGTCGAGTCGGAAGGTACTTCCTGCGGTAGTTGAATATTGCATCCTCCTTGCTATCACTACTGCTGGAGTACAGAAGCTCAACCTGCAAAAAGGAAAGGGAAATAAAAGAGGTTAATTTGGGTTCTCTAAGAAATTGAAGTAAAACTTGTCAATGAATAAGATCAAATTTCTTTTATCCACAGAGGACCATCTGAAATTTTTGGTGAACCTTTTGAGGACATACAAAATATGTCTTTTTTTTACAACATACAAAATATGTCTTTATTGTGATAACTTAAAGATATACCATGTACGAATTGCTATTAGATTATTATTCTCTCTCAATACCTAAAAATACTACTACAGTACTACTACTGCATATACTGCCTTGAGGCGTGGAACACTGCTGGAAAAACGACCTTTGTTCCCAAGCATTTGTCCCGGTTTAACTTTGGAGCCGGAACAAATGCTATTGGGGCGACGTGACCTCGGAAGGCTGTTTGCGCCGCCCCCCCTTTAGTCTCAGGTGGTAATACCACCCGGGACTAAAGACCTGGCGTCCAACGGCTCTGTGCCGCAATTATTGGCGCCAGACTTTAGTCCCGGGTGGTATTACGAACCGAGACTAAAGGATGAACCTTTAGTCTCGGGTCGTAACACCACCCGAGACTAAAGGGTGGCGCCTATATATCCCTGTCTCCCTTCTTCTTCCTCTGCCCGAGCTAACATTCACCCGAGAGCTAAGTTCTTCTCCATGGCGCCTCTCTCCTAGGGAGGTGATGTCCAATTTTTTCGTCATCAATTTGTGAAGATTTCTCTCCTCCAAAGTGTTGCTAAGGTTTGATTCTTCATCCTTCCTTCATTTGTTATGATTAAATTTCGTTTTTATGGTTAGAAATAGAGAAAATATGGATTTAAATTTTTAGGTGGTAGGAGGAGCTTAGAGATGATGTTTTCAGATGTTTTAGATTTAGCTAACATTGTATTTAGTTTCACATATTTTTTAAGCATAGTTTCACATAGGGATTTATCCTCTAATTTTATAGTTTTTGCTATAGAGATAATTGATTTTAACTTTTAGATGAGAGATGAATTTAATTTTACATTTAGCTTAATTTATTAGAAGTTAGTTTATTAAAAAAATGATCACGACCAAATGAAAAAATATTACCTACCTATTTCATTCATTTTTGTTAAGTATTTCTTGTTTTAATTTAGAAAACATTTAGGTATTCTCTTTTTTTTTTTTCTTTTTTCCATATACAGTCGGTTGGTTCTCTACCAGTGGCCTTACATCACCAAGCTAAATCCCAACATCTCCTACCTAGCTACGTCACCGGCGAGCTGGGGCTATACGTAGCTTGGTGACGTAGGACTGTAGCTAGATAGGAGATGTTGGGTTGTAGCTTGTTGATTTGGAACTGTAAGTGGGAGAGCGATGTGCGTGTATATGATGGTGAGGTGAGGCTGTAGTTCGTACATGATCAGGGTCATTAGAGAAGGTATAGTACTACCTACTTCCATTGTTTTATCTTTTAGAGATTATTAGAGACAATAGAAATTTTATTACATTCATGTTTATTCAGTATTTTGTGTATTTTTATTCGAAAGATTTAAAATGTTATTTGCTGCAACATCTGGAAATTCAGACATATAGTGTATCGCCTCCGGTACCGATAGGAGCAAGCTGTTCAAGCATAATGTTTTGAGTGACACCTCTCAGGAGGTTAGCTTCAGCATATACAGTAGCTCTTAGTAGACACCTTATTCAGAGAGTGAGAGAGAGAATGTCGACATCATGTTTGATCAGCTTGCTCCGTCGGTACCGGAGGTAGTGCACTATGTCAGCTTCTAGATTTTGAACCACTGCTTTGAACACATCTCTGAATTCGCGTATTGTCTTCAAATCATCGACATATTCAGGAACCGTATTTGATTTTTATCTAGAATAAATAATGAAGTTATTTTTTCATGATGCAGATGAACCGGCAATGGTACAACGCCGACAGACGGTCAGCGGAGTACATTACCGGCATGCATGGTTTTCTCGAAGTGGCGAAAAAAATAAGGATGCGAGTGGGTTCATGTGTTGTCCATGCTTTGATTGCAGAAACGAAAGAGACTACCATGACCCGGGCACACTTCACCTCCACTTGTTGAAATACGGATTCATGCCGAACTATGTGGTTTGGATCAAGCACGGTGAAAGAGGGGTTCTGATGGAAGACGACGAAGAAGAGGAGGAGGGTATTCCGGACTGGGCCGCAGGTCAAGCTTTTGCAGATACTTTAATGGAAGATGCTGACGAAGAAGAGTTATCAGCACATGTTGACGGGCCTGCCGATAGTCTCGGTTAGGTTTTACAGGATGCACATAGGGACTGTGAAAATGAAAAAGAAAAGGTAAAGTTTCAGCGTATGATCGAAGATCACAGAAAACTGTTATACCCAGATTGCAAGCCAGGTCACAAAAAAGCTTGGTACTACACTAGAAATGCTGCAATGGAAGGCAAAACATGGTGTGTCTGATAAGGCATTTGAAGGGATGTTAAAAATTATGAAAGACAAGCTTCCGGAGAACAATGAATTACCGTCCACCACATATGAAGCAAAACAGACTGTGTGCCCTCTTGGGTTGGAGGTACAGAAGTTCCATGCATGCCCTAATGATTGCATCCTATATCGGGGTAAGGATTACGAGAATTTGGATGCTTGTCCTGTGTGCAAAGCGCTATATTATAAGATTCGGCGAGATGAAGATGCTGGTGATCTCCAGGGGCACCGTGACATCAACGATTGGCCTGCCCTAAGTAACCTTTCTGGGCAGACAAATAAGGAATATCAGGCATGCATGCACTGTTTACATAAAACCTTTCTGGGCAGAATAAGGCTGACCATCGTACGAAGCCACCCCATTTTAATGGAGATGTCGTATTTGAGATGGTAAATGATCTAAGGGTAGTCTTTGGAAAGGGTGCCAGTAGTGAACCTGTTCCAACTGACGTCAACGGGCGTGCACCAATGTGGAAGAAGAAATCTATATTTTGGGAGCTACCTTATTGGCGTAGCCTTGAGGTCCGACACGCAATTGACGTGATGGACCTTATGAAGAATCTTTGCGTGAATGTGCTAGGCTTCATGGGTTGTTACGGTAACCCGAAGGATACCAACGAAGCACGAGAGGACCTGAAAGAATTTCTTAAGATTCCCAAAGTTCCGCGGGAGGGTGATGATGAAACTGATCTGGAAGAGGATGATGATGATGTTGATTACTTTGGTCCTGCTAGTTACACTCTCACCAAGAAAGAGAAGGAAAGCGTGTTTGATTGCCTGAACAGTATTAAGGTTCCGTCTGGCTACTCGTCGAATTTAAAGGGGATCATAAATATGAAAGAGAAGAAGTTCACAAATCTAAAGGCCCATGACTGTCACATGTTGATGACACAGTTGCTTCCAGTTGCGTTGAGTGGTGTTCTATCAGAGAATGTACGATTATTGGTCGTAAAGCTTTGTGCATTTCTCAATGCAATTTCACAGAAGGCAATCGATCCAGCTAAGCTAGGAAAGCTACAGAATGATGCGGTTCAATGTCTTGTCGGCTTTGAGTTGGCATTTCCACCTTCCTTCCTCGATGTTATGACGCACCTCCTGGTACACCTTGTGAAAGAAATTACTATTCTTGGTCAAGTATACCTTCACAACATGTGGCCTTTTGAGAGATTCGTGTCGATCCTCAAGAAATATGTTCTTAACCGTGCCCGTCCGGAAAGAAACATTGCCAAGGGATATGGAACTGAGGAAGTCATTGAGTTTTGTGTTGATTTTGTCGACACAATTGACTCGATTGAGCTTCCAGTATCACGACACGAGGGGAGGCTACAGGGAAAGGGCACCATCGGAAGGAAATCAAGTTTAAGCAATAATACTGATTTGTTCCATAAAGCACACCTAACAGTCCTGCAACAATCATCATTGGTGACTCCGTATAGGACGGAACACGAGCAGATTATTGCTTCTCAAAATCCAACCAAATCCCTAGTCTGGAATGCACACCGTCACTTGGAAACATTTCCTTCATAGTTGATTGAACAACTCATCGGAAACTCAACGATTCATCCACAATTAGCTTTGTTAGCCAGGGGACCTTGTACCACAATTACAAGATTTCAAACTTACGATATGAATGGTTACAATTTTTACACAAGAGCTCAAGATCGCAAAAGCACAAACCAAAATAGTGGTGTCCGTATGGACGTTATCGGAAAAGATGGGGGCAAGACCTGCTATTATGGTATCATAGAAGAGATATGGGAGCTTGAGTACGAAGCGATGAACGTCCCTCTATTTTTTTGCCAATGGGTAAACCTGAATGGCGTAAAGAAAGATGAATATGGAATGACAATATTGGACCTTACCAAGATTGGGTTCAAAGATGATCCATTCGTGCTTGCCAAAGATGTGCATCAGGTTTTCTATGTCAAGGATATGACTAGCATACCGAAGAATAAAAATCCCCAAGAAGCAGGACCACAAGAGGCAAAGCGTCACATAGTTCATCCAGGTAAAAGATTAATCGTGGGAGTCGAGGACAAAACATATCAATCCAATGATTATGATCAGTTTGATGGCATGCCTCCGTTCGCTGTCGAAGTTGACCCAAGCATATTGCTTGGACGTAAAGAGACACCATAGAGATTAATGTCGTCCTGTAATTATTATTGTTCAATCAATTGTGTAATGCTAATTTGATCGATTCTGTTATTGCAATAGTCTCAAACTTATGCTAATGTGTTGTATTTTGGTCCCAAATGTTTCGGAATGCTTGCATATGTCTTGTGAGAATGAACGAACCACCAAATTTGAGATTTTTTTGAATAAATTCAATATTTATTTTGATTTAATTGAATTTCAGTTGTGATGCACATCAATATTGCAAATGAAAATTGAAATTGAATATTTCAAACTCTAAAACATATTTTTGCAAAGCAAACTAGAGCTCTTTAGATTTTTCTGAATTTGTTTATTATTTCTTCGGTTTAATTGAATTTAAGTGGTGATGCACATCAATATTGCAAATGAAAATTGGAAGTGAATGTTTCAAACTCTAAAATATATTGTCTCATAGCAAAGTAGACTTTATTAGATCCTAACTAAATATAATTTTGCATGGTTGAAATAGTAAAAGTTACTATATTTTTTTTAATTTCAAAGAGATAGAATGTGAAAATGAGAAAAGAAATGGGAGGGGAAAAACAGTTCCCGCCGAAAATTACACTTTAGTCCCGGGTAGTGTTACGACCCTAGACTAGAGGGGGGCCTTTAGTCTCGGGTGGTAACACCACCCGGGACAAAAGGGCGAAATTTTGCCCCTGGACCCTCCCGCGCGAAAGGGGAATTTAGTCCCAGGTGGAGTTACGACCCGAGACAAAAGGGGTGCCTTTTGTCTCGGGTTGTAACTCCACCCGGGACTAAATGATCTTTGCTCCCGGGCCTGTTTACGACCCAAGACTAAAGAGGGGGATATATATCCACGGATCCACACCTGTTCTCCCCAACTCCTCCACTTCACTCGATCTCCGGCGTCCCCCTCCTGCTTTCTCCGCCGGCCGTCGTCGTCTCCCGCCGTCGCCCCTACCTCCTTCGTCGTCGCAGATCGCAGCCCGCCGTCGTCGACCCTGTCGCACCCCGCCGTCGTCGCACACCGTTGTCCCTGCCCGCGCCCGGCCGTCATCCCCGCGCCCTCCGCCGCCGGAGCTCCCGGCCGCTGTCGATCCGTCGTCCGCACACCGCCCGTCGACCCCGCCCGCGCCCGGCCGTCATCCCCACGCCTGTCCCCGTCTTCGTGCCGGCACCCACGCCCGGATGCCGTCTCCGTCACGCCCGGCCGTACATCACCGCCGCCGCCCGTCGACCCCGCTCCGCCGCGCCCGGCCGCGCTGTCTCTGCGCCGGCCCCCACGCCCGGCCGCCGTCTCTGCCGCGCCCGGCCGTCACCTGCTGACGCTCCCGGCCGCCGTCGCCCCCGCTCCGCCGCGCCCGACCGCCGTCTCCGCGCCGGCCCCCACGCCCGGCCGCCGTCTCCGCCGCGCCCGGCCGTCGCCCACCACCGCTCCCGGCCGCCGTCGCCCGCCTGAGGCCGCCGTCGCTCCCGGCCGGTGAGGGCATCTGCTGACGTCAGCCCCTGATGGCTGACATCAGCAATTTTTTTTCAATTTATAGATTTACAATTGATTATTGTATTTATTTATGAATTTAGATTAGAATTAGAGATTTAGAATAGAATTTAGATTTTAGATTTGAATTTAGAGATTTTAGAATTGAGTTTAGAGATTAGATTTGAATTTAGAGATTTTAGATTTGAACTTAGGTATTTAGATTTTAGATTTGAACTTAGGTATTTAGATTTTAGATTTGAATTTAGAGATTTAGATTTGAACTTAGAGATTTAGATTTGAATTTAATTAGTGTTTTTAGATGAAATGTATTTAGAGATGAAATATGTATTTAGAGATATTAATTTTTTCACTGGCCCAACAATTAGGTAGTATTGCTCAACACGCTCGATTCTCTCCCGACTCACTCGACCCCGCCCGACACTTAGGTTTTCTCGCTCGACTCCCGCCCGACTCGCTCGACTCCCGCCCGACACGCTCCACTCCCGCCCGACTAGCTCGACTCCGGCCTGACTAGCTCGTCCCCGCCAGACACTTAGGTTTTGTCGCCCGACTCGCTCGACTCCCGCCCGACACTTAGGTAGTCTCGCTCGACTCCCGCCCGACTCGGTCGACTCCCGCCCGACACTTAGGTAGTCTCGCTCGACTGTCGCCCGACACTTAGAAATTCTTGTATGTGCTCAGAAAATCATTTATGTATTCAGAAAATCATTTATATATTCAAAAATTCATTTATGTGCTCAGAAATTCATTTATGTGCTCAGAAAATCATTTATGTGCTGAGAAATTCATTTATGTGCTCACAAATTCATTTATGTATTCATAAATTCATTTATGTGCTCAGAAAATCATTTATGTGCTCAGAAATTCATTTATGTGCTCAGAAATTCATTTATGTGCTCAGAAATTTATTTATGTGCTCAGAAATTCATTTATGTGCTCAAAAATTCATTTATGTTTTCAGAAATTTCTAGTTATGGATAACAATGAGGACGAGGAGCGGATGATGCAGAGCCTTATTGCTGGGGTCCAAATACCGAGGGCCCAGCCTTCACCGAGGAGGAGCGTAGCCAGGCGGACGCGTTCCTCACCCGCACCGCGGACATCGACACCCGCACCGAGGACAATAATGAAGACATTTTTATAGTTAATGCAGAAGGTTCCAACAAGGTATATATATCATGCATTAAGTTCATCATGCATTAAGTTCATTCTGGAACCCCACGTGAATAACAAATCCGCAACTTGTAGGCTTCAACCTCGACAAGCAAAAAGTCTAAGAGAGGGCGTACAAAAGTAATCGTCGATCATGACGTGAAGTTGCATATCACTGAAGTCAACAAGCTTGGCCAGCCATGGGAACCAAAGAAGGTCAGGGACAAGTTTGTGTCCCAATGCGGTGCTATTGTGAGGGACAGCGTGCCCATATCGTATAGAGAATGGAAGGGAAAGGAAGATAATCCATGGGTGGTTCCGGATTTAGTTAAGAATATGTTATGGGATGATATCCTAAAACACTTCACACTTCCACCGGGTGTGAATGCAAACCTTGTGAAGCAGTGCACTCTCACGAAGATGGCAACTCAATTGCAGAGTTTCAAGAAGCAGCTGCACAGAGATTATATCAAGAAGAATCGAACTCCAAATTTTGATGCTTATCCCAAGCTAAAGGATCACTGTCAGTCCTTTGTGGATTACAAGAATAGTGAAGAATTCGCCAACAAGAGCGCACGAGCTCAGAAAAGTGCCAGTAAGAAGACGGATTACAATCATCGTCTTGGTCGAGGTGGTTACGCGGTTGCACCACCCAAGTGGCGGAAGATTGAACAAGATCTCCTCAACAAAGGTATCGTACCAGCGGTCTTTGACTGGGAAGAACGATCGAAGAATTGGTATTATGCCTGCGGTGGAAGATTGAAACCTGATGATGGTTCCCTTGAATTCCCACCCACGTTACGGGAGGCGGCAGTTGAGATAATAAAAAAGGTTGAAGACATCAAAGCGGGCAGATTGGTTCCTGACAAAGAGATGGATGAGCTCACTTTGGCGCTCGGGAATCCAGAACACCCAGGATGTTGCAGGGGCTACGGGGTAGTCCTGTGGAAGTTTGCTTTCAAGGGAAGCGCTGACACCTACAGAAGCCGCAAAAGAAGAAGAGAGCATGAAGAGGGGTAGTGGCTCGAAATGATGGAGCAGAGACTTAAAGAACAAGAAAAACGTATGAAGGAAGAGGTTGCACGATGAGTCGCCGCCGCGGTAGCTCAGATCACCCCTGCCGGAGCACTGCCCCAAGCATCAGTGGATCCCGTCATTAGCTCTTCCGCTCGCAAAAGCAGTTGTGCTTCCACAGAGGCCCCCGAAGAACAAAGGGCGGCAAACCAAGAAGAAGTTCAAGTAGAGGACAACGAACGCTACCCTGTGGATGAACTCTGTCAGTGCATCACATGTGAGCTGCACAAGCCGATCGGCAACATCACAATGAAGGTATAAACCTAATTATACGTGCAATTATCTCAACCTTTGATGCATGTCTCAGGCATGTAATAACTTCATCATTTCTCTACATATATATAGGTGGCGTACGGAATGGCTTTAGCACATCTCCCAGGACGTACAAGCCACGGCATGCAGATTTCAACTGGCTACGCCTCAGTTGGTTTGGAGGAGATTGCTGACCCAAAGTTTAACGACATAGAGCTAGACATCCCAGGAGGTGACAAGGAAAGGACACTCCACGATGCGCTTCACGGTATCATATTGTGGCCCAAACGTTACATCATAATACCTAACATGCCGCCACCGATCCCTCTGAGTGTTGCCGAGCAGCAGCCACTATCTCCCAGGCCGTCATCGATCCCTCCGAGTGTTGCCGAACAGCAGCCACCATCTCCCGGGCCGTCACCGGGATGGTCGTCGCCGAATGATTGGAGCTCACCGTCTCCACAACGGGGGAATTCTCCTGCCGCGAGCGATGATGATGACCTCCATCGTCAGCAATCACCACCAAAGCAGCCTTCACCAAAGCCTGCCGAGAGGTCCCGATCAAAATCTACGGCGTCTATGCCCGTGCCAAATCCGGATACCCCGACGAAGAAAGTGAAAAAGATGACTGTTAAAAGGAAGCTACCATATGACATGATAGCATCAGAAAATGAGGCGGAGTGTGATAAGCAACTCAAGGTGTGGATTGAAGGGACAAAAGAGGCTGCTAAACAGAGACTGCTCACAGAAAAGGAAGCAGAAAAGAATAAAGATCGTCCGCAGAAACTCGAAGCTTTCATAGAGAAGAAGGAAGCAGAAAAGAAAATAATAAAACCCCTGAAAAGTGATTATGACCGGTCGCTGCACAAGTCCCTAAAGAAGAAGAGACAAGGAGGGTCACCAAATAGTTACATCGACCAAGTACCGGGGTCAACAATGCCACAGGATTATAGGAAGAAGAAGAAGGCAACACAAGCATCGACGTCGACGAAAGAGCCTTCAACGAAGAAGGCAACACAAACGTTGACATCGGCGAAAGAGCCTTCAACGAAGAAGGCAACACAAGCGTCGACGTCGGGAGTACAGACTTACGTCACCTCCGGCCTCACTGCAACAGAACGAGCTCTTGCACTTATGGATGCAGAACAAGTAGTGCATGTCATTGAAATGCAAGAAGCAACAGGGTTCCCACTAGAATATGTTCTCGGCCACGAATCACCTCCTCGGGACAAAAACTTCGTACCTAGATGGCACTACGAGCATGGGAAATCTCTGGTCAGGCCTGAGTTGGTGAAGAAACTCCCTACTCAGATGCGCAGATTGCATGACTTCTACATGAATACGTCTAAGGTGGGCCTGGAGATGATTGGCATGCTTGTTAAACCGGGAGATTTTGCTGGTGAAGGCGAAAAGTTGGTCTGGCTGCGATTCAAGGATATTTATGAAATTTACCATCTTGACTCCCTGAATACCAATCTTGTCATGGCCTGGTGCCTATAAGTGATGATGCAATACATACCCTAATTAACAAATTAATGCATACTCTAATTATTAACTTTGTCTTTCATTTGCTGTAGCTTGGAATTGCATAACATGCGGAAGAATGGTTACCAACGAATAGGTTTCATGGACCCATCTTTAGTTAATCAAGATCAAGTAAAGCTCCAACCAAGAACAGCATTCAAAACAATCCTAAGGACCTTGTGTAATCTGCATTACAAGGATTTGATACTTCTACCTTACAACTTCGAGTAAGTGTGATTACCATCTTAATTACTAAGGGTTTGCATTTCTAATTATCCTAGTTAACATTATTTAGTTCTAATCTTTTGAGCTTGCATGTATATACAATTTCCACTAGATTCTTCTCATAACTGATGTCAACAGAAGCAACGTCCTTGTCTTTGATTCGTTGAGAAGAGATCAGAACAAATACTTGGACCTTCAAGATATGTTTCAAGAGTAATAATTCTATCCAATATGTTCCCTTTTATGCAATAGTGTGCTTTTACTAACACTATCTAGCTCTAACTTTCATTATTTTCTGCCAGAGCTTGGGAAAAATTCATTGCTGTAAACCCTGGAACATGGAGACCTAGAATAAACTTCTCTACAGATTTTCTGGTACGTAAACCAAATAACAACTTTAGCTTGGGCAAATTAAAAATGTATAACACTAATTTTTCATACTTATCTTCTTCAATTTAGTGTATGAGATAGGAACAAGGGACACATTTATGTGCATACTATGTGTGTGAGTTCATCCACAATTTCTGCGAGCAGACCCGTCAGATTATACTGTAAGTATTATTTTAAACCAATTAATAATATATTATTTTCTAACCGCTTATAT
Organism: Cenchrus fungigraminus; assembly: GCA_036936925.1. Taxonomy (NCBI): domain Eukaryota; kingdom Viridiplantae; phylum Streptophyta; class Magnoliopsida; order Poales; family Poaceae; genus Cenchrus; species Cenchrus fungigraminus. The sequence goes on from CM072773.1 coordinate 120,137,125, forward strand.
ATTTAATTCTTGTGTGTAATATATTAACTTATTTGCACATTACAGAACAATATGATTAGGGACGCAATCATTGAGAAGGACCGACTCTTGGCGATTCAAGAAAGTCTCTGCGGATTCTTGATGGACCAGGTGATTAATCCACAAGGCAGAAATCACTATGACGGTCATCGAATTGATAAAGTTTAATTAGCACCTCCGGTGAAACTTTAGACTAGAATTAGAATGAAACGATATTTTGATGTATATATATACTACTTTCAGAAAATACTATCTATGCTTTCGATGTAATATAATGTGTGTATATATTTATTTATAAGTTTATTCTCTTGATATAGTACGTATAGTAGACACGTATAATTAGTGCAAACATTTATACGTACACGTAAATTACACCCATATACGTGAGAATATACGCGTATAACATTATTAGAGCAATTGGAATAGAAACAAAAAAATCACAGCGGGGTCTTTAGTCCCGGGTGGTTATACCACCCGGGCGCACAGGTGCTGGTGTGTCCTCCCCTTTTGTCCCGGGCGGGGCTACCACCCGGGAATAAAGGCCCCCCTTTATTCCCGGTTGCCCACCCGGTGACAAGGGGGCCTTTTGTCTCTCTCATTTCGTCCCGGGTGGGCTTTAGGGACTTAACGCCTTTCCCACCCAGGACAAAAGCCCCTTTTCCCACCTGTGGAACAATAAGCATCTCTGACGCAAACTCAAAATTTCCCTGCTAGTATGTACTATACTCGTGTAGCATTTGAGGCTTGATAAACTCAAAATTTAACAGTCTACATAAGCATGCATGCATCGTTCATCGCAACAGGATGATAAATGACATCCAGTGCTGATTCAGCACATAAACAATCCATTAGGCAACACTACAGCAAGCGATATTATACTAGTGTTCTTTTGCTTGCCTTTGTTGGATGTGCTATATAATTAGCACTGCACAAGCACACAGTTACTGATCATGCATGTCTCATACTCTCATCGATCAAGATTGATCCATGATGCTGCTTGCAGATCATATATAGATCTGGCATGAACTGATGCAATCAATTAATCAACCTATGTTACTGTACTAGAACAAGCAGAGAGAAAAAAAAAAGGAAAGGAACATTAAACAAATCAGAATGTAGGCTCTGCTAGTTAGTGCTGGTGATATTGCAACAGACGGATCAGAGTTTAGTTTACAGTACCTATCATGCATGTGAGTTGTAGGTTGACTGGTGTTAGCATGGTGCCTGTTGTGCTCAAATTTTTCCCTTGCTGATCTGCATCTCATGGCATTACTTAAAAGAGATAAATTTGTTGTTTAGGATATTTCACACTAATACAAAACTGAATGGCAGTAGTTCTGCTGAGAATCTAAAAGACAAGATAAATTGGTCTTCTTGTGAAATTGGTCCCTATTCTATATAGTATGCCATGCCTACCTGTCAGTTTATACTTTATGGTCCCTATTCTGTATAGATTATATTTCTCAATTACTGAATTGTTTTCTTAACATATTTCTTAAATGTTTTGTTTCCGATTTTAGTGGTCGAAAGCGGAAGAGGCATCATTCCACCAACACTCCAGTACCTGATCAGTCATTGCAGCCCAATAGTGGAGCAAGAGCAGATGTGACTATGCAGAGCAACCAACAGACTCCGGTACCAGAGCATCCAGTGGTCGAAGAGGATGGTTATGCTGGGAATTTTGATGGATGGGAGGGAGATGATTATGGTCATTGGGAAGATGAGGGCAATACTGATTATTGGCAGGAAGAGAACATGGATGAAGGTGTTACAACTGGTTGTGCTGAGGGCTTAATTGAACCACAAATGGTGGATGGGTACATACATGGTGAGGAGAATAGGCAATTCAGATCCCAAGTTTGGAATGAATTCTCCAAAATTCGTGTGGGAGGCATCGTTACTAAAGGATAGTGCATCCATTGCAATACTGAGATCAGTGCTAAGCGAGGAGCAGGAACTAGTGCCATGTCAACTCATTTGAAGAGATGCAAAATCAGAAGAAGTGTGACAAATATGTCCCATCAACTCAGATCTGTTGTGATGTCTCCAGAAGGAGTTGCCTTGGATAACTAGAGGTTCAGCCAAGATGTCTCAAGGCGAGAGCTAACACGAATGATTGCTCTTCACGGACTACCCCTTTCAATTGTTGATTATGATGGCTTTAGAAGGTTCGTCTCTAGCTTGAACCCAGTCTTCAAAATGATTTCAAGGAGGACTGTCTCAAGTGATTGCTTGAAGTCATTTCAAGAGACAAAACAAGCACTTCTTGATGTTTTCACAAGTACCAGCAGTAGAGCCTCCTTGACAATGGACATGTGGACCTCAAGTCAAAATCTTGGATATATGTGTGTCACATGTCACTTTCTAGATGAAGATTGGAAGATGCAAAAGAAGATTATTAAGTTCTCTTTCATGAAAACCCCACACACAGGAGTTGTAATGTTCAATGTCCTTCTCAAAGCCATCCAAGAGTGGAAGATTGAGAATAAGTTATTTGCAATAACATTAGATAATGCAAGTAATAACAATGCTATGGTCAAGCTTTTGAGACATAATCTGCTAGAGAAACAAATGTTGTATGGGAAAGGAAAATTGCTTCATCACAGATGTGCAGCCCATGTCCTCAATTTGATATGTAAAGCGGGATTTCAGATCATCAATCCAATTGTGCACAAGGTTAGGGAAAGTGTAAAATTCATTGAAGGGTCTACATCACGGAAGCTAAAGTTTGAGGAAATCATTCAGCAACTAGGAATCCAAGAGAAAAAGAGCCCTAACATCGATACATCAACTCGTTGGAATTCAACCTACATCATGCTAGAAAGGTGTTTGGTGTTAAAGAGAGCTTTTGACTCCCTCTCACAACAGGAGCCAGAGTACGAGTATGCACCCTCAGATGAAGAGTGGGAAAAGGCAAGGGCGGTATGTGCACTGCTGAAACCCTTTTATGATGCAACAAAGGTTGTTTCAGGATCGTTGTACCCTACAGAAAATCTGTATTTTCATGAGATGTGGGAGGTCAAGGTCGCTTTGCAAAAATGTGTTACTGAGCCCAATACTGATCTGTTTGAGACAATCACATATATGAAGAGGAAGTTTAATAGATATTGGAAACTGATGTGGTTGCAGATCTCATTCCCGGTGATTCTTGATCCACAGTTTAAGTTTGAGTTCATTGAATTTCGTTTGAGACAAGCATTTGAGAGTGAAGCTGATGCCAAGATTGCTACACTAAGGAGGGTTTTGATTTTGCTCTATAAGGATTATTCACAAGTAATTCATGGTGGACAAGATATGCCCTCTGTTGCTGCTGCTCTGAAATTGATAGATATTCAGATTAGGATCAACACTTGAGCAATACTACATCCTCAACAAGCTTGCCCTCTGAGCTTGAGCTTGAAATTTATTTAGCAAAGCCTATAATTCCTCGAAGCAAATCCTTTGATATACTTGCTTGGTGGAAGAGCAACTCACCGGAGTATCCCACCCTTTCTCGTATGGCTCGAGATGTTCTGGCAATTCAAGCTTCAACTGTTGCATCGGAGTCAGCCTTCAGCACCGGAAGGAAACTAATATCAGAGTTTCGTACCCGATTAACTCCGAAAACTGTGGAAGCATTAATATGTGTGCAAGATTGGATTCGTGCTTCTAGTTCATCTCAGTTCTCCATGAAGGCAATTGATGAGAACACGGAGTTAATGGACCAAGATGAGTGACGTTTTCAAAGGTATGTTCCATTATTTCTTTAATTGTGCCTGTTAGTAGGGTGCTTCTCTCTTGTTTCATTAGAAAAATGTATATGTCTGGATGAATTCTGATACAACACCTACTGCAACATTAAGTGAACATTCAGCAGTAGAGTAGCATGGTTATGTGCTGTTAGTCGAATATTGGTTAAGTGATTGATGATTTACCCATCCACACAGTGCTAGCTGTCAAAGTTTTCACTGCATTATGATCTGGATCTAGCATCAGGTTATCAGGCTCTGCCTACCATCCACCAGTTAGTCTACTGCTGCTTTTTCTGAATTCTAGCATATAGTACATGCATATTTTTGACCAAATGAAGTTCTGGCATGCAGCTGGCAGCTGAAATTAATACTGGTTTAAAACAAGTTGATTTGTAGACATTGATAGGAATCGTAATATGATTGACATGTACTTGGTATTAAAAGGGGCAATCACATGCAGCCCTACAAAATCTGGACCCCGATAAGACGTGCATTAATTTGTAGTACTATGATGAACCAACTTTAGCAATTGCAGATAATCCCATGAAATTGTGGCACCTACTGACAACATTTCTTGTTTCATTAGAAAAACGTATCTGATACAGCACCTACTGCAACACCTACTAAGTCATCTGTATTCAAACTTGTCTGTCGCTGCTTTTATAGAATACCATATGTTAGGAATCAGGATCCATTTTGACTGAATGATCATAGTAGTATATATTCTCTAGGCCTTTCATGGGGATAACATATGTATGGATGGACATTACATGTATTGTTTTCCTTCTCTTGAAGCTGTATAATACTAATGTGGTTGATGCAATGTTGATAAAGTCATTGTGTGTTTCTAAGCTTTGAGTCAATAATGTGCATGCTATCTGGTCACTATGTTTTCACTTTTCACTGCATTTTTCCCCTTTAAATGCAAGCTGTATAATGGATTAATTCATGGTGACTGCTGAGAAATTTCATCTACTAATTCTATCTTTTGTGCACTCTACTTGGTAATTAGGCACAAAAGCACATTGAATGGAAGGGTGACATACTGACATGGAGACAAGCACAGAGCTGCAGACTGTCATGGAGACTTCAGTGGAGCAAAAGAGTTAAATGTAATGTAAATTAAGTTTGGGTGATCCAGTGTAATATGCAACTGCAATTCTGCATGCTATAAATTAAGGTTGTCAAATAAGTAGTTGCCACCCCCATGAACCTTCTGTGTAATCCCTCTGGCGCTTGTCTGTTAGACTGTTACTCAATGCATTGCCTTTCTCAGTCAGCAACATTATGAACAAATTACTGCATTTCTGAAAAAAATTCAGTCAGGAGCTTATGTATGAATGGAACGGCAATGTATTGTTTTTCCCTATTGATGATATATAATTTAGATGAGATACCAAAATCTGTGGATATTTCTCTTTTTAGAAAGCACTTGTGTGATTTAATGGATGAAATACTGATGAACGTACGACATGCTAGCGTGGTGGCCTACTAGCGTGGTGGGTGGTGGCGTAGCTAGCCGGCCTGCTAGCGAGGTGGCCTGCTAGCGTGGTGGGTGGTGGCGTAGCTAGCTGGCCATAGTAAATATGGATCGATCCATGCGAACCTACAGTTCTCTTGGAGCAGTCAAAGGGTCGATCCACGCATCCATTATTATGGAGTGGTTCGCATGGTGCTCTAGTGGAGCATCCGTGGTTGACCCACGCCCATGTATACTATTGGCATTAGCTCCATGTCACAGTGCCTTTCAGCTAAGAAATCATGGCATTGTTAGCTTTAATTTGTTGCCGGTTTCGTCGAGCTAGCCGTCGTCGCACCGGAGTACACACGACACGCGGAGGCAAAGCTTACCCATTGGCTCTCTCTGTGGATCGATCCACTGGGCAGCCGACTGTAAGCATCAAGGCCCCACCGCACCTTTGGTAAGGGTGTGTTTCGGTGATAAATGACAACCATATACTTGTGACTAACCTTTGTTTTGTAGCGGATCTATTCTTGGGTTATTGTCATAAGTGATAAGCGAAATGAGACCCCTCAATTTGAAATTATGAATGATCAATGGACAAAGACTACAAGGCTAAGGACATTCTTAGTTCCAAGTGTTACAAGGAGATGAAGGACATATGGATTTGCTAGTTTGTAGTGTTTGACCATACTATTAAGAGGAGTTCACACTTTAGTAGCTTGACCATGCCAAATGCTATGCTATATTCATGCACTATCAAGCTCCTTGGTTACTAAACAGCTCAAGATACTCATGGAAACACATTGGAAGCAAAAGACTTGAAGAAAAACTCAAAGGCGATTGGTTTGGATGAGTTGAAATGAAAAAGGGACCATCGGATGATCCGACGACATCATTTCTAGTTGCACCGGATGATCAATGTGGAAGTTTCAAAAGAAAACAGCACCGCCGGATGAACCGACTGTGTATCAGCAGTAGCATCGGTTCATCCGGTGACCTAGGGTTTGGTAACAGTGATGATTCAAGTCAAGAGCCTTCAGCACCAGATGAAGCGACGGTCCAAGCAACGGTTCATCCGGCGCATGCATATAATTCATACAGAGATGCACCGAGTGAACTTGCTTCAGCACCGGATGAACCGACGCTCATGAAGACTACCAGTGGTTCATGCGGCGCCTATGGTTATTCTACACAGAGACAAACTGAGTGAAGTTGCTTCAGCACTGCATAAACCGACGCAGCATCGGTGTGAGCGTCAGATGAAGTAGTACAGCATCCAGGTTCAACGGCTATAATTCATCAGTTAGTGACACCGGATGAACCGACGCTGTCGCAGGGGGAACCGTCGGTTCATCCGATGGTACTACTTTTTAGAGGACTTTTCTAACGTCTAGCCTCCCTTGCTAGGCCTATAAATTGGATCCCCCTGCATCTCTTGAGCTTCCTTTGCAACTCTGAAGAACTACTGCAGCCAAGGAGAAGGAGAGTTAGTGCTTTGATCATTTGGATTTCATCTTCCTAGCCAAGAGGGATTCTTTCTTGGTGATCAAGAGTTTCAAGGTGCTTTCTATGGAGTAGCTGAGTGCATTGGTCAAGTGAAAGTGTGTGAGCTTGTTACTCTTGGAGTTTGACGGCTCCTAGATGGTCTCGGTGATTTGGGGTTCTTAGTGAGCTCTTGGAGATTGTGGGAGCCTCGGGAAGTTCTTGGTGTAAATGGATTGAGACCCATCATTCCGGAGATGGAGAACGGGTACTCTTAGTGAGCACTCAAGTCTAAGTGGGTTGAGGGGGAGCAAAACTCTTTGTGAGTGCTCCAACGTGGATTAGGGAGAAGCGTCAACTTCTCGATACCACGGGAAAAAATTCGGTTGTCTCGTGTCCACTTTTTCTACCTTCTTCCACTTATTTCCGCATTTACTTTTAGCTCTTAAGTTCCTTTGTTCTAGTTTCCCTCTAGTTTGCTTTGCTTGTTGCATATCTTGACTAGGGTGCTTTTCTCATGTTAGTGTGAATCTTGCTAAGGAACTTTGTTGCTAGTGTGCTTAGTTGGTAGGAAAAAACCTTTTTAGATGGGCAACACTAGAGATATAGGTTAAGGTTTACTTCTTGTTCTAGAAATTTGAAGAAGACCCATATTCAACCCCCCTTCTATAGGCCATCGATCCTACAAGTGGTATCAGAGCTTAGGCTCTCTTTTTGGTGGCTTAACCGCCTAGAGAGATGGGCAAGGGGAGTGGCAATGGCCCTCCCAAGTTGGCGGGGAAACGGTTCACTTTTTGGGCACATAGAATGGCTAGCTTTCTTCAAGCACAAAACCATGATGCATGGACCACTACCATGTATCCTATGCCAAATGAACCCACCGAAAGTGAAACCAAGTGGAACTATCGTGCTAGAAACTTTATCTTTGAGACTCTTGAGGAGGATTTGTTTGATAGGGTGTTTGCTTTGGAGACCGCTCATGAGGTTTGGATGGAGCTCAAAAGAATCCATGTAGGCAACAAGAAAATCCGTGAGGAGAAGTATGAGTTGCTTAAGGTTGAGCTCAATGAGTTTAAGATGAAGGATGATGAGGGTGCAGAGGAAATGTACTCTAGGATGGGTGTTCTTATTCAAAATATCAATGCTCTCGATGTTGCTAACGTGTCCGAGCAGGAAATTATTCAGAAAATTCTGCAAACGCTTCCCAAGCCCAAGTACAACATCATCAAGGCACTCATCTTTGAGAAGGACTTCGAAACTCTCACCATCACCGAAGTTGTGAACAAGATTCGATCTCATGAGATGTTCTTGATGGGTCAAATGGAATCATCTTCTTCCACATCAAGCACCAAGAAGGATCTTGCACTCAAGGCTAGTGACAAGACCAAGACCAAGCCAAAGTCAAAAGCAAAGCCTCCTCCCTCTTCAAGTGAAAGTGAAGACAAGAGTGACTCAAGTGATGAAGATGATGGTGAACTTGCTTTCCTCATGAGGAGGACCACAAAATTGCTCTCCAAGATTGGTAAGAAAGGCTACAACTATGATCCTAAGAAGAACAAGTTTCGCTCATCAAGAAGAAGTGGTGAAGGTGGCAAGAGGAAGTGCTACAATTGCCAAAGCTATGATCATCTATCATATGTTTGTCCCAAGCCCGACAAGCGAGTGTCAAGCTCAAGCAAGAAGGACGACAATGATGATGATAATGAGAAAGATGACAAGTTTTGACATTTCTTAACGCAATCACCTAAGAACAGGTTTGGAACCCATCCTGGTAATAGCGCCAGAAATGCTGGTTGGTAATTCTTAACGTTACAGGAGTCCGCAAGCGCACGGAAGTATCATTGTAGCATTTCCCCAAAGAAGTATTCCAAAGGGTATCGAATCTAAGGAAGACTTTGGCGAATTAACATGCTCAACACTATTGCAATGAGTATAGATCATAGACGGAAATAAATCAGCCACTCAAGTGCAGGAGTAAGATATGATAATAGGGTAGTGTGATCACACACACACACACTCACTCTCTCTCTAAGGGGTCCTAGGCATAGGAGGCGACATACGAGTTAGTTCTAGGTTCTTATGTACTATACACATAAAGCTGGTAAGAACGAGTTAGATACACTAGCGTTGAAGAACATTGACTTAAGCACCCAGGTACCACGGGGAGCTAACCTCCCGCGTTGCTTCCGCACAATTCCGGTTGTTAGATTTTAGACTCCTACAGCTTATCCGAACGTGGGGGATTTCAGAGGGACTAACGGTTGTCACTACCGCGGCCTACCCCAAGACAAACCGTGGGATAAACTCATAAGTAAGGTAGCTACGTAACCCAAGCACCATGCTTACGTTGTTAGCCGGACTTGACCGGCCCGGGCTATTGTGACCCAAGTCAAGCCACTAGATAAACCAGCCAATTACACCGAGTACCGTAGCTTAAGCACAGACTTCATACAACGTAGTCATGTCATCTAATTAGATCAAACCAAGTTAGGTACACAAACGTATTTGTGTTTTCCTATGTCTGTTCAACTGGATCAAAGGGTCGTGTTCGCGAAGAACACGAGCCTCTAACTTATGAACAAACACCAGAAACATGTGGAAGTCACCCGTCAAGTAGATCGAAAGGCCTTGTTCATCAAGAACAGGAGCCTCTAAATGATGAACAAGTGAAGAACACATGAACAAATCACCCATGTATACTAACACAACTTTATATGAAATAGATGAATAACTGAAGTAGATCAAAGTCATACAAATGAAATAAGATACAAGAGAACTCATACCTAGATCCCAAAGTAGACTTGGAACCTGAATTAGAACTACTCTAGCCTACCTTCTAGCCTTGCGACTAAAAGTGAGAGAGGTGTTGCAAGTGTAGATGGTTCATAAGTGAGCCCCCTCTCCTTCTATTTATAGGCCCGGGCACCAGCGAGGAGTGGATGCAAACACCCCGGGAATGGCTCCTAGGACCAATAGGGAAGCACCACGTGGAAGCCCCTGAGTGGCGGCCTCAAGGTCGGTTCGGCCAACCTGTGGGGTCGGCCGACCCCCTGTGGACCCCACTCGGGGTGTGCTTTCTCTTGGTGGCTGTCTTGTGGGTCCTTAGGTCGGTTCCCGGTGTCCACCCTGTTTTGGCGCGATTTACATGCTTTTGTGGGCCCATGGATCCATGTGACGTCCACGTGTCACACTCTGATTCATTGGGGGTTGCTTCACTTGGATTGCTTGCATGGCATGCATGCATGGCACCCTGGTTGGCAGGGCATCCTTGTTGGCAGCCCACCTAGGATGAGGTGATGTGACATGGATCATAGAAGGTGAGTTTGTCACTCTTTTCCTGCTTATTTTCCTGCAATCAAATAATCTCTAAGGACAAGTGGAACTACATTATTCTTAACTAAATATGTGTAAGAAATGCCTTATGCTCCTTTATTTATGAGTATATTGACGGCTAAAGTAGGCACTTAACAGCCGTCAACAACAAGCACCCCAAGAAGGACTCATACAAGATGAAGTCTTCTAGCAAGCCCTACAACAAGAAGAAGGGTGGTCATCGTTCTCTCTTGGCAAATGAGTGGATCACGGATGGTGAAACTTCAAGTGAATCAAGCGGCAGTGAAGATGAGAAGAACAAGAAGTTTGCCAATCTTGTGATCATGGATGATGAAGAACCTCCTTTTCCTCTACCACCTATGTGCTTCATGGCTAAACACTCCAAGGTGAGCGATAGTGAAGATAGTGACTCCTCGGATAGTGATAATGAACTTTCACCTCATGCTCTTAAGGGACTTCTAGACTAATACACCGACATGATCAAGAAATAAAAGAGTAAGCTCAAGGCTCTTGAAGAGACACATGAAAAGCTTAAGCTATCCAATGATGAGTTGCTTGTGAAACACAATGACCTTAGCAAAGAACATGAAGCTTTGGTAGTATCTAACAAGTCACTTAGAGATGACCACAACAAGTTACTTGATAAGCACAATGAGCTAATCATCAAACATGATGATATAACCGTGCTTAACAAGTCTCTTGAGTCAAGTCAAAAGATGCTTAAGAAAGATCATGTGGTCTTAGAGATGAAGCATCAAGAGATTGAGCTTGCTTATGAGGCTATTTCTGCTAGTGGGCAAGAAATTGCTAGAGACATCACTAAGACAAATGCTTCTACTTCTTGTGATGATTTGATTGAAGAACCTAAGATCTTGCTAAATGATGAGAATGTTGCCTCATCTTCCAAGACTAACCATGCTAGGGTGAAAGCACTTGAAGAGGAAGTAAGAAGCCTAAGATCTTGTGTGAAGAATTTGGCCAAGGGTGAAGAATTTCATAAGGAGATCCTTTATTACAATGCAAGAGATTATGGCTCTAAGGGACTTGGCTCCTTCCCTCAACCCATCAAAGAGACTCGCAAGTCAAAGGAACTTTATGGGTGCTTTGTGAAGGAAGTTGGGTCTTATTGCCAACATTGCAAGATCACTGGTCATCACACAAGGGAGTGTCCTTTACCTTCATGTCCATTGCCTATTATACCTTGCAACTATCGTTTCATGTTCAACAATAACCATTTCTTGTTGTTGAAGAATAGCAAGGGCAAGGTGGCGGCAAGGTTCATAGGGACCAAGGCTAAAGTGAATCATCCTAGGCAAATTTGGGTTCCCAAAGCTTTAGTAACTCATGTGATTGGACCCAAACTTGCTTGGGTTCCTAAATCTTCAACTTGATCTCTTTGTGTGTAGGTGAACTACAAGGCCGGGGGAAGTCATTAAGTCCTTGATAGTGGATGTACTCAACACATGACCGGCCAAGTTAAACTGTTCACCTCTCTAGTGGATGATGCGGGGAATCATGAGCAAGTCACCTTTAGTGATAATTCTAAAGGAAGAGTTTCCGGTTTGGGTGACATAACCATTGCAAAAGATCTCTCTTGTAGTTATAACTTGCTTTCCATTGCTCAATTTTGTGATCTTGGCTTATCTTGCTTATTTGATGATGAGGGAGTTATTATTACTAACAAGAAATCTAATGAAGTTGTGTTCAAAGGTTTTCGCCATGGGAACATCTATCTTGTAGACTTCTCCTCTCATGAAGCGAACTTGACTACTTGTCTATTCACCAAGACATCCAAGGGTTGGCTATGGCATCGTCGTATTGCACATATAGGCATGAGTCAACTCAAGAAGGCTTTCAAAAGGGGTTTAGTTCTTGGTGTGAAGGATGTTACATTTGAGAAGGACAAGTTATGTGGAGCGTGTCAAACCGGCAAGCAAGTTGCAAGTCACCATCCTATGAAGGCTTATGTTTCTACCTCAAGACCATTGGAAATCTTACACATGGACCTCTTCGGCCCTACTATATACAAAAGTCTTGGTGGTAATCTCTATTGCCTTGTCATTGTTGATGATTACTCACGCTACACTTGGACATTCTTTTTGGAGGACAAGAGCAAGACATTCGGGATCTTCAAGAACTTTGCTACAACGGCTCAAAATGAATTTGAGTCATCTATTGTGAAGATCCGGAGTGACAATGGATCGGAATTCCGGAACACTAAAGTGGAAGAGTATTGTGATGAGCTAGGCATCAAGCATGAATTCTCTTCAACCTACACACCACAACAAAATGGTGTGGTAGAAAGGAAGAACAAGACTCTCATCACTTTGGCTAGAGTAATGTTGGATGATTATGGTATCTCTCAAAGATTTTGGGCGGAAGCAATCAACATGGCGTGTCATACTTCAAATAGGGTGTATCTCCATCGACCATTAATGAAGACACCCTATGAGCTTCTCATTGGGAGGAAGCCCAACATCTCCTACTTCCGAGTCTTTGGGTGTAAGTGTTTCATTTACAAGAAGAGGAAGCACCTAGGGAAGTTTGAGAGTAGGGTAGATGAGGGCATGTTTCTTGGTTATGCATCCAACTCCAAGGCATATAGAGTATTCAACAACACTACACATGCCGTTGAAGAAACATGTGACGTGGAGTTTGATGAATCTAATGGCTCCCAAGGAGATGGCTATTGTTGTGATGATGTAGGAAAAGAACCTCTCCGAGAAGCAATGAAGAAGATGGCTATTGGGGACATCAAGCCTAAAGAGGATGATGATACACCTTCTACTTCCCACAACCATGAAGACTCATCCTCTTCCGATGATAATAATGATGACCATCAAAGGCGCACAAAATAAGAAAGCTCATCTTCCTCAAATGGACCACCTCCTACATCACAAGACACCTAAGATCAAGAAGAAGAAGAACCGGAAGTAGTGCAACCTCAAGATGATCCAACTTCTACCACACCTGAAAGGCGTATAAGGACTTCATCAAACCACCCCATCGATCTTGTCTTGGGTGATCCCAAGGGTGGTACACGTACTCACCGCAAACAATATGCTTCGTTTTGCAAACATCATGCATTTGTTTCTTTTTTAGAACCCACTACTATAGAGGAGGCTCTCGAGGGCCTGGATTGGATCTTGGCTATACAAGAAGAGCTCAACAACTTCACAAGAAATGAAGTTTGGGTCCTAGTAGAGCGCCCCAAGAACAAGAACGTGATTGGCACCAAGTGGGTCTACCGAAACAAGCAAGATGAACATGGAGTCGTGGTGAAGAACAAGGCAAGACTTGTCGCCAAGAGCTACTCGCAAGTAGAAGGCTTGGACTATGGAGACCTTTGCTCCGGTTGCACGTCTTGAAGCAATTCGTATCCTTCTTGCTTATGCTTCTTGTCACAAAATGAAATTGTTCCAAATGGATGTCAAAAGTGCCTTCTTAAATGGCTTTATCAATGAAGAAGTCTATGTTGAGCAACCTCTCGGTTTTGAGGATACCACACATACTAACCATGTCTATAGGTTGATCAAGGCTTTGTATGGACTCAAGCAAGCTCCTAGGGCATGGTATGAGAGGCTCCGGGACTTTCTCATCAAGGAAGGGTTCAAGATTGGGAGAGTGGACAATACTCTATTCACCGAGATCATCAACGTAGAGCTCTTCATTTGTCAAATCTATGTTGATGATATCATCTTTGGCTCTACCAATCTCAAAGTGTGCAAGGACTTTAGTGATCTCGTGACTAGGGAATTCGAGATGTCTATGATTGGGGAGCTCAACTTCTTCCTTGGGTTTCAAATCAAGCAATTGAAGGAAGGGACCTTCATCCATCAAGAAAAGTACACTAATGATATTCTCAAGAAGTTCAAGATGGATGATTGCAAGCCAATCAAGACACCAATGCCTACCAATGGACATCTCGACTTAGATGAGGGAGGTAAACCAGTTGACCAAAAGCTTTACCGTTCTATGATCGGCTCTCTTCTTTACCTTACCGCATCTAGGCCCGATATCATGTTTAGTGTTTGCATGTGTGCTCGGTTTCAAGCCAACCCTAAAGAATCTCACCTAAGTGCTTTGAAAAGGATCCTTAGATACTTAAAATACACACCTAGCATTGGCTTGTGGTACCCCCATGGTGCTTGTTTTGAGCTCTTGGGTTATTTGGATTCGGATTTTGCCGGATGTTGAGTAGACCGCAAGAGCACTTCGGGTGGGTGCCATTTGCTAGGTCGATCTTTGGTTGCTTGGTCCTCTAAGAAGCAAAACTCCGTGGCCTTATCCACCGCGGAGGCGGAATACATTTCCGTCAGGGCTTGTTGTGCTCAAATCCTCTATATGAAGCAAAGCCTCTTGGATTATGGTGTGGTTCTAGATAGGGTTCCTCTCCTTTGTGACAATGAAAGTGCTGTAAAAATTGCTAACAACCCGGTTCAACATTCGCGCACCAAGCACATTGATATCCGCCATCACTTCTTGCGAGACCATGTGGCTAAAGGTGATATTCTCCTTTGTGGTGTTCGCTCTGAGGAGCAATTGGCGGATATATTCACTAAGCCTCTTGATGAAAACACCTTTTGTAGGCTAATTAGTGAATTAAATGTGCTTGATGCGTCCAACATCATGTGATGCTCGTCATATAGTTTGCATTTGCATATGTACATGATGTAGGGGCTTGTCTAACCTTGTTAAGATAGTGGTGAGTATGGGTCTTGCTTGAGCCGGTGGTTTTCAAGTTTCGCTCAAGGCATGCTGAAAGGCTCACCATGAGTAAGCTTAACAAGGGCTCAAACTTGACAAGATAGTTTATCTTTCTGCTTTTGCGTCTTTGCTTGTCATATAGAATGCACTCATGTTTAATTTCATGCATTTGTTCTTGCATTGCATCGTGTGAGAGGTGTCACAAAGGAAAATCACACTATGAGAAAGTTGCTTAGCGTTCAATGCAAATCAACAACTCCAAAAGTGTGATAAGACAAATGATTGTGCTTAATGCCTATTGAGTTATGTCCTAACGAGCTTAAAGTTTCTATCTCTAATTTCAAAGGCAATAACTCATACATTCCCTTTTTGGATCTTATTTCGCTTATTTTTGTAAAAATTTATAAGGTCTATCCCTTGTAGGGAACCTATGGTTTATATACTTGTATTTTGCAAAGGAGTGCTTGAGGGGTGAGGTTGTCACTCAGGATTGGTTCAAAAATGTGCTTGTGTTGGCTTGTGTGTGACAATTGTTGGATCAAAAATGAGCTTTAGATCAGCATTCTGTTTTTGTCATCGTCGGATGAACCGCTGCTATGTAGGTTCCAGCGTCGATTCATCCGGTGGCCGGGTCAGTTTGAATTTTGCTCAGCGCGCCACTGATTCATATCGTCGGATGAACCGATGCTCACCTCTGTGGAAGCAGCGGTTCATCCGGTGCTACTGAGTTTTGAGGCAAATTCAGACCCGCGCAGGAATCATCCGACGAATCTAAAAAGAAGGCCATCGGTTCATCCGGTGATGCGTTTCACTGATCTGCACACTTCATCCGGCGGTTCGACTGTCGCCTCGAGTCTTTCTACCGTCGGTTCATTCGGCGCATCACTGCAAGTCGGTCCCACATGTCATAACCGCTCTAGGTCGTTTCTTCCCCATTTCCAAATCTACGGCGCCGCCGCTGCTCACTCCCGTACACCGCGATTTGCGTCGCCGCCGGCCACCGTTGCTCGCACCCCATCCACCTGCGCCTCCCTAGCCTCCCAGCCTCGCCGCCGGCCATCTCCGTCGTCGCGCCGCCGCCTCCTCCGGGCGAATTTGTGTGCGCGCCGCCCGCTGACCCAAACTAGGGTTTGCGCCACCGCTGCCGTTTCCGGCCTGCCGGCGCCGCCACAGCCCATCGGTTGCCGTCCTAAGGCGTGCGCAGGTCTTCTCCGAGCTCCCTTGCAACATCTCGTCGATCCTTCACTTGCAGTGGTGAGCGGCCCCCTCCCTGTCCTCCTCCTGTGACACTGGTTTGCATGAATTAAGGACAATTTCAGGGGGTTTTGCCTGAGGATTTTATGATCTGTGAACACTATGTTTCTACATATGCTCATTTGTTCATAGATCATGCTCATTTTCCTTTAAGAATTGCTAAATCACATGGAATTTGAGCCCTGCGGCTACTGTTCATGCTCTGTTCTCTTCATATCTTTAACAGTAGCTGGTATTCCTGTTCTAGCTCATATGTCCTGTTCATGCTGTTTGTGCCATGCTCTATCTCATGGACTTTGAGTATATGTGCCATGTTCTCGCACTCACACACACATCTTGTGCACATAAAGACCTTCTTAGATTTCTCTTTTCATATCTTGTGCCATGATCATCTCCTAGAATTCATAAATAGGCTCTATCTTTTTCATATGCTTGGCTTAGGACCTCTCCCCTTAGATATTTATCTTGTTTATATTCTCTGATCGCCATTCTATAATCTTCCACCATTTCTTTGACAGATGGCAGGCGACAAGAGGAAGGGCAAGGTCGTTCTTGAGCCGAAGAAGAAAAAGAGCAAGCAGGACAAGGAGTGGGAGCGTGTGCTCCGAGTGCCCGACACCCAGGGTCAGCCACAGAGGGGCATTAGGATTGGGAGCAGTGCACAGAGTCAGGGGGAGCAGCCCCATGAGCAGCAGCAGTTACGGCGTTCAGGCCGTACCAGTACTCGTCAGACAGAGACACCTCCCTCTGCACCACGTACCGGTCCTCGGACTCGTGGTGGACACACACACACTCAGCTGACTCCGAGGCAGAGGAGGACAGTAGCAGAGCAGCAGGTTGAGCAGGAGCAGTAGGACCAGTCACGAGAGGGCCCTGAGGTTTGGATTGGTGCACAACGAGCAGAGGCCTTTGGAGTCTATCTCCGTGATCTGAGGAGCCTTTCTGGTCCGAAGATCCGGAAGTTGAGGTTTGTTGAGGAGGATGAGTGGTTCCCTCCTCACAGAGAGGATTGTGAGCCCCGGTTCTGGACTATCCTTCAGGAGAGCTTCTATGCCTCCTATGTCAGGAAGGGGTCACAGCTGAGCCAGCACAGGATGCTACAGTGGACAGTACTCAGATCAGCAGCAGCTAGAGTCCCGATTCTCCCACACTTCGACTACATACTGGACTCGCAGCTTTGGTCAGTGAGAGGCCGCGCTACGTGCCAGAGTGGGTCAGAGTGTTCTACGCCACTGTCTATGTTGAGGACGCCCGGCTCTCGATCAGGTTCATGTTTATCGGGCAGCAGTTCAGACTCACCAGAGAGGGGATAGCTGAGTTTCTTGGGGTGCCAGTCGACGACACTTCGATTCACTACCTGGCCTACCCCAACGTTGAGGCTCCTCGTCGTGCTCACACTCCTATAGTTCAGTCAGACAAGGAGATCAGTTTCTTGTTCCAGCAGTCGTTCCTTCCCGGCATCCCTCGGACCCCTGACAGGTTGACACGTGAGGCCTACGTGGTCCATTTTGCAATCAGGAGGTCCCTACTTTTCAGGATGGGGAATGCAGAGTCGATCACCGGAGTCCAGCAGTGGCTACTTCTCTATATCATGACTCATCGGCCGTTCGACATCGTGGACATTCTACTCAGTGAAATCGAGGACGTGATTATGGATGGTATGGGGATGCCCCGGCAGTTTCCCTTTGCCCACTGGATCAGCTGGATGCTCTCTCGACTCGAGTCATAGAGCTATATCTCTTTCTTGGAGCGATCCAAGTACGTGTTTAAGACTTACCAGCCACCACTGCTAGGGGACAGGAGGTAGGGTCCCAGAGGACGGAGGAGAGCAGTTGAGGACCTCCAGGCTCGTGCTGCAGCTGAGGTAGCTATGGACGAGGCCGCACGACAGGACGAGCTTCTTGCTCTAGCTGAGGGGGCTCTACCTCGGTACCTCACCACCGACACTGAGGACTCTAGTGAGGATGAGGACTTTGAGCCCGAGCCACAGCCCATCTTCCGTGTTCGTCGTACTCATGACGACGAGGCTGGCGGCTCCAGTTTGCCAGGACAGAGAGAGGCTGAGTCGCCGATTCCTCCGATTTCTACTTCTCAGGTCACTCAGCCCGACTCCTTGACTTCAGTGATCCAGTCCTTGGCCGACCAGTCCAAGGCCACTATGGAGATTCAGCACCAGATGCAGGCACAGTTCTAGCGGTAGCAGGAGGCATAGCAGGTCATACTCGACAGTATTCGCCAGCAGCAGGAGGCACAGAGGCAGCAGATACAGCAGCAGCAGATGATGACCGCTCAGATGTTCTCATTCATGTCCACCTGCTTGGGTCAGCTTTTCCAGCACACGGGGCTTCAGCTTCCGACACTTCCTACCCAGCAGCTACTTCAGCCTGAACCGGCCGTCTCTCTCCCTCCAGCCAGTGTTGTGAGCCTCCCCATCCCGACTGTCTCGATCTCACCACTCCTTCAGTCAGGGACGTTTGCCACTCAGCCGCTCTCGACTCCACAGACGACCACCTTACTTGAGCAGCTCAGGGCTGGACAGTTCTCACAGACCCATTCGACTTAGCTGATGTCTTCGTTCCCGATAGCACCACTTATCTTTGAGACACCGGCACGTCCTTCCTTGGGGTTCACATCGCCTCTTCCGACCATGGCTACTCCTCGGACAGAGCGACTCGATCAGGAGGATACCACACTTCGCACGATCACTCAGCAGATCGAGTCAGAGATGGCAGTGGCGAGCTCTCAGGCTCTTCCTACCTCTACCGGCACCGACACCGCTCTAGCTTCTTCGCCAGTGCGTTCTTCAGAGCTGTCAGGGTTCGAGTCCGACAATGGTGACACCTCCGAGTACCACGTCACTCCTTCAGTGGTTGTTACCTCGACGCCGCCGACTTCTCCTCCACCTCAGCAGGATTAGGTCCCTTTTTGGTGCTTGTTGCCAAAGGGGGAGATAGATAGGGGAGTGTAGAGATAGGGGGAGCTTAGGAGTGTGATTTGAGAGCTTTTGTGCCCCTTGTTTGTTTTATGGAGTTCATGATGAGACATGTATTTGCATCTTATGTGTGTTGATGGTTTACATGTCTACTCATGCTTGTGTGTTTGTTTAATTAATGCATGTGTGCTTCTTTATATCTTTTTCATGGCTTAGTTGTAGAGTTTATGCTTTAATTCAAATTCTCGTATATCTCTACTTGTGTTGTCATCTATCACCAAAAAGGGAGAGATTGTAAGCATCAAGGCCCCACCGCACCTTTGGTAAGGGTGTGTTTCGGTGATAAATGACAACCATATACATGTGACTAACCTTAGTTTTGTAGCGGATTTATTCTTGGGTTATTATCATAAGTGATAAGCGAAATGAGACCCCTCAATTTTAAAGTATGAATGATCAATGGTCAAAGACTACAAGTCCAAGGACATTCTTAGTTACAAGTGTCACAAGGAGATTAAGGACACTTGGATTTGCTAGTTTGTAGTGTTTCACCATACCATTAAGAGGGGTTCACACTTTAGTAGCTTGACCATGCCAAATGATATGCTATATTCATGCACTATCAAGCTCCTTGGTTACTAAACAGCTCAAGATACTCATGGAAACACATTAGAAGCAAAAGACTTGAAGAAAAACTCAAAGGCGATTGAATTGGATGAGTTGAAATGAAAAAGGGACCGTCGGATGATCCGACGGCATCATTTCTAGTTGCACCAGATGATCAATGTGGAAGTTTCAGAAGAAAACAGCACCGCCGGATGAACCGACGGTGTATCAGCAGTAGCATCGGTTCATCCGGTGACCTAGGGTTTGGTAACAGTGATGATTCAAGTCAAGAGCCTTCAGCACCGGATGAAGCGACGGTCCAAGCAACGGTTCATCCGGCGCACGCATATAATTCATACAGAGACGCACCGAGTGAACTTGCTTCAGCACCGGATGAACCGACGCTCATGAAGACTACCAGCGGTTCATCCGGCGCCTATGGTTATTCTATGCAGAGACAAACTGAGTGAAGTTGCTTCAGCACCGGATAAACCGACGTAGCATCGGTGTGAGCGTCGGATGAAATAGTACAGCGTCCAGGTTCAACGGCTATAATTCATCAGTCAGTGACACTGGATGAACCGACTCTGTCGCAGGGGAACCATCGGTTCATCCGACTGTACTACTTTTCAGAGGACTTTTCTAACGGCTAGCCTCCCTTGCTAGGCCTATAAATTGGACCTTCCTGCGTCTCTTGAGCTACCTTTGCCACTCTGAAGAACTACTGCAGTCAAGGAGAAGGAGAGTTAGTGCTTTGATCATTTGGATTCCATCTTCCTAGCCAAGAGGGATTCTTTCTTGGTGATCAACAGTTTCAAGGTGCTTTCTATGGCGTAGAGTGCATTGGTCAAGTGAAAGTGTGTGAGCTTGTTACTCTGGGAGTTTGACGGCTTCTAGACGGTCTCGGTGATTTGGGGTTCTTAGTGAGCTCTTGGAGATTGTGGGAGCCCCGGGAAGTTCTTGGTGTAAATGCATGGATTGAGACCCACCATTCCGGAGATGGAGAACGGGTACTCTTAGTGAGCACTCAAGTCTAAGTGGCTTGAGGGGGAGCAAAACTCTTTGTGAGTGCTCCAACGTGGATTAGGGAGAAGTGTCAACTTGTCGATACCACGGGGAAAAATTCGGTTGTGTCGTGTCCACTTTTTCTACCTTCTTGCACTTATTTCCGCTTTTTTTCGAATCACTTATTTCCGCATTTACTTTCAGCTCTTAAGTTCCTTTGTTCTAGTTTCCCTCTAGTTTGCTTTGCTTGTTGCATATCTTGACTAGAGTGCTTTTCTCATGTTAGTGTGAATCTTGCTAAGGAACTTTGTTGCTAGTGTGCTTAGTTGGTAGGAAGAAATCTTTTTAGATGAGAAACACTAGAGATATAGGTTAAGGTTTACTTCTTATTCTAGAAATTTGAAGAAAGTTCATATTCAACCCCCTTCTATAGGTCATCGATCCTACACCGACACGTAGCGCCACCTGGATAGTAGATGCGCCATATAGACACACTGATCACCCACTCAGGCTCTCATGAAGGCTACGAAGCAGTGAACGAAACTTCGTCCTAGCTCGACGGCACTCGATCGCTCCGGGCCTCCGGCCAGCAGGTCTGGTCTTTCACATGCGGCCAGTCACGCGTACACAGCTCGTGATTCGTGATCGGCCTCCTCCTTCAAGCCCAAGCTTTTACACGTCTAGCTTGCTTATGTTTGCGACGCGAGGGCGACACATATCCCCTGCACCACGGCTGCACAGCGGACGTCCTTTTGCCCACTTTCGTCGACCCGTCGTCGTCGCCGGCCTGCTCTGATGAGTTTTCGCTTTGGTAATTGGTACTCTTGAAACTTGAAAAGAGAGGGAGGTAAAAGAGCCATGCATGTGCCACGTGAACAGGGGCCCGGCGTGCGTCTCCAAAAGTCCAAAAACCCTTGCTACCTGGAAACCCCCTTCCCCTTGCTGACGACCATACCAGAAGCCACAGCGGCTCAGGTAGCACGCTCTGCTCCGGCTCGGCGCGGTCGCGTCGCGCACTGCACGTCGCCCACTGCACGTCGCCATCGCCATGGCGCCTCGCCGCGTCGTCCTCCTGCTCCTGGTGGCCGCCACCACCGGCCTCCTCGCGCCGTCGTCCTCCTCCTCCCCCGCTGTCGTCGTCCACGCCGCGCGTGACCTGCCGCCGCGCCGCGACGACGACGTCCCGGCCGCCGAGACCACCGACTTCCAGCAGCCGCGCACCATCGACGCCGACGGCGCCCTCAGAGGCGTCGTCCTGCCCCACCTGATCGACCCCACCGTCGTCCTCGCCGACGCCACCGGCGACCCCGCCGTCCAGCACACCGTCTACGACGTCACGATGGTCTTCCGCGCCACCGCCCGCCTGGGCCTGCCCCGCCTCCAGTACTACGTCGTCCCGGCCGACGCCAGCGGCACGATCTCCGGCGACGCTGACGACAGTACAGAAGCCCGTTCTAGCGTGCGCGTGGTCGTGGGCGTGATCATGTTTTTCCTGGGCCTTCTCCTCAGCGCCACGAGCGTCTGCTTATGCAGACTCCTCGGCGGCAAGTCCTCCCGCAACGGCGCCATCCCGAAGAATCCGGAGGTCGTCCGCCGCGGCTACAGAGGCGCGTGCCGGCCGACCACGGCGTACGGCGCTTCGTTCTGTTGATCATCGGGACTAAATTTGTGCTGCGTTTTCGCTGGCTACCCCCGTTTGTAGTTAAGCACGATCGTCGTGTTCGACTGTTCGTGCCCCTACCTGTGTGCTTAGTGCGTTGGCACTGATCGGCGCTGTGCTGTAGACGTGATGATGTGCGTGCATGATGCTTCTTCTGATGGGCTCGGTTGATTCGTTCTGAATTCTGATCAGTGTTCAGATTAGACTACTGCAAAATGCTAAGTAGCGTCTGTGAGTTCTGATGATTGCATTAGCGAGTAGCAGTGCCGTTTCAGGAATCAGGATTACACACATTGCAATTGCAACGAGTTTTTTTTCTACACTATCTAGGAGGTAACAAATAAAACTGTGTGATGTCTTTTAAAATGACAGCGACAATGACACTGTAGTACACACTAACCAGCGGCCCCAGCAGTAACATGGCGTGACGGTGAAAAGGTATCATGTGCTGTGTGAGCTTTGTGAATCTGTGATCCACGCGGAACGAGCGCTGGTGGCCGGCCGGCCGGCCGGGCCGTTCACCGCCGGACGGACGGACTCGCGCGGCTCCAGCAGCCGGCCGGACCTGCTGGCCGAGTGGCTTGTGGCCAGGTCGCCAGCCAGGGGCGCGTGAGCTCGGTGTTGTCCTGGCGCTCAGCTCCGGCCGCGCCGCAGCATGGGCGCCGCCGATTGGGTAGATGAAGTGAGCGAGCCTTTGGCAGCAAGGCAGTGGCCTACAACGACACCGCATGACCTGTTGCGTCGACGCGTACGTGAAGGTTGCAGGCGACTCCATGATGCCTTCACGGGCGCACACACGACAGATCGTATGCGCGTCCGTCCGGCGGTGGCTTTTGCCGGTCGCGTCGACACGTGTAGGAGCCTCGATCGACACAGTCTCCTTTGCCAAAGGCCCAAGGCACGCACTCCTCCAGCAGCCTACAGGCTACAAGTACCCCCCGCGTGCAGCAGCAGCGGCAGCGGCCACCCTCAGCTCTCGGCTCCGATCCAGCGCCAACAGTAGTGAAGACTGAAGAGAGCGCCTCCGTGTCGATCTTCTAGTGCACCTCCTCCGGCGGCTCGGCCGGCTGCGCGCGTCGCGGCCATGGCGCGCCCCGCCGCCCGCCTCGTCGTCCTGCTGCTGGCCGCCCTCGTCGCCGCGTCCCTCCTCCTCCTCCTCGACGGCTCCACCGCCGACTCGTCCCACGCGTCGCCGGGCCGCGACGACAACGCCTCGGCGGCCGACGACGCCGTCCTCCTCCCACGCACGACCGTCGTCCACGACGACGCCACCGTCGACGTCGTCCGTGCCGTCTCCGGCAGCAGCGCCCGCCGCCGCCGCCGCCGCCGCCGCCGCCTCGACGCACCCCGTGCACACCTGTTCCTCTCCGTCATCCGGGCCGACGACGCCGCCTCCACCCCGAGCTCCTCCCACTACGACGACGCCCCGGCGCCGCCGCTGGCCTGCAACCGCAACACCTCGGAGGCGGCCGACACCGCCGTCCTCCTCCTCCTCCTCCCGCGTACGCCGGCCGTCGACGCCGCCGTCGCCCGCACCGGCGACGGCGCCACCAAGGTCCGCGTCCTGTCCTCCCACCACCACCCCACACCCCCCCCCCCCCGCTACGCATCATCCTGCTCTTCGCCTGCGTGGTCGGCGGTTTCTCCACCGGCTTCTTCTTCGGCCGACGGGCGGCGCGACGTGAAGCCACGTACCAGGGTCAAGTCTAGCGCCGCCGCCGTTGCATCACTACTAGTACACGTGCTAATAATAATCTATCTTGTGCCGCAGCGCTCACTGTCTCACTCACGTACGTAGTACTCCCTTGTTATCTCTCGAATCTCCAAGTGTGCCTAGTGAAGGAGCTTCGCTTGCCCAATGATGCCCATACAGTAGGAGTTGTGATGTGATTATCGGTTAGCAATTTAGCATCTATTGGCGTTTGGCTTGCATTGTGTGTTTGGGCGTTTGGCTGTTTATATATATGTATCGAGATCAAGAGGTATATATATATGGTCGTATGGATTATTTGACATCGTCAGCTCCAATCCACGATCGAGATCGCGATCGATCGTCATCTCTAGTTTAGTGGAGTAGTTTACACGCGTTGATCAGCCTCAAAAGGAGGTAAAACACAGCAGTGATCTGATATCAGCGTACGCCGCCGCCAGTGTAACCAATTCTCCGACGACGATCTCGCCGTCGTGCTCTCGCTCTCGCCGCGCTCACAGCGACGCGCCGGAGACGATCCCCGGAAACATTCCAGCGCCGAGGACGGGAGCAAAAGCAAAAGAAAGAATGCCTGACATGGATTTGGTACATACCGCTCTTCCCAAGAACCCATTGTTACCGTACCGGCCGGGCGCGCTTTTCGTTTTCCCAAGAAAAAACCCCACCTCCGAATTACGATCCTTCGTTCAGCGATCTTGCCCGACCAGCAAACATGGCCCGCCGCCGCCTGCTTGTGCTTGCCCAGCTCCTGGCGCTCGCTGCCGCTACGTCCCTCCTCCTCGCCGCATCCCTCGTCCACACCCGCGCCACGCTGCCGTCCTCCCCCACCGTTCCGCGCGCGGCGGCGTGCGTCGACTTGGCTCGCCCCGCCTCCGCGGCCTCTCAGAGCTCCCGTCGGACTCGGAGCCTCCGGCGGCCGCCACCTCCCCTGACGCCGACACCGACGGCCCTACTCCTGCCCTGGCCCCAGCTCCCGACGCTAATGTTGACTATTGCATTATTGTTAGCTTTTAATTTGCTGCCGATCTCGTCGAGCTAGCCAGCCGTCGTCGCCGGAAGTACAAGGCGCACTGTGGATCCACTGGGCAGCCGACACGTAGCGCCACCTAGTAGCTAGCAATGCGCCGTAGACAGTCACCTACTCAGGGGTCAGGGCATGCACGCGGTTTTCTCCACTTCCGCAAACCGGAATCGATGGCCGTCGCCACGCCACGCACCTAGCTCGCCCTCCACACCGATCCGGCGGGTGTGTATTATTGCATGGTGGTTGCATGCATTGGCAGCAGTGGCGGACCTTGGAAAAAAATCTAGCTGGGGCGGAGTCAGGACGACGAACATAAGGACAACCACAGGAAAAAAAAATGCATGCCACATTTATATGGAAAACCACAACAGTACAACACCAATATAACAAAACGGCACATATATGAAGGTTTAAGATGTCATAACATGATTTTCAACACATAATTTACTAATACCAGATTACAAGAACTAATTATGTCTAGGTTTTACAAGTGGCCTAGGCAAGTCTATACGTCGATTCTTGATATGTTGAAATGTCTTCTTGATTTCATCTACATCAATGCCTCTAAAAATTTCCTTCTCAATGTAGCACAATATCAGACTATTAAGCCACTCATCATTCATTCTATTCCGCAAATCTGTCTTGATTATATTCATAGCCGAAAATGCTCTTTCAACAGATGTTGTTGCTACTGGTAGAATCAATGCTAACTTAATAAGTCGAAAGACAATTGGAAACATGACATCCCTTTCATGTTTAACCATTTTCATAGCCAAACTAGCAAAATCATGACAATCTTTGAATAAATCAACTCTCCGCATATGTAAGACAAAAGTCTGAAGTTGATCTCTTATATTAGAACGGTCCGAATCAGAGAAATCTTGATCATATATTTCAGTCAATCGAGCAATCTTTTCTATATCAAACTTAGCAAAAGAATCTCTTGGATCAAGACAAGCGAAGGAAACAAGCAACTCTGATGATACCTCATTGAAGCGATGGTCCATCTCTGTCATAATAGCATCAAGAGCAGCCAGAAAAGTATCAACACGGTAATGATGTTCTTGAGTGATTAAGTTACCATCGAGCCTCGACCGGCCCCATCTAGGTATTGCCTCATCCATGTTTGGCACTGGAATCTTCTTGTCATTGCAAAATGATATGACTTCATCAAGTAATGGCTTCCAGCCCTCATTTCTCAAAGTGACCAGTCGTGTTCTCACATCAATAAGCAATGACATGGCCTGAACAATATTTTGATCCTTCCTTTGCAGCAAGAGAGACAACTCATTAGTAATTTGAAGCACTTTCAACATAAACTTCATATTCAAAACAAAAGAGAAGCTCTCCATTTTGCGCACCAAACCACCTGCTCGACTAGTGTTACGCTCATCCTCATGAACCATTGACAGCACCTTGACAACAGAATTCCACATTGACTCAATACGAGCTAATGTTGTTAAATGAGAACCCCATCTTGTTTCCCCAGGTCTAACCAAATTTGTACTCTGATGCTTCCCTTTTCCTGAAAAGATTTCTCCACTTTCCAATCTTTGCAAAATTTCTTCCCGATGCTTTGCAATTAGCTTATCTTTTCTTTTACATGATGAACTTGCACTAGTCACAATTAGGCTCACATAGTTGAAGAAATCATCAAAGGATGAACAGCTAGATGTCACAGAAACAATGACTAGTTGCAATTGGTGTGCAAAGCAATGAACATAAAAAGCATATGGGTTCTCATCACGGATTAGTTTTTGCAAACCATTGAATTCACCTCTCATGTTTGATGCTCCATCGTATCCTTGTCCCCGTAGTCTACCAACATCAATTGAGCACATGAATAAACCCTTTACTAAGACTCCAAGAGTTCTAATTCATCAATTGAAATAGAGGTCCAAATTTACCTCTTGATATCAATTTCTTCTTGCTGCCAATTGGAAGACAGGAGCGATTGGGGGCGCCTCGCCCTCGCCCAATGCCAACGCCGGCCGGTACGCTCCTCTCCTCAGCATCACGAGGTGCCAGTGCTGCTCCTCTTCCACGGCCGCGCCCGGCGACGGCGCCATTTTCGCCGGCGCCGCTCCGCTCTTCTCTGGTCCCCTCCTCCATAGACCTCCGCGTCCGCGGCTCTGTGCCTCTGCCCCTCCCGGCTCTAAGCAGCAGCAGGCTAGCAGCGCAACACGCAGGCGCAGCCGCGTAGGAACGGCGGGCGGCGGCGCTAGCCGCTGGGTCGCTGGGGCAAGGGACCTAGGGTTCGGGCGCCGGCTTGGGCGCTCGGCACTGCGAGTCGCCGAGTCGTGGCGCAACCGTGCTGCCCGTGCGGCGTGCGGGGGCCGGGGGGTTCGGTGCCTGGCTGCCTGCTGTGGCCTGTGGTGGACCGTGGTGTATGGTGTGTGTT
This sequence comes from Cenchrus fungigraminus, assembly GCA_036936925.1. Classification (NCBI taxonomy): domain Eukaryota; kingdom Viridiplantae; phylum Streptophyta; class Magnoliopsida; order Poales; family Poaceae; genus Cenchrus; species Cenchrus fungigraminus. The sequence continues at coordinate 120,164,454 of CM072773.1, forward strand.
GGGCCGGTAGATGTGGCCATGTGGGCTGGTCAATGATGGGCCTTTCCATTTGAGCTGCTGGCTGGCCCACGACGGCCATTTGTTGTTTATCCTCCTTCCTCCTTCGGTAGGGACGCAGGACGCCGCCGCCGCTCGCCGGAACGACCAAAACTGCTACTCCGGCGACCTGAATACTCCATGGGGGTTGAGGATTTACTCCGGCGCTAGCTGGGCAGCTGCCCCACCCTGCCGCATGGGTGGGTCCGCCTCTGATTGGCAGGGACAGACACATACACAGCCGTCCAGCGTGCCCTGCCTGGCTTTTTGCCAATTTCAGCTCGTCGAGTCGTGGAATCGTGGCTAGTCACGACGTCGCGGTACAAGCAGCCAGGCCGGCGACGGTCCGATCCAGCCAGCCGGATTCACACATCTGAAACGACGACGAGGGCCAGCCAGTTCCACGCATGAATGCTGTGAAGCAGTGAACCAAGCTTTTCCTAGCTCGACGGCGATCGATCGCTCCTGCCAGGTCAGGTCTTGCACATGCACCGGTCACGCGTACACAGCTCGCTGATCGGCCGCCTCCTTCAAGCGCTAGCTTTTACACGTCTAGCCCTAGCTATAGCTTATGTTTGCGGGACGCGAAGTTTTGGTGACGGCGTGCTCCGGAAGAGGTCACGTGGATGTGTATTATTGGATTTCACGGAGTCTAATAATAATTAATTCATTGTATTCAAACATTAGTATCTTTTTAGTGGCCTAGCACTCCCAATGGTGTATTAATAGTAGTTTCTATCTCTCTTAAATAACTTGTAAATTAATTAAAATGGTGATGTGGCAGCTTATTTAATAAGGAAAGAGATAGAGAATCATAGAAATAGTTTCTTCACGAAGAAACCAAGTTTTCTCTTGAACCAATGCGTCAAGAAACCATGAAATTGCCACTGGGAAGAAATTACTAGTTTCTAGAGGACTCATGTCACTCTCTCATTGGAGGAAGAAGTTAGAGTTGAAAGAGAGAAAGAGAAAATAATTATTACTCGAAGACATTACCATTGTGAGAGATAGTTTCTATAGATGATTTCTTGTGTTATGAAAACCGTGTCAGTTTCTTTCATTAGGACCGCCCTAACTAAATTAAAATCCGATTGCATATTTAATATATCTTACAATTAAATCTATCAAATAAAAATGTCAATTGACCGTGTTTCGTCACAAAATAAAAATAATATATAAATTTCATGTGTCAAACTCGATGTAAAAATAACAAGATATCACTTGACCATGATTGAACACAAAAATAAGAATAACATACAAATTTCATGTGTCAAACTTGACATACAAATAACAAGATATCACTTGATCATGTTTCGTCACAAAAATAAAAATAACATATAAATTTCATGTGTCAAACTCGACATACAAATTTACAGAAATTGATAGTATGACGCGTGAAATTTATATGTTATGTTATTTTTATGACGAAACACAGTCAAGTGATATCTTGTTTCGTAGATTTAATTGTAAGAAATATTAATATGCAATCAAATTTTAATTTAGTTGAACCACTAAAAAGATATTAGTGTTTGAATATAACTAATCAACTATTTTTTAGACTCCGTACAAACTAATACCCTCTGGCCACATGACCTCGAGCACACTGTTACCAAATTGAATTTCCATGTTTGCGACGCATATCCCTTGCACCACGGCCTTTTGCCCACTCTCGTCGACCCGTCGTCGTCGCCTACTCCGATGAGTCTTTACTCTTGAAAGTGAGAGCTGTGCATGCTATGTGAACAGGCCCTTGCTATATATAATTAAGACTGCAGGAAACCCCCTTCCCAGAAAGGCAGAAACTCTCTCCTCCGTGCTCCGGTTCATCATCATCTTCCTCTCTCGGCGCGCGGTCGCGCGCATAGTCGCGCATGTCACCGCTAGCTGCCATGGCGCCCCGCCGCGTCGTCCTCCTGCTCCTGGTAGCTGCCGCCGCGGCGTGCTCCGGCCTCATCTCCTCCCCCGCCGTCGTCCACGCCGCGCGTGACCTGCCGCCGCACCACGACGACGACGTCATCCCGGTCGCTGAGACCACCACCGGCTTCCAGCCGACCACCATCGACGCTGACGGCGCCCTCAGATGCGTCCTGCCCCACGTGATCCACCCCACCGTCCTCGCCGACAACGCCAACGCCAACGCCACCGACGACCCCGCCGTCCAGCGCACGGTCTACGACGTCACGGTGGTCTTCCGCGCCACCGCCCACCTCGGCCCGCCCCGCCTCCAGTACTACGTCGTCCCGGCCGACGCCAGCGTCACGATCTCCGGCGGCTCTGACTACAGTACAAAAACCGTGGGCCAGATCTTGTTGTTCCTGGACCTTCTCCTGTGCGTCTTCATCGTCGACATGAAAGCCTGCAGCGGCGGCGGGGGCGGCGACGAGTCCTCCCTCGACGGCGCCATCCCGAAGAATCCAGAGGTCGCCCTCGCTCAGGTTGCGGGCGCCGCCAAGGCCCGCCGCGGCTACTGAGGCGCCGGCCGACCACGGCGTACGGCGCACGCTTCGTTCTGTGTGCTTAGTGTTCAATATCAATAACTTTGTGCTGCGTTTTCGCTAGCTACGAGCCCCGTTGCAGTTAAGCTCGGTATCGTCGTGTGCGTGTTCGTGCCCCCTGTGTGCTTACTGTGTTGGCACTCATCTTTGAAGTCCTCGTCAAGGAAAAAGTCTATATAACCCCCTGATGTATGGACACCAGATTAGATCACCCCCTCAACTATCAAACCGGGTTTTTAACCCCCTCACCTCTTGAGGTGGTTTTGTGATGTGGTTTTACCACGTCGGCACGCAGAGGTGGACTGAAATGTTGATACAGAGAAGATGACAGCTGGGTCCCGTTTGTAAGTGGGTAAGGTCCCTCTCCTTCTCCTTCCCTGTCTTGCTGCAAGGGAAGACATTGCCGGTTGCCGGCTTGCCGCCCTCGCCAGTGTCTAGCATGCCTGACGAGACGTCGTAACTCATGATCGACGCACCGTCCGGAGCTATGGCAAGCAGCAACAAAGCGGACAGCACCAGTTCAGCGGCACAGAGGTGGCCATGGACGCTGCTGGTGTCGAAGATCTCTGCGGCCGGCAGCGGTTAGTACTGTGATACAGAAGGGCCGTCGTAGGAGTACTTTGCCTGGATCTCCGTTGTTTAGTTCGGTACAAATCTTCCTTTCTCTCTCTGTTTAGATGGATTATTGGAAGAAGATTACAAATTATTTGGATGTTCGGCCGCCTGAACCCAGCTGCCCTTGCAGTCTACTCATTTCTATTCTTCGCTAACAAGAAATGGGCTGCTGCAGATCTCGATTTGGGTAACAGACATCTTGAGAAGCTCGATTTTTGGCAGCAAGGTGTTGGATTCTCTAGCCTCAAGGTAAAAAACAAAACAAGCAGCCATGGAGAACCTCGCTATGCAGCTTGCGCGGTGGACGAACGACATCACGGGGAAGCAGCTTGCGTGCACGTTGTGAATTGTGACGACGGCGGCTACCGACGGCCTCGCAAGCAGCAAGAAAGGTGTGGAGGATGAAGCGGCGAAGCAGACCGGCGGCGGGCGTGGCTCAGCTCGGCGTACGATACATATGTTAGGGGGTTATATAGACTTTTTCCTCGTGGTCAATAACAAGATGTGATTATTCGCAAAAAAAAAAGAGATGTGGATTACCTGATATATTATATATGATGAGTACTGATGGCCTTACTAATCATGATTCATGGTCCTCAGCCACACGAACAAACCATTCAGCTAGCGTTCATTTCCCTGTAGTCTGTGAGCGGTGAGCCCCAAACAAACCAGGCCATTTTACCGCACTGGACGCGCTTTTCGTTTTCGCGAGAGAAAAACCACACTCCAGCGGCCAACATGGCCCGCCGCCGCCTGCTTGTGCTTGCCCAGCTCTTGGCACACTCGCCGGTGCGATGTCCCGGGCCTAATCCTCGCCGCATCCCCCGTCGACACTCCCGCCGCGCCGCCGTCCTTTAACGTTGTCTCGCGCACGTGCGCAGCGGCAGCGGCGCCCGTGATCTGTCGTCCGCGGCGCGCGCCGACTTGGCCCGCCCCACCTCCGCCTCCTCTCAGAGCTCCCCTTGGAGCCCCCGGCCCGCTGACCGCCACCTCCCATGCCCCGTGGCCCCAGCCTGGCCCCTTACGCTAGACCTGATCATGGGTCGGGTCGTGTCGGGTTCGGATCGGGTCGTGTCGGGTTACCGGGTCAAAAATCATGACCCGCGCCCGACTCGTGACACGGTTGGGTCGGGTTCGGGTTTTTTAGTTATATTTTTCGGGTTGCGTCGGGTTGGGTCGGGTTTTTTTCTAGTTCGGGTGAAAATTTCGGTCCGCACCCGACCCGTCGCACTTTCGGGTCGGGTCATTTTTTTCGAGCGAGTCGGGTCGAGTTTATCGGGTCGGGCAGCCCATGATCAGGTCTACCTTACGCACGTACGCTAATCTCGATCGGGATCTCGCTGTGTGCTTTGTCCATTTATGGTACACTACTAGATGATCAGCTTTTGGTTTACATATGAATTACTAATGTATATATATTCAAAAACTGTGAGTTGATTATTTTGCATTGTTAGCTTTTAGTTATACTAGTCTCTCAACGTGTGCTCCCGCATGGCTTAGTGATTTTTCTTGACATAAATATTTTAATTATTGTTTTAATAAAAATTAAAATGATTATAATATACTATTGTTTTGTGTCATTCATGTTTTGATTTGTTATTAATATGGCATTATATAAAGGACCACATCATTTTGCAACATAGTCAACACATAGTTTAAATACTACACAATATATCAATGATCATTGGTTGTCTTAAGATTGTAGTGCATATACACTATTCCATAAAAATTTCTAGGAAGTATAGTTGAATTTGTTATTATTTCAAAGATCCAAGACAATACAGGAAAAATCACAAAAAAAATTTGCTATAGTTTGCGTCTATCAGATAATAAAAAATTTGAGTATAGCATATATATTTTTGTACTCTTAAATATAGGTTATAGTTGCTTAACACATTATTTTTTTTAATATACACTATGCATTACATGTCCTCGGTAATCCAATTATAATACATTTTACTCGTTTACTATGTCCTATATGCAACAACCATTCTCTCTGAAACTTAATAAATACGAATTATGCTCATCCATTCTTGTAAATTATCAATAGAAACAATGATACAAATAGGGATTTTCTTACTTTTCATTGGTACGTGACCTTATATGACTAATTGTATAGATTTATTTTCATATTTTTGATGATATGAAAAAAATATACCAATACACATTAATGATGGTGAAAAAATAAATATACAAATAACTTTTGTTCTTTTCTTTTCTTAGAAGTTATTTTTTAAGCATGTTGCTTGTAATGGTGGTTTGCAGCTCTATTTTTATATACGGATGTACATGTTACTTGATTTGTTAATTGATTAGCCAATGATCCTTTGATCATTTGGGATAGATACTATCTCCAATTTTAAAAAGACAGAAATGTTAAAACCTTGAGAGTAGGAGAGAGAGAGCATTAGAGTTTTAAGTTTGCGTTAGATTTGACCAGAAGGGTACACTACTACAGAAAATATTTGTAAGAGCGACCCCAATTTTTTCTAAGAGCGGGTCGAATTGCCGTCCGCTCCAACAAATGCAAGCGACACTGTAGCAACCGAACCCGCACCTATTAAGACGTTTATAGGATCGGGCGATGGCGTCACCCGCTCCTGAAAATGGTGAACCATTTTCAGGTGCGGGTGACGCCGTGGCCCGCACCTGAAAACGAGCATTTTCAGGTGCGGATGACGCTGTCGTCCGCACCTGAAAATTGGTGGCATTTTCAAGAGCGGACGACGGTGTCACCCGCACCTGAAAAGGTTTTTCAGGTGCGGCCTGCAACGTCAGCCGCTCCTGGAAACCATTTTCAGGAGCGGTCCACGTGGTCACCCGCACCCGAAAAAAATCGACAAAAGGAATCTCGCGCCCGTCTTCTTCCTCCCGACAGCCACAGCACCCGAACAGTAGCACCTCGGGGGGCTGTCCGAAAATCGCCATAATAGAAAAAGGAGGGGGGAGATTTTAAAAAAAATTCCTTGGACTTGGAGCCTAAAGGAGGTTAGTTATTCTCATTTCTTTGTCTCTTTGAAGCTTTATTCATTATTTTTTGGCTCAATAGAGATGCATTTAGGTCTAGAACTCCATAGGTGTGGATTAGAGCTTTTGGACCTCATTTAGCTCAAACTCTTGGGTCAAATTGTGCTATTTAGGTAGGAGAGCAAGATTATCTAGTCAATTTGAGTTTAACTTTTCGTTTAGCCCTCATACATGAAGGATGAATTTTCCTAGGTTCATATGAGGAGAGAGAAGACAATTTGTTTTTTTTCTATAATGCCACAAATGTGGAGTAGAGAGAAGACATTTTTTTATAATGGCACAAGAATGATATGTTTCATGAATTTGCAAAAATCTATATTTCATATGTTTTTATTAAATACAACAAGTGTGATTATATATTGACTTAGATATTTATTATTAGGTACGGGAATAATAAGATTATTATTATCAAATGAACTTTTATGTTTATGAAATCTAGATTTAATTTTCTTGTGTCCTCTGATTCTTTCCAGAGACATGGACAGGACATGGATGTACGAAGCCCGAAGAACGAGCGAACATTTTTGTGAAGAACTTAACAAGTTTATTAAGGCCGCGGAGATTAATGCTGCGGTTGAGAAGAAAAAGGTGGTGCTTTGTCCATGCAAAAAATGCAAAAACATAAGGGTATTCAATATCAATGAAACAATTTCGATAAGGTTGCATGTGCTGATGAATGGTTTCGTTGAAAACTATATGATATGGACATCTCATGGTGAGAAAAGGAATAATAATGCACCACCTCCTCTGAATCCGCTCGAAGAAATCATGCATGATAGTACTTTGGGGCCATGTTTGATGATATTTCTGGTGAGGGTAGCGGCGATGATGATGGTGATCATGGTCAATGCTCTGATGGTGTTAATGATATTGGTTTTGATGATGATGGTGATGGTGGCGATAGTGATGACGGTTATGATAGTACCGAGGATGATGAATTGGATGACAGTGACTACCTGACCCAGTTGTTGCGTAACTCCAAGAAAGAAATATTGGTTGGCAGTGCAAAGGGGTTAGAAAAGTTCGAGATAGTGAAGAAAGCAGCTGAGGAGAATGTGTACCCGCGTTCAAAGGGATGCCCAAAACATTGGACCGTACTTCGTTTCGTACTTGAGATCTTGATTCTGAAGGCCAAGCACGGCTGGTCCGATGTGAGTTTCAATGATCTGCTACGTGTGTTGGGTAGGTTGCTTCCAAAGCCGAATAAAGTGACCACCGACACATATCGAGCAAAGAAGCTTGTGAGTCCTTTCACGATGGGCGTCGAAAGAAGTCATGTATGTCCAAACCATTGTATCTTGTACCGCGGGGATACTTTCAAAGATTTGGACAAATGTCCTGTTTGTTCAGCTATACCAGGTCATGTGTTGAAGATGGCATAACTGTCGGGAGTAAAAGGAGCAGGAAGGGTGCATCAATTAATGATGCTGCTGAGCAAGAAGACACGACTATAGGCGGTTCTGAAAAAACCGGCAAAATTCCTGCCTTGGTCATGTGGTACCTCCCTGTTGCGGATCGCCTTAGGCGTTTGTTCTCAAACCCGAAGGACGCTGAACTGATGACATGGTGGGCTTCAGATAAGCGCAAGAAGGGTGACGGGAAGCTTCGACATCCATCTGATGCTAAGCAGTGGAAGAAGCTCGATCAGAAGTATCCAGAATTAGGAGAGGAACCAAGAAATGTTCGATTTGGACTAAGTACTGACGGAATGAATCCGTTCGGTGAAAGGACCAGCATTCATAGCACATGGCCAGTGATTTTGACGATGTACAACTTGCCAACATGGTTGTGCCAAAAGAGAAAGTACCTTTTCCTATCCACCATGATCCAAGGACCAAAGGCTCCTGGTATTGATATCGATGTTTTCCTTGAGCCTTTGATGCAAGAGATGGAAACTTTATGGAAGCAGGGTATCAAAATAATGGACGGTTTCATAAGGAAGGAATTTACTCTAAGAGCCATTATCTTTGTCACCATCAACGATTATCAAGCGTTGTTTGTGTTGTCGGGACAGGTGAAAGGTACGACGGGATGCGCAGTTTGCATTGGTGACACCGTATGGACTTTCCTAGATGGTTCTAGAAAGGTAGGTTACCTTGGGTATAGGCGCTTCTTGGTGGAAGGGCACAGATTTCGAAGTAAAAAGTTCTATAATTATTTTAGTGACAAGGCCAACATAGGATCTGTGGCTGCAAAAAAAGATGGACACCAAATTTTGAACATGGTCAGGGCCATCCAAGTGCCTTATGGGAAGATGACAAAACAAGGAAAGAAGAGGAACAGAGATAAGGCACCTATTGAAGGTGTGCCATTCAAGAAGATGTCGGTCTTCTACAAGTACTTGTCGTACTGGCCGGACCTCGAGGTCCGTCATGCCATCGATGGTATGCACCTGAAGAAGAATGTGTTTGGTAACACAATTGGTCTCCAGCTCGAAACATCAGCCAACACAAAGGATACCTTAAAGTCACGACAAGATTTTGTAGCAATGGATATCAGAGAAGATCTTCACCCTATCGATAAGGGTAATGGAACATACGAACTACCACCGGCGAGCTACAATTTGACACTAGCTGAGAAGAAGGCAGTTTGTGAATCGTTACGGGGGATTAAGGTACCAAGCCGATTCTCATCGAACATTAGAAAACTAGTCTCAATGAAAGATCTCTCGCTATCAGGTTGGAACTGTCATGATGCTCATGTGATGCTTACTATCTTCCTGGCAATTGCAATTAGAGCGATTAAACCGGTATATGTGAAGATGTTAATCACTCGGTTATGTTACTTCTTTACCAAAATTTCTCAAAAGGTTATCGATGAAGATGAGTTGAACTATATCCAAGAATTTATTGCAGAGACTATGGTGCAGATGGAGATGTGCTTCCCTCTAGGATTTTTCGATATTACAGAACATCTCATGATTCACATGGTCGATCAGATGCGCGCTTTGGGTCCACTTTACCTACATGAAATGTGGACCTATGAGCGTTTCATGTCAATTCTCAACCGGTTTGTTATGAATCGTGCTTATCCCGAGGCATCCATGGTAGAGGGATACAACACAGAGGAAATCATCGAGTCTTGCCTAGGTTACCTAAAGGATAAAGTACGGATTGGTTTGCCGGTACCGCGATTTGCGGGCAAGTTGCAAGGGATCAGCACTGCAGGGAGGAAAACCTTCATTGATTCCGACTTTGAAGCTGTGAAACAAGCCCATGGATGTGCGATGCGAAACCTAACAATAATGTCACCTTTAGTCAGTCAACACTTGAAATTAATTCGTGATCTAAGCAATGGCCGGTCGGAAGATTGAATTTTGAGGAAGCACACGCGTCATTTGACAATATGGTTGAAGGACCCAAATCTTGCAGATGGGGGCACCGTGGAAGAGCAAACGATCAAAATATTGGCATCTGGCCCTTCTTCGCAGGTCACCTCCTGGCAAGGGTATGATATTAATGGATATCTTTTCTATACTTCCGCGAAGGACAAGAAGACTGTGTCTCAGAACAGCGGTGTTTGTAACAATGGCTTTGACTCCAAAGGGGTAAGCACTACATATTACGGTGTCATAGATGATATATGGGAACTGCACTATGGATCCAATATTATACTCCCTGTTTTTCGGTGTCGTTGGGTTAAACACCCAAAAGGTGTTCAAGTGGACAGCTACGGCCTCACAATTGTCGATCTCAAAAATGTTGGTCACAAAGATGACCCATGGGTACTTGGTTCACAGGTTGGGCAAGTCATGTATGTTGTTGACCCTGCAAAAAAAACACATCATGTTGTAGTGCCTGGAAAACAAGAAGTGATAGGGGTTGATGGAGTCAAAGACATTAAAGAGTACAATAATGAGTGCAATGACATGAGCCTTTTCACAGATCTACCTCAGAAGATGTTGAGACTAGAAGCTACTATAAAGAAAGATGAAAAGCCCTGGTCACGGAAGGATGGAGAATCAAGAATTGTTACTGCATAATAATATAGCTAGTTAAATTAATTAGATTTTGTAATTTGCATTTGAACTAATGTACTTTGAATACAATTATCTCATGTCATGCAGCTACTTACTGGATTTCTTAGTGAATAAGATGCATTTAGTGGATTTCTTAATAAATCAAATATAAATGATTTAGTGGAATTATTAAAAATACAATGGATTTAGTGGAATTATTAAAAATACAATGGCTTTATTGGTTTTATTAAAAATAAAATGGCTTTAGTGGTTCTTTCAGTAAAAGCGAGACATGTGTAATGAATTGTTACTACATTTGTGAACATACTATTTGAACACAAATTTTTGACATGCATCTCAGATGAATACAAAATATATACCAAACTGGTAGATGGTAACAAGACATAAAACTTTGTAGTTCACTAAATTTTCATTTGAGGTCATTTAATACGTTAAATATTAATTAGAACGAAAAATTCAGAAAATAAGAAAATCTTTCTAGGTGCGGGCGGCCTTATCACCCGCACCTGTAAATGCTTTTCTAGGTGCGGGCCGCCATGTCACCCGCGCCTGGAAATGGTTTTCTAGGTGCGGGCAGCAACGCCACCCGCACCTAGAAATCGTTTTCAGGTGCGGGCCACTAGGCCAGCCGCACCTGGAAATCGTGTTCAGGTGCGGGCCACGCGGCCACGCGTACCTAGAAATGCCTGCCTATATATGCAATGGGGACGAACACTTAGCCAATTTTACCGAGCTCGCCGCACAGGAGGGCCGTCAGGCTGCCGAAATTCGCCGCCGCCGCCGCGCCTCTCCGTCGTCGACTCCATCGCCCCCTCCCCGCCGCCGCGCGACTCCCCGGTGCCGGCGCGGCCTCCTTCCTGCCGCGCGCCGCCCCCTCTCCGCCGTCCCCGGCCGCCCTCCCCGGCATCGCCCGCGGTCACCTCCCTGGCGTGGCGACCTCCGTAAGTGATTTTTTTTAAAAAAAATTTGTTAGCTTAGATTAGTGCATTTTAAAATTACATAGAAGGGAGTAGAATTTAGAAATAGATTGTGTAGTAATTTTTTGTTAGACTTAAGTTTGTGTAGAAAATTTTAAATAAAATATCTTATATATTTTAGGGATAACAATGGCAAATCGGTTTGCCTTTTTTAATCGTGATGGCGGCCGTGGAGGTGGTCATCGTCCTGTTCGCAGTGGTCCTCCAGTCCCAGACCATCCGCCACCACCCCCAGGGTAACCTGTTGGTGCTTCCTTCCCTGTCGGTCAAGAACCCATGCCCATTGCCCAACGCGAGTTACGTCAAAATGTGGTATGTGCTTAGATATTCAATTTTTTGAATTTGTCATTCTTTTTACAATGATAATAATGTGTATTATTTGCATTGTTAATTATGAAGTTGGTTTCAGCAATGCAATGGTTGGAACGAGTTATATATTCTGTGACTGGACAAGCTCCAATGGTGAGACATGAACAAACGACTTCATCACGAGGAAGGTTTATTGTTTCTCTATCAATTAATGTTGCGGGCATGCGAGAGCAAACACTTGGTGATACAGTTATTATCCATGTCAATTCTTTTGCTGCAATACAACCATATGTTGCTGCTTCTGATGCCGTGAGGAAGGCACTTATCGAAATATAAGCTCAAACAAGACATGTAATCCCAGACTATAGTTACTTCAAGATTAAAGCCTTAGAACATAACAACATGGCCGTCACTGAAATGCCTAAACGGATATCACCATCGTATGCATCATCTAGTGTATGTAACTACCAGAGAAAAGATACGATATTATGTTAGGAAGGCACTCGGTGAAAGTTTCCGCTGATGGAAGGGTGAGTTGAATAGGGACTTTGTTAAGAAGGGTGCAACATATGATGAAGTAAAAAGGAAATATGGAATGGTCACCGAAGCCCAATGGAACGAGTTTGTCAGGCAAAAGACTACTCCAGAAGCTTTAGCCCTGAGCCAGAGACAGAGTGAACTTTCGCAGAGAAACGTACATAGACCTCGTCTCAGACCGGGTGGGTACCTAGGGAAGCAGGAAAAGTGGCGGCGGACTAGGGATGCATTAATAGCCGCCGGGCAACCCGACCCTTTTGAAGGCTTAGATGAGCGTGGCTATCAGTGGCTCCTAGCGAGGGAGCCTGAAATTATTGATGATAAACTTCATTTTGCAAAGGAAGTAACCAATGTGGTGTGTGAAAAGATAACGAACCTTTCCGAGGCTCAGAGGAAAGGAGACTTCGTAGCCAACAGGGATAGAGACGTCCTAAGTACAGCCCTTGGGACGAGAGAGCATGGGGGTCGCGTTAGAGGGGTTTCCTCGAAGTTGAGCATCAGGGATGGGTTTGAGAGGGATAGAGCTACCTACAGGAGCCACTGCCATTTCAAGGAGGATCTCCAAGCGGCAGCAGAGAAAGTTTTTATGGACAAATTTCATACTTATTTTAATGCGGCGGTTCAGATGCAGCAAGCAAGCAGTACACCATTCGCTCCGTTGCAATTATCTCAAGGAGATAATAATTCACCATTCTCTCCAAGCAGTGTTGCCTCCACGATGGCACAACCAAACCCAGTTGATTCAATATGCATCACTACTCCTTGCACATTACACATTCCGGTTGGCAGAGCTGGCAAGACAAAGCAGGTTGCCTCGGGACTTGCGATTCCCGGTGGTGGATTGTTTGACGGGAAAGAAATCCCACGTCATTATGCACGAGTACAGGTGCTTGAAGTTAATCCAAACTTTGAAGATCATGACATAGACATACCAACAGCAGAGGGTATCTATGTTCTCGGTCAAAGCCTCAACAGTACAATATTGTGGCATAAACGAGATATCATTCTGCCTCCAACACAGCATCTGCAATCTATGGAGCAACCGTTGGCAAGTGCGCCACCATCTCCTCCACAACGTGTTTCCACACCACCAGCTATACAAGGATCCCCACCTCTTATGCCCACACCACCACCTGAAAGATCTCCACAACATGTGTCCACACCACCTCCTGAAAGATCTCCGTAGCGTGTGTCCACACCACGTCCTGAAAGATCTCCGCAGCGTGTGCCCACACCACCTCCTAAAAGATCTCCACAGCGTTTGTCCACACCACCTGCTCAAGATTCTCCACCTCGTATGCCCACACCACAAGCAGCTTCAGGATCTGTAGGAAAAGAGGCATCACAAGGACAAATGGTGCCTCGGATGATACGGGCTTATGCGAAGGATCCGGAAGGATCAGAAATTGCTGCAAGGTGGCATAAGAGTAATACCAAATCAAAGAACAAGCAACAGGACACGACGACCACACTGTCTGTCAATATGCCAACGATCCAACGACCAGGATATTCAGTACCCCGCACTGACAGAAACTTCGAGAAGACTATTGTAGTCGATGAAATACCGGACATACCTGGTAGTTGCCCTTTAAGATATGAATGGGGTATGCCATTATTACCTGACTGGGCACTCGTAGAAGTTCCATGGGAGATGAAACAGATGCATGCTTGGTATATGAGGGCTTGTTCTGTTGGGCTCAGAGGCCTCCAGGCACGATACCCATTGGATGTGTTCGGACCTACACTTATTCCACAAGCAAAAGAAATCAACTTAGATTTTCATGACCTCCATGATTTGTTCCGCCTACAAATGATAGATGTACAAGTCATCAAATTGTGGTGCATGTAAGTGTCTCATATCCATGCTAATATCTTGTGTGTGTGTGTGTAAGGCTTACAATTTGCATAACTAATTATCTAAGCTTTGCTGTATAGGATGCAAGAACAAGAAATGCATCTTTCAAAGGAGAAAATTGGATTTTTGGATCCTTTTGTTATTGCCGAAGACAGGCATATGCACCCCACCCGATGGGAAGACAATCATGATGAACTAAATGATTTGAAGACAACTACGGAAAGAAACAAGAAGCGAAGAATTAGACATATGAACGCTATGAAGCGTCTTGCATCCTACATGACACATATGTTCTTGAAGTGGCAAGATAGAGATTACATATGGGCGCCCTACCACATCGGGTTAGTTTACATTTCTACCACTTATAAAAATATATATGTAAAATTTCTCATCAATGCCTCAAAAGATTAAAAATTCTATATAACATGTATGCAGGAATCACTGGATTTTATTTCTTATAGACCCCAAGTTGGGACGGGTGGTAGTATTTGACTCACTGGATTGGCGTAGAGACATGTACAAGGAATTCATAGACATCCTTCAAAAGTTAGTGTATTTCTGTTGTCACACTTATATTCTAAACATCGATTGGCAACTAATAACTTCTATGTTTTTTTTCTAAATAGGGCTTACCAACACTACATTAAGAAAGGAGGGAAATTTAATCCTACCTACCCAGAAAAAATGAATATTCGCACAAACTTTCCATGCCACAAGCAACCACCTGGCAGTGTATACTGCGGGTTTTACCTGATGGAAATGATGAGGTGTCTTAGGAGATATAAGGGTGATCCTGAACGAGTAAGGACCTACTACCTTTCATGTCTCAGGATGTATATACACTATACATATGTGTTTTGCATGATCTAACAATTGTTATATTGTTTGTGTATTGTAGATTGACATCGGACCTCGTGACGTAACACTCCATGAGAGACACCTTCTCAAAGTAACTGCGGATTTCTACCGTTACCTTATGCATGAAGTGATAAATCCTAGGGGCCAATATTATCACCCTGAACATTTATTAGCGACTGAAGACAAATTTGCTAGCCTACGTGAGTGGGAGAGTCAAGAATACTGCGCGCCATGATGTGATGTCTAAACTTTGTCAGTGGAAAAAAAACTTTATTGTCAATGGGATGTAATGATATAGATCGATATGTATATGAATTTCTTTTCATATTATTGTGCTTATGCTTACTTTAGATCTCATGTCGCTTTCATAAAATTTGAATTTCAAACGTTCAAAATTTTGGCGGGAAACAAGTTCGATAAATTTGAATTTCAAACCAGCTGGAAATCAATTTCCAGGTGCGGACGACAATGTCATCCGCACCTGGAAAACACATTTCCAGGTGCGGATGACCTTGTCATTCGCACCTAGCGATTTCTAGGAGCGGGTGAACGAACCGCACCTGAAACACATTTGTAGGTGCGGGTGACACCATCACCCGCACCTAGAAATGTCCATTTCCAGGTTCGTTCACCCGCTCCTAGAAATCGCTATTTCTAAAAGCGACAGCTAGGAGCGGTTTTCGAGCCCGCACCTGCAAATGCCATTTCGCCCGCTCCTACAAACGTTTTCTGTAGTAGTGGTAGTTTAGACTTAATATGGTAGAGTTGGTTATTTGTATTAGCTATTGGGACTTTGGGGTATATTATTTCTCTTATTTAGATATGGAACTGAGATTAAAGATCAGGAGATTAGGTGAGTGCATCAGAGTTTCAAGGGGTGACAGCGTGAGAGATTTTTTGTTTTTGATGTGGTGGTTTAGAGATTAGGCGAGATGATATATGGTTTTTCCTTTTAAAATTTGGCATGCACATACGGTAATTAGATGTGGCTCGTAGAATAAAGTCAAACCTAATTTTTGTTTAGGAAGCTATTTAGGTTAATTCTTCGTAATGACATAAGTGAGTAATTCTACTCTCTTCTTCTACGTGTCCACCTACAATCCTAAGTGGCTTTGTTGGGGAATCGATCTTTTTTAGTCACCTTTGAGTCATCGGAGGAAACATTGTTTTCTACAAACCTAGTTTTCTTCCGGAAAGCGGGCGAAGGTGTTTGAGTAAAAACCAGTTTGTTAAGGAAACGAACGGGATTCTTATCTAGCGAAGGTCGTAGAATGCTTTTCCTCATGATTATCAGTTTTTGGTAAACTTCAATCTTTGTAAAAAGTATGTTTTCTTGAGAAATAGAAGAAGGTATCATCTCATCTGACGAAACTTTATGAAAAACAGGAAGTGCCGCAAAAGAGACTCTTCACCCATTTTTACAGCAATCGGAGTTGGTGAAAAAAGCAAGATTGGCAGGACGTGGTCTCAAAACTGGGAATTTGAACGAAGAATGCTTCGAAGCCGAAGGTTTTACAAGATATGCAAATCCCACCAAAGATGTTGTCAGCGTGGATAGTGTTGACGTCTTCCCAAGCGAAGGTGCGAAAAGAAAAGAAGGGGAGATCCTGATCCTGAAAGAAAGTTCCGGTGTTGAATTGGACAATGGCGTGATCGAGAAGGAGGTAGGAAACGTAAGAAGCTTGGCTGCGCAAGAAGTACGAAGGCAGATTACGTAAGGGCACACTTGTAAAAAAACTCAATGATCGGGTGATTGCCACAGACGAAATGTACCCCGAATATTCTTCAAATATGCTTTGTAATCAGGGATATAATCGAAATGTAAAAATGACCTCCGGGCACTATAAAAAGAGCCTCTATGCCTCCGTGTAAAGGATCCACTTTTTCAGAAGCGAAGAGCAGACCTTTTCAGAACTTTATATCTTTATTGTCAGGAGATTTTTCAAATACCCACATTGGCGCCCACCATGTTCTTAGCCGTTAGAAACCCACGATGGCTCCACAAAAGAAAACCAAGAAACCTACCAACCAAGACCCCGAGAACGATGAAAACCAAGAAAATATAGAGCAAGGTCTTATCCTTCACTCCAAGGTCAACACTGTACAAGACCCAGAGCAAAATCAAGATACACAAGGAAACAAGAACAAAAAAGGCAAAGAATTGTTGGCGTTTCTTAACGTCACCACTAGTTGTACACCTAGAGGGAGTGTATAAGAGCAACCGGGTATACCGCAAGCGCACGGAAATACCGTTGTAGCACTGATAAGTCCGCCCCAGGTGAGATTGGATTTATGGTAAGCCCGATGCACCGATTACGCAGTTTGGCCTCAGCACCCGAATTTCGATGCAAACCAGCACCGTCCTTCGACGCATCTCTCAAGGAAAGACCCAATCGCCCCAAAAGACTAGTCCGTTAGGGGAAGGGTGGCTCTCCCCTTTAAGGTGGCTTCCTCCTCCCAAGCTAAGCAAGGTGGGATAATTCAGACGCGCATAGCTTCGCCGCCTACACTGTCGTGTGCCTACACTGTCGTGCGCCTGGCCCATGGGCCGCCTACACTGTCGTGCGCCTGGCTAATCCGTACTCCCGTTGGACACGATTGCCGCCTACACTGTCGTGCGCCTAGCCAAATCGTGCTCCACGACTGCCGCCTACACTGTCGTGCGCCTGGCCAAATCGTGCCCTGGGATGTCCTCATCATCCTCCCCTTCTTAACAAGGGCCCAGCTCTGATACCAAATGATAAGTCCGGCCCAGGTGGGATTGGATTTATGGTAAGACCGATGCACCGATTACGCAGTTTGGCCTCAGCGCCCGAATTTCGATGCAAACCAGCACCGTCCTTCGACGCACCACTCAAGGAAAGGGCCAATCGCCCCAAAAGACTAGTCCGTTAGGGAAAGGGTGGCTCTCCCCTTTAAGGTGGCTTCCTCCTCCCAAGCTAAGCAAGGTGGGATAATTCAGACGCGCACAGCTTCGCCGCCTACACTGTCGTGTGCCTACACTGTCGTGCGCCTGGCCCATGGGCCACCTACACTGTCGTGCGCCTACACTGTCGTGTGCCTGGTTAATCCGTACTCCTGTTGGACACGACTGCCGCCTACACTGTCGTGCGCCTGGCCAAATCGTGCTCCACGACTGCCGCCTACACTGTCGTGCGCCTGGCCAAATCGTGCCCTGGGATGTCCTCATCAAGCACTTCCCCAAAGGAGTATTCCCAAGGGTATCGAATCCAAGGAACGATGTGCACTACCTTCTATCCTAGACGAACGGTCCAAGGACACCAGCCCCTGCTAAGGTTGAGAGATGATGAGACGCTTCCTATGAATACTAATCCCAGAGGAGAAGAGCAGGCAATTATACTCGCTTTGGACACCGGCCCCTCCTGGCTATAACAGTTGGTTCATGACAAATGGTTGCCTACACGCTGTATCCGAACGTGGGAGATTTCAGAGGGTCCAACGGCTATCACTACCGCAGCTTACCCCAAGACAAACCGTGGGATACAGGGCATTCGAAGGATAACCCGTAGTCTAGACACCACATATACACCACCGATCACTACTATAGCACGGCTACGTCTGATATCCCATAGAAACACTATAGCACTCCGTATAAATACGGAACGACGAACCTGTGAGCTTCGAGCTAATCTCACTTACCACAGGATCACACAGATGATAGGAAGAACGAATGCCAGCGTATTAATGTACTCCAACAAGATCTAACAGGATAATTCACACAAACGGAATGCAAACTTATGCACTTGTAACAAAAGATCAAAGGGTCGTGTTCGTGAAGAACACGAGCCTCTAACTTATGAACAAACACAAAAGCGTGAGTAACTTGTTCGTCAACTAGATCGAGGAAGCGCGTTCATGAAGAACAAGAGCCTCGTAATGATGAACGAACGAAGAACTCAAGAACATGTCACTCATGCATGAATAACACTTTAGTCTAATTGGAAAATACAAGAATACTTACTTTGCTCTAATTGAAGAACATGACACCCTCACCAACACCACACTCTACCTAGCACCTACTCTCACCTACATGGATCAACTCATTTGATCCATGAGAGATCACATGAGAGAGGAAACAAGTGTTTCTAAAGAGGAGGAGGAGAATGGGATGTGTCTCTAAATGAGCCCCTACCCTTCTATTTATAGGCTAGGAAGGTAGGAGGGCTTGCGCAGCAGCTTGGGGCGCCTCCAACCGAGAGGCGAACCGCGGCCCATGCAACCGACGTTCAGCAGGCCAACGCGGGGGCGCCACCTGTCCCCGGCCAGGCCGCTTCCCACGCGCATCCCGCAAACCGCTTCATCCCCCGCCAGTCGTCACGTGACACTCATCCCCGGCCTGGTCCCGCGCTCCGCGCGCAACGCGCGTGCCCGCCTGCGATCCGGGGCAGCGGCGGCTGGCCAGCCGGGTGGCGCCACGTGGCGAGCGGGTGGATCCCGCGGTCCTGCGCTGGCCCCGTCACTAATCCGGGGCAGCGGCCAGTGGCCTATGACGTCCTGCCATGTGGCGCTCATGCGGACGACGATCGGTGACGAGGTGACGCAATGCTGACATCGGCTATTTTGTCTCTTCTATATCTTGTGCATACGGACTCCGATGTAGGCATATAATATGTCCATTTCGATCGTCTCGACGAGCCCGTCGCAATGGTGCAATCCAAATTGGCATTTGAGGTTGTTTATGATGACGTACTTTAATAGCCATTGGATCACTTGCTCTCAATTGTACCATTTGGCACGCATTTTGGTACATCCTGCAACAAAAGCTAGAAACACCAACACTTGTGGAAATCATTAGTATCAAGCCCTATTCTAGTGTTGACGATCTTTTTACATTTATTTTATGCAGGTATTGACGGTGTAAAAGCAGTACTTAACAGCCGTCAAGAACTCCCCCACACTTGACCTTTGCTCGTCCCGAGTGAAGGGAGTCAGATCAAGGTGAGACATGATATCCAAAGATATGAAGCGAGCATAAGAGATATTCCAAACCATACCATGTACTTGTGAACTTGTGAAGTGTCTATCATGCTATCTCGGGTAGTTGAGGAATGGAACGGTTATGAACCAAATCACTCCTGCTCATCATGTTAAGTAACTTGGGGTTTTGCAATAAATTTTCAAAACAATCCTTGCTTAGCTCCTCATTTGATTCTCTCAGATTGCTCAGTGTATATATGTCCTCACCAAGGCATTAGACTGCCTTTATTCATCCTACTTCTAATGATAGCTTATGTGGAGCTCAGGGTAGGTATGAATGATAAGGCATACTTGCATCACATATATTGAAAAGTCAAAGACTGGATCCACAGAGAAAATCAAATCATACAATCAGATCAAGATGTGCACGTGTATGGATATGGAGAGTATGGTAAGGTGGATACTAGGCCCGGAGTGGGTGCTAGATATTACCATACATATATGATGAAAATGTTGGATGATGGTAAGGTGGACACTAGCCTCGGAATGGACACTAGTTATTACCATCTAAAATATGGAACTCCTTTTTGCATGACAATCTCTCTCCTTTTTCTCCTTTGTTTTGGACATGGGCTATTATTTCTTTTCTCTTGTTTTTTTCTCTTTTTTTTCTTTTTTTCATCATGCTTTGAGCATGTGTCTTTCCTTTCTTTTTTTTCATAGCCCATGTCTCTTTTTGAAGGATACTTTTGGAGGGAGAGGTCACACCACATATGGAGCTTTATTTTTATGAAATGGATGAATGATGCAATGCTAACTTCCAGTGTAGAAGCATAGCAAGGGGAATATGGTGGTGTGCACATGAATCTTGATCATGAAAGTAGTGAAAAGAATTCTCACAAGGGTCACATAATTAGACAAAGCTCAATGCAATAGCAAGCAGCATCTGAGTATAAGTTTTTCAACTAAAACATCATATGGCTTTGGTAGGATGGTGGCATATCAAAGAGGAGCTTTGCAAAGGGTTTTCAAGTTTTCAAATAAAATTTCCATACACTCAAACATTAAGAGCGAAGATCATATCATCAAACCATATCACAAACACCAACTACTTAGATAAGCATGAGTTCCCTAATGATATTTGTTCACAAGCGTCAAGATGATAAGTAAGGAATAAAACATATGCAAGCCAACCACAGGAATCATGTAGAGCAAGCAGAGCACCATTATTTGAGTTTGATTTACTGGATAAGAATTGAAGATCATTCAAACTCATAGGTAAAGAGTGAGATGAAGGGTGCACATATAATCGCTTCTGAAGGATAAGGGATCAAGGAAGACCAGCGGTGATTCGGCTGACCCGTGGGGTAGCCGGCTCACTCTAGTTTACCTTGTCCTTGTCATGAAGGCATAGTCGATGTCGTATATCCCTTTGTGTGGGAGTTCTCAAATGGATACATTGATGATGAGCTTGAGAGAACTCCCCCACACTGATGCTTGTATGGTGCTGTTCTTCAAACAAAAGTGGAAGGAAAAGATGGACTCCACTGTTTCGAGAACCATAGAGCCTTTATTCAAAAGCAAATATTTTTGGTTTTTTTTATTATTGTCACCATGTCATTTGCTCGAAAGGGTTAGACCAATATTACACTTCATACACAAAGGGGAATATACTTACCTTGGACCTTTGAGAGGTCATATGTACCACCTTTGCATGTTGTGCAACATGAATCTGACACCTCAACTTACCTTCCCATCTGGATTTAGCTCAATGACTTACCCATTCGAATTTTACAATTTTCTGCAGCGGTTAGTCAGCATATATGCAACCAAGATCTATGAAAATATAACTCTAAGGTTCATCAATCAAAACTCGGCACCATGCCTTGTTTTGACTGAAGAAGACAATTTTAACCTAAGCACCATGCTTAATTTAAAACAATCTATGGATGTGCATCGATCGAACATACATTCAAACCAGAGCATACAAACAAAGATAAAGGAAGCACGCATGCATGATCAAGCTATTCATCAAAAGAGGCATATAAGCATGAGCATAAGACGGTGAACCTCGGGAACCTCCCGGAAGGGCTTTGTTTAATGTCAAAAGCAGGACTTACCTAGCTAGTGGGCAAGATGCAAGAGCTGACATCATCACCACACCAGGATAAGATTTGGTAGAGGAGGAACTTTACTCAGGATGCTCACATAACTCCCCCACACTTGGAGTTCGCATTGCTAGGCAACAAAACTCAAGTATGTGGTGATCAAGCTTCCTTTGTGAATGTTCCCTCACCAAAGCTTATCTAGGTGTTGCAGCTGATGTGGCTCACATGTTCGTAGGCATCATCTGTCCATCTTTCTTTTCAATCTCCACCTGAAAGGTTAGTGACCAAAAATACCCGAAGGACGACTTATCCTAAAACCATGTTCTTGCTTTTATTCGAAAAGGAAAATAAAACTTAACCTAATCCAGGCTATCTCCTGGTAGTTCTTTGTTTATTTATTGGTCATAAGCTCGACCATGGGAACTTCATCTTGCAGCTATCGTTGGTGGTGTCATTCCCGTCTCACCACCAATCTTGATGTATCGGTGAAGCTTTAGCTGCAAGGTCAGTGCCACAAAGCACACACGAAATCTGATATGCTTATGATAGACATATACATCCACAATAAACCTTCTAAACATTCTGCAAAAGAGGACCATAAGGTGATTGCAGTCCTCATGTGTGCTTAGTGCACTCAGCATGGCCGGCTCTGGATATGCATGATGCAAGCATGGTTCATGTGGTGCATCAAGAATGAAACTACCATGCTCGTCTGTGGAACCTTTGCCCATGAACTCCAGAGTCGGTGCCTCACAAAATTCCATGGCCCATGAATTCTCTATCTCAAGAGATGCATCGTGGAGGCTCGATGTTGACTCTCGACCATGATCGAAAGCAACATGATACGGGCCAGCGGGAAGAGGCTGAAACTCGGTCGAGAATGGTGACGATTGTTCGCCTTCACAAAGGTGAAGAGAGTCTCCCAAGTCACACTCATGAGGAGTAGAAAATTCTACACCCTCAATGAGAACAAGCTTGGATGACACGAACGGAGATATACATGTCGTCTTCTCGAGCGGGTTTTGCTGGGGAAGAGGCTTCGCCATAGGATATCCCAAACAAGGGGTAGTAATGGCGGAAATAGCTTCCCTAATCTTACCATCTAGGCTCCCTAAGGTTGTATCAAAGAACTACTATAAAGGGGAGCCTAGGAGAAGATCGAGATCAGGAACATCGGAGATGTGAAACTCTAAGCTAGCCTAGAACCCGTCTATGATCAGCAGCACGACACTTGCGATCCCCCGACATTCAAGAACATGTCCAAATGGACAAGTCTTGATGAGCATGTCGGATGGTGCTGGCGGAACTTTGCCCAGAAGAGTTTCTGCTAAGTGCCATGACAAAATGTTAACCTCCATGATGGGGTTACAATGGGCCTCTACGACAGTGCCTCTACTAGAGCAAGAAACAACCAGAGAAGGTGAAATATTCCAAGCTGCCTCGGAAAATCGTGTCACTCCCTCTGACCATTGCTCCCTCATGGCCTCCCCAGGGTATGCTTCGTCAGGAGGATCAGGAGGTAGAGGAGGCACCTCAGGCCTAAGGGAAGGTTCTGTCAAAAGATTTCTAGAATGATCGGTGTGGATAGAATAAGGTTCCTCCCCCGATTGGGCATCAAAAGAATTCGAGGTATCTAAAAGATTTTCAGATGGGTCATCCTCGAATTTGCGAGTGAACACCAATGTTTGAATTTCTTCTTCCTTTGGCGTTCGGGGTTCAGGAGAGGGCTCAACAGACAAGTCTTGGGATTCGGAAGATGAAGACTCTGACTTGGATGTTGAGGGACCCTCATGGCTCGGCTCGGATTCTTGGTTGGGTTTGTTGTGATCAATAGGGACAGAAGAGTTTTCTAAGAGGGAATCTAAGATCTCTCTTCCTTCCCTTGGAGTTTTTGCCACAAACAAATCTCCAGCAATAACGTCGAGATCGAGGGCAGAATCCATGTCTAGACCCATACAAAAGATGTACAATGACACATCGATGGGTAAAGACGGACCAGGTGTCGACACCAAAAGGTGTAGGAACCTAGCCCATGCCGCTCCTAGGGACTCCTCTAATTTCTCGAAATCGAGGATACTTATTGGAAGAGAAGCTACACGAGTGTACCATTGCTCCGTCCTTTCCATGAGAGAGAACGAGTGGCAAAAGTTATCTCGGAGTTCTCCCCAATCACCGTTCATACTTTCTATAGTGTGGGCGTACCATTGTTCCGCCTCTCCTATGAGGGAGAAAGGAAACAACTTCCACCTCACGGTGTCCTGTGTCATGCCTGGCATAGCCAAACTAGAGCACAGTTCCTCAAATTCCTCCAAACGGAGGTAGGGGTCTTCATTGATTGCTCCAAAGAATAGTCGATCCTGAACCGTGGCTAAAACGCCGAGGGGAGTTCATAGCTAGATGATGAAGATGATGACAGCTCTTTGAACTCACCCCTTGAGGTAGAGAAGCTTTGACGGGAAGGCATCTCAAAGGGTAATGGGGGTAAAGGTAGAACAAAAAGGAAAAACAAAAGATACGAGGACCACTAGGTTCGAAGATAGATACAGCAACCGTTCCCCGGCAACGGCGCCAGAAATGCTTGTTGGTGTTTCTTAACGTCACCACTAGTTGTACACCTAGAGGGAGCGTATAACAGCAACCGAGTATACCACAAGCGCACGGAAATACTACTGTAGCACTTCCCCAAAGGAGTATTCCCAAGGGTATCGAATCCAAAGAATGATGTGCACTACCTTCTATCCTAGACGAATGGTCCAAGGACACCAGACCCCTGCTAAGGTTGAGAGATGATGAGGCGCTTCCTATGAATACTGATCCCAGAGGAGAAGAGCAGGCAATTATACTCGCTTCGGATACCGGCCCCTCCTGGCTATAACAGTTGGTTCACGGCAAATGGTTGCCTACACGCTGTATCCGAACGTGGGGGATTTCAGAGGGTCCAACGGCTGTCACTACCGCGGCCTACCCCAAGACAAAGCGTGGGATACAGGACATTCGGAGGATAACCCATAGTCTAGACACCACGTCTACACCACCGATCACTACTATAGCACGTCTACGTCTGATATCCCGTAGAAACACTATAGCACTCCGTATAAATACGGAACGACGAACCCGCGAGCTTTGAGCTAATCTCACTTACCACAGGATCACACAGATGATAGGAAGAACGAATGCCAGCGTATTAATGTACTCCAACAAGATCTCACGGGATAATTCACACAAACGGAATGTAAACTTATGCACTTGTAACAAAAGATCAAAGGGTCGTGTTCGTGAAGAACACGAGCCTCTAACTTATGAACAAACACAAAAGCGTGAGTAACTTGTTCGTCAACTAGATCGAGGAAGCACGTTTATGAAGAACACGAGCCTCATAATGATGAACGAACGAAGAACTCAAGAACATGTCACTCATGCATGAATAACACTTTAGTCTAATTGGAAAATACAAGAATACTTACTTTGCTCTAATTGAAGAACATGACACCCTCACCAACACCACACTCTACCTAGCACCTACTCTCACCTACATGGATCAACTCATTTGATCCATGAGAGATCACATGAGAGAGGAAACAAGTGTTTCTAAAGAGGAGGAGGAGAATGGGATGTGTCTCTAAATGAGCCCCCTACCCTTCTATTTATAGGCTAGGAAGGTAGGAGGGCTTGCGCAGCAGCTTGGGGTGCCTCCAATCCTATGGTGACATGTGGCAGGGCCAGAACCGACCTTGGGCGCCAAGAACCGGAGCATCTGATGCTTCTGGGGGCAAACACCGGAGCAAAAGGCACTGAACCGGGCGAGCCAGGGGGCAAACCGGGAGGCGAACCGCGGCCCATGCAACCGACGTTCAGCAGGCCAACGCGGGGGCGCTACCTGTCCCCGGCAGGGCCGCTTCCCGCGCGCACCCCGCGAACTGCTTCGCCCCCCCCCCCCCCCCGCCAGTCGTCGCGCGACACGCGTCCCCGGCCTGGTCTCGCGCTCCGCGCGCAGCGCGCGTGCCCGCCTGCAATCCGGGGCAGCGGCGGCTGGCCAGCCGGGTGGCGCCACGTGGCGAGCGGGTGGATCCCGCGGTCCCGCACTGGCCCCGTCACTGATCCGGGGGAGCGGCCGGTGGCCTATGGCGTCCTGCCACGTGGCGCTCATGCGGACGACGATCGGTGACGAGGTGACGCAATGCTGATGTCGGCTATTTTGTCTCTTCTATATCTTGTGCATACAAACTCCGATGTAGGCATACAATATGTCCATTTCGATCGTCTCGACGAGCCCGTCGCAATGGTTCAGTCCAAATTGGCATTTGAGGTTGTTTATGATGATGTCCTTTAATAGCTATTGGATCACTTGCTCTCAATTGTACCATTTGGCACGCATTTCGGTGCATCCTGTAAGAAAAGCTAGAAACACCAACACTTGTGGAAATCATTAGTATCAAGCCATATTCTAGTGTTGATGATCCTTTTATATTTATTTTATGCAGGTATTGACGGTGTAAAAGCAGGACTGAACAACCGTCAACAATAACCACAATACATACCAGAAAGTAGCACCCTCATTACCCTAATTAACCTAATTGATCACTAGTTAATTAATCTTAACACATTTATGCTTACACTACTAGATGATCAGAATTTGGTTTACATATGAATTACTAATGTATATATATTCTTGCTCGATCAAAAACTGTGAGTCGATTATTTTGCATTGTTAGCTTTTAGTTATACTAGTCTGTCAACCTGTGCTCCCGCATGACTTAGTGATTTTTCTTGACATAATATTTTTTATTATTGTTTTAATAAAAGTAAAAATGATTATAATATACTATTCTTTGTGTCATTCATGTTTTGATTTGTTATTAATATGGTATTATATAAAGGACCACTTCATTTTGCAACATAGGCAACACATAATTTAAATACTACACAATATATTAATGATCATTGGTTGGCTTAAGATTGTAGTGCATATACACTATTCCATAAAAATTTCTAAGAAGTATAGTTGAATTTGTTATTATTTCAAAGATCCAAGACAATACAGGAAAAATCACAAAAAATTTCATTATAGCTTGCGTCTATCAGATAATAAAAAATTTGAGAATAGCATATATATTTTGTACTCTTAAATATAGGTTATAGTTGCTTAACACATCATTTTTTTAATATACACTATGCATTGCATGTCCTCGGTAATCCCACTATGATACAGTTTACTCGTTTACTATGTGCTATAGGCAACAACCATTCTCTCTAAAACTTAATAAATACGAATTATGCTCATCCATTCTTGTAAATAATCAATAGAAACAATGATACAAATAGGGATTTTTCTACTTTTTATTGGTACACGACCTTATATGACTAATTGTATAGATTTATTTTCATATTTTTATGATATCAAAAAATAATAAATATACCAATACACATTAATGATAGTGAAAAAAATAAATATACAAACAACTTTTATTCTTTTCTTTTTTAGAAGTTATTTTTTAAGCCTGTTGCTTGTAATGGTGGTTTGCAGTTCTGTTTTTATATACAGATGTACATGTTACCTGATTTGTTAATTGATTAGCCAATGATCCTTTGGTCATTTGGGATAGATACTATCTCTAATTTAAAAATGGTAGAAATATTAAAACCTTGAGATTAGGAGAGAGAGCATGAGAGTTTTAGTTTTGTGTTAGATTTGACCGGAAGGGTAGTTTAGACTTAATATGGTAGAGTTGGTTATTTGTATTAGCTATTGGGACTTTGGGGTATATTATTTCTCTTATTTAAATATGGAACTAAGATTAAAGATCATGAGATTAGGTGAGAGCATGATAGTTACCAAGGGATGACAACGTGAGTAGACCTGAGCATTCCACGGGCCGGGTCGGGTTCGGGCCGGGTCGAAAAAAAACCCGGGTTTTTCGAGCCGAGAAAATCCTGCCCATGACCGTCCCATGGGACATGTCGGGCCTCAGTTTTCGGGCTGGGCCCGGGCTTGGGCGGGCCGCCCGCACATTTTATAGTGTAAAATAGCTAAAAACAGCATTTCGGGCCGGGCTCGGGGCTAGATTTTTTTTCGCGGGCTTCAAGATCTCTGCCCACGCCCGTCCAGTAAGGTCCGTGGGCGGATCTGGCGCGGGCCGGGCTCAAAATGCTCAGGTATGAACGTGAGATAATTTTTTTTGTTTTTGATTTGGTGGTTTAGAGATTAGACGAGATGATATATGGTTTTTCTTTTAAAATTTGGGATGCACATATGGTAATTAGATGTGGCCCGTAGGATAAAGTCAGACTTAATTTTTCGTTTAGAGAGCTATTTAGGTTAATTCTTCATAATGACATAAGTCAGTAATTCTACTCTCTTTTTCTACGTGTCCACCTACAGTTCTAAGTGGTTTCATGTGAAAAGTTCTTTACTTTTTCTTTTTTTAAAAAAATATTCATTTAGGATTTTAAGTAGCTTCATGTGAAAGCTTTAAAAGAGTTTCCAATAAGATAGTAGGATATGTTGCCGCTCTCGTCGAGCCGTCGTCGCCGGAAGTACACGACGGAGGCAAGCTACCGGGCAGCAGATCGACACGTAGCGCCATTGCGCCGTAGACACACGGATCGGAACAACGCGACTTTCCATTTTCTGCAAACCGGAATCGATGGCCGTCGCCACGTACGCCACGCACCTCGCTCTCCAGTCTCCATCTCCACACCGTACACCGATCCCGTGGCCTTTTGCCAATCTCGTCGCGTCGTGGAATCGTGACCAGTCACGACGTCGCGGTAGAGCGCTCCTTGTTCCTCCCCTCTCTCCGGCTGTGAAGCAGCAGTGAACGAGAAGCTTCCTAGCTCGACGTCTCTCGATCGCTCCAACCAGGTCAGGTCGATCTCTTGGTCTTCCACATGCGACCGATCGGTCACGCGTACACACAGACACAGCTCGTGACCGATCGGCCTCAGCTCCTCCTTAAGTGCAAGCTTTTACACCACCGTTACACGTCTAGCTATAGCTATAGCTATAGGTTATTTTTGCGACGCGAGGGCGAAGCACATCCCCTGCACCACGAGCGTCCTTTTGCCCACTCTCGTCGACCTGTCGTCGTCGCCTGCTCTCCGATATGATTCTTGGTAGGTAGTACTACTGAAAGCGAAGTGCAAGAGAGAGGCATGCGTGCTACTCCTATGTGAACAGGGGCACGGCGTGCATCTCCAGCAAGCTAGGTTCTTGCAACAAGAGGGGAAAGTGTGGAAACCCTCTTCTTCCCTTGCTGACGAGCAGACCAGAAGCCAAGCTAGCTAAGGGTCTGTTCTTTTCATCACAAATGAACAGTGAAAGCACTATTCACCTATCACATCCATCACATCTTCTCTCACAAGAAACACTACTCCAGCACTATTCATTTGTAACTTCACTATTCCTTTTCACACAAAAGAACAGGCCCTAAGCTAGGTAGCGCGCGCTCTCCTCGTCCGGCTCACCACCTTCTTCCTCTCTTGGCGCGGCCGCGTCGTCACTGCCATGGCGCTCCGCCGCGTCCCGCGTCGTCCTCCTGCTCCTGGTGGCCGCCGCCGCCGTCGCCGTCGCCGCCTGGTCATGTTCTTCCTGCTGGGCTTTCTCCTCGGTGCCTTCCTCGTCGTCATGAACGCCTTCATCCACAAAATCAACCTCCTCGGCAGCGACGACGACGAATCCTCCCGCAACGGCGCCATCCCCAAGAATCCAGAGGTCGTCGTCGCTCTGGCTGCGGCCGGGCGGCGCCAAGGCCCGCCGCGGCAACTGCGGCGGCGCCGCCGGCCGACCACGGCGTACGGCGCTTCGTTCAGTTGATCATTGCGACTTTGTGCTGCGTTTTCGTAGCTACCCCGTTGTGGTTAAGCTTGATCGTTGTGTGTTCGTAGCCGGTAGCCCTGTGTGCTTATTAATTAGTGCGTTGGCAGTTGGCACTTGTATCTTTGATGTCTTTCGTGATCAATCACAAGATCCAAACCCGCGCCACGCCGCCGTCCTCCCCCACGCGGAAGCGGCGGCGGCTGTCCTCCCCGACACGCCGACTCGGCTCGCCCTGCCTCTCAGAGGTAGCCCCCGGCGACCGATCAAAGACTGAGTTGATTATTTTGCACTGTTAGCTTTTAATTTGTTGCTGCTCTCGTGGAGCCGTCGTCGCCGGAAGTACATGACGGAGGTAAGCTATTGCACAGCTGATCGACACGTAGCGCCATTGCGCCATAGACACACTCACCTACTCACGGGACGCGCCTTTTTCCACTCTCCATACCGTTCACCGATCCGGTGTGTGTATTGCATATATGGTGGTTGCATTGGCAGGGACAGACATATACACAGCCGTCCAGCGTGCCCTGCTTGGCCTTTTGCCAATCTCGTCGTCGTCGCCTGCTCTGATGAGTCTTGAAAGCAAGGGGTGAGACCGTGAGAGAGAGAGAGAGAGATGCATGCTATGTGAACAGGGGGGGCACGGCGTGTCTCCAGTCTCCACTCTCCAAGGCCCCTTGCTACAAAGACTGGAAACCCCCTTTCCCAGAAGCCGGCCAGAGCTTCAATTCGTAGCGCGCTCTCCTCCGATCCGGCTCACCACCACCACCTTCCTCTCTTGGCGCGGTCGCGTCGCGCGCGCACGTCACCGCCGCCATGGCGCCCCGCCGCGTCGTCCTCCTGCTCCTGGTTGCCGCCGCCGCGGCGTGCTCCGGCCTCCTCGCGTCGCCCTCCTCCCCCGCCGTCGTCCACGCCGCGCGTGACCTGCCGCACCGCGGCGACGACGTCCCGGCCGCCGACACCACCGGCTTCGTCCAGCCGCCCACCATCGACGCCGACGGCGCCCTCAGAGGCGTCCTGCCCCACCTGATCCACCCCACCGTCCTCGCCGACAACGCCACCGACGACCCCGCCATCCAGCGCACGGTCTACGACGTCACGGTGGTCTTCCGCGCCACCGCCCGCCTCGGCCCGCCCCGCCTCCAGTACTACGTCGTCCCGGCCGACGTCAGCGTTCCGATCTCCGGCGGTGCTGACGACAGTACCAAAGCCTGTGATGACTCCGGCGTGTTCACGTTCTTCCATGGTCTTCTCATGGGCGCCATCCTCGCCGTCACAAGCCTCTGCATCCTCGCCGTATGCCTCGGCGTCGAAGACGACAAGTCCTCCTCCTCCAACGGCGCCACCCCGAAGAATCCAGAGGTCGTCCTCGCTCAGGCTGCGGGCGGCGTCAAGGCCCGCGGCGGCTAGTGAGGCGCCGGCCGACCACGGCGTACGGCGCTTCGTTCTGTTGATCATCGCGACTTTGTGATGCGTTTTCTTTTCGCTAGCTACCCCATTGTAGTAAAGCTTGGTCGTCGTGTTCGTGCCCCTGTGTGCTTAGTGCGTTGGCACTCATCACTGATGTCTCTCGTGTTCAATAACAAGATCGATGTGATTGTCTGATATCTTATGATGAGTCCTGACGATGGCCTTAATTACTAATCATGATTCATATGATCCTTCCGTTTTCGCAAGAGAAAAAAAACACAATCTGGCTGGAACCACCTCCTCCGATCAGTGAAAGATCTTTGCCCGCCCAGCGGCCAACATGGCCCGCCGCCGCCTGCTTGTGGTTGCCAAGCTCTTGGCACACTCGCCGGCGTGACGTCCCAGCCCTCTTCCTCGCCGCATGCCCCGTGCACACCCCCGCCACGTACGCCGTGTTAGCATCCAGCTCATTTCAGCCCAACACTCCACCATAGATTCGGACGTTCATGCGCATCACGGCCCACTTATAAGAAAGAGGCCCAATTCCTCCCAAAAGCCCGGACTGGTGGGAGAGGGAAACTCCCCCTTATAAGGTGGTCATGACCCCCTAGCCTAGGCAAGGTGGTACTAAACATGAGGTGCTAACAATCCCACCCCCCATAAGGTGGTGGCCCCTGACATTCCACCCCCCATAAGGCGGAACCGGGAACCTGGCTCTGATACCAATTGTTAGCATCCAGCTCATTTCAGCCTAACACTCCACCATAGATTCGGGCGTTCATGCGCATCACGGCCCACTTATAAGAAAGAGGCCCAATTCCTCCCAAAAGCCCGGACTGGTGGGAGAGGGAAACTCCCCCTTATAAGGTGGTCATGGCCCCCTAGCCTAGGCAAGGTGGTACTAAACATGAGGTGCTAACACGCCGCCGTCCTTTTCCGCTGTCCCGCGCGCAGCGGCGGCGGCGGCCGTCGTCCGCGGCGCGCGCTGACTTGGCCCGCGCGCCCCACCTCCGCCGCCTCTCACAGGTCCCCTCGGAGCCCCCGGCCCGCTGGCCGCCACCTCCCATGCCTCGTCGCCATGTTCTTGGTAGTTGGTTCCCGCCGCGCCGTCGTGTTCGGCTTCGCCGCCGGTTCCGCCTTGCTGGCCTTGCTCATCGTCATTCTACGCAAGTAAGGGTGCCGCGTTGCTCGCTTCCTCCGTCGCGGGCGTCTACGCGGCGGCGAGGACATCCCGTGAGAAGGCCACCCGGCCGAGTTCGTCCCCTCGGCCAGGAGTCCAGGACGGCGTCGAGCGCCGGCCCGTGAGGCCGTGACGACGTACGACGCCGGCGACAAGTTGTGTAGGGCCTGTTAAACATAATGTATATGGCGTGTGTGCCATGTATATCTTGTGGTTAGTTGAGTTGAGCAGATTCTCCTTAGAGATAGATATTGTACTTGGAGATCAAGCCAACCAACAACCATATCTTGTAATCCTTGGGCAATTGCCCCTATATAAACATGCACCCCGGGCGAGCCAAGATAGGCAGTCCTGGTTAACCAAACTTTACATGGTATCAGAGCCAAACCTTCCAAAACACATCTAATCTAGCCTTTCAACCTTCCATCCCTCATCCATGGCATCTTCCTCCAACGCCGCCGTCCTTCCTCCCCTCGGTGGCAAGGTTTCCGAGAAGCTGACCAGGGAGAATTTTCTCCTATGGAAAGCTCAGATCATGCCTGCTATCCGAGGAGCCAATCTTGTGCCAATCCTCGATGGCACGTCGAGGGCCCCGCCAACTACCGTGGAGCTCGTCGACAAGGATGGCAAGAAGACCGTCGCCTCCAACCCGGAGTATGAGAGGTGGATGGCGCAGGATCAACAACTCCTGTCCTACATCCTCAACTCCCTTACCTCCGACGTCCTAGCACAAGTGGCGATGCTCACGTCGTCGGCGCCCATCTGGGAGGTGCTGGAGACTATGTATTCGGCGCAATCTCGCGCACGGATTACAAATCTCCGCATGCAGTTGGCGACCTGCAAGAAGGGCAGCATGACTGCCACAGCCTACTTCTCCAAGATGAAGAAACTCGGTGATGAGCTAGCTGCTGCCGGCAAGGTGCTTGAAGATGAAGAGATGGTGACTCTCATCCTTGCTGGACTCGACTTCGACTCAATCCACTTGTGTCCTCCGTCATGGGGCGCACCACTCCGATCTCGGTGAGCGAGTTATATTCTCAGTTGCTAGCCTTTGACTCGAGACTTGAGTTGCTCCAGGAAAATAATGGTGGAGGCAGCTATCAATCCTCGGCGAACTCAGCAGGAAGGGGCCGAGGCAATTTTGGCCGCAGTGGTGGTCGTGGCGGTGACCGTGGTGGACGCGGCGGCCGTGGAAACTTTGGTGGCCGTGGGAACAAAGCTCCCAAGCAAGCACATCAAGGAGGGCCCAGCAACAAGACAACGTGCCAGATCTGTGGCAAAGGAAGTCATGAAGCGGTTGATTGTTGGTACCGCTATGATGAGAGCTACCAGGGCCACAACAACTCCAGGAGTGCAGGTTCGGCTACTACCAACTATGGAGTAGACACGAACTGGTACATGGACAGCAGCGCCACCGACCACATCACAAGCGAGCTGGAGAAACTAACTGTTCGTGACAAGTATCACGGGCAAGACCAGGTGCACACGGCAAGTGGTTCAGGTATGAAAATTAGTAACGTTGGCAGTACAATTTTACATACCCCACATAAAAAGTTGCATCTACAAAATATTCTCCATGTTCCTGCCGCTAATAAGAACCTTGCTTCAGTTCATAGATTGACATCTGATAATAATGCACTCATTGAGTTCCATCCTAATCGTTTTCTTATAAAGGATCGGGTCACGAAGAAAATAATTCATCAAGGCAGGTGTGAGGGTGGATTGTACCATCTTCGGCTTCAAGAAGCCAAGTCACGGAAGCAGGTCTTTGGTGCAATAAAGCCGTCTACATCAAGATGGCATAGTCGTTTAGGTCATCCTTCGTTTTCTATTGTTGAGCGTGTGGTTAAGAACAATAGTCTTCCTTTTGTTAGTGATGAGAACTCTAGTTCCGTGTGTGATTCTTGTTTAAGAGCTAAAAGTCATCAGCTTCCGTATCCTAAATCTACAAGTGTGTCTCATGCTCCTCTTGAATTAATTTTCTCTGATGTATGGGGGCCGGCACCAGCTTCTGTTGGTAGGCACACATATTATGTTAGCTTCATAGATGACTACAGCAAATACACATGGATCTATTTGATTAAGAAAAAATCCGATGTCTTTCAGGTCTTCCATGACTTCCAGAACCTTGTTGAAAGGAAGTTCAATAGGAAAATCATCTCTGTTCAAAGCGATTGGGGAGGCGAGTATGAGAAGCTCAACTCGTTTTTCCAAAGAATAGGGATTTCTCATCACGTCTCTTGTCCACATGCATACCAACAAAATGGTTCTGCCGAAAGGAAACATCGACACATAGTCGAAGTTGGCCTTGCACTTCTTGCTAATGCCTCTATGCCATTAAAATTTTGGGATGAGGCATTCCTCACTGCCACATACCTTATAAACCTGCTTCCTAGCAAAGTAATAAACTTTGATACTCCTGTTCAACGTCTCCTTGGTGAAGCTCCTGATTATGGTGCACTTCGAGTGTTTGGGTGTGCGTGTTGGACTAATTTGAGGCCCTATAATGCTCACAAACTCTCTTTTCGCTCTATTAGGTGTGTGTTTCTTGGCTATAGCTCTCGCCATAAGGGATTCAAATGCCTAGAACCGAGCACTGGACGAGTTTACATATCTAGAGATGTTATATTTGATGAATCTGTTTTTCCCTTTGCAAACCTTCACCAAAATGCAGGAGCTAGGTTACGCAAAGAAATTCTTTTGCTTCCTGATCATCTTCTTAATCCTGATCGTGGGGATGTAGATTGTATTGATTCCAATGTTACTAATGATCATCCTAACCCTGGGACTCAGAATATTGTTGAAGATGACTTGTATCAGGATGCGCAAGAGGATGCAGAAAATCCGGGCGTCTTTCTCCAAGCAGATCCGCCGGCAGGATCGAGCGCCGGATCCCAGGCTGATTCGCCTGGCGCTCCTGACGGCTCCACGGCTCCGGGAGCCACTCCGCCTGCGACGCGTGGGGGGGCAGACAACATATCTCCTGCGGCGCCTGCTACTGCCGCCCCGCAGCTGTCCCCGACAAGAGCTGCGGGATCTTCTACGCCGCCGGCGCCACCATCGCTGCCGCCTTCTCCGCCACACGGATCGCCTGCGGCTGATCCCGGATCCCCTGCGCAACCTGATCCGGTGTTTCCTCCTGCGTCTCCTTCTGCACCTCGGCCACGCACACGGTTGCAAAGCGGTATTATTAAACCTAAAATTGTTACTGATGGGCGTATTAGATGGTGCAACACATGTGTGACAGGAGAACCTGAGACGCTACAGGAAGCCTTGCAAGATTCCAGATGGAAAGAAGCTATGCAGAAAGAGTTTGATGCATTGCTCGAAAACAAGACCTGGTCCCTTGTCCCTCCAAGCAAAGGTAAAAATATCATTGATTCAAGATGGGTGTTTAAGATTAAAAGGAAATCAGATGGTTCAATTGAACGATATAAAGGTAGACTAGTAGCTAAAGGTTATAAACAACAATATGGCATTGACTATGAAGACACCTTTAGTCTAGTTGTTAAAATTGCTACTGTTAGATTGGTTTTGTCCATTGCTATGGCCAGAGGATGGAGTTTGAGGCAACTAGATGTGCAGAACGCGTTTTTGCATGGTGTTCTGGAAGAAGAGGTCTATATGAGACAACCACCAGGTTTTGAGGATAAATCCAGGCCTCACTTTGTATGCAAGTTGAACAAAGCTATCTACGGGCTTAAACAAGCTCCAAGAGCCTGGTATTCTCGATTAAGTACTAAACTTCTTGACCTTGGTTTTCGTACATCTAAGTCAGATACTTCCTTGTTTATTTATTCCAAGAAAGGTGTTACAATATTCATGCTTATATATGTGGATGATATCATTGTCACTGGGAGTTCACAGGAAGCTATTGCTGCGTTACTCTGTGATCTTAGACAGGACTTTGCTCTCAAGGACCTTGGTGATCTACACTATTTTCTGGGAATTGAAGTAAGAAAAGACAAGGAAGGTATAATTCTGTCTCAGGAAAAATATGCTCGTGATATTTTGGCTCGAGTGGGTATGTTAAAATGCAAGCCGTCGGCCACGCCTCTATCTGCCTCAGAAAAATTGTCCAAGTTCGAAGGTGATCTGTTAAATCCAAGTGATAGTACAAGGTATCGTAGCATTGTAGGAGGTTTACAGTATCTTACTCTTACTAGACCGGATTTAGCCTTCTCAGTTAATAAGGTGTGTCAGTTCTTGCACTCTCCTACAACTGTTCATTGGTCAGCAGTTAAAAGAATTCTTAGATATATTATGCATACTCTCGATGTTGGGTTAAGAATCAGGAAATCAAGCTCTATGCTAGTCAGTGCTTTCTCTGATGCTGATTGGGCAGGAAGTATTGATGACAGAAGATCAACTGGAGGGTTTGCAATATATTTTGGAAGTAATTTGATTTCATGGAGTGCAAGGAAACAAGCTACTGTTTCTCGGTCTAGTACAGAAGCTGAATATAAGGCTATGGCTAATGCTACAGCAGAGGTAATTTGGGTAGAATCTCTATTAACTGAACTTGGAGTTAAATTTCGAAGACCATCACGTTTATGGTGCGATAATCTTGGTGCAACTTATTTGTCTGCAAATCCTGTCTTTCATGCAAGAGCTAAACATATAGAGATAGACTTTCATTTTGTTCGTGAAAGAGTTGCAAAGAGGCAATTAGAGGTTCGGTTCATCGCATCAAATGATCAAGTTGCAGATGGATTTACGAAGGCATTACCGACACATAAACTCGAAGTCTTCAAGAGCAATCTGAACCTTGAGTCAAGACAAGTTTAGATTGAGAGGGGGTGTTAAACATAATGTATATGGCGTGTGTGTCATGTATATCTTGTGGTTAGTTGAGTTGAGCAGATTCTCCTTAGAGATAGATATTGTACTTGGAGATCAAGCCAACCAACAACCATATCTTGTAATCCTTGGGCAATCGCCCCTATATAAACATGCACCCCGGGCGAGCCAAGATAGGCAGTCCTGGTTAACCAAACTTTACAGGGCCACGAACGACGATGGCCGGTGGTGTGACTTAGACTTAATTAATCAGCTAACTAGATGACCCGAGTTTATTGGTTTACATATATGTACATGTCATGGGCCGACAGTAGTGGGCGTATACAAGTGGACCATGGGCCGTGTATCACTTCCAGCTTGCGTGCTGCGAACCGACGACCTGGGATGCCTACATAGTCCCGTGTAACGATAGATCATGTATGGAATAACGACACCGTAACCGAATTCCCTCCCTGTCGTCTCCCTCCTCCAGCTTCGGCTGTTCTTCCCCTTCCTCTCTCTCTTGATTTCCTCCAGAATTCCCTTATCCCCATCTGGATTACCCCTAAGACCGTGACAATACGCGGTCGACGTGGCACCCCGACGTGGGCGCGGCACCCCGGCGCGGTCGAGCGCAGCCGGCGGTCGCAGGCGAGCGCCACGAGTCGGTGGAGGTGGTCGAAGGAGCTGCGACCGGGGCACCCTTCAACGGCAGCGGCGGCGACGTGAGCCTCGGACATGTAGTCGATGCAGGTGATGTAGTGGTCGATGATGTGAAGCGGTCGGTGCATCCCCGGTTGGCGGCGCCGGCGACTCGAGCTTTGTACATGGCTCAGGCGCGCGCAGCTCGAGAACAACAACCTCCTGCGCACGCGGCTCTGGAACCTCAGCCTCGTGGAAGAGCCCCCACTTGATCTCCATGTGACAGCATCCATCATAGATGTTCCGACCATGGACATTAATGAAAGCTTCTGTGGCTTGATGTTTTGATTAGAACAGCACATCAGAGTTATTAAAAGCTACTGCCCTTTGGGCTGCTCCCCGTGTTTCACGGAGAAATATGGACGCGTGTCATTCAGCCGCGCATTTGGTAATTTTTCAGAAACACCCTCCTATTTGCTAGGAGTCTCAGTTCAGTCCAGCATGTCCAAATTGTACAGTAAACACGTTCGTGTATTTTCCAGCTTCACCCTCGGGCTAAACTTTATTTTGATAACAAGAACAAAGAATTTGATGGTGTTGTCATATTTACAAACACCACCTCGAGACGGTTTTGCGTACACCCCCTCCCACCACCCAACCGCCCAACCATACTCCCTCGGGCGCCCGCGCGTGCATCCCGAACCCTAACCCTCCACTCCAACTCCTTGTCCTTGCCACCGCCCTCCTCACCCTCCTCCTCCCCACCAGCCTCCGCGTCGCCCCGCCCACTGCTCTCCGCCATCGCTGCCCCGCCCGCTCCGGTGGGATAGGTCCGGTCGGGGGCGCGGCTCGGGAGTGGGAGCGACGGTGCCGCCGCCCTCCTCACCCTCCTCCTCCCCGCCAGCCTCCGCGTCGCCAGTCAGGGGCAGGGCGGGCAGCCACCACCTCCTCCCCAGCTCGTGGCGGCCGGCCATGGAGCGGCGCGGAGGAGCGAGGAGCGCGAGATACGGCGGCGGGAGGCGAGATGGAGCCGAGCGCGCGGGGGACGGAGCCGACGCGGGTCAACAGCGACGGCGGCCATAGAGGACTCTGGCGGGCGGCGGGGCACCAGATCCGGCGCGGCCGTCCTACGCCTCCCCCACCGCGGTGCTCCTCCCTGAGCCGGATCCGCGCGCGCGACGACGGCCCCTCCGCCACCTCCTCCTCTCCGGCCTTTCCCTCTCCTGCTCCGACGACGGCGACAAGACCTCGCGCATCATCTGTCCTTAGCAGAACAACAGGTACCAGCCTTTGCCCCGTTGGTTTCCATGCTCCCACCGTGATATCTGAATATACTTAGTTCAGCTAAATCTCTACCGTATTTGAGTTGGATGTTTGTTTGAAGATTCTAGGAATACGAAGATAACAGAAAAGGTTTATGTCACAACATGTGAAACTGCGAACTCTCTGTCTAATTTGCAAAGGTGAGGTCAAAGGTAACCCAAGTGAAAGAGAATAAACACTGAGTTAACATAAATCCATTTCAATTTGGCTACTAATTCTTTTCTGTGGCACCCTTTGCTGCAGATTGCTGACTAAAAATTTGGGTGCTGATGCCTCTGGAATCAAAACTCGGAAGAACACTGCCAAAAAATGGTTAACCTCAGGGTGAGATAGTTTCTCCATTTTTCGTTGCATAGCAGGCACAATATCTATAGGACTTAATAAGCTGCTTATAGGTCTCGCTATTTAGCTATTTATACAGATTCACTGATACAAGTTGAATGCCAAATATTTATTTTGTTTCTACCCAATGGCAATACAAGATTAGGACCTTTGCCACCCCTCATTGTCAACAATATGATAGACGGAAAAAATGTTCGCAGGGCAAGGAGGCCCAATAATCCATGCTCAGGTATATATAACATCTCTCTTCCATTTGCATTGTACGCTATGAATATGGGCAGCAGACTTCGCAGTTAGCTGCAAGTCTGCAACTTCAGAACTGAAAACGTAGAAACTTAGACAGTGAAATTTAGACGGTACAAGAGTATCAAGATAGCATTGAGAGGGCGCAGGGTGAAATACTCCTTGACTTCATGCACTGCTTCATGCTATTCACATAGGAATCTTTTCCAATATTGGTAGCCATCGTACCTTCAATGTTGTCAGCTATATTTATATGTCAAATCAAACAATCTGATAATATAAACCTCCCTCAACTATGACATCGGGGGACACGGATGAGGTGGACAACAATGAGGATGGGCGGTTCCTCTGCTCGACCATACCACCATTGTTGGTAAGTACATAAACGAAGGGTCCTTTCCTACCTGGCCCCTTAATGAATGTCTCTTCTTGCAATATGAATTTGACGTATAAGGTGTTTAGGTCATCTATGAGTTGAGAATTTCGAGAATGTTCTTGAATTACTTGTTTGGTCATCATAAAATGGATAAGCTGCAAAGAATTTCTTTTATTCTTGATAGGCCAGCGGTGGCGGTGTGGCAACGGCCAGGGTGCCAGGGCTGGTGGACGCGAGCCAGGTCAGGCACTAATGGTCTGAATTTTAAGAGATGATGAAGGGTCATTATTTTTTCCTGAATACTTAAGAACCGTCGTTTACTTACCTTCTTAGGTTTTATGACTTCATTTAATTCTTTGAAATACCAAGCATAGAGAAGTATTTGTTAAGATTAATGAATCTCTGTAAACTATGAACTTATAATCAGTTTTCCCATTTTCCTAACTCAAGCTTTTAGAGTGAGGTAGAGAGCTCAAAATCTAGGAAACATATATGTGTTTATGCATATTTATTTAGCATAAGCTTTGAAATAATGTCTTATGAGGCTGGTAGTACTTTCTTTGGAATGGTCCTTTGGTGAGCTTAATTTGTTGAGGGTAGTTATGAATTTGAAGGGCCTGCATCAGAAGTCTTTTGTGCATTATTTACCAAAACTATACTTTTCATAGCTATATGATGTCTGTAAGCTGAATTTAACTTTTTATTTAGATATTGAGAGTTCTGTGTTCATGGCTTGTAGGATACCTGGCATGTGCCCACTGTACAAGCCACTACATTATGTTCAGTTTGCATCAATTGCTTACAAGGTAACTGTCACTGCTATTGCTGTCTCTTTCTTCGGTTGCTTTACAATGCAACAAATTTGTGTGCTCTCTACTTCTTTGGTTACTTCAAATATTAGAATGAGAAAAAATACACTTTAATGTTAGATCGCTCTATTGCTATCTCTTTAGACGATTGCCTTACTTTGCATCTGACGAATGGACTGAATGCTGTTGTGGTTCGATGGTTTTTAGACAGGCATAAATTCCATTGTGATCTTGACATGTTTTAGCAGCACAACCCCCTTTCAAGTTTACCGATAGATCTTGGCATGTGAGAATTGCAGTAGTATGCCAATGTTGGCTATTTGCCTTTCAGTGTAGAATCTGAAAATGTGTGCTTGAAAGTATGTGTTATGTCTTTGCAGAAAAAATGAGTTGGTGCTCCAGTCATGCATAATTTGTTGCAGTATGTGAGAATTTGTGTGATCATAGCAAATTTTGATGTGCCATGCCCAGCGGCAATCATGTTTCTATTATTTTAATGTTTATTATGCTTGCTAGAAAGTGTTTTGCTGTTTTACTTGAACCTGCTATCATCTATTTAGCTTGTGTTTGATAAAATGCTTGCATAGTGTGGAGTGAATTATAGTTTTCACATAACAGCCGGTCCTTTTGGAATTTTCACTTTGGCACCCTTGATTGATGCAGCAAAGAATATTTCATGAGATGTTGAAGATGTCAAGGCCACCTTTCCCCCACGCTCTCCAAATTGTGAATAGATCCGGGCATTGTGATGTTCCACACCTTTTATTCGGCCGGAAGCGAGAACCACGTCGAAGCAGTGACAATGGTGTAGCCATCTCTAATTCTATTGTAATTGTATTAATGATTGATATGCCAGACAAACATGAGATGGTTAGGATAGTCTGGTGCTCAGATGTGATGTAATATTCATTATTCAAATGTGAGTTGGACCCTGATGGCTAGGATAGCATTGTGCTTGGATTTGTTGTAGCATTCATGATAGACATCTATGTTAACATGTTGATGATGTGCTTAGTACCAGATCTGGCAATTTTGTGTTAACTTATCTTATACATTGCATATAGTGTGGTATCTTTCATTGCCTTGTGATTATACTCGCATTTGATTGTTAAAATGGTAGGGCGCGCATCGCGTGCCGAATGTTCTAGTGAGCTTCTATGCAATCCAAACCCTCACGGACATACACACCCTCCACTACTCCAAATCGGTCAAAAACTTGATGAAGGACAGATTCAGTGATGGGGTACCACGCCTTGTAGATGGCAATCTCAAGGGCGCGGCTCGGTGGTCTCCAGTCGCCGAACTCGCTCTTCCGCATTTCATCGAAGACCTGGTGGTCGCCATGGGAGAGGTTGGGCAGCTTGCCGGAAGCGGCCACCAAACTCAGCGAGGACGCGTGGTCGCTGGGAGCACGGAGATTCTTGACCCCGGCCATGGTAGGATTCGATTTGGGGAAGAAATTTTTCGAGGAAAATTGGGGAAGGCTCTGAATACCAATTGTTATGTTCCTAGCACTCCAGATCACGGACAGCAATGTATTGCAGGTAAATGGATACAAATTTGGGATACAAACTGGGAGAACTCAGAGGTAAGACGGGGAGGAGCAAGGATTTCGAAGTAGAGGACCAAGAAGACCTAGGGTTCCTAGAGACGGGGGAAAGGAGGAAGACGACGAGTTTCTGGTTCTATTGTTCGATGCTCGATTCCTCTGTTCCTCTCCTCCTTTATCTGCCGACGGTTGCCGCTTCCTTCTTGAGCCGGCCCACTGGGCCAATAGCAGCCCGGTCCATGACATAATGTTGCAAAATTTCTACTCGATCAAATTTGATTGCAAGCTGCTCATTGTGTGATTGGATCCACTGGCCAGCCGACAGTTAGCTCCAGCCAGTAGCAATGCGCTATCTTCCACCTTTCCCGTTTCTGCAAAGCGGAATCGATCGCCATCGCCTCGCACCTCTCATTGGCAGGGACAGGCATAACACAGCCGTCCTGCGGGTGACCTGCCTGCCCTTTTGCCGATTCGATCTGTACGGTACAAGCAGCGAGGCTCGGGCTGCATGCATGCATGCACGCGCGTTACCACACGATTGATCGCCAGAAAATTCAACTCCATGAAGCAGTCGCTAATTCAGTTTGGCGGAGGCCTGCCGATCGCCGGGAACATGCATGGAAGCCACTGGCATGCAGGCATGGCGCTCGCATCGGTGCTTTTACTGCACCTCGCTATGGTGTCACGTACGTCGTAGTCGTCGGGCAAGTCATCGTGTACTCCCCCAGCCGCCGCAGCAGAAGACGTAGATGATCGATGACGCTCGCGGCGTGAAGGTAATGGTATCGAGGAGCTGCTGGCCGGCGTCGTAGGTCAGTAGGCCGGTGTCGCCGGAGGACCCAGGGGGCGCGGTGGCGGGGCAGGGGACTGAGTAGCTAGACTGCGGCGAGGGAGGGTGTGCCGAGGCGACGGCCGGCGACGACGCGGAACACGACGGCTGCGGGGGCCGTGCGCGGGGCGCCGGCCGGGACCGTGTCGTCATCGGCCGTACGTGGTGGCCGAGGCGACGACGACGGCTCGACGAGATCGGGCAAAAGGACATCTGCCATGCAGCCGTGGCGAAGGGGATATGTACATGTACGTGTACGCGTGGCTGCTGGGGTGGAGCCACCATCGAGCTTGCTAGGAAGCTTCTCGCATGGCGTACATGTTCTTCATCTGTCTTCTGCGATTCTGCCTTAGCTTCTTGCATGGTTACTTGTTCTTCCAGCAAGTAGTGTGTGCAGGCTGGGCTTAACTGAATGATACGTAATATAGATATTTGACACTAGCAATAGTGTTGTAATATAATTCAAAATGTAGTGAAATTGATTAGGCACCACACCACAACTATGGAAAGAATACTTGACTAGGAACATGCTAGATCCATTTTAGATGCTATATAGCCAGTCGATGTGTTCACTTCTATTGTTGAATAAATACTACCTCCATTCTTATTTATTTGACGTTGGATAGCACAAATTGTAACTAACCATCGTCAAATATATGAGAACAGAGGGAGTACAGCACAAGAATCCAACTAGCATTTGATACTTCAGGAATTTACATGGTCGATTTAAGAATGTGATGCTATTTGAGTTGCTGCTGATGAAGCCAAAGCACTAATCAAATACAAGATATCCAAAGAAGCAATCAAAAATGATAAACACCATGGCTAGTGTGTGGTTACAACTAGGCTTTTGTGGCTCCCTGGTTACTGTTCCTTTTAATTGCACCAGAAGTCTCTGTCTATATGCTTCTTTTACTTTATTGTATGGTATTACCTAGGAACTTTTTGATCGGCCTATATGTTAGTCATCAAATGTGACATGTTCTTGATTTTATTCTATATTTCTATTCTCTCGGTGCTAATATGTATCTCAACATTGTTTTTAGTAACTTTCTGATCTAGCAACATTTTATTCTAATCATTTTTTTTTTGTGTTTTTCTATTATGTCTTGGAGGAGCGAAAAGGTTTTTTTGAAGGAGAGCCTGGTCAGTTGTCACTTCAAACTGAAAAAAAAGGTTTCCTTTTAAGGTCCGAATTGTTCAGTTGCACAAAGAAGTGGCCTTGCAACTTTCAGAAGAGGATACCGTCGAAGTGGCTGATAGGAAATTCCATGGAGTCGTGCACATCAGAGTTTAGACCTATGCGTTTGGTACATTTGAGATGGCTATAACCGAAATGTTCCATGTGGAATGTCATGAAGTACTGTTAAATGTATATTACATTTCATATGTCTAATAGTGGTTGAAAAGTTCTACAGTAGTGTTTGAAAAGTTCCCAGATTAAAAGAACGAAGATATGGTACTTTTTGGCAATAACATCTACTATATGTATTTTCTAGCAGGTGTTTCTGAGCAATTCTCAAATGAGCAAAATGTATCATACCTTTAGGCGTGCTGGCCAACATCAATGTTTGGGGAGGGGGTTAAAATTTTATCGTACTGGATTGAATAAACTCCAATGAATCATTTCAGTTAGCTGTGCTATGTGTCAGATCGGTTCAGATCGGTTCAAATTAGCTCCGCAGCCGCTTACCGTGTGTTTGGTTGCGGGATCAGTGGGTTGGGTTGGCTCCAACTCTCATTTTGAGGACGGAGCTGACCCATCCATTGTTTGGTTGTACCTCTGAATTTGGGGACGGAGTGAACCCATTACATGTTTGGTTGAAAGAATTGGGAATATGGGTTGGATGTCA
The DNA here is from genome assembly GCA_036936925.1 of Cenchrus fungigraminus. Lineage (NCBI taxonomy): Eukaryota > Viridiplantae > Streptophyta > Magnoliopsida > Poales > Poaceae > Cenchrus > Cenchrus fungigraminus. Next base: position 120,209,339 of record CM072773.1, read on the forward strand.
ACCTAACAGCGTTAATCTCTAGCGTTTTTCATCAGGACCCCTAAACTATTTATAAATCAGCTAAGCCTGTATCAGTAAACTCTTGTCTCATGCGTTTTTTCATCAGGACCCTTGAAAAGATCGACATGCATTTCTGATCGACAATTCGACACAGTTTCCTCTCCCAAATGCCCCCCCTATGCACGCACACGCCTCCAGCAGCCTACAAGTAGGCCCCGTGCAGTAGCAGGGGCGGCAACCTTTCAGCTGTCGGCTCTGAACCAGCACCAACAGTAGCGAAGAGAGCGCCTCCCGTGTCTTGTCTTCTCGTGCAGCTCCTCCGGCGGAAGCCCGACCGGCTGCGCCCCGCCGCCCGCCTCGTCGTCCTTGGCGCCGCGTCCCTCGTCCTCCTCGACGGCTCCACTGCCTCCGACTCCGTCGCGCCGCCGGCCCGCGACAAAGCCTTGCCGTCCGACGACGCCGTCCGCCACGACGACGCCACCGTCAACGTCGTCCAAGCCGTCTCCGGCAGCATCGCCCGCTGCCGCCTCGACGCGGCCCGCACCCACCTGCCCCTCTCCGTCATCCCGGCCGCCGCCGACGACGCCGCCGCCTCGAGCTCCACCTCCTCCGACGCCCCGCCGCCGCCGCCGGCCCGCAACGCCTCGGAGGCAGCCGACACCGCCGTTCCCCTCCTCCTCCTCCCGAGCACGCCGGCCGTCGACGCCACCGCCACCCGCCGCCTCGGCCCGAACAACCACCTGACAACGACCCACAACCGCTCCGCCGCCGTCCGCGCCGGCGAGGGCGGCGCCACCAAGGCCTCCGTCCTGACCCCGCGACGCGTCATCTGCTTCGCTAGCGCGGCAGTCGGCGGCTACTGGACCGGCACCTTCAGCGCACGGCGCGACGTCAAGGCACGTAGCAAGGTAAGGCTCATGCCGCCTTGGTTGCTTTGACGCTAGTGCTGATAATATCAGAACTAGTATCTTCTGCGTAGCTCGCGCTTCGTTGATGTTTGCCTTGCTATCTCTCTAGTCTCGTACTCTCGTAGTGTGTCTAATGAACGAGGTTCCATCGCTTCCCCTGTAGGAGTTGGAGTTCTGATATGATTATCGGTTAGGATCGATCGGCGTTTGGCTGTTTATATATTGGTTGTGTGGATTGACATCATCAGCTCCAAGAGCTTCCAATGGCGAGGCCGCTACCAAAGCTACCTGCACTACTATTGCCATTAGCTCCATGTCGTAGTGCCTTTCAGCTAAGAGCATTGTTAGCTTTAATTTGTTACCGGTTTCGTCGAGCTAGCCGTGTCGTCGCCGGGAGTACACACGACGCGCGGAGGCAAAGCTTACCCATTGGCTCTCTCTGTGGATCGATCCACTGGGCAGCCGACACGTAGCGCCACCTAGCTAGTAGCTAAGCAATGCGCCACATAGACACACTGATCACCAACTCAGTTTCTCATGAAGGCTACGAAGCAGTGGACGAAGCTTCCTAGCTCGACGGCTCTCGATCGCTCGGGCCACCAGCAGGGTCAGGCCTTGCACATGCGACCGGTCACGCGTACACAGCTCGTGAATCGTGATCGGCCTCCTCCTTCAAGCCCAAGCTTTTATTACACGTCTAGCTATTGCTTGTGTTTGCGACGCGAGGGCGACGCATATCCCCCCTGAACCACGGCTGCACGGCGGACGTCTTTTTGCCCACTTTCATCGACCCGTCGTCGTCGCGGCGTCGCCGGCCTGCTCTGAAACTTGGAAAGCGAGAGTAAAAGAGCCATGCATATGCCATGTGAACAGGGTCCCGGCGTGCGTCTCCAAAAGTCCAGAGCCCCCCTTGCTAGTTGCTACCTACAAAGAGTGGAAACCCCCTTCCAGATCAGAAGCCACAGCTCAGGTAGCACGCTCTGTTCCGGCTCGGCGCGCTCGCGTCGCGCGCACTGGCACTGCACGTCGCCACCGCCATGGCGCCCCGCCGCGTCGTCCTCCTGCTCCTGGTGGCCGCCGCCGGCCTCCTCGCGTGGTCCTCCTCCCCCGCCGTCGTCGTCCACGCCGCGCGTGACCTGCCGCCGCGCCGCGACGACGACGTCCCGGCCGCCGAGACCACCACCGGCTTCCAGCCGCCCACCGTCGACGCCCTCAGAGGCGTCCCGCCCCACCTGATCCACCCCACCGTCGTCCTCGCCGACGCCACCGGCGACCCCGCCGTCCAGCACACCGTCTACGACGTCACGGTGGTCTTCCGCGCCACCGCTCGCCTCGGCCCGCCCCGTCTCCAGTACTACGTCGTCCCGATCTCCGGCGGCGCTGACGACAGTACCAAAGCCCGTGCTGGCGTGGGCGTGGGCGTAGGCGTGGCCTGCAACCGCAACGCCTCGGAGGCGGCCGACACCGCCGTCCTCCTCCTCCTCCCGCGCGCGCCGGCCGTCGACGCCGCCGTCGTCCGCACCAGCGACGGCGCCACCAAGGCCCGCTTCCTGTCCCCGCTACGCGTCATCCTGCTCTTCGCCTGCGCGGTCGGCGGTTTCTCCACCGGCTTCTTCTACGGCCGACGGTCGGCGCGACGTCAAGCCAAGTACCAGGGTCAAGTCTAGCGCCGCCGCCGTTGCATTACTACTAGTACACTCACTGTCTCACTCACGTACGTAGTACTCCCTTGCTATCTCTCGAATCTCCAAGTGTGCCCAATGCCCATACAGTAGGAGTTGTGATGTGATTATCGGTTAGCAGTTTAGCATCTATTGGCGTTTGGCTTGCATTGTGTGTTTGGGCGTTTGGCTGTTTATATATATGTATCGAGATCAAGAGGTATATATATGGTCGTATGGATTATTTGACATCGTCAGCTCCAATCCACGATCGCGATCGATCGTCATCTCTAGTTTAGTGGAGTAGTTTACACGCGTTGATCAGCCTCAACAGGAGGTAACTTAACACAGCAGTGATCTGATATCAGCGTACGCTAGTGTAGCCAATTCTTCGATGACGATCTCGCCGTCGTGCTCTCGCTCTCGCCGCGCTCACAGCGACGCGCGGAAGACGATCCCAAGGAAACATTCCAGCGCCGAGGACGGGAGCAAAAGCAAAAGAAAGAATACCTGACATGGATTTGGTACATACCGCTCTTCCCAAGAACCCATTGTTACTGTACCGGGCGCGCTTTTCGTTTTCACAAGAGAAAACCCCACCTCCGAATCTCCGATCCTGATCAGCGATCTTGCCTGACCAACCAACATGGCCCGCCGCCGCCTGCTTGCCCAGCTCCTGGCGCTCGCTGCCGCTACGTCCCTCCTCCTCGCCACATCCCTCGTCCACACCCGCGCCACGCCGCCGTCCTCCCCCACCGTTCCGCGCGCGGCGGCGCCCGTCGTTCGCGGGTCGCGGCGTGCGGCGACTTGGCCCGCCCCCGCCTCCGCCGCCTCTCAGAGCTCCCGTCGGACTCGGAGCCCCCGGCGCGCGGCCGCCACCTCCCCCGACGCCGACAGCCCCGCCCCTGCCCCGGCCCCAGCCCCAGCCCCCGACGCTATTGATGACGACTAGGAGGGGCTAGCGATCGTCGTCGCCATGTTCTTGGTTCCCGCCGTCGTGTTCGGCTTCGCTGCCGGTTTCGCCTTGCTGGCCTTGCTCAGCTTCATCCTCCGCAAGGGTACGTGCCGTGTTGCTGTCCTTCTCCGTAGCTCCGTCGCGGACCTCTACGCGGTGGCGAGGACAGACCGTGAGAAAGCCACCCGGGTTCGTCCCCTCGGCCAGGACGGCGTCGAAGCCGCCGGCCCGTGACGACGTAATTAACGACGCCGGCGACGAGCTATAGTAGGGACTGCGGCGTCCGGTGAGAACTAGACTAGTACTAGTACTAACTAGTGATTGTGAATTTGTGATCGATGGTTGCTGTCGAATATCAATCGGATCGTCGACATCTCGCAGTTTGCTTATTGCCCATTTATGCTGCTGCTTAGATGATCAGCATTTGGTTTACTACTAATCATTAATCAAACAAAGACTGTGAGTTGACTATTGCATTGTTACTAGCTTTTAATTTGCTGCCGATCTCGTCGAGCTAGCCGTCGTCGCCGGAAGTACACACGGCGCTCTGTGGATCCACTGGGCAGCCGACACGTAGCGCCATAGCTAGCAATGCGGCATAGACACAGTCACCTACTCAGGGCATGCACGCGGTTTTCTCCACTTCCGCAAACCGGAATCGATGGCCGTCGCCACGCCACGCACCTTGCTCGCCCTCCACACCGATCCGGCGGGTGTGTATTATTGCGTGGTGGTTGCATGCATTGGCAGGGACAGACATATACACAGCCGTCCAGCGTGCCCTGCCTGGCTTTTTGCCAATCTCAGCTCGTCGAGTCGTGGAATCGTGGCTAGTCACGACGGACGTCCACTACTAGGGAATCCATCATCTATACCGGTTTATAATCTTCATTAGTACTGGTTTTCAAACCGGTATTATTCTGCCAGTACTAATGTGAAGTCACATTAGTACCGGTTTTGGAAACCGGTACTAATGTGAGCATTAGTACCGGCTGGTATTAAGGGCCGGTACTAATGTGCCCGCCCCCGGCGACGTGGCACGGGCCACATTAGTACCGGTTCTCGTTTCCAATCGGTACTAATAATTTTTTTGTTTTTTCTTTTTGTTTAATGTTTTCTGGTTTATTAATTCTATCGTATTTACGTATACTAATCCTAATGCTTGATACGCTATAATATATATTCGTGTGCCATATAAAATATTTGAGATAATACTATACATGCATACGTATATATGTACTAGTATAATATCTAATATTATACTAGTACATATATTTGTATGCATGTATTATCTCAAATCCGGTAGTTGATCCAATGCAAAGAACATATATAATATTGTGCATATAGAAATACGAAAAATATATATTAGTGTATATAATACATTGCATCAAAGGTTAGCAAGATTTAATATTAGTTTTTTTGCTTCCTGAAGATTGGTCTTTTGCACAGCTTTTTTCTCTCTTGCTCCCCTGCTTAGTCGACTCTGCTTGTTCCGTCGACTTCCCAGTTGCTTTTGCAGTGGACTTCCCCGATGTTTCTTCCGTGGTCTTCCCCGTTACAATCACAGATGATAAGCCTGAGTAGAATTCTCCACCTGGCGTAATCACCTCATTTAGAAGAAATCCGCAAAGTTGTTCTTGAATTAACCGGATTCTTTCCGACTCGAGGAACCCCTGCTTGACGTCATCAATCTACGAAAGAACATGAACAAAGAATAAGAACTAGTACAAAAAACAACATGGACAAATAAGAACTACATGCATGTGTCGTTTAGTTTAGTGGACGCACCCTGTCTTCAAGGTTGGTACCTCTTCCGATGCTTAAAAAGGTATGCATGAACTCGCATACATAGTATCCGCACAGATTGGTACCTGAAGGTTGTGTCAAGCACTACACATGTGTGAAAACAAGGTTATGAAATATGTTTAATTATATTGGAAGACATGAGATATGCGGACTAGCAGAATACACATACAGGGAAATCATAGTGGAAATAAAGGTTCTCTTTGTATGTTCCCGGGTGCTCTACACAGAGGCGAGTCCATGCAAGTTTGATCATCTCTACGACATCTTGATATGCGCTTTTGTCTGATGTTGCCCTCAAAGAGTCGAAGATGAAGACCTTGCTTAGAGACGGACAAAATGCGAAAAGAATCCAGTGAAAGCTGTGCATACGTGTAGAAGTATTAGTTTCTTGAAATATATATGCAATATCATTTGAAAACCGATAAAATAGATGAGATACACGTTGCTCACCCGAAGTTGTATGGCAGAAGAATGATACCCTTCTTATGGTATTTTTCTAGATACAAATATATATAGTCCAATGTGTCCAGCTCCCATTTTCTGATACAAGTCTGATTTATCATTAGTGGATCCATGAAGCCGACGTCCTTTACTCCTCTCCTCCTGCACCGCTGCATCTCAAAGCTGCATGATTGAAATTAAATTCAAATTAAACACAAGTTAAGATAAGGTAGAATGGCTAGATCATTGTTTTCGAGACTTACAGAGTCCAGCAAGCGATGAGTCCTGAGTCAATTGCATCTTGATTGAATAAGAACCAAAATTGGTCAAATTCCACACCAAAAGTTTGTCTACCACGGAAATAATGTTGATCATCTATGGTAATTTCCACATAGGTTACACCGCTTGCTGACGCAGCCATGTACCAATCGTGCAGTTCATGCATTCTCGTTGGAAGATATGGCACCAACTGCGGCCACACAAGAGGTTTACCCAACTCATACTTCGGTCTATTTGCCCCTTCATGTATTGGGATTGGTTCGTCCCCTCGGATTTGACCAGGAGTCAGACCTGATTCCTTATTGAATACAAGCATATGCTGCTCTTGCGAAGAAAGCACCTTGATGGGGGAGACAGATTGCTTTGACTGGGTGCCTAGTTGTGGAATAGATTTAGCTTTATTCGTCAACTTCTTCTGTTTGTCAATCTTGAGTGCCTGTCTGTCATAGTCACTCAAAGGAGGTGGCTGGGCATTTATTCGTTTCTCCTCCATTTTCTTCATGAAGCGATGAAATTTGACTCGGTCAATTGGTTTCTCAATAGGTGGCTTCTTCGCTTTGAATATTTGTCTATCAAGTTCAGCCCGCACTGAAGCATCTAGCTCCTCCTGAGTCTTCTCGTAAGATAATTTCGGTTGAGGCTTCTACGGCCTGGGCTTCGTCTGCTTCTTTAGAGGAGGGGGCGGAGGATGATGCGTAGCTCGTCGTTTGGTACCCTTGCCCTGTTGCTGAGGGGGCGGACTCTCGCTTGGGTCCCGATCAACTAGAGGACTCATGCTTCCTGTTGGAGATGACGGTAGCTGATGATCTTCGCCTTCAGGCACGGGGCGTGTAGATGAGGCTTCAGGAAGAGGTGCTTCTGGTGAGGCTAGAGGTGCTTCTTTGACCGGTTTCGTAATCTTTATGTGAGCCTTGGCCCACAATACCCAACCGTGCACGGTATCTCCAAGCACCTCTTCCCCATCAGGTCCCGGTAACTCCAGTTTGAGGTCTTCCCAACCGGGGACCACTCGGTCAACGGCAACTTTATGGTAAAATAATTTACTGAATTCCACGCCTATGAATGTTTCCCCTGGTTCCGGAACCTCAGCAACACCATAAGCCACCGGTAACATCTTGTTTCTGAGTTGAGCGTGAAGCTCACACGCTGACCTCACTGTGATGTCATCCACGGGGAACCGTTCGTGGCAGACCTCAGCTGCTTTTGCTAAGGCTTGGGGTGCTCCTGCTGAGGCAACCGGTGCTTCTGCTTGCTTGACCGGTGCTTCTGTGTTTGCTGGTGCTGCATCCGTTGAAGCGACACTACTTTTCCCCTTAGTAGATGGCGGGCTCATTTCATCTATGGGCCCTTGCTGAGATGCTTGTTTGTTAAGAGAAAGGGCCACACGCTCGTCAATGATGGCCTCCATTCTTGCCTCAGTCATTTCTACGCGCTCTTACAATTGTCTGATTTTCCTATCTTGTTCGTCCTTGTTCCTTTTGCGCTTCTTGTACGAGTCAATGTGCTCATGCCATGCGACTTTCCATGGAATCACACCTTTGCCTCGGCAACGTCCACCATGTTCTCTAGTGCCTATTGCAGCAGAAAGCTCGTCCTTCTCTTGATCAGCTATGAATGTTCCTTCAGCAGCATCCCTGATCAAATCAACAAGCCTTGCAGCTGTCTGTCTTAGTTGGTCACCCGGTATTAATGATCCATCTTCGGGATTGAGCGTGCCACCATGTGCATAATAGTAATTCCGCGCTCGGTCAGGCCACTCCAGAGTTGCCGGTACGATTCCACGTGCCATTATCTCTTGCTCCATCCGATCCCATTTGGGCAGGGCCATCGCGTAACCTCCAGGGCCAAGATGATGGAATTCTTTCTTTTTACGTGCATTGGCTGTGTTGGTTGCAATCAACTTGGCGACATCTTCCGATTGCTTGCCCTGCACAAATGCATCCCAATGATTTCTTAACTTGGCATATCCCGGCTTCTTAAAATCGGGTGTAAGCCCCTCCTTGATGAACTCCTTGGTCAGCCGCTTCTTGTACATCTGAAAGGCAATTGCACCCTTCTGCAGGGCCCAAGTGCGCACAGCTTTCAAATCTGTGTCTTCGGGAAATCCGAAGTGTGCTTTCACCTCGGCCCAGATCATGTTCTTCTCTGTGACCGGGACAACATCTGGCCGAACCGGTACCGGGGGTTCATTCTCATCATGTTGCTCTTCGTCCTGATCTTGATCTTCGTGCTCAGCTTCTGCTTGATCACCTTCTTCAGGTAGCAAGTCAGGTGCGTCAGCCGCTTTCCAAAACCGAAAGCTTATTGGGATGTTATCCCGAACAAGTGCCCCAATATGATTTACCAACTTGACAATATTTTCATGTGGAGCTAACGGTCTCCCATCTGGAGATACTTCCGTGATGATGAAACACCCGTCTAGCTTCTTCTTTGGGCCGCGTTTCCCACCCGGCTTCTTCTTGCTACTCGATGCAGCCTCCTGAAAATTTAAGAACTATTAACTCATTGCTTCCTCGAAAATCATGACGAGGTACTGGTTTTTATTAATTATACCTCGGATGGTTCTCCATCATTGATTCGTTGAGCAATTGGTTGCTCCCTCTCATTGCCATCAGCAAACATGTTCAGGTAGCTGTCGGCCTCTCTGTGATCCTGTTCTTGTTCATTCGGTGCATCATTCATAGTATTGCGAGCAATTAAATCCATGATCATTTGCTCCGCTTCTCGGTCCTCTTCGGTTCGCACCATTGTAACTAAAATAATGTAACAAAAAATAATACGAGGACCATCTATTCTAATGATGAGACAATTAATACGAGACAAAAAATAATATGTCGACAAAAAATAATAATGTGGCGGGGGCGTGGCGGGGGAGACGGTAGCGTGGCGGAGGAGTCGGGAGCGTGACGGGGGAGACGGTAGCGTGGCGGAGGAGTCAGGAGCGTGGCGGGGGTCGGGACCATGGCGGGGGGGGTCCAGAGCGTGGCGGGGGGGGGGTGGGGTCGGGAGCGTGGCGGAGTGGGGTCGGGAGCGTTGCGGAGTGGTCGAGAGCGTAGAGGGGGCGTCGGTAGTGAGAATCGAGCGAGAGTCGGGAGCCAGTCGAGCGAGTCGACTCGCTCGAGCGAGTCGGGAGCGAGTCGAGAGTGAGTAGGAAGCGTCGATGGGGCGTCGGTAGTGAGAATCGAACGCGTGCAATTCAAATTTAAATAACATTTACATGCACATATAAATAACATTTAAATAAACATCCAAATTGAATTCTAAATCAAATTCTAAATAGCATTTACACCAAAATTCTAAAATCTAAATTCTAAATCCTAAATTCTAAAATCTAAATTCTAAATTCTAAATCCTAAATTCTAAAATCTAAATCTATAATTCTAATTCTAAGTTTCTAAATCTAAATCTATATTATTTCTAAATTCTAAATTATAAATCTAAAACTATATTTGTAAATATAAATTCAAAAAAAAGGGGGGCTGACGTCAGCCACCACGGGGCTGACGTTAGCACCCAACTCGCGCGCGGGCGGGCGCGGCGCGCGGCCGGCCGACGACGCGCGCAAAACCGGCGGCGGGGACCGTACCGGCGCGGCGGGGTCGGCGACGGCGGACGGCGCGGCGGGTGTGGCGAGGATGGCGGACGGCTGGGCGTGGCGGCCGACGACGTACAGGCCGGCCGGGGCACGCGGGCGGGCCGGCGGGGGCGGCGACGACGGAGACGCGTGGCGACGGCGACGGCGGAGGAGCGGCCGGCGACGGCGGAGACGCGGGCGGGCCGGCGGGGGCGCGCGGTGCGGCGGCACGGCGGACGGCGACGTCGGCGGCGGAGACGCAGCGGGCCGGCGGGGGCGCGCGACGGCAAGGCGACGGCGGACGGCACGACGAGGGGCGGCGCGGCGGACGATGGAGAGAGCAGGGCCGGCGGCGGATCGATCGGAGAGGAGAATTTAGCAAAGTGTTGGGGAAGAAGCGGCCGGGCGCCTTATACCTCCCCGCATTAGTACAGGTGCTCAACTAGCACCGGTACTAATGTTGACATTAGTACCGGGCCTCTATGAGCACCGGTACTAATGTTGACATTAGTACCGGTGCTATTTGAGCTCCGGTACTAATGTGACTTTTCATTTGCCGCCAAATGGAGAAGGACATTAGTACCGGTGCTAGTTTAGCACCGGTACTAATGTTGATTTCATTTTGTTACCCACTGTTCCCCTTTTAATTTTCGTTTTTTTCTATATTGTAGTTTATTTATGGAAAATCATATATAACGCTTAAAATGGTAGAACAAGTTTAATAAATTTTCTTTACATAGATACTATGACATTCTAAATTTAACTATTAAAATTAAAATTTTCTGCTCAATAAGCTACTAATATCTTCTAATATTACAATAGTTTGGTACATATTACACATCATCATCTAATGCAACATTAACAATCTTCCTCTTCACGAATGTCCCTTGGTTGTGATCACGACGTAGGTGTGGAGTGTCCTCTTCGGCTAACAAGATGCTTGGGTCAATCTTTACTGAAAATGGAGGAAGACCATCGAATTGATCATAATCTTCTGAAATGTCAGTCTTGTCCTCAACTCCAACAATTTTTCTTTTTCCCGGTAGAACTATGTGACGCTTTGGCTCATTATTAACAACACCCTTATCATCACCTTTCTTTATTATTGGTGGTTTGCTCGACATGTCTTTCACATAGAAAACTTGAGTCACATCATTTGCTAGGACAAACGGTTCATCTTTGTATCCAATCTTGTTGAGATCCACTGTTGTCATCCCAAATTTGTCTGTCATTATACCTTCTGTAGGGTTTTTAACCCACTGACACTTAAAAAGAGGGATTTTTAAAGGTTCGTAGTCCAATTCCCATATCTCTTCAATGACACCATAGTATGTTTGTTCATTTCCTTTGTTGTCTATTGTATCTATACGGACACCGCTGTTTTGGTTTGTGCTCTTTTGGTCTTGGGCTCTCGTGTAGAATGTGTATCCGTTTATCTCGTATCCTTGGAACATAAGTACTGAGATAGATGGACATCTAGCCAACCATTGCAGTTGCTCTCCAATAGTGTTATTACCCATAAGTTTTCTCCGCAACCATGATGCAAAATTATCATTGTGATGACGTGTAATCCAGGCCTCTGACTTCCCTTTGTTTGAGGCTCGTACAGTGAACTTGTGCTCCTCCCTGTATGGAGCCACTAGGGATGATTGTTGCAGGACAAAGGAATGTGCTGTACGAAATAATGTTTCATCCATATCCATCCGAGTTTTCTTCCCTAGTGTACCCTTTCCCCTGAGTCTCCCCTCATGGCGTGATACAGGGAGTCCAATAGGAGCAAGCTCATCAATAAAGTTGACACAAAACTCAATCACCTCCTCTGTAGCATATCCCTTTGCGATGCTTCCTTCGGGACGAGCACGGTTACGGACATACTTCTTGTAAGTAGACATCAACCGCTCAAAAGGGAACATGTTGTGTAAATACACAGGCCCGAGGATAAAAATCTCTTCAACTAGGTGCACTAGAAGGTGGGTCATGATAGTAAAGAAAGAGGGTGGAAAGATCATCTCAAAGCTGACGAGGCATTACACGACATCTTTCTGCAACTGCACTAGATTCTTTGGATGGATTGCCTTCTGAGAGATCTGGTTGAGGAATGAACAAACCTTGACGACTGCCAACCTCACATTCTCTAGTAGAATACCCCTTAGTGCAACAGGCAGCAATTGTGTCATCAACACGTGTCAGTCATGAGCCGTCAGATTTATGAATTTTTTCTCTTTGTAATTTATTATTCGTTGTATATTTGAGGAGTAGCCAGTCGGGACCTTGATACTATTCAAACAATCAAACATCATCTTCTTCTCTTCCTTGCTGAGGGTGTAACTAGCAGGGGCCAACCAATTTCCTTTTTCTCTCTTTTCGGGATGGAGGCTTTTTCGTTGTTTCATAAATTTAAGATCCCGACGAGCTTCAACTGTATCTTTTGGCTTTCCGTATACACCTAGGTGGCCAAGAAAGTTCACACAAAAATTCTTCATCACATGCATCACATCAATTGCATTGCGAACCTCAAGGATTTCCCAATAAGGAAGCTCCCAAAATATCGACATCTTCTTCCACATGGGTGCACGTCCATCCTTGTCGTTTGGAACAGATTTGGCACCAGAAGCCTTCCCGAACACTACCTTCAAATCTTTCACCATGGAAAATACAAGTTTACCATCATGGTGCACTGGCTTCTTACGTTTTTCTCCAACACCTTCAAAATGTTTTTTCCTTCTTCTCTTAACGGGTGCTTAGGAGGAAGAAATCGATGATGGCCCAAATACACAATCTTTTTACTGTGTTTTAGATACACACTGCAAGTATCATCTAAACAGTGTGTGCATGCTCGGTATCCCTTGTTTGTTTGTCCTGATAGATTACCAACTGCCGACCAATCATTGATGGTGACAAACAGCAACGCTCGTAGATTGAAGGTCTCCTGTTTGTCCTCATCCCACACAGGTACACCTTCTTTCTTCCATAACGTTTTAAGATCCTCAACCAACGGTCTCAGATAAACATCGATGTCATTGCCTGGCTGCTTTGGGCCTTGGATGATTATTAGCATCATGATGAACTTTTTTTCATGCACAGCCATGGCGGAAGGTTGAATATGCATAAGGTCACAGGCCAAGTGCTATGACCACTACTGAACTCACCGAATGGATTGAATCCATCCGTACTTAAACCAAACCGAATGTTCCTTGCGTGTTCTGCAAACTCAGGGAATTCTCTATCAATTAGTCTCCACTGCGACCCATCAGCAGGATGTCTGATCTTGTCATCTGCTTTACGATCTTCTTTGTGCCAACTCATCAACTTTGCATTAGCCTTGCACCTGAATAAACGCTTCAGCCGTGGTATCACTGGAAAGTACCACATTACCTTAGCATGAATTTTCTTCTTCTTCTTCTTCTTCTTCTTCTTCTTCTGCTTCTCCCGCTCAACATCGTAAGGGTCATCTCGTGGGATCTTATAACGCTACGCTCCGCACACAGGACAAGCATCCAATTTCTCATATTCTTTTCCTCGGTAAAGGATACAGTCATTAGGGCATGCATGTATTTTTTGAACCTCCAAACCCAGAGGACAAACGACCTTTTTAGCTTCGTACGTTGACTCCGGCAATTCGTTCTCCTCTGGAAGCATGGCCTTTACGATCATCATTAACTCATCGAAGCCCTTGTCAGAAACTCCATGTTTAGCCTTCCACTGCAGCATTTCCAATGTGCTACCCAACTTCTTGTGTCCCTCTTTGCAATTTGGGTACAATGGTTTCTTGTGATCTTCTAACATACGGTCAAACTTCTTTGCCTCCTTCACCTTTTCGCAATCTTCCTTCTGCTCTCGCAACACCTGACCTAGATCATCAAGCGGCTCATCTTCTTGTTCATGCTCTCCCTCAATTATTGCAACATCATCCTCACCCATTGGATCATCTCCCATTGCAAAGGCACCTTCTTGAGTCCAACAGGAATATTGTCGTCTTCTTCTTCGTCATCTTCCATTATAACCCCTCTCTCCCCATGCTTTGTCCAAACAAAATAGTTTGGCATGAATCCCCATTTGTATAGGTGATCGTGAAGAGTCTTTGTCGTTGAGAAATCCTTCAAATTCCTGCACTTTCTGCATGGACAAATAATGAAACCGGATGGGGGCTTGTTTGATTCTGCTACTTCTAGAAATCCACGAAGCCCATTAAAGAATTCATTGGATATTCTCTTGTCGGTGTACATCCATTGTCGGTCCATCTACAAATAAAGAATATATAACCGAACAAAATATACTATTATCATGTAACAAGTGCAAGATTATATGTGTTACACTAATTCATAGTGTTCAAATCCATATTCCACATGAAATATAAACTTTTTACTAAATTTCTAATGAGCAAACAATTTTTCTAATGAAGAAAACTATTTTTCTATTGAGGAAATTATTTTTCTAACTAAGAAATAACTATTGTAATGAGAAAATCATTTTTGACTCGGTACTAGTGTTTAAATAATGAATGAAAGACTATGTTACACAAATTCAAACTACTTAAATCCATATTCCACATCAAGTATAAACTTATTCCTAATTTTCTAATGAGAAAAAACCATTTTGATGGTATTGAAGAAAACTTTTTCCTAATAAAGAAACTTTTTTTCTTAAGAAAATGTTTTTCTTATAAGAAAACATTTTTTATAATGAGAAAACTATATTTCAATTTAAATTATTATTATTATAAGCAAACTATTTTTTTTGACTAATAAATTATTTCTCTAATTCTAATATTAATATTCTAGACGTTTCTCTTAGTAGTAAGTACATTTAAAGCATTTATTATATTTATTTCTACAAAAAATAATGTAAAAAAATTAATTTGTATCATCATATAGAACATCTCATCCAACAAACACGGCACATCCATTTCAATCAACTCTATTAGAACATACTCCTATTTCAAAGTGCTAAAATCACATATTCTTAGTTCATTTTAAAGTGCTAAAATACTCCTATTTCAACCAATGAAACTCAAGAAAATAACCATGAATCAAGGGAGGATGAAGTAACTAACCTCTAGACCACTTCAACGAGTGAAATCGTTGAGAAATAGTCGCAAATCCGGCAAAAGCTCCTCTAGGGCGCCATGGAGAAGAAGAGCTCGAAGTGGAGGAAGAAGGTGGGGGGCTCGGGCTGGAGGAGGAAGAAGCTGAGATATAGCTGTTGGACATTAGTACCGGGTCTTATTAAGAGCCGGTACTAATGTAGCCGTTAGTACCGGCTCTTAATAAGGGCCGGTACTAATGTCCCGCCCACACATTAGTACCGACCCATATTGAGCACCGGTACTAATGTGGGACATTAGTACCGGTGCTCAATAAGAGCCGGTACTAATGTTTGCTACGAGATGGCTTCGTCCGCCTCTTTTTGGCACGGGACATTAGTACCGATTCTTGCAACATTAGTACCGGTGGACAAAGTGAACCGGTACTAATGTTAATTTTGCCCTGGGACGAAAGCCTCTTTCCTTAGTAGTGGTCGCAGCCAGGCCGGCGACGGTCCGATCCAGCCAGCCGGATTCACACATCTGATACGACGACGAGGGCCAGCCAGTTCCATGCATGAATGCTGTGAAGCAGTGAACCAAGCTTTTCCTAGCTCGACGGCGATCGATCGCTCCGGCCAGTTCAGGTCTTGCACATGCGACCGGTCACGCGTACACAGCTCGTGATCGGCCGCCTCCTTCAAGCGCTAGCTTTAATTTATACACCGACGACGACGCATTGCCCCTGCACCACGGCTGCACGGGCGGACGTCCTTTTGCCCACTCTCGTCGACCCGTCGTCGTCGCCTGCTCTGATGAGTCTTTGGTGCTCTTGAAAGCGAGAGCCATGCATGCTATGGACTGTCTACCTCTAACTCGTGTGTTTTGTATGAATTCATATTGCTTGGGCAATCTGTCTTGGCAAAACAAACAAATTTGCAACAGAGAAAAATCGAGTGCTGGGCAGAGGCCTGTCACACGATTTCTATAACCATCTGATTAACACCACATGGTTGTAATAAATGCTGCCCAAATAGTTGAGATAATATACAGATCAAAAAGGGTATTTCAGTTCAATGGAGGAACAGAGTTGCATCAAAGAAACATAATACAAAATAAGAAGTTTTAAAATAAGATTGCAAAAAATGTGAAGCAAACAAAACATGTTGGATGACCTACAAAACAAGGCATCGGAAATGAGTCTGAATGTCAAGTTTCAGGGCACACAAAAAAATTTGAAAGCCAAGGCATCACAAATGAATCCGAAAGCCAAGTTTCGGAGCAGAAAAAAAATCTGAAAGCCAAATTTCAGGTTAGGTAATAAATCAAAACAATGGAAATATAAATCTAGAAACATAGAACCATATCACCAAATACACAATATTAGTAGAATTTGTTCAGCATTGCAGATATTTCAGTATTACATTCATATAGATGAAACATTTGCTAGAGCCATATTTGCGATCATCAACCGTATTTTTAGCTCCAAACCATCGATCATCTAATCCATCACGAGTCATGACCGAAATATCACGTACAATCTTGCAAAAGCAGATAATAAACCAAACATCATTCACCATGTTGTTCTACTGATCTCCAGAAAAATACACATCTTTCACCATGTTAACGTAAGATAATTAAGTATGTACATGAAGTTATAAATCAAATCTTTGTCTCATCCGTACAGCACAACCCTATTCATATCAATGTTGAATGCTAGCTATGCAATTATCTTGGAAAATTATACCAAATAATGTAATCATGCTAATATAATTATGCCAAAAACATGAATAATATAAGAAGCTTATCATCTAAGTTGGTTGCATATTACAAGGGCGTCATTGAGCCATATGTAGAACTTTCTATACTTATTAAAATTAAGCTCAAAGTGCTCGGGACCCAATTCTTTTGTTTATTAAAAATGCCATTTGCTAACAATTTAAACTTCCATCTATCATATAAAAAATATGAAACTTAAAAACATGACTAGATATGCTAGTTCTCAAATAGATCCAATTGCCCTTAACAAAGGATTAGTGTTCATGGGTCTTAGTCCAAAATTGTCTTATTGTTTCGTTTAGAGATTAGGCAAGATGATATATGGTTTTTCCTTTTAAAATTTGGGATGCACATACGGTAATTTATGTGGCCCGTAGGATAAGGCCAGACCTAATTTTTCGTTTAGGGAACTATTTAGGTTAATTCATCATAATGACATAAGTAAGTAATTCTACTCTCTTTTTCTTCGTATCCACCTACAATCATAAGTGGTTTCATGTGAAAACTTCTTTACTTTTTCTCTTGTTTAAATATTCATTTAGGATTTTAAGTAGCTGCATGTGGAGGCTTTAAACACTACTAGAAAACCAACCTTCCGTCCTGGACATCAGTACCGGGTATTTTACCTCCCTACTGATGTCCACATCTGTACCGAGTGGAAAGGAAGAGCCCCGACGCGCCCCAGAGAGCCACATCAGTACCGGGCCATGACTAGAGCCGGTACTGATGTGCCGCATCAGTACCGGCGCCAGCCACGGTCCGGTACTGATGTGGAGCTGCCACATTAGTACCGGGTCAAAACAGGCCCCGGTACTAATGCTTCCCGTGCGTGCCTCTCCCAGACACTTAGAAAATATCGATTTATCCCCTGCCTTCTCTCTCATATCCATTCGTTCTCCTCCATCCTCATCTACTTGGTCCTCCATCCTCATCTCTTTCTCTTCTTGGTGTGCAGGCCCGATGGAGCCGGCGGGCTGGCGAGGGGCGCGCGGCGGCCTGGCCGGCGGCGGGCGCGGGATGCGCGCATGAGCGCACTCGGCGGGCTGGCCAGGGGCACCGGCGCGGACTGCCTGGCAGCCAGGGGCGCCACCAGCCTGGCCAGGGGCAGCGGCAGCGGGCTCGCCAGGGGCGCGCGGTGCCCTGGCCAGCGGCGGGCGCGGGCGCGCGCGAGCGCACGCGACAGGCTCGCCAGGGGCGCCAGCGCGGGCTTCCTAGCGGTCAGGGGGCCACCGGCCTGGCCAGGGGTGCCGGCCTCTCCCGGCGGCCAGGCGGAGACGCGGGAATCAGGCGGCCAGGTTTCTTTTTCTCCCCCAAATCTCCTTTCCTCCAAAGCTTTTTTTCTCAATTGTGTCCAATCCGTGTTCTTGAAGATAAGGTGAAGCATCGAGAGGAAAGGTGGAGTGGTTGTAATTGTGATTTCCCGGAGATCTGACTTCTCCTCTTCTCTTTTTCTCTATTATTGTAATTTTTGTAAGAATATGAGAATGGATGTAGATGTGATGGTGATTCATGTAAGATTGTGATATGTATGTAAGTGCGAGATGTATATAAATATGTGATTTGCATTGGTGCATTTTTATTGAGAGATGATTATGTGTATGCTTGTGTTCTTCTGATTGAGAAAATAAGAAGGGAAGGGAAGGGAAGAAAAGGAGGAAAAGAAAAAAAAGGAGGGAGGAACGGATGAAAAATGTGGGATTTACATTAGTATCGGGTCACACGACCCGGCACTAATGTGGCCGCCCACATTAGTGCCGCTTTAGCTGTACCGGGTGGCCACCCGGCACTAATATAGGTTGCCACTCGGTACAGATGTGTCTTTTCTAGTAGTGAAAAAAGATAGGATATGTTGCCGCTCTCGTCTGGCCGTCGTCGTCGGAAGTACACGACGGAGGCAAGCTACCGGGCAGCCGATCGACACGTGTAGCGCCATTTCACCATAGACACCTACTCACAGAACGCGCCTTTTCCCACTTTCTGCAAACCGGAATCGATGGCCGTGGCCACGCACCTCGCTCTCTAGTCTCCACACCGTACACCGATCCCGTGGCCTGGCCCTGGCCTTTTTGCAATCTCGTCGCGTCGTGGAATCGTGACTAGTCACGACGTCGCGGTAGAGCGCTCCTTCTCCCCTCTCCGGCTGTGAAGCAGTGAACGAAGCTGCTTTCAAAAAAAAAAGAGCTGTGAACTAAGCTTCCTAGCACGACGTCTCTCGATCGCTCCAACCAGGTCAGACCAGGTCGATCTCTTGGTCTTCCACATGCGACCGATCGGTCACGCGTGAATCTTTTTATATATATTTTATACTTTTTCTTTGATTTCTGAAAAATAAATGACGCAAACAAAAATTATCAAAAATATACACCTGCCGCCGTATCCTACGGCGGCAGGGACCCCTACCGCCATGTGGTACGGTGGCAGGGGTTCCGCTAACGGTCGAGTGCACTGCCAGTGGGGCCAGGCACCAACCGCCCTACCCCACGGCGGCAGGAAATCCTACCGTCGTGCCACACGGCGGCAGGAGTCTGCCACCGTGGGGTATGACGGCAGCCTCAAGGCTATATAAGCAGCCCGAGGCTGCCGCCAGCCCGCCTCCCTCCTTCGCTCTCTCCTCCTAAATCTTCGGCTTTCAACCCTTCGGAGCACTTTTGACTTAGGTATGTTTCTAACTTTAGTTAGTTCGTTAGTACGTGTAGTTTAGTTAGTGTAGTTTAGTTAGTTAGTGTAGTTTAGTTAATTTAGTTTAGAAATATTAGAAATATTTTGTTTAGAAAAATTAGAAATTTTAGAAATAGTTATAATTAAAATAAAATTCATAGAAAATAGTTATAATTCATAAAATTCGTTTAAATTAATATAAAATTCCTAGACGTCCCTGCTGCTCCACTACCGCCACCGGTCCCGGACCACGAGAGGCTACTGTCGGACGGCACGTACCCGGTGTGACGAGATCAGACCGCCGACACAACGGTAAGCTACGATACTGCAATCATATTTAATTCATGTTACTATTCATTATAACGTGTGCTACTAATTTCATGAGCAGCACGACGTGCTTGCTGAGATCGTGCGGATCGCAGTGGCCGAGAAGGAGGCGTTAGACACCTGGGGACCTCAGCAGCACCGCCGGACGTACGAGAGGATCCTCGAGGTCGGCACGAGGTACACCACCGTCGTTAACTACGCCGGGCCCGCGGACATTCCTCTTTTTCCGTGCCACCTCGCGTCGTCCTCGAGCTCCGCCTCGACAGCTCGTTCGTACCAGGCGCCTTCCTCCTTTGCACGTGCTGCTTTCTCGGCTCCGACGGCACAGCAGCAGCCACAGCCGCAGGCTCCGCACACCTACGTGCAGCGGCCGTTTGTTTTCCCCGGCTCAGGTACATTCACTGGACCTTCTTTTCAACTAATTCACGGAGTTGTTGTGTGTTTTTGTTATATTATCTTTTAATCATACAGGGCGACCGCCAGTCTTTCCGACGGGACTCGGAGCTTCCACCTGGGCTCGACAGCCAGATATGACGACACCTAGACCAGTAGTACGAGCTGCAGATATTCCTTCCTCGTCCACTACACCTATTTTCCAGCATGGTAACGACCTTAACTATTATAGTAATATTCGATAAGTACGATACGTGAAAAACTAATACTATTCGTTTGTTGCAGGTTTCGACCCGACCGCGGCCTCGATGGAGTCCCCTGACGATCAGCTAGGGTGGGATGAGTGTAGGATCGAGGACTTGCTCACGTCCATGGATGCGGCCGAGGTCGAGGAGCTTCGCGCGTCACAGTTCACACAGGCGCCACCTCTTGGGACGCAGGAGACACAGCTGCCTTTTGGATGGTCCCAGCAGGCGGCCGGCGGAGCGACAGAGGCAGGCTCGTCCCAGGCATTTGTAGGGTCGTCGCCGGTGGGCGGAACGACACCGGCTGGTGCAGGCTCGTCGCAGGTGGTTGCAGGGTCGTCGTCGGCGGGCGGAGTGACACCGGCTGGTGCAGGCTCGTCGCAGGCGGTTGCAGGGTCTTCGCAGACGGACATGGCGACACCGTCTGCCGACGAGCTCGGACCCCGGATCATCAGGGCAGGTAAGCTCTTGACGTACGACCAGGACCACACCAAGGCTGGTGCTAGAGCTTTGAGGGGGAAGAGGGGTCGGCGGATTTAGATGTATTAGTGTTTTGTGTCACAACAGTACTTTGACCATGATCTTGTACAAACTATTTTGCATCTACTCGTTGATTATAATCTTTTCTTTTATATATGCCAATTTGTGATTGTGATTATGTTTAAATTTATCATTTACTTGTTTTAAAAAATGAAAAAAAGGGTGGTTGGCTCTGCCGGCGTGTGACAAGGCGCTAGGACCCTGCCGCCGTGCCACGCGGACGTGCCGCCATAGGTACAGTCCTGCCGCCGTGGCACACGACGGCAGGGTCTTAACACCGTGTGGCACTGCGGCAGTATCCCTGACACCGTGTGCCACGGGCCACGGCGTTAGGTCCCTGCCGCCGTGGAGTACGGCGGTAGGGGTATATTTTTAGTAAAATTTGTTTGTGTCATTTATTTTTCGAAAATCAAAGAATATATATATATATATACACACGACGACACTAAAATGCACCTAGGTGCATTTTGAATGTCAAATGCACAGACCCCATCTCCGGAAAGACAGCAACCCACATCTACGTCCTCATCCCCCGCGCGCCTCCGCAATACCCACCCAGGCACTCGTCCCCCGCGCCCCCTCCCGGCCACCCCCCCGGCGTTCCCATCTCTATCATCCCTCTCCCGTGACCATGTTTCCTTGATCCAACGACGACCAGCTGCGCTCGGTACAGGGGTGACCCCTGCCCACCAGACCATCCTCGCCGGGAGGCGCGCGCAGAGCTCGGGCTCCAAGGGCGGGCTCCCCACCGGGAGGGGTGAGCAGTCGTGCTCCAAGGGCGGTGACCCTCAGGCTCCAACGGCGAGCTCCCATCTGGGAGGTGCGGCACCAAGAGCCGTGGTGCCAAGCCACGACGAGCTCCAATCTGGGAGGTGGGCCACCAGGAGCTGCCGCCGCGGGAGCGGCATACCCCGGCGAGCTGCCGCGGAAGTGGCTTCTCGCTGCGAGCCGCGGCGCGGAGCTGGCCTCTCCCGGCGAGCGGCAGAGCGGAGCCTGACTCCCCGGCGAGCGGCGGCGCGGAGCCCCACCCAACCAGCCCCGGCAATTGCAGGGAGCGTCCCTCGCCAGCGGAGGCGGCTCCGGCGGGCGGTCACGGGCGCGCGTCTCCCCGGCAGATTCCGCCCCTGCCGGCGCGCCGAGCGGTCGGGGGAGAGCACGGGGCGCGCCTCGCCAGCGTCGGAGAGGAGCAACTTGCTGGGGTGCTCGGCCTCCGGCGAGCGGCACACGGAGAGCAAGGAGCCCCCAGCGGGAGAGCCGTCGCCCGGGCCATTTCTGGATCCAACGCAGGGGAGGTCTAGCTTCCCATCGCCACCCTGGAATCCGCCGGTGGTCCCTCCGGTCAGCCGCGTCGTGCGTCAATCCACAGGGAAGGTGGGCATCCGCTGCCCAATCTGCGCAGGGGAGGAGAGAAAAGAGCGGTTCATGCACCGGATCCATCTGGTAGAGGAGCACTAGCGCTGGAAATTTGCCTGAATCCGCGGGCGCGGATGGGTCAACAACAGGGTCGGGCATTAACTCAATTCTGTTTAGTAGCTTTCATGTTCAGCGTGGATTGTAACGTGAAGCCTGTGAATTTTGACGAGATGTATGTTTCAAGTGTGCAGTCGGTGGAATTGTTGGGGACTTTGATCGACACATTGTTCTTATGTCAGAGATGTGCTTTACTAGTGACCATGTCACACTACCCTATTGTTTCAATGACGTATCGATCTAAGTTGAGTTAACGATTCTAGCTAGTTACCAATAAAGCAATTGCAATCGACCCTAATGCTCAATTACAAGAAGAGCACTTATCAGATTGCAACTGGAGTATTTAGAGCTAATTGCAATAAGAGCACTTATCAAATTGCAACAAGTGCCAAGTGTTGATTGCAACTGAAGCTCTTAACTGATTGCAACCAAAGCTCTTTACTGATTGCAATCGAATCTCAATTACAATAACAACACTTATCAGATTACCATGGAGTATTTCCTAAGAATATATTAGGCATGAATTAATCAGAATCCTCAAGCACTCCAATTGCAACTCCTCAAGCACTTCAATTGCAACTCCTCAAGCACTTCAGTTGCAACTCTAGGCATGTAATTGTTACTATTTTTATCAGACGAATTGCAACTCAACAAGCAGTCCAGTTGCAACACGGCAAGCGCTTCAATTGCAACTAGCGTGCACGTGCTTCAATTGCAACTCCTCGAGCACTTCAGTTGCAACTCTGAACATGTAATTTTTATAATTTGTATCAAACGAATTGCAACTCAATGAGCACTCGAGTTGCAACAAAACAATCACTTCAATTGCAACTCCTCGAGCACTTCAGTTGCAACTCTAGACATGTAAATTTTATCAGACGAATTGCAACTCGACAACGCTCCAGTTGCAACTCAACAAGCACCTCAATTGCAACTCTTCAAAACACTTCGATTGCAACTCAAGTAGCACACCAGTTGCAACACGGTAAGCACTTCAATTGCAACTTGTGTCATGGACCAGTTGCAACTTTTGTCACCACTCCCTAGGTGAAAACTTGAAACTCAGTATTTGCAACTCGAAGTGTACATCGATTGCAACTCGAACCGTTGTCCGGTTGCAACTGAAGGGGTAGTACAGTATCAGGCGGAAGCACTTAGTATTTGCAACTCGGAGTGTTTATCAATTGCAACTCGAACCACTGTTGGGTTGCAACTGAAGGGGTAGTATAGTATCAGGCGGAAGCGCTCAGTATTTGCAACTCGGAATGTATATCAATTACAACTCAAACCACTGTCTGGTTGCAACTGAAGGTGTGGGGTAGTACATTATCAGGCGAAAGCACTCAGTATTTGCAACACGGAGTGTACATCGATTGCAACTCGAACCACTGTCCGGTTGCAACTGAAGGGCAGTCGGAAGCACTTAGTATCTGATTGCTTTTACTTGGTGTGGGTTAAACGACATCGGGTAAATCAAATTGCAACTTGTGCCATAGCCAGTTTCAACAATAAATCTAAACCGATTACTACTCTTTCCTTACTGTTTTCAGCCAATTTTCCTGGTTGCAACTCCAATGGTACACTGGTTGCAACTGTAATGATGCGCTGGTTGCAACACGTCAAGAAAGACAAGTGATTGCAACATCTGTTAATTTTTTAAATGTAAGTTGCAACTACCATTAATTTCCAGTTACAACTCGAAAGATACACTGATTGCAATTGCAATGATATACAGGTTGCAACTCGCCAAGAAGCCAAATGATTACACCATTGGATAGTTTTTAAAATTCAAATTGCAACTACCATTACTTTCCAGTTACAAATTGCAAACCTCGATTACTGATTGCACGAAGCAGCAAACTAGCAAGGTAATTAACAATAGCTTACTGGCAGGAGACTTTTGCAAATTTAGAGTAATGTACAAAAAGAAATAGAAACATCACAAAACTTATGGCAGCAGCCACAACGGTGCTTCACTGGCATTTTGATGGACACCTTACATGCACTCCAGAAGGCACGGCAGTGCTCCCAGGGACGCCGAGTGGATGGTTGGCCGGCATGGTGGTAGCTATTGCAGACCAAGAAGAAGCAATCACCAGCAGCTTACGACGGGCACCATCAATAGCTCGCGGCCAGCTGGCCACGGCGTCGCTCCTCTTCTCCATCGATGCGCACGTCCCGAGTCGAGCTGCAGCGACGACCGGAGCCCATCCTCCCCAGATCCACAGCCCAGGAATCTTGTCGCTGGCACTCGCGGTACCCATCACTGCCACCACCTGCGCCGCCATCCGTGAGCTTTGTCACCACGCCGCTGGACTGGACAACGCCGCGCCATCCCGTCTCCACGCCACTAGACTGGACGATGTTGTCACAACCGCCGAGCAGGTCCACTTGCAGGCTGCAGCCCGCCTTGATCCGCGACCGCAGGCTGGGGACCCGCTGCCGCCGCCGCTCACTTCCATGTTGATTATGAACACTGCCAATGAGAAAAACACATGTATCAGATATGATTACAAAAAGGTCTATTAACAGGATGATCTCACAAAACATAAAAAGAGCGTAAAAATGTACTGGCTCAGATCCTCCAATTGCAACACATGGTAATAGCCAGTTGCACACACATGACAACACTGGTTAGTCAAGTATACTAAAACAAAAGCAATTAGACTACGATATCTGGAGGGCAAAAAGATCACGCTCCCAAGCAATAACACGAAACTGCAGTGGCAAAAAACACAACTACTAGTTGCAGTCAATGGATGATACTAGTTACAACACCTAAGAAAAAAAAGGCAATGGGGCAGTACCAGAATAACACTAACAAAAAATGAGGGGGAGCAGTTACACTAGTACATAGTAAAACAATAAAAATCGCATAATCCAATTGCAACACGGTGTGATAGCCAGTTACACACATGAGTATCCCCCAATTGCAACCATAGTTAATGGTCCATTACATTCTATTACAGAGGATAACAAGACTACTTGATATACTATCAAAATTACTACACCATATCCTCATCCCCTAAATTACTTCAATTATGAGTTAGTAACCTAAAAATTGAACCCTAAATTACTTAAATTATGAGTTACTGAACTAAAGAATGAATTGAACTACTCAATTAACAAATTACTAGCAGACAGGTGAGCATTTTGGCAAAAAAACCATGAGTGCTAATCAATTACTGAAGTCAAAATGCTCGCGTGCTGACCTGGGGACGGAGACGGTCCAGGGCGTGACGAGCTGGTCCTCGGTGGCGCAGCCCCGTATCCCTTGAGCGTGCTCTCCATCCCCGCGGCTGAGACGTTCAAACATTTCGTCGAACACTTCGTGGTCGAGGCGGGCAGAGGCAGCAGCTTGCCGAGGAGCTCGCCGGGCGCGCCACCGCGTGCTTCCGCCCCGGGAGGTCGCCGGCCTGCCTCCGCGTGGAGCTCGCCGGTCCCGCGCGCCACACCGCCTCGAACTCATCCTCCTGGCCGGTGAGCCCGGGCACGTCTTCGTGGAAGCTGTGGCCGCCGGCGCGTCTTTGTACGCGCTCCAGCATAGCGTCCTCCACGGTGCTGGCCATGTCCACGCGACGCATGAGGACGCCGGCGGCATCACTCGGGGCGACGAGATCCAACACATACCGAGGAGATTTGGAGAGGCGGCGATCGTCGCGGTTCCTAGCGCCCCGAGGAAGGCTACATTCGCGTCGTCGCTCGCTCCCTCGCGCCGTGGAGGTGGAGCTCCTCACGTGGATCCCGGCCACGACCGTGGAGGTCACCGGCCCGCTATCCACGTGCTCGCTGGGGGAGACCGTGGAGGTCGCCGGCCCGCCGTGGAGGTGGAGCTCCTCACGCCGCGCCGGACAGGGATGCGCACCACCTCGATCCCGGTCGCCCCCGCACCACTCGCCACGTCCACTGGCGAGAGGACGCCACCTGCGCGTCGCCGCTCGTCGGAGAAGCGGCCTCCACACCGCGACTGGACGGGGAGGTGGTGGCCTCCACGCCGCCGCTCGCCGGGGGGGCTCCGGCAGGCCGTCTCGATCCAGGATCCGCGCTGGGCTGCGGGGTCGACGGCGCCGTCGGATGGTGGCTTGGTGGGGGTGATTTGAATGGGGGGTGGGGATGGTAGGGGAACGAGGGAGGGGGGAGATAAGGTGGGCCTGTGCACGTGGTTGGCAGCACGTGGGTTGCCGGTTGGCTGGGCCGGTTGGTCGCACCAGGACGTCGGTTGGGCTGGTTGCATTCTGTATAGCGAATGCACCCAAGTGTATAATATATATATATATATATATATATATATATATATATATATATATATATATATATATATATAATATATATATATATACTTGTGACTGATCGGTTTCAGCTCCCCCTTCAAGTGCAAGCTTTTACACCACCGTTACACGTCTAGCTATAGCTATAGGTTATGTTTGCGACGCGAGGGTGAAGCACATCCCCTGCACCACGGCTGCACCACGAGCGTCCTTTTGCCCACTCTCAGTCGACCCGTCGTCGTCGCCTGCTCTCCGATATGATTCTTGGGAGGTAGTACTACTGAAAGCGAAGGGTAAGAGAGAGGAGCCATGCGTGCTACTCCTATGTGAACATGGGCACGGCGTGCATCTCCAAGCTAGGCCTTACAAGAGTGGAAAGTGGAAACCCCCTTCCCTTGCTGACGAGCAGATCAGAAGCCAAGCAAGGCAGCTAGTTAGCTAGCTAATAAGCTAGGTAGCGCGCACTCCTCCTCCTCCGGCTCACAACCTTCTTCCTCTCTTGGCGCGGTCGCGTACTCGCGTGGTCGCCGCCTCCATGGCGCCCCGCCGTGTCCCGCGTCGTCCTCCTGCTCCTGCTGGTGGCCGCTGCCGCCGCCTGGTCATGTTCTTCCTGCTGGGCTTTCTCCTCGGCGCCTTCCTCGTCGTCATGAGCGCCTTCATCCACAAAATCAACCTCCTCGGCAGAGGCGACGACGACGAATCCTCCCGCAACGGCGCCACCCCCAAGAATCCAGAGGTCGTCCTCGCTCAGGCTGCGGGCGGCGCCAAGACCCGCCGCCGCCGGCCGACCACGGCGTACGGCGCTTCGTTCTGATCTTTGCGACTTTGTGCTGCGTTTTCGTAGCTACCCCGTTGTAGTTAAGCTTGATCGTTGTGTTCGTAGCCGGTAGCCATGTGTGCTTAGTGCGTTAGCAGTTGACACTTGTATCTTTGATATCTTTCGTGGTCAATAACAAGATGTGATTGCCTGATATCTTATGAGTCCTGACGGCCTTAATCATGATTCATGATCCTCAGCCACGAACAAACCTATAGCTAGCGTTCATTATTCCCGCACGTGCGAACAAAACCATTTTACCGCACCGAACGTGCTTTTCGCTTTCACAAGAGAAAAGCCACACTCCGGCTGCTTGCCTAGCTCCTATGCATTGTTAGCTTTAAAAAGTTGTTGCCGCTCTCGCCGGAAGTACACGACGGAGGCAAGGTATCGGACAGCCGATCGACACGTAGCGCCATTGCGCCTTTTTCCACTCTCCACACCGTTCACCGATCCGGTGTATGTGTATTATTGCATATCACTCTGCCTGGCCTTTTGCCAATCTCGTCGTCGTCGCCTGCTCTGAAGAGAGAGAGAGATGCTATGTGAACAGGGGCACGGCGTGTCTCCACTCTCCAAGACCCCTTGCTACAAAGACTGGAAACCCCCTTTCCCAGAAGCCGGCCAGAGCTTCAATTCGTAGCGCGCTCTCCTCCTATCCGGCTCACCACCACCTTCCTTTCTTGGCGCGGTCGCGTCGCGCGCGCACGTCGCCGACGCCATGGCGCCCCGCCGCGTCGTCCTCCTGCTCTTGGTTGCCGCCGCCGCGGCGTGCTCCGGCCTCCTCGCGTCGCCCTCCTCCCCCGCCGTCGTCCACGCCGCGCGTGACCTGCCGCACCGCGACGACGATGTCCCGGCCGCCGAGACCACCGACTTCGTCCAGCCGCCCACCATCAACGCCGACGGCGCCCTCAGAGGCGTCCTGCCCCACCTGATCCACCCCACCGTCCTCGCCGACAACGCCACCGACGACCCCGCCATCCAGCGCACGGTCTACGACGTCACGGTGGTCTTCCGCGCCACCGCCCGCCTCGGCCCGCCCCGCCTCCAGTACTACGTCGTCCCGGCCGACGTCAGCGTTCCGATCTCCGGCGGCGCTGACGACAGTACCAAAGCCTGTCATGACTCGGGCGTGGTCACATTCTTCCTGGGTCTTCTCATGGGCACCATCCTCGGCGTCACAAGCCTCTGCATGCTCGCCGTATGCCTCGTTGTCGACGACGACAAGTCCTCCTCCTCCAACGGCACCATCCCCAAGAATCCAGAGGTCGTCCTCGCTCAGGCTGCGGGCGGCGCCAAGGCCCGCGGCGGCTAGTGAGGCGCCGGCCGACCACGGCGTACGACGCTTCGTTCTGTTGATCATTGCGACTTTGTGCTGCGTTTTCTTTTCGTTAGCTACCCCCATTGTAGTTAAGCTTGATCGTCGTGTTCGAGTCCCTGTGTCTCTGATGTCTCTTGTGGTCAATTATGTGATTGCCTGATATATCTTAGGCCTTGTTTAGTTGGTTGAAATATTTGCAAATTTAACTGCTGGAACTCCTGTAGCACGTTTCGTTTGTTTGTGGTAAATATTATCCTACCATGGCCTAACTAGGCTCAAAAGATTCGTGTCGCAAAGGACATCCAAACTGTGTAATTAGTTATTTTTTTACCTATATTTAATACTTCGAACATATGTCTTTTGGCGTATTTAATGTGATGTGATGGAGAGAAAGTGGAAAAAAGTTAGAAATTTTAGCCATCTAAACTAGGCCTTATGATGAGTCCTGAACTCCTGATGACCTTAATTACCAATCATGATTCATGTCGCAAGAGAAAAAAAAAACACAATCTGGCTGCAACCACCTCCTCACATCAGTGAAAGATCTTGCCCGCCCAGCGGCCAACATGGCCCGCCGCCGCCTGCTAGCTTGTGCTTGCCAAGCTCTTGGCACACTCGCCGGGCGCGACGTCCCGGCCCGGCCTCCTCCCCCGCCACGTACGCCGCCGTCCTTTTCCGCTCGTTGTCGCCATGTTCTTGGTAGTTGGTTCCCGCCGCACCATCGTGTTCGGCTTCGCCGCCGGTTCCGCCTTGCTGGCCTTGCTCGTCATTCTACGCAAGGGTGCCGCGTTGCTCGCTTGGCCTGTTCGCGGCGGCGAGGACATCCCGTGAGAAGGCCACCCGAGTTCGTCCCCTTAGCCTGGACGGCGTCGAGGGCGCCGGCCCGTGAGGCCGTACGACGCCGGCGGCAAGCTGTGTAGGGCCACGAACGACGATGGCCGGTGGTGTGACTTAGACTTAATTAATTAGCTAACTAGATGACCCGAGTTTATTGGTTTACATATATGTACATAATGTTGCAAAATTTCAACTCGATCAAAGACTGAGTTGTTGATTGCAAGCTGCTCATTGTGTGATTGGATCCACTGCTCGGGCTGCATGCATGCATGCACGCGCGTCACCACACGATTGATCACCCCAGAAAATTCAACTCCATTAAGCAGTGAGAACGGCGTCTGAACGAAGCTTCTTAGCTACTTGCTCCGTTTCAAAATACTTGTCATTCTATCTTTTGTATATACATTTCCTTTGTTATGCATCTAGATAGTTAGTATGTCCACATACATAATAAAGAAAATGTATCTAGAAAAGTCAGAATGTATCTCGTCGAGCCGCCGTCGTCGTCTCGGCCACCACGGCCGATGACCACACGGTCCCGGCGCCCCGCGCACGGCCGTCACAGCCGTCGTGTTCCGCATTCATCATCGGATGTCGCATCAGCACGCCCTCCCTCGCTGCAGTCTAGCCACTCGGTCTCCGGCCTTATAGATAGCCATTTGGCCCGATGTCCATGGGCCAGCCCAAAGCACATTTTTTTGGCCCGACACGAGCACGGATCCAGCATGAAAGTTTCGGGCTTGGGCCGGTACGAGCACAACGTCAGGCTAGTGCTGGGCTTCGATCTCAACCCATAGAACCGGCCCAGCCCGACACAAAAACAGTCGGCCCGACGGAGCATGATGGGCTGGCATGAAGGTCCACATCCCAACTGGCCCAGTTAGCCTGACATATATAAACTGGCCTCCCCCACCTCCCAAACCCTAGCCGATTCCCCAATCCTGCAGTCGCAGGCAGCCGCACCTTCTCCCCACTGGCCTGGCCACCTCCACCGACGTCGGCCACCTGCTCCACCCGTCCTCTCCTCCTCGCCTCGATGACTCCTCTCCTGCCCCACCAGCCCTCTCCTCCTCACCTCGACGTCACGACGGTGGGGGAGCTCCGGGTGCGGCCGCTGGTGGGAAGTTTGGCCATGGATCGTCTACCCAACGGGGAACTCTGGGCCCGCGCGAGCTCCACGATGGCGGCATCCTCTTCCTTCCCTTTAGGAGTGCGCGAGCTCCGCGACGGCGACCTCCTCTTCCTCCTCGCCGGTCGATCTATGGTGCCGGATACCTCCTTCGCCCCCTTGCCAGCCGGATCTACAGCGTCAGCCATCTCCTCCACCCCCTCGCCGACCGGATCTATGGCTAGCACGCCATGGGAGCGTTCCACGCTGGGACGATGGCGCACAAGTGGGGAAATGACCTCGTCTACCCCTCCCGACATGTGGGACCTAGTGTTAGGCTCATCTTCAACCTTTGAACTGCCCCTGCACAGCGCACGCTGCCGACCGCTCGCCGAGGTTAGGTCGCCGCCTCTCGTCCTCGATTGCCCGTGGTCGGACGCCGCCCCTCGTCCCCGTGACTGGCGTCCCCGTGGCCGCGGACGACGCTTACCGCCGTGCGTGCTGACGCTGGTGGTGGAGGTGTCAACCTTGGACCTCACCGGCGGCGAGGGCGGGCAACTGCCCACGGGCCAGAGGCGGAGGCAGCACCTGGTGTCGTTGTCAGCCGCGATGCCCTTGGCAGCGGTGCGGGAGCTCTGCGACCGGGCCAGGCTACGAAGGCCCGCACACTGAAGGCTCACCAACTCAGGCTCTCATGACAGCGTCCACTGCCCTCTCGCTCCCGTCACACTGAAGGCTCACCAACTCAGGCTCTCATGAAGGCTACGAAGCAGTGGACGCCTAGCTCGACGGCACTCGATCGCTCCGGGCATCCGGCCAGCAGGTCAGGTCTTTCACATGCGGCCAGTCACGCGTACACAGCTCGTGAATCGTGATCGGCCTCCTCCTTCAAGCGGTCAAGCCCAAGCTTTTATTACACGTCTAGCTATGCTTGTGTTTGCGACGCGAGGGCGACGCATATCCCCCTGAACCACGGTTGCACGGCGGACGTCTTTTTGCCCACTTTCGTCGACCCGTCGTCGTCGCCGGCCTGCTCTGATGAGTTTTCGCTTTGGTAATTGGCACTCTTGAAACTTTTTCCAAACTGGGCACGCCCGAATTTCATTACTGAAGAGCAACGAAATTACAAAGTACTTGTTCCAAACAAACTACCAACACCACCCGGCCACACCATTAACAGAAAGAAGGTTTCCTCACCCCCCTCACACTTTCAAATTATGAGTAACACCCAGGGTTCTCATAATTGATTATGTAGGGGGCACAAAATACAGTTTAGCTAAAGCCAGAAAACAAACAACCTCAAACAGACCAACAGAAAAGAAGAATCCACCGGCCAAAGCTCAAAAGCTCTCAGTCCCAAACTCCCGCAGCCTTTATCATCAGCAAAGTGTCTTCAGCCTTGCAACGTCGGGGAAGAAGAGAAGAGCTTCACTTTTTAGTTCATGAGAACCAAACCACGCGCCGGGTCTTCATGCACCTCCGTAGATGGATGAAAAGACAGTGCTGCCTTCCGCAGGACGTCTGCTCCTGTTGCCACCACCAACTTGTGCTCCTCCTTCTGCAGCCCTGCCTAATACAGTAAAAAGGAAGAAATTGAACAAACGATCTCAGTAGGAGATCTAACAAACCTCTTTTCAAAGCATACAGCGTTACGAGCCAACCACATGGCCCAACAAACTGCTGAGAGCCCAGTCATAAGAATGTTCTTATTATTTGGCAGGAATCTCCCCCCCATACCCAGAATTGATCAAAGTTAACTGGTCTGCAATCCGCTCTAATTACCCAAGCAATCAGACTCCACACATAGCAGGCAAGAGAACATTCAAAGAAAAGATGATAAACAGATTCACCCACATTGCAAAAACTACACCTCTTATCCCCTTGCCAGTTTCTTCTAACTAGGTTATCTTTTGTTAGGATAGCATTTTGCTGAATAAGCCACATGAAAATTTTTATTTTTAAAGGAATCTTGGCTTTCCAGATTCTTTTATTTGGATTCCCAATGTCAGCTCTACACAGGTGAGCATACATTGTTTTCACAGAAAAATTCTTATTTTTGTCCCATATCCAAGTAGGAGTATCTTCATCAGATCCCAGTGCATAAGAGCACAAAATATCCCTAAGTTGTCTCAAATGGTTTTGAGCAGCTTCTCCCAACCATCTTCTGAAAGTCAAACCCCATCTTCTTTGTGCTATCTCTGCAACAGATTCATATTGTTCTTTACAGACTTCAAAGAGGTCACTGAACTTATCTTTTAAAGCCACATTACCACACCAAATATCTCTCCAAAAGTCTGTGTTCTTCCCATTCCCAACCTTAAAGTGTCTACCTTCAAGGTACAAGTCTCTAATTTTGATCAAATCAGTCCACACAGGAGAGTTTGTGGGCTTTTGTCTCAACTGTCTTATTCCATTAGAAATTTTGTACTTTTTCCTCACTATCTCCTGCCATAAACCTTCTCCAGCCTCTAATTTCCACCACCATTTACAGAGCAGGCTAATGTTCATTTTCCTCAAGTCTTTAACTCCTAGGCCCCCTTTCTTTTTGGGTCTAGTAATTACTGCCCACTTGACAAGATAATACTTCTTTTTCACACTTCTTCCTTGCCAAAAGAATCTCTTCCTTGTTCTGTCCATCCTTTTTAAAATGGTTTTAGGCAGAAGATACATAGCCATGGCATAAGTTGGAATGCTGCTAAGGCAAGCATTCAACAAAATTAATTTCCCTCCACTGGACAGAGAAGCACATTGCCACCCATCCAGCCTTTTCAACACCTTTTCATCAAGCATGACCCAGTCAGCAATGTGTAATCTAGAGCCAGCCACATGGACTCCTAGATATTTAAGAGGGCAGCTTCCACTAGCACAATCAAGCATTTCTGCATAAAGAATAGTTTTCTGCTCATCAGCTGAAACCATAATTACTTCACTCTTGTTAAAATTTATCTTCAGGCCCAACATCTTTTCATATATATATAGCAGTAATTTCATATTTTGAGCTGTTTCCACTTCCTCTGCTAAACACAAAATCGTATCATCTGCATATTGCAAGATGGCCACCCCATTGATGATATATTCTGGAATCAGACCTTTTACTAGGCCATTAGATTGGGCACAAAGCACCATCTTGGCCAAGGAGTCCGCAGCTAGGTTGAAAAGCAGGGGAGACAAAGGATCCCCTTGTCTAACACCTTTTTTACTCTTAAAGTAGCTCCCTATCTCATTATTAACTTTAACACAGAGAGTGCCTCCCATCATTACTCTTTGGATCCAGGAACACCATTTGTCACAAAAACCTCTCTGTCGAAGCATTTCAAACAGAAAATCCCAACTAATCTTATCATAAGCTTTCTCAAAATCCAATTTTAGGATTATACCATCTTTCTTTCTATTTCTAGTATCATGCAAAATTTCATGCAGGCACAAAACTCCATCCATAATATTCCTTCCTTTCATGAAAGCATTTTGGCTTCTATTAATGATTCTACTCATACAGCCTTCAAACCTTAACATTAAGGCATTGGTGATTATTTTGTAACTGACATTCAGTAGACAGATTGGCCTGTATTGCTGAATTCTACTGGCATCTTTTGTTTTTGGGATCAGGGTTATTACCCCATAATTCAGTCTGTCAATATCTAGGGTATTTTCCCAGAAGTCCAACACCATATCCATTAGATCCTGTTTGATGACCTCCCAACAGGCTTGATAAAACTCAATAGGCATGTGATCTGGTCCTGGTGCTGTATTTTTTTTATGGTAAACACCACCTTCTTGATTTCTTCTTCAGTGAAGGGACTAGTCAACTGTTCATTTTCTTCTTCGGTCACCTTCTCTCTTTGCTCCCAGCAATCTGGATCAAGAGAGAAAGCTGGACTATCAGAGGGTCCAAAAAGGTCTTTATAGTATGATGTGGCATGTTTTAGTATCTCAGCTTCATTATCTATACTTTCACCATCCTTTTCCAACTTGAAGATAAGGTTTTTCCTCTTCTTCCCATTTGCTTTTTTATGAAAATAGTCAGTGTTGCTATCACCCTGCAACAGCCAGTTCTGATTTGATCTCTTATGCCAATATAGTTCTTCTTCCTCCAACAATCTCAGTAGCTCAGTTTGAATAAAAGTTTTCCTGTCCAAGAGGTTTGCAGATAACATACCATCCTCCTCTTTTTCCTCTAGCTCATCCAATTCTTTTTGGAGAGTTCTTTTATACTTGGTAGTATGTCCTTTTAAACTAGCACCCCACCCCTTCAAGAATTTTTTAACTCTGTTGATCTTGATGATCCACTTTTCAACAGCAGTTCTAGCAGTCACCTCCTTATTCCAAATGTCAGAAATTTTGAGAAGAAAATCCTCATGTTTTATCCATGAAGTTTCAAAAGAGAATTGCCTTGGTTTTTGCACTATTGAAAGATCTGTACACAACATCAAAGGGTTGTGATCAGAAATAAATCTTGGGATTTTCCTCAAGTAGGTCAGTGGGAATTTGTTTTCCCATTCACTATTCATTAAAGCCCTATCCAACTTTTCCAGAGTTGGATTGGACTTATTGTTACTCCAAGTAAACTTCCCTCCATTCATATTGACCTCTCTTAACTCATAAGAGTTTACTATGCAGTTGAACATATCTGAAAACCTGTTCCCAATGAAGTGTTTATTTTTCTCACTGCTATATCTGAGAATATTGAAACCACCCCCTATAATCATAGGGAGATCATTATGAGCACAAATGGAAGATAGTTCAGAGAGGAACTGATCTTTCTTATCATCCTGAGCTGACCCATACACTATGACTAATCTTAAATGTGCATTTGTCTTCTTATCTCTTACTTTGGCTGAAACAGCAAATTCATGATCAGTGATTGAAACTACTTCAATCATTTCTATTTTAACCCCACACAGAAGCCCCCCAGATCTGCCTGGCCCTTGCTACCTTGAAAACCCCTTCCCCTTGCTGACCACGACCAGACCAGAAGCCACAGCTCAGGTAGCAGTAGCACGCTCTGCTCCGGCTCGGCGCGGTCGCGTCGCGCACTACACGTCGCCGCCGCCATGGCGCCCCGCCGCCTCATCCTCCTGCTCCTGGTGGCCGCCGCAGGCCTCCTCGCGTCCTCCTCCTCCCCCGCCGTCGTCGTCCACGCCGCGCGTGACCTGCCGCGCCGCGACGACGACGTCTCGGCCGCCGAGACCACCAGCTTCCAGCAGCCGCGCACCATCGACGCCGACGACGCCCTCAGAGGCGTCGTCCTGCCCCACCTGATCCACCCCACCGTCGTCCTCGCCGACGCCACCGGCGACCCCGCCGTCCAGCACACCGTCTACGACGTCACGATGGTCTTCCGCGCCACCGCCCGCCCCGCCCCGCCCCGACTCCAGTACTACGTCGTCACGGCGGCCGACGCCAGCGTCCCGATCTCCGGCGGCGCTGACGACATTACCAAAGCCCGTGCTAGCGTGCGCGTGGTCGTGGGCATGATCATGTTTTTCCTGGGCCTTGTCCTTGGCGCCACGAGCGTCTGCTTATGCAGACTTCTCGGCGGCAAGTCCTCCTGCAACGGCGCCATCCCGAAGAATCCAGAGGTCGTCCTCGCTCAGGCTGCGGGCAGTAGGGCTGGATGCCGAGCCAGCTCGGCTCGGCTCGGCTCGGCTCGGTCTGGCTCGTTAAGGTAACGAGCCAGCTCGGCTTGGCTCGTTAACCAAACGAGCAAAAAGGCTGGCTCGGCTTGGCTCGTTAGTAGCTCGAGTCAGCTCGTTAGGCTTGCGAGCTGTATGTAAATTTGAAATTAACCTCTGAGCATATGTAAAGTTTTTAAAAATAATAATTATAAAGTTATAAATGATAAAATTAGTCACACATGGAGCACTTACAAAGGTTTGGCATAGCTTCAATGGCTCGACTCAACTTTGATAGCTCGGTTTTCTATTTTGAAATTAGAAATTTCTAGCTCGTTTGACTCGCAAGCAGCTTGCGAGCTGACTCGAGCCAGCTTGTTAACAAAACAAGCAAAAATAGTTGCTCGGCTCGTTAAAAAATTGATCGAGCCGAGTCGAGCCGAGCTATGAACAAGTCGAGTCAGCTCATGAGTTTCTGGCTCACGGTCCAGCCCTAGCGGGCAGCGCCAAGGCCCGCCGCGGCTACTGAGGCGCGCGCCGGCCGACCACGGCGTACGGCTGGCGCTTCGTTCTGTTGAGTGTTGATCATTCGACTTTATGCTGCGTTTTCGCTAGCTACCCCGTCGGCGTTTGTAGTTAAGCTCGTTCGTCGTGTTCGTGCCCCTACCAGTGTGCTTAGTGCGTTGGCACCGATCGGCGCTATGTAGATGGGATGATGTGTGTGCATGATGCTTCTTCTGATGATTGGGCTCGGTTGATTCGTTCTGAATTCTGACCAGTGTTCAGATTACAGTACTGCAAAATGCTAAGTGGCGTCTGTGAGTTCTGATGATTGCATTAGCGAGTAGCAGTGCCGTTTCAGCAACGAATAAAACTGTGTGATGTCTTTTAAAATGACAGCAACGATGACACTGTGTATGGTACACACTAACCAGCGGCCCCAGCAGTAACATGGCGAGGCGGCACGATGGAGTTGGTGTACGTGACGGTGAAAAGGTATCATGTGTTGTGTGAGCTTGTGAATCTGTGATCCACGCGGAACGAGCACTGGTGGCCGGCCGCGCCGCAGCATGGACGCCGCCGATTGGGTAGATGCAGCGAGCGAGCGAGCCTTGGCAGCAAGGCAGGGGCCTACAACGACACCGCATGACCTGTTGCGTCGACGCGTACGTGATGAAGGTCGCAGGCGACTCCGTGATGCCTTCACGGCTCACGGGCACACACACGACAGGTCATATGCGCGTCATTCCGGTGGTGGCTTTTGCCAGTCGCGTCGCCACGTAGAAGCCTTGATCGACACAGACACACAGTCTCCTTTCCCAAAGGCCCTAGGCACGCACGCCTCCAGCAGCCTACAACTCTACAAGTACCCCCGTTCCGCGTACAGCAGCGGCGGCGGCCACCTTCAGCTCTCGGCTCCGATCCAGCGCCAACAGTAGTGAAGAGAGCGCCTCCGTGTCTTCTAGTTCTAGTGCACCTCCTCCGGCGGAAGCCCGGCCGGCTGCGCGCGTCGCCGGCTCGCCGCCATGGCGCGCCCCGCCGCCCGCCTCGTCGTTCTGCTGCTGGCCGCCCTCGCCGCCGCGTCCTTCCTCCTCCTCCTCGACGGTTCCACCGCCGACTCCCACGCGGCGCCGGGCCGTGACGACAACGCCTCGGCGGCCAACGACGCCGTCCTCCTCCCACGCACGACCGTCCGCCACGACGACGCCACCGTCGACGTCGTTCGTGCCGTCTCCGGCAGCAGCGCCCGCCGCCGCCGTCTCGACGCAGCCTGCTCCCACCTGCCCCTCTCCGTCACCCCGGCCGACGACGCCGCCGCCGCCGCCCCGAGCTCCTCCGACTACGACGACGCCCCGGCGCCGCCGCCGGCACGCAACGTCTCGGAGGCGGCCGACACCGCTGTCGTCCTCCGCCTCCTCCCGCGCGCGCCGGCCGTCGACGCCGCCGCCGCCACCCGCCGCCTCGGCCCGGACCACCACCTGATGACGACGCACAGCTCCGCCGTCGTCCGCGCCGGCGACGGCGGCACCAAGGCCCGCGTCCTGTCCCCGCGACGCGTCATGCTCATGGCGTTCGTCGGTAGCACCATCTGCATCGGTTTCTCCTGCGGACGGCGGGCGGCGCGACGTGAAGCCATACTTGTAGCAGGGTCAACTGGTCAAGCCTAGCGGCGCGGCCGTTGCTCTGTTAGCTTCTGCGTAGCGCGCGCTTCGTTGATGTTGGCTGGGCACTAGCTCACGTAGTAGTATACCTTGCTATCTGTCGAGTCTTGTAGTGTGCCTAATGAACCAGAGCTTCGATCATCACTTCCCCAGTAGTCGTAGTTCTCTGATATGTTATGGTCGTGGCTTGCATTGCGGCGCCGACGCCGACTATGTCGTACGCAATGGGGATGACAGATACATCGCAGCGGCCGCTGCACTGTCCTACCTACAAGGACGCTGACGGTCTTCTCCGCTGCCTAGGAAGAGAGATTAGGAGAAATCAGGAGAAATCAGCACGATTAGCCAAGATTTGGACCTATTTGGCACGATTAGCAAGTTCTGGGGTCCAAAAATGTATTTTCACAGTTCATAGACCTATTTGACATAGCGCAACAAGTTTAAGGGCCTGAGGTGCATTTTACTCCAAGAGAAAACCCCACCTCCGAATCTTCGATCCTCCGATCAGCGATCTTGCCCGACCAGCCAACATGGGCCGTCGCCACCTGCTTGTGCTTGCCCAGCTCCTGGCGCTCGCCGCCGTGGCGTCCCTCCTCCTCGCCGCATCCCTCGTCCACACCCACGCCACGCCACCATCCTCCCCCACCGTTCCGTGCGCGGCGGCGGCCGTCGTTCGCAGCGTGCGTCGACTTAGCCCGCCCCGCCTCCACCGCCTCTCAGAGCTCCCGTCGGACTGGGAGCCCCTGGTGCGCGGCCGCGACCTCCCCCGACGCTGACGGCCCCACCCCAGCCCCCGACACTAATGATGAAGGGAGAGGCTAGCGGTCGTCGTTCCCATGTTTTTGGTTCCCGCCGTCGTGTTCGGCTTCGCCGCTGGTACAGTTTCGCCTTGCTGACCTTGCTCAGCTTCATCCTCCGCAAGGGTGTTGCGTTGCTAGCCCCTTCCGTCACGGACCTCTACGCAGCGGGGAGGACAGCCCGTGAGAAGGCCACCCAGGTTCGTCCCCTCGGCCAGGACGGCGTCGAAGCTGCCGGCCCGTGACGACATAACGACGAGCTATAAGTAGTAGGCACCGCGGCGTCCGGTGAGAACTAGACTAAGGGCATGTTCGGATCTAGCTGACTAGAGACTAGCAGACTAATTTTAGTCACCTTAGGAGACTAAATCTCCAAACACCCCTAACTAAAGAGTGACTAAAACTAGTCTAGTCTCTGGTCAGAGGTGACCCAACTAAAGGTGACTAAAACTCTCTCTCCACATTTATTGCTCCCTCCCCTCTCTCTCACCTGTCGCCTCTCTCTTTCTCTCGCGCGCGCGATACCCGTCGCACCGCCGCCCTCCCCTCGATTCGCCGCCGGCAAGCCGTCTCCACGACCGCGAAGGAAGGGGCCGGCGACAGCTCCACGGGCGCTAGTGGTCGTCACCTTCCTCCGCCTCGTTGCCGCTCGAACAGG
This sequence comes from Cenchrus fungigraminus, assembly GCA_036936925.1. Lineage (NCBI taxonomy): Eukaryota > Viridiplantae > Streptophyta > Magnoliopsida > Poales > Poaceae > Cenchrus > Cenchrus fungigraminus. The sequence continues at coordinate 120,248,978 of CM072773.1, forward strand.
TCCCATCCTCCTGGATCCAGGCGGGCGCGGCCGCGCCGAGCCGCCTGAAGATGCCCGCCGGCGGGGGTGCCGGCCGGCAACGGCGAGGTCGGGAGGCCGCGGATCCGGTGCCCGCGCGGCCGCGGTGTGCACGTGGGGCGGCGGGGGCTCTCGCCTCGGCACCGTCGGGCGCCCGCACCGCCGTCGGGAGGAGAGGAAGGCTGGTCAGCGCCGTTGGTAGGGGCCCGCGCTGGAGGGGAGCTGATGCAAGGGAGGGAGGGCGCTGGCCGGTCGCCGCCGTGGGAGCCCCGCCGAGGAGGAGGTCCGGCCATGGCAGAGGGAGCCTGCCGCCCACACGCGAGAGAGAAGAGGTGCATGAGAGGAGAGAGAAAGGGAGGGAGAGGAGAGGAGAGGAGAGAGAAAGGAGAGGGAGAGAGAACAATTAATGTTGACTAATTTTAGTCACCCTCCAAACAGGGTGGCTAAACTTTAGTCAGGTGACTAAAGGGATCCAAACACCCTCTAAGTTAGTACTAGTACTGAACTAGTGATTGTGAATTTGTGATCGATGGTTGCTGTCGAATATCGATCGGATCGTCGACACCTCGCAGTGTGCTTTGCCCATTTATGCTGCTGCTTAGGTGATCAGCATTTGGTTTACTAGTAATCATTAATCAAACAAAGACTGTGAGTTGACTACTGCATTGTTAGCTTTTAATTTGCTGCCGATCTCGTCGAGCTAGCCGTCGTCGTCGCCGGAAGTACACGGCGGAGGAAAGATAGCTACGGATTGGGTCTCTCACTCTGTGGATCCACTGGGCAGCCGACACGTAGCGCCACCTAGTAGCTAGCAATGCGGCATAGACACAGTCACCTAGAGGGCAATGCTTTTCTCCACTTCCGCAAACCGGAATCAATGGCCGTCCTCGCCACACCTAGCTCTGAGAACGAGCTGTATCTCGGTTGGTACGCGTTGCAGATGAGCATGCCGCCGATCTGGGTTCGAATCTCATCGAACGTAGATTTATCTCAGCAGGGATTTATTTCCCGAAAAAATCCCCTCGCCGGTGAAGTTGGGGTTCAAAGATTTTCTAAGCCGGGAGGAAGGTTTCTTCTCTTAGGGTTTGTTCGTTTCTATGGGATTCAATCCGGCCGGAAATGATAGATATACCTAGAAAATCATGATAGATATTATAGAGAGCCGGATTTATTCTGGATGGAGAATTAATTTACTCATCATGATAGGTATAAATAAGAGACCGAAGAGCCAGATTGAATCCACACCTCTTGACTAGTGGATTAATTCCGGGTCTCTTGGTGCACATATCATGAGCAAATTAGTTACCGATCCGGAATAAATCCGGCTCTCTATAATAACTATCATGATTTTTTAGGTATATCTATCATTTCCGACCGGATTGAATCCCATGGACACGAACAAGCCCTTAATGAAAACTGTGGGGGCGGTCTTACCCCCACCGGCTTAGTTTGACACGCACCTACTCGCCCTCCACACCGATGCGGCGGGTGTGTATTATTGCATGCATCGGCAGGGACAGACATATACACAGCCGTCCAGCGTGCCCCTGCCTGGCTTTTTGCCAATCTAAGCTCGTCGAGTCGTGGAATCGTGGCTAGTCACGACGTACGTCGCAGCCAGGCCGGCGACGGTCCGATCCAGCTAGCCGGATTCACACATCTGATACGACGACGGCCAGCCAGTTCCATGCATGAATGCTGTGAAGCAGTGAACCAAAAGCTTTTCCTAGCTCGACGGCGATTGATCTCGCTCCGGCCAGGTCAGGTCTTGCACATGCGACCGGTCACGCGTACACAGCTCGTGATCGGCCGCCTCCTTCAAGCGCTAGCTTTAATTTATACACCGACGACGACGCATTGCCCCTGCACCACGGCTGCACGGCGGACGTCCTTTTGCCCACTCTCGTCGACCCGTCGTCGTCGCCTGCTCTGAGTCTTTGGTACTCTTGAAAGCGAGAGCCATGCATGCTATGGACTGTCTACCTCTAACTCGTGTGTTTTGTATGAATTCATTGTTTGGGTAATCTGCCTTGGCAAAACACACAAATTTGCAACAGAGAAAAATTGAGTGCTGGGCAGAGGCCTGTCACACGATTTCTATAACCATCTGATTAACATCACATGGTTGTAATAAATGCTGCCCAAATAGTTGAGATAATATACAGATCAAAAAGGGTATTTCAGTTCAATGGAGGAACAGAGTCGCATCAAAGAAACATAATACAAAATAAGAAGTTTTAAAATAAGATTGCAAAAAATGTGAAGCAGACAAAACATGTTGGATGACCTCACAACAGGAAACAGGCCCTTTGCCGTGCGTCTCGAACGCACGGCAAAGGTTAGAAAACACACGGCAAAGGCTTTGTCGTGCGTTTTCTACCTAGACGCACGGCAAAAGGCACACGACAGCATTTGGCACGGTAATGTCCCTTTGCCGTGCGCCTTGTTTCGCCACGCACGGCAAAGCACCTTTGCCGTGCGTCTTTCACAGCTCACGGCAAAATTGAGTAACAGGAACATAGACGGTATGCACGGTGCGAGCAACGGTGGGATTTGCCGTGCGCTAACTCCAAGGCACATCAGAGTTTTTATTAAAAAATAAAAAAACATCACGGGCCGCCGGCCGGCCTCCTCGACGGTCGTATCCCTGCCTCGGCTACAGGGTCACGCCGCCGCGCGCCTGGGGGCCGCCGCTGTGCTTGGGGAAGTGGCCGCCGCCGTGCTTGAGGAAGTGGCCGCCGCTGTGCTTGGGGAAGATGGCCGCCTCGCCTTGGTGGAGGAGGAAGCGCCGGGCGGGCCGCACCGCCGGATCCCGCACTGTGGGGAGGAGGCGTCGGGCGGGGCGCACTGCGCCGGGTGGGCCTCACTGCCGGATCCCGCGCCATGGGGAGGAGGAGGCGCCGGGCGAGCCGCACCGCGCCGGGTGGGCCGCGTCGCCGGATCCCGCGCCCGCCTCGCCGGTTGCCGCGCCCGTCGTGCATCCCCGCGCTGTCGCACCGCCGTGCATCGGCCGCTCGTCGACGCCGGGGAGGAAGGTGGCCGCCGCGCCTGGATCTGCGCAACGGCGGTGGAGAGGAGGGGGACGGGGGAGAGCAGCAGGGGCCGCGGCAAGGAGCTAGGGCCACCGCTCCGTGGCCGGGAGGTCGGGCCTTCGTCGTCGCGGCCGGGAGGTCGGGCCTCCGCCGCCACGGTCGGGAGCTCGGGGAAGCGCTGGCGGCCGGGAGCGCATGGGAGCGTCGGCGGGAGGGAGAGGATGGGTTGGGGCGGAGGGAGAGGAGGGGACGGGAGGGAGTCACGGAGAGGAGGGGTGTGCGACTGGTGGGGGTTAAGGTTTGGAGGTGTTTTTATACGGAGGGGGAGCAGGTGAATGATTTTTGGCCGTCGGATGGGATCTGATGGCCGGTGGAGTTCGGCCAGTTGATTTGGGCCAGTGGGACTGTGTTGGGCCGGTGGACCTCCCGATTTTTTTATTTTTATTTGGGCCAGCGGGAGTAGGATGGGCCGCTGGACCTTTGCCGTGCGCTAGTTGTAAAATGCTGTGCGTTTCGCAAAAAGCGCGCGGCAAAGTAGTTTTCTACAATTTTGTAAAATTCATAAAAATTATCAAATGAATTTAAAAAATTTATAAAATTAATACAAACTAAGTTATGTTGTCTATTACTTATAGAAACAAGATTTGAAGTCAAAACTCAATTTAAATGTCACGTTACCTACAAATCTAGCTGTATCTTTTTTAATAAATTCTAAATTTTACATAAAAAACACTAAAATTATCAAATGACTTCGAAAAAATACCAAACTTTTACATAGAACAACCTATATTGTCTATTGCTTATAGAAAAAATTTTTTATTCAAATTTGATAGTCGCTTTTCATTCAAACCTAACCATCTACTTCTCAACTCTCTTAAACTTGTTCGGAGATGTTTCGATTTGTAAGCACCGTACATGAAAAAATATTCAAAACTTGTTCAAATTTTTACTACAGCCTCCACGCATGATATCATGAGTCCTTGACGAATCTTATAATTTTCGGACATCATTTGCATTTTTTAGAATTTTTAAATCTTTTGGACACACGATCATGGTCGTGTTTTCTAGTCAAGATGTTCAAAATTTCTTTTGATTTCATGCAAGAGGTCTTAAATTAGGCTAAATAACATAAATATTATTTTTTCACTGATTTTACTCTATTATTTGAATCACTTGTAGTTCAAATTTGGATTCTTTGAAAAAATTACTTGAAACGCAATTAATTATTTAAATATAGCAAATTTGTACAAAAATCTACCAAATTTTACCATGAAATATCACATGTTGTATGTATAGAGTAGAAAAAATTTCAAAGTGAGGAGAATTTGTTTTGAGAGGCTATTGAATTTGAAGCTTAGGAGGACATATATATGAAAAAAAACTTTGCCGTGCGCCAGACTGAAAAATGCACGGCAAAGAGGACAACAAAAAACTTTTCCCCTCCTTTGCTAACAGTGGGTAATGGCCGGTGGGAAAAAATATTTGCCGTGCGTCAGAGGGAAACGCACGGCAAAGAGAATGTCTTTGCCCTACGCCACGAAACAAAACGCACGACCAAGATTCTTTGCCGTGCGTCGGAAATAAAACGCACGGTAAAGAGTCTTTACCATGCGTTTTTCAAGACGCACGGCAAAATGAGCTCTTTGCTGTGCGTCCGATAGAAAGCGCACGGCAAAGATTGTAACGCACGGCAAACATCGATTTCCGGTAATGCCTACAAAACAAGGCATCGGAAATGAGTCTGAATGTCAAGTTTCAGGGCACACAAAAAAATTTGAAAGCCAAGGCATCACAAATGAATCCGAAAGCCAAGTTTCGGAGCAGAAAAAAAAATCTGAAAGCCAAATTTCAGGTTAGGTAATAAATCAAAACAATAGAAATATAAATCTAGAAACATAGAACCATATCACCAAATACACAATATTAGTAGAATTTGTTCAGCATTGCAAATATTTCAGTATTACATTCATTTTTTAGAAAAAGGATTATAAATCCGGCCTCTATGTCCAGGGAGATACGCAACCATTATTACAACGTTTGGAAAAGCAGAAAAAAAGCACATCAGTCTCTAAACAGGCAAATATTGCAAGCGATAGGCATGCTTCCACCCTCCTTTAACTAAATCAAGAGCCACAATTTCAATTTGTCTACTCAAACTGGAGAGCGCGTTCTTGGCGTTCTCCTCACTCTGCAACTGCGGCCGATAACGTAACCAATACGTTCCGCTGAAGATGACCTGCAAAATCGAGTTGACCTTGGTTTTGTTAAAAATAATATCATTGCGACATCTCCAGATCGCTCAATATACAGCAGCAACCCCTACCCAGATTAAATTCCTAATCATTTTAGATTGATTAGACAGCCAAGAATTAAACATATGACTAATTGATCTAGGTTAAACCCGTAGCATAAAAGATAATCCTCCAAACCATTCTTGCATAGGGACATTCCAGGAAAAGATGTTTTATAGTCTCATTACTATTACATCCGTAACATTTTTGGCTTCCTTTCCAGTTCTTCTTAGCAAGATTATCTTTAGTTAAGACTATCCCCCTTTCAAGATACCAGAGGAAAATCTTAATCTTTAGAGGAATCTTTAATTTCCAGATCATCTTATGTCTAAAAGGCGGTTGACTCACTAATAAGTGTAGATACAAAGATCGAACAGTAAAGGACCCTAATTTGGTCAAATTCCATCTAAACATATCTGACTCATCCACCAATCGAATATTTGCGATCTGAGCTACAAGGTTTTGCCATTCAATCAACTTGTTATCCACCAAAGCCCTCCTAAAAGATAAATTGAGGGGTCTTGTAGCCATGACCTTGGCCACTGTTGCGTGAGGATCACGCACAACGTTATAGATTGATGGATATTTATCTTTGAAAGGCACTTGACCTTCCCATACATCGTCCCAGAACCTAGTCTTACTCCCATCTCTAATAATGAAGGAGCTATTAGGAAAAACCTCATCTTTGATCTTCATAAGACCTCTCCAAAAATGAGAGTCATAAGGTTTAGCCTTCACCTGTGTGAGAGACTTAGATCCTAGATATTTGTTAGTTAGTAAGGTTTGCCACACACCATTGGTATTAAGCAAGTTAACTAACCATTTTGCCAACAAGCATTTATTCTGCACTTGCAAATCTAAGATCCCAAGTCCTCCTTGATCCTTCGGACGACACAATATGTCCCATTTGGCAAGTCGGTACTTATGTTTACCGGAAGAGCCTTGCCAAAAGAATCTCGATCTAAAATGATCTAGATTTTTGAGTACCCCTTTTGGGATTTCAAAGAAGGACATCATAAACATGGGTAGGCTGCTAAGTACCGAATTCAACAAGACCAGGCGCCCCCCATAAGATAGGTACTTAGCTTTCCAACAAGAGAGTTTTTTCTCAAAGTGTTCTTCTACTTTCCCCCATTCAGAATTAAGGAGTTGTCTATGGTGCATTGGAATTCCCAAATATCTAAAAGGGTATTCACCAGCATTACAACCAAAGAGATCAGTATAAAAATCCTGCATCTCTTTAGCTGCTCCGTAGCAAAATAATTCACTCTTGTGGAAGTTTATCTTTAACCCAGATAGCTGTTCGAAAGCACATAGCAAAAGTTTAAGATTATTTGCTTGCTCCAGGTCATGATCAATAAAGATGATGGTGTCATCAAAGTACTGTAGGATGGACAAACCATCATCCAAGAGGTGAGGTACGACGCCACTGATTTGACTATCGTCTTTTGCCCTCTTAATGAGGAGAGCCAGCATATCAGCAACAATGTTAAAAAGAATAGGTGACATGGGATCTCCCTGACGGAGTCCTCTCTTAGTTTGGAAGTATGAACCAATTTCGTCATTGACTTTGATCCCCACACTTCCGCCGGAAACCATTCCTTCAATCCATCTACACCATTTAGGAGAAAACCCTTTCATGTGTAGAGTTTGTTGAAGGAAAGACCACTTTACTTTGTCATAGGCCTTTTCAAAGTCAATTTTGAGAATGACCCCATTCTGTTTTTGGTATGTAGTTCATGGATAGTTTCATGTAAGATGACTACTCCTTCCATGATATTCCTGCCTGGCATAAAGGCAGTCTGCATAGGACTTACCACTATTTGGGCAACTTTGTTTAACCTATTCGTGGCAGCTTTAGTAAAAATTTTAAAGCTAACATTAAGGACACAAATAGGTCTATATTGTTGAATTTTAATTGCCTCCTGAACTTTTGGAATTAGTATAATAATTCCAAAATTCAGACTAAAGAGGTTCAAATCCTCTTTGTGGAAGTCCTTGAAGAGGGCCATAAGGTCATCCTTAATCACTTCCCAGAAAACTTGATAGAATTCAGCAGGGAAGCCATCAGAGCCTTGTTGTGTTCCATCAGGAAAACAGCAGTTTTCACCTCAGATTCAGTGAACTCACTAGTGAGCACCTCATTTTCCTCTTGGGTCACTTGTGGAACATCCTGAATTTGATCTTCCTCAAGTGTAATGTCCGATGCATCCGGAGCCCCAAAAAGATTCTTATAAAACTGAGTGATATGGCTCTTGAGCTGGTCATCACCGATAATAATCCCTTGATCATTTTCAAGTTTGTAAATATGTTGTTTTTGTGTCTCCCATTAGCCACTAAATGGAAGAATCTTGTATTATCATCTCCTTCCAGAAGCATTTTCACCTTTGCTCTCTCGTACCATTTAATTTCTTCCTCCCTCAAAAGAAGAATTAATCTCTCTTTTAGATAGTTCTTAAAATTAACCTCTTGATCTAAAAGAGAGGTAATCTCAACCTTTTTATCTAATTTCTCAAGAAGAGCTAGAAGCTTCTTCTTTTCTTTTCTGTATGTTCCTGCTGTATGCTTAGCCCAGCCTCTAAGATGTTGTCTAAGCCTACGAATTCTATTCTGCCATTGCTCCAGAGGAGTATGTCTACATGTTTCTGATTGCCAAATGTTTGCAACCATATCATAGAAGCCATCCCTAATCAACCATCCTCTCTCAAATTTAAAAGGACGTTGATCGGAGACGTGAGTGGACGCCCCGGTATTAACAATCAGAGGGGTATGGTCAGAAATATTCCGATCTCTAGGTTCCACAGAAGAAAGGGGGAACTTATCTTCCCAATCTGTACTAACCAGAACTCTATCGAGTTTCTCAAAAGTCGGATTGTCACCAGGACCCGCCCATGTAAATTGACGTCCAGACATAACAATCTCTTTGAGATCAAGAGATTCGATAACATCATTGAACAAGTTTGGCCATTTTAAGTCAAAGACCCCAGAACTCTTATCTTCTGGTCTTCTCATAATATTGAAATCCCCTCTAATTAAATACGGAAGGGACTCCTTTGAGCAAGTATTTGCCAATTCGATCAAAAAACACCTGCTTGTTTTGATATTGTGCTGGGCCATAAACCGTATATAGCACAAATTTGAAGCCACCATTTTTACATCTCAAGGTAAATTTCACATAGAAATCTCCCTCATCAATGGCTCCAATATCAAAAATATGCAAGTTCACCCCTAGTAGGATGCCTCCAGATCGACCATGTGGGGCCATGCTATGCCAAAGAAAATCCTGGCCCGCACAAAGGTTCTTTAAAATGTGATCTGGGAAATCATCTCTACCAGTCTCGGAAAGAGCTATGAAATTAATTTGCTCTTCCTTAACTAATTCAGACAAAAATCTGTGTTTAGCCAAGTCCCCAAGACCTCTGCTATTCCAGAAAACCCCTTTCATTTGATCACAATTTTGGAAGGTGTTTTTGGTTTTTTAGGGAATCTGACATTTTTAGGAATTTTGGCAGTACTAGATTTTTTCTTCCGACGGACCGGAGAAAGATCGAAGATGTGATCAGACTCCTGGTCTTGCAAATTCTCATTTAGATTACCACAAACTTGGCTGAGAACTGCATCCAGTCTAGTATCCCTTTCATCATCACTCTCTAAATGTAAATTATTAGATTTTAAATTACCTTTTTTTTATTGGCCTGAACCACCATCCTATCTATTTCTAGATTTTTGATAGAAACAGTAGAAGCCTTAACTATTTCATCAGACTTGCCTAAGTTGATGCCTACCCTACCAATGTTTGAAATAATATGTGAATCTGAAAACTTGGTAAAAGATGTACCTGGTTCAAGATTCTTCTTGGCAGCCATACGCGCAGCTTTCTCCAGAGTGTGTTCATCAGATTTGGCCATAGATCTTGCGCTTCTACGAAGTGTGGTGGGCTTGAGCGCAACTTCCAGCCCATTCCCGCCCTTGGCCTTGGGAGCGGGCTCGCCAGCCGGAGCGCTAGATGGAACTGACACCAGTGTTCCCTCCACGGGTGTCAGCTGGACAGAGGTAGCTCCCCGCCCCGCAGCGGGTGCCGGTGCCTGCGGGACCACCAGCTCCTGAAGATTAGCGAGAAGCACCTGTCCCTCTGCGGGCAGATCCTTAGCGGGTGCTGGTGACAGCGGGACCAACGGCTCCTGGGGGCTAGCGGGCAACCCCTGATCCTCCGTCTCCCCAGCGGGCGCCGGTGCCTGCAGGAGCAGCATGTCCCGAAAGCCAGCAGGCGGTTCCTGCCCCTCTGCCGAGGGCAGCAGGCGGTTCAGTATTATGTTCATATAGATGAAACATTTGCTAGAGCCATATTTGCGATCATCAACCAACCGTATTTTTAGCTCCGAACCATCGATCATCTAATCCATCACGAGTCATGACCGAAATATCACGTACAATCTTGCAAAAGCAGATAATAAACCAAACATCATTCACCATGTTGTTCTACTGATCTCCAGAAAAATACACATCTTTCACCATGTTAACGTAAGATAATTAAGTACGTACATGAAGTTATAAATCAAATCTTTGTCTCATCCGTACAGCACGACCCTATTCATATCAATGTTGAATGCTAGCTATGCAATTATTTTGAAAGAGGTCTTTTTCGGTACACAATACCACCCTGTACCACAACTTTAAAAGGACTCGTATGTAATAGAAAATGATCTATTTGTAAGGATCGGACGATTGAGATTAATTCTGTACCATCGGTTTTTTTGTGTGGTGCGGGTGGTATTCATAGGTGGTATTGGTAGCATATGGGTATTATTGGAAATGAAAAATATTTTTGTGTAATATATGAAATTGGATATATGAAACAATTTAGGCATTGTACGCGGTATGTTTTTATTGTACTCGTCGGCGGTATGTTTTTTCTGAATAATATTTATTCACCAAATTACCATTTTACCCACAGCAAGAAACCGATAATACAACCGTACTACCAAAGAGTGGTATTGTGTACCGAAAAAGAGCTAATCTTGGAAAATGATACCAAATAATGTAATCATGCTAGTATAACTATGCCAAAAACATGAATAATATAATCTATATAAACAAAAGCTTATCATTTAAGTTGGTTGCATATTACAAGGGCGTCATTGAGCCATATGTAGAACTTTCTATACTTATTAATATTAAGCTCAAAGTGCTCGGGACCCAATTCTTTTGTTTATTAAAAATGCCATTTGCTAACAATTTAAACTTCCATCTATCATATAAAAAATATGAAACTTAAAAACATGACTAGATATGCTAGTTCTCAAATAGATCCAATTGCCCTTAACAAATGATTAGTGTTCATGGGTCTTAGTCCAAATTTGTCTTACTGTTTCTTTTAGAGATTAGGCGAGATGATATATGGTTTTTCCTTTTAAAATTTGGGATGCACATACGGTAATTAGATGTGGCCTGTAGGATAAGGCCGGACCTAATTTTTCGTTCAGGGAACTATTTAGGTTAATTCATCATAATGACATAAGTAAGTAATTCTACTCTCTTTTTCTACGTGTCCACCTACAATCATAAGTGGTTTCATGTGAAAACTTCTTTACTTTTTCTTTTTTTGAAATATTCGTTTAGGATTTTAAGTAGCTTCATATGAAGGCTTTAAAAAAGTTTCCAATAAGTGATAGTAGGATATGTTGCCGCTCTCGTCTAGCCGTCGTCGCCGGAAGTACACGACGGAGGCAAGCTACCGGGCAGCCGATCGACACGTAGCGCCATTTCACCATAGACACCTACTCACGGAACGCGCCTTTTCCCACTTTCTGCAAACCGGAATCGATGGCCGTCGCCACGCACCTCGCTCTCTAGTCTCCACACCGTACACCGATCCCGTGGCCTGGCCCTGGCCTTTTGCCAATCTCGTCACGTCGTGAATCGTGAGTTCGTGACTAGTCACGACGTCGCGGTAGAGCGCTCCTTCTCCCGGCCCCTCTCCGGCTGTGAAGCAGTGAACGAAGCTGCTTTAAAAAAAAGAAGCAGTGAACGAAGCTTCCTAGCTCGACGTCTCTCGATCGCTCCAACCAGGTCGGTTACGCGTACACACAGCTCGTGACCGATCGGTAGGGCTGGCATAAAAGCTCGAGACTTGTGAGCTAACTCAGCTCGTTCATAGGTTTGGCTCGGTTCAGCTTGGCTCGATCTTTAAACGAGCCGAGCCGAGCCTCAATTTCAGCTCGTTTTCTTAACGAGCCAGCTCGTGATATGTTCGATTAGCTTGTTAGGCTCGATAAAGATGAAAATACCAAAAGTATTTTTTATGAATAGAGTTCATTTACTATCATTTGGTTAAAATAGTCTTATTGTTCAATTTGTAAGTCAAATCTGATACTAATTAAGTCTATTTGACCTCTCCAATATCTATATTATCCTATTTTATTAACTTATGTTACAGATTTTCATAATATAATTATAAATTAAACTTTTAAATATTATTAACATACTTAAACTATCATATATTGATTAATATTATTTTTTATCATAACATTAATATTAAATAATAGTAAGCTTGCGAGCTTAACGAGCCAGCTCAAACTTTCAAACGAGCCGAGCCGAACTCGATTTTTAGCTCGTTATTTTAACGAGCCAAGCTGAGCTCGACTCGTTATCAAACGAGCCGTAACGAGCCGAGCCTTAACAAACCGAGCTGGCTCGTCAGCCACCCCTACTGATCGGCCTCAGCTCCTCCTTAAGTGCAAGCTTTTACGGATATTCATTTCGGAGGAGGTGAGTCCGGGCGGAGGTCTGCGGCGCAGTATGATTGGTGGCACTAAATTCAAGAATGAGTGATTAGTTCTATTCAAAAATTAATATCTTTTTAATGGTTTAACTAAATTAAAATCTGATTGCATATTAATATTTCTTGCAATTAAACCTACAAAACAAGATATCACTTGACCATGTTTCGTCACAAAACAAAAATAACATATAACAAATTTCTTAAATGTTTGATTTACGGCGCATTCAACTTTGTCAAATTTTGATCATGATCAAATCATGAGAATGATAAAATCCTAGGTAAGTTATATTTGGATTTTAATATACAAAATAATATATTACTTAACCATGTTTCGTCACAAAATAAAAATAGTAACTATGTTATTTTTATTTTTGTGACGAAACATGATCAAATATATAATTTTCATTTTTGTGACGAAACATGGTAACTATACTATTTTTATTTTTGTGACGAAACATAGTCGAGTGATATCTTGTTTCGTAGATTTAATTGTAAGGATCATTAATATGCAATCAGATCATAATTTGGTTAAACCATTAGAAAGATATTAGTATTTAAATAAAACTAATCAGCTATACTTAGATTTTCGTGCAACCAATGGAGGGTCTCCCCGTGACCTCCGCACGGGGACACCTCCGCCGAATCTTCACGTCGAAGCTTTTACACCACCGTCACACGTCTAGCTAGCTATAGCTATAGGGCGAAGCACATCCCCTGCACCACGAGCGTCCTTTTGCCCACTCTTGTCGACCCGTCGTCGTCTCGCCTGCTCTCCGATATGATTCTTAGTACTCCCTCTGGATCGAATTAGATGTCGTTTCCGACATCTTCGACGAAATTAAGAAAATTGCGATTTGACCCTTTTGCCCTTCTCCTTCCGAACGATTCACGGCTCCGCTGCTTCCTCCTGAAAGCGCCGCCGCCCGCCGCTGTTCCTCCCGGACGCGCCGCCGCCCGTCGCTCCTCCTCGGCTTCACCAAATCGTGATGGCGCCGCTCCGGACTCCTTCTCCGCCGAGACCGAGGCCCTCCCCGCCGCTTCTCCCCTCCGCCACGGCCTCTGCCTCGGCAGCAAGATCCTCCGGCACGGCCGTTCGATCCCGTGACAACGGTCAGCGCGCCGCAGCCGGTGGCACCTTCCGCGGCGGGTCAGCAGCAACCACGGGAACTGGAGTCGGTCCGGTGGGGCACGCGGTAGATGGGCCCGCCGATGGCACCCGGGGCGCACCCGGAGAACCAGGAGGCGGCGCCGGCGCAACAGCAACAGATGGGGAAAGGGGACAGCCCATGGAGCACATCCTCGACTTCTTCAGCATCCGTAAGTGAAGCCTTCCCTCTCCTCCCAAGTCCCAATCCCTCTGCAGCTGCTCTTCTTCGATTCACTATTACGGTAGATCAGTTTACAGAAGAACAGAGAATGCTCTGCTTTTCCTCGTTACCTCAGCAGGAGATCAGTTTAGTGACACAAACGGATAAATTGTCGAACTTAACAATTGAAACAGAGTAACCAGATGAGCTCATGCGTAAGACACTTTCATGGAAGTGTTAATGTCTTCAGTCTCAGTACAGAGTTCTAGTCTGAGTGCCATTTGCCGGAGCTTCAATGGACCTGATCTACTCCATATCTCCAGTTTAGCAATTGTTTCCTTGCTGTTAGTATATGCATATCAGTTTGTTTGAAGCAGCTTACAACTCTGTCATTTGTGAGGTTGCTGCAGTATATAGGACCTGAAAAATGTGACCCATTTAACTAGATCAATTTTTACTTTGTTTTGTTTGGTTCGGTGATCAATCTGGCAACATAATTAGTGAATTTGTTTTGTTTTGTTTTGTATGATGAACAAATGTCATTGTCATTGGCTTTGGTATGTCTCTTTGAGTGAAGTGATATTTTTTTTGTTTGCTCAGAATAATATTCTTTAATTTTTAGACTAGCACGCCTGTATGAAGACTAGTTAGAGGTGCCTGTACAAGGAGCCACAAGGAATAATAGAAACATATTGTGGTGAGAAAGTGAGGAGTGAAATAGTGAGTGCTATTAATTGTTTTTGTGCCCAGACTGTTATCTGAATTAATAGTAACATCATTATTGGATTGCCTCTGAGTGAATAAAAAAAAAACTCGACCTGCGGGGAGTAAGACCACCCCCACGGTATTGTATTAAGAAGAAGACCTTCTCACACAGGTCGAGAAAATCTCCGAACCCCTGCCCCACCCATACACAGCGGCACCGCAGCACACGTGAGATAAGACTGGCCTTAGACCTGTGCTTTGGCGTGGGACAGACGAGGAGATTTTTTTACAACAGCAGACTACTGGGAGGGCCATCCGGCCGCTCAACCACCGCACACATGTGCGTCTGCTGGGGAAATAAATTCCCCCGGTAGGACACGCAGGTGCAATTCCTGGGAATTGAACCTGGGTGGGCAGCTCCACCACCGTGGAGGCTTGCCATCCGGGGCCACATTGAGCCATGTGAATTGAAGGTGCCTCTGAGTGAATAAAGCATACTCTATATCTTAAGCAACCCAATCACAATTCACTATCCAATGTACTCTTGTCAAGCACACACAAACCATGGTACTCCTAAAACAGCAGAAATTTACTACTCAAACAGCAGTAGCTTGAATTTGTAAACACATTTCAGCAGTAGCATGCAGTACTAGTGTAGCAGTAGTCTCTTGGCTTTTCCTTGCTGTTCCAGCCAGCAAGATTTATGAGCATTAACAATCTTTTTGGACATATTATTCAATCAATCCAGGGGTATAGCTTCAATGTAGTATATGGTGTGTTCTATTATATTTGCATCTAGCATTGATTTTGTATACTCCGGGACTTTCAATTCATGTTAAATTAATGCTCATGCAGGGCTGTGGTGATTGAGATAAATGATGAAGAAGTAGAAGGGCAAAGGAGGAAGAAAAGAAAGGATGTTGAAAATGGTTCTGAAAATCCCTTTGCAACTGAAGTGTGAAGCGCAGTTGGTGCAAGACGCTGAGGCACAAATCAACGAGTAAAGAGCAAAAACAAGTGTGTAATTTATTCTTTTTGTTTGGTCTATGGTCTTGTGATCAAAGTGATGAGGAATTGATAATCTCAGATCAAAGTGATGAGGAATTGATAATTTATTCGTTTTGTTTGGTCTATGATCTCAGGAGTACTTGTAAACATTTTTGTCCTCAAATAAATAAATAAGGTGCTTTTGTACTCCTCTTTCTTTCTTTTTTGTTGCTTTCTTTCTGGGTTGCATCAACTGCAAGGCTGCAGATCAATGAGTAGTACTGTACTACTTGAACTCCATTAGTGATTTTTCTTGAGAGTACTGTACTGTCACCAAAGAATTGTTTTTTCAGTGTGATCTATAATATGCAAGGCATGCATCAGCTGCAGCTCTAAAGAAGGTACTGCCGTTCTGTAAGGTTCAGAATGTGTACTGTCATTTGACAGTAGTTCTTGTTAATATTGAACATTATTGACCTCCTTAAGACAGAATACCAGGAGTCTGCTGACCATGGATTAAGAAGAAGAAACTGCTCCATTAAAGAAGGAATAATAGCCTTGATGGTTAAGACCATGAATTAGTGTTATTACTACAATTTCATTGTCTACACTAACGTAAAAATCTATCACCTTCTTGTAATCTCCCTATAAAATGGGACCATGAGATCAATGAGAAAACCCCTAAAATTCACTATTCATTTGTCCCTACTTTTACTTTCACAACACGTTATCAGCAGCTTTTCTACTGAGCGAAAGAGAAGAAGAGAGTTCCTTCCATCCGTGGGGTAAGATGCCTGCTTACCTGCGTCTTCCCCTTGATGCCGGTTCTTCTCTTCCACGTAACCTTCGCGCTCGTGCTCTACATCACCTCCTGCACCAACAGCTTGATACGCTCCTCCGAGCACCGGCGCGCCGTCCTCGACGTGGCAGGGGCCGTGCTGGTTATGCCAGACGTGGCTCCCGCCGCGACGACGGCGCCGCTGCCCGTAGAGCCGCAAGAACTCCCAGCAACGACTCGAGCACTCTCGCAGCTCGTTGCGGATCTCCAGTATTGCCAAACAACTGTACAGCACCAGATCGCTTCCCGGTGGAATTGCCGTGTCGCTGCGACTCCCACGGATTGACCGCGAGGGTGCGGTTCCAACTTGTTGGGCTGCAGCAGGAGAACGTCGTCGATCCGGCTTCACCTCGTCGCGCCATTTCGCCGGTGGCTTCACCGGAGTACACGCCGGTGTCACCGGAGTACACTCCGACGCCGGACGGACCGCCGGAATCCCTCATCAGAAGGACCATGGCTGCGCGCACTGGAGCTCTTCCCTACTACAATAGTTCAGGGGAGACTCCAGTAGCATAGCTGTGGTCGCGCCGTCGGACTTCGTTGAGCCCACGCCTGCATCTCCACCTCCACCCCACCTCCGCCAATGGCTCCCTGGGCTTCGGGTCGCAAGACTGCTACGGCGGCGGCCAACCGTCGCGCGGGGCTGTGCAGCAACTGGATCCAGACCGGGCACATTCCGGCCGGGAACGGCGTCGGCGGCAGTGGCCGCCGTCCCTCACCCTCCGGTGAGGAGGAGGCCTAAGCGCGGCGCAAGAATGAGTTCCGGGGGTGAGGGGGAGGCTGATCTGGGCGGCGCGGTGGCGAGCCTGCAGCTGTCGGTGGCGGAACAGGCGACTGCGGTGACGGATCGACGACGGCGAACTGCAGCGGCGGCGGCGTCGTATGCAGGCACGAGAGGCAGAGTCTTGCGACTCTCTCCCTGGCTATATGCGTACAAGGCCAACCAGGATGGCATCAATCCTCCTGGACCGACCTGTAGCTTGTTGGGCTTCTGGCCCAATTCCCCCCCTTCTAGCCTACGGAACTGCCGAATTTTTTTTATATTTATTTTGTCATGATTTTCGAAAAATAAATGGTCGAATCAAAATTTTCGAGAAATGTACATCTGCCGCCGTACCCCACGGCGGCAGGCTCCTGCCGCCGTACCCCACGGCGTTAAGTCCCTGCCGCCGTGGGGCACGGCGGCAGGAGCCTGGTTCCAGCGGCAGGGCGGGGCGGCGCGGTGCCAGGACCCTGCCGCCGTGCGGCACGGCGGCAGGACCCTACCGCCGTGCCACACGGCGTTAGGGTTTTTTTTATTTTTTTTAGTTTTTCATTTTTAAAACACTTTTAACCTTTTTAAAAACGACAAACTAATAAGTGTAAGCATAATCACAAGGGAATATCCTAATCAACGAGTAGATGGAAATAGTTTATACAAAATCATGGTAAAAGTAGTACTACATCTAAATGCGCCGGCTCCTCTTCCCCCTAACAGCTCTAGCACCAGCCCAGGTGTGGTCCCGGTCGTACGTCCAGGGGTCAGGTGCCCTGACCACCCGCGGTCCTAGCTGGCCGGGAGACGGTGTCGCCATGGCTGCCTGCGACGAGCCTACAGCATCCGGTGTCGCTCCGCCCGCCGGTGTCGCTCCGCCGGCCGGTGTCGCTCCGCCGCCCGTCGGTGTCGCTCCGCCGGCCGTGGTCGCTCCGTCGGCCGCCGGGGTCAACTGTGACGGCTGAGTCAAAACCGGTGGTGGCTGTGTCAACTGTGCCTCCTCGGCCTGCTGCGGGGCGGCATCCATGGTCGCGAGAATGTCATTGTACCCAAACTCATCCCAGCCCAGCTGGTTCTCGGTGGACGTGTTGAAAGTAGGCTGGACCATAGGCGGAGTGGACGACGAAGGAATATCTGTCGCCGGAAACTGAAAGGCCGGCGGTCTGGAACCTCCTATCGCATAGATCGGCGGTGGCTCCTGCTGTCGAGGCCCGGCTGTCGGAAAAGGCGGTGGTCGCCCTGTACGATTAGAATATAGTATAATCACAAACGCACAATAATTACGTGCATTAGTTGAAAATAAGGTCTACTGAAAGTACCTGCGCTGGGGGGAGCAAACGGCCGCTGCACGTAGGTGTGCGGGCCCTGCGCCTGTAGGTGCTGCTGTGCCCTCGGAGCCGAGAAGCCGCCGGCAAAGGTGGCAGGCGTCGGATGCGAAGCCGCTGTCGAGGCGGAGCTCGAGGACGACGCTGGGTGGCGCGGATGGAGAGGAATCTCTACGGCCCCGGCGTAGTTCACGACGGCGGAGTACCTCATGGCAGCAGCGATGATCCTCTCGTACGTGCTCCGGTGCTCCTGAGGCCCCCAGGAGAAGCACTGCCCCATCACGGCCGATGCGAGCCGCACGACCTCAGCCAGCACGTCGTGCTGCGCACAAAATTAGAAACACATGTTATAATGAAAAGTCATATGAATGTAATATGTTTGCAGTATCGTAGCTTACCGCTGTGTCGGCGGTCTGGTCTCGGCGCACCAGGTACGTCGCGTCCGGCAGGACCCTGTCGTGGTTCGGGACAGGTGGCGGTGGCGGGGTAGCAGGCACGTACGTCACCCGCGTCCGCGTCCTCGGTAGGTACCACTGAAGGTACGCTACCCAGGCGGCGCCGTCGTGAAGGCGGTGCTCGGTGACGACGTTCTGCTCGTGCGCCGCCGACACCCACTCTGCCACGTATGGCTGCAGCCTGTCGACGAACGACGTCGCCGCAGGCACACCCTTACGCGTCCACCTAGCATAGAACATGAAACATAAAATTATTGGCAACTGAATATTTGTAACGAAAAATACTTAGAACTGTCAAATGGTAGCTCACCTGTGCGCGGTAGGCGGCAGACGTGGCGCAGCGGGTACTGGCACAACCTGGAAGAGGCCGAACTGCCTCATCACCTGGTGGACGGCGTACTCCTCGACGTAGACGTCGAAGACCAGTCGTCGTCGCGTCATCCAGTACGCCTGGTCTCGGGAGCACAGGGACGAGAGCCCTTGTGGTGCGCGGGCAGCGACCATGGCAGGAGCGTACGGCGTCCACCGGACCTGGGCATCGACCATCTGGTCGATCTGCCCAACGAAGTCCTTATACGCCTTCTTCGGTTGCTCCCCAGCCCAAACGTGCTGCAAAGAACGAGAAAAGTTAAGTGAATCGAACTACATAACTCATAACACGAAGAATCACGTAAAGGGAGGTCATTACCTTCCGGAGACACCACAGAGAACCCATGGTGGGGAGGTCCGCTGGGTCGGTGCCGTCGGCCGGCGGCTCGTACTCCGAGAGGTCCGTCCTGGGCCGATCGATGTCGAACCGCTCGTGGATCCACATCTGTAGTAGGAGAGGGCACCCCAGGAGGATCGCCTCCCTACTCGTCGGCCTCGTCACTACCGAACACAACCCCCTGTAGGTAGCTGCCAGAACAGCGCTGCCCCAGCTGATCTGGGGCATCTGCTCGAGGGGTGCGTCGGCGATCCTCTGAGCCCAGGGGATCATGCACCGCAACACGGAGTCTCCCGCTGACTCGCAGAACAGCACCCACCCGAACAGCCAGAGCAGGTAGACCTCCTAAAACCTGTCTGACGTGTGGTCGTCGGCATCGTCCGCCATGTAGTCAGCTTGCACACACACAAAGGTCCGTCATCACATTCGTTTAAAATGCATACAAACGTTGAAAATAAGAGTTAGAATCACGTATGCTGAACTGCTGGATCCAAGTCCAAGTGGGCCCGTGGGTGTCGACGAAGGGCACGTACGGCGCCGGCGCGCGATCGTTCCGAGGAACGTTCGCGAACCGAGCAAGGAAGTCAGCCTGCCACGTCGTGGGGATGTCGATCGGCCCCATCGCCTGGCCAGCACACGGCAGTCCTCCCAACATCGCGGCGTCCTCCAGACTGAGAGTCATCTCGCCGACGGGGAAGTGGAACGTGTGCGTCTCTGGTCACCACCGGTCCATGAACACGGCGATCAGCGGGGCGTCGTAGTTGAACTGCGTCAACCGCTCCGCCCGGGGAACCTCAGCTCGTAGCCTGTCCCCCTCGACCAACCGCGCAACAGGGAGAAGTCCTGCAGCGTGTAGCCTGAAAAAAATATTAATTTACTTAACGCAATTACTATTGTAAAGAAACAGAAATAAATAATAAATATGAATTACGTACTTCGGAATCCACCGCTGGTGTATCGGCATCAACGTGCGGGTCGTCCGGCAACGTATCGTGCCGAGCGGACGTCCGAGAACAGCCGACACGTACGAGCGGTGGTGCCGGTCCACCGCCTCGTCGAACAACTCCGGCCGTACGTACTCCAGCGGTGCAGCCATAACTGCAAAAAACATAATTTAATCAATTTTTCCAATTATACTAATTATGTGAATTATGTGAATTAGAACCATTCCAACAAGTTTAAAACAAATTTAAAAGAATTATGTGAATTTAAATAATTTTCTACGAATTTTTATAGCAATTTAATCAAATTATGTCAATTATAACTATTTCCTAGAAGTTTAAAACAAATTTAAACGAATTATGTGAACTTAAATAATTTTCTACAAATTTTATAGCAATTTAATCAAATTATGTCAATTATAACCATTTCCTAGAAGTTTAAAACAAATTTGAACGAATTATGTGAATTTAAATAATTTTCTACAAATTTTATAGCAATTTAATCAAATTATGTCAATTATAACCATTTCTTAGAAGTTTAAAACAAATTTGAACGAATTATGTGAATTTAAATAATTTTCTACGAATTTTATAGCAATTTAATCAAATTATGTCAATTATAACTATTTCCTAGAAGTTTAAAACAAATTTAAACGAATTATGTGAATTTAAATAATTTTCTACAAATTTTATAGCAATTTAATCAAATTATGTCAATTATAACCATTTCCTAGAAGTTTAAAACAAATTTAAACGAATTATGTGAATTTAAATAATTTTCTACAAATTTTATAGCAATTTAATCTAATTATGTCAATTATAACCATTTTCCACAAATTTAAAATGAATTAAAACAAATTATGTGAATTTAAACTATTCTCTATGAAATTTATATCAATTTAACTAACCTAAGTTAACTAAACTAAATTTCTAAACTAAATTTAACTAAACTAGGTTAACTAAAATAAATTTCTAAACTAAACTAACTAACTAATCTAAGTTAACTAAACTAACTAACTATACTAATTAAACTGGACTAAATTTAGAAACATACCTCAGAAGTGCTCCGAAGGGTTAAAAGCCGAAGATTTGGAGGAGTGAGGGAGGAGTGAGGGGGCCGGCGGCAGGGGCTCGGCCCCTTATATAGGCGCGGCGCTGCCGCCGTGGCCCACGGCGCTAGGCTCCTGCCGCCGTGGGCCGCGGCGGTAGCAATCCTGCCGCCGCGGGGCACGGCGGCAGGAACTTGGCCCCAACGGCCAGTACTGCCGACCGTTGGCGTCACCCCTAACGCCGTGCCCCACGGCGGCAGGAACTCCTGCCGCCGTGGGGTACGGCGCCAGATGTACATTTCTCGAAAATTTTGATTCGACCATTTATTTTTCGAAAATCATGACAAAATAAATATAAAAAAAAATTCGGAACTGCGAATAATCTTTTGTTTATTTCCCAGCAGTTTACATTATGCAGATTTTACTTTCAGTTCTTAGACTTTGTCTATTTAAATTCTGCAAATAATCTGAGACATTATTGTCTCAGACCCCCTTGTAATTTTATATTTTATATATGAGTGCGAGAACTTTATGCATTTCCATGTTCTTTTATTTTTACAAGTGCTTTGCAAATTTTAAATTCCTCACCCTACTTTACTTTATGCAATATTATATCTAAATTGGAAAAGTTCTTGGAATTTTGAGATCATATGAATCTACGCATGCCTCTGCATAGCGACTATCCCTCAAAACTCGGAATTATTACCAAAAGTGTATACGCTTATAAAATTACTCTATTCGTTTTACAAAGTTAAAATACTTTGGAAATTGAATATCGAGCAATTTCAATCATGCGACAACATTTTTGGATGCCCAATTTATTGATAATATTTAATTCTTGCTCAAGTTCATTTTACTTGAATTCTTATATTATTGCACCAATATGCCATAATTTCTCAAAATTGTTGGCAATGTAAATGTAGGTTCCAATTTCTCTTCTTGGAGAATGGAAGGCAAAGTAACCAAAGAGTTTTGAGTTCCTCGCTCTTGATGGTTCCAATTTCCCCTCATGGGCGATGGATGTCAAAGTAACTCTATCAACCCTCGGACTATACAGATGTATAGATGACACAGCCGAAGGGACGGTTGCCCCCTCTAACATGTCAAATTTCTCCGCCTTAAAGGTGATGAGAAACCATATCCATCCGGATTTAAAAATGGAGTACATGTATGAGGAGAACCCACGAGTTTTGTGGACATATCTAAAAAATCGTTATGAACAGCATAAAGCTATTGTCCTCCCCGAGGTAACGCATGAGTGGAACCACTTACGTCTACAGGATTTCAAAACTGTGGATGAGTTCAACCATGCCGTTCATAAGATATGCTCTAAGCTTCGATTTTGTGAGAGAGAACCTACTGAAGTGGATAAAATCGAGAAGACTTTGTCTACTATGCTCCCTTCAGAAAGGATTATCACTCAACAATATCGTGAGAAGAATTTCACAGTCTATTCTTCGCTAATTCAGACATTGAAACAGGCAGAAAAGAATCATGAGCTCACTGCGTGGAACTCAAATCAGCGCCCATTGGGCACTGCACCTCTGTCTGAAGTACATGCAAATGCGAAGAAAAATGGACCCAATGGGAACATAAAGACTGGAAATTCCTCAGATAAGGGCAAACGCAAGAGAACCAAAAAACCACGTGGGAACGTCCCATAGGGGAAAGGTATTTCTAAGCCGAAAAATGATGGTAGCAACAAAATCGCCTGCTACAGGTGTGGTTGCAACAATCATATAGCTAAGAAATGCAGGACCCCTAAACACTTGGTTGAACTATACATGAAGTCCGTGGGTCGTACGCCGGAGACAAAGAAGTACGAAGCACACTTCGCCTCTCAAGCGTTGAAGACTGGAGCTATGGACCTCATCCCTCATGGAGCGGGACCAAGCAACACCAAGACTCCGCCAAATGGAGAGGAAGACTTCATGGATGTTGACAAGATGCTCGTGGAATATGCTTCCAACGACGCATATGGAGACCTCATATAGGCTCCATACTTTTACAATTTACATTTGCAAAGAAGTTATTGTAATAAAGACATGATGTTGCTATTAGTTGAAATAATGCACTTATTATACCAATATATTCGTATGTTCTTTCTATATTCTTTTGCATTATTTTTACAGTTTAAATTTTGCATTATATAGATTGTTACGGGAGGCAATCCAATGGAAGAAGAATTATGCCTAGTGGACAGTTGTACCACTAACACTATAGTTAGGGAAGTCAAAATTTTCCAAACTCTCACAAAAAGAGAAGGACAAGTTTTGACCATCGCGGGGCGCGATGCTACGATAGTTGGTTCTGGTAGAGCCACCATCGTACTTCCAATGGGTACACAAATTGATATCGAGGAAGCATTATTGTATCCCGATTCAACACGTACCCTACTAAGTTATAGAGATATCCGAAAAAATAAAATTCATGTGGAAACACATGAGGAAAACAATGAGGAGTTTCTCCTCTTGACTAAAGATACCGGATATGGCAAACAAACACTTGAAAGAGTACCTTTTCTCCCGTCTGGATTGTACTACACATACATCAAACCCATACCACATGTTGCATACAAAGTGAT
This sequence comes from Cenchrus fungigraminus, assembly GCA_036936925.1. Lineage (NCBI taxonomy): Eukaryota > Viridiplantae > Streptophyta > Magnoliopsida > Poales > Poaceae > Cenchrus > Cenchrus fungigraminus. The sequence continues at coordinate 120,272,751 of CM072773.1, forward strand.
TTTTCAGAATGTGGATGCATTCAAAACTTGGCATGAACGCCTTGGCCATCCCGGCATCAGGATGATGAGAAAAATCATGAGCAATTCAAGTGGACATGGTATGAGCGATAGAAAATTTCTAGAATCCTCACATTTTATTTGCACTTCATGTGTGACTGGGAAATTAATTTTGAGACCATCACATCTCAAAATACAGGCTGAACCACTAAAGTTTCTTGAACGCATTCAAGGTGACATTTGTGGCCCCATTCAACCTTTGTCTGGGCCGTTTAGGTACTTCATGGTTCTAATAGATGCATCCACAAGATGGTCTCATGTGTGTCTTTTATCGACACGGAATCATGCTTTTGCAAAATTGATCGCACAAGTCATCAGACTTAGAGCGAGTCACCCTGAACACCAGATACAATCAATTAGACTGGATAATGCAGCAGAATTTTCTTCCAAAGCCTTCAATGATTATTGTATGGCTTTAGGAATTGAAGTACAACATTCTGTACCATATGTTCACACACAGAATGGTTTGGCTGGATCTCTCATTAAGAGAATAAAGCTCATTGCTAGACCACTATTGCAAAATTGTAACCTACCAACCTCATGTTGGGGTCACGCAGTCTTACACACTGGTGACTTAATACAATTGCGTCCAACTGCATACCATACAGCTTCCCCGCTGCAATTGGTTCGTGGTGATCCTCCTAGTATTTCCCATCTGCGGAAATTTGGTTGCGCTGTATACGTACCGATCTCACCACCAAAGCGTACATCAATGGGCCCTCACAGGAAAATGGGGATCTATGTGGGGTATTTATCTCCGTCAATCATTAAATACCTAGAGCCCCTTACAGGGTATTTGCTCACAGCCCGGTACGCTGATTGTATCTTCGATGAAGAACATTTCCCGGCATTAGGGGGAGAATTCAAGTATCACAAAGAATGCCCGGAAATAAATTGGGATGCCATAAATACCCAAAAGGAGGATCCTCGTACTAAAGAATCCGAACTTCAAGTTCAAAGGATTATTGATTTGCAAAATGCTGCAAACAATTTGCCAGACTCATTTACTGTGACTAAAAGTGTCACAAAATCATACATTCCCACAAGGAATGTGCCGGAAAGAATAGAGGTACCAAACAAAACTATTCAACTCCCTTCCTCAAAAGAGAGTAGGAGAACTACAACAAATCCTCGAAAGCGCACGAGGAAACAGAGGGATGAACCTTCCGGCATAGTAAATGAAACTCAACCTCAAGTTGAGAGACACCGAGTGGATTTACACAATCCACTTCCCACATCAACAGTGCACTCAATTTCTGATGATGGGACATTAGAACGCCCTGGTGCTATCGTATTGGGAAATACCGAGCCGTCATTTGGGGTAAATGAAATTTCCATAAATTATGTTGATTCTGGAGAATCATTCGATCGTAAGACTACAGTTGTCGACGTATACTTTGCCTCATCAGTTGCTGAAACCATCCAAAATGATCCAGATCCAAAATCCATGGTAGAGTGCAAGAAGCGCTCGGACTGGAACAAATGGAAGGAAGCAATTGAAGCAGAGTTAGCCTCCCTCACTAAAAGAGAGGAATTATCAAAAGTAATGCCTACACCTCAAAGAACCTTCCCTGTGGGGTTCAAATGGGTTTTCACTCGGAAACAAAATGAAAACAACGAGGTGGTGAGATATAAGGCGAGGCTTGTAGCACAAGGGTTCACGCAAAGACCCGGCATTGATTTCAATGAAACATATTCTCCAGTCATGAGTGGAATTACGTTCCGATATTTGATATCACTGGCAATTCAAAATCATCTATCTATGCAGTTGATGGATGTCGTGACAGCATATTTATATGGGTCACTAGATTCGGACATATATATGAAGGTCCCTGATGGGATCCCTATACCAAATAAAAGTGAAAATCGCAAAATGTATTGTGTAAAACTCAAGAGATCACTCTATGGTCTTAAACAGTCAGGTAGAATGTGGTACAACCGACTAAGTGAGTACCTTCTACAGAAGGGTTACTCAAACAATGATGATTGCCCATGCGTCTTCATCAAAAGATCTCCTACGGGATTTTGTATTATATCGGTGTATGTAGATGATTTGAACATCATTGGACATGCACGAGATATTGATGAAGCTTGTGATCATCTTAAGACGGAATTTGAGATGAAGGATTTGGGTAAAACAATATTTTGCTTGGGTTTGCAAATCGAGCACCTTCACTCAGGAATTTTGGTGCACCAGTTTGCCTATGTCCAGAAAATATTGGAGAAATTCAATATGGACAAAGCATATCCAATCAAACCCCTATGGTTGTTCGATCTCTTGATCTAGAAAAGGATGTTTTCCGACCACGAGAGGAAGGAGAAGAGATATTGGGATCAGAATTTCCCTATCTCAGTCTCATCGGAGCACTTATGTACCTTGCAAATAGTACCAGGCCTGACATTGCATTTGCAGTGAATCTATTGGCAAGACATAGTGCTGCCCCAAAAGGCATCATTGGACCGGAGGAAAACAAATCCTTAGGTACATAAATGGCACTAGAGATCTTGGATTATTCTTTCAGAAAACTAATGATCCTAGCTTGGTTGGATACGCTGATGCTGGTTATATGTCTGATCCCCACAATGCCAGATCACAGACAGGTTTCGTATTCCTTCATGGAGGAACAGCCATATCATGGAAGTCATCTAACCAGACATTAGTGGCTACTTCTACAAATCATTCTGAAATAATAGCATTATATGAAGCATCACGTGAATGCGTGTGGCTTCGCAGAATGATAAAACACATTGAGCAATCATGTGGTCTTAGTTCCTCAGAACTACCTACCATTATCTATGAAGATAATGCTGCTTGTATTTCACAGATGCAATCAGGTTACATCAAAAGCAATATCACAAAACATATTGCTCCTAAGTTGTTTTATCCCCATGAACTCCAACTAAGTGGAGAGATAAACATCTTACCGACAAAGTCTTGTGATACTCTGGCGGATCTCTTTACCAAGTCCCTACCTGCTTCCTCATTCGAGAAATGTGTTAAGGGAATTGGCATGAGACGGCTTAGAGACTTGCAAGCTTCAGGGGGAGACCCCCTGAATGGTGGGCCTAGTTAAACGCTTCACATTGTACTCTTTTCTTTTATGAGTTTTTACCATCAGGTTTTTCTCACACAAAGTTTTTAATGAGACAATGTTTAATACAAGTATATGCCATCTCATGTTTTCCCCCACCGGGGTTTTTCTAGAGATAAACTAAGGCATGTGTTACTCCTTAGACCTTGCAGGTTTATAGTAGAGTAATCATCTAGCAAATTATTCCTATTTTTTCCCACAAGGTTTTTCAAAGGAATTCAAGAACATTTTTTATCTCAAGATTGACTCGGTCAAAGGGGGAGTGTTAATATTGAACATTATTGACCTCCTTAAGACAGAATACCAGGAGTCTGCAGACCATGGATTAAGAAGAAGAAACTGCTCCATTAAAGAAGGAATAATAACCTTGATGGTTAAGACCATGAATTAGTGTTATTACTACAATTTCATTGTCTACAATAATGTAAAAACCTATCACCTTCTTGTAATCTCCCTATAAAATGGGACCATGAGATCAATGAGAAAACCCCTAAAATTCACTATTCATTTGTCCCTACTTTTACTTTCACAACAGTTCTGCTGCTGACTGTGAGATGATCTGGGATTTGCTTGAGTTGAGCTCCAAATTGGATTTCATTTCAGGATCTGGGTTGCCTTGTGGACTGACCAGCTAGAGGCAAAAAATAAAAATGAACTAAACAGCTAGAAATGCAATGCAAGAATTTAAGTGCAGAATGCAATGCTGCAGAATGTGATGCTACTGCAGAAGGCAGGAAGACCTGTTAAATGGAGTACTCCTTTTACTCATAGCACAGTATAAGACCTGTTAAATGGAACATAACCCATTCAAGTGTTTACTGAACTTAATAAACTGAGCAATGCCAATTCAACTAAGATTTCAGAACACAGCAGCCCAATGCAGTTTCCCTGTACTCAGAATAGCAGTATATGAGCATTCATGTTGTCCATATGGGAGTACTCCATTTTTGCCAAATGGCTGCTGGAGCTTCTCACACATTTGTAGATGCTTTCTTCACACATTTCTCACACATTCCCTAAACACTTTTCCTGTTTTTCCAAAAAGCAAACAGCAAGTATGCACCAGAAATTCACCATCTGCTTGTAGAAGTTCAGTGCAAAAATACCTCAAGAACATCCTGTCCATAACCTTGCTATCACCATCTGCTTGTAGAGGTTCAGATTGCTATCACAACACAGCCTAAAAAGAACAATTCCCAGGCATTCCTCATCACTTTATTTCACAATTCACAAGGCATAAAATTGTTGCTATCAATTCACCATCTTTTAGGCTGAGATTATTTCACAATTCACAAGCCATAAAACTGCAGGAGTATTTCACAATTCACAAGGCATTCAGCACAGTAGAACAAGGAGCAACCCAGATCACAACATGTACACATGACAAGGACTATATGGCATCATTTCTGAATATCTGCATCATTTAACTTACATAATCATTTCTGAATATCCAAAGTTATATTCATAGATGTTGGTGCTAAATAAGAAATTCATAGATGATTTATTCATAGATGTTGGGAGAGGGAAAAGATGGGGCAGCCGTGGGGAGGAGCTCCAGAGAGGCAGTGGCAACGGCTTCAGGGACGGCGAATCCGCCCCGCGAATTGCACGGTGGCGCCATTCCTCTTGCCGCCGCAAGGATGGAGATGCGTGGCCGGGAGAGATGGGCGAGTTTCCCAGCAAGAGACCCACCAGAGTAGCGCGTCCCCGGGGACGAGGACGAGGTCGTGGGCGGCGGCGGCGGCGCGGAACCGGGGAGGTCCCGCGTCCGGCGACGGTCCGGGCGGCAGCGGGTGGAGCCGGGAGGTCCCGCGTCCGGCGACGGTCCGGGCGGCGGCGGGTGGAGGCTGAGGGCGAACCGGCGAAGCCGAGCCGAGCTGCCGAGGGAATGTTATGTTAAAACAGGGGTAAAATAGGAAATCCACATGCTGCATACTACACGGACGACAAGTATTTTGATTCGTTTCAATCTGTATTGGCATCGACATCTAATTCGATCCGGAGGGAGTACTACTGAAAGCGAAGGGTAAGAGAGAGGAGCCATGCGTGCTACTCCTATGTGAACAGGGGCACGGCGTGCATCTCCAAGCTAGGCCATATACAAGAGTGGAAAGTTGGAAACCCCCTTCCCTTGCTGACGAGCAGATCAGAAGCCAAGCTAGACAGCTAGTTAGCTAGCTAAGCTAAGCTAGGTAGCGCGCGCTCTCCTCCTCCTCCGGCTCACCACCTTCTTCCTCTCTTGGCGCGGTCGCGTCGTCGCGTCGCCGCCGCCATGGCGTCCCGTCGTGTCCCGCGTCGTCCTCCTGGTCCTGGTGGCCGCCGCCGCCTGGTCATGTTCTTCCTGCTGGGCTTTCTCCTCGGCGCCTTTCTCGTCATCATGAGCGCGTTCATCTACAAAATCAACCTCCTCGGCAGCGGCGACGACGAATCCTCCCGCAACGGCACCATCCCCAAGAATCCAGAGGTCGTCGTCACTCTGGCTGCGGCCGGGCGGCGCCAAGGCCCGCCGCGGCAACTGCGGCGCCGCCGGCTGACCACGGCGTACGGCGGTTCATTCAGTTGATCATTGCGACTTTGTGCAGCGTTTTCGCTAGCTACCCCGTTGTAGTTAAGCTTGATCGTTGTGTGTTCGTAGCCGGTAGAAGAACAGTTAGCGAATCCTACCAGCTACACCACACGACTCTGGTCCCGTGGCGCCCCTCGCGCCCGTCACCTCCCTCCCCCCGACCCCGCCGCCGCCGGCCGTGTGCGACGGCTCTGGCGACCCCCGCCCCAACCCTAGACGGATCTGCAACCTCCTCGGCACCCCGATCCCGTTCGTACCCTCCGCTTCTTCCCTCGTGCTCCGTGCGTGGAGATCGACCTGCGTCCACCCGTGCCGCCGCCGCTCCGGGGGCCGTCGCCCGCCGCCGATGGCCCGCCGGCGCCTCTGCGCAGTGGCCGGCAGCCCTCCTTCTCCCCCTCCCCCTCCCTCTCATGGTCGTGCTCGAGCTGCAGGAGGCCGACGGCGCGTCCGTGCCTCCGGCCCGGCCGGCAGCGTCCATCCTCGCCGGCATCGGCAGGGGGGCCCTGTGGCGCGCGCCAGCCACGACTGGAGCCCGGCCGGCTGCGGCCTCCCCGTCGGCCTCTAGGTCGCCCCGCGGCCGGTCGGCTGTGGCCACCTCGCCGGCCTCCTGGACGGCCCGCGCCGGAGTTGCCCATGTGGCCGCGGCGGCGACTGAGGCCCGCTCGACCGCGGCCTCCCCGTCGGTCTCCTCCAGTGGCCGGCCGGCCGCGGCATCCCCGCCGGCCTCTTGGCTGGCCCTTGCTGCCCCTGTGGCCGACGGCCCGCAGATGCCTTGCCGGCGGCTGTTGCCCCTTGCCAGCTGGCTGCTGCGGCCGCGGTGGGGGTACAGCAGTCGGGTGACATTGGCCTGCCGGTTGCTGCTAGCCCAGGCCGGCCGGCCGCTATGGCCGCTGTGGGAGGACAGCTGCGGGGCGACGCGGGTGACCCGCCGGCTGCCGCTGCTGCCTCGTCCTGCTTCGATGAACTTGACCATGGCCTCGACGTGGCCTCGCCGCCGCCGGTCGAGGCCGTCCCCTCTCCCTCGCCCCTTCTTCTCCCGGTCGTTCCTCTCACCCCTGTCGGCGGTAAGGCGCCGCACTCCCCCTCCACCCCCTCTGCCTGGTCGCGTCCCCTGGAGGTGGCGGGCACCGACTGCCTGCTTTCTATCTCTGCTGCAGGTGCCGGGGCGCGGTCTGCAGGGCCGGTGGATGGCGGCCCCCCTGTCCGCTTCCGGTCGCGCCGGTGGGGAGGTTGGAGCCAGGCTCGATGGAGCCCGGCCCCTCCATTCCCTCCTCCCGGGAGCTCTGGGACCTTGAGGCTTCGGGCTCTTCCGCCTCGGGCTCCTACTCCCTGGTGCCGCACGGTCGCTCCCCCTCTCCCACCTTCTCGGCGCAGGTGCGGGCGGCCGGCATTCCGGTGCCTAGGCGCACCCCCTCCCCGCCTCCGCACCCGTCTCGGTCGCTCCTTTGTACTCCCCCTGCACTGGTCACCTCCGCCGCTGCTGAGCTTTCGTCGACGACCGTGCCGCGGCCCGTGGCCGCTTCTGCCAGGGGGATCCTGGGCAAGCGGCCGCTTTCCCCACCTCCACCGCCTCTGCCCCCTCCTCGGCAGCGTGCCAAGGTGGGGGCGGCCGTGCTGGCCGCCCTGCTTGACCGCCTGTGGTCGAGCCTTGCTGTGTTGGGGAGGCAGCCGTGGGACCGCCGCCGCCTCCCGGCGGGCACGCCCGGGGGGCCTGGGTGGACGCCGACGGCTTCGTCGAGGTGCGGTCGCGCAAGCAGCTGCGTGCGGAGCGGTCACCGCCGCCTCGCCACCTCCACCTCCGTCCTCCGTTCCCCCGGATCTGGTGGGAAAATGCTTCAACTGCTTCGGGGAAGACCACATCGCCGCCTCCTGCCCTCACGCGCCCGCGCTGCTTCCGGTGCCACCAGCTCGGGCACCACGAGAGCTCGTGTGGGCGCCCGAAGGTCTGCCTGGTGATGGTGGAGGGCGCCCGTCCTCGTCCGGGTGGTTGCACCCCTCCCCACCCCTGGTTGCTTCGCGCCCGGCCGGCCGCTCCCCGCCCCCGCCTCACGCTGTGCAGGGGAGGGGCGCCCGGCCGCCTCTGCCTCTACGGCAGAGACAGGAGGCGTGGCCGCCGCCACCCCCGGAGCCCCGTCGTCGCCCTACTCTGGCGGCCTGCAACCCGCCGCCTCCCCCGCCGGAGGGGCGTCATCGCCCCTCTCCGGCGGCCCGTGACGCCCCGCCGCCACCGTCGCAGGTGGCCTGCGGGTGTGCCCCCCCTCCGCGGTGCGCCACAACGCGGCGCCTCGGGACGATGTGCCGCCGCCGCCTCGTCGTGCCGCGGCCAGGGCGGGCGAGGTGGCCTGGGGGGGGCCCGCCCCCTCCTCCGCTTCCCGCGGGGCCTCCGCTGCGGTCCCCGCTCTCGAGCCCTTGGACGGCCACCCTCCGCCTCCGCCCCCTCCCCCCCGGCGCCCCTGGGGCACCCTTCGTGTTGCCCGCAGCTGGAGTCGTGCATTGTCGCACGCATTCCTAAGGTCGAGGCCAACGAGGTCGCTTTGGAGCGCGCTCTGGTCGCTATGGTCGCGGGCACTCGTCCGTCCGCCACTACGACGGACGTGGTTGCCTACCTCACCGGTCGCTTGGGCGTCCAGCCAGGGATGTACATGCCCTACCCTTACCACCCCGAGGACTTCCTCATCGTCTTCCAGGACTCCTCTGAGATGCTGCGGGTTCTTCATGCGCCCACCCCGGACGGCCCCTTTTGCCTCACCTTCTGCCGGTGGCGGCGGGAGAACTGGGCGGTCGACGCGGCGTTGCGCTACCAGGTGCGGGTGGGCATCCAGGGCATGCCTCCGCACTTGTGGCTGCGTACCACGGCGCAGGACATCCTCGGCTCCTCCTGCGCGGTCATCAACCTGGCTCCGGAGTCGGAGTCGAAGGCCAACCTCAAGGAGCTCACCATCCTGGCTAGCTGCATTGACCCGGACTTGATCCCGGTGCAGAAGGACATGCTGGCACCGATCGAGTTCCCCGGGTTGGGCGCCACCCAGCCCTGCCTGCGCTACCGGGCGACGTTCGACATAGTCGAGATCATCGACACTCTGGCTCCCCTAACTGGTGGGGCCTCTCAGTCGGGAGGGCCGGATGGTGGCCCTTCTGGTACGTCTGGTCATTCTTTTGCTCCTCCGCAGCCGGGGACCTCGGCCATCGGGGGCGCTGCCACGCCGTCGTGGGCCCCGAGGGGGGCCCTCCACCCGCATCCGACGGGCAGTCTAGTTGTGCCGCAGGGGGTGGGCGTGGACCCACCTGCTGGGGTGCCCCCACCTCTACCCCTCTGTCGGTCCTTCCGGCTCCCTCGTACCCCTACTGGGTGTTGTAGGGCATTCACCGCCCGCCTTGCGTCCCACCTCGGTCGTCTCGCCTCTCCGCCGCTGCTACGCCGTTCGCCGCTACTGCTGCCCCCCGCTGCTCGGGTGGCCGACGCGGTGGCGGCCCCGCTCACTCGGACTTCCTCTGCCTCCTCTTCGACTCCGGTCGCGCGGCGCCTCTGCTGCGACGAGCGACCGCAGCCGGAGCACCTTCCTCCCCTTCACGAGTCGACGCCGCCCAGGAACTTCACCGACGACCCGATGCTTCTTGAGGCGGCGCTTCTGGTCGCCTCTTCTGCCTCGCCGGTTCGCGCCGTGGGCGCCGCCGACGCTGTCGGCCGCGGCCTGGACGCCGCAGGTCTCGATTGGGCCGCCGCCAGCCAGGGTCCGGCCGCCGCCTGCCAGGTGCCGGCGGCTGCCTGCCTGCGGCCAGCCACAGCCTGGTCGCGGCACGCCACAGCCTAGCCGTGGCTGGCCGCCGCCCGGTCGCCACCAGCCGTCGCCCGGCGGCCGCCGGCTGTAGCCTGGCTGCTGCCGGCCGTAGCCTGGCCGCGGCCAGTCGCAGCCTGGTCGCTGCGTGGGGCAGCCTGGCCGTTGCCAGACGTGGCCCGGCCACGCCCACCACGCCACCCGTGACGCCCCCGCCTGCTGCGGTTCGGTCGGGTGCATTGTGACTACCGCCGCGCGTAGGAGAGAGAGCTCTACCTCCCCTCGTGTGGTACCGGTGGCGGACGTCTTCCGCAGGCTGCTCTCCCCCCTAACAGCCCGCCAGCTGATGCTGGCTGTGGAACCCTTGCTCGGCCCTTCCCTCGTGGTCGCCCCACCTCTGCTCTGGTCACCTTCCGCTTCTCCGGCCCCCACCGAGTCGTGTCCCTCTACTCCTCGTCACTCACCAGACGTCTCTCCGGTGGCCGCGGAGCTATCTCCTCCCCCCAGGCTCCCAGGTCGCGCTCCCCACCACCGGCTGTGACTGTGGGACCTTCTCAGGGAGACCTCCAGTCGCTCGTGGTAGAGTTCTGCGCCTCTCTGCAGCGGCCACCTCCGGCCCCGGTTCTGGGGGCCCCGCGTCGTCGCAGCGCGAAGGCCTGCCCGCCACTCGCCACGCTCCACCGTAGCAGTCGTCTCGCCGCGGTTTCGAGGGCCCGGGGCCCGAACCCGGTCACCGCGGGGCCGAACCTGCTGATGTGGAAGCTAGGGGTCGTTGGGCCGCGCGAGGCACCCGACGCTACTGCGTTCCAGCGCTACACCAGGCTCTTCGCTGTTGGCCTGTCGGAGTAGCACTGCAGAGCTATCCGTGAGCTCTTCGGCGCTCAGGTCGAGGGGTCCTTCCTGTGCTCCGTGCTGGAGGACGACGAGTTTCAGGCGGCAGTTCGGGAGCTCTTCCCTGAGGAGCAGTTGGTCGTCGACGCGCAGGCTGTCGACCGGGCATCCCTGGGCCCACCAACACATTGTGGGCCATACCCGGGAGATGAGTTCCTGTACGTCTGGACTACTCGACTAGTGGGCCACGGTGCTGGTACCGTGGACCACAAGGCAAGACAAGACGGACAAGGACTTGTACTAAGACTAGGATAGCTTTCCATACCTTGTATAGGCTACTCTGGGTCCTACTCGAATAGTACCCTTGTATCAATCCGACTTGTAACCTTGCCTCCCGTGGCATATAAGGCCAGGCAGGGACCCCTCTCAAAACATACGCAATCAATACAGAGCCACGCAGCATACAGGACGTAGGGTATTACGCACATTGCGGCCCGAACCTGTCTAATCGTGTGTCCCGTGTCTCACCATCGAGTTCCTGATCTCGGCGAGCCCCACCGCACAATCTACTACTTCGGGTACCCCGTCGTAGGCTCGGTGTCTAAAACACTGACAGCTGGCACGCCAGGTAGGGGATCTCGTCGTTGATCCACTAGCGAACTCGATGGCTCTCGTCACCATCAAGCCGATCGTCGCTTTTTAGCAAGGCGACACCTTCGTTTTCGGCTCCTGGGTTTGCGTTGCTGACGGCGCCGGATCATTCCTGCGTTTCTTAGTGCCAACTCCGGAGTCAAAGCTCAAGTCCTCGACGCTTACGCAAGCTTCGATGGAGAAACTCGTCGAAAATTTCGGTAAAATTTTGATCTCCGACCTGCTCAGAGCACTCGAGTCGGAGTCCGAGTACAACTCGACTTCGCCTCTTATCCAGCCTGAGTTGCTTTCTTCAGCTTCACAGCCTGCGCTCAGCTTGGATAACATCCCAGCACCACCTCTCTTCGGTCATCACCATGTCAGTGCCGCTTACCAAGCCGCATTGAAGCGCTCCATGTGTCCTGGCCCGAAGATCGTGCTCGAGTACTCTTCGGATTCAGATGACAACTTCGACTACTCTTCGGATTCTTCTGAGTTCGAGGTCGACTATGGTTCGGATTCTGCTGAAGTACAACAACTGTCTGGCCCTGCTCATGGACTGGTGATCACATCGACACCTGAGGGTAGATTCGTCTACTGGCCTGAGCATGTGCCTGCTGATCTAACACTGGATGATCAGGAGCACTTTATGGCTTGTCTCGACAACTTACCTTTCCAGGAAGGTGTCAAGCTTGTTGACTATGACACCGATACTGAGCTTATTCAGAGTACGGGTACTTATTCATCACATCGAGAAGTGTTCGTCATTGATGCAACTACTCCGCAAGGGCATCGTGCCAATTATCGTTACCCGGATGATGTATCTGCTGATGAACTCTCTGCTAATGCTCCTACTGACGAAACTACGGAGGTCAAGGCCGCACATCGCCAACGCAATGCTGATCATGCAACCCTTCGTCGGGAACTCGCGGAAGCTCTACCTACCCGTAATCTTCAAGAGGCTCTGGATGCGGTAGCTACTCGTGAGTATCGCACTCCAGAGGAAGCTATCAACGCGATCAATCTACTCGGTCGCTCTATGCCTCGTGACAGGGCTGCTGCTGAAGTTGTTTGCTGGCTGAACTAGCCTACACTATTCTACGTCAAAATACCAGTGCTCCTAGTCACCATGGCAGCAGTGGGGGTGCTCATCGTACTACTCCTACTCCTCAACGCACACATCCGGAAGCTAGTAACAAGGGCAAAGGCGATGATGGTAGTGTCAACAGCAAGTCGGGAGACTCTCGCTACGATGCTCGCACAACAATCAACGCCAGACGCGCTGAGCGTGAGAAGCAAAAGGATAATGACTCTGATTCTTTTCCTGCTTTCTCTGCTCGACTTCAAGATCTTTTTCTTTCGGAGAAATTCAAGCCTTACGGCATCTCCAAGTATGATGGCAAGCAAGATCCAAGGCAGTGGTTGCGCTGTTATGCTCTGTCCATCTCCAATGCCGGAGCCAATGATGATACTAAATGTATCTATTTCCCTTTTGTTCTCGAGCAAGAGCCCCTCACATGGTTTGAGTCTCTCAAACGTGGCTCCATCGACAATTAGGGACAACTCAAACATCGCTTCACCAGCAACTTCGCGGGTTCTTTGGGCCGTCATGGCACCAGGATGGACTTTGCCCTGATCAAGCAAAAACAAGGCGAGACTCTTCGCGAGTACATGCGCCGCTTCTTTGAGAAAAGGGCTACTGTTGTTGATGTCACCGAGAAAGAAGTCATAGACACCTTCCAGGATGGTTTCTATGATGATAGGCTTTTCCAAGACTTTGGTCGTGCTCGCCCAGCCAACAACACCAAGCTCAAGGAGATGATCACTTACTGGGCGAACGAGAAAGACAAAGCTCAGAATCGGTTCAAGCATCTTCGCAACAATCAGAACAACCACAACAACAACAACAATGCTGGAGGAAGCAATAGTGGCAAGCAACAGCAGGGCAACCGCCAGGGGAATAACTACTCGAGTAATCCCAATTGCAAGCGCAAGCCCGACAACACTGTTGCTGCCATGGAAACTACCGCCAAGCCTGAAGATGATCCTCACTGGGCAACCTTGACCAAGCAGAAATGCCCATGGCACCCGGAGGGTGATCATACTACAGAGCAGTGTTACCAACTTCGACGTGCGTTGAAGAACACACCCAAACCAACGCACCCAAACCGTGATATTGCAAACACAAGGGGAAGAAGGCTAACACAGACAAAGACACTGGGTTTCAGAACCCCTCCAATACTGTCAATGTCATATTTGGTGGTATTCCAACCAAGCGCATGCAAAAGCTAGCTCTCAGGGAGATTATGTCCATCCAACCAGCAACTCCCACTTATCTCAAGTGGTCTGAAACCCCCATTACCTTCTCAAGGGCGGATGAATGGACTAGTTTCTCTGAGCCAGGACGATATCCTCTCGTTCTGGATCCAGTGGTGGTAGGTTCCAGGCTTACCAAGGTTCTTATTGATGGTGGCAGCGGTCTAAACGTCCTGTTTGCCAAGACTTTGAAGAAGATGGGCCTGGATATCACCAATATGCTTACCAAGACCAACTCACCGTTCTATGGTATCATCCCGGGCAACGCTGCTGTTCCTTTGGGTTCAGTTGTACTACCCGTTACCTTTGGGACCAAGGATCACTATCGCACCGAGTACATCAAGTTTGAGGTCACTGACTTCGAGACTTCTTACCATGCCATCATCGGCAGGCCCGGTCTTGCTAAGTTCATGGCTATCCCGCACTATGTGTACTTGGTTCTCAAGATGCCGAGCCCCAGAGTTCTTTCATTGCAAGGGGATCTGAAACGTTCATACGACTGTGACACAGAAGCCGTGGAACTTGCCTCGACTACTCAAGTACCCAATGCAATGATGGAAGTCTTCACTGCCGCTAAAAAGCTTGCTCTGAGCGAGCTGGAGGTTCCTGAGAAGACTGAAAACAATAACAAGCCTGCACCATCTGGTGATGTCCTACTCAAAGCCATTGACCTCAGTACTGGTGACAGCAGCAAGACGACCATGATCAGTGCACAGCTTGACCCTAAATAGGAAGACACGCTCGTCAACTTCCTTCGGGCTAACCGTGATATCTTTGCATGGAAACCATCTGACATGCCAGGTGTGCCCAGGAGGTTGATCGAGCACTCACTCAACGTCGATCCTAACGCTACCCCCAAGAGACAACACCTTCGTCGCTTTGCTGATGATCGCAGGGCTGCTATCAAGAAAGAGCTTGCTAAACTACTCGCGGCTGGCTTCATCCGGGAAGTTTTTCACTCGCAGTGGCTCGCTAACCCTGTGCTTGTCCGAAAGAAGAATTCTAATGACTGGAGGATGTGTGTTGACTACACTGATCTCAACAAGCATTGCCCCAAGGATCCTTTTGGGTTGCCGCGGATTGATCAAGTCATTGACTCTACGGCGGGCTGTGCTCTACTCTGTTTCCTGGATTGCTACTCCGGCTATCATCAAATTGCAATCAAGGAATCTGATCAAGAGAAAACCGCATTTATCACCTCGTTTCGTGCTTATTGTTACACAACAATGTCCTTCGGGTTGAAAAATGCTGGTGCTACATATCAAAGGGCTATCCAAGCGTGCTTCAAGAAGCAGCTTCACAAGAATGTGGAAGCATACGTGGATGACGTCGTTGTCAAGACTAGGGATCCAGACATGCTTATCACGGATCTTGGGGAAACTTTCGCTTCATTACGCGAGTACCAATGGAAGCTCAACCCCAATAAGTGCGTCTTTGGCATATCTTCAGGAAAACTACTCGGGTTCATCATCAGCCATCGTGGCATCGAAGCAAACCCCGAGAAGATTACTGCCATCTCCAACATGCAAGCTCCGACTACTATCAAAGATGTCCAGAAGCTTACTGGTTGCATGGTGTCACTCAATCGCTTCATCTCACGACTTGGAGAATGGGGTCTTCCTTTCTTCAAGTTACTCAAGCGGCAGGAGAAGTTTACATGGACAACTGAAGCTGATCAAGCTCTTTCTCAGCTCAAGGAGTTCTTATCCAAGCCTCCAGTCCTCACAGCTCCTCTGCCTAATGAAGAGCTCTTGCTCTACATTGCTGCGACTACTAATGTCGTCAGCACTGCTATTGTCGTTGAACGACAGGAAGAAGGCCATGGCTACCCTATCCAGAGGCCTGTCTATTTCGTTAGTGAAGTTCTCTCAGAGTCCAAGGCTCGCTACCCTCCGGTGCAGAAGCTACTCTATGCGGTTCTGATTACTTCACCGAAGCTCCACCACTACTTCGACGAGTACATGATTTCTATGGTCACTAGCTACCCGCTTGGCAAGATATTGCACAACCAGGACTCCACAGGAAGGATTTCTAAATGGACTGTAGAGCTTGGCGCTCTATCGCTCGAGTTCAAGTCTCGCACTGCTATCAAGTCTCAGGCCTTGGTTGATTTCATGGCTGAGTGGCGGGAAAATCAAGTCCCAACTCCAATTGAGCGTCCAGAACATTGGGTCATGTACTTTGATGGATCCCTCAAGCTGGAAGGCGCTGGTGCCGGGGTACTTTTGATTTCTCCCAAGGGCGAGCAACTCAAATATGTTTTGCAGATCTTTTGGAAGGTCTCAAACAACGAAGCTGAATATGAAGCTCTACTGCATGGTCTTCGTCTTGCAGTCTCTCTTGGCATTACACGACTACTTGTTTATGGTGATTCTTTGGTGGTCATCAATCAAGTCAACGATTCATGGGATCGTAATGCTGAGAATATGGATGCATACTGTCAGGAGGTACGCAAACTTGAGAACAAATTTCATGGTCTCAAGTTCCATCATGTGGTCCGCGACAACAATGTTGCTGCGGATGTCTTGTCGAAGCTGGGATCTACACGAGCTCAAGTGCCAGCTGGAATCTTCGTCCATGAACTCCACAAACCATCAATTCCAGAGCAATCATCTGCACCCACAACTACTTCAGTTCAACCTGATCGCGAAGTGCTTATGATTGATGTGGACTGGAGAACTCCTTTCATCGACTACATCAAACATCAGTTGATTCCAGAAGACAAGTCAGAAGCCGAGCGCATCTCACGCCACGTCAAGGCTTATGTTCTAGTCGGAGATCAACTCTACAAGCGAGGCGCAAGCTCTGATATACTCATGAAGTGCGTTTCTCGTGAAGACGGCAAGGAAATCTTGGAGGAGACACACAAAGGAATCTGTGGCAACCACGCTTCTTCCCGCACCTTAGTGGGAAAAGTGTTCAGACGTGCTTTCTACTGGCCTATAGATCTTGCTGATGCAGAGGAACTAGTCAAGAAGTGCCAGGGATGCCAATTCTTCACCAAGCAACAACACGTTCCTACCTACAAGCTCATCACGATACCACCAACTTGGCCTTTCGCTTGTTGGGGGCTGGATATGATTGGTCCTCTTCCAAATGCGTCAGGGGGATTCAACAGAGTTCTGGTGGCTATCGACAAGTTTACCAAGTGGATTGAGGTCAAGCCTGTCACCTGCCCCAAGGCTGATCGTGTCCTTGACTTCTTGGATGAAATCGTACATTGCTATGGTTTCCCTAACCGCATCATCACAGACCTGGGTTCGAATTTCAACAATCACCAGTTCTGGGAGTACTGCGAGAACAGTGGAATCGACGTTCGGTATGCCTCCGTTGCTCACCCACGTGCCAATGGCCAAGTGGAACGTGCCAACGGGATGATACTCGATGCTCTCAAGAAGCGACTATACGATGCTGCAAATACCAAGGGCAGCAAATGGATCAAGGAACTACCCAACGCACTCAGCCTACTACCCCCACAGGGCAGTCACCTTACTTCCTAGTCTATGGCTCTGAAGCCGTTTTGCCTGCTGATGTCATGTGGCGTTCTCCGACGGTTGATCAGTACGAAGAAGGTGTAGCTGAAGAAACAAGACAGACAGATGTCGACAGTCTCGAGGAAGCTCGCTGCAATGCACTTGTTCCATCCGCTCGATACCTTGAGAGGATTCACCGCTATCATGACCGCAACGTTAAGGAACGCTCCTTCAACGTTGGTGACTTAGTCCTTCGTCGCATCCAGAATACAGCAGGACTACACAAGCTCAACTTGTCATGGGAAGGTCCTTTCTCTGTTGCAAAGGTTACTGGCCCAGGCTCATATCGTCTTCAAACTCTAGAAGGTGAGGAAGTCGACAACTCTTGGAACATCGACCAGCTTTGTCGCTTCTACCCGTAGGGGTCTCAACAACTCTCTCCAGACGGCTACGGCTGTAAAACAACTCGTATTGGGTTTCATCAACCCTTTCCAGGCAGCTTCGGTTGCAACCACTCAACAGACAGCTACGGTTCTCACCACTCGTAGGGGATCAAGATAATCCTCTCCAGACAGTTTTGGCTGTATCTTCCCTTGGTTGGTGCCGGGCCCGAGAGTGATGGGACTACTTCCTGAAAGAGCCTTTCATTCGGGCCGGTAGGAGGGGCCCTGATCTATCAATTGAGGGAGCAAAAAACAGGCTTTGCTCCCCCGTATTTTGAATGAAGAAAGGAACATCATGTCAGGTGTAGAGCGCATGATGTGCAAATGGATTGGGAAATTTATCTTCAATGGTTTGTGAACTGAGAGACCTTACCTTACTTTGGTTTTGATTTTCCTCCTTTTTGTTGGACTTGATATTCTCAGAAGGGGGAGGCAAAATCCTCCATCAAGTACACTTTCCATTTTTGCATGCCTTTCCACTATTTTCGTGGCAGTATTTGTGTTCGGCCCTACAGTTGTCAAAGCTATGGAAAACCCGCCAGGGCCTGGGCCTAGTGAAGTGGGTCCTTCGTCAGATCGGGGAGAGCCTTCGAGTGCTCCGCTTCCGGGAGCAACTCTGGATTTCGCTAGGCAGTTCCAGGAGGCACAGGATAAACGTATGTTGAGGCGCGAGGCAGAAGAGCTAGCGCAATTTTTGTCGAATATTCAAGATACGGAATCCGAAACTAAGAAATTGGAATACAAAATTCTTTTTCACCAAGAGTTTATTTATAGATGTAGATCCCTTCTGGATGGGAGGAAGCTGCAGATGCTGGAGGAAGAAAACGCACGGTTAGTTAACCCCTAGGTAGAAGAGCTCAAATTAAGAAACTTGCTGCAGGCGCTTTTAGCGAAAGAGAAAGAGAAAGAAGCGTATAATCTATCTAACCTTTGGTTACTGGAGAAACGGCTTAACAAACCAGAGTGGGTCAAGTCCGTCCTTATTCCTTTTTTGTTAGAATTCGGAAAAAAAGGGGGGCCGAGAGCTAGACCTCGGTGTTAGAGCAAAGACCAAATACAAAGTTCTGTTCTCCTTTCGTTCTCTTCTTTCTTTTGGAATGATACTTTACGAGTTTTTTTCTATCAAAACTCTTTATTGCTTTCATTACCATTCAGAGGACCTCTGTAGCTCTCTTGCTTCTTAGGTTTAACGAGTAGATCGCTCTGTTTCTTTGTTAGCCGACACACAAATCGAATTATTCATTGAGTGAGGCGCCTCGCATTCGAAAGCTACTGGAACGACAAAGTTGCTTACGTATTAGTCGTATAGAAGAGTGACAGATAGGTGGGTATGCTTGCCAGTAGTAGTTGAAACAAGCTAAGGGCTTTGCTGAACCAATAGAATGCGTAGTAAAGTAGGACCGATAGGTGCAGCAGACAAGCAAGATATGAATTTAGCCCAGCTATTGACTTGCATAGCTATCTATGTTTTTCCAGTTTTCAGAGATATAGCAAAGTTGGAACGAAGAGAAGGGTTACTACAAGTCTATAGCTATATATTACTTTAGCTTCTCCCCCCGTGGGACTTATGAACTAGTTTAGTAATATTGAACAGCCTGGCCAACTCGGTAACTTTATGCTAGTGGAGGATATTCGCGCAGCTGTTGAAGAGCCAACAAAAGAGAAAAATAGAAAGGAAGAGAAAGTCTAGAACTAAAAAAATATTCATAACTATCATGGCCAAGTTGTTGGGATTCCGGTATGTTCATCCAAGACATGAATAAGAGGGATTGCGGAGATGAGGGCCAGCTGATTCTGAATCCAGTTTCTCAAAATCAAGTATATATTATTGCTCCTTGCTCAAATGAAAAGATTGATTCCTTCCTCCTTCTCTGCCTTGCATTTCTCGCGGCTTATCCCTATTTCCTAAGCCTACTGCCTTTGATTTTGCAACAAAAAGGGCTGCGATCCGATAACAACTGCTTCATCGACTTGTAGCGAGCTATAGAAAACTCCTCTTTCCAGACGTGAAAGAAATGTGTGACGAGTCCACTCCTTTTCATTGCATAGGAAGGAGCTTTATCTCTAATACTGCGTGAAGTGCTCTGACCAGCTGAAATGAATGTCATCGAAAACACATGTACTCGATTGTCTCAAGAAACTTCTCGGGGATCGGCTCACTTCCCTAGCTTTTTGAACAGCTGATCAGGAGAAGAAGAAAGTAACTCAAGCAAACCATGTTGTTCACAAACTCAATATCCCGGAAAAAGCAAAGTCTTAGTGGTATATATAGGGTGAATTGGAAATCAAAGGGAGTACGTAAAGATAATATCAGATGAATGAGAGGAGCTACAGTCTAACTTGACTGGTCGGTATTGAATCACCCGACTCGTGGGACGCGCACTTTCCATCTCTACGGAGCAAGTCGCATCCACTAACTCAAAACATGTTCCGCAAAAAGCTTATAAACTTTGAAATCCTAGTCTTTTTGTCAAGCTTAGTGATAAGGCAATATATGATTGGAATTGACCTTAGAGCCCTACCTCTCCTTTTTCACTCTCATTTTCATATCTATATATTATCTCCCCTAAATCACTGAGATGAACATAATTTCCAAATAGAGCTTGGTCTATGAATAGTATACGGAGAAGTGAACATTCGGCTTACACAACTTGGAATTGAAGGTCAGATACTAAAATCGAGGGGCGGTTCTAGTTCGTGCTAGCTAACGTATAATTGGTTTTCCACTTTGAGATAGAAACATATGCAAGCCTATCTGAACTTGCGATATAGAGCACAAGAAACATGACCCATTTCAGGCGCTATACGGCTACTTTTCCTAGATTTTAATGGATCGGACGAAGCCCTTTTCGTGCGATAGATCACAGATTTCTGGCCTTTCTGATCAGTTCTATGGACCAGGACCGGATTGTCCCTTCTCGATTTATCATAGAATGGCTCCTGAACCCTTTGACGCAATAGGAGTTGTTCCCAGTACTACTTGGTTGTTCTGAAGCATCCTTTCTTTCGAAAGACATGCGAATGAACTACGCATTCGACCCTTATCAACTAGGTCATCACTTGTACCAAGTCTTAGAAAGGCAGCTGCGACACGTCTTCTCTATGATGTTAGGGCAAGGCTACCTCGCCTGCAATGGTTAGTGCGGTAAGGATAATCGGATGTGAACTAGCTTGCTCTGCTTGCGGAGAAAAACCAACCAAGAGGCTATGGAACCCTCAGAAAACTTCTAATATTGCCCCAGGCAGTACTGGCCATAGACTTGAGCGCAAAGGACAAGAAGGCAGGAGCTGGTAGACAATTCAGCACAAATGCTAGGTGCACGAATGCTATCGGTGGGAAGGTACTCACGCTAAACCAACAGTGACGCTGGCTCACGTACGGGCCTGGCTGCTAAGCTTTCTTAAACACGGAATTCCAGGTAGATCGATTGGCTTTCTTATCCTTACTCAGCTGCTCTTCAAGTGCTTTTACCAAAGCAGATATTTAGGCAAGTAAAGACAAATCCAAATCTTACTTATGAATTGAAAAAGGGCTGATACTAGCCAAGTTCTCCTTCTGTTAACGGCTCTGTTCTTACAATCTATGATATCAATTGGCATTGACAGCTACAATCAGAAGAGGTAGTGGTTCAAAAGAGGTCTCCTTATCGAAAACAAGCTAGGCAAAGGCAAAACCGAATCCGACTGATTAAATTACTGATATGGATGGAAGCGCTCTTCATAATATCTCTTGAAATCGAAGAAAGAACTGATGCTCTCTCTAGGATAGGATCAGAAGCTTACTTTAGATAGGGTCATCTGCCTGGGTCAGAAGCTGCATCAATAAGCACTGGTGGGGTTGAGCCGTGTAGAATTGCTCTCAATGGCTAGTGAGAAAGAGAGATTGTTATATTGGCAACCAACTCTGGAGTAGGTATTTTCCGTCCAGCCGGAACGGGGGTTTAGATCCTGTCGATACAAATAGGTGTGTCTTCCCTCTCCCACCGGTAGTAGTGCTGGTAGTGTGGATCCAGCAATGGCATGAAGAACATCCTTTTTAAACCATTCCCTTTACAAATAAGAGCACCTTATTCGTGTATATCAGGTGGTGCCGTATTTGTAGCATCATCTAATAGGTGTAGTGGAATAGGGTTTATGAGTCGCCTACCCTGACCTTTCTTAACATTCCGATCCCTAGGCTATTCAGGTCTTATTTCGAATCAGCACATAATAAGTTTTTAGAGAACGACTCATTTTAGTATATCTTTTCTGGTAGCAGTACTGCCCTAGGCGATAGCTGCGCACCTGACCTATCCAATATATTTAGGTTGTCCTTATCCATATTGAGTGTAGCACCCTCCCCATAATAATGTAGTCCGTCCACCTGAGAATGCTGAAGCCCCTAGTGGCTAATTGGATTAAATCCTTCCTTCAGCCACGGGTTTGAGGGATGCTGAAAGGATGGCCGAGCGTACGATGGATGTAATTGCGCATTGGTTGTCTCTCGGCCTGGACTATATTCCTGGGGTGGAAGATCAGAGCGTATCAGATGCTATAAATGGTGGTTTTTTAAGGGTATTTTTATTGCAAGATAGGTCTCAGGCAAGGAGATCCTTTCTCACCTTGAAAATCATTTTCCTACTATCTTTGTGTGGAGAAATATACCCTACTCTGACACACTCTCCTATGGGCCTAGACTCTTCATGATTGACTTTGGAAGCTAAAGATCCTTTTATTGGGATATGGTACTAGCTCTCTTTTCCACACATGCACTGTCAATTCGATTGCCAAAGACTGATAACACAAGTACCTTCGGCTGCTATCTATGGATGCTTGCTGCCAGGTCTGCAATGAATGCATGCAGCTAAGTAAACTCCTGTCCTACAAGGCTGCCATACTTTACCTGAAGTCACACTGGGCCTGGTTCCGTCTTTAAACACTTGCCCAAAAACCATCTACAAATCAGAGTTAACTATCCCAATACCTTGCTGGAAAGCTGGAAACTTCACTTGTATAGGTAGAGAGGAAAGATCAGCATAGAAGTGATGTTCAGTAGATGCCGAGTAAGTAGGAGTTTATGAAGTGCTTGTTGGTAGTTCTCCAGGCGCTTGAATGAAAAAGCTTATCCCTTCTTTTCTGTGAAGAAAACGAAAGAGAAAAGGCGCGCTGCGGTTATGCGATTGGAACTCATATAGAGTTCCTTTTTGACTCTTCACACTTACTAAACGCTCGTTCCTTCCTATGAAGTTTTTGAGGATTGGTGCGATGGTAGGAAAGTACCGCTTGCCTCTCTTCGATCAAGCCTATTCTTTAGTTTTCTAGGTTAGTACCGTAGGGTTCCTGAGACCACTACCACCACTACTCTTTAGACAGCCGTATCCAATACAACTGAGAGAGTGTGCCTAAACCAGGAATGTGATTATAGTCTTAAATCTGGTAAAGCAAAACTACTATGCTGGAAGCCCGGGCAAGTGAAATTCGCCTATCTATCATAGGGCATAGAAATACCAAACTTTGCCTTCACGAAGCTTGACAACAAGCCGGCGTTGCTAACGAATAAGAAAGCTGACTTAGCTACGGATCTATCCCTTCCAACAACCCTTCCCCTTTGCTCTAGCGTTAGTCGCAGGAATCCCTCTTGCGTTAGTCGTAGTCATCTATTCGTAGAAATCGTAGGAAAGATCGTGGGAACCTACACCGTACCTTTCGTAGTCAATACGATTCAACCAAAGCCTTAGCCGAGGAAGGAACCGTTGATGGCGGAGTTATTTGCACTGATTTTCCAGCTATATGAAGATGGGGCTAAAAGAAAAATTGATGCGGATAGAACAAATTAGTTAAAAAAAGGCCACAATCGTTAAAGAAAGGGACCTTGATCCTTTCATTGTTTTTGCACTTGAAAAAGAAATTTGCAAAGCGGGTTATTAACGAATTGAGTTTACTTTTCAGTTGAGAACCGTCCAGAAGCGCTGAAGAGGGTGTCGGACTCATTCGAGACTCCTGGAAGTTACCAGCGAGTGCCGGATGAATTGAAGGCTCGACGACTCCCTCGAATCCAGCAGGGTTAAGGGAGGCTACCTGAAGCTGCTGGAAGGCGAGAATCGTTTAATAAACAGACTGAGTTATAACCAAGATTCTAGTTATAAACTACATTCATTAATCTACCGGCATCGGAGGCTATACCATTTTGATACTCGGCCAGCGAGTAACAAGAAGGTGGCACAATTGAGGGTAGGAAAGAATCCAGGGTAATGGTCAATACTGAGAACATGAATTCCCTAAGCGCGTTGGATCATCGAATAATGGCAAAATTCCTATTTCTGGTAAGACCACCCATGAGGGTTCATCAACTCATTTCTCGGTCAGATATTGGTCAACAAAAGTACAATTGGAACTTGTCACCAGCCTCATCTGGTGAGGGATCAGCTGTATCGGCTTTCCCTAGTGATAAGGTCTGTGAGGTTGTGGAGAAGATGAAGTTGATGCAATGCAAGCAGATGAAGTTGATACACACTACGGAATTCTTTCTTCTTTTCTATTGCTTTTTTAGAAGAAAAAAGAAAGATAACTCAAAACACGTATTGCTGCTTCTTCACTCTTTGCTTGATCGCATATTCCGGATGTTAACCCTTCTTCTATTTGCTGAAGCTGGGCATTGGTTGGGATTGAACCTACGGCACTACTTATGATGCTATCAAAGGTATTGAATCCGTAAGCTTATTGATCGCATATTGCACTTCTTTTCTGGAATGAGAGAGGAAAGGGTAGAGAGAGCGAGGATATGCTTAATCCGCTTTGGGAGGCATATGCATTTAAGTCTGCACGGGCTTACAAAGAGGCATTTGGATAGCACAGATAACTGAGACAGGAATAGTTGTCACGAGATATGAGTTTCTAGATGAGCAAGAAGGTGTTAAATATATAATGCAAAAAGGAACTACCTAATAAGCCAGCTCTATGGTTTTTGCAACGTTTCAACTAATTGGAAATGCCTGCTCTTCGATGCTACAAGCTAGCCTTGCTACGATTTCCATATAGGTACAGAAGATTGTGATACCCCTCCCAGAGTGTATGCTCCAGATGAAGCTAGCTTCCAAGCTAATGAACTGTAAAATCTCTACTCTTTTGCCATCTTATTCTTACTTAAGAAGCTTCTCTAGATCGACTTCTCTTTCTTCATTAGGCAGGCTGAGATCAAGGTTCGCCGCTTTGCCAGGACGAATAGAGTTAGCGAGCACGTAGCATTATCTATATCAGGAGCTAATAAAAGTCAAGAGAGAAAATCCGTGCACTGGCATTTTGGAAGTAGCATTGGAAAGAACTTGCTTTGCATTTCATAAGAAAAAGCATAGAATTACCTTTATCTGCCCATTGGAAAAAGAAAGGTAAGGATAGGATTGGTAGCGGAAGTGATGTGAATGAATGAATTTCAATATGCCATTTCAGAGGAGTAGTAGTTTTTTTGTTGATGCCGGTGTGAAAGACGAAGTCGAATGTTACTAACGTCAACTATAAAAGCAAGGAGTTGGCATCGGGAAGTAAGAACTTCTTGCTAGGCGGAAGTGGGAACTCGGATGACTGGCTGGATAGCGAGCACTTTTCCATTACGAGGTAGGGCTGCTAGCGAAACAAAGATAGAGGGAGCATGAATGTCTGATGGTTGTAGTGGAATCATGGCTCATCCCAGAATAGATAGAGAGAATGTGTTACGAAATGAAAAAATAACATGATATGAAAACAAGCAAACACACAATCAAATACGAAGACAACAATACTCTTATAGTTCCTTGGGCAAGTAGCAATAATAAAGGGGGAAGAAGGCAGCCAAAGCCGAAATAATAAAGGTGAATCTTATGCTCAAGCCGCAGGGGGAAGCAGAAGCTCTGGTAAACTGACACTGAACTGATTGCAATATTAAAGAACTGCCTGGAGTTTTCGTACCCATTGTACTTCAGGAGAGCGACTGGTTTGTACTTCGGGGGCCATGGCGCAGTTTGTAACCCAAGGGAAAGTGGTGATTCAGGTTCTGCGAACTGTGAAACTCCATTGCCCGTGAAGAAATTCTCTTTCGGGGTTCTTTTTCGCTGACCAGAGCTCTGATGTGGCGAATCGCGCCAGAGTGAACTGTTTTCTTACTCCTTCATTTCATCAATCTCCTTTTTCATTTTCTCCAGCTGCTCCTTTGCTTGGTTGAGCTTCTCCAATTTCTTCGAAGCTTTTCTTTTTGCTTTCAGCTGACTCGCGAATCTTTCCTTCTCTTTCTGAAGCATCAACACCTTCCTATTTACTGCTTCCAATTGTTTGTCCACAACATCATCATCTTCCTCTTCAACTTCTTCTTCGGTATATGTTTCCAGGGTATGTGCAGTCTTTTCTGCTCGTGCTTTCTGTAAAGCTTCGAGTTTTGCTTGCCTTTCTTGGTCTGAAATCTGCTGATGTTCTTTAGCAAGAGAGTTTCCATTGTCTTCTTCTACATGTTGATCCTCCTGGTCTGCCTCGGTGGGTGTGTTCTTCTTATACTTTTTCTGTGGAGGCATCGTGAGTTGTTTTTCGGCTTAGACCATGGTGGGCGCCAATGTTGGGGGGTTAGAAAATCGGATGAATCCCCCTAACACAAGTAGAGAGAGATTCCCGAACAAACACGCGAAAGAACTTAAGAACGAGGAGACAAGAAGTCTCCGAAAGCCTGAACTCACCTCAAAAGTGGTGAACCCCTTTACACGTGCCCTCGGACCCCCTTTTATAGGGAGACGAAGGGACTTTTACATTCCGAGATTGCCCTCGGATCTAAAGAATATTCCACATGTGAACGCGTACAAGAATGTCTTTTACATCCCGTGATTTGCGGAGAAAATTTCATATATTTACAAGCCAGCCACTTGTTCACACTTCGAACCCGGACTTTTGATGCCTCGCTTTTGACTGAGTCTTCTCATGACCTTCGACTCTTCATTCGCGAAGACCATCAGTTTTAAAGATTCCCGAACTGAGTCTTCGATGCCACGGCCGAAGTAAAGTTTCCCGACCCTGCGAAGATTTCCGAAGTTTCCATCGCTAGAGTTTCCCGAATCTGCAAAGTTCTCCGAAGTTTCCGCTATCCTGAAACAATAAACAGACTTACGAACTCATGCTCTTTCGGCGATCCTTTCGCTCAAAAGCTGGAGGTTAGTGAATTTCTTAGAAATCATGAAAACGAACACTTCACTTGACTCTTTTTCGCCAACTTCCCCGAATTCGCGGAAATCGTAACATCTCTGAAGTTTCGAGGGTGAAAGGTTTTTACCCAATTCCCCAACACATGTTGCATACCTCGAAGCGTGGTCGAAACTTGAAGGAACTCCTCTCACCGTTGATGTCGAACTTGATCTCTCCCTTGCTGACGTCGATAGTAGCTCCGACAGTCTTGAGGAAAGGCCTCCCAAGGATGAGCGGCGGCTTCTCCCTTTCTCCCATCTCAAGCACCACAAAGTCGACGGGGATGAAGTGGTGTCTGACCTTCATGGGCACATCTACGGCAATGCCCAAAGGATAGCGAATGGAGTTGTTGCCCAACTCCAAGCACATTACCGTAGGCTCTAGCTCCGGTAGGCGTAGCTTCTCGAACACGTCTCTTGGCATGACGCTCACACTAGCTCCAAGGTCGCACAATGCCTTTTCAAACTTGAAAGAACCAATGGAATATGGAATCGTCAGGCACCCGGGGTCTCCTTGCTTCTCTAGTCCGTTTGCAATAGCGGCGCTACATTGCTCGGACATCTTGACGTGATCCACCCCGAGTGTTGCTATCTCATACTTGTTTGCAAGTATATCCATGAAGTCATGAGAGTACGTAGGAACTTGATGCTTAACCTGCGCACCACTTCCACAAACTTCTCAAAATGATTATCAAGTTTACCTCGGAAGTAGCATGGCTTGAGTTGCGGCATCTTCATGTCTTCCCCTGCGTCTCAAACTTGGGTTCTTCGGTAACGATCTCGGTAACCTTCTCCTTAGCAAATTCCTCCGCCTCGGTAGATGGTTTAGGCTTTCTAGCTCCTGCGGAATGTTCCGGATCTTTGGTCTCCTTTCCCGAATGAGTTTGAATGGCCTTCGCCATCTCAGGACATTGAGGTTGTCCCGGTAACTTCCCTTCATTAGCGAATAGGCGCCTGGCAAGTTGTCCCACTTGTGTCTCGAGCATCTTCATCATGTTGAGCACTTGATGGTTGGAGCTTCCGACCTCCGTCACCTTGCCATCGATGTTCTCCAACTCTTTGTCTATCGCTTTGAATTTAGTGACGGTGTCCTTGTTGATCTTAGCTTGCTCGTCCATGAAATCCTTCAATTGCATATGAAGAGGAACCGAATTTGGAATGGACGAGCTTGCATTAAATTGAGGTCTACCTTGCCCATAGCGGAAGTTCGGCAAATCTCCCTTCCTCATGTAGTCGAGCATCTTGGCTTCCCTCGGATAATCCTTTTGGACATGGCCATACTCCCCGCACTCTTCACATGTGGATCTTGCTTTGGCAGCCTTTAGGTCTTGAGCTTCTTTCTTTTCTATCTCCATCTTCTCCAACCTCCTCATGAGCGAGTTGATCTTGCCTTCAAGGAGATCCTCCTTCTCCACTTGCAATACTCCTTTGACATTCCCCGAGGGTTGAACCAGAAGTAAGCATCCGGATGACGCCCATGTATCATTGTCCGCGACCTTCTTGAATAAAGTGAAAGCTTCGGTTGGTGTAAGCTCGATGATGGATTGTTGACGGTATATATGCGTATCAAACTTCATTTGGATTGCAAGCGGACAAATCCCCCGTTGTAGTTAAGGGACCCTTCTTCCCTTAAGTGTGAACCCAAGGTATCGAATCTGTGGAACAAATGTGTGATGCAAGAACCAATCTATTAAAGCCGAGAACACTTAGATCTTCAAAGGGAGTGCTTTTGCATCTAATCTAAACAACTCCAAGAAAACGAATCTAATCTAAAGAAAACCGGAGGTAGCAAGAGATAGAGAGGGATAGGTAAAACTAATCTAGAGAGATTGGATCAAGCTCTTGTTGAAGTTCCAAGCAAAGAAGAATAAACCAAATTGAATCTCATAAAAAGCTTCTTTAAATCGCGGCTTCCGTTCCAACTCCGAAGACGCCTGCCTTTTGGAGCCACCATTCTATCGCAACGCACTCCTATTCGTGTGGGTTAGCCTAGGGCGAGTCCAATGGACAAGATGAAATCTCTTGGTAGGTCAGGCGTGCACCTCTAGCCACCATGGCTACAAGAACACCCTATATGATCTATCTCGATAATAGATCTTAAAGTGAGAAAAACCAATCGAAGACAAAGTCGTAGAAGAAGCACTTGATCGATAGAAATCGGATTGCAATTTGATAATTCAACATACTCAAAGGTACATGGACAAGATCACCACTGGGATCCTACCTTGATCTTGCTCCTAGCTCCTGGAACTCCGACATGGTCTTCCTTGCAAGGTTCCCACGTCGGCTAGGGAAACCCTAGACAACTAGCTCGACCCTCTCCTCTTCGGAATGGTGTCCCTCTTTTCTCTACTCCTCGGTGGCGAATGGTGAATGAGTTTATGCGTGGCTCTTGGCAGGGGGACTATAAATAGCCCGGGGTCATCTAGGTCATAGGAGGGGACGAATGGGCCCAGAAATGGACTGGACCGACCGGCCTGAGCCCATTCTGGGCCATCTCGTGGCCTCCTTCGTCGGTGATGCTTCTCGTGTCTTTTGGAAGTTTCCCTCCTCTGCATATGGGCCCTTGGCGTCAGTTTCTCCGCGGTTTGGATAGAGCTCCTTATCGCGCAAGCTTC
This sequence comes from Cenchrus fungigraminus, assembly GCA_036936925.1. NCBI lineage: Eukaryota > Viridiplantae > Streptophyta > Magnoliopsida > Poales > Poaceae > Cenchrus > Cenchrus fungigraminus. The sequence continues at coordinate 120,301,726 of CM072773.1, forward strand.
AGCATTTTCTGTCTAGGTCCTCGGAGTTTTCTGCCTTCATGGGTTGGTCCTTGGGCTTCTTGGAGTCATGTTCACTTCATTGCTTGACTTGTGCTGGGCTTCATGGTCTTGTCACGAGGTGCTTGATGAACTTTTCCCAGAAGTCTTGCTTTTAACGCTAAATTGCTGCATAAACATTAAACTCCAAAACCAACATGCATGAACGAACTTGTTATGTCAAGGGGGTTAGTACCAATGGATAAGATATGAAATTGATGCCAACACCGAAGGTAAACTCATGGCTAGGTTGACGGAAATTCACCGTCAACATCTCCCCCATGCTTAAACCTTGCTCGTCCTCGAGTAAGCCTTCGATGGATATTAGTGTTGCCCTTCATTGCTCAAACCCTGCACTTGATCATACACGAGAAAACATAATGCTCTCAAAAGTTTAATTCGTTAGAGTTCCATAGTGTACTAGCCTTCATCCCTACGGAGAGTGGATATTAATTAAACTCTTCCCACAAGTATAAAACATGCTCCCAAAATTCAAATGGATCTCAGAAATTTTGAAATAAAGAACAAGATGAAAAAGAGCTAAACCAAGTTCAAAAATTTAAACCACCTTGCATCTTGCTCATGAACTCTCACCTCATCTTGTCTCTCAAGCATATTTATTCTACTCCTTTCCCTCTCAAAACATATATATATGTGGTAGGCTTTATGTGGAGCTTTTTAGGAAAATTTAGTCCTACCAAGATATTATAAATGAGATATTGTCAAAACAAGACAAGCTTTTCATGGTCTTACCGAGACTCGTCAAAAAGGTCATTGGAAAATAATGTTATATCAAGGAGGGGGAGAGAAAAATACACACACTTTGAGATAGGTGGACATGTGCAAATGGCAAAGAGTGATCCCGAGGCACAAAGGAAGTCCTCGTTATCGGATTGCACATGGTTGGAAAGATGAGTTTGGATCTTAATCTTGAAACTTTTGAAATTCCTAATGCATTTAGAGAACCGGGGAGTTCACTTATACATACTCATATTTTTTCATACATATATTTTTTTTCTTTATCTCTTTCTTTTTTTCTCTTTTTTTCTCTTTTTCTTATTTTACTCCCCTTGAACTCTAAATTGCATCCTCCCCCATGCTTAGACGTTTGCTCGTCCTCGGGCAAAGAGGTGATAGAGATAAGGTAGGTACTAGAAATATTTTTCCTTCGGAGAGATACTTGAAATCTTCAATCTTGGCACCATCTTGCGATCTTCCTTGAATTGACGATCCATACTCACATGATAGGTTGTGGTCAAGGAGGTAAACACAAAAGATGATATTTTTGGTTTTATGGGTGGATATCCGGCGAGGTTTGTGAAATCTCCGATGTGGGGATACACAATGCACGGATAGAAAGGCTAGCAAAAAGATAGATACGCAAAAACGGAATGACCAGCTTCTTAGTCTCGGGCCAGAGAAATCAAGCCCTGAATTAACTCACCCAAAAATAAATCTTGAATACTAAGTTTTTGCACTCAAATATATATATGGCTCTGGATAGGTAGAGCAACATGCAAGAGGTATTAATGACAAGGTTAGCATTACTTTTAAGAACAAAAATAAATCATCTTTAACCCATCTAAAAGTTGAGAGCATAAGATAAAAAATGGGTCTCATTTTTATCATAACCTCCTCAAAGGATTAAGCTAGCATTTAGATTAATTTCAGATTTGTATTTTAAGAGAGCATTAGCTTAATCATGCATAAAACAAGTACAAAGATAAGCAAAGAGGAAACTATCATCATATATCAACATGGCACAAACTTTTCTATCTTTGCCAAAGGTAAAAACAAGGGTGGTGATTTTATCCATGATGAAACAAAAACTAACACACATGCTGAAAATAAATAAAAACTGAAAATACTACGCATACATAGGCGCACTCAAGCTGAAAATTAAAGAAAAGGGAAATGAAAAATCTAACAAAGAAAACAAGCTTCTCCTCTCTCTAATCTTCCGCCGGTGGTTGATATTGATAATCCTGATTGTTGTACCCTTGCTCATAATAGGATTGCACCTCTCCTCCTATGAATTGCTCCGGCAGTGCTAGGTGAAGGTGGCCTAGCTCAAAGGTGATGTTTGCATTTCCTTCACCCATTTGGTTTGCATTGGATTGGATGGCTGCGATATTTTGCATGTTTCTTGTAGCATATCCTCCAATGATGGCCACCCATTGTTGTGGTTGAGGTAGGTGTGCATATTGCTCCGCAAAGGTTACGTTGGGTACCGCAAAATTTGGTGGGGACATGGCTGTACCACTCCCCCATGCTTGCATTGGTACACCTCCGTAGTGTCTTGGCGGCACCGGCCTCCATATGGTGGCACATAATTTTGGGGAGCACCCTCTTCTTCTTGGGCTGCGGAAGAACCTTCTTCTACAATCCTTCCTCTCTTGCCGGCACAAGAAGTCCTTCCTCTAACCAATCTTCTTTCCCCTCAATAAATAATCTTAGTCTTGCATCCGGTAGGGGTAAATTTACTTTGGCCACTTTGAAGCCTTTTTTCTCATCTCCACTTATGTATTTTCCTTGCTTCAAATAATCAATTCCTAGAGAAGTCCCGACTAGGAGATGCTCCGGTTTTTTTGTAATCCTTGGTCTTAATGAGATGGCCAACATGGAGAGGTAACACCCCGAACCAATATCTCCGGATCCTGATATTGCTTCGCAACACCACCGGTTGATCATAAGGTGTGAGGGGTCGATTGGCTGCCCAACAATCAAAGCTGAGTAAAGCCAATTCAACTCCATGTCAGTTATCTTGGTCTCTTTAATTCTCCCCAAAATCCTTTTGCACATCCATGAGTGAAACACCTTGATTATGGGGTTTCGGATACTACTCCTTTGTCGGTTAGCTTCTCCCGCGATCATTCTCCAAAATCCCTCCAATGCATTCCCTTGCACGTCCACTTGCTCCGGGGCTCCCTTTTGAAAACCAAGCAACTCCCTAATGTACTCATAGGGAACCACTTGTTCATCTCCTTCCAAACGGAATGAGAGACTCGGCACTCCTTCATCAAGTATCGGTGCCATGGTTATGAGAATTTCCAAGGCCAATTCCTTGTGGGTGTTTGCCGACACTCCGTTGGAAAATTGCACCCAACCTTGGTGTCCCAACAAGTAATAGATATCTGTGTGAAAGCCCAACACTTGGAGAGCTTGGTCGTCGAAGTCAACATTCGCCACAAGCCTCTTCTCAAGGAGAGTGAGCTTCTCCTCCTCCTCCTCCGTCTTGATAATGAACCCATACTTGGAATACCGCGGAGTGTATGGAGGTGGAGCGGATGATCGTGTCGAGCGACGAGGTCGGACGGGCGGCTCCTCTGTATGTCCTTGTGGTTCGGTGAACCGCATAGACAAGCTTCGTGTGGCCCTCATACCACCGAGGAGTAAGGTGTCATTCCTCCTCGGCGGTGCCGTGTCCTCCTCCATACTCCGAGGAGACTCGGAGACCGAGTGCCTCCTCGAAGAACTTGTTGACGATGGCTTGGACGAAGATGATCCCTTCTTCTTGGAGAAAAGACTAGTAGTTTTCTTCCACATGGTTGCTGCACTCTTTCTCACAAGTATATCCGGGGTTTTGAACCGGTAGCAAGGCACACAAAAAATTATTGGAGTATGGACTTTTAGTGGACTTAGGATGGATTTTGATGGATGAATCAAAGCTCGAAGTGGGAAGCAATGTTTCTGGAGGTTTTGAACTAAGAGCTCAAGAACATGAACAAAGAGCTAGACGAGTGACTTACCTGCCGAAGGGGGGCACTAGGGGGATTAAATGGAGGTGAGGCCGGCTGACCTGGGTCGACCGGCCTGGGTCGCCTGCTACTCCTCCCAGCTCCGTCTTTCTCCAGTGCACTCCATGCTCCTTTGTTACTTTGTGCCCGCGTGCTCCATGGGGTTGCACCGCCCAAATGCTCTCGTCCACTCCTTTGCTTGCATGATTGATCCTCCTACTTGATTGCTTTGCTTTGAGTCACTTTGAGTCACTTCCATGCTCCCTTGCCTCACATGCTTCCATGAGATTCCTGCAAAACAAAGCTTTGGCTGCCCCCCATGCTTGTCCTTTGCATGTGCTTTGATGATAAATGTTGGAGGGGCATCCCGTGATGCATCATGGTGCATGTGTGGTTAAGTTAACTCAATTACCTCCCTCTAATCATGTTTAAATGCTAACCACTCCTCTAATTTCAAAAAAAAAATAAAATCAAACTCAGAGCTTGCAATGAGTCCAAATATAATTAGAGGAGTTTTTAAGCATAAAAAACAAATGTAAGTCGAAAATATTTTCTGACTACTTTTATTTTGGTCGCACCGGTATTGTTTGCTTCCATTAGTTGAGAGCAAGTGTTTCCCAGCTTGATTGTGGGGGTATAGGTTTAGGTTCTAATTTTGGTTAAATGAGAGAGAGAGATTTTGAATGAAATAATATTAAATGAGGCTCAGAAAAATTCTAACTCTAGAGAAACCAAAGGATATGAATTTTAAACAAACAAAAGTTAAGTTTCTAGGTTCACACGAGTCCTACCATGCGCTGAAATTTAAATATCATCTAGGAACATAGCATGGCTCTACTCGTGTGTTTTTAGCATGTAAAACAAGTCAACCATAGCATCATGAAGAGGATGAAAGGTTGAGGTAGGTTCTGAATTTTTTTTTGTTTTGGTTTCTCGAAAGAAGCAAATAACACATAGGATGGCTCATGTAAAGGGTTTATGATCCAAATAACCAAACAAAATTTATAACTCTAAACATTATCCAACCACTTAAAAGTCTATGAATGTCTTGCGTAGAAAATTCTAAAACCAACTTACTTAAATGACTTGAAAAATCTTGATCGGGTTGTCCTCCCGGTAGCTTATTCTTGACTCGACGAAACGGGTTGCCTCCCGCCTAGCGCTTCGTTTATAGTCCATGGCTAGACATCTTCACTTGTTTACTTCGGATCAACGCTCTTTGCGGGCGTTGCAATCTTGGGTACCCACTTCCGCACCATCTTTGGCGCAGGCTTATTCTCCGGCTTAGTCATCTTTTTGGTCTTCATAGGCGGCTTTTGCTCCTTGATCTTGACGGATGCGACAACTTCCTTGATTTCCTTCGCTTCCTTATTCTCTGGCTCTTCCTTCTTCCTTGGCTCTTCCTTACTAATGCGACAATGAGGTGGAATATATTTAACTTTGATCATGTTGCATACCTCGAAGCGTGGTCAAAACTTGAAGGAACTCCTCTCGCCGTTGATGTCGAACTTGATCTCCCCCTTCCCGACGTCGATGGTAGCTCCGACGGTCTTAAGGAAAGACCTCCCAAGGATGAGTGGTGGCTTGTCCCTTTCTCCCATCTCAAGCACCATGAAGTCGATGGGGATGAAGTGGTGTCCGACCTTCACGGGCACATCCACGGCGATGCCCAAAGGATAGCGAATGGAGTTGTCACCCAACTCCAAACACATGGCCGTAGGCTCTAGCTCCGGTAGGCATAGCTTCTCGAACACATCTCTTGGCATGACACTCACACTTGCTCCAAGGTTGCATAATGCTTTCTCGAACTTGAAGGAACCAACGGAACACGGAATCGTCGGGCACCCGGGGTCTCCTTGCTTCTCTAGTCCGTTTGCAATAGCGGCGCTACATTGCTCGGACATCTTGACGTGATCCACCCCGAGTGTTGCTATCTCATACTTGTTTGCAAGTATATCTTTGAAGTAGCGAGAATATGTAGGAACTTGAAGGGCGTCCAATAGTGGCATGTTGATGCTCAACCTATGCACAACTTCCACAAACTTCTCAAAATGATTATCAAGTTTACCTCGGAAGTAGCGTGGCTTGAGTTGCGGTATCTTTGTGTCTTCTCCCGACATCTCAAACTCGGGCTCTTCGGTGACGATCTCGGTAACCTTCTCCTTAGCAAACTCCTCCGCCTCAGTAGATGGTTTAGGCTTTCTAGCTCCCGCGGAATGCTCTGGATCTTCAGTCTCCTTCCCCGAACAAGTTTGAATGGCCTTCGCCATCTCGGGACCTTGAGGTTGTCCCGGTAGCTTCCCTTCATTAGCGGATAGGCGCCCGGCAAGCTGTCCCACTTGTGTCTCGAGCATTTTCATCATGTTGAGCACTTGATGGTTGGAGCTTCCGACCTCCGTCACCTTGCTATCGATGTTCTCCAACACCTTGTCTATGGCCTTAAACTTGGTGACAGTGTCCTTGTTGATCTTAGCTTGCTCGTCCATGAAGTCCTTCAATTGCATACGAAGAGGAACCGAATTCGGAATGGACGAACTTGCATTAAATTGAGGTCTACTTTGCCCGTAGCGGAAGTTCAGCAAATCTCCCTTCCTCATATAGTCGAGCATCTTGGCTTCCTCTGGGCAATCTTTTTGGATATGGCCATACTCTCCACATTCTTCACATGTGGATTTTGCTTCGGCAGCCTTTAAGTCTTGAGCTTCTTTCTTTTCTATCTCCATCTTCTCCAACCTTCTCATGAGCGAGTTGATCTTGCCTTCGAGTAGATCTTCCTTCTCCACTTGCAAGACTTCTTTGACGTTCCCCGTGGGTTGAACCGGAAGTAAGCGTCTAGATGACGCCCATGTGTCATTGTCCACGACCTTCTTGAATAGAGTGAAAGCTTCGGTCGGTGCAAGCTCGATGATGGATCCTCCCACCGATGCATCGATGATCATCCTTGACGCCATGGTAAGTCCTTGATAGAATTTTTGAACTAGATCTTCCTTTGGGAACTTATGATGTGGCACCGCCCGAGTGTACTCATTGAAGCGCTCGAAAGCTTCCGATATGGTCTCCGTAGGATATTGAGCAAAAGTAGCAATCTTATTGTGCAAGCTTTGAGTCTTACCCGGTGAGTAGTATTCCTTCATGAAAGCTCTCATCAAAGCTTCCCAATTTTGCACCGTCTCCACCGGTTGAGTGTAGAACCATTGCAAAGCTTTTCCGAGTAGCGAGAATGGAAAGAGCCTTGCCTTCATTTGGTTTTGAGTCACCCCGTCCATGTTGAATGTCTGACAAAGTTGAATGAACGCTTGGAGGTGAAGGTTGGGATCCTCTTTACCGGTGAAGGGTGAATGTTGCACCATGCGGATTGTTGAAGTCTTGATCTCAAACGGCCTTCCGATCTCCGCGAGGTTCAAGATTGGTAGGTCGATGATATCCGAGGTGCATAGCTCCCCGATCTTGCGTTCCGGCTGTGGTTGTTCTCGCATCGGTTGCGGTTGAAGTTGATCTTCACTAGGGTTTGGAGGTGGTGATTCCTTTGGAGACTCCGACGATTCTTCGGCCTCTGCTTTTAGATCTGCAAATTCTAGCTTTTTAGCATGTGCTTCACATCTCTTTAGCCTGTAAAGTTTTTCTGGATCATCCACAAAATTCTCGGGTTTGTTGGAGAGGTAGCCGTCCATCTCCTGTTAGGGTTAGCAAAAAACAAAATACATACAAAAACAAAAACAAATCTAAGAAAACTAGGGTTAGTCAAAAACTAGATTAGATTGATTTTGAGGACGATCAAAAGTTAGTAGATGCAAAAAGAAAAACCAAAAGAAAACTGAAAATATTCACAAAAAGCAATAAAAGATCGAATCTTGATCACTTGTTCCCCGGCAACGGCGCCAGAAAAAGGGGCTTGTTGACGGTATATATGCGTATCAAACTTCGTTTGGATTGCAAGCGGACAAATCCTCCGTCGTAGTCAAGGGACCCTTCTTCCCTTAAGTGTGAACCCAAGGTATTGAATCTGTGGAACAAATGTGTGATGCAAGAACCAATCTATTAAAGCCAAGAACACTTAGATCTTCAAAGGGAGTGCTTTTGCATCTAATCTAAAGAACTCCAAGAAAACGAATCTAATCTAATGAAAACCGGAGGTAGCAAGAGATAGAGAGGGATAGGTAAAACCAATCTAGAGAGATTGGATCAAGCTCTTGTTGAAGTTCCAAGCAAAGAAGAATAAACCAAATTGAATCTCATAAAAAGCTTCTTTAAATCGCAGCTTCCGTTCCAACTCCGAAGACGTCCGCCTTTTGGAGCCACCATTCTGTCACAACGCACTCCTATTCGTGCGGGTTAGCCTAGGGTGAGTCCAATGGACAAGATGAAATCTCTTGGTAGGTCAGGCGTGCACCTCTATCCACCACGGCTACAAGAACACCCTATATGATCTATCTCGATAATAGATCTTAAAGTGAGAAAAACAATCGAAGACAAAGTCATAGAAGAAGCACTTGATCGCTAGAAATCACATTGCAATTTGATAATTCAACATACTCAAAGGTGCATGGACAAGATCACCACCGGGATCCTACCCTGATCTTGCACCTAGCTCTTGGAACTCCGACGTGGTCTTCCTTGCAAGGTTCCCACGTCGGCTAGGGAAACCCTAGACAACTAGCTCGACCCTCTCCTCTCTGGAATGGTGTCCCTCTCTTCTCTGCTCCTCAGCGGCGAATGGTGAATGAGTTTATGCGTGGCTCTTGGCAGGGGGACTATAAATAGCCTGGGGGTCGTCTAGGTCAAAGGAGGGGACGAATGGGCCTAGAAATGGACTGGGCCGACCGGCCTGGGCCGGCTGGCCTGAGCCCATTCTGGCCCATCTCGTGGCCTCCTTCGTCGGTGACACTTCTTGTGTCTTCTGGAAGTTTCCCTCCTCTGCATGTGGACCCTAGGCGTCAGTTTCTCCGTGGTTTGGATAGAGCTCCTTGTCGCGCAAGCTTCAGCATTTTCTGTCCAGGTCCTCGGAGTTTTCTATCTTCACGGGTTGGTCCTTGGGCTTCGTGGAGTCATGTTCACTTCATTGCTTGACTTGTGCCGGGCTTCATGGTCTTCTCATGAGGTGCTTGATGAACTTTACCCGGAAGTCTTGCTTTTAACGCTAAATTCCTGCATAAACATTAAACTCCAAAACCGACATGCACGAACGAACTTGTTATGTCAACGGGGTTAGTACCAATGGATAAGATATAAAATTGATGCCAACACCAAAGGTAAACTCATGGCTAGGTTGACAGAAATTCACAGTCAACATGGATCCTCCCGCCAATGCATCAATAATCATCCTTGACGTCATGGTAAGTCCTTGATAGAACTTTTGAATAAGATCTTCCTTTGGGAACTTATGATGTGGAACGGCCCGAGTGTACTCATTGAAGTGCTCGAAAGCTTCAGATATAGTCTCCGGGGGATATTGAGCAAAAGTAGCAATCTTATTACGCAAGCTTTGAGTCTTACCCGGTGAGTAGTATTCCTTCGTGAAAGCTCTCATCAAAGCCTCCCAATTTTGCACCGTCTCCGCCGGTTGAGTGTAGAACCATTGCAAATTTTTTCCAAGTAGAGAGAATGGAAAAAGCCTTGCCCTCATTTGGTTTTGAGTCACCCCGTCCATGTTGAATGTTTGACATAGTTGAATGAACGCTTGGAGGTGAAGGTTAGGGTCCTCTTTACCGGTGAAGGGTGAATGTTGCACCAAGCGGATTGTTGAGGTCTTGATCTCAAACGGCCTTCCGATCTCTACGAGGTTTAAGATAGGTAGGTCAACGATGTCCGGGGTGCATAGCTCCCCGATCTTGCGCTCCAGCAACGGTTGTTCTCCCATCGGTGGCAGTGGAAGTTGATTCTCCTTAGGGTTTGGAGGTGGTGATTCCTTTGGAGATTCTGACGATCCTTCGGCCTCCGCTTTTGGATCTGCAAATTCCAGCTTTTTAGCTTGTGCTTCCCGTCTCCTTAGCCTGTAAAGTTTTTTTGGATCATCCACAAAATTTTTGGGTTTGTTGGAGAGGTAGCCTTCCATCTCCTGTTAGGGTTAGCAATAAACAATATATATACAAAAATAAAAATAAATCTAAGAAAACTAGGGTTAGTCAAAAACTAGATTAGATTGATTTTTGAGGATGATCAAAGTTAGTAGATGCAAAAAGAAAAACCAAAAGAAAACTAAAAATATTTACAAGAAAAAGGCAATACTAGATCGGATCTTGATTGCTTGTTCCCCGGCAACGGTGCTAGAAAAAGGGGCTTGTTGACGGTTAATATTTGTATCAAAGTTCGTTTGGATTTGCAAGCGTACAAATCCTCTGTCGTAGTCAAGGGACCCTTCTTCCCTTAAAAGCCTCTTTAAATCATGGCTTCTGTTCCAACTCTGAAGACGCCTGCCTTTTGAAACCTTCATCCTGTCACGACGCGTCCCTATTCGTGCGGGTTAGCCTAGGGTGAGTTCAATGAACAAGATTAAAACGCTTGGTAGGTCAGGTATGCACCTCTAGCCACCACGGCTACAAGAACATCCGATGCGATCTATCTCGATAATAGATCGAGGAGAAAGAAAACCCAAGCGAAGACAAAGTCGTAGAGAAAGCACTTGATCGCTAAGAAGCGGATTCCAATTTGTAAATTCAACATAGTAAATGATACATTGACAATATCACCACTGGGATCCTACCTTGATCTTGATCCTAGCTCCTGGAACTCCGACGTGGTCTTCCTTGCAAGGTTCCCACGCTGACTAGGGAAACCCTAGTCAACTATCTCGACCCTCTCCTCTCCGGAATGGTGTCCCTCTCTTCTCTGCTCCTCGGCGGCGAATGACGAATGGTATGATGCGTGGCTCTTCGCACGGGGACTATAAATAGTTTGAGGGTCGTCTAGGTCAAAGGGGCGGCGAATGGTGCCTGGAATGGGCTGGGCCGGCCGACTTGGGCCGGCCGGCCTAGGCCCACCCTGGCCCTGTTCGCGGCCTCCTTCGTCGGCGATGCTTCTCGTGTCTTCTGGAACCTTCACCCTTTTGAACGTGGGCCCTTGGTGTCAGTTTCTCCGCGGTTTGGATAGGGCTCCTTATCGCGCAAGCTTCAGCATTTTCTGTCTAGGTCCTCGGAGTTTTCTGCCTTCACGGTTCGGTCCTTGGGCCACTTGGAGTCATGTTCACTTCATATCTTGACTTGTACCGGGCTTCATGATTTTCTCACGAGGTGCTTGATGAACTTCACCCGGAAGTCTTGCATTCAGCGCTAAAGTCCTGCATAAACAACAAACTCCAAAAGCGACATGCAATAGCGAACTTGTTATATCAAGGGGGTTAGTACCAATGGAAAAGATATTAAATTAATGCCAACACCGAAGGTAAACTCATGGCTAGGTTGACGAAAATTCACAGTCAACAGGGGTGGAGTTCGTGTCTCCGCCAAGCCGCAGCGTCAACCTCGACAATGATAATTACTTCTATGTTTTTTAAATAACTAACTAATAGAATCCTATAAAGTAACTTTTCTATTTTAATATTACTTGAACATTGCATTATATCATACTTTCCAAAATGTTCGAATTCATATGCACTTCAAACTTGATCATAACCTTGTGTTCACCTTAATATTACGAAATACAAAGTTATATTAATAATTTTTTGCAAAATTATAATTTTCTATTCTCTATTAAATTGGAAAAAAACATGTCACAGTGGAAAAAATCAAGACATAGTAGTTACATACAAACAAATGTAACTAAATAAAAATTCGTGATTTTAGAAAAAAATAGAAAAAAGAATGACCAAATTTGGACTTTAGATGAGGGAGAAATGCAAATTACAAATTTTAATCACATATTTAAAAGAAAAAGATGAACTATCCATCAGGTTTGAGTCCGCGTCGCCTTTTTTTTTGCCCGCTCCGGATTACCTCTTTTTTTTTTGCCCGCTCCGGATTAAATACGTGATATAAGCAACTTGATAGTGTTAAGGAAACAAAATAACATAACAGAGCACAAAAGAAGTGGTGGCGTGGTGGTAGATGTGCTCAACTATTAGCCCTTCCATCTAGGTTCGAATCCCCGCTCCTACAACTTTTTTTCCATTTGTTCAAATGTCGTAGCGTTGTGGGTCAGATTGCGACAATTTTTTTGGCAAGCGCATCCAACTCCTATCATTGCATGACATCGGCGTGACGAAGATGCACGATCACCAATTTAGCCAGCATATTTACATACATAATTGAAATATATGTGCAGCCTATGGTGATCTGGTACCTTTCGCCGCGAGGACGGCTTGTCTGATCGATGGGCGATCGACGTGGCTAGGGTGCGGCCGGCTGGGTGCAGCTAGGGTGTGGCCGGCCGTGGCCTGCAGCCGACTGTGGCTAGGGTGCGGTCAGGGTGCGGCCGGCCGTAGCCAGTTGTGGTAGGCTAGACGTGGCCGGCCGTGGCAATGCAGGGCAGGCCAGTAGGTAGCGGAGGGTCTTGAGTTGCGATTATGCCGGCACGTCTCCTCTTTTCTCTATTTTTTCCGTCTATGACTCGTATTCGTATGTGTACATAGTAACGTCTACTAATATCACAAAAGGTGTTGTAGCTCAATGGCAAGGCAAATTGGTATGAGGTTGTTGGTCCGTAGTTCAAACCCATTATAAAGCGTATTTTTTTGCGTCCTCAAGGTGGGACTGCATCACCACGTCCTCAAGGTGGGATCGGGCGACATGGCAATTTAAAGTTATTTTGGTTTCCTGGCATTATGTCTATTGCAACCATTTTGGGCCTATTGCAACACTTTTCTGGTGTTGCATTAGACAAAATAATAATACTTTTAGAAAACTTTACTTATTTATTTCTTAAATAACTAACTAATAGAATCTTGTAAAGTAACTTTTCTATTTCAGTATCTATAAGGTTAATATAAGCTGACCAAATAGAAACATGAAAAAGTCTTGAACGATGCTAGCTAACACTAACATTATAACGGTGTAGTGGTAAGTCATATACTAATGGAGTATTGAGGTCTTTGGTTCAATTCCATACCATGACGCTTTTTTTAATTTTAACTATTTTGTCTCTAATGACAGATTGTTTTACCACCAATTCAATGTTCTTTCTCAAAATTATTAATTAGAATAAAATCTAAATTCAAAATTAGCCAAGTTCTATTTTTACTATGAATTGTATGTTTTCTTAATATATCATAAACGCTACAAAGCCCAATCCAAATGAGCCTCGTCTCCTAGTTCTCGTAGCAATAAGCATGTACCAGTTGCAACTCCAAAAAAGCGTTGCAATTGAGAACCACTTTTGCTTCACCCTCCAGAGTTCTTGTTGCAATAAGCATGTAACAGATGCAACACCAACAAAGCGTTGCATTGAAAACCACTTTTGCTTCGCCCCTAGAGTCCTCTTGCAATAAGTTGTAGCAGTTGCAACACCAAAATAGCGTTGCAATCGAGAACCACTTTTGCTTCGGCTATCAAAGTTCTCGTTGCAATAACCATGTAGCTATCACAACCCAACAAACCCGTAGCAATAGTCACAACCAATTGCAACAAACGCAAATGTGGTTGCAATACTACCACACAATTGCAACCAAAATCAATTCTACTGCAACCATTTCTCACCATTGCAATATGGTCCACCAAATGCAACATAGCTTCGCAACATCTTGAAAACCGTTGTATTAAAGGCATGTATCACTACCATTTTTTAGAATGGTTGCAATACAACCATCTCTAGCAACCAAATTTTCGGCGTTGCAATTCAGAGGTGTTGAATTTGATACAAAACGTTGTAGTGTTTGTAAATTCAAAAGTTTTAGATTTGAAAACTGGAAAACTTATATGGATATTTTGACATATTAAACAACTCAAAATGAAAAAAGTTTTAGGTCTCGTCGAGATATACAATTTCGATATAAAGTTTGTCTTCATCCGAGATCATATGAAAAAGTTTTGAATTTTTTCCCACGAGACCATTTCCAGGAGCAGGAAATTATTTTCCACCATTTCCAGGACCGGGTGATGGCATTACCCGTTCCCGAAAATGATCTCTAGGAGCCGGTGATGGCGTCACTCACTCCCGAAAATGATGTTCAAGATCGGGTCGTATGCTACAGTAACCACCCTATTTTGTTGGATCGGGCAACAGATCCGCTCACTCCTAGAAAAAAAGAGGTCGCTCCTGCAAAATATTTATGTAGTAGTGAGATGAGATGAGATGAAAAAAGAAAGAGAAAAGAACAGAAAAGAAAAGAAAAAAGAAATGAAAAGAGAAAGAGAAAAAGAGACGACGGCACAGGCACTTTAGTAACGGGTGTCAACAACATCCGGTACTAAAGGGCCCTTTAGTACCGGGTAAAACACCCGGTACTAATACCTCTCCCCTTTAGTGCCGACGTGGCAATGCCGGTTCAACACCCAGTACTAAAAGGGGTTGAGACCAGGTACAAAAGTCCATTTCCCTAGTTTTGTGGCGGAGCGAGGGCGCGGCACAGGCCTCGCTACTCAGGTGCGGCAGTGCTGCGCTCGCCTCCCACTCAGGCTGGCCAGCGCGGGGGCGCGGGTGGTGGCGTGGGTGACACGGCCCACCCGCCGCGGTGCGGCGCAGCCTGGCTGGCGTGATCAAAGCATCTCAAGGATGATTGTTTCATGGTCCGCTGTGAACTCACCATCACCAATGAGTTGCACATAGAAGGGATGGCCGAGGCCCCCAATACGACCTTCATTTCCGTGCCCCCATCCAACTTGCATCAGCACCTAGGAGTATCTTTCAAACCGAGAAAGGCGCTGATGTAGTGTTCAAGGTCAGCAGTGAGACACTCAAGGCACATGTGCGTGCTTGCAGCCAGGTCACCCGTCTTCAATGCAGAGCTCTTTGGCCAAATGAAGGAGAGAGATGTTGGAGGCATCGTCAACATAGATGACATGGAGGCACATGTTTTCAAGGCTTTGCTCTTCTTCGTTTACACGGACTCATTGCCACGGATGGATAAAGAAGAGGAAGGTTAATTCCATGTCACAACACTTGCTTGTGGCTGCAGACAGGTATAACTTGGCGAGGCTTAAGTTTATTTGTGAACAGAAACTATGAAAGTGCATAGAAGCGAGCACTTTGGCAACTATCTTGGCGTTAGCTGAGCAGCACCAGTGCCAAGGACTGAAGAAGGCATGCTTCGACTTCATTAGCTCTCCAGTAAATCTGACTGCAGTTCTTGCAACAGACGGCATTGAGTATCTGACTACACTACTAGGGATTCGACCTTCAGTGCCGGGTCCAAACCCTCCCTTTAGTACTAATTGTCCACCCGGTATTGTCCCATCGGTAATAAAGGGAGGAGGCCTTTAGTACCGGGTAGTTTGCCCGGTATGAAGGGAGATTTAGTACCGGGTGGTCACAAGACCCGATACTAAAGGAGTTGCCACCTCCGTCAACCGTTCCGTTCTGTCTTTTTCTTATTTCTTTTCTTTTATTTTCTTTCTCAAAGAATCACAAGGTTCTAAACTTCTCTAAGAATTAGAATCACAATCACAAATTCACAAGAATCACACATGCATACATTGCACAAGCATCACAAGAACAAACAACAAAAAAGAAAGAGGGAGAGCGAGGCTTCACAGCAAGAACCAATAAAAAATTCCCTTCTCTATGAACCTGGGCAACCCGCGCCGCCACGTCCGCCCCTGCGCCCAGGCCAGCAAGGGCAGTCCGTTCCCCCGCGTCTGCACCAGCCGGGGCAGCCCGCATCGCACCGGCCGGAGCAAGACGTGCTGCCGGCGTCTGCCCCTGCGCCCAGGCTGGCCAGGGCAGCCCGCGTCCACGCCGGCCGAGGCAGCCTGCGCCCCTCGCGTCCGCGCCGGCCGGGGTAGCCCACGCTGCCGGACTCCATCCCCACGTCAAGGCCACCCGGGACAAGCCGTGCCGCCGGCCACCGCTCCGCGCCTGGGTCGACCGAAGCAGTGCGCGCCCTCCGCCCCCGTGCCGGCCGATGCAGGCTACGCTCCGACCTCCGCCCCATGGAACCCCTGCGGCAGATCGAGAGAGCAAATGGTTACGGAGGAAGGAGATAAGGATGTGGAGAGGAGAAGAGAAAGATGAGAGCTGGGTGAGAGAGCGAGAGCGGATATTTCTAAGTGTTGGGAGCGAGATAGATGCACGGGTGGGAGGACATTAGTACCGGGGCTTCTCTTTACCCAGTACAAATGTGTCCTCTTGGTACCAGGTGTTCTCCTAACCAGGTATTAAAAGGGCTTTGACCTTTTATTACCGGCTGGTGTGCCCAGCCGGTACTAAATGTTGCCCTTTAGTACCGACTCTTCTCCGAGCTCGGTACCAAAAGGGGTCACGAGGAGCACTACGGGGTGGATCCTTTCTACCAGGTACTAATGCACCCTTTAGTACCTGATGCAAAATCACCGGTACTATGTGTCGGGATAGAATTTCGATTCCCTAGTAGTGCTAGAAGCTGCCCTTCTGTTATAAAAACTTGGCATGTAAATTCACTGATACTTATGTTCCATCAATGTTTGTCAGTTGTCACTGCATTCCAGACTTCTGTTGTCAGGTTTTGTCCAGTATTATAATGTATGAAATGAATATTATATTTTGTACTCGTCTCTCTATGTCCTAATTATCTCCAAAAGAAATTTCCTTTTTTTTTTCTAATTTTGTTCCATTGCATCTCTATGGATCTGTCAAATAGTCTGGAATGACTTCGTTATTATAAGCCTGGCCACAAGATAACTGTTTCATAAAGAAAAGCTAAAATGCTGAAAGAAGATATATGTGGTTGATGCCATTTCATTGCACGTCTGCATACTATGCTACTTGTAATTTGTTATAAGATAGTTTTGCGTTATATAACCATGTATTTACAAGATGGCTGCAAGCTTTGCCTGAGCTTTTTTTAGGGAACTCTGATTGCACCAACCATTCCCCCTTGCCTCGCCTTGCTCTCCCTGCAGTAGATAGCACTTTGAGTGAGAGATAAATAAGGATTGCTTGCCGAGACCATCATTTCTCACTCCTTTATGGGCTAATAATTTATATGACCCTGATATGAGTGTGTACACTTACTAAAATATGAATACACAAAAACAAAACAAAAAGACAACTCCAAGGGCCTTTATGGTTAGCTTTTTGTGGTAGCTTGGGCCTTTTTGAACCGGAAGAAGCCCGCAATAAGCCCACCACCACATCAGCTTGTAAAGAAGCAACGGACGTCGAAATTTAAAGAAGAATCAATCAAGAAAGGAAAAGAAGCCACCGTAGGAAGAGTCAATGGAGTAAACGAGCTGCTGAAAGAAGATATATAAAGCTTATCGTAAAAAAACATAGGGCAGATAAGTGCGCCACTGGGGGAACCGTCTGAAAAGATGTGGAGCTGTACTCACTGCTAAGGCCTACTAGCTAGCGCAATGCTTTGAACATGGAGAATGGCCTCTACGTTAAAACTGGTGTTTTGGCATTGATTTTAGAGGTGAAAATTGGCAAATTTATTTGGTTCCATTTCTCACAAAATACTACAATAGCAGAGTGTAGAGGTAGCAAAGCAGCCAGAAATAGACAGAACTCTGCGCCGATACACTAGATTTGTCATGACATGGCATCCACTGCTGGCTCTAGCAAGCTCTAGATGTGTTCTCGCAGCTACGTCACCAGTCTTCAGTGCAGAGCTCTTTGGCCAAATGAAGGAGAGCAACGTTACAGGCGTCATCAACATAGACGACATGGAGGCACATGTTTTCAAGGCATTGTGTTGACACCCCAAATTGGCAAAAGCTGAGTCAGCCTAGGTAGGCCGGTCAGACCGGGTCCCTAAGGCGGTCTGACCGGGGTGTCCTGTAGCCGGTCCGGCACGAGACCACCAGGCGGTCTAACCGCCTCCCAGGGGCGGTCAGACCGGGTCACCCTGAGTCTGAATAGAATTAGGAGTTTTGCTTAATTCCGAGATGTAAATTGTTCCTTGCAGGGCAAGACCTCCCACCCTATAAATATAAAGGGTTGTGGCCGATTGAGAGGACATCATCCAATCGAACATATCAAATTTACTATTTTTCTCCAAACTCTAGCTTTTCCAACCCCTTGGCTCTCCTCCTTCGTCTCTACGGCAGTTGAGGAAGTTCTGAGTGGCCTGCCGATCTCAGGACAACCCTAGGCGCACTGTTCCCGACGGGGTCCCTCCGGGAGCAGCGAATCTAGGTTTTCGGCGACCTCCCTGTCCAAGGCGGTTAGACCAGCGCCCCCCCAGGCGGTTTGACCGGCACGTGCCGGGGACTTCGATGAGTGGATTTCTGACGACCGCGCGATCTAGCGCACTCGTGTGTTCGACCAGAAAAGCATCAACACACTTTTGGCGACTCCACTAGGGAAAGATCTGGTTTCTACAACCGATTTATCAATCGTTGCATGGGAGCACGTTGTGATCTCGACAAGAACAACGTGATCATGGTTGACATCGAAGAACTCAGCGAGGAAGACCAGAGGAAGTACACTGAGCTTCAAGAGTATGTCAAGCATCAGTTTCTCTCTGGTGCCAAGAAGGATCGCTCAGGCAAGGTGACAATTGCTCAAGAATTCGAGTTGCCAGCGATCAAGATCAACAAAGACAAGGTTGAGGTAATACCCACTGTAAGCCAAACACCTCCCTCTGATTTAATTACGTAATTAACTGCTATATCTGATAAATTTGAGTGTGCGTTTAATGATCAGAATAGTTTGGTTGCTAGTGTTATTACTCACCTTGAAAAAGTAGAGGGTAAACGTGTAGTTAATAATAATAATATACCTGATGATAATATCCCTCAAGTAGATTCACAGGGGATTTTACATCCAAACACATCGGCATCACCAGGAGCTTCATCTGAAGTACCTATGTATGGTATGCCAGCGGGGTTTTTCCCGGGACAATCACCATTGCCCAAACCGACCCCGGTCAAACCGCCCCCCATGGCCGGTCTGACCGCCACGTCCAGTCAGATGGTGATGGTTCTGGACCAGCCGTTGCCTTTGTCGGTTGTGCCTAGTATGTTGGTTCGGAGTCAAAACAATGCTTATGGTACTGTTTCTCCAATGTATAGCACAATAGCTCACACATCACCACCTATTCCTAATGTTGCTTCATCCTATGGTGTGCCTAATGATGTGTTTACCGACTTGCATCGCATTCAAAATCCTAATCGAGCCCCTGTGAGTAGTTTTAATACAACAGCTGCAATGCAATCTCAGTTAGCTGCTAGGAATGAATTTGCTCAATTTAAGGAAGAAGTAGCTAACATGATGAGAAATAAACTCCGTGTTGATATGGGTACTACTAGATTGTATCAAAAACCATATAGGGCCGACTTTGATTATGTGGCTTTTCCCCCTGGTTGGCATATGCCTGATTTTGTCAAATTTAGTGGTGATGACAACCGCACAACTTGGGAACACATTAGCCAATACACTGCTCAACTAGGTGAAGCGGGTACCTTTAATTCTTTAAAAGTTCACTTATTTTCATTGTCTTTGACTGGTACCGCTTTTGCTTGGTTCTCTTCATTAGCTCCTAACTCTATTGATTCTTGGGATCAATTAGAGCAGAAATTTCATGATCAGTTCTTTGGTGGCAGCTATCAATTAAAATTGACAGATTTAACATTGGTTAGGCAAGGTAGAGAGTGAGAGCCTGTGTGGTTCGAGGACCGGTGGATGGTCGCTTCCTGGTGTGATAAGTGATTGACAACGTTGTGTGGACTAACTCTTGGCTAAGTATGGCAGGTGTAGGTTGCGGCTTGATTGGTGTCTGTGCAGGTGAAGAACAAACGCGAAAGGTCCATGCTAGTGGGCCTCCAGGTGTGGAGCGGACAAGTAGGCTTGGTTCGAGGGACCCGGTGGCCGACGGGGTCAAGTGCGGACCGCATGGTGGCAAGAACAGCAAGACGAAGTCATGTACGGTTTCTTGGTTGAGCCTCAAAACTAAGGTCGAGCCGGGACAATGTGGGGGCCAAGTCATGAGTGGAGATTGGTGGGAGGCCACACCAAGTCCGCGGGGTTTGCAGTGGTTCACCACAAAACCACTAGGTTTCTCGGCTGAGCCACAAAACCGAGGCCGAAGACTCGACGGAGGAGGGGCGGCCACCCAGGCCGGTCTAACCACCCAGGTGGGGCGGTCTAACTGCATAGACTGATCTGACCGCCCAGGTGGGGCAGTCTGTCCTCCCGGGTCACAGCACTGAGAAATTTCGAAGCAGAGGACACGCGGCATGATCACAAGGGTTGTGTTGGTGCTACGTAGGCTTGCCGTGGATGCACATCCGTCCGATGGTGCTGTGATGAAGACTTCCCAATTTGCCCTTCGGGGGCGTGTATCTACTATTATGTTAGTAGGGGTATTTTAGTCTTTCGGCGGTCTCCATATAAACACTTGGTGAGATGGATGGCAGCCAACTCTTGGAACCCTAGTTCATTTGCCCCTTTGTTTTTCCCCTTTCTTGTTTTCCTCTAGGCTAGCATGAGAGATTCATGGTGAGATCTTGAGAGAGGGATGGATGTTCAAGCGGCTTGCTAGATCTTGTATGAACCTTCATGGTATGTATAGAAGATTCGGCATGGTTCATATTGTGTCCCTATGTCTCCCGACATTTTTCCCTTTTTGGTGATTTTCGGAGCTTTTTCTTGGGAAATTTGTGGTGTAGTTTTGGAGGTGTTTTCTTGTGGCATTCTTGTTGGGTGTCACATATGAGGACCTTGTCCCTCTTTGCTTGGTGATCATGCCCCAGCAATCCCCCCGAAATGGCTTCGATTTGGTGGTTTTTCGAGTTCCTCGAGTTCATGACCTAGAGAGCCAAGATTCGTGATTCCCTTTGATTGTGAGTGATTCGGTGGATTTCCTTTGGTAGAGAGGTTCCCCAGGAGGTAACCCAGCTATCCCCGAAGTTTCGCTGCAATCCGTGGGGTGAATCGGGAGATCGGGCGATGGGAAGTTGAGGGTTGACCCGCGGCCAGTTTTCTGGAAGGAGCGGTCTAACCGCCATAGGGGGGCGGTCTAATCACCCTGGTGTTTCTAGGTCGAAGTTTTGGTTTTGCCGGATTTTCCTCTATGAGTTTGTTCACCTTGATCAGAGGAGCGTTCTGGTGAAATCTTGGTTGGTTTTAAGCTTGTTTGTAGGGTTTTCTGTAGAGTAGTTTCTTGCTGGGTATAGGAGGTTAGACCACCCTGGGAAGGAGGTCTAACCGCCCTAGGCTGGTTCGGTGAAGGTCTCATTTTTGCCAAGATTTTCTGGTAGCTTGCTTGGCCTTGACCAGAGGATCTTGTAGGTGAAGCTGTGGTGTGTTTTGGAGCTCTATAGGGTGTTCTTTGGTGGTTTACCCAGTTGCCAGGCATAGGCGGTCTAACCACCCCCTCCATGCAGTCTGACCGCCCCTGCCAGGGCATAAAGCTTCGTGTTGATTCCGCTGCGATTTGTGTGTAGAAGCTTTGGTTGGAAGTGTTGTTTGTTCCTAGGACCAGTAGCACTCCAGTGGCTGTGTGGTCTTGGCAAACGGAAGGAAGTGTGTGGAGCGTGTGATTTTGGGTATCCGACCAAGTTCATCTTGTTGGAGAAGACATCTCCCTCGAGAAGAATTTTTATCGGCTCCCATTCACTCCCCCCCTCTCTGGTCACCCAAATCGGTCCATCAAGTGGTATCAGAGCTGGTTACGGGTCTTGATTGACTCTAACCAGTCTTAGAACCAAAGATGGCATACCAGGAACGGGGATCGGGTCCTCCGCACTTTGATGGGAAAAACTACCAGATGTGGCAGAGGTGGATGTCCGCTTTCCTTCGCGGCAAGGGTCAGATCCTTTGGGATGTTATGGATAACACAGCTTATGTTCATCCGATTAACTTCCTTGCTCCAGAATCGAGGGATATGCACGATGCCAACAACAAGGCGGTCGATTACCTGTTTTGTGCTCTTTGCCAACTTGAATTTGATCGGGTTTGTGCAGAGGACTTGGCTTGCAGGATATGGGACAAGTTGAAAGTCGCACATGCTGGGAACAATCAGGTTAAGGCTCGCCTGTTTGCGACTTACCGGAGAGAGTACGAGAACTTCACTCATCTCCCCAGTGAGTCCATAGATACGATATTCCAGTGGTTCACGGTGATTGTGCACAACATGAGGGTCAATGTAACAGTGCTCCCATATGATGACCATGATAGAGTTGTGAAGCTCTTACACTCGCTGGATCGTGCCATGTGGAGCGCAAAGGTCAAGGCCATCTTGGAGTCGGGCACATATGAGACCCTTACGGTGGACGAGCTGTTCTCGAAGCTCAAGTCAGCTGAAGTGGACTGTGGGGTGACAGCCAAGATTGAGAGCCCGGCTGACTCGCATAGTCTCGCTCTCGTCGAAGGCTCAGGTGCTAGGTCTAATGCTAACCCATCCTCCAGGATGTTCTCTCTATCTTCCTTGATGTCTTTGCCAGATGAGGAGTTCGACATCCTTAGAGAGGACGAGCTGGCGCTGTTGACCAGAAGATTCGAGAGGATGCACGAGAACCGGGTGAACTCAAGGAGGAACTCATGGACATGCTTCAGGTGCGGCAAGCAGGGACACTTCGTCGCTGACTGTCCGGAGGAGATGGAAGCCAAGAACAACTACAAGCACCGGCCGAAGACAGAGAGCAAGCACCGCTCGAGGCACAAGCACAAGCACAAGAACAAGGACGAGCGAAGATCGAGGAGGAAGGATGGCCACGACAAGAAGGCCCGAGCGATGGTGGGTGTGAACGACGTCGACTCCAGTTCCGCCTACTCCACCTCGAGTTCCAGTAGCAGTGAAGATGAAGGTGATCGGCGCAAGAGCAAGAAGGGGTCTAAGAACCTGAGCGGGTTGAGCTGCTTCATGTGAGATGGCTTCTGCGGCATGGCACACAACTCCGGTAGCAAGAAGAGCCAGAAGGATGACTCGGACTCAGATTTTGGGGATGAGGTACGTGATGAACTCTCCTTCTTGGGCCAGGAAAATGAGGAGTTGGTCTCGTTGCTTGATAATCATGATGACATGCTTAGAGAGGCTAAGAAAATGAGGTAAGAGCTTAGAGCTTCGCTTGAAGATGCTAGGAATAGGGTGGCTCAGCTAGAAACACAGAACCTTGATGCTAAGCTTGAGATAGATTCGCTTAAGGCTTCACCTATTGTTTCTGATGAGGTTGATTGTGGTGATTGCTCTGTTTTCCTAGCTGATTTAACTGCTCTTATGGAAAAGCATGCCTCCAAGTGTGTGGAACTAGATGTGCTTAGGATTGAGTTGGCTGAGCTGCAGTCTAGACCCACTTTGCTAGGTGCTTGCACTTCTTGTCCTGTTTTGCATGGAAAGCTTGCTGAGTCTCATTCTCGTATTGTTTCGCTTGAGGCTGAATTGAAATCTCCTACTGCTACTTCCTGCTCTACTTGTGAATTGCATGCTGTGAAGGATTTGGAACTTGCACATTATGTTGATCGTCTGCAGGATGAAAATGATGAGTTGAGAAAAGTGTTGAGTTGGTTGTCGGGCCATGAGCCTCAGCTGAAAATGATGATAGCTGAGTTTAAGCATTGTGATGGTAAAGCGCTTGGGGCTGACAAGAATGGATAGTGTAGTGGTGAGAGAGTTGAGGACATCCCTATTGCACCACAAAACACACCCAAGAACAAGTTTGAACCTAAGCCCAACCAGCTCCTAAACAAACTTGACACAACTCCAGATCCACCTGTGTTTCCTCCCCAGACAGACAACTTCCAAAAACTGGTAAAATTTGTGAGAGCTATGGGAATGTGGTTCGGGAGAAGAAGGGAGAGAAACCAAAAGAGAAACCTCGTGAGCAGCCCCAACCCAAGCCTAAGCCTAGACCGATCGGCTTCCATTGTGAGTATTGTGGGAGGGATGGTCATAAGGAGGAGTTTTGCTTCAAGAGGAAGCGAGAGGAGAGAATGGCTAAGCAGTGGGCAAACAAGGGCAGGTACCACCCATCTCATGGTGTGCCTGAGCCTCGTATGCCACTGCCCAGGTGTGAGGCAATTGTGAGAAGTGTTCCGGCATGGGGAGATAGGAGCTCCCGCAGCCGAGGTGGTTTTCTGGAGAGGGCGGTTAGACCGGCCTGGCTAGGCAGTCAGACCGGCCCTACCCAGGGGGAGGTGGTCATACCAGCCTGGCTAGGCGGTCAGACCGGCCCTCCCTAGAATTCTGGGCATTTCGGGTTTTGAGGTCGTGGTGTTGGTGCTTTCAGTTCTTTTGGTCGTGGTACAGGTGGTAGGAGTGTTGAATCTGGTGGTGTTGGTTTTGTTGGATGGTCTCCTCCTCGAGATCAATACGAGTTAGGGAGAGGTCATAGCTTTGAGTCTCAGAGGAGCTACGGACCACGATCTTCCTTTTGTGGTGTTCGTACTCCTCCAGCGAGACGGGAGTGGTTTCCTCGTGGTGGCTCTAGCTTTGGTAGGCGTGATAGGATGGATTGTGCTAATCCCACTTTGGAGCAGATGGCTCAGCACTGGTTGTACTCTTTTGGTACTAACCCCAGTGTTGAGTCATTTGCTCACTCACGTGCTCATTTTTGAATTTCAGGTGGGAGGCTTAGGGAACGTTTGGTTGATGAACTCCGGTTGCTCAAGGCATATGATCGGAGATCGGGGGTGGTTCTCCAGCCTCACCCCGGTGGTGTCAAAGACATACATCACCTTTGGGGATAATGGACGAGGACGTGTGTTGTCGGAAGGTGAGATCAAGGTAAGTGACAAGTTCACTCTCAGGCGTGTTACTCTTGTTCGATCGTTCGGTTTCAATTTGCTTTCGGTGTCCCAGCTTTTGGATGAGGGCTTTGAGGTGTTGTTTAAGTCTGGTGGTTCTCGGATCCTTGCTTCTCGAGGGGACCTCGTGTGCATGGTCGTTCCCGAGGGTCAATTTTTTCGTGCGGATTTTTCCCAGTCTTCTGGTGTGGCTCGTTGTTTTGTGGCTGTTCTTCTGGTGAGTTGTGGAAGTGGCATAGGAAGTTGGGTCACTTGAGCTTTGACCTTTTGTCACGCTTGAGTGGACTTAACTTGGTCCGAGGATTGCCCAAGTTGCGGTTTGAAAAGGATTTGGTGTGTGCGCCGTGCAGGCATGCCAAGATGGTAGCCTCTTCCCATCCACCCCTGACCGATGTCATGACAGAGCGTCCATGTGAGCTGCTCCATATGGACCTTGTTGGCCCAGCTTGTATGCGCTCGGTGGGTGGTAAGTGGTACATCCTGGTTGTGGTGGACGATTACTCTCGGTATGCCTGGGTTTTCTTTTTGGAGGAAAAGGGGGAGACGTTTGGTTTTGTTCGAGATCTTGCCTTGAGGTTGAAGAACGAGAGGCACGGAGATGCCATTCGAGCAATTCGCAGTGACAATGGCACAGAATTTAAAAACTCTCGCTTTGAAACCTTTTGCCATGCCTCGGGTCTTGAACACCAGTTTTCGAGTCCGTATATACCTCCTCAGAATGGCGTGGTGGAAAGGAAGAACAGAACCTTGTGTGGGATGGCTCGGATGATGCTCGATGAGCATAGGACTTCGAGAAGGTTCTGGGCTGAGGTGGTGAATACCGCGTGCTATGTTTCGAACAGGATTTTTCTCTGAGCTTTCAAGAAGAAGATGTGTTGTGAGTTAATGCACGTTCACACTCCCAAGGTGAGTCATTTCCATGTTTTCGGTTGTAAGTGTTTCATTCTCAAGAAAGACAAGAATCTGGATAAGTTTGAGGCTAGGTCGGTCGATGGTATTTTCTTTGGTTATGCTACTCACTCTAGAGCATTTCGTGTGCTCAACTTGGAAACTAACCAAATCGTGGAGACTTGCGAGGTTACCTTCGACGAGACACAACCACGTAGCTCTTTGGTCTTTGATTGTGCAGGAGATGATGAACTTGGTGAGGAGATCTTCCTGGAGGAGGAGCAAGAACATGGAGATGATGATGATGGTGGCGTGGTGCCCGCGGCTGAGCATGTACCTACTACTTCGACTATGATCGAGGACAGGCCCTCTCCTACACCTACGACGACGTGCCGAGATCAAGAGGAAGCTGTTGCTGAGGGGGAGGTGGCTTCCGGGCGAGAAGCTCCCCGACGAGTACAAGTGGATCACCCAGCTTTGAAGATCATCGGGGACATCAACGAACGCACTACACAGTCGAGATTTCGAAACAACTCTCACTTTGCTCATGCTGCTTTTGTTGCGTCTTTTGAGCCCAAGGATATTGGACATGCACTCTCTGATTCTAATTGGGTCAACGCAATGCATGAGGAGTTAGAGAACTTTGAGAGAAACAAAGTTTGGGAGTTTGTGGAGCCTCCACTGGGTTGTAAGCCTATCGGGACAAAATGATAAAGAGGGTGAGAATGGTGAGGTGGTAAGAAACAAAGTGAGGTTGGTGGCTCAGGGGTTTAGCCAGAAAGAGGGGATAGACTACGAGGAGACCTTTGCTCCCGTAGCCCGTTTGGAGGTGATTAGGATCCTTCTAGCCTTCTCCGTGGCTAAAGGGTTCAAATTGCACCAAATGGATGTGAAGAGTGCCTTCCTGAACGGTGTGTTGGAGGAAGAATTGTTTGTGAGGCAACCACCTGGGTTTGAGAGTGAGAAGTACCCCCACCGGGTGTACAAGTTTAGAAAGGCGCCTAGGGCTTGGTATGGCAGGTTGAGGGGGTTTCTGTTTGGGAAAGGTTTCGAGATGGGAAAGGTAGATCAGACTTTGTTTCTCCTCAGGCAGGGCATTGATATTCTAATTGTTTAGGTGTATGTGGATGATATTATCTTTGGCAGCTCGTCTCACTCTTTGGTCGCAAGGTTTGCAGAAGACATGAGCAGGGAATTCGAGATGAGCATGATGGGTGAGTTGCAGTTCTTCCTCAGCCTCCAGATCAAGCAGTCCAAGGAAGGGACATTCGTGCACCAAGCCAAGTACACCAAGGACATCATGCGAAAGTTCAAGATGGAGGACTCCAAGGCCATGATGACACCGATGAGTATGACTACAGCACTGGATGCGGACGAGGAAGGTGAGCACATGGACCAGAAGGAGTACTGGAGCATGATCGGCTCCCTCCTGTACCTGACGGCGATGAGGCCGGACATACAGTTTTCTGTGTGTTTGTGCACTCGCTTCTAGGCGTCCCCGAGGACTTCGCACCAGCAAGCAGTCAAGCGCATCTTCAGGTATTTGCGATACACCCCCGACTTCGGCCTTTGGTACTCCGCGTCTTCTTCTTTGGCGCTTCATGGTTTTTCGGACGCGGATTTTGCCGGGTGTCGGTTGGATAGGAAGTCCACTTCTGGGACTTGCCAATTCTTGGGTTCCTCTTTGGTGTCTTGGTCTTCTCGCAAACAATCGAGTGTTGCACAGTCCACTACCAAGGCCGAGTATGTAGCCGCTGCTAGTTGTTGCTCTCAGCTCCTTTGGATCACATACACCATGAGTGACTTTGGTGAGGAGTATACCCATGTTCCACTTCTATGTGACAGCACCAGTGCCATAAGCGTTGCAAAGAACCCAGTGCTCCATTCCAAAACCAAATATATAGAAGTGAGATACCATTTTCTGAGAGACAATGTCGAGAAAGGGAAAATAGCCATGATCCATGTACCCACACAAAACCAACTAGCAGATATTTTCACCAAGCCCCTTGATGAAGCAACATTCACTCGTTTGCGGGGAGAACTTGGTGTGTGTTTAGTTTCTTGAGTTGGGTGTGGGAGCTCCTTTGTATCATATGTATAGCTTTCCTTTTGTGCATCCTTGCATTTTGCATTGCATGTGTATCATGATGTATAGGATGGTATGGATGATCTTGTGAGCTAGTTTGGTATGATATGGTTTAGTTTGGCTAAGCTCTTGATGATCTTGTTTTATATCCATGTGAGATTGCTATGTTTTTGAAAAATGATAATGGTAGGTCCTCTTGTGAGTAAATGTCTTTATATGATCCTGACATGTTTTGGTGGCTTTGTTATGCTTAGTTTGTGCTTGGATAGCTTATTTTGATCATATGGGGCCAAAGGTCTTTTTGTCATCATGAATGTTTAGCCCGCTTGCTTATCTTGTGGAGGGGCATAAGTTCCTTTTTTCCGCAAAGGCATTTTATGTACCAAGTATAAATCTGAAAATGGAATGCTTATTGCTTGAAAAATATGCTCTCCTGTCATTTGTGTTTAATTTATTTTGTTTTGGGTGCTAAACCATTGCATGATGCCTACCATTGAGAAGTCTCATGTATAGAAGTAGGCACATGACTCGATGACTTTGACATGACCTGAGGTGCTTGAGGGTGTTTATGATGACCTTATGATTAGAATATGCGTCCCAGCATGAAGTTTGTGTGATATATTCACTTTGGCATGTTTTGCTCATGTTTAGGTTTTTGCTCATGAGATGGAAATTTTTCGCAAAAATGGTACTTTTGATCTTAGCTTTGACCAATGGTTGTGAAACTTAGTGATCTTGTAGTGGATGTTCATACGAAGCTATAGAGTATCTAACTTGCTCATTTAGACATGTGTAGCATCTTGTAGTGAATTTTGTCTATTTGAGAAGCTCTAGGTTGAATTTTTCCAAATTTTGCCTTGATTCATGCATTGTCAATAAGGGGGAGAAGTTTGTGCATGATTTGGGCACCTAGGAGCATTTGGAAGGTGTTCAAATTGGTTCGGGCAGTTTTCGGTGATGTTTGTGTGCAGGGCGGTCTCTTGGGGTGGTCTAACCGCCCCCAGGCGGTCAGATCCCAGGGAGGGGCGGTCTGACCGGCCCAGGCAGGCGGTCTGACCACCCTGAGCAGTTGAGCAGGTATTTTGCTCTTTCACATGCATTCCCAAGTTGCATTGCTACTTTGGTTCAGGGGAGTGTGGTTTGGCTCAGGGGGAGCTTGCATTTGTGCAGGGGGAGCTCTAGTGTGAGTTCGTGGTTTGTTTGCTTTGGTGGTCTTTGCTCTTTGTGTGAGCTTAATTTTGTCTCGGTTGTGTCGAGCCGTTTCCCTTGCCTAAGGGGACCGAGATTTTCTTCTTTCAAGTGATCTTGTTCCTTGCCTTTGTTTCGGCTTTCAATCGCTTGTTGGAGTTCTTTTATTTGTTTCTTTTCTTTTTCCTTTTCTCTTATGGTTACAAATGTGTGTGTTGTCAATGCACTCATCAAGGGGGAGATTGAGAGCCTGTTGTTGGTATTTGTTAAGTGCAGTTAGAATATGAAAGATTCCGCAAGCGCACAGAACACCATTGTAGCTTTTCCCTAGGAGAGTATTCTAGAGTATCGTATCCACAAGGAAGCTTTGGCTAAAGAGTCTGATAAGTCACAATCATGTATCTACTAACTTAGCCACCCAACTAGACTATTAATGAGAAGGTAAATGATATTTATGATAAAGGATAACACACTAGAGAACTTTATAATAAATGAGTAGCTAGCGAACAGAGAGGACAACGAGAGAGATCTAAGGTTCCTGGGTTCTTCTCTATTACTTGGGTTCTATAAAACCAATCATAGAAAAGCACTTTGGGACATCGGAACACTAGCCACAGAAAGGGATGAGAAGGGGACTAGGAAGCTCCGACAAAAGTCCTACAAACACCAACCCGAACGTGGCGGAATACGTCGGCCGTCAGGGCTGTCACCACCTGGGGCTACCACAACTATCCGTGGGATTGGGTGCAATCTCAGGTAACTGGTAGGCTAAACACCACGCCTAATCTACCAATTACTACTCTAGTCACATATGATTAACGAGAGCACTCGATGCGAGCGAAGATCCCATGCAAAAGTATAACAACTATACTTACCAAATAATGATATGAAAGTAATGGAGAAGATAAATATATTATAAAGCATAAGTCTTACAAGAGAAGATACAAAGACATACCATACTCCGAAGACTTCTCCAGAACTGGAGCGCAGCTCCGCTCTCTCTAACTCTCTAGTTGCTAATCTACTACATTGGAATATCTAGTCCTAATTCTCTAACATTGATGAGAGGTCATCCTTTCATGGGACAACTCTCCAATCTATATGGTGTCCGGCTCCTAGGGGTCTAGGGTTACATATATAGGGGTCTCCTGGCCTCCCTCCACCTTTAGCAAGCGATGTGGTACTAAAACTTCCACCATATCTAATTATAATGCACATAGCCTTTATGGGCCAAATTCTGGTTTAGGCCCAATTAATCCCGCAGCTCATGTTTCTAGAATCTTCCATTATTTATAATATTCATATCTTCTCATTCCGAACTCCAAATATAGCAAATGATATGTCCGTTTCGATCGTCTCGACGAGCCCGTTGCAATGGTGTACTCAAATCCATCATTTGAAATTGTCTTGTGTGATGGCTTTTGGCTTCTCTTTATTTGGTGCTTGGAGGACTAGATATCAAGGCCCATTTATCTTGTAGATTTGGCCCAATTGTACCTATTCTCCAAAGTCACTCTGTAAAATCAACAAAACACCAAAACTTGTGGAACTCGTTAGTAGAAAACCCCTAAGTCTATGTTGATATTCATTTATGCCCTTTTCCATGATTAGTTGATTTATAAAATTAGACGATAACAGATGTCAACAAGCTCCCCCAAGCTTACCCTTTGCTAGTCCCTAGCAAAGCTATGCTATAAAAGGATCAAGAGTTGCTACTACGCTTTCATGCCTCAAAAGATAAAGTGGTCTTCAAAAATAAATCCTCCTCTCAACAAGATTGCCCTCTCTTACCCTTAACCATGATGCGTAGCTTTTACATAAATCTTAAGCAATCAAAAGACAGAACAATCAAGTCAAGCACTATGTCTCAAGTTCTTTGATCAACTATCATCCTGGGGTTTTGCAATATTTTTCAGATAAAACTCAGAGATCCTGTGTATGACCTTCTTAAGCATGGAGTCACACTTGGCAAGATATGTATGGATGATAGTGTTGGATGGATGAGGGTGAAAGGTGGTAAGCCTTTTAGCCTAGCTCTTGGACTATATCTCTCTTTCTAAGATTTTTAAGATCTGGGCTTTCCATTCTTGGAGAGGTGGGCTCTGCTCGCCCCGGACTTTTGTCCATTTTTCTCTCTCCTTAGAGATGTGGGCTCTACTCGCCCTCGGACACGTGTCCATTATTCATCTCTAAATATATTTTTTTTTCAGGGAGGTAGGCCCTACTCGCCTAGTATGACACTTGTCCTTTTCTCTCCCTCTCTCGTCTCACTTTTTTTTCTCTTTCTTTTTTTTCTTTTCGAATGTAGCCCCGGAATCTTTTTAACATTGAGAGAGATATATCCTAGAGTTGCATGAGCTATATGGCTTGATGGAAAATGCGTACTTTCATGTCAGAAGCAGCATAAATAGTGGAGTGGAATGATCTTGATGTGTATGACAAGCTCTCAAGGATCAAACACAGGAACTCATCATGTAGGATTTTTCAAGATTTTTGAGATATATCCAGGAATCAAGCTTCTCTAAGAAATCGATCAATAGCAACTCAACTCTTCATGAATCATCTTTCAAAGCCTAGACTCATATTAAGCATGTACTTGCACAGGTTTTGGGTTTAGAGCAAATTAAGCATTCAAAGCTTTAGGAGAATCTAAGTCTGAAACTAAGTACTTAGAGGAATTATGCTGGAGCAACTATTCATCATTTCCAAGCATAAGGACTAACTTTAGAGATCATGTAGCAGAAATCAACTTCTAAGACACTTCTTATTTATAAAGACTTCAACTAAGACTCATTAACTCTAATCAAACATATATAATAACTAGCTAAAGTAGTAATACTTATCGTGATAAATGGGGCTGCTTTCCCCCAAGCTGGATCTTGAAGTAGTCCTTTGATTCATCCTTGGAACTTGTTCGTCTTCGGGTTCTCCTTAAATGTTTTCCCTACAAATATTAGTTTCGCATATACCCGAAGGAGCAAATTCTAGGAACATGTTGTGAGCCTTCATGCGTTCACTTCTTTTTGGATTTTTTTTAAGAGTGTGGACCTTCATGTGCCCACATATTTTTGAGGATTTTTTTTCTATGCAAAAGAGATGATGATGCAAGAACATATAGATGCAATATTTTTGTATTTTTATTTTTATGCCGCCACAGTAAGGAGTTCTTACATGGGGCTTTAGGAAACAGATGCAAATGCAGCAAGCATATTTTTGGTCTTTTCTAGTGCAAGCGTAAGAAAGTAAATATGCTAAAGAAAACATGCTAATTTAAATATGCAATGCAGAAAATAAATGTGCAGATAAATACCGAGTTACCTCTCGGCGAGAGTTCGAGTACTTACTCCCATGGTGTGTTGTCATCTATGGCGTCTCGTCGGGATGTCGTGCCTGGTACGGTGCCTTCAATGGTCTCGACGAGTGGTGTAGATGAGGTAGCCGATGGAGATGACGTTTGTTCGGTTGGTGGGTCTTCCGACGGTGTACTGTTGACGTCCGCTTCAGCAGGTGATGCTTCTTTCTTTTTCCATGCTCGCTTCTTCGGAGGATACCTTTAGAGTGGCAGGTTGGTTGGGGTTGAGTGGACTTCTCTACGATCTTCTTAATGTCTTCCTAGTCCGTCAACTCTGTGTCCATCTGCTTCCTTTGAGTGAGTGCTTTTCTCTGTAGTCTTGTTGTACGGCATTCATCTCCTTCGTTGTTCCATTAATTCTTCCATCAATGATGAATGAGCCAGGTCTTCTGTTGTACAGGGTTCTTGGATTTTATCATCTGCCTCGCTTCATCTGATATGAGTTCATCTCTTGACTTATCCGAATTGGATTTGGGAGTTTTCTACAGGGGTTAGTCTGACAAAATAACCAGTGTCTACAAAGCAATTTTCAGTTCAATAACCAAACTAGACTCCATGTCTAATTCAATCAGGGAACGAATTTTAACCTAAGCACCACGCTTAATTTAATAACCTTTAGAAGTATACTAGCAACACTTCTAAACCAAAGCATACTATAGCAAACACAGGTAGCATGTAAGCACTATAGAGATTTACTCAAATAGAGATGAAAGAGCATGATCATGGTGAGTATTATATGGACCTTTTTTCCAATCTACTTATGGTTAGAATATATATTTGTATACACATACCTTTGAGATGGCAGGGTTCCAATGTTGATGAATCTTGAATGTTTAGGCACCCTGGGTTCTTCAAAGTCTTGTGGAAGCTTGCCGGAAGGTCGCGACGACATCAAATGTCCTGTCTATTCCACACTCAACAGAACAAGGGTGATCCTACTAAAGCTAGTGATTCACTAAATTAGCAGACATCAAGATCATTATCAAAAATCTTTATGCCAATTGCTTCCCCGGCAACGGCGCCAAAAAGCTTGTTGGTATTTGTTAAGTGCAGTTAGAATATGAAAGATTCCGCAAGCGCACAGAACACCATTGTAGCTTTTCCCTAGGATAGTATTCTAGAGTATCGTATCCACAGGGAAGCTTTGGCTAAAGAGTCTGATAAGTCACAATCATGTATCTACTAACTTAGCCACCCAACTAGACTATTAATGAGAAGGTAAATGATATTTATGATAAAGGATAACACACTAGAGAACTTTATAATAAATGAGTAGCTAGCGAACAGAGAGGACAACGAGAGAGATCTAAGGTTCCTGGGTTCTTCTCTATTACTTGGGTTCTATAAAAGCAATCATAGAAAAGCACTTTGGGACATCGGAACACTAGCCACAGAAAGGGACGAGAAGGGGACTAGGAAGCTCTGACAAAAGTCCTACAAACACCAACCCGAACGTGGCGGAATACGTCGGCCGTCAGGGCTGTCACCACCTGGGGCTACCACAACTATCCGTGGGATTGGGTGCAATCTCAGGTAACTGGTAGGCTAAACACCACGCCTAATCTACCAATTACTACTCTAGTCACATACGATTAATGAGAGCACTCGATGCGAGCGAAGATCCCATGCAAAAGTATAACAACTATACTAACCAAATAATGATATGAAAGTAATGGAGAAGATAAATATATTATAAAGCATAAGTCTTACAAGAGAAGATACAAAGACATACCATACTCCGAAGACTTCTCCAGAACCGGAGTGCAGCTCCACTCTCTCTAACTCTCTAGTTGCTAATCTACTACATTGGAATGTCTAGTCCTAATTCTCTAACATTGATGAGAGGTCATCCTTTCATGGGACAACTCTCCAATCTATATGGTGTCCGGCTCCTATGGGTCTAGGGTTACATATATAGGGGTCTCCTGGCCTCCCTCCACCTTTAGCAAGCAATGTGGTACTAAAACTTCCACCATATCTAATTATAATGCACATAGCCTTTATGGGCCAAATTCTGGTTTAGGCCCAATTAATCCCGCAACTCATGTTTCTAGAATCTTCCATTATTTATAATATTCATATCTTCTCATTTCGAACTCCAAATATAGCAAATGATATGTCCGTTTCAATCGTCTCGACAAGCCCGTTGCAATGGTGTACTCATATCGATCATTTGAGATCGTCTTGTGTGATGGCTTTTGGCTTCTCTTTATTTGGTGCTTGGAGGACTAGATATCAAGGCCCATTTATCTTGTAGATTTGGCCCAATTGTACCTATTCTCCAAAGTTACTCTGTAAAATCAACAACACACCAAAACTTGTGGAACTCGTTGGTAGCAAACCCCTAAGTCTATGTTGATATCATTTATGCCCTTTTCCATGCTTAGTTGATTTATAAAATTAGATGATAACAGATGTCAACACCTGTGTGATTCGAGGACCGGTGGATGGTCGCTTCCTGGTGTGATGAGTGATTGACAACGTTGTGTGGACTGAGTCATGAGTGGAGATTGGCGGGAGGCCACACCAAGTCCGCGGGGTTTGCAGTGGTTCACCACAAAACCACTGGGTTTTTCGGCTGAGCCACAAAACTGAGGCCGAAGACTCGACGGAGGAGGGACGGCCACCCAGGCTAGTCTAACCGCCCAGGTGGGGTAGTCTGACCGCCTGGACCGGTCTGACTGCCCAGGTGGGGCAGTCTGACCACCTGGGTCGCAGCGCCGAGAAACTTCAAAGCGGAGGACACGCGGCATGATCGCATGGGTTGCATTGGTGCTACGCAGGCTTGCGGTGGATGCGCATCCGTCCGATGGTGCTATGATGAAGACTTCCCAATTTGCCCTTCGGTGGCATGTATCTACTATTATGTTAGTAGGGGTATTTTAGTCTTTCGGCGGCCTTCATATAAACACTTGGTGAGATGGATGGCAACCAACTCTTGGAACTCTAGTTCATTTGCCCCTTTGTTTTTCCCCTTTCTTGTTTTCCCCTAGCATGAGAGCTTCATGGTGAGATCTTGAGAGAGGGATTGATGTTCGGGCGACTTGCTAGACCTTGTATGAACCTTCATGGTATGTATAGAAGATTCGGCGTGGTTCATCTTGTGTCCCTATGTCTCCCGGCGTTTTTCCCTTTTTGGTGATTTTCGGAGCTTTTTCTTGGGAAATTCGTGGTGAAGTTTTGTGTGTATGAGGACCTTGTGACTTTTTGCTTGGTGATCTTGCCCCAGCAATCCCCCCAAAATGGCTTCGATTTGGTGGTTTTTCGAGTTCCTTGAGTTCATGACCTAGAGAGCCAAGATTCGCGATTCCCTTTGATTGAGAGCGATTCGGTGGATTTCCTTTGGTAGAGACGTTCCCCAGGAGGTAACCCAGCTATTCCCGAAGTTTCGCTGCAATCCGTGGGGTGAATCGGGAGATCAGGCGATGGGAAATTGAGGGTTGAGCCGCGGCCAGTTTTCTGGAAGGGGTGGTCTAACCGCCATAGGGGGGCGATCTAACCACCCTGGTGTTTCCAGGTCGAAGTTTTGGTTTTGCTGGATTTTCCTCTGTGAGTTTGTTCGCCTTGATCAGAGGAGCGTTCTGGTAAAATCTTGGTTGGTTTTGAGCTTGTTTGCAGGGTTTTCCATGGAGGAGTTTCTTGCTGGGTACAGGAGGTTAGACCGCACTGGGAAGGGGGTCTAACCGCCCTAGGCCTATTCGGTGAAGGTCTCTTTTTCACCAAGATTTTCTGGTAGCTTGCTTGGCCTTGACCAAAGGATCTTGTAGGTGTAGCTGTGGTGTGTTTTGAAGCTCTGTAGGGTGTTCTTTGGTGGTTTTCCCAGTTGCCAGGCATAGGCGGTCTAACCGCCCCCTCCATGCGGTCTGACCGCCCCTGCTAGGGCAGATAGCTTCGTGTTGATTCCGCTGCGATTTGTGTGTAGAAGCTTTGGTTGGAAGTGTTGTTTGTTCCTAGGACCATTAGGACTCCATTGGCTGCGTGGTCTTGGCAAACGGAAGGAAGTGTGCGGAGCGTGTGATTTTGGGTATCCGACCAAGTTCATCTTGTTGGAGAAGACATCTCCCTCGAGAAGAATTTTTATCGGCTCCCATTCACTCCCCCCCTCTCTGGTCGCCTAAATCGGTCCTTCGGAGAGGAGTCGGTTTCTGATTAGCTTAAGCGCTTTAAAGAAGTTAGAAACCGTTGTTTTAATTTATCTCTTACCGATTCTGACCTTGCTGATCTGGCTGCTAAAGGATTAAGATGTGCTCTTAGAGATAGATTAGAAGGTATAGAATTTAATTCTCTTGCTAATGTGCTTGTCAGATGTATGGCACAAGAATTAAAATTGAACATGGAAAAAGAACACTCTAAGCCTCGTCGGTCTAATGTTTATATGATTGAGTATGATTCCGATAGTTCAGACGATGAGAATGAGGTGTATGTCGCTGAATTTGTGTGGCCTTCAAAGGCTAAGGCTAGTTCTTGTGCATCACTTAAGCCAGCTACTAAAGGTCGGCAAGAAGAACTAAAATTTACTTTTGATGTTTCTAAGAGTGATCATATTTTTGATGAATTACTTAAGCTTGGAAATATTAAAATTTCTCATACTATGCCTCCACTTGAAATTAAACGACGTGCATATTGTAAGTTTCATAATTCTTATTCTCATGCCACTAACGATTGCAGTGTGTTTCATCGTCAGATTCAATCGGCCATAAATGAAGGTCGTTTGATGCTTCATGAGATGCAAGTGGACAAACAACCTTTTCCTGTCAATACCATGTAGTTGCAGCAGCCCAAGGTTCTGGTTCGGCCACATCAAGTCCAAGTGACCAAGGGCAAGAACGTGGTGGTCGGGGAAGCTAAGCCCGATTTGAGGGAAAAAGAGTTGACAAGGGAAGTGGCATATGAAAAGACCCCTAATGGCAGAGAGACATTCAAGATTACTGTCAAAACTTCTGGAAATGGGGGGCAAGGATCATCCGTGCTGTCTGGTCAGTAATCAACCGGACTGTTGATGGTTAAAAGTTGTATCAAAGTTCGTTTGGATTCGCAAGCGTACAAATCCCCGTCGTAGTCATGGGACCCTTTTTCCCTTAAGTGTAAACCCAAGGTATCGAATCCGTGGAACAATGTGTAACTCAAGATCCAATATAATAAGCGGAAAACACTTTGATCTTGAGAAGGGTTTTTTGCATCTAATCTATGGAAGCACCATGAAAACACATCTAATCTACTAAACACCGGAGGTAGCAAGAGAAAGAGACGGGAGTTAAAACCAATCTCGAGATTGGATCGGGTCTTTTGTTGAAGTTCCAAAACAAAGAAGAATAAAGCAAATGAATCTCATAAAAAGCCTCTTTAAATCATTGCTTCCGTTCCAACTCCGAAGACACCCGCCTTTCGGAACCTTCGTCCAGTCACGACGCACCCCTATTCATGCGGGTTAGCCTAGGGCGAGTTTAAGATGAATAGGTTGAAAACGCTCGGTAGATCGGGTATGCACCTCTAGCCACCATGACTACAAGTGCACCCTAAGCAATCTAGCTATAGACTAGATTGGGGAAGAAGCAAACCCAAGCAAAGACAAAATCGTAGTGAAAGCACTTGATCGCTAGAAATTGGATTCAATCTTGCAAATTCAACATGAAAGTATAATACATGGACAAGATCACCACCGGGATCCTACCTTGATCTTGATCCTAGCTCCTGGAACTCCGACGTGGTCTTCCATGCAAGGTTCCCACATCGGCTAGGGAAGCCCTAGTCAACCATCTCGACCCTCTCCTCTCTGGAATGGTGTTCCTCTCTTCTCTTCTCCTCGGCGGCGGATGACGAATGAATTGATGCGTGGCTCTTGGCACGGGGACTATAAATAGCCCGAGGGGGTACTAGGTCAAAGGGGGTGCCGAACCGGGCCTGGAATGGGCTGGGCCGACCGGCCTGGGCCGACCGGCCTAGGCCCATTTCGGCCCGTCTCGGTCCCGTCTTGCTTCCCGAAGCTTCTCGCGTCTTCTTGAGTTTCTGCCGAACTGCATGTGGGTCCTTGACGTCGTTTTCCCCACGGTTTGGATAAGGGTGCTTGGCGCGCGAACGCCTGCATCTTCTGTTTAGGTCCTCAGTGTTTCACAGCTTCACGCTTTAGTCCTTGGATGATTTGGAGTCATGTTCACCTCGTGTCTTGACTTGTACCGGGCTTCATGATCTTCTTGCAAAGTGCTCGATGAACTTTACCCGGAAGTCCTCATTTAGGTGCTTAATTCCTGTGTAAACAATAAACTCCAAAAACCACATGCAAGTGCAAACTTGATATATCATGAGGGTTAGGATCGTTAGTTTGGATATCAAATCAATGCCAACACCGAAGGTAAACTCATGGTTAGGTTGACGGAAATTCACCGTCAACATGGACCTGTTCAGGACAGGGCGGTTAGACTTGCGGTACAGGGCGGTCAGACCGCCCGTGCCCATGGTCGCCCAAAGCTGTTTGTTCCGAAGTGGCCGAAAATTGGAAACTGGAAGTTCAATGTGGCAAAGAATCAAGGGAGTGTCCCAAAGCCAAAGGTCACATTTGATATGCTATTTGACAAGTACTTTAAACAAAAGGCCGTTACGAGCGATCGGCCATTAAAGAAAAGGATGAGGTCACCTCCGCATCAAGAGAGGCCATCATCGCCTCCCAGAGTAGCTGTCAGGTTCAGGGGTGAATCATCTCAACAAGGTCGACACTTTACTCCAGCTTGGACTCCAGATCCGCCTCGTCCAATCTACGACGACAATGGAGTGACGTGGGTGTCATATCAGCAGTCCTTCCATCCTGGATGGGGAGGACCAAAGAGACCAGTGTAAGGAATCGTATGCTCATAGCCTAAGAGGGGGAGGGGGTGAATTAGGCAACTTAAAACCTTAACCTATGGCTTCACTACATTTGCATAAGGTAAACTAGATCAATTCTATCTAGATGTGCAATCTAAGGTTGATCTACTGTGAAACCCTCGTCCCAAAACAAGTTTTGCAACCTATAGCCAATTCTAGTATGATACTACTCTAGGAAAGTAAAGGCAAACAAGGATTGCAAGAGAGTAATGCGGAAACATAAATTGGGATGAGAGGAAGCAAACTCTTGACACGCGATTTATGCCGTGGTATCGGTAGGCACTAAGCCACCCCTAATCCACGTTGTTGAAGCACTCACACAAGAGTATTGCTTCCCGGTCACCAAGTCTCTCCCAAGAGCACCACTTGACTCGCCACAAAGGCTCTCCACTTAGGCACTCGCCAAGCTCCCTTGGTCACTTTGATGCCGCCTCCACTAAGGAGCTTCTCCACTGAGGAAGGGGGTCTCCACGTCCCCCGCACAAAGTGTCCTCACCACTCCACACCAAGCCGGAGGGTCGAAGACGATTGCCGGTGAGCCACTTAGGTTCCAAGGCTTCCAGCGCACCTTGTACAACTTGATTCACTAAAGAATCACCTCACAAGGTTGGCACAACCTTGCACTCACTCAGCAATAAGTTAAGCCTAGCACTAAGCACACACACAAAGCAAGTGCAAGTCTATGGATGAGTAATTTAGCACTTGGATGGCTTGGATATGATCTTCTATGTGTCTCACACTCCTCAGGTCTTCCTCATAGTCCAGCAACCTCAAATGGGTGAGTGGAGGGGGTATAAATAGCCCAAGGTGTCCAAAGAGCTGTTGGCTAAAAGCTGCAGAAAGTAGTACCATCGGATGATCCGACGCTATACTTTTTCCGAGTGTTGGTTCATCCGGTGCTACTAGCCGTTGCCCTCCACTGCACATGATCATTGACACAAATCATCCGACGCTTCAACCGACGCACCGTCGGTTCATCCGGTGCTGAAGACTCCGCGCCAAAAACCTCTCTGTTAGCTTCTTCAAGGCCGTCGGATGAACCGCTGCTACTACCGTCGGTTCATCCGGTGCTTAAGGACTCAGCGCCAAAACCTTACTGTTAGCTGATATGTTGTCATCGGATGAACCAATGCCTACCCATCGGGTCATCCGGTGCTACTGCTCCTGTCTTGGCGCGTCTCTGTCTTGTTTTAAACTGAGCATCGGATAGACCGACGGTCGAACCAACCAGTCCATCGGTTCATTGTGCTACTGTCTTCTGCTGCTCTGTTTCTTCCATTCATCCGACACATGTAGAAACTGGACCGTCGGATCATCTGATGGTGTCTTTTGCTTTTCTTTTTCTTCTTGTCGGTTTACCCTCAAAATATATTGGCATTTCTTTTTGTTCTTCTCATTTTGGCATGTGATATTTTTGCATCCATGGGACCTAGAAATGTCTACAAGGACATGCTAAATAATATGGTTAGTCCCATTGATCATGTTGTCATGAATCACCAAAATTATACTCGAACTAGTGGCATATGAGGCCATGTTCGCTACAACCAGCTTTTGACAGGATTTCACGATCTACACAAGATTGCAGGGCGCCACACCAGTCTGGACAGGGTCACCAGGACCACCCGGTCAGACCGCCCCCTATATGCGGTCAGACCGCCCTGCCCAGGAAAATTCAAACTCCTCCGAAGTAGGTGTACATGCCCAAGGTCAGAGAGGAGGAGGTTTAAAAGATGGACATTGACCCAGAGAGGACTACCAGCTTTGATATTATCCAGATTGGGACAATGGATGTTCCCATTGAGAAAAGTGGCAAAGGACCGGTTGTGTTGAACAATCAGGTTATGACACCTACTCAGAAGGGATCTATTGCTGCTAATGATCATGAGGCCAGTGGAAGCAAATCTCATCCGGAATACTTCTTGCCAAGGTGGTGTCCTCCCGGTTTGACTCACACTCAAAGGAGGAAGCTTCAGCGTTTGAGGTTGCGGGAGAAGAGAGAGAAGGAACTGGAGAAACAGAGGGATGAGATCTTCAATAGCTACAGGCCCATGGTGCTGCAAGGGAAGGAGTGGAGAGCCAAGACAGCACCTCATGCAGAGGTGGTCAAACCACCAGAGGAGGCAGTTAAACTGCTTGAGGTGGTCAAACCGGCTGACCAGGCGGTTAGACCGGGTTCACCAGAGATGCCGCTCGGTTTCACTTCTTCAGTCCCCATGGCTTGCGATGGTGAGTTGTCGTCGGTACCTGCTCCAGAAGACGACGAGCAACTTGTGGATTACAGTTCTTCTCCAGAGCGTATGAACCTTGATATTAATGTGGTTCATTTATTCGTTGATGGTTCGGTGCCTACGGAGGAGGACATTGCTCATCTTGACTTTGGGCCAAAGGATGCTATATTTTAGAAGCCCAAAGACGCTGATAATCATCTGAAGGCTTTGTACATGAAGGGTCACATCAATGGGAAGCCTATCTCTCGGATGCTGGTGGATGGAGGTGCGATTGTCAACTTGATGCCGTATTCTCTATTCAAGAAGCTTGGAGGTTCAGATGAGGAGCTGATCAAGACCAACGTGACCGGCAGTGGAGTTGGAGGAGGCGAGCCGATAGGAGCTAAAGGCGTGATTTCCATAGAGCTCACTATTGGGAGCAAGACGCTTGACACAGCTTTCTTCGTCGCTGAGACACACGGTAACTTCAGCCTTATCTTCGGACGTGATTGGATCCATGCAAATAAATGTGTTACTTCTACTTTGCATCAAATTTTAATACAATGGATAGATGATGAAGTAGAAGTAGTGCATGGTGATAATTCTGCTTGTGTAGCTGTAGCTGATAATCATTCCATAGGTGTACATGATGATGTAAAATGTCTATCTAGCTTAGATTTATCTAATTATGAGTTTGTAAGTTGTTCCAAAGATGGCTTCATCCCTGCTGTCATAAAGCCGTTTGATAATCAGCTAAATCACTTCGTATGACTCAATGAGTTCAACTAAAGAGTGGTTGCAGCAAAGGATTGATCACTATCGGGCGCATAAGAATGATATGTGTGAAGCTATCAAAGATTTTGATGATTTGGGCAAGTTAGGACAAGGGTTTATGTCGGCTGATCCTCTTGAGGAGGTAGACATTGGTGATGGCACTGTACATAAGCCGACATTTGTACACAAGAATCTTGATCCTACTTTTAAGCTTGAGTTAATAAAGTTATTAAAGGAGTATGTCAACTATTTTGCTTGGACTTATAATGAGATGCCTGGTTTAAGTCGTGATTTAGTAGAATATCGATTGCCTATTAAGCTTGGTTTTAAGCCTTATAAACAGCCTCGTAGGAATTTTAATCCTGATATTTATGATCGAGTGAAAGAAGAAATCAATCGGTTGCTTGATGCTAAGTTTATTAGGCCTTATCGATATGTTAATTGGATCTCTAATATTGTGCCTGTTGAGAAAAAAGGAACAAAGAAACTTCGTGTTTGCATTGACTTTAGAGATCTTAATAAAGCTACTCCTAAAGATGAATATCCTATGCCTATAGCCGACTTTCTTGTTAATGCTGCATCTGGACATAGGATTCTTTGTTTTCTTGATGGTAATGCTGGTTACAACCAAATCTTTATGGCCGAAGAGGATATCTCCAAAACGGCTTTCATATGTCCAGGATTTGTAGGCTTGTTTGAGTGGGTATTCATGACTTTTGGTTTGAAAAATGCTGGTGCTACTTATCAGAGGGCTATGAACTTGATTTTTCATGACTTGCTTGGTATAATCATAGAAGTCTATATCGATGACATTGTAGTTAAATCGGCTGCATTAAATTCTCACTTAGCCGATTTGAGACTTGCATTTGAGAAAACACGTCGGTATGGCTTAAAGATGAATCCACTCAAATATGCTTTTGGAGTGTCGGCTGGCAAGTTTTTGGGTTTCATTGTGCATGAGAAAGGTGTGGAGATTGATCCTAAAAAGATTGAGTCGATTAAAAAGGTTCAACCTCCTACTTGTAAAAAGGAGTTGCAGAGGTTCTTGGGCAAGGTTAATTACTTGAGACGATTCATTTGTAACTTGTCTGGGAAGGTCAATGCTTTTACTCCTTTACTTCGGTTGAAAAGTGGAGCTGAGTTCACTTGGGGGGCAAAACAACAAGAGGCTTTTGATGAGATCAAACACTACTTGACTACGCCGCCAATTCTTCAAGCACCTAAGAGTGGTGTTCCATTTCGACTTTATATTGCGGCTGAGCTAAGTGTGATTGGAGCTGTTTTGACTCAGGAGACCGATGGCAAGGAGTATATTATTGCTTATGAAAGTAGAAGACTATTGGACGCCGAAACGAGGTACACTTTTATTGAAAAGTTAAGTTTATCTTTATATCATGCTTGTACCAAGTTGCGACATTATTTATTATCAAGTACTTGTTATGTTGCCTGTCAAACCGACATAATCAAATCCATGGTGCAAAAACCTATTCTAAGTGGTAGAGTCGGCAAATGGGCTTATGCTCTAGTTGAATATGATTTGCATTGTGAACAAATAAAATCAATGAAAGGTCAAATTGTAGCCGACTTTATTGTAGAACATAGAATAAATGAGCAACTTGATTTAGATGTCGGTTATATGACTTTTACCCCATGGAAGTTGCATTTTGATGGATCGGTTTGTAGAAATGGATGTGGTGTTAGAATTATTATTACTTCACCTAATGGAGCTATTTTTGAAGCCCTTAACCGATTGGATCGTAAATGCACTAATAATCAAACCGAGTATGAAGCTCTCTTGTTTTGTTTGCAAATTTTACATGATATGAGAGTAAAACATGTAGAAGCTTATGGTGATTCTTTACTGGTGGTACAGCAAGTATCCAAGGTATGTCGATGTCTAAATAGTTCTTTAAATGCCTATCTGGATAAATGTTTAGATATCATATCTTCTATGGATGAATTTGTGATTTATCATATGCCACGAGAAGAGAATCCTAAAGCTAATCCTCTGGTTCAGCAAGCATCTGGTTATAATGTCCTGAAAAGAAATTTTCAGGAGAAAAAACCAGTGCTTAGCAAAGCCAAGGATTATGTTCTAGAGGAGCCGATTCAACCGCCCCCTCCAACCGGTCAGACCGGCTCACCCGGTCAGACCGGCTCACCCGGTCAGACCGCCCCCTCAGGCCAGTCAGACCGCCCCTCGGGGGGCAATCCCACTTTGGCAGTCGTTTCTTCTAAAACTGTTAAGGACGAAGTGGATGATTGGAGGAAGCCTCTGATTACATATTTACAGGATCCCAAAGGTACAAGTGACAGAAAAGTCCGACGATGGGCGCTTAAGTTCGTTTTAGATGGAGATGAGTTATATCGTCGGACCACGGATGATTTACTTCTAAAATGTTTGGGTCCTGATTAAGCAAGATTGGCTATGGCAGAGGTTCATGAAGGAGTTTGTGGTACTCATCAATCGGCTCCCAAGATGAAGTGGCTCATGAGGAGAGCTTGCTTTTATTGGCCTACTATGATAGCCGATTATTTTCAGTACTACAAAGGATGTGAAGAGCGTCAAAAGTATGGAGATGTTCGGCTAGTGCCTGCTGCATTGATGCATCCAATTATCAAGCCTTGGCCTTTCAGAGGTTGGGGATTGGATTTCATTGGTAAGATTCATCCTCTGTTGTCCAAAGGGCATTGCTTTGTGATTGTAGCTACTGATTATTTTACTAAGTGGACTGAAGCAATCGCTCTCAAGAATATGACACACAAGGAGGTAATTGGGTTTATTACGGAGCATATCATACATAGGTTTGGTATTCCGCAGACTTTGACTACGGATCAAGGTACTTCATTTGTGGCTAAAGAGGTATGTGATTTTGTCAATTCCTATGGTATTAAGTTGCTCAATTCGTCTCCATATTATGCTCAAGCTAATGGTCAAGTCG
Organism: Cenchrus fungigraminus; assembly: GCA_036936925.1. Taxonomy (NCBI): domain Eukaryota; kingdom Viridiplantae; phylum Streptophyta; class Magnoliopsida; order Poales; family Poaceae; genus Cenchrus; species Cenchrus fungigraminus. Next base: position 120,346,545 of record CM072773.1, read on the forward strand.
AGTCTAGCAATAAAACTTTGATTAAGGTCATTAAGAAAACGATAGAAGACAATCCTAAAAGATGGCATGAAGTATTATCTGAAGCTTTGTGGGATCATGTATTTCTAGACATGGTGCTACTAAGGTTACTCCTTTTGAGCTTGTGTATGGTCAATAAGACGTTTTACCCATTGAGGTGAATCTAGGCGCATATAGACTTGCAAAGCAAAATGATCTTAATTTTGATACATATTATGCTTTGATGATGGATAACATTGATGAAGTGACCGACAAGCGATTGGAAGCCTTGGAAGCAATTGAGAAAGACAAAAGGCGAATTGCTAGAGCATACAACAAGAAGGTAAAAGCTAAATCTTTTCAAGTGGGAGATTTGGTTTGGAAAACTATTCTACCTATAGGATCCAAGAGCAACAAGTTTGGTAAATGGTCTCCAAGTTGGGAAGGTCTGTTTAAGATTGTGAGAGTTTGCTCAGGAAATTCTTATATGGTGGAATCATTGTAAGGACAACAACTACCTAGGACGCTTAATGGAAGATACTTGAAGAAGTTCTATCCAAGCGTGTGGCAAGATGCTTGAAGATGCATGGCCGGTTTCTATGAAAATCGCCCTTAGAACAAAATGGCCGACGGAAAAATATTATGTCGACCTTAGATTTATTTTTTAGCACGCAAGCTTTACTAAAAATCAGGGGGGCATGTGTTGACACCCAAAATTGGCAAAAGCTGAGTCAGCCTAGGTAGGCCGGTCAGACCGGGTCCCTAAGGCGGTCTGACCGGGGTGTCCTGTAGCCGGTCCGGCACGAGACCACCAGGCGGTCTAACCGCCTCCCAGGGGCGGTCAGACCGGGTCACCCTGAGTCTGAATAGAATTAGGAGTTTTGCTTCATTCCGAGATGTAAATTGTTCCTTGCAGGGCAAGACCTCCCACCCTTTAAATATAAAGGGTTGTGGCCGATTGAGAGGACATCATCCAATCGAACATATCAAATTTACTATTTTTCTCCAAACTCTAGCTTTTCCAACCCCCTTGGCTCTCCTCCTTCGTCTCTATGGCGGTTGAGGAAGTTCTGAGTGGCCTGCCGATCTCAGGACAACCCTAGGCGCACTGTTCCTGACGGGGTCCCTCCGGGAGCAGCGAATCTAGGTTTTCGGCGACCTCCCTGTCCAAGGCGGTTAGACCAGCGCCCCCCCAGGCGGTTTGACCGGCACGTGCCGGGGATTTCGACGAGTGGATTTCTGACGACCGCGCGATCTAGCGCACTCGTGTGTTCGACCAGAAAAGCATCAACACATTGCTCTTCTTCATTTACACCGATTCATTGCCAGAGATCGATAAAGAAGAGGAAGGTGCTATGTCCCAACATCTCCTTGTGGCTGCAGACAGGTATAACATGGGGAGGCTTAAGCTGATTTGTGAACACAAAATATGTATGCGCATAGAAGTGACCAGTTTGGCAACTATCTTGGTGTTAGCTGAGCAGCATCACTGCCATGAACTGAAGAAGGCATGCTTCTACTTCCTCAGCTCTCCAGAAAATCTGACTGCTGTCCTTGGAAGTGACGGCATTGAGTATCTGAAATTCTGAATAGAAGCTGCCCTTCTGTTATGAAGGAGTGGATCGCCAAGCTTGGTACGTAAATTCACTGATAGTTCTTACGTTTCTTCACACTATGTGAAAACCTCAAATAGGTATCGCAGCATTAGTAACGGACTCATAAAGCCCGTTACCATAAATTTTAAAGGTAACAGACTTTATTGAAACCCGTTACCAATGAGTCTACGTCCGTTACCCATAAGACCTACAGACCACTGCCCAGCCTTATTGGTAACGGGCGTTAATTAAAGCCCGTTACCTTTAATATTTGTGTAACGAGCCAAAGAATGTCCATTACAATTGTTGGTTCCCGGACCCGAATTTTCAATTCAATCTCGTTAACTTCCCACTCGCGTCCGCCCTATCCACACCCTATCCACCGCGTCCTCACGTCCCCTCTCTCTCCCCCGCCCTCGCAGAGACCCCTCCCTCTCCCCCACTGTGATGACCCTCTGCCTCCGTCGGCACCCCCTCCCTTCCCCGGTGAGGCGGCCTCTGCCGGCCTCCCTCCCTGCCGGATCTGGGGCCGCATGAGCGGTCTGCCGCTGCATCCTCCATGCTGCACGATGTCAGTGCTGTCGCCTCCACCAAGCCGAAATCCACTGTCCCAGGTACGTATGCCTCCGTGGCCGGCATGCAGGGGCTTGCATCGGTCGCTGGCTAGCGCGAGCCAGCCTCTACGGTGTAGCTCCTTCATCTCCTTCATGCATCAGCGTCGGCGAGATCCGGCGTTGGGGACTACTAGCGCGGGCGAGGGATGCCGCATCGGGGCTGGCCGGTGCGAGATCCGCTGTTGGGAACTGATAGCACGGGTAGCGGACATGGTATGCAGCGCGCGACACCATCTCGACCCCATCTTCAACCCCCAATTCATTTCCACCCTTTCCCCAGTGCTTCTGGGCGGCGGAGGCGATTCGTGTGCGGCGACAGTGGTGATTCTTGAGCGGCAGCAGCGAGAACGGTTGCCTCGGAGGGTCTCAAGTAGATGCAGATTCTCCGTCCTTTCCCTTCGTGAGTCCCTGCAGGCTCCCTGCTCCTTCGTCGGGGGGAGCAGATCCTTCATCGGGGGGCTCAGCTGCTTCACCGACATCCTTCACCAGGTAGCAGCTTCTTCACTGGAGGCAGCACCTTCACAATTCCTGGACAAAGCTCGACGTCTCAACCATGGGTGCTTCCTCAATCTTCAGATCCAGCTACCTGGTAACGCACCACTCCTAATTTCTGCTGAGATTGCTCATATAAACTAGTAATGGCAAGGATTGCTATTAATTTTTTCAGAGAAGTTGAGCCAACCTGTAGCTGGACTTATTCGGAGAACCTGCTCTCAAGGACAAATTGCAGGGTACAGAAGGAGACATTAGAATTGTAGATGTTTTTCTATTTAAAATTTTCCTGAAATCTATACTATGACTTATGCAACAGTCTGATTAGCTTTGGAAATAAGGTACATTTTTAGCAAGTAACAGAAGTTTGTGAATGTATCATCTATGTTTGATATCAATCTATTTTGATAAATGATTATTCAAGTGTGGCCTGCTAGCTTGGGAAGTTGTGGTCATCTGTGATGTCTATGTACATTGTTGCAGGGATAATTCCATCTTCAGAAGGATTTTGGCTCAAGATGACATGTCTGCATTATAAAAATGTGTGTGCCAGGCCAATCTAGGAATGCTCTTTTGTTTTCTTCACATTTGGATAATTATTTTCTATGTAGCCTGAAACATATACAATTATTATTTTCAGGTACCCAAACCTGAAGAGTGTAAGGGAGTTGATCTACAAGAGGGGCTATGGGAAGCAGAACAAGCAGAGGATTCCTCTGAGCAACAACAATGTCATTGAGGAGGTTAGCCATAGCTTATGCTGATTGCGATGACATATGCATTGTCTATACTGATTCTGATTTTTCGTTCATACACTTAGGATATGCTACTTGTTTTCATGTTCTCTTTTGACATTGAGTAAATGCAAAATCTTAGAGCTCCTAACTTACCTTACTAGCTGGAGCAGAGGTGAAAGTAGCAATGTATGTATTGACACTTGGACCTGCATGAATCTTGTTGCACAAGCACTGTCATTGTGCCATGACAGTCCATCTGTGACATGAAACATCTGTTTATGCTGCATTTGGAGTGTCCTATTGCAAGGCTCATAATGCTAATGAGATATCCTGATCTTATGACCATGATAGTAAACTTCAGATGGATTCATATTTTGCCCTTATCTTTTGCATAGGTTCTGCATCTCATTGCTGATTCTATTAGCATCAACACAAAGATTTGGAAATTGTATTTCGGTGAACTTCCAAGGCTGGTGAAAGAAGGAAGTGATGGTAACTATGGATCCAGTGCTCTTTGTGACACTTCCTACTTGCAGGTTATCTAATATTCATGTCAACTCCTCCTACTCTACTTCTGTCAAATGCCTTTACTCTGCTGCAATTCTCATTCGGCTAAAGAATATGTTTAGCAAACAAGTTGACCACATCTTCAAGTAGCAGACCATGCATGGTTTTCTATTGCCATAGTTTTTTGTGAAGCAATTTTCATAGTACTATGTTGATGTTCACTGGTGACTTGTGCGATTTTGCATTTGTGTAGTCCGGCAATTATTCACTGTTGTGTTCCTTGTTTTATCATTCAGGCACTCTCTAAAAGAATCCACTATGAGAAGTTTGTGGCAGAGGCCAAGCTTCAAGAGTCTGCAATTTGAGTGTATGGATGTAACTGAGCATGTGTATGTAACTATATATTTGTGTGCATGTATGTATAAAATAAAAGAATAGAAGGTATTTTGATTTCTTTTTTTTGTTTTTTAATTTCACATTGGTAACGGGCATTACCATAATGCCCGTTACCTATGACTGGTATTGGTAATGGGCGTAGAATGCAGCCCGTTACCAATAACAGACATTGGTAATGGGCATAGAATGCAGCCCGTTACCAATGTTTGTTATTGGTAACGAGCAACATTCTATGCCCGTTACCTTTGACCCATCATTTGTAACCCGTTACCAATGGCCATCCGTACCTGTTACCAATCTATGGTTTTCACGTAGTTTCAGGTTTGTGTCAGTTATCAGTGTATCAGGAAATTTTATATCATCCATCGTGGATTGAGTGATGACACTTGCGATGTCTAGATGCCATGACGTAAAAATGTGTTCAGCAGTTTGAGAATTCGAATTTTATAGCATATACTAGATTTATTTTTCAAAACAACTGACATATAATCCCAAATATGGCAAGTAAATGTAGAATTCCACCTTGATTTTTCAAATAATAGCATTGGGTTTCCTAGTCAAATTACTATCAAAATTAGATATCAAGTTTCACAACATGACTTACATCAATTTGAATATGTAGTGTAAAAGAATCGATGCTCGTAGCCTAAAAAAAGAGGTGGTGATTAGACAAACTTAAAAATGTAATATATAGCTTCCACTACTTTGCATGATTATGAGCTAGATCATACTATCCAGATGCGCATCTAAGGTTGATCTAGTGTGAATACTCCCTACCCACAAAGAGTTTACAACTTAGTGCAATTCCTAGCAAGAACTATACAAAAAGTAAAGGTGCTCAACTTGCAAGTATAAAATGCGGAAACATAAACGTGTGGGTTAGGAAACATGCATACCACTGGTTACATGGCTGTTGTTTGGAAGACATAGCTTCAAATGTTGTCGGAGGTGTTCCTTTGAGATTCAGAAAATAGAGAACGGTAAGAGAGGCATTGACTGAACACACTTGCATTGGGTGGCAGACATGTCACACCTGTTTTTCCAAAGAAAATCAAGTGCAAACCTATATGCATGCCAGGAACAAGTTTCATGCATATAGTGACATATAAGTGAATACAGAAACAGTATCATGTAAGAAAAAGGAGATTGTCAGAGTTTACGCTTAATCCTGGAAACGAAGGCTCCAAACATCACAGGCAGTCGACTGGGGGCTGCGTACGCCTAGCACCAGCAACATCTTCACAAAACTTCAAAGCAGCTTCATCTTTCTGAGCAACATTATTTATAGCAAGGGTGAGCACATGTCGTACTCAGCAAGTGTGGGGAAAGTATGAATGCAAAGGCTTTATAGTGAACTGGGCTCTAAGCATTTAGCATTTTAGTTGGTCAAATTTTATTAGCACCTGATTACTAATAAAGTATAAGTTTATACCAACCCACATTAAGCATAAAGATAAGATACACCATAAGAATATGGCAAGCATAGCCATAACCACATTTTAAGTCCATCTTCAAGTTCAATTATCATATGAGGGTCCAGGCCGCTCTTGACCGTGAGCACGGCTAATCGATTAGTTTTACACTCTGCAGAGGTTGTACACTTACACCACAAGTCGCGTAAAAGTCCCGAAGAACTTTAGACCCAACCACGCGATGCTGATCAGGCATCATACCACACTGCCGAGGTGTGATTGCATAGGGACGCTACGAGGTCTTTACAAAGATTCCCCAACGTATAGCAACCCACTAGGTTTCAGGACGAAGTAGGGCATAAAGCTCCCTAGTGGGTCAATGCCCCACCATAAATAAACAAACCCAACTCCCCGCTAGAGCAGGTCTATACCCCGTCAACGCCTCCCCATTGGCCCCTTTCAGGTAAGGTTGCCACAACATCAAAGTTTCTAGTTATTCAGCCAAGACAGAGCCATATGTCTTGTGGTTGTACAGTTTTCCTGGGTGGTTCTCCACATTCCGATTAATGCACATGGTCTTGTATTAAGCAACCAGAGATATATAGCATAAAGGTAAAGCAAGTTCATCATTAAGGTTCATTATAACCACCATAACCCAAAGTATAGTAGCTAAGCAAGAGCTACCCAACATAAAGGTAAACCTAGGTTGACAAGGATAAGAATAATAAAGACTAGGATAAACCTTAATAGGACCCATCAAATTTAAATGCAAAGCATATGCAAAGTGATTAATCATAGTTATTAGGACAAAAGAACAAGGACACACTTGCCTTTAACCAGAGAATAGTTGTTGCTCAGAATATCTTCACCTTCAAGCTCTTCAAAGCTTCTCGAACCATGTTCACTCTATCTACTCGCATCAATCATCCAAAATAAACATCCGAAGCACACATATACTAGCAAACAAATGAAATAAATAAGAAATAGTACACCAATCATAGAAAACAGAAACAAAAACAATAGGAAACTAATCTACTCGTCAAGACGAACACATGGATATAAAGAACGCTAAAAACGGAGCTAAAACATGTATTCTACAGCTAAAACAAGGTACAGGGACTAAACTGCAGAGAATCTAAGTCTACAGGGACCTATCCGCAAGAAACCGAGGGCCTAAATGTAATTACATGCATAAAAAAAGGGCTACGGTGGAAAACTAAAGATCTGGACCTCGGGTGCTAAAAATAGGAAGTCTAGGGTTTAAAACATAAAGAAAAGGACCTGAACGTAAGGATCTTAACACTGCGGAAGGACCAGCTTGTAAATCTAAGAAGCGCAGGGGGTTTCTTGCAAAACTGCGAGACTCAAGCTCGGGTTGACCGTTATTGACCTGGGGTGGTCTCGATCCGATCTGTCGGATCAAGATCGGACGGTCACAGACGCGCACACGCGCACAGGCGGCGGCGACTGGGCGGCGGCGGCGCGGCAAGCGGCGGCGCTCGGCGGTGAACTCGCCGGCGCAAGGCTGAATCGAACTGGGTTGCTCGATTTCGCGCGCGAAGAGCACCAGAACGTAGCGCAAGGCTCAACGAATCTAACTAGGGCAAGGGCGCGGTCTTACAGGCGGTGACGACGGTGAACGGCTCGGCGAAGTGGAAGATGGCGGCGGCGGATCTCCGGCGAGGTCGTACGGGTGATGTAGAGGTCGGCAATGCAAACAAGCGGCACCGGCGACTCCCTCTCGTCCAGGCGAAACTCCAGAGACACTCCTCGACGGCGAAGAGACGGCGGCGAGGCGGATTGAAGGCGGCGGCGGCGCTAGGGTTTCGGGCGTCGGCGCAGGAGCTCGGGGCGGCTAGGATTCTTGGGGATTCGACCCGGGGTGGCGGCGGCACCTTATAAAGGGGCCAGGGCCATGCCTTGGCGTGCGGGCCAAGCCTAGGGAGGCGTGTGCGGGGTGGAGACAGGGCGGCGCACCGAGTCCCGGTCGGAGACGGCTGAAGGTGGGAGATGACAGGTGGGGACCACCTGTCGGCCGCTGCGGGCGGCGGAGGAGTGGAGCGGGCCGGCTGGGCCTAGAGCGAGCGCTGGGCTGCAGCCTGCGGTGCAAAAGCGAACAAGGCCGGGGAGTTAAGGGGGCGGCAGCGGACTTGACTCAACGGGCTGCGCGCAGAAGCTGGGCCAGCAAAGGGATGGCGAGCGGCTGTGAGGGGAAACTGAGGGGCGTCCAACGGACTTCTGGAGCTGGGCTTCAAAACGAAACGGGCCAGAAGGGGAGAAAGGGTTAGGATAAAAAGGGAAAGGGTTTAACTAATTTTGAAAAAGTTTCACACAAATGAATTCAAATTCAAACTTGAATTCAAACAAGCAAAAGCAATGCATCAGCATGAATGCAACAAACATCAAGCCATTTATTTAATTTAGAAAAGCAAACGATGTTTTTTTCTATGCTATATTCCCTGTAAAGAAAATAAATGTTAGAAAAATTTTAAAATTATGAGAAAATTCTTGTTTAGTTATTCTTTCTATTCACATCCTGAAATTGGGAAATTTCAGGGTGTGACAAGACATTAGGATTGCTCTCGGGTGGTTTGGCCTTGCAGAATATCTTGAGTTATGGGATATGCTGGCTGGTGTTAACTTGAGTGAATCAGACGACATACATCAATGGAAACCTGAAGCATCAGGTGTTTTTACCACTAGGTCAGCTTACAGGAATTATTTTGTGGGTTCCATTCCTTTTGAACATGGAAGAGGATATGGAAGTCTTGGGCACCGGGGAAATGCAAGACCTTTATATGGCTGGCGATTCGGAACTGCTGCTGTACTGCAGGTCGATTACAGAAAAGAGGGCTGCCGCACCCTGAGAGATGCCCTCTATGTTATCAGGAGGAAGAAACAATCCAACATATGCTTACTTCTTGTGTTTTCGCAAGACAGTTTTGGTGTGCCATTCTACAACCTCATAGTTTGATTAGATTGATGCCCACAAGGAGGGACACCTTTGCCAAATGGTGGAAAAAATCTGAAAGAAGGCTTCAGAAACATCATAGGAAGGTATTTAAATCCTTTTGCATTCTGGGTGTGCATGGATCGTGTGTACTCATAGGAATTCTTGTGTTTTCGATGGTTCGGAACCAAATATACAGGTGGCAATTCAAGCCTTCAAAGATGAAGCTCACCTTTGACAATCCATTGGGGCTAAGTGGTGAGGATTTTCTTTTGGTCAGGTCCTGTGTTTGTGTTCTTCTGTAACAGTCCACGTGTGAGCTCTATGTTCTTTGCTATGGTCCAAGGCGAGTAATGAGCTATTTGTAACTGGACATTATTTTCTCTCTTAATATAAAGATACGTAGCTCTCCTGCGTGTTCGAGAAAAAAATAAAAAGGAAACATGAAAACTCGGTATTGTTAGGCAAGTGCCACACCTAGTCCATGCTTGAGCTCTATCAAGGATATAATTCGGGTCACCAAATCCCTCCTGGTCAAGATCTCGGACTTCCAACAAAGGTTCTCGCTAAGCCGGATAAGAAGCTTGCAACAAAGACAAGGCGCATCACTCCCTCTCTTCTGGTTACCTTGTCACAACCTCCACTATGGAGCTTCTCCACAAAGGAAGGGGCATCCTTTTCCCCCGAAAATGGTGATCATTGCCGCAACACCAAGCCGGAGGAATGACGACCTGCTGGTGAGCCACAAAAGCCCTATGGTACCAGCGCACCAAAGCTGATAAGGTTGGTTCACTTCTAGAACCAGACACAATGCAGCAACACTGACATATCATATAACCAATCACTATTCTAAGCTTGTACTAATAGCCTTGGATCACCACTTAAGCACTTTTCATGGCATGAATGTGTTCTTCAAGTGCCTTGTACTTCAATGAACTCTTACACACTTCAACAACTCAAAATGGGTGAGTAGAGGGGAATAAGTAGCACGAGCAACTCAAGTAGCTGTTGCTCCAACGGCCAGTAAAAGTATAGTGAGCACTAGAATGTTCGAAGGTCCTTTTGGGTAGGCACCAAAACTACCATGCACCCTCTTTGAACCATATAGCTATTTGAAACCCTCAAAAAATTGATTCGACACATTATTCGATGCCCTGTCAGAATTTCCATTGTCTGTTGAAATTAACAGTGGTTTGTTGCCCACATTCCTAATTTCCCATAACTTTCAACTCCAAACTCTTGTTTTGATGATCTTGTACTTATCAAAACAATCCAGATCATTTTATGTTCATGGGATCATCCCTTGAGTGCATTGTATAAGCGTAATATCTTATTATGCAAACTACCATCAGAATTTCCAGTGGCCACTTTTCGGCACATCGTATTTTGGGCATAAATGTTTACTCTGAAGATTGATTTTGATGATCTTGGAATCTATGGAAAATTTATAATGTACTATACATGATTATCCAAAAATTCATACTATTTGATCGTCTCAAAATATAATTATGAATGGGAGAAGTCCAATTCATTCATCTCTTTGCCCAGGCTTTGGTGTCATTATTTGTGTTGCATCATTAGAACCTATAAAACCCTATAACTGCTTATTCTTGATGCACAACTTAATCCCAATGATAATGTTATTACTCAATCACCATAATCATAGTCATGACCAAGACCATTTTCCTTACACCAGTGATGAATATACTCTTTTTTGGCACTAAAACACACATTCGCGATTATCTGATATACTTTTGTAACCTGACCATGGCTAACAGTTTACTATTTAACAATTGGCCTATAGAGATGTAGAGCGTTAAAGTTCATGATAGTCACAAGATGATTGAAGACCAAAAAGGCATCTGAGAAGGACACGCAAGAGCTATACATTCATACTCCTTCCATTAAAAAATTCTAAGTCGTTTTGACTTTTTTAGATTCATAAATTTTGTTATGTATCTAGACATAGTGTATATCTAAGTGTATAGCAAAATAGATTTGCTAGACTTCAAATGCTTGATTTCTAGCTTTGTCAGCCTTTGGATCTTCATCCCAGGGTCGTTTTTTTGGGGCTTGCAAAACGGGTCACGGGTCCAGGTCTAAACTGCGAAAACCATTAACCGCGTTGAAGGGGAAATGCCACCGCGACGCCACGGCACTTGCCGGTCTATCCATTCCTAGCTCCCGTCGTCTCCCCCATTTTCCTACTTCGTCTCCGCTGCTGCAGCCTCCTCTCGCTCGTCTGCATCGCTGCAGCGGCACTCCTCCCGGTGTCGTGGCTCCACGTTGTCGTCCGCCTGCTGGGCATGCGCATCACCATGAAGGGCGCGCCGGCACCACGTGACCCCAGGGACCACGGCGGGCATGCTCCTCGCTTGTTCCCATCGTAGGTCATCGAATCTATCGCCCTCTACATCGAGCTCAGCCACCGCGTCGCCGTCCTCAGATGCTCAGTCTCCCATCTCTCCGAGTAGAGAGGAGATGCGATCTCCGTGGGGTCCTGGGGGGAGAAGCAAGCAGAGCGGAGTGTCCACGACAAGTTTACTCCCTGTTTCGGTATTTCTGCACGCGGGGTGTTTATCTCTGTTCAGTTAGAGGCAGCATATCTGTGTCCATTCCGTGTTGCCTGCTGCAATAGCTATGGCACCATTTACCATTTACCAATGCCTGTGTCGCCACCCCTATCTTGAGCGTGACCTAAGTCGCAACCCGCGCCGTCTACCTTCGTCATCCGTCGCTCACCGTCCTGCTGCTGTCCTCGGCAAAGAAGCTACTGAGATTGTGTACTCGAGCACCTCGACGACGCCTCGACCCGCGTCCCCTCCACGGCTTCGACCACGTCCACCTCGACTTCGGCTACTACGGCACTAAAGGGCTATCGCACCAACGTTCCGACTGCGGGGGGGATATGCCTCCATTGTTCTCCAGTCTAACCGTTCGTGTTGCTGCCCCTACAACTGCGGGGGATGTTAGAGTATATTAGGCAACTCCAGATATGGTAGTTTAGGATTGATGTAATCCCGTGATAGCCTTCCTTATCTCTAGGGGAGGTGCCTTGTCCTCCAAGCCTTGTACTCTCATATATACCGCTTTAGGAGCTCGTTGCAATACATCGATCACATTATACGCATCCTACCTCTCTTACAGTTGGATGGCGGCACGACGACAAATTGCATGGTAGGCTCTGTTCTGATACCCTTAGAGACGATGACACCACACCTTACAGCCTGTTCGGCTTGTTTTTCTCGACTTATTTCGACTTGTTTCGACTTATTTCCTCTCACACAACACTATTCAAGCTACCAGCCGAACACTATTCTTTGTACCAGCCGAACAAGCTCTTACTTTAAGGCAATCATCTCTTAGATAAGACGATTCCTCCAGGGCTTTCAATTGAACGTATTTGGCGAAGCCCCAGCATCGATTTTTGGAGCAGAAGGTGTCCTCTGCAGTCGTTTCCATGCTGAACATCGGTACCGATTCACCTCTTTCGTCGAGAACATCGAATATAAATCGAGCTTTGACTTCCACAGCAGCATCGGTATGATCGTGCTGCAGAAAGATAGATATCCAGTCAGCATTGTCCAAGACATATTGCCATTGGGGTAGTACCTGATATACCAGCGATGAGCACCCGCGCTGAATGTGCTGGATTTGGTATATTTTCCGTTGCCGAGTTCCTTGATCCTAGAGCACCCTTTGATCTGGAGACCGTGCGACCCAGTCACAGTCTGCGCCACGATAGCCGACGTGGTCGGGGCCTTGCCATCGATGATGCTGATGCCGTCGGCAGACGCTGCTGCATTGGTTGACATGAGGGCGCCTCCAACAGTTGTCGAAGCGCCTGCTCACAATATAGCGAATCGAGGGGAGAAAAAGAAACCGAGATATTCTGTCGAGTTTGTCACCGGGAAACCGAGATATATTCTGTTGGGTTTGTTGCCGTATACTGCCTGTGGATCGCATACCGAGCACTATGTGTTTGCCCTTATTCTATTAATTAACTTCTGATTTTCCATTCCGTTTTGCCTTTATTCTGTTGGGTTTGTTTCCGTTTTGGTTTTGGTTTCGGGTTTTTGATTATGTTCTGATTCTGATTCTGAACGGTCTATTACTTCTTTTCTATTCTGTTTTGGTTTTGTCCTTGTTCCCGAACAGTCTGTCGTTACTTCTCATTTCCTTTTTTGTTCCTACGTGTGGTTTTGCCGTTCTAATTTTTGAGGTTTTCCATATATAAATATAAAAACAAATAAATGTAATGTTGCTGGAGCTGAGTACTCTTGATCATATATATTACATTAAGCGAGTAGTCACTGATGGCTTATCCTAAAAAAACAATGCAAGCTGAAGCGATTCTACTGAATCTTGATTATCTCGTTAAATTCAAAATGCAGTGACAGAAGCAAAGATCAAACAAAACTTATCACTAATCAAGTAAGGCGTAACCAACTTTTCAACCATACATTATCACTACTCAATAATATAATTACAGCATCATGTTGCCCTGAAAGTTAAACATGTGCACGTGCCAATGTGAGAAGACGTCATGGAGAGGTAGCTTAGAAGATTTGTGCTGGCCCAATTAATAATTTTAAATAAATCTCAAAGGTCCACTCACAGATACATCGTATAGTGGAGGACTTTAGTCCCACATTGCAACTCTAGGAGGAGTGAGGTCAACTTAAATGGTTGAGATGTCTCCAACTTGTTGAAGCTTTTGGTGAGAGGAAAAGGAAGAAATCCAAACCCATGCTCGTCCGCTGGTGTCATGCGTGTAAATGCTCTGGTGATTTCTCGCTTCGACCTTGCAAGTACAAGCATTATTTTCCAACAGTAGCAACCTTGGCCAGCAGGCCCCCAATTTTCAGGGGCCCAAAAAAATTTTCTATGTAGCAGGGGCAGAGCCCAGCACGGCACAAAAATAGAACAATCCAGTTCTTTCTCGCGCACAGGATTAGCGTATAGCTTTGCGTACCCGTCAGCATCCAGCAATCGTTTTTCTTTTTCTCATCCACCGAGCTAGGGCTAGGGCAGGGACGGACTGTGCCGGCGGCCGGCGCACATCCGGGCACTCTCTCGTACTCTCGTCACAACACTCGTAGGCAGCCAGCAGGAGCCCTCCGGTAGGTTATCTACCAATTTCTTTTCTCAATTATGTTATTGTGTTCCATAACTGTAATAATTAATATATTAATTGTTCTTTTTCATCTTTTGTATGCATGTTTATTAATTTATCTAGACTCTGTTTCAAGATCTAAGCCATATCTTCTGCAAACCGATCTTGTCGGGGACAGCCACAGGGGTCCCCTAATAACGGGGGAAATCGTCCATTTTTCGAAAAATAACGAAGCGAACAAGCAATCTCACGAACCGCAAATCACGCCTCGCATGCCGCGGCCCACGGCCCAAAAAGCCCCAGCGGCCCATCGAAGTAGCCAACCCCCGGCACCCCTCGAGCGAACCTCCGCCCCGCTCGAGGGCCGGGCGCTGTACCGCGAATCTTCCGCCTCGCTCGAGGGCTTGACGCCCCCTCGGGTGAGTGTCCGCCTCGCTCGAGGGCTTGACGCCCCTCGAGCGAGTTTCCGCCTCGCTCGAGACCTCCTCCGACTCGCGACACCATCCCTGCTCCCACGACCAGAGCATTAAATGCTCTGGCGCGTCGCGGGCGCTCGGGTCAAAGGCGAATCCACGCCACGCCGGCCCTCTGACACCGCCTGGGAATCAGATCCCGGCGCTGTTCGACCAACCCGCACTGTGCAGCCATCCCCGGCGCTGTGCGGGTGCTGTGCGGGATGGCCGGTGTCATTCCGTAACACTGTGTCGCCCACTCCCGTACCTCCTCCACGTCGCGCCCCTCGAAAGAGGACGGCGGCACCCTCGAAAAGGGTACGGCCACCAATTCCCCGCCCGCCTGGGACCAGTACCCGTTGGTCGTCGATCCCATCATCGGCAACGCACGGTTCTCCAAGGTGCTGATGGACGGCAGTAGCAACCTCAACATCCTCTACGCCCATACCCTACGGCTGATGGGGATCGGGTTGGACCAGCTGCGGCCCAGCACGGCGCCGTTCCATGGCGTCGCGCCGGGCAAGCGCGTCCAGCCCCTCGGGCAGATCGACCTGCCGGTCTGGTTCGGCACGCCGGACAACTTCCGCAAGGAGGTCCTCACCTTTGAGGTGGTGGGGTTCCGGGGCGCGTACCACGCCATCCTTGGGCGTCCGTGCTATGCCAAGTTCATGGCGGTCCCGAACTACACTTACCTCAAGATGAAGATGCCAGGGCCAAAAGGCGTCATCACCGTGGGCTCGTCGATCGAGCACGCATTCGACTGCGACGTCGAGTGCGTCGAGCACGCTGAGGCCCTGGCGCTCGACGAAACGCTTGTCGCGGACATGGAGAAGCTGGCCAACGAGGGCCCCGACTCCTCCGCCAAGCACACGGGCAGTTTCGAGGCTGCCGAACAAACGAAGGAGGTGCCCCTCGACCCTGCCGCCCCCGAGGGCAAGGTGTTGAGGGTCAGTTCCACCCTCGATCCGAAATAGGAAGTGGTACTCGTCGACTTTCTCCGCGCCAACGCTGACATCTTCGCGTGGAGCCCCTCGGACATGCTAGGCATCCCGAGGGAGGTCGCCGAGCACTCCCTTGACATCCTACCTCACTCCAGAGCCGTGCAACAGCGGCTGCGGCGCTTTGATGAAGAAAGGTGCCGCGCGATCGGAGTGGAGCTGCGGAAGCTCCTCGAGGCCGGATTCATCAAGGAAGTTTTCCACCCTGCGTGGCTAGCTAATCCTGTACTAGTTAAGAAAAAGAATGGGAAGTGTAGGATGTGTGTAGATTACACCGGTCTAAATAAAGCATGTCCCAAAGTTCCTTTTCCTTTGCCACAAATCGATCAAATTGTTGATTGCACTGCGGGGTGTGAACTCCTATGTTTCCTTTATGCCTATTCGGGTTACCACCAAATAAAAATGAAGGAGTCCGATCAACTCGCGACCTCTTTCATCACACCGTTCGGCATGTTTTGCTACGTAACAATACCATTTGGCCTCTGAAACGCAGGCGCTACGTACCAGCGATGTATGCAGCACGTTTTCGGGGACCACATCAGGCGAACCGTAGAGGCATACGTAGATGACATTGTCGTCAAAACCAGGAAGGCGGACGACCTGGTTAACGATTTGCGCATCGCGTTCGATTTCCTACGGGCAAACGGGGTGAAACTCAACCCCGAGAAGTGCGTCTTCGGGGTGCCGCGCGGCATGCTGCTGGGATACATTGTTTCTCAGCGGGGCATCGAGCCCAACCCCGACAAGGTCTCCGTCCTCGACCGAATGGGCCCGATTCGAGACCTAAAAGGGGTGCAGAAGGTGTTGGGCTGCCTGGCCGCCTTGAGCCGTTTCATCTCACGGCTCGGCGAGAAGGGACTGCCCCTCTACCGACTCCTGAAGAAGCACGAACGCTTCTCCTGGACCGTTGAGGCCCAGGAGGCACTCGACAAGCTCAAGGCGACACTCGCACACGTGCCAATCCTCACGCCGCCTCGAGGCGGCGAGCCTCTGTACCTCTACGTCGCGGCAACCACCCAGGTGGTCAGCGCGGTCATCGTCGTGGAGCGAGTAGAGGAAGGGCACGCCCTACCAGTTCAAAGGCCGGTGTACTATATCAGCGAAGTGCTGTCCGAGACCAAGGCGCGGTATCCCCAGATCCAGAAGCTGCTCTACGCAGTGGTGCTCGCGCGGCGCAAGCTGCGGCACTACTTCGAGGCCCATCCGGTCACGGTGGTCTCATCATTCCCGTTGGGTGAGATTATCCGCAACCCGGACGCTGCGGGCAGGATCGCAAAGTGGTCCGTAGAGCTCATGGGCGAGACGCTCACCTACACGCCGCGCAAGGCAATCAAGTCTCAGATCCTCGCGGATTTCGTCGCCGAGTGGACGGACACACAGCTGCCCCCTTTGCAGATCCAGGTCGAGTGTTGGACCCTCTACTTCGATGGGTCGGTGATGAAAATCGGAGCGGGCGTGGGCCTGCTCTTCATCTCGCCCCTCGGGGAACACATGAGGTACGCAGTGCGCTTGCACTTCCCCGCATCGAACAACATGGCGGAGTACGAGGCCCTCCTCTGCGGCCTCCGAATCGCCATCGAGACAGGCATCAAGCGCCTCGACATCAGGGGGGACTCGCAGCTCGTAATCGATCAGGTCATGAAGAACGCGAGCTGCCACAACGAAAAGATGGAGGCTTACTGCAACGCCGTACGCGCCCTCGAGGACAAGTTCTACGGCATCGAGCTCAATCACATCCCCCGCAAGTATAACGAGGAGGCGGACGAGCTCACGAAGATCGCGTCGGGGCGAATCACCGTTCCCCCGAACGTTTTTGCGCGAGACGTCGCCAAACCGTCCGTCGACCTCAGTCCGGCCCCCTCGAATCAGGAGGAACCCTCGGGGGCTCCCTCGAGTCCAGCGGGTGCGGAACCCATGGACGAGGACCCCTCGAACGAGGCGTTCGTACTCTTCCTACTCGAGGGGTACGGCGCGGACGAGGCCGAGGCCATGGAAATCGAGCCGACCCCCCGCGCGTAGGATTGGCGGGCCAAGTACCTCGCCTGGATCGATCGAGGGGAACTCCCCTCAGATCGAACCGAAGCTAGGCGCATCGCCAGGAAAGCCAAGTCATTCGCCGTGATTGACGGCGAGCTGTACAAGCGTGCCGCGTCCGGCGTCCTGTAGTGGTGCATTCCCATTCCCCACGGCCGGGAACTCATCCGTGACATCCACGCAAGCGTGTGCGGCCATCACGCGGCACCGCGCACCCTCGTGGGCAACGCGTTCCGCCAGGGCTTCTACTGGCCCACAGCGGTTGCTGACGCCAACGAGGTTGTGCGCACCTGCGAGGGGTGCCAGTTCTACGCGCGTAGGACCCTTCTCCCGGCTCACGCCCTACAGACCATACCCGTCACATGGCCCTTCGCCGTGTGGGGATTAGACATTGTCGGGCCCTTGCGAAAGGCGCCCGGGGGCTACACCCACCTGCTGGTTGCCGTGGACAAGTTCTCCAAATGGATCGAGGCACGCCCAATCACCAACCTCAGAGCGGAGCAGGCCGTAATATTCTTCACCGACATCATCCACAGGTTCGGAGTGCCGAACTCCATCATCACCGACAACGGCTCCCAATTCACCGGTAGGAAATTCCTGGAGTTTTGCGACAACCACCACATCCGCGTGGACTGGGCGGCTGTCGCACACCCACAGACTAACGGCCAAGTGGAACGTGCCAATGGCATGATTTTACAAGGCCTCAAGCCCAGAATCTTCGACACACTGAACAAGTCCGGCCGGAAATAGCTTCAGGATCTCCCAGCGGTCATTTGGAGCCTCAGGACCACTCCGAGCAGAGCCACGTGATTTACGCCGTTCTTCCTAGTCTATGGCGCAGAGGCCGTCCTCCCTACGGACTTGGAATACAGATCGCCCAAGATTAAGGGCTATGATGAAGGTTCGAACCAGCGAGCTCGCGAAGACTCGCTGGATCAAATAGACGAAGCCCGTGACGTGGCCATGATGCAATCGGCAAGATACCAGCAGGCGCTAAGGCGGTATGAAGCTCAAAAAATCCGGCGCCGAGACCTCAACGAGGGCGACCTAGTGTTAAGGTTGCGCCAGGACAACCGAGGCCGCCACAAGCTGTCACCACCATGGGAGGGGCCCTACGTCGTCGTCAAGGTGCTCAAGCCCGGCACGTACAAGCTGGCGAACGAGCAAGGCGAAGTCTTCACCAATGCTTGGAACATCCAACAGCTACGTCGCTTCTACCCTTAGAAAGGATTTCCAAGTCTTTTTGCACATATCTGACGCCCCAGTCGGCTGTACAAATGTAAAGCTTTCTTTTCGATAAAATCAAGGGCGACTCGGCTTTCTCCCCGAAAACCAAGTCCCCCTCGGGGGCTACTGCGGGGGGCACCCCCCTAAACGGTCCCATTTTTTCGCAAAAAATCTTTACTTCAAAAGCGCCAAGTACGTCTCGACCCGGGAGTTTGAGCGAAATGACGCAGGACGCGAATGGCCAAAGGGCGAAGACGGGTGAGTCGGGGATAGCCTACGCCTTGCGGTAGGATACGGCCCTTCCCCCTCACCACTTTGCCTAAGCGCTACTCGTGAAAACGAACGATTCCAGCTGAAATTCGATTAAACGACAGGGAGAGACGGAACGGCGCAATCACAAAAAACGAAATGGCACTAAAACTTACAAGTACTTCAAGCAAACTGTGTTTATTACATAAAGCCACGAGGCTCGATTCCTAACTACAATCTAAGGGCCTGAGTGCCCAGGTGCTTTCAGGGCTCGAGGGGCCTGGCAGCAGGAGCTTTCGGGAAGAGGATCTCCGCGAAGTCGTCGGTGAGGATGTCGGCGGCAGGAGCGGCAAGCGCGTCTAGGCGGCTCGCCTCGGCCTCCGCACCATCGTCGTCGAGGTCGTCAGCGACGATGTAGCCCGTAGCCAACACCGCGAGGTTAACCCGGTAATGCGATTGCACCACGCCAAGGGTCTTCTGGATCCCCAGGCGGAGCGTACCTCGCATACGCCGGGCGACGTGGCCGCCCAAGGCTCGAAGGCGACTCGCCACAGTGCTCCCGGCCTGCCCGTCGCCCTCGTCGATGCTCTGGCACACCTCGAGGGCTGCCTCCTGCAGGACCCCCAACTCCTGCTGGGAGGAATTGTAGGCCGCCTGGAGCACCTCCGCCTGCGTCGCTGACGTCCCGAGAGCAGCCCGCAAGCCTGAAAAACGGAAGACGAATAAGTTGAGAGCAGATCTCGACGAACCCAAGCAACAAACGAAGAATCTAAGAGAGGCGACTTACCCTCGACCTGCTTCTTCTCTGTCTCGAGGGCCGCGCGCGCGGTCTCGGCCGCCTGCTGTAGCTCGAGGATAGCGGCGTCCTTCTCCTCGCTAGCCTGCCGTAGCTCCTCGAACGACACGGCTTCCTGGACCAACTCCCCTCTGAGCCGCGTAACCTCCGAATCCTGGAGTTGGAGCGCGGCTCGAACCTCCCCCAGCGTGGTGCGCTCCCGCTGGAGCTGGCCTTGCGCTTCCTCCTGAGCCGAACGCTCGCGCTGGAGGGCGGCCTGAGCCTCCTTGAGGGCGGACCGCTCTTGCTGGAGCTGGCTCTCTGCCTGCTGACGCGCGCTCCGCTCTTGGCGAAGCTGATCCTCCACCGCGGCGAGCGACGTGACCTTCTCCTGCAGATCAGCGCTCAGCTTCTCGGCCTCCTGGGCCTTCTGCTCGGCCTGAGCCTGCCAGGACCTCGCCCCCTCGAGGGTGGTGCAGTCTTGCTGGAGCTGGCTCTGCGCTGCGATGAGGGCAGTCTCTTTCTGCGCCAGTAAGGTCTGCACCTCGGCCAGGGCAGCGCGCACCTTCTGCAGCTCGCCGTTCGCTGCCGTCAGCACCCCCTCCTTCTCTAAGAGCACGGCCTTCACTCTGTCGACCGCGGTGGCACCCTCCGCGGTCAGAGCACGCTGGTCCAGGAGTGCGTCCTGCACGGCCATTAGCCGGTACTCCAGCCAGCCGTTGTCCGTCTGCAGGGCCTCCACCAGGGCGTCCAAGGCTTCGTACTGCCCCCGGTACCAGTCGAGGCTCGAGCTCAACTGGGAGAGGCGGTTGTACTTCTTGCGCGCCTGGCCCTGCAGCTCCTGCGAGTAGCAACCGAAGGGCGGAGAGAGGAAGCAGAACGTGAAACACTCGAACGAGAAACAAACGAGAAAATGAACTCCAACCAAGCAAAGACGCTCACCTCGAAGAGCTGGAACGACCAGCCTTCGTGGAGTCGGAGCGCCTCGGCCAGCGCAGCGTTGAGGGAGGCGCCGTGCTCGCGGAACTCCTGCCACAGCGCCTGCTCGGCCTGGGCCTCGTCGAGCAGGGTACGCGGCACCCCGGGGCGACGCAACCCCTGTTCTGACTGCGACGCGGCGGCGTCAGATGCTGGCGGCGCGGCACGAGACGTCGACGCCCCGGCGTCGTGCGCCGGCCGCTGCGACATCACGCAGCCGTCAGCCCGCATCACTAGCACCCCGGGCGTAGGCCCGGGGGCTGGCCCGGACGACCTCCTCGACCAACCCTTCCTGGGGGCAGAATCACCACCAGCGGGGGCCTCGGCCGTCTCGCAGCCCCTGATGGACCGGCTCTCCGAATGAGCCAGCCTGCGCCCTTGATGAGGGTCGCGGAGCACCAGCGCCTGCTGCGGCATCGCGGCCGCCACCGCCACCTCCTGCTGCGACCCCGCGGCCGCGGTCGGGGTGCCTGATGGCTCGCCCGCCGCTGCCATGCTCACCGCCGCCCGTGGCACCCTCTTCGAGCGCCGCCCAGTCGTCAAAGACGTCCTCAACTTGAGCACCTTGGTGGGCGCAAGATCGGGGACGGCCGGCGACGCCCTGACAAAGAAATGAAAGGGGGGGATGAGCGGCTATTTCTCGAAATCGAGGGCATGCAGGAAACGATGCTACTTACCTCAAACTGGAGAAGCCCCGCTTCCTCTGCCACGAGGGCAGGGGGGCACCTCTACTGCGCCCACCGGCGCCTCCGCGGTGCCCACTGGCACCTCCACCGACGACCCGGTGATGGGCGGCACCGTGCCCGCCTCAAGGGTCAATTCTGCGGACGCCCCCTCGACCCGCGGGGACGGGGGCGCCGCGGGTTCCCACCTACCAGAGATGGTCCGCTCCCCGTCGCTCTCCTCCTCGTCCGAGGATGAGTTCTCCATCACCGGTGGGGGAGAGAGACCTTGCTGCTCACGCAGCCGGTACTCCTCGTTGTACTGATCGAGGCGCTCCTGCCGCTTGATCCTTCTCTCCTTCGCAAGGGTCGCCCGGTCCCGCTCCCGCTGCTGCGCGGCGCGACCGGC
Source organism: Cenchrus fungigraminus (assembly GCA_036936925.1). NCBI lineage: Eukaryota > Viridiplantae > Streptophyta > Magnoliopsida > Poales > Poaceae > Cenchrus > Cenchrus fungigraminus. The sequence goes on from CM072773.1 coordinate 120,368,145, forward strand.
GGCCTGAGATCGAGGCGTTGGTGGGTCCGATCGGGCAGCCTGGACGGTCACCAGCTGTGGGCAGGGATTGTCAGGATGAAGAAAAAATGCAAAACAAGAATCAAAGAAGAAAAAACGGTGCTCACCGGCTCGGCGTCGGGGAGCATCACGAACGACCAAAGGTCGTCGTCGCTATGCGGCACCACCTTGAGGTTGATCGCGTGCCTCGCCCGCGTGGCCGCATACCCCTTGGGGAGAGGCTCCTACAGCAGCCGTGAGCGCGCCAGCGACGTGGGGTTGGCCGCATCACTCATCTCGAAGATGCAGAGCTCCCTCTCCATGAGGGGAATGACCCGCCGGTGGTGGAAGTTGGCGATGATCGAAGCCACCCCCAGCCCGGCGTCCGCCAGCTGGCACAGGGCGGTGGTGAGGGACTCCAACCTTCGTTGTCGCGACGGGGGCGACACACCGTGAAACCAGGCGTCGGACTTCCCCATCACCACCTTCCCGGTGTACGGCGGAAGGCCAACGCCGTCGTTGCGGAGGTAGAACCACCCCTTCTCCCAGTCTGCATTGTTGGAGGTGATGGTGCACAGCGGGTACAACTCCTTGCGCGCGTCCCGCAGTGCGAGCGTAAGGCCGCCGGCGCGAACCGCCCGGCGCGTCCCCTTCTCGGGCGTGGCAAGGGTGTGGAGCTCGCCGCGAAAGAGATGGACCCAGAGGTCCCAATTCGCCGGGATCCCCAGAAATCCCTCGCAGACGGCGACGAAGGCAGCCGCCTGCGAGATGGCATTGGGAGCGAAGTTGTGCAGCTCCACCTCGTAGTGGTGGCACAAACCCCGCATAAACCGGCTCGCCGGGGCAGAGAAGCCGCGCTCGTGGAGACGGGCGAAGCTGACGACGTAGCCGTGCGGAGGGTTGGGCTCCCTGTCCGACGCTGGCGGGACCATCCACGCCGGGTATGGGCCGTCGCCGGCCGGCATCAACTGCCCACCGTTCACCAACTCATTCAGCGCCAGCGGTGTCACCGTCGACCGGGGCCATGGAAAAGGCTCCACCACTCGAACCGGAGGGGCCATGGAGGACAAGGGCGAGAAGAAAGGATGGCGGCGGAAGCACAAGGAACGCAAGCAGATCCGAAGCGGCGGAGCGCACGGCCGAGAGAAAGACGAGCTACGTGCGGGGATGGATGTGAATGGCAAGGTAAGGGAACTCGCCTCTGCCTCCCCCCACGATTTATAAGATCTAGGGGAGCAATGCCCCCGAAAACTCCGCACACAGCGCCAATTAATGCGACCTGCGCCCCGCATCGCTGACGAGCGGGCCCCGCCGCGCCGGAACGGTCGTACGCACGCGCACGCGCTATCATTAAGACGCAAAAATCGAAGGGGCGCGGCGCCCCATCCCGTCCGCCCCCCACGTCGCCCACGACGACTACCGTGCGCCGCCTGAAAAGGCGTGCCCGCTTCGCACGATCGGCGTCCATGATCCGCGCCCATTAAATGGCTGGGTTCCTTCCTGAGTAAGGATGAACCCCTCACGAAACTAGAGCCAATAGCTCGAGGACCGACCCCTCGCGGGTGCGATCGATGCCCCGATCTAAAACGGGCGGAGCCGTGGCTCACCGAACGAACTCGAGGGCCGGGCCCCTCGAACGCTGTATTTACTGATCAGTGGTTCCAAGACCTGCCCGTCGAGGGTGGGCGCCGCAGATGCCCCTCGAGCGGGGATTTACTGATCAGCGGTTCCAAGACCTGCCCGTCGAGGGTGGGCGCCGCAGATGCCCCTCGAGCGGGGATTTACTGATCAGCGGTTCCAAGACCTGCCCATCGAGGGTGGGCGCCGCAGATGCCCCTCGAGCGGGGATTTACTGATCAGCGGTTCCAAGACCCACCCGTCGAGGGTGGGCGCCGCAGATGCCCTCGATCCGAGAAATTACTGATCAGTGGCTCAAGGGTCGGCTCAACCACAGCCCAGCGGGCTCCACAGATCAAGTCAAGATGGGGGCACTTTAGTGCCACCCCGCAAAGGCCCTACTAATCAGAGGTTCGAAGCCTGACCCTCGAAGGGTTCGAACAGGCGCCTTAGATTGACAGAGTCAGGGACGACCAGGGCGCACGCATTCGAGCCTGACCCCGAGCTCGCAAGCTCGGGGGCGCCCCGTAGTTCGTGTTCAAGGCCAACAAGGGCAGCTAGTCGAGGGATCCCACCGAGGGAGAGCTTCCGCGCCCTCGGTCCCAATCGAACGGGACCGAGCCCTGCCTAGCACACCCGCGTAAGCGCTCTTATGGATGTGTCTCCAGACCACGAGCCGACCCTTATCGAACGGGGCACGGACGTCCACTTGAACCACCCGCTAACAGCTCGACGAGGAACCCATGATTCGCGACCCGTTCGATGGGAGTCATGAGCACCTCACCCCTCCGCCCCGCGAAGGGGCGGCGAAGGGGCGCGCAGACAAGTCGGAGAGCTCGCCCCGATCGCCTCGAGCGGGCCCAGGCTCGGGGGCTCGACGCACGGCTACACCTCTTGGACGTGCCCGAACGCAAGCAAATACCGGAACGCGCGCATGGCACCGCCGAGGCCGGCTGAAATAACGCCGAGGCCGGCTGAAATAAACACCTCGCGCACCGGCCACACGCTACGAAAAACCTTGCAGGAATGCACACACTCCTCCAAGGCTTCGGGGGCTACACCCGCGGGTGCGCTAGCGCGCCCCCACGGAACGTCACAACGCCCAGGAGGGAAGAAAGTCCCATCAGAAAGCACCAGCCTTTGCAGGTTCCTACGGATACCGCTGCAAAGGCTCGGGGTTTACTGTCGGGGACAGCCACAGGGGTCCCCTAATAACGGGGGAAATCGCCCCTTTTTCGAAAAATAACGAAGCGAACAAGCAATCTCACGAACCGCAAATCACGCCTCCCATGCCGCGGCCCACGGCCCAAAAAGCCCCAGCGGCCCATCGAAGTAGCCAACCCCCGACACCCCTCGAGCGAACCTCCGCCCTGCTCGAGGGCCGGGCGCTGTACCGCGAATCTTCCGCCTCGCTCGAGGGCTTGACGCCCCTCGAGCGAGTTTCCGCCTCGCTCGAGACCTCCTCCGACTCGCGACACCATCCCTGCTCCCACGACCAGAGCATTAAATGCTCTGGCGCGTCGCGGGCGCTCGGGTCAAAGGCGAATCCACGCCACACCGGCCCTCTGACACCGCCTGGGAATCAGATCCCGGCGCTGTTCGACCAACCCGCACTGTGCAGCCATCCCCGGCGATGTGCGGGTGCTGTGCGGGATGGCCGGTGTCATTCCGTAACACTATGTCGCCCACTCCCATACCTCCTCCACGTCGCGCCCCTCGAAAGAGGACGACGGCACCCTCGAAAAGGGTACGGCCACCAATTCCCCGCCCGCCTGGGACGACGCCGTGACGCAAGGCCGACGGGGCGCGTCACCTCCATCACCTCCGGGCGCTGTGCAGCCATCCCCGGTGCTCTGCGGCCATCCTCAGCACTGTGCCACCATCCCCGGTGTTGTGGAGCCCTGTTACAATGGGACACCACCACGCCGGCCCCTATATGGCATGGGCGCTCCCGCCATCGAGGCCCTCGAAAGAGCATGGATCATCCTCGAAGGGTGTACGGGCGGCGACCTGGCGCGCACACTGACTGGCGCCGCCATACGAGCGACGTGCGCCGCGTCCCCTCCGCCAGCTCCGGCGCCGCCCGGCCATCCCGGGCGCTATGCAGCCATCCCCGGCACTGTGCGGGTGCTGTGCGATGGGACGCCGCCACGCCGGGCCCCGTACAGCCCCAGGTGCCCTCGTCAGCAAGACCCTCGAACGGGTGCACGAACGGCGGTCAGACGTGTACGCCGAGCGAGCTACCCTCGAAGCTATTCCCCGACCAGCATATAGCCACCACGACACCGGCAAGTGTTGAGACGTCAGGACACCATCAAATCGCAAATGCTATGTACCAGTACCATGATACTATGTAAAACCCCGTGCGGCACATTTGTAAGCCGCCTCCCCTTGGTCTGTAAAAGGAGGAGGCGGTCGCCCGGCCACCGGGGGGATGGGATCATCGCTTCACACTCACACTCACTCTCACTCGCATACTCGTTCCCTTTGATATTGGCACTTTGCCTCAATCACTTAGCAGGGACTTGGAGGCCTCTCCTCCTCTCCCGCCTTGCTTGTAGCCCCCCTCTACAGGCACCACTGGTGCGGATCAATACAGCGCGCACGCGCAAACCTGCTGGACGTACGACCCCACGGTCGGAACCAGGATAAACCCGTGTCCCTGTGTTGTCATTTGCACCGACCATAGAGAAGCTGATCACAGTGTAACTTACTAGTTAGTGTCGGGACTAATCCTAACACCGACAGATCTAGAAAGTATGATTCTGGGTATGAAAAGTGTCAAAAAAACAAGGATACGGCTATACTCTGGTTGCAATATTGTCTTCTGGTGCAGCGTGTCTGTTTTTGCCAAGTAGATAAGTAAAAAAGAATCCTCCTTTCCTTTTTTTACTTCCGCCTCCTTCTGAAGGACCGGATTCGCGACCAGAGAGATGGGAATGAATGGAAGCCGATAAAAATTCTCCGGTGAGAACTCAGCCTATATCCCAAAATCACTTCCACAACGTCTAGCACAAGACTTGCCAAGATCACGTAGTCACTGGAGTACTACTGACCCTAGGAGCAAGATCACAACTCGGAGCAACTCGAAACACAGTGGAAAACACAACTAACGATCTGTCTGACAGAGGCAGTCAGACCGGGTTCCTGGGGCGGTTAGACCACCATGAACTCAGAGACCAGTTAGACCGGGTACTAGGACCGGTCAGACCGGGTCACACAGAATGCTCGAAGAAGAGAACGAAAACTTGAGCAAACAGAGGAGAAACTTGATGAAACTTTAACCTTGGCTCTCTCTGGTCATCACAAACTTGTTCACAAGAGATTTCTCCAAAAATCCACTGTCGGCTAGGGGGTGGTCTAACCGGGGTACAGGGGTAGTTAGACCGGGTCTGCCTGGAAGCCTCGGGAAGAACTAAAACCGCGGGTCAAACTCAAACTTCAATCTAACCGATCTACCGATTCACACAACGGATTCAAGTGAAACTTTGAGAATAGTAGATTTGCCTCATGGGCAAGCCAAAGCTAGAAGATCAAGTCCCAAACCCACAAAATCTCGCAGAATCACGAATCGAAGGCAAGAACACCAAGAACTCGACTTCATCCGAAAATCACCAAATCGAAGGTGTTCCCCGGGGTTTGTGGGGGCAAAATCACCAAGAAAAGAGTCACAAGGAACTCATATGTGATTCCCACAAACAAATCTGAGAGGAAACACCCTCAAATCTGACGAACGAAAATTGCACCAAAAATGCTCCGAAAATCACCAAAAAAGAAAATGCACGGGAATCAAAACAGAGACAAAGGAACAACGCCAAATCTTCCATACATCCGAGGAATGATTCTTTACAAATGAGGCTAGCCTCCTCCCTTCATCCAACCCACTGGAAAGTGGAGGAAATAGAAGTGGAGAAACTCCTCTCTCCCTCACAACATGAAGCACTTGGCTAGCCTAGAAAGGAAGAAGAAATGAAACAAATGCCCAAGAGTTGGCAGCCATCCACCCCCTAGCACCTGTATATATCAAGTCATTTGGTGGAGGCAAAAGTCTAAACTACCTCTACAAGTTAAATAGATGATACATACCAATCGGGGTAAATATGGAAAGTTGTGGGTATCTCCATTGAGCGGACATGCATCCACCGCAGCCTTCCTTCCCTCCGACGCAAGCTCCGCGATTACGCCGCGTGTCTCCCGCTTCGAAGCTTCCCGACGCACTGCGACCACCCCGGTCAGACCGCCCTGGTCCACCGGTCAGACCGGCCTACCCCGGTCAGACCGCTCTGGTCCACTGGTCAGACCGGCCGGTGTGTTGTCTTCGTCATGCCGGGTCTTCAGGCTCGATTTTGAGGCCCAAACCGAGAAACTGTTGTGAGCTGGTTTTGTGGCCAAACCAACAAACCCCGCATACAAGGTACGACCTCACCATGCCAAGCTTCGAGCAGGCCAAGGCTCGGTTGTTCTCGACTTACCAGAGAGAGTATGAGAACTTCACTCATCTCCCCGGTGAGTCCATTGATGTGATGTTTCAGCACTTTACTTGCATAGTGAATAACATGAGAGATAATATTACTGCCCTCCCATAGGATGATCATGATAGAGCTTTGAAGCTCTTACACTCTCTAGATCATACTGTGTGGAGTGCTAAGGTTGAGGCCATCATGGAGTCTAGTGGCTATGAGACTTTGACGGTTGATGAGCTCTTCTCCAAGCTCAAGTCCTCTGAGGTAGATAGGGGTTTGAGAGCCAAGATCGAGAACCCGACTGATTCACATAGTCTGGCTCTTGTCTCCGGCTCTGGATCGAGAACTAATGCTAATCCTTCTATCAGACACTTTTCTTTGTCTTGTCTTGTGTCTATGCCAGACGAGGAGTTCGAGGTGCTGAGCGAGGATGATCTCGCGTTGCTGAGCAAGAGGTTTGGGCGCATGTACGAGAACCGCAAGAGTACCAGGTGGACCTCAAGTACGTGCTACCGGTGTGGCAAGATGGGGCACTTCATCACTTAGTGTCCAGAAGCCGTGGAGCTCAAGAACGACTACAAGCACCAGCCCAAGAATGACTACAAGCACCGCTCCAAGAACGACTACCACTCCAAGCACAAGAACAAGGGCGAGCGACGGACAAAGAAGAGCAGCGGCCACAAGAAGAAGTCAAGACCTCGAGCGATGGTTGCTGGGGCGAGTGACGTCGACTCTAGTTCCTGCTACACCACGATGAGCTCGAGCAGCGAGGATGAAGACTGTGGCCGGTGCAAGGACAAGAATCATGCAAGCAAGAACTTCAACGGTCTGAGCTTCGTCGCGAGAGATGGCTTCTGCGGCATGGTGCATAGTTCCGGAAGCAAGAGAAGCGGGAAGGACGACTCCAACTCCGACTCTGAGGATGAGGTAAACCGTGTTCCTGACTAATTGCTAGAGGAGAATGCTAGGTTGAATGCTTTGCTGGATAATCATGATGATGTGCTTAGAAAGACCAACAAGGAGAAGAGGGAGTTTAGGACTTTGCTAGGAGAAGGTAGCTGAACTAGAGTCCAAACTTGTTGATGCTAGAGTTCAAGTAGAGTCTTTGAAAGTTGCTCCTGTTGTTACTGATGAGCCTGAGTGCATTGATTGTAATGTTTTCTTGGATGACTTGTCTGAACTGAAAACTAAGTATGCCTCGCGGTTGGAGGAACTAGATGCGGTTAGGACTGAATTGAATGAGTTGAAGTCTAGACCTGCTTTGTTAGGAGCTTGCACTTCTTGCCCTGTGTTGCATGGTAAACTAGATGAATCTTGTGCTCGCATTGTTTCTCTTGAGGCTACTTTGAAATTGCCTATTGCTACTGCTTGCTCTAGTTGTGAAGTAGCTGCTGTGAAGAAACTTGAACTTGAGCATTGTGTTAACCACCTTCAAGATGAGAATGATGATTTACGGAAGTTGATGGGTTGGTTGTCCGGTAGAGAGCCACAGCTTGGAATGATGATTGCTGAGTTTAAGCGTGCTGATGGTTAAAGCGTGCTGATGGTTAGGGTCTTGGTTCTGAGAAAATCGGTGAGAGTAGTTGTGAGAGAAAGGAAGGAAAAATTGGGGATATTCCAGTTCCACCACAAACAACACCCAAGAACATGTGGAAACCTAAGCCTAACCACTTGCTAAACAAGCTTGACACAACCCCAGATCCACCTGTGTTTCCACCCAAAACAAACAACTTCCAAAAGAGAGTGAACTTTGTGTCTGAGTTGGGTGAGAAGCCACAGCCGAAAGAGAATCCAAAGTCAAGACTATTCCGATTCCATTGTGAGTATTGTGGGAAGGATGGTCACTAGGAGGAGTTTTGCTATAGGAAGAGAAGGGATGAGAGGATTTCCAAGGAGTGGGCAAACAAGGACAGGTACCGCCCTTCTCGTGGTGTGCCTGAGCCTCGTGTAGAGCCACTACCTAGGTGTGAGGCTGTTGTGCGTACCATTCCTACTCATGGTACTCGTGGTGTTCCGAGTTGTGGTGTTGCTCCTCTGTAACACCCTAGTTTGCATTTTGGCTAGGATTTAAAATTTTATTAAAATTTGTTAGAATTAAATAGAGAGTGTGTACAATCTTTTCAAAATAAATAATATTCTCTAAAATAAATAAATGAATCATAGGTTATAAATTTTTGTGTGTCGCATTCATGCTGCAGTGCATAGTGTTTAATGTGTGAAAAATGAGTTTGAGTTTTAAAGCTCGAATAGGTTCGTATCTCCGTAATCTTTACCTCTAAATCTCTCCAACACAATCTTTTCTTTATCTCGACCCATCTCTCTTCCTCTCCATCCCTCTCTAGATCCTTTCTCGAGCGTAATCCTCTCTTTCTCCATAAATACCATAGGACCATCTCTCCTCTCTCAAAAACACATCTCCCTCTTTCTCTCTATAAAGTCATCCTCGGCCCAAAAACCCTTTACCCAACTCGACCATATCTCTCTGTCTCTCTCTACAACCAAATGTCTTTCCCCTCTCTCTAAAACCATGCTAAGTTCATCTCTCTCCAGATCTCTCTTTCCCTCTCTACAATTAAAGGTCTCTTTTCTCTCTCTAACATCATGTCGAGTTCATATCTCTAATTCTTTCTCTCTCTATACCCAAAGGCCATCTTTTCTCTCTAGAGACTATGCCTAGTCTATCTCTCTTCTCTCTATCTCTAAAACCTCTCTCTAAAATCCTTGGCCCAAAACCCAGCTCACAACCCGACCCACACCTCTCTTTCCCTCTCTTTGTCCCTCTAAAACACAACAGGCCAAATCGGGCCCAAACTCCTCCCCTCTCTTCTTCGGGCCCAACCCAACCACCTCCCCTCTTCCCTCCTCTTCCCAGGCCGAAGCCCACCTCCCCCTTTTCTATCGCGCCAGCCCACCAGCCAAAATAGCCCAGTAAGGCCCGCTACCCACCTCCCTCTCACCGACGCCCCGGCCCCACGCGTCATCCCCTCCCCTCCCACCTTCCTTTCTTCCCCCTCCCCTGTTTCCACCCGAGCAGAGCACGCTGCCGGCCAGGATTTCAAATCCCGCGCCTCCTCCGCGCCTTCCCCGCCCCAATCTCGGCCCCGACCCCACCGGTCCTGTCCTCCACACCCTCCTTGCCAGTGCTCGCGTCCAGGTGCAGGCCGCACCCACAGAAGGCAGGAACCGCCCCTCCCGCGGCCATCACGGCCATGGAAGCCGCCCCCGAATCCCCGGCGACCTGCACATCTGCTCCGCCTATAAAGGCCTCAGATAGCACCTTCGCTCGCCCCTTTTGCCTTGCCTCGCAACCAAGCACGCCGCCGGAGCACCACCCAAAGCTGCCACCACGTCCGCCATGGTGAGCTCTGCCACCAGTGTTTCCCCCGTCAATCAAGCCGTCTCACCCTCACACCTTCCCTGTGTCCGCACAGGAACCCCACGACGACGTCCCTACCACCGAAGGTAGGAACCGGAGGCCGCAACCCCATCTCCACCGAGCGCTCAGCATCCCGTCCGCCTCGCGCCGTCCCCCGTCGTCCCCACCGCTTCATCGGCCCCGACGACTGCCTGGTGAGCTACACCCCATCCTCCTCTTCCTCCTGGTCGAAACCGCACGCAAAATGGTGCCCCGTAGCTCTAGAACGGCCGGACTCCGGCGAGGTTCCGGCGAGCCGCCGCCGCCCCTCTGTCCTGCCCTGCACGACGGCGACCCAAAGCAGGCGGAGTGCCCCTGGCCGCTCATCTCCCCACAAATGGCCCAGATCACACCCACACCATACCCCTTGGATCGGTCCACCATGGACCTATGGACCATGGTCCACAGCCGGTCTATGGCCCAGTCACAGCACACGTCAGCGCCACGTGGTGGTCCGAGCCAACCAGCGCACGCCACGTGGCGACCAGTCAGCAGATCCACCCCGTCAGCTCCTGTTTTGCAGAAAACCCCCTGCGGAACCCTGAAATCCCGTCCACTTTTCTCTGTGTCTTGCAGCTTTGCACGAAACACCCTAGAAAAACCCCACCTTTTGCAGTTTGGTCCAGCCGAGCGTATTTTGCTCATAGACCCTTGAGTTTTCCTCTTTTCGCGGCCAGTTTTCTGAGTCTAGCGAATCTTCGGATCTAGCCCCTGTAAACCATAGTTAATCACGACTAGGTCCCTACAACCTTCAAAACTCCATATCTTTCACGTTTTAGCTCCGTTTTAGCTAGTTCAAGTTGCGTTAGTTTCGTTTCGTCGTAGCGCACGTGTTAGCAGCGACGTTCACCATGTTTCATGTTTTTGAAAAAATTAAACTTATATTAATTTGATTAATGACCTTTTCAACCTCTTTTTAAATAAAATCAAATATAGGCTCAACTCTCGTCTCTTCTTTAACAAAAGATAACTTGATTAATATGAACATGAATGTGTTCCAATTATAACTTGTTTAGTTCAACCCGACACATGAAAATTCGTTAGTTGCTCTCACATAGTTCATAGTTTTCTAAATTAAATCCTTAATCGGTATAAACTCTAACAAACTTTTATAAATAAAATATGACTAGGTTTATACCGTGCTTTATATTTCAAATATAATTTGATTAAGTTACAACATGTGGTATTTCTCCGAAATACCCATTAAACATATTTCTTTAATTAAAATAAATGAAGCATATAGTTCCTTTGTTCCTAATCGTTTAAACCCGACCGATAGTTGTGCCTTTTCACCCGTAGTTCCGCTTTAGCCTTTCTCGCGCTCTCTTGTTCGTAGCTAGCCCGTGTTAGCTAGTAGTACGCTTTTCTAAAATAATTTTATTGTCTGGTGCATTCTTCTTAATTGTAGCTTTGTGTTGTTTCAGTTGATTGTTGTACGCTGAGGAACGCTCTAAACAGTGGAACATCGGGAAACGGGCAAGTGTCCTTGACATCTTGCTATTTTATACCTTTATGTTTTATTCACCATAATCACTGTTTTATTATGCTTTCTTGCATTAGATGTCTAATTTTGCTGGGAATCCTATTAAGGACTGTTTACTAGATTTTCATGATCATTCCTTGCTTACCCTTAGAGGTTACCTATATGGGTAGATTTATGCTTAGCTTGCTCAACATGGGTTGGGTTTAATCTTAACTTGATTAATTACTATGCAACATGTTAATGTGGGTTATGGTTAGCAACATGAACACCCTAGGCGACTCCGGAAAGTGGTTGGGATGGTGACTTGTGATGCTTGATGATGGTCTTGCCTGAGTCGATCTTTTAAGGACTGGTCTATGGAGTGACCACCTGGGACTTACCGTACAACCACGAGAACTAATGGGCTATGGTCTTGGCCAATTAAGTAGGGTAAATCGGGAAATCCAGCTGGCCTGCGTTAAGCTGTTGGTTCCAGTGAGGGAGGCTAGGCCTCCAACATTATGTGGCAGGAGGACGGGTACCCGAACCCTGAGTTGGGTTAATGCGTCACTAGTGAACCTATGTAAAGGCCTCATAGTGAACCCATGCCAGCACATCTCGGAAATGTGTTGTGAAGAGGCTCGCAACCTCTCGCGTGACGGGTATCACGACTCGTGGGTAAAGTTGTACAACCTCTGCAGAGTGTTAAAAAACTGTTATAACAGTCGTGCTCATGGTCATGAGCGGCCTGGACCCTCACATGGTTAGTTGGTGGTTTGGGTGGATCACAGTGGTCGTAACTGTGGTTTGGGAGCTGGTTTTGGTTCTATGATGTTTTAACCCTAGGATCAGGACAGGTTGGTGCCTGTGCCTCGAAGGGGATGGGATGCTTTATACATAATAATTCTTAGGTGCCTAATTAAAGTTTGACCAACTAAAACTTGAGCTTTGCAGTCCACCAAATAAAGCCTTCCTTGCCATAAGCCTGCATGTTATGCATACTTTTCCCTCCACTTGCGGAGTACACGCCTCCAGGTGTACTCACCATTTTCCCTTTCAACCCCTGCTGTTCTCTCCCCACTGCTGCTCAGATAGACTGAAGACAGAAGTCAGAAGAAGGAACTACATCGTGAAGACCTGGAGTTCTAGGTTGGGGTGCCCCCAGTCGACGTTCCTGTGGAAGATGGTGCCTACTCCGCTGCGATAGATATCCGATGTGTAATTTTTCAATTTAGACCCTCTGGTCATTTTGTAATCTAAACGTTGTAATGATATACGCTATGATATTACACTGATGATGTGACTTTATGCATGAATTTGATCCTGGGCATGCATAAAGGGTGCATTCGGTTTGTCCTTTAGAACTGAGTGTTACATCCTCAGAGAGATGGTGGTAGGCATTTTGGGTCAGGGCGTGGTGAGTTTGTTGGATGTTCTCCTTCTCGTGGTCAGTACAAGTTTGGGACAAATGATCACAGCTTTGAGTCTCAAAGGAACTACGGGCCACATTTTCCCCCTCGTGGTGCGCGTACTCCTCCGATGAGATGTGAGAGGGTTCCACCTAGGAGACGTGACAGGACAGATTTTGCTAACCCCTCTTGTGAGCAGATGGCTCGACACTGGTTTGACTCCTTTTGTGCTAACCCCAGTGTTGAGTCGTTTGCTCATTCTCGTTCTCGTTTTTGACTTGCAGGTGGGAGGCATGGAGAACTTTTGGTTGATCGACTCTGGTTGCTCGCGACACATGACCGGAGATCGAAGGTGGTTCTCCAGCCTCACCCCAGTGGTGTCTCGGTAGTACATCACTTTTGGGGATAATGGTAAGGGAAGAGTGTTATTTGAAGGAGTGGTTCAGGTAAGTGACATGGTAACTCTGAAGCGTGTGGCCCTCCTCAAGTCTCTTGGCTTTAATTTGCTTTCGGTGTCTCAGCTGCTTGACGAGGGGTTTGAGGTTCGTTTTAAGTTGGGTGCTTCTCGTGTTTTTGACTCTCGATGCGATCTTGTCTGTACGATCGTTCCCGAGGGTCAGATTTTCTGTGCTGACTTCTCGCAGTCTTTTGGTCCTGCTCGGTGTTTGGTTGCTGGTCCTTCAGTTGAGTTGTGGAGATGGCATAGGCGGTTGGGACACTTGAGCTTTGAGTTGCTTTCCCACTTGAGTGGTCTCGATCTTGTCCGAGGATTGCCAAGGTTGAAATTCGAGAAGGATTTGGTTTGTGCTCCGCATAGCCATGGCAAAATGGTAGCCACTCCTCACCCACCCTTGACCGCTATCATGACTGAGCGTCCTAGGGAGCTATTGCATATGGACTTGGTTGGTCCAGCTCGCGTTCGCTCGGTGGGTGGGAAGTGGTATGTCCTAGTTGTTGTGGACGACTACTCTCGCTATGCATGGGTGTTTTTCTTGGCTGATAAGGGTGAGACCTTTGGTTTTGTTCAAGACTTGATCTTGAGGTTGAAGAACGAGTGACATGGTAATGCCATTAGAGCTATACGCAGTGACAATGGCACGGAATTCAAGAACTCTCATTTTGAGACCTTTTGTTGTGATCTTGGTCTTGAACATCAGTTTTCGACACTGTATGTTCCACCTCAGAACGGTGTTGTGGAAAGAAAGAATTGGACACTTTGTGAGATGGCCAGGACGATGCTCGATGAGGACTCCTAGGAAATATTGGGTCGAGGCAGTCAATACCATGTGTTATGCCTCGAATCGCATTTTCCTTCGTGCTTTCAAGAAGAAGACTTGCTATGAACTTATGCATGGCCGAACTCCAAAAGTGAGCCATTTCATGTGTTTGGTTGCAAGTGCTTCATTCTTAAGAAAGGGAAATTGGGTAAGTTTGAAGCTCGGTCTTCTGATGGGATTTTTCTGGGTTATGCCAATCACTCTCGAGCATACCGTGTGCTCAATCTCGAAACTAACCAAATCCAGGAGACGTGTCAAGTGACTTTCGATGAGACACAGCCATGTGGCTATATCATCTTTGAGTGTGCAGGTGACGATGAGCTAGGACAGTCGATCTTCGAGGATGAGAAAGATGGAGAAGAAGAGGATGATGAAGATGGTGGTGTACCGGTAGCAGATCGAGTACCATCTACTTCAACTACGATGACTACAATTGATGATGGTCCGTCCCCTACTCCTACAATGACCCATCGAGAACAAGTGGAAGCTGCTGCTGAGGGGGAGGTGATCTCCAGGAGAGAGGCACCTCGATGAGTACAAGCTGATCATCCTCCTTTCAAGATCATAGGTGATTTGAATGAACGAACTACACGGTCCAGGTCACAAAAAATCTCTCATTTCGCTCACTTTGCATTTGTTGCTTCTTTTGAGCCCAAAGATATTCGACACGCACTATCTAATTTGAACTGGGTCAATGCCATGCATGAAGAGCTTGAAAACTTTGAGAGAAACCAGGTGTGGGAGTTAGTTGAACCACCTCCAAACTGCAAACCGATAGGTACTAAGTGGGTATGGAAAAACAAAGAGGGTGAAGATGGAGAGGTGGTGAGAAACAAGGCTAGGCTAGTAGCTCAGGGGTATAGCCAGAAGGAGGAGATAGATTATGAGGAAACCTTTGCTCCTATGGCTCATCTGGAAGGAATTCAAATTCTTCTAGCATTTGCCGTTGCTAAAGGGTTCAAATTGTTCCAGATGGATGTGAAGAGTGCCTTTCTCAATGGGTTCATAGAGGAAGAAGTGTATGTGAGGCAACCCCTGGGTTTTGAGAGTGCCATGTATCCCCACCGTGTGTACAAACTGAGAAAAGTACTATATGGCCTGAAACAAGCACCTAGAGCATGGTATGGTAGGTTGAGGGGCTTTCTGCTTAGCAAGGGGTTTGTAATGGGAATAGTTGATAAAACCCTTTTCCTACTTAGGCATGGCACTGACATCTTGATTGTTCAGATATACGTGGATGACATTATCTTTGGTGGCTCTTCTCACACTTTGGTTGCGAGGTTTGCAGAGGATATGAGCAGGGAGTTCGAGATGTCAATGATGGGTGAGCTGCAATTCTTCCTTGGGCTTCAAATCAAGCAACTCCAGGATGGGACATTTGTGCATCAAGGGAAGTACACCAAGGACATCATGAAGAAGTTCGAGATGAATAACTCCAAGCCAATGACGACTCCGATGAGTACCACTACGGCTTTGGACACTGATGAAGACGGTGAACCCGTGGACCAGAAGGAGTACAGGTGCATGATCGGCTCCCTCCTCTACCTAACGGCGACGAGGCCGGACATACAGTTTAGCGTGTGTCTGTGCGCTCGTTTTCAGGCTTCCCCGAGGACTTCGCATCGGAAGGCCATCAAGAGGATCTTCAGGTACTTGAACTACACTCCTGAGTTTGGTCTTTGGTATTCTGCATCCTCGACACTCAATCTTCAGGGTTTTTCGGATGCTGACTTTGCTGGGTGTCGGTTGGATTGTAAGTCTACCTCGGGTACTTGTCAGTTTCTTGGATCCTCTTTGGTTTCTTGGTTGTCTCACAAGCAATCTAGTGTTGCTCAATCCACTACAGAAGTTGAGTATGTTGCTGCAGCTAGCTGTTGTTCCCAACTCCTATGGATCACCTACACTATGAGCGACTTTGGTGAGGAGTGTACCCATGTTCCACTCTTGTGTGATAGCACCAGTGCCATAAGTGTAGCCAAAAACCCTATCCTACATTCCAAGACAAAACACATACAAGTGAGGTACCACTTCCTTAGAGACAATGTGGAAAAGGGAAACATAGGTTTGATCCATGTACCCACCCAAGACCAACTAGTCGATATCTTCACTAAACCACTTGACCAAGCCACTTTTACCTGCTTGCGAGGTGAGCTTGGATGTGTTATCCTTTCTGAGTTGGTTCTTGGAGCTTCTCTTGTAGCATATGTATCATACATGCATTTTCCTTTGATGTATCATACCATGGAAGGATAGCCATCTTTGAATCATCTGATGTACAAATCTCTTTTGCATTGTTAGGATGAGCTTCTCCTATATGCTTTGATTGCTATCTTATGCTATTTGTGAGATGCTATGTGGGGTAGTCAGGCTTGTGTGATATGCAGTTATGCTCTTGATGGTTATTGATGCATATACATGTTGATATAACTATTTTGTATAATATGTGAAAATTGTGGTCTCCCATGAGTCAATGTTTATCCATGCTTTGCTTATGCTTGATGATTAGTTCTTGATTAACTTTTGCTTGGATAGCATGATTCTTTGCATTTGGGTCAAAGACCATGTGTCATTGTGAATGTTTAGCCCATGATGCACCCCTTGAGGGAGCATGGCTCTTTTGTGTCGCAAAGACACCTCATGTACCATGGTAAAATGAGTAAATCTGAAAAATGAATGCTTTTATATGCTAATTTACCATGTGTTCTATGCTTTATGAAATATATGCTTGGGTGCTTACGTTGTTACATGTTGTCTACCAAGAGAAGTCTCTATTTAGATGTAGACACATGGTTTCAACAAGCTTTGACATGAGTAGGGATGTTTTGTGGGTGTTTGCAATGATCTCTTCTTTAGAATGTGTTGTCCTTGTATGAGCTATGATCTTTTGGTATATCATGCTAAGTGAATCATGTATAGACATTTGCTCATGGGGCAACCATTTTGTAAAATGATGTATAAACTTGACTTTTGCTTTGTTACATGCTTATATGATCATATCCTTCTTGTGGCGATGCTATTGCTCTTTGTGCTTGACTAGCTTACATTTCATCTCATTTGTAGCGTTTGATAGCTATTTGATCCTATTCGAGAAGCTTGGTAGCTTGTATATGCTTTGACATGCATTTGTGCACCAACATGCTAGTCTTGATTCATGCATTGTCAATAAGGGGGAGAAAATGTTGCATCAATTCAGATTGCATTTGGGGAGAAAATTTCAGTTTTCATGCATCCAGAGGGACACTCAGTTCAGGGGGAGAACTTGAGTTTGCACGCACATGTTCAGGGGGAGTTTGCATATGTGCAGGGGGAGCTCCTTTGTGTCGCCTGAGTTGTGTTTTGTGCTTTGCTCTTTGCCGGTGATGTTGAGCCCGTGTTGCCTCTTCTTGAGGACCGGCGATGTGTGAGCTTTCGACTTGCAACATGATTGGTGTTGAGCCTTTTGCCTCTTCTTGAGGGATCATGTGAGCTTTTGTCTCGGTTGTGTCGAGCCGTTGCCCTTGTCTTAGGGGACCGAGACTTTCTCATTTGAGTGATCTTGTTTTCGCTTGTTCTTCGGCTTTCGATCACTTGTCTGAGTTCTTTTTCGTTTCTTTCTTATTTTTCTTTTAAATTTTGAATTGATTACTATGTGTGTTGTCAATGCACTCATCAAGTGGGAGATTAAGGACCAAGTGTGTCTGAGGACCAGTGGATGGTCGCTTCTCAGTGATGAGTGATTCACAACGTTGTGTGGACTGACTCTTGGCCTAGTACTACAGGTGTTGGATGCGGCTTGGTTTGCGTTGTTGCAGGTGAACAACAAGCGCGAAAGGTCTTAGCCAGAGTGACCTCCAGGTGATGGAGAGACAAGTAGGCTTGGTTCGAGGGACCCAATGAGCGACGGGATCAAGTGTGGTCCGCATGGTGCAAGAAGAGCAAGACGAAGTCGCGTACATGGAGCCGGTGCAACGGTGGCGGCCAAGTCAAGGAACGAGGCAAGGCCGAGTAGACCGTCCGTGTGCCGGAGGTGAAAGGCTTGGCGTGCTCGAAGCTTGGCATGGTGAGGCCGTGCCTTGTACGTGGGGTTTGTTGGTTTGGCCACAAAACTAGCCCACGACGGTTTCTCAGTTTGGGCCTCAAAACCGAGCCCGAGGGCCCGGCGCAACGGAGACATGATCCGAGTGCGACGGGAAGCTTGCGGGGGACACGCGGCATGATCGCGGAGCTTGCGTCAGAGGGAAGCAAGGCTGTGGTGGATGCGTGTCCGCTCGATGGAGATATCAACAACTTGATGAAATTGCCCCTGAGGGGTGTGTCTCTTTCTTTCAAGTTGTGGGGGTAGAAATATCCACCACCCAGAACTCTATATATAGGAAGGTAGGGGTGGAGGGAGAGATATCCTTTGGACTGCTTCTCATTTTCTTTCCATAGGCTAGCCATGAGCATCATGAGCATCTTCTAGGGGTAGGATGAAGGGAGGAGGCTAGTCTATTTTGTATAGAATCATTCATCTGCTTGTATGGAAGATTTGGCAGTTTAATTCTATCTCCTTCTCAATTCCCGTGTGCTTTTCTTTGCATTTTCGAAGATCTTTTTGGGGGATTTTTGTTCGTCGATTTTGAAGGCATTTTCTTCCAGATTTCTTTGAGGGAATCGCACATGAGTACCTTGTGACTCTTTTCTTGGTGATCTCGCACTCTCAAACGTCGGGAATCACCTTCGATTCGATAATTTTTGGATGAACACGAGTTCTTGGTGTTCTTGGCTTTGATTCACGATTCCACAAGATTTAGTGGGTTTGGGGACTTGATCTTCTAGGGATGGCTTCTCCATGAGGCAAATCTACTATCCCCAAAGTTTCACATGAATTCGTTGCGCGAATTGGGAGATCGGTGGATTTTAAGTTGAGAGTTGACCCGCGGGTTCCTCGAGTTCGTCTCGGTTTTTGAATACGGACAGTCCGTGAGCCCATGACGGATAGTCCATGAAGGTCATGTGCGTGATGAGAAGTTTCTGGAGTTTTTCGGGTTGTTTCGCGGACGGTCCATGCCTGCCTGTCAGACAGTCTGCCCAGACGGACTATCCGTGGCTGCTCGACGGACAGTCCGTGGGACTCGAGAAGTTTCTGTTAGCCTCTGTTTCAATTACGGACGGTCCGAGATCCTCTGATAGACAGTCCGTGACCTCTGATGGACGGTCCGTGACCCTCTGATGGACAGTCCATCCTTGATTTGACAGATTGCCTAATCATTTTGATTCTTGTGTTGTGCTTCCGCTTCTTTCGCTTGTTGGTCCAAGAATCGCTCCTAGGGTCAGTAGGTTCGCAGTGACTACGTGATCTTGGTGATTGGTTAAAGTTTGTTCTCTCTCACTTGTGCAAGATGCTCGGAGTTGATTTTGGGGCATAGGCCGAGTTCATCTCTTTGAGAAGAATTTTTATCAGATCCATTCACTCCCCCCCTCTGGTCGCCAATCCAGTCCTTCAAAGAGTCAAACCAGTGTCGAGCCATCTGCTCAAAAGAGGGGTTAGCAAAGTCCATCCTATCACATCTCCTAGATGGAACACCCTCACGTCTCATCGGAAGAGTACGCGCACCACGAGGGGGAAAACATGGTCCGTAGTTCCTCTGAGACTCAAAGCTGCGATTGTTTCTCCCAAACTCGTACTGACGACGAGAAGGAGAACGTCCAGCAAACTCACCACGTCCTGACACAAAACACTTGCTGCCATCTCTCTGAGGAGCAGCACCACGACTCGGAACACTACGAGTACCACGAGTAGGAATGGTACGCGCAACAGCCTCACACCGATGTAGTGGCTCTACACGAGGCTCAGGCACACCACGAGAAGGGCGGTACCTATCCTTGTTTGCCCACTCCTTGGCAAGCCTCTCAACCCTTCTCTTCCTATAGCAAAACTCCTCCTGGTGACCATCCTTCCCACAATACTCACAATGGAATCAGAATAGTCTTGGCTTTGGGTTCTCTCTAGGCTTCTCGCCTGACTCTCTCACAAAGTTCACTCTCTTTTGGAAATCATTTATCTTGAGTGGAAATACAAGTGGATCTGGAGTGGTGTCAATTTTGTTTAGTAGATGGTTTGGCTTGGGTTCCCACAAGTTTTTGGGTATTGTTTGTGGTGGAACTGGAATATCCCCAATTTTCCCTTCCTCTCTCTCACCATTGCTCTCACCGATTTTCTCAGAACCGAGACCCTGACCATCAGCACACTTAATCGCTCTCTACCGGACAACCAACCCATCAACTTTCGCAAATAGTCATTCTCATCTTGAAGGCGGTTAACACAATGCTCAAGTTCAAGATTTTTCACCGCAGCTACTTCGCAGCTAGAGGAAACAGTAGCAATAGGCGATTTCAAAGCAGCCTCAAGAAAAACAATGCGAGCACAAGATTCATCTAGTTTACCATGCAACACAGGGCAAGAAGTGCAAGCTCCTAACAAAGCAGGTCTAGACTTCAACTCATTCAATTCAGTCCTAACCGCATCTAGTTCCTCTAACTGTGAGGCATACTTAGTTTTTAGTTCAGACAAGTCAGCCAAGAAAACATTGCAATCAGTGCACTCAGGCTCATCAGTAACAACAGGAGCAGCTTTCAAAGACTATACATGAACTCTAGCATCAACAAGTTTGGACTCTAGTTCAGCTACCTTCTCTCTAGCTTCTCCTAGCAAAGTCCTAAACTCCCTCATCTCCTTGTTGGTCTTTCTAAGCACATCATCATGATTATCCAGCAAAGCATTCAACCCTCCTCTAGCAAGAAGTCGGGATCACGGGTTACCTCATCCTCGGAGTTAGAGTCGGAGTCATCCTTCCCGCTTCTCTTGCTTCCAGAGCTATGCGCCATGCCGCAGAAGCCGTCTCTCGTGATGAAGCTCAGATCGTTGAAGTTCTTGCTCGCATGCTTCTTGTCCTTGCACCGGCCACAGTCTTCATCCTCGCTGCTTGAGCTCGTTGTGGTGTAGCAGGAACTGGAGTCAACGTCACTTGCCCCAGCAACCATCGCTTGAGGCCTTGACTTCTTCTTGTGGCCGCTATGCTTCTTTGTTCGTCGCTCGCCCTTGTTCTTGTGCTTGGAGTGGTAGTCGTTCTAGGAGCAGTGCTTGTAGTCATTCTTGGGTCGGTGCTTGTAGTCCTTCCTGAGCTCCACGGCTTCCGGACACTCGGCGATGAAGTGCCCCATCTTGCCACACTGGTAGCACGTACTTGAGGTCCGCCTGGTACTCTTGTGGTTCTCGTACATGCGCCCAAACCTCTTGGTCAGCAATGTGAGATCGTCCTCGCTCAGCACCTCGAACTCCTCGTCTGGCATAGACACAAGACAAGACAAAGAAAAGTGTCTGGTAGAAGGATTAGCGTTAGTTCTTGATCCAGAGCCGGAGACAAGAGCCAGACTATGTGAATCAGTTGGGTTCTCGATCTTGGCTCTCAAACCCCTATCTACCTCAGAGGACTTGAGCTTGGAGAGGAGCTCATCAACTGTCAAAGTCTCATAGCCACTGGACTCCATGATGGCCTCAACCTTAGCACTCCACACAGTACGATGTAGAGAGTGTAAGAGCTTCAAAGCTCTATCATGATCATCGTACGGGAGGACAGTAATATTGGCTCTCATGTTGTTCACTATGCAAGTAAAGCGCTGAAACATCACATCAATGAACTCACTGGGGAGATGAGTGAAGTTCTCATACTCTCTCCGGTAAGTCGAGAACAACCAAGCCTTTACTTGGTTGTTTCCACCATGGGCAACCTTCAACTTTTCCCAAATCTTGCAAGCCAACCTTTCTCCCAAAACACGATTGAATTCATGTTCACAGAGAGCACGATACAAGTAATCCACTACCTTGTTGTTGGCATCGAAACTATCCCTAAAGCATGGGGCAAGGAAGTTTGCGGGAATGTCATAGGTGGTGTCAACCGTCACATCCCAAAGCAACTGACCCTTGCCACGAAGAAAAGCAGCCATACGAGCTTCCCACATTTGATAGTTCTTCCCATCGAAGTGCGGAGGACCCGAACTCCTATCTTGGTACGCCATCTTTGGATCTTAGACTGATTAGAGTCACAAAGACCCGTAACCGACTCTGATACCAATTGAAGGACCGGATTGGTGACCAGAGAGGGGGTGAGTGAATGGAAGCCGATAAAAATTCTCCGGTGAGAACTCGACCTATATCCCAAAATCACTTCCACAACGTCCAGCACAAGACTTGCCAATATCACGTAGTCACTGGAGTACTACTGACCCTAGGAGCAAGATCACAACTCGGAGCAACTCAAAACACAGTGGAAAACACAACTAACGATCTGTCTGACAGAGGCGGTCAGACCGGGCTCCTGGGACGGTTAGACTGCCATGATCTCAGAGACCAGTTAGACCGGGTACCAGGGCCGGTCAGACCGGGTCACACAGAAAGCTCGAAGAAGAGAACGAAAACTTGAGCAAACAAAGGAGAAACTTGATGAAAATTTAACCTTGGCTCTCTCTGGTCATCACAAACTTGTTCCCAAGAGATTTCCCCAAAAATCCACTGTCGGCCAGGGGGCGGTCTAACCGGGGTAAAGGGGCGGTTAGACCGGGTCTGCCTGGAAGCCTCGGGAAGAACTCAAACCGCGGGTCAAACTCAAACTTCAATCCAACCGATCTCCCGATTCATACAACGGATTCAAGTGAAACTTTGGGGATAGTAGAATTGCCTCATGGGCAAGCCATAGCTGGAAGATCAAGTCCCCAAACCCACTAAATCTCACGAAATCGCGAATCAAAGGCAAGAACACCAAGAATTTGAGTTCATCCCAAAATCACCAAATCGAAGGTGTTCCCCGGGGTTTGTGGGGGCAAAATCACCAAGAAAAGAGTCACAAGGAACTCATATGTGATTCCCACAAACAAATCTGAGAGGAAACACCCTCAAATCCGACAAACGAAAATTGCTCCAAAAATGCTCCGAAAATCACCAAAAAGAAAAACGCACGGGAATCAAAATGGAGACAAAGGAACAACGCCAAATCTTCCATACATCCAAGGAATGATTCTTTACAAATGAGGCTAGCCTCCTCCCTTCATCCAACCCACTAGAAAGTGGAGGAAATAGAAGTGGAGAAACTCCTCCTCTCTCCCTCACAACATGAAGCACTTGGCTAGCCTAGAAAGGAAGAAGAAATGAAACAAGTGCCCAAGAGTTGGCAGACATCCACCCCCTAGCACCTATATATATTAAGTCATTTGGTTAATGCAAAAATCTAAACTACCCCTACAACCTAAATAGATGATACATACCCCTCGGGGGCAAATATGGAAAGTTGTGGGTATCTCCATCGAGCGGACACGCATCCACCACAGCCTTGCTTCCCTCCGACGCAAGCTCCGCGATCACGCAGCGTGTCCCCCGCTTCGAAGCTTCCCAACGCACTGTGACCACCCCAGTCAAACCGCCCTGGTCCACCGGTCAGACCAGCCTACCCCGGTCAGACCGCTCTGGTCCACCGGTCAGACCGACCAGTGTGTTGTCTTCGTCACGTCGTGTCTTCGGGCTCGGTTTTGAGGCCCAAACCGAGAAACCATCGTGGGCTGGTTTTGTGGCCAAACCAACAAACCCCGCGTACAAGGCACGACCTCACCATGCCGAGCTTCGAGCACTCCAAGCCTTTCACCTCCGGCGCCCGGACGGTCTACTCGGTCTTGCCTTGTTCCTTGACTTGGCCGCCACCGTTGCACCGGCTCATGTTCATGACTTCGTCTTGCTCTACTTGCACCATGCGGACCGCACTTGATCCCGTCATTCATCGGGTCCCTCGAACCAAGCCTACTTGTCTCTCCATCACCCGGAGGCCACTCTGGCTAAGACCTTTCGCGCTTATTCTTCACCTGCAACAACGCAAACCA
Source organism: Cenchrus fungigraminus (assembly GCA_036936925.1). NCBI lineage: Eukaryota > Viridiplantae > Streptophyta > Magnoliopsida > Poales > Poaceae > Cenchrus > Cenchrus fungigraminus. Next base: position 120,391,670 of record CM072773.1, read on the forward strand.
AGCCGCATCCAACACCTACAGTACTAGGCCAAGAGTCAGTCCACACAACGTTGTCAATCACTCATCACTGAGGAGCGACCATCCACTGGTCCTCGGGCACTCCTGGTCCTCACCTTGTTTTGTTGGACACCAAGGCTACTGCCTGCCAGAAACGCGCCCGTAAAAGGGCCGCAAGGAGAGGAAAAAGGCCCACGTTCCCAGATGCCGGCCCCACGTCAACCACTATAAACAGACGTCCAATATCTTTGGTTCCTGAGGACTGTACAACAGGCAAAAACCACACGGGGAAACACAAGAGGCGAAAAAAGAGCAGAGAGATCCGACAGAAAAAATCTACATATGCAAAAGATTAGACTTCCCAGCCGTCAAATGATAGGTACGTATATCCATATGTTCTTGCTGCAACAAAGATCAACAGATTCACAGATTCACAGTCTGCTTGGTGCGATCAAAAAAACATGTGATCTAGATCTAAAAAGAACCTAAGTACAGAATCACCATCCAAATTCTACTAACTGCTGCAAAACACAAAGACGCAAAAGACAAATTGTGGATTCTCTTTGGATGATTTGATGGTTCTGCATCTGGTCCTCTTGATGTAATCGCATATGTACATAATCTCCTTGCTTGATTTTAGTGTTGTACCGCCCACTTGTGCATTCTGGTTGCATATTATATTCTACCATTTGCAAAAACTAGAAACGTTAAATTGATATAGCAAACAGAATTGGTTCACTGAGGATATCATTGTGCTGAAAAAATGTACTGGCTGGAAATTGTATAAATGCAGTTCAACATGCATAACGAAATGCCTAGGATTGCTACCCAGTTAAGCCTTGGTCTTTTTATATTTTTGCATGTTGTAATGCATTAAACTGTTGTGTATTGATTTTCTCAATCAAATTATCAGAAATGTATGTTTTGTCTTGGTATACATATTTCTATATGCAGAATAATTTCAGAAATGTTGAGTGATATGTATATGGGTTGAGTTGGTCTTTGCAATCAGCTAAACTGATGGCTGAATGGTGCTAATTTGAGTACACAAGAATGCTAAGTTGTAGTTCAGTTATTACAAGCAGCGAGAAAAAAATCACATAGCTAAACTAGATGTATCCAGCCAGACTGGAAAGTGAAAAAAACATGTGATCTGGTAAGTGCAGCATTTAAAGTACACGACCTAGATGCTAAGTTGAGTTGATATGTATATGAGTTGAGTTGGTTTTTTCAATCAGCTAAACTGGCAGCTGAATGGTGTTAATTTGAGTACTCAAGAATGTTAAGTTGTAGTTCAATTGCATGCAGGGAAAAAAATCACCTAGCTAAACTAGATGTACCCAACCAGACTGGAAAGTAAGAAAAAAATGTGATCTGGTAAGTGCAGCATTAAAAGTACACGATGCTAAGTTGAGTTGATATGTATATGGGTTGAGTTGGTTTTTACAACCAGCTAAACTGGCGGCCTGAATGGTGCTAATTTGAGTACTCAAGAATGCTAAGTTGTAGTTCAATTACAAGCAGCTGGAAAAAAATTACCTAACTCACAAAAAAAGTGCACCAAATTCACATAACTATAGTGTGATAAGCAAATGTTGTCGCATGACTATTGAAGCTAAACATATTGAAACTCAGTATAATCTCTTAGCATACTGAAACACATACAAACATAGTTGAGTTCACACAGAATATTTTGTGATAATGTAAATTCAACCGAGTCTGAAACAGCAAGAAATAATTTAATTTTGAAGCTTGTTTATAATTACTTCTGGTATATAGACAAATTATTGGCTAGGGATGCAGGCAGGCGCTCGCCTCTATAATTTGCCTCTCCTGCAGGAATCTGCAACCATATGCTTTGCAGGCAGCCTGTAGGCGCCCTCTAGGTGCTAGCATGCGCTCTAGCTTTGCGTGAGCATGCAATTGCAAAGTGGCGAGTACACTAGTGCATAATTCTTATCAGGCAACTACAAAAGTTTTGAAGCATTGAATCATTGATACAGTCCAAGGAAGCAAGATGCTCGTACAAGACAGAACACATTAGGTGCAAATGCAACCATAATAATAACAAACAACCATTAAATCAAGGCGGCAATATATCAGAATTTTTTTTCCTTTGAACAAAGACATATTGCAATTTATTCATGGCAAAGCCTTCACGGCGGACCATGTTCAAACCATTGAAGTATAAAATGTAGTAGTAGAGCTAAGTACATGTTTCTCGCTTACTTTTCAGACATGTATATGCACGAACTTTTCAACACATATATATTTTTGTATTTGGTTGATTGAGTTGCTTTTTGCAACCAGCTAATATGGTGGTAAAATGCTTATAATTTGAGTAATAGCAAATGCTAAGTTGCTGAGGAAGATGGTGGGCGTACCTCATAATTTGTGTAAATACTTATAATTTGAGTCAGGTTGACAAGCCTAGAAGGTGATGCCCTATTTCTCAGGCCCTAAAGAAAAAGTGAGGAAACAAGGAGAACTGGTCTAAGCTAAATAAATTACTGAACAAGGAGAACTAGTCAGTAGCAGCTATGCTAAAATAGGATTCTACATACTGAAAATGGAGGTAATAACCCATTATGTGATCGCTAAGATGTCATCTTGGTATGAAAAAAATATGCCTCGAGATGATAATTATAAATCTACTGTGTCAACAATGTCACAACCTTGAATATGGTATGATGCAGTACATGGGAGGCTTGATATAACTTGACAAAATGCCCATAGATTCAACCTACTCAGAAACTACATTCACATTAAAAAGCTATTGAAAAAAAAGCATAGCAAAATTATACATGGTCCATCTACCACATATAAGTACGCATTGCATCTAACATCCAGCATAGAGAATCAAAACATATTAACATTTGGTTGGTACTGCTACCGATAAGATCAACTTGACTGAATGAAAAATATATACTACACAGGGCATATAATGCAGCTGTCTACAGGTCGTATGAACAGGTATCAAAATTAAAAAAATATACTACAATGTAGTTATGTAGCATTATTGGGATCATTAATCGGTACTCAGTAGTGAGATCATGAAAAGATATAGTGTTAGCATGCATGGACAAGAATCACAGGCAGTAAATTAATAGATCTATATAGTATATGTATGGATTGAGTTATTTTTTGCAATCAGCTAAACTGGCGCCTAAATGGTGCTAAATTGAGTACTCAAGAATGCTAAGTTGTAGTTCAATGACAAACAGTAGAAGAAAAAAAATATCACCTAACTCCACTATATGTACCCAGCCAGTTTGCAAAGTCGAAAAAAGCCATGATCCTACTGCTTATGTTCAACTAATTAATTGTCAGTGAGTACAAAAAGTGAGCTCATGCCAGCTGTTTATGTGAAGGTACCAAAAAGTGTGGATGAAAAATATTGTTTAGGTAGGCAGCTCATATTGCACAACGGATTCTTGGAAAAAAAGAGATGCCTTTGATTTTTCTATACTACCTCTATCTCAATGTGATAAACAACACACACGTACCGGTTCTGATGGTTGGAGCTAGTGTAGTACTGTCCAAGGAGGGGGAAAATGAAACATCACAGAAAAAAGCATTTGCAAATTTTACTTTTTAACAACTCATCCAACAATTCATGATGAAGGCCACAACTCTCTAATCGGATTGTTACCTATTCAGGTTGCACATGCCTCCATGTTTCATAAATTTGGAGTTTGGAAAAATGAATTGTTACCTGTTCAGGTTACACTTGCAACTTTTGTTAGGTACGTCAATGTTCATGAAAATTTCCTGGGTGATAATTTCCCAGTCCGGTTTACCAAATGGCACCATATAACTGAGCTATCAATTCTTACAGATTTCCTTTTGCAAATATTAACTAGTTTACTTTATAAACAGGTTCTGAACTCTATCAGCTGAGCACTAATTTGTCAGACAATAAAATTAGCAGGTGATCCAACTCAAATATCAATTGACACCAAAATGGTGGTCGAGACAATATATAAGAAAATGCAGCTCAGAGCAAGGAGGTTATGATGTGAAGGCTAATCCCTGCCTGCGAAACGAAGAACACAAGCAAGAACTCGAAAGAACGCAGCTCAAATATGGTGACAACTGCTGATGAATGATTAAGCTCACGAGTTAAGGTTTCACAAACTGAAGTATGGCGACTGTTCGATGACAAATTGAACTAAAGCAAAACCCAAAACCTAATGGATGGGCGACGACTGTTTATGAAGAGCCTAGGGTCGTGCAAGACCCTCTGGACGCGCCCCTAATGGGCTCTGAAATGATACAAGGCCCAAAGACCAAAATACGGTGGCGCAACACCGAAACAGATTCTGGATGCCAACTTGATCTGACGATTCCCGTCGACTCTAGGGTCTTTTGGGCCTAAGACCAGCGCCGTTGGAAAGTGCTTCTTCTCACGTTTCTCTGCATATAAAGAACACCAAAATCCAAGCCCGTATGCGACCGTAAGACCAGTTTTACTGCACGCTACTCTTGGACTCCGAAACAGACCCGAAGTCGACTTGGTTTGGGCCTCCACCTCGACTTGGACGCCCTTGCTGGTCTCCCATGCCCCTATGTCCTTCCTCAAGTACCTCTTGGTCATCTCCTTGGTTCCTAATCAGCAAATATTCATAAGGTAGCAATCTATTCTCCAAATCAAACGAAGAAGTACTTAAGAACGAGCTCACCTCTAAATTCAATTGTCGCGCACGTGCCCTTGTAATTGGACCGTCAATGCTCAATGGAGGATTGTTTTGCATATGTACAATAGTGATGTCCTCATCAGGTTAGAAGTTGCGTAGATAGTAGAATCGTACGCACCAGCAAGCCAAATATCCCCAATCAACCTCAGAATATGAGATGCCTATCAGCTCATACCAAATCCTCCTTGGTAAAAGGAGGCTGAGCTCACCAGGGCCGCAGCTCAACACAGGGTTTGAAGCTCGCACAAAATTTTACCATCACTGTCTGCCTCAAACATAAAGTTTTCTAATATCATTTGGCTAGTAAGACTCTTGGCTTAAGAAGAAGGAAATAAAATGTTGCCCGTTCAATCTTCAATCAATCAAACAATTTTCTACTGAGATAAACTAACGAAGTAACAGTTTACTGAAGAGGGAGAAATCAAGGAGCATGAACTGGATGGACCTGCAGCGAGCAACTCCTGTGCCTGGAGGAGATGCGCACATGTCCCGGCGAGCTCCTCCTCCTTGTGGCTGAGCTGCAGTTGCCTCTCCTTCTCCAGATGCCGGCTGCAGCAAAATCAGAGATCAATTTTATTAAGGGAGCTTGATTGGGAAAAAAGGCATGCAGAAAGAGCAGAAGGGCACTACCCGGGTGTTCGTAATCAGGCCGCAGCCATAATACCTCGACAGCGATGAAAGCCCGCCCTCGCCGGAGCCAAGGAAGTCGGATCTCCCATGGGCCTCCATGAGCTGCACCTGTGTCCACAGCAGGTTGGCCCTGGCGAGCTCCGCCTCCCCCTATGGAGCAGGACCACGCTAGCCAGGGAGGGGGGTCTTCGCCGGCCTCACTTGGGGGCTACTGCCATGTGCCGCGGGGAGCGGCGCCGCCGCGCAGGGGGCGCCGGCGAGGAATCACTGGAAGAGAGATAAACCCTATATAGTAGAGAGAGAAATGAGGAATGAGGAATGTGGAGGAGATGAGCGAGCGGCCCGATGGTTTGAGCAGTTGCTCTTACAAGTGGGTCCTACGCGGAATAAAGAACACGAACCGCCCGCTCGTATCTCTGCCGTGGGAGCCTAAACCAACGGCAGATGTGGCCGGCTGTACCAGTCAACGGATTTACAGCTGCTGTAATAGAGTCTTTACCAAAAACAAAGGGTAGATAATTTAATTCAATCTCAGAAAGGAGCACCGGATAGATTTGTTGTAAAGGAATCACAAGTGCCCTCCAATAATCAGACACATGTTCAGGATCCTGCACTTGATAGAGATGATCAGACACAAACAGGAAATAATGATGGGCCGGAGGAAGTTCTTATTGATAGCACAAACGATGAATAGATGCTAATGATGGTGACATCAGAGACATTAATTTTGATGTTAACTTCAATACTTCACCTGTTGGGGATGTCGATGATTCTTTTCAGCCTGACATATTTGATCCAAGATATTGGGATTCCCTTGATAGTAAACAGATTGACATTTTAGCACAAAAGGGTCCTAAAAGAGACCTATTAATTCAGAAAGGCCCCAAGGATAGATATTCTAGAAGGTTTTCTGCATTATTCTACACAAGGATTCTATCAAATGGAGAGCACTGTGATAGGGATTGGCTTGTCTATTCTAAGGACCTCGATAGAGTATTTTGTTTCGGCTGTAAATTATTTACAAAAGGGCATCGAAAGGGTCAGTTGGCAAACGAGGGGTATAAGACCGTCCACAGCAGCTGCTGCATCCCGCCGCGCATCTGCAAAATGCAGACGGGGGCGCACTGTAGCGGCTCCAGCAGGAGCCGCAACCACTGCTGCAAAATGCGGTTCGGCCCCCGCACACGCGCATTCCTGGGGTTTTCTGGCCTTTCTCTCTCCTTCATGCATCTCACCCAGCCCAACCGCTGCCTCTCCTCCCGCACGCCTCCTCCCTCCACTCCCGCAGGCCGCCGTCTTCTTCCTTTGCTCTGCGCCCGCGCCAGCGCCGACCGCCGCCGACAACGGAAGAAAAGGAGCAGCGGGCGGGCGCAGGAAGAGGAGCCGTCACCTGCTCGAGCTCGAGGTCGGCCGTCGGGAGCTCGGCACATCTGACCGCACCCGCGCCTGCTGCCCCTGCTCGCCCCTGCGCCGGCCGGAGAGGCGCCGCCCCGGAGCACGGCTGCGACAGGGGAGCAGGGCTGATCCGGCAAAGACGAAGCAGGAGGAGGACGTCGGCGACAGCGCGGCCTTCTCACTCCGGCTTGGTGGGCCGACCTCCGCGGTGCGTTGATCTGCTTGTCGCCGGAGCTCCCTCGATCCGGAGCAGGGGCGCGGAGGAGGAGCTCCACGGTCGGCGCGCAGCGGAGCAGGGGCCGGCGTGAGGCGGAGCAGGAGCGTGGAGGTCGAGGTCGCCATCGAGCTCGAGGTCGCCTGATCCAGAGCAGGGGCCGGCTCGAGGCGGAGCAGGAGCCGGAGGGGAAGATGGCACCTGGATCTGTCCGCGCATCGCCGAGCCTGAGGCTCCGCCGTCGTCCACCCCGCGGCCGGCCGCGGTGGAGCTTCCCTGCGTCGTCGCCGCTTGCTCTCTCTCTCTCTAGCTCCGCCTCCGCCCGGTCGCTCCACCACCGCCCTCCGGCCATCACGGGAGAGCGCCGCCGTCGTGCACCGGTGGAGAGGGCCAGAAGAAGGCACCGCGGCCCCTGCGCCGCTGCCCTCGAGAGCTCGCAGGGAAGGGGCGAGAGACGCGCGTGTGGGGAAGGACGGTGACGCAGATCCCTCCCGACTCTCCCTCGTCGACGCCTCCGCCATGCCCGCTCGATTTCCCACCGCCCGCGGGAGCCAACAACCCCGGGAGATGCGCGACGGGTTGCGCGAAACTGCTGGAAGCCGCCTGCACCCTCCGTCTCTCTCCTTTGCCCAAAACAGCTAATATGCGGATGCGGATCCGCATCCTTGCTGGAGACGGTCTAATGATTGGATACATCTTGGAACTAGACTTAAAGAGCATGAGACAAGTGCTGATCATGTTTTAAATATGACCAGATGGTATGAGTTGCATAGTATGTTGCAAACAGATCAAACTATTGACAAAGCTGCTCAGCGAGAACTTGAGAAAGAAAAGGAGCACTAGAGAAAAGTTTTGTTCAGAATTGTTTGCATTGTAAAATATCTGGCCAAGCATAATCTAGCATTCTGTGGTAGTAACAGCAAACTGTATGATGATAGCAATGGAAATTTCTTGGGCTTGATAGAGATGTTGGCTGAATTTGATCCAGTTATTCAAGAGCATGTTCGTTGTATTACAAATGAAGAAACTCATGTTCATTATCTTGATAATAAGATTCAGAATGAGTTGATTCACTTGCTTGCTTCTGCTATTAAGTCTGAAATTATTAAGAAAATAAAGGAAGCAAAGTATTTTTCTGTCATACTTGACTGTACCCTGATGCAAGCCACCAAGAACCAATGTCTTTAATTATAAGATATGTGGATTTATCTTCAAGGCGTGTTTGCATTGAAGAATCCTTTATAGGATTTTTAGATGTAAAGGAAACGACTGGGCAAGGACTTTTTGATGCAGTGCAAGATGAATTAAAGCGACTTGACCTTGATATAGACAATGTGAGAGGACAAGGGTATGATAATGGGTCAAATATGAAAGGAGGCAATAAAGGGGTACAAAAGAAATTTTTGGAAATAAATCCAAGAGCTTTCTATTCTGCTTGTGGTTGCCATAGCCTTAATCTTGTACTTTGTGACATGGCCAAGAATTGTGGTAGAGCTAAAGATTTCTTTGGGATCATCCAGCACATCTACACAACCTTTGCTAATTCTACTAAGAAATGGCAGATTCTGAAAGATAACATAATAGGATGGACTCTCAAGTCAATACCAGCTACACGTTGGGAGAGTCGTGTTGAAAGTGTTAAAGCTATCAGATTTCAATGTGTAGACATTCGCGAGGCTCTACTTTAGGTATTTAATATTTTTATATTGTATTGACCTACTTCCTTAGCTATATCCAAATTTAACACATATAATATTTCTTTTTTTTAGGTATGCGATATTGAAACTGATGTGAAAACAAGCAGTGAGGCTAAAGGGTTGGCAAATAATGAACTTGGAGAGTATGAATTTATCATGGCAATATTCATTTGGTATGAAGTATTATATGCTATTAATTTAGAAAGCAAACAATTGCAAGCAAAAGATATGCTTATAGATGTTGCTATTGAGAAAGTACAAGGACTGATTTCTTTCTTCAAGGGGTACAGAGAAACTGGTTTCTTAGAGGCATTGGAGGAAGCCAAAGGAATTGCACTTGAGATGAATATTGATGCAACATTTCGTAAGAGACGAGAGATTAAAAGAAAGAAACAGTTTGATGAGAATCCAGATGACGCAAATGCTTCCACTCAGTCTGCAGAGGAATTATTTAGAATCGATTATTTCATATCCATTGTTGATCAAGCTATTTCCTCGCTTACAACAAGATTTGAACAATACCAAGGTTATCAGAATAATTTTGGTTTCTTATTTACTTCTGAAGCATTACAGTCACTGGATAATAATAGCTTGAAATCTTCTTGTAAAAATCTTGAGGCTGCCCTTGCAAGAGATGGAAAATCCGACATTGATACTAATGAACTATATGTGGAGTTGTTATTTCTTCAAGATTTCATCCCAGAAGGAAATATGGGTCCTGTTGAAATTCTATAGTTTTTGAAGTGACATGATTTTTTTTCCCAATGCAACTATCGCATATAGAGTTCTACTGACCATTCCTGTAACTGTTGCCTCAGCGGAATGAAGCTTTTCTAAATTAAAGTTACTGAAGTCCTACTTGCGTTCTACAATGACACAAGAAAGACTTAAAAAAATGGCCATGATTGCACTTGAGAGTCACGTGTTGGAGAAGATTGATTATGAAACTATTATTGAAGATTTTGTTTCAAGAAACACCACAAGAATGAAGTTGTTCAAGTAGAAATTATCCAACAAAGATTAAATAGATATGATTCTTGATACATTCAATTGTAATTTAATACATTATACCATATCTGTCATTTATTGTTTTATTTCGTTGGTCCCTCCTTAGAATTTTGTACAGGGCCTCAGTTTATGCTGGCACGGGCCTGTTGGCCAGCAGCTCCTTGATAAGAGACGGGCAACTATTCATGATATGATCGAAGCCCTTAGTGGCCATGAGAATCTTTCAGGTGTCTTGACGACTTCAAGAAATCAAAACATGCTTTCTTGAGCCCATGCAAACCAAGCCGCTCAGCGAGCGCCAGTGTGGTCACAACGATAGTTGTGTCGATGCAGTTGCAAAGCCTGTCCTCGCAGATCAGTTTTGAGCCTCTCTAGATCATATCTGTCTGCTGCTACGACAAGTAAATGTTGAGTCATCACAAAAGCTCCTCCCTTGTCAAAATATGCATTCTTGAGCCCATGGAAACCGTGCCGCTCAGCGAGCGCCAGTGTCGTCACAACGTTATTAGTTGTGTCCATGCAGTTGCAAAGCCTGTCCTCGCAAATCAGTTTTGAGCCTCTCTAGATCATATCTGTCTGCTGCTACAAGTAAATGCTGAGTGATCACAAAAGCTCCTCCCTTGTCAACGTCAAGCATGGTGTCAGTATAGATGAAGTGGAGCATAGCCTTGAACACCCCACCTCTGCTTCCGTGTCATTGATCCATCTACTGTTCATGGTCATGGCTTTCTCCTTCATGGGGCCAAAGAGCTCCGCCATAAACACAGACGACCTTGCACGGCCAGTAGGCACCTGTGTGCAGCAAACACCTCTCCGGCAACCTCAAATGTGACGTCGGCACCAACTCCGCCTATGAAGAGGCGGCCAAAATGCTGGTGCATATTGGACAGCGGCACGATGACACAATGACACTGTGCCTGTGCGGTGGCCTCTTTTCTAAATAATCAGATGTTTTAATTTTTATATATATGTAATATGTTATATACTTTTTTAAATTGGGGGCTCCCCATTCCCATTCATTGAACGGAAATACAGGCATTGTTTACCAGACACAAGAGACAGAAGGAAACAGTTTCAGTAATGAACCCAGCCAGCATCCCAACATGGCGGCACCAAACACCACAGACTGCACTTAACCACCAGCGCATGCCCTCCAGGCGAAAGACAGTATCAACATGATGAAAAACAAAAGCAGACAACACAGACGGCAGCATCTTGCGGTGTCCACACATCCCATTGTCTTCAGTTCTTCGGCTGGCCATCACCTTGAACATCTTCCCTTTTCAGCAGCCTTCTTGAGCTTCTTGGCAGCCAGAACCTCCATCGCCACCTTGAGCATGATATTGACTCCTTCAATCTCTATCTTGTTCATTTCTGGATACAAACCTGCCCAAAACCTCATTAATGCTCCAGCATGACAAATGATTTCCAGCGGGCTCTTGATGTGGTTTTTATTGAAGCAGGCATTGTTCCGGGCCTTCAAGGTTGCCCAACAGATAGCAGCCACACCAAAAACATGAAACTTTTTCTCATGGGGTAACCATTTATCCAGCCAAGCCCAGCATTGACATAGATCCCCTGGAATATCATTTGTCCCAAAGCACCTAGCAAGACATGCCCATACTACTTTTGCAACTGAGCATTTAAAGAATAGATGATCAACAGATTCATTCTCATTACAAAAATAACATTCTGGATTCCCTTTCCAATTTCTTTTTATCATATTGTCTTTAGTTAGAATCACTCCCTTGGATAATAACCACATAAAGTATTTAATTTTGGGAGGGATCTTCCCTTTCCAAATATGTTTAAGATGAAGTGCCATTGTGTCCTTCAGTTAATCTGTTGTAAACAGACTTAACAGTGAAGTTACCCTTCTTACCCCATTTCCAGGTGATCTTATCATTGTGATCAGTGAGAGGAAAAAATTCCACCAATTCCCAAATTTTTTTCCCAGATATCTTAAAGTTCATTTGTCAGCCATCTTCTAAAAGTCAACTGCATGTCCCCATTTTTAACATCACTTACACAAATCCCTTTTTGCTCACATAAGATATACAGCCCAGGGATTATGATGCAAAGTGGTCTTTCAAATAGCCAGGGATCTTCCTAGAACCTGGTTTTCCTCCATTTTTAATTTCAATGGCGCTACCTTTCAAATATATGTCTTTGATTTTAATGAGGCCAGCCCATATTGGAGAATCACCTAGCTAATGAGTAACAGCATGAATTGAATCTCTAAACAGATATTTGGAATGGAGGCACTAGTGTATATTTTTTTAGCACAGGAGGATACTCGTACTAATAATACACTGAAGTCCAAATTTGTAAGCTTAATAATGATTGCAATATGATTCAGGGTGAGGAAGTTTGATAATTTATTTTTCGTCATTTCCATTGCAAAACAACTACCATCAATTATTCCACAATAAAACAAAAACGTTAAATCCTTTCATGGTAGCACCACTATGTAAGAAACTAGCTAAGGAGACGCGGATTAACTTACAAAGGAGACGCAGGTAAAACACGTCGCTATTTTTCCGTCGCCAATGACAAATCATAGGAGACGCTGATTTTTCGCGTCTCCTTTGAGGGGAGTCAAAGGAGACGCGTTTTTACCAACCTGTGTCTCCAATGACACCCCCCCCCCCCTTAAAGGAGACACGAGTTGGTAAAAATACGTCTCCTATATGACCCTCATAGGAGACGCGATTTGAACAACCCGCGTCTCCTATGATAAAAAAAACAAAAAAAATAATCGGCCTCTGCACTACACAGCTGCTTAAAGCTTCTGTAGCTGTTCACTGTGCACTACAGCAGCAGTGACAGTGACAGCAGCAGCTGCTGTTTCCAATACTCCATATTTCTTTATTATATAAATTACAAAAGTCATGTTCTCATATTCTGATGGAAATCTAGAATGACATGCTATAGATAGATGTTACAACCATCTTGAAAGAGAAGAAAAGGTTAACCTAAGACTACCATAGCTCAGACTTCCATCACTGGTTACATCCTGAAATCTGAAATGAAAACAAATAATGGTGCCAATGTTAATTTTGTTAGTATGGAAGCAAGGAATAATTCATTTGAGCACACTCATCAAGCATAAGTAAAAGAAGAACTACAATTCTACTCTGAACTTATAAAGAACCAAGCATTCAATCAGTTTCAGTACACGAAGGAACAAGCACACTGATCCAAGCAAGCAAATATTTTCTGTCACACAGTAAATGGAGTGAGACTAAGGGATTATCTCACTTATCCGAAGCTCAGGCCTTGATACATCAGCATCCTCTGTAAATAATTCATACATTAGTTAGTCAACAATTAGTGAATGCGACTAAATAATTGCAAAGCAGTAGGAAAGACAAGGACAATCATCATTTGTTAGAAAGCTTCAATAGTACACAGAGCACAACTATTTGATATAGGGTAGTACCAGATCAACTATCTTCTTTTCTCCACAAAATATACTATTCATCTGAACCAAACAACTGGAAAGGTAAAGCACCGGCTCGCAGAAATAAATATGCTGCTAAATACCAACAGGATATAGCAAAGATGGTATGTAGATGGCCATACAGCTTCTTGAAATGCCTTTCAAGTGCTCCCTCTGCTGCATTATGTACACAGAGCTTGCAAAAATTTACTAAACCTACAGATTCTAATATCACAAAATTTCCTGGGTTTACAATATAGGTGTAGATAGGCAAAAGCTTCAATAGTTTGTTCTAACATTATTACAAGGACACCCTCCTCCTAACTTCTATGCATGCAATTGAATTGAATTTCACTTCACATAGTAGCAGATTTGACTAAACATTCTAATTTTCTCATACTTCTCAGATCAAAAGCTGAAACCTACACTAAACAGAACTGAAGTGTCCTTACCCATTCCTAAAGTGAAGTCCGGGTACAACTGGTAAATCTATCGATGGAGTGAGAGATATGGGTACCCTATGGGTCCCCACAGACCAGGGTCTCAACCGTCCCCGACAGGTGGGTCCGGCCTGTCAGACGACCTGCCGACCTGCAAGTGGGCCCAGCAGACCTTATCCGCGGCCTCGAAGACGACCAAGAGCTTGGCGTGCAAGTCAAGACATCAGATGCGCCGCCAATTAGTCCGGATATCACAGGATACTGTTTGTAATCTGATGTAGATAGACTCCAGATTGTAACCGACCTGGACTCCGGGTCCACCGACCTTGTAACCCTAGTCCGCCAGGATATATAAGGCGGCCTAGGGCATCCTCTCGAGGGCATCGTTCCTCTGAAGCAATACAAACCACCAAGAACTGGACGTAGGGTTTTACTCTCCGGAGGCCTGAACCAGTATAAATCCCTTGTGTTCCGTGTGCTCTTCGCATAGCCATTAGCATTCTTAGCTCTCCGATCTCCTCTCTACCTACAAATCAACCACGTGGGTACCCTCCTGTGGACTATCCGGATCCCAAAGTCTAACAGTTGGCGCGCCAGGTAGGGGCAATCAAGAGCTCCGGCGAAGCGCAATGGCATCACGCCCCGGCGTCATCTTCCCTGCTAGCATGACGGACTTCCTCGCACTCCCTACCCGCCCACGCCCTACGACAGTTTCATCATCGGCAGATTCCTTGTCACCTACGTCAACATCGTCGACGACGTGATTCAGCAACTTGACGAGATTCAATCCACTGCATGCCGGCCTCCAGGCACGGTACCCTAGATGCAACACGGCGTCGTCGTCGATACACGCTATCTCCCGAAGTCGGCGGACGTCCTGCTCCACGAGAATCTGGTCGGGCTCTGAGCCATCACGTGCCGACCTCCACGTATGGGAGATACGGCTGCCGTATTATCCTACGTTCATCACCAATATGATCTGTCGTATTCATCTATGTCAAGCCGCAAGCCAGGACTCCATGTTTTTCCATCCACCACGTCAACTTAGTCGACGACATTCTGGGTGATTTATATGTTTAGCCGTGCTCCACGATCGGCCTGCTGATCGATCTGCACCTAAATGTAGCTACGCAGAATCAATCTACAAGAGCGCATATGAACAGGGAATAATTCTTCCTTCCGTTTATTGTTTAATCCTATTTTATGTTCCTATCTATTTTTATGGCTCACGACGGCTAATGAAGCTCACTTCTTTTATTGCTTTATTCCTTGTTTATTTACAAGGACGGATCATGCAAGCATCCTTGGTCTGCACACGATGACCGCGACGATCCAGCAGCGAGCATCTCGACTCAGCTCCGTTCAACACCGCCGACCTCAAGATCAGTGTCGCCGACCTCAATAGTTTGGCACGACTCTAGCTAGCGTCACCGACCTCCCATGACACCTCATCACCATGTCGCTGACCTCTTCGACGTCTCGATAGCTCGGCATGGCTCCAGGTCGCGCCGACGACAACGATCCTCCAATTCGGCAGCTAAGTGTTATTTTCAATTAAATATTTTACGGCTTCAGTATCTTTCGTCGATCGTCTCGATTTCTCCATGTCTCCGTGACTTTCGCCGACCTGCTCTACATGCTTTTTCCTGCTCCACCACCTCCCTCTCCCCTCGACATGCTCGGGGGCTTGGCTTCGCCAACCTCAGGGTCAGCAGACCTACGGGGTCAAAATTAACTTCTGTGCGTTCTCCCTTTAACTGTCTCCCTCTCATTATGAGCATTTGTTGTTTTGTGGTTGCGAAACCTTACCCTCGCGCGCCGCCTACACATAAGCCTTCCCGCTGAGAGCAGTGGTTAGCGGGGTAAGCCGTCCTCTCCATGAGTAGTGGTTAGCGGGGTTAACACTTTGCAGCTGTAAAGCTTTCGAGTCCGCATAATGCGTGTCTGGCACGATAAGGGGAATACTTTCTACAAAAAACAACAAATTGAACATGTTTAGCGCAGGCTAAGACTTCATTACATTTTTTACAGTCTGAAACACTCAGTCCCCTAATGTCTCTACAGCTCAAGCCGCTCTACGACCTTCTCGGCAGCGGCCTGCACCTCCAGCTCCAGCGCTTCAAGGTCGGCGTCCTCGTTGGGGCCCTCCACGAGCTTTCCTACATTCATGTTGGGAAAGTGCGACTTCACCCAGGAAAGAGCTCCAACTGCGGCTGTCGCCCCCGTTGACTTTAGCAGCTCCATCACGCGTTCAGGCGCTGCTATCAGATGATCCAGCAAGGGGGTCAGCTCCTCTGGGTTCGCTTGAGGGACCACCATGTCCATTACGTATCCGGCGGCCTCCTTGAGGTCGGCCATCTCCGCTTCAAGACCTGCAATCGCCACCTGGTCATTTTGCAGGGTTTGCATAGCGACAGTGAGGTCGACTTCCAAGTCCCTCCTGACTCGCTTTTCGTACGTTAGCTTCCGAGTTATGGTGTACTCACCGTCGTGGATGGCTTTGGTGCTTTCCTTGAGGACCTCGATAGTTCTCTCCGCCTCCTTTAGCTCGGCCTGGAGCTTCTGCTCCTTTTTGTTGGCCCCTGCAGGCAAGGAAGTATTAGGGTCAGTCACCAACCAGGATTGCATCTAAATCCGCAAATGGGCTTACTCATCTTAAATGACGGCCTCCAGGTCGGCCTTGGTCTCCGTGACCTTCTCCTTTTCTGCTGCCAATAGGGCTTCTACCTCTTGCTTCGCCTTGGCAACCTCTTTGGCCACTTGCTCGGCCACTTCAGCTCTAGCCCATTGGACCTGCTCCGCGGCCTCCTCCTTGATGCGACGTAGCTCAGCCTCAAGCGCCGTGACATTGAGATGCATCTTGGTGACAAGATCAGTGACGTGCAAAATGGCATATCAGAAGGACTTCGTCGGTCGAAAGCACTTACATATAGGGCATTGCCTGTAACGCGGGAGGCCTCCTTCACCCTCTCGAGGTCTCTCTGGTCTTCCAGGATGCCTTCTTCAAAGGGCGTCCCGGTGAAGTCCAGTTCCTCGTCGTCCTCAGTCGGACCTCCACCATCACCTCCATGATGCTCCTTGACTTCTTGGTTAGAGCGGACCTGAACCCGTTTGCCCTTCGGGGCTGGTTGCTCCAGTAGTGGCTGGTCCGGGAGGACCTCCTGTGCAGATTTGAGCGGAACTGCCTTGATCGGAGACAGCTGGTGCGACCCTCCAGCGCCTGATTTGGCCAGGGAGTCTTGGCTCGCGGGGCTTGCAGCCGCCTTCTCTGTCGCGGAGCTCTCGGCACCGTCGCTTTGCGCTGAGGTTGCGGGCCTGCAGAATCGTTTCCTGTTATGGTCCACCTTCACAATTAATAAAGAAAGGCAAGGTATCAGTTGAAAAACACTCACTTGGAGGTCTTCCTCAGCTTTGGCCGTAGTGGCCGCGGCGGCGGCCTCACGGGCACCTTGTGGTCTGCGCCGGCCTTGGCCTTGAGCTCCTCTTTGAAGCGGCAGGCCTCTTCCTCGGTGACCTTCAGCAGCTCCACCTTCTTGTGCTTGGTCTCCGGACTCGGCAGCCGCGGTGTGTCCTCAGCAATGTTGGCTGATGACTCAACAGTCGTGCTGGTGGGCTCCTTCTCCGATGGGGCAGCGCTCCCATCTCGCTTCCTCTTTCCCTTCTTCTCGACCTCCAATTTGGCGGTCTTTGTGGCCTCGACCTTGGAGACCGACATCTTTCGTGCGGTGTTTCTGGTCTATTGTACTCTGGGCACAGCCACCGCTAGCTCAACTGCTCTGCCGACCTCGTCGTTATCGTTGTCCGCCTCCACGGACGAGTCCGACACATAGCCCTCTATCAGGTCCGCAGGCGGCGCCCTCCAGTCTTCTGTCGCCCTTAGTTTGAAGCGTGGCTCCACACCGCCTGGCAATGGTATTGGGCACTAGAATTGCATTTCACATTTCTGCAATGAAGAGTGTCAGTACGCATGATCCTCAGATACAAGCAAACCAGGATCGGTTAAGGCTACCTACCGGGTCGGCCAGGTGAATCAACGAATGAGCCTTCGGGCAGGCTCTGTTGCGGATCACCCCACTGAAGAATTGGCTCACTCGAGCCACCATCTCCTCCTTGGAGACCTTTCTTATTGTCTCCGGCATCGGGTCTATCTGACCCCAGTACTCGTACACCGGGTGGACTCGGTCCTTGATCGGCTGGATCAGGCGACGGCTGAAGCTAATGCCTACAGCGCCTCTCGTCAAGCCTTCAGCTTTCAGCTTGCCCAGGTTGGCTAGGAGGAGGTCGACTGTTGGTATTTCTTAACGTCACCACTAAGGCGCCGGGTTAGCGTGAGCGTGTAAGAAAACCCAGGTATACTGACGGGTGTGAACGAATCCGCAAGCGCACGGATACACCGTTGTAGCACTTCACCTAAGGAGTATTCCAAAGGGTATCAAAATCTAAGGAACGATGTGCACTATCTTCTATTCTAGTATAACA
Source organism: Cenchrus fungigraminus (assembly GCA_036936925.1). Lineage (NCBI taxonomy): Eukaryota > Viridiplantae > Streptophyta > Magnoliopsida > Poales > Poaceae > Cenchrus > Cenchrus fungigraminus. The sequence goes on from CM072773.1 coordinate 120,409,669, forward strand.
GTCCAAGGACACCAAACCATAGCTCTGGCAGGGGGATGATGATAAGGTAGGTGGAAAAGATCCCGTAGATAGCGGAGTGAGAAAGGACAGGTTCTCGGATAAAAGATCTCACTTCGGGCACCGGCTCACACCTGAGTTTAACAGGCCAAGCGACTCTGGCCTAAAGCTCTACACCATATCCGAACGTGGAGGATTACAAAGGGTCCAATGGCTGTCACTACCACGGCCTACCTCGGCCAAACCGTGGGATACAGGGCAAATGAAGGATAACCCGTAGTCTAGACACCACGTCTACACCACCGATCACTACTATAGCCTGACTACATCTGTGCACCCATAGCCCCACTATAGCACTCCGTACAAGTATGAAGTGACGAACTCACGAGGGTAGAACCAAGACTAACTCAACTACTCGCTAACAAATGCAAAGGATCACAGGTGCAACTTTAATCTAAATAGAGAAATGCATGAGCATCAACCTTCTTCTAATTGACTAGCAACCACACAAACGGATATGTGAACTTATGAACCTATGCCACAAGATCAAAGGGTTGTTTCACGAAGAACACAAGCCTCTAAATCAAGAACATATGAAGAACACAAGAACACACTCACCTATGCATGAATGCCACTTCAGTCTAATCAGAATATGCAGAAATACTCACTTTATTCTAAATGAAGAACAGAAGCATCCTCACACCTTCACCTCTCTCTACCTAGCACTACTCTCCACACACAACCCATGGGGAGGTGAGAACTCACCTCTCCAAGGGAGAAATGAGGGGAAAGAGTAGAATGGATGGAATGGGATGTGTCTCTAAATGAACCCCCCTCACATCTATTTATAGGGGGAGTGGGCACCCTTGGAGAGCACTTGGGAGGAATGATTTGCCTTGGGAGAGTGGCTTTCCTCCTTGCTTCTTGTGGGCCCAAGCATGATCCGGGGGTTTAAGGCGGTAACTGAGTGGATAACGCCCAAAACCGCCTCTAGGAGATCACCAGGAGTTGACACGTGGAAGCTGGGCTCGAACAGGGCCAGGATAGGGTCGGTCGAACCATGGGTTTGGCCGAACCCATCTTGCCACCTTTCGGCCCCAGCTTTCTCTGGGACGCTGGTTGGTGGGCCCTTGGACCAGGGTGTGCTTTCTCTCATTTTATGAGCTGAAACACCTACATTCAAATATTCATCGACACTTGTGGAACTTGTCAGTAATAAGCCCTATCACTAGTGTGGATGCTTATTTATCATGGATTTATGCAGGAATTGATGGCCTAAAAGTGGTACTTAACAGCCATCAACAACTCCCCCACACTTGACCTTTGCTCATCCTCGAGTGAAGGAGAAAGGATCAAGGTGAGACATGATATCCAAAGGTATGAAGCGAGCACAAGAGATATTCCAAACCATACCTTGTACTTGTGAACTCTGTGGAGTGTCTATCATGCCATCTTGGGGAGTTGAGGAATGGAACAATCATGAATCAAATCACTCCTGCTCTTCATGTTAAATGACTTGGGGTTTTGCAATAAGTTTCCAAAATAAACTTTGCTTAGCTCCTCATTTGATTCTCTCAAATCGCTCAATGTGTATATGTCCTCACCAAGGCATTAGAATTGCCTTTCTTCATCCTACTTCTAATGATGGCTATATGTGGAGCTCAGGGTAGGATAAACGATAAAGCATACTTGTATCACATATATTGCAAAGTCAAAAACCGGATCCAAGGAGAAAATCAAATCATACAGTCAGATCAAGTTGTGCACATGTATGGATATGGTGGATACTAGGCTCAGAATGGGTGCTAGCTATTACCATATACGATGAATGTTGTGGTGATGGTAAGGTGGCCACTAGGCCCGGGATGGGTGCTTGTTATTACCATCGAATTTATTGGAACTCCTTTTTGCATGATTTTCTCCTCTCTCCTTTTTGAAATTTTTGAGACTTGGGCTATCTCCTCTTTTTTTTCTTTCTATTTTTTATCATACTTTTGAGCATGTATACTTTTTTTTCTTTTTGCATAGCCCAATCTCTCTTGGAGATATTTGGAGAGGGATAAATCATAGAACAATGCATAGAGTTTTATTTGGTGGATGGATGGATGATACAATGCTAACTTCTAGTGTAGAAGAATAGCAAGGGGAATATGGTGGTGTGCACATGAATCTTGATCATGAGAGCATGAAAAGAATTCTTACAAGGGTCACAACAATTTGACAAAGCTCAATGCAAAGACAAGCAGCATATGAGTATAAGGTTTTCAAGAAATCTCATCATATGGCTTTGGTAGGACTTTGGCATATCAAAGAGGAGCTTTGCAAAGGGTTTTCTAGTTTTTAAAATAAAATTCCCAAGCACTCAAACATTTAGAGAGAACATCATATCATCAAACCATATCTCAAACTCCAACTACTTAGATGAGCATGAGTTCCCTAATAATATTTGTTCACAAGCATCAAGATGATAAGTAAGGAATAAAACATATGCAAGCCAACTATAGGAAACATGTAAAGCACGTGGAGCATGATTCTTTGAGTTTGATTTTAAAGGATAAGAATTGAAATTCATTCAAACTCATGGATCAGTGAGAGTGAGATAAAGAGTGCACATACCATCGCTTCTGAAGGATATGGGGACCAAGGAAAACCAGTGGTGATTCGGCTGACCCATAAGGCAGCCGGCTCACTCTAGTTTACCTTATCTCTTATCATGAAGGCGTAGTCAATGTTATGCACACCTGTGTGGGAGTTCTCAAGTGGATATGTCGATGATGAGTTTGGGAGAACTCCTCCACACTAGTGCTTGTACTGGTGCTGTCTTCAAATAAAAGTTGGAAACAAAAGATGGACTCCACTGGTTCGAGAACCATAGAGCCTTTATTCGAATTCAAATATTTTTGGTTTTTTTATTGTCACCGTGTCATCTACTCAAACAGGGTTAAATCAAGATTGCACTTCATAGACAAAGGAGAGTATACTTACCTTGGACCTTTGAGGGGTCATATGTACCTCCTTTGTATGTTGTGCAATATGAATCCGACGCCTTGACTTACCTTCCCACTTGAATCTAGCTCAACGACTTACCCATTTGAATTTAACGATTTCCTACAGGGGTTAGTCCACATACATGCAACCGAGATCTATGAAGACAATAACTCTGATGTTCATCAATCAAAACTTGACACCATGTCTTGTTTTGACTGAAGAAGACAATTTTAACCTAAGCACCATGCTTAATTTAAAATAGCCTATGAATGTACGCTGCAGCACACATTCAAACTAGAGCATACGAACAGAGATAGAGGAGGCATGCAAGCATGATCAAGCTATTATCAAGAAGGGACATAAGCATGAGCACATGATGGTGGGCATCGGGCAACCTCCCGGAAGGGCTTTGTTTAAAGTCAAAAGCAGGACGTACCTAGCTAGTCAAGCAAGATGCAAGAGCTAACATCATCTCCAAACCAGGATAAGATTTGGCAGGAGTGGAACTTTACTTGGGATGCTTACATACCTCCCCCACACTTGAAGTTTGCATTGCTAGGCAACAAAACTCAAGTGTGTGGAGATCAAGGTTCCTTTTGTAAATGTTCCCTCACCAAAGCGTACCAAGGTGTTGTAGGTGATGTAGCTCACATGTTCTAAGGTGTCACCTGTCCATCGTTCCTTTCAATCTCCACCTGTGAAAGGTTAGCGACCAAAAAATACCCAAAGGACTACTTATCCTAAAAACATGCTCTTGCTTTTATTCGAAAGGGAAAATAAAACCTATGATAATCCAGGCTATCTCCTGGTAGTGCTGAGGACCAGGAGCATCTGAGGTCCAATGGATGGTCGCTCCTCAGTGATGAGTGATTGACAATGTTGTGTGGACTGACTCTTGGCTTAGTATTGCAGGTGTAGGTTGCGGCTTGGTTTGTGTTGTTGCAGGTGAAGAACAAGCGCGAAAGGTCTTAGCCGAGGTGGCCTTCGGGTGATGGAGAGACAAGTAGGCTTGGTTCGAGGGACCCGGTGGACAGCGGGATCAAGTGCGGGCCACATGGTGCAAGAAGAGCAAGACGAAGTCATGGACGGTTTGTTAGTTGATCCACAAAACCAACATCGAGCCGGGACAATCGTGGCGGCCAAGTCAAGAAGGAGCTTGGCGTGGAGGTCGTGCCTCGTCTATGGGGTTTATGGTGGTTCACCCACAAAACCATCAGGTTTCTCGGTAGAGCCACAGAACCGAGTCCGAAGACCCGGCGTGACGAAGACGCCAGAACCGGTCTGACTAGTTTGGGAAACCGGCCTGACCGGTTTGGTCATGGTGTGATGGGAAGCTTCGAAGCAGAGGACACGCGGCGTGATCGCGGGGCTTGCGTCGAGGTTAAGCAAGTTCGCGGTGGATGCGTGCCCGTCCGATGGAATCAACTACAACTTCTGAATTTGCCCCCGAGGGGTATGTATCGTCTATTTAAGTTGTAGGGGTAGTTTAGACTTTTGCCTCCACCAAGTGACTTGATATATATAGCTTCTAGGAGGTGGATGGCAGCCAAATCTTGGGCATTTGTTTCATTTCTTCTTCCTTTCTAGGCTAGCCAAGTGCTTCATGTGGTGAGGGAGAGAAGAGGAGGTCTCTCCACTTCTATTTCCTCCACTTTCTAGTGGGTTGGATGAAGGGAGGAGGCTAGCCTCATTTGTAGAGAACTTGTCCTTGGATGTATAGAAGATTCGGAGTTCTTTACTTGTGCTCTCTTTGATTTCCATGCGTTTTTCCTTTTTCGCTATTTTCGGAGCATTTTCGGAGGAATTTTTGTTCATTGGATTTGAGGACGTTTCCTTGCGGATTCGTTTGAGGGATTCACACATGAGTCTTGGGTGACTCTTTTCTTGGTGATTTGGCCCTCTCAAACCCCGAGAAAGTGCTTTGATTTGGTGGTTTTTGGAAGAACTCAAGTTCTTGAGGTGGTTGCCTTTGATTCACGATTCTGCAAGATTTAGTGGGTTTGGGGACTTGATCTCTTAGCCATGGCTTGCCCATGAGGCAAATCTACTATCCCCAAAGTCTCACTTGGATCTGTTGAGCGAATTGGGAGATCGGTTGAGTTGAAGTTCGAGTTCTTCCCGCGGTTTGAATTCTTCCCGAGCTTCCCAGGCAAAACCGGCCTGACCGGTTTGCCAAACCAGCCTGACCGGTTTGCCAAACCAGCCTGACCGGTTTGGTGAAGTGTGTGTTTCTGGGGAGCTCTTCTGGGGACAAGTTTGTTTTGAGTTGGAGTTGCCCTGGTCCAACTTTCGGCGTGTTTAGAGCACGTTTGCTCAGAGTGTCGATTTCGACTTGGGGGTTTCTGGACGAATCCGATCTGACCGGTTTGCAAAACCGACCTGACCGGTTTCAGCTCATGTCCTGCGCCTAAGTCTGAGAAATCCAGTCTGACCGGTTTGTCAATCCGGTCTGACCGATTTCTGTCTGTTTGGGTTTGAATTCTTGTTTTCACAAGTTGCTACCCTGAGGTGTGATCTATACTTGTTCCTAGGGTCAGTAGTAGTTCAGTGACTACGTGATCTTGGCAAGTACGAGGATTTGGAGTTAGAAGTGATTTTGGGGCATAGGCCTAGTTCATCTCTTCGGAGAAGAATTTTTACCGGCTCCCATTCACTCCCCCCTCTCTGGTCGCCAATCCGGTCATTCATGTGGTATCAGAGCAGGTTACGGGTCTTTGCGACTCTAACCAGTCTAAGATCCAAAGATGGCGTACCAGGATAGGGGTTCGGGGTCCTCCGCACTTTGATGGCAAGAACTACCAGATGTGGCAGGCCCGGATGGCTGCGTTTCTTCGTGGCAAATGACAGTTGCTTTGGGACGTGACGGTTGACATCACCTATGTCCGTCCCACAAACTTCCTTGTCCCAGGTTCTAGAGATATGTGGGATGCCAACAACAAGGTGGTTGATTACTTGTACCATGCTCTCTGTGCATCTGAATTCGATCGGGTGTTCGGAGAGGAGTTGGCATGGAAAATCTAGGAAAAGTTGAAGAATGCCCATGGTGGAAACAACCAGGTTAAGGCTCGATTGTTCTCATCTTACCGGAGAGAGTACAGGAATTTCACTCGTCTCCCCGATGAGTCCATTGATGTGATGTTTCAGCGCTTTACTTGCATAGTGAACAACATGAGAGCCAACATTACCGTCCTCCCGTACGATGATCATGATAGAGCTTTGAAGCTCTTACACTCCCTAGATCGTACCGTGCGGAGTGCTAAGGTTGAGGCCATCATGGAGTCCAATGGCTATGAGACTTTGACCGTGGACGAGTTGTTTTCCAAGCTCAAGTCCTCTGAGGTTGACAGGGGTTTGAGAGGCAAGAGTGAGAACCCGACTGACCCACATAGTCTGGCTCTTGTCTCCGGATCTGGATCGAGAACTAATGCTAACCCGTCTGCTAGACAGTTTTCCTTGTCTTGTCTTGTGTCCATGCCAGATGAGGAGTTCGACGTGCTGAGCGAGGATGATCTCGCATTGCTGACCAAGAGGTTTGGGTGCATGTGCGAGAACCGCAAGAGTGCACGGAGGAGTTCGGGGATGTTCTACAGGTGCGGCAAGATGGGGCACTTCATCGCCGAGTGTCCAGAGGCTGTGGAGGTCAAGAACGACTACAAGAACCGGCCCAAGAACAACTACAACAACAAGCACCGCTCCCGAAATGACTACAAGCACAAGAACAAGGGCGAGAGAAGAACAAGGAAGAGCGGCGGCTACAAGAAGAAGTCAGCTCGAGCAATGGTTGCAGGCGCAAGTGACATCGACTCCAGTACCAGCTACACCTCATCTGGATCAAGCAGCGAGTTGGAAGAACAAGATCAGCGCAAGGACAGGTGACACACAAGCAAGAACTTCAACGGCCTGAGCTTCGTCGCGAGAGACGGCTTCTGTGGCATGGCGCGCAGCACCGACAGCAAGAGAAGTGGGAAGGATGACTCGGACTCTGACTCCAAGGATGAGGTGGGAGGCATGGAGAACTTTTGGTTGATCAACTCTAGTTGCTGGCGACACATGACTGGAGATCAAAGGTGGTTCTCCAGCCTCACCCCGGTGGTGTCTCGGCAGTACATCACCTTTGGGGATAATGGTAAGAGAAGAGTGTTGTCTGAAGGTGTGGTTCAGGTAAGTGACAAGGTAACTCTGAAGCGTGTGGCCCTCGTCAAGTCTCTTGGCTTTAATTTGATTTCGGTGTCTCAGCTGCTTGACGAGGGGTTTGAGGTTTGTTTTAAGTTGGGTGCTTCTCGTGTTCTTGACTCTCGAGGCGATCTTGTCTGTACAATCGTTCCCGAGGGTCAGATTTTCCGTGCTGACTTCTCGCAGTCTTTTGGTCCTGCTCGGTGTCTGGTTGATAGTTCCTCAGTTGAGTTGTGGAGATGGCATAGGCGGTTGGGACACTTGAGCTTTGAGTTGCTTTCCCGCTTGAGTGGTCTTGATCTTGTTCGAGGATTGCCAAGGTTGAAATTCGAGAAGGATTTGGTTTGTGCTCCGTGTAGGCATGGCAAAATGGTAGCCACTCCTCACCCACCCTTGACCGCTGTCATAACTGAGCATCCTGGGGAGCTGTTGCTTATGGACTTGGTTGGCCCAGCTCGCGTTCGCTCGGTGGGTGGGAAGTGGTATGTCCTAGTTGTTGTGGACGACTACTCTCACTATGCATGGGTGTTTTTCTTGGCTGATAAGGGTGAGACTTTTGGTTTTGTTCGAGACTTGATCTTGAGGTTGAAGAACGAGAGACATGGTAATGCCATTAGTGCTATACGCAGTGACAATGGCACGAAATTCAAGAACTCTCGTTTTGAGACTTTTTGTTGTGATCTTGGTCTTGAACATCAGTTTTCGACACCATATGTTCCGCCTCAGAACGGCGTTGTGGAAAGGAAGAATCGAACCCTTAGTGAGATGGCCAGGACGATGCTCGATGAGCACATGACTCCTAGGAAATATTGGGCCGAGGCGGTCAATACCGCGTGTTATGTCTCGAATCGCATTTTCCTTCGTGCTTTCAAGAAGAAGACTTGCTATGAACTTATGCATGGCCGAACTCCAAAAGTGAGCCATTTTCGTGTCTTTGGTTGCAAGTGCTTCATTCTTAAGAAAGGGAAATTGGATAAATTTGAAGCTCGGTCTTCTGATGGGATTTTTCTGGGTTATGCAAATCACTCTCGAGCATACCGTGTGCTCAATCTAGAAACTAACCAAATCCAGGAGATGTGTGAAGTGACTTTCGATGAGACACAGCCGTGTAGCTCTATCGTCTTTGAGTGTGCAGGTGACGATGAGCTGGGACAGAAGATCTTCGAGGATGAGAAAGATGAAGAAGAAGAGGATGATGAAGATGGTGGTGTACCTGCAGCAGATCGAGTACCTTCTACTTCCACTACGACGACTACAGTTGATGATGGTCCATCCCCCACTCCTACGACGACCCATCAAGAACAAGTGGAAGCTGCTGCTGAGGGGGAGGTGGTCTCCAGGCGAGAGGCACCTCGACGAGTACAAGCTGATCATCCTCCTTCCAAGATCATAGGTGATTTGAATGAACGAACAACACAGTCCAGGTCACAGAAAATCTCTCATTTCGCTCATTCTGCTTTTGTCGCTTCTTTTGAGCCCAAAGATATTGGACACGCACTATCTGATTCAAATTGGGTCAATGCCATGCATGAGGAGCTTGAAAACTTTGAGAGAAATCAGGTGTGGGAGTTAGTTGAATCACCTCCAAATTGCCATCCTATAGGTACCAAGTGGGTGTGGAAAAACAAAGAGGGTGAAGATGGTATGGTTGTGAGAAACAAGGCTAGGCTAGTAGCTCTGGGGTTTAGCCAGACGGAGGGGATAGATTATGAGGAAACCTTTGCTCCGGTGGCCCGGTTGGAAGCAATTTGAATTCTTCTAGCATTTGCTGTTGCTAAAGGGTTCAAATTGTTACAAATGGATGTGAAGAGTGCCTTTCTCAATGGGTTTATAGAGGAAGAAGTGTATATGAGGCAACCCCCGGGTTTTGAGAGCGCCAAGTATCCCCACCGTGTGTACAAACTCAGAAAAGCTCTCTATGGCCTAAAACAAGCACCCAGAGCATGGTATGGTAGGTTGAGGGGTTTTCTGCTTAGCAAGGGCTTTGTGATGGGAACAGTTGATAAAACCCTTTTCCTACTTAAGCATGGCACTGACATCTTGATTGTTCAGATATACGTGGATGATATTATCTTTGATGGCTCCTCTCACACTTTGGTTGCGAGGTTTGCAGAGGATATAAGCAGGGAGTTCGAAATGTCGATGATGGGTGAGCTGCAATTCTTCCTTGGGCTTCAGACCAAGCAACTCCAGGATTGACATTTGTGCACCAAGGAAAGTACACCAAGGACATTGTGAAGAAGTTCGAGATGAATGACTACAAGCCGATGGCGACTCCGATGAGTACCACTACGGCTTTGGATGCTGATCAAGACGGTGAACCCATGGACCCGAAGGAGTACAGGAGCATGATCGGCTCCCTCCTCTACTTGACGGTGATGAGGCCGGACATACGGTTCAGCATGTGTCTGTGCGCTCGTTTTCAGGCTTCCCCGAGGACTTCGCATCGGCAGGCCGTCAAGAGGATCTTTAGGTACTTGAACTATACTCCTGAGTTTGGTCTTTGGTATTCTGCGTCCTCGACACTCAACCTTCATGGCTTTTCGGATGCTGATTTTACTGGGTGTCGGTTGGATCGCAAGTCTACCTCGGGTACTTGCCAGTTTCTCGGATCTTCTTTGGTTTCTTGGTCATCTCGCAAGCAATCCAGTGTTGCCCAATCCACTACAGAAGCTGAGTATGTTGCTGCAGCCATTGTTGTTCCCAACTCCTATGGATCACCTACACTATGAGCGATTTTGGTGAGGAGTGTACCCATGTTCCACTCTTTTGTGACAGCACCAGTGCCATAAGTGTAGCCAAAAACCCTGTCCTTCATTCCAAGACAAAACATATAGAAGTGAGGTACCACTTCCTGAGGGACAATGTAGAGAAGGGAAACATAGCCTTGATCCATGTACCTACCCAAGACCAACTAGCTGATATTTTCACAAAACCACTTGACCAAGCCACTTTTACCCGCTTGCGAGGTGAGCTTGGAGTGTGTTACCCTTTCTGAGTTGGTACTTGGAGCTTCTCATGTAGCATATGTATCATACATGCACTTTCTTTTCATGTATCATACCATGGTAGGATAGCCATCTTTGTGCATTTCATCTTTGTATTTGTTAGGATGAGCTTCTCCTATATGTAGTGATTACTACATTTTGCTACATGTGAGTTGTTGGACATGCTTGTTGGGAAATGGTGGTGTGTAGCTATGCTCTTGATTGTATTGTTATATGTTCATGATGAGATAGCTATCTTTTGGAAAATGCTAAATTTGACCTGAAATGCCTCACTCTTGAGTAAATGCCTTGCATGCTTTATTTATGCCTAAATGTCTATTTCTTGCTTAGGCTTTGCTTGGATAGCATGTTCTTCTCATTTGGGTCAAAGACCATTTGTCATTGTGAATGTTTAGCCCATGATGCACCCCTTGAGGGAGCATGGCTCTTTTGTGTTGCAAAGACACCTCTTGTACCATGGTAAAATTATGCAAATCTTAAAATGAATGCTTTTATATGCTCATTTACCATGTGTTCTATGCTCTAAAAGATATATGCTTGGGTGCTTACGTTGTTACATGTTGTCTACCAAGAGAAGTCTCTTTTAGAAGTAGACACATGGTTCCAACAAGCTTTGACATAAGTAGAGATGCTTTGTGGGTGTTTGCAATGATCTTTTGATAAGAACTTGTGATCTAGCATGATCTTTGTGAGTTCTAGCTCATTTTGGCTTAAATAGCTCATGTTTAGGAATTTGCTCATGAGGTGAATTTTTTTCGCAAAATTGCCTAAACTTGACTTAGCTTTGTCATATGCTTATATAACTTTACACTCTTGATGGCAATGCTTTTACTCAACTATGAACCATCTTGCTTGGTCGATATCTCATTTGTAGCATTTTGTAGTGCTCATTTTGTATTTGAGAAGCTCGTAGTTGTTGTTTTTTCATTTTATGCCTTGATTCATGCATTGTCAACAAGGGGGAGAAAGAATGGATGAGAAAAGTTGCATATCCAATTCAGAGCTTGTTTCAGTTGTCGAGGGGGAGCTTGTGCATTTTCATTACATTTTTAGCTTTTGGTCAGTTCTGGTCTGGGAAAACCGGCCAGACCGGTTTTGGAAACCGGTCAGACCGGTTTGTGCTGAACTGGTGGCATTTGTTCAGGGGGAGTTTGCATGTGTGCAGGGGGAGCTCCGTGTTGTTCCTGAAGTTTGTGCTTTGGTGGTTTGCTCCTTTGTTGTGAGCTCGCTGTCTCGGTTGTGTTGAGCCATTGCCCTTGCCTTAGGGGACCAAGACTTTCTCATTCGAGTGATCTTGTTTTCGCCTTTTCTTCGGCTTTCGATCGTTCGTTTGAGTTCTTTTTCGTTTATTTTAGTTTTTCTTTTCAATTCTGAATTGGTGACTATGTGTGTTGTCAATGCACTCATCAAGGGGGGGATTGAGGACCTGGAGCGTCCGAGGACCAATGGATGGTCGCTCCTCAGTGATGAGTGATTGACAACGTTGTGTGGACTGACTCTTGGCTTAGTATTGCAGGTGTAGGTTGCGGCTTGGTTTGAGTTGTTGCAGGTGAAGAACAAGCGTGAAAGGTCTTAGCCGAGGTGGCCTCCGGATGATGGAGAGACAAGTAGGCTTGGTTCGAGGGACCCGGTGGACAGCGGGATCAAGTGCGGGCCACATGGTGCAAGAAGAGCAAGACGAAGTCATGGACGATTTGTTGGTTGATCCACAAAACCAACATCGAGCCGGGGCGATCGTGGCGGCCAAGTCAAGAAGGAGCTTGGCGTGGAGGTCGTGCCTCGTCTACGGGGTTTATGGTGGTTTACCCACAAAACCATCGGGTTTCTCGGTAGAGCCACAGAACCGAGTCTGAAGACCCGACGTGACGAAGACGCCAGAACCGGTCTGACCGGTTTGGGAAGCTGGCCTGGCCGGTTTGGTCGTGGTGCGACGGGAAGCTTCGAAGCGGAGGACACACGACGTGATCGCGGGGCTTGCATCGAGGTTAAGCAAGTTCGCGGTGGATGTGTGCCCGTCCGATGGGAATCAACTACAACTTCCGAATTTGCCCCCGAGGGGTATGTATCGTCTATTTAAGTTGTAGGGGTAGTTTAGACTTTTGCCTCCACCAAGTGACTTGATATATATAGCTTCTAGGAGGTGGATGGCAGCCAACTCTTGGGCATTTGTTTCATTTCTTCTTCCTTTCTAGGCTAGCCAAGTGCTTCATGTGGTGAGGGAGAGAAGAGGAGGACTCTCCACTTCTATTTCCTCCACTTTCTAGTGGGTTGGATGAAGGGAGAAGGCTAGCCTCATTTGTAGAGAACTTGTCCTTAGATGTATAGAATATTCGGAGTTCTTTACTTGTGCTCTCTTTGATTTCCATGTGTTTTTCCTTTTTCGCTATTTTCGGAGCATTTTCGGAGGAATTTTTGTTCATCGGATTTGAGGGCGTTTCCTTGCGGATTTGTTTGAGGGATTCACACATGAGTCTTGGGTGACTCTTTTCTTGGTGATTTGGCCCTCTCAAACCCTGGGAAAGTGCTTTGATTTGGTGGTTTTTGGATGAACTCGAGTTCTTGAGGTGGTTGCCTTTGATTCGCGATTTCGCAAGATTTTGTGGGTTTGGGAACTTGATCTCTTAGCCATGGCTTGCCCATGAGGCAAATCTACTATCCCCAAAGTCTCACTTGGATCCATTGAGCGAATCGGGAGATCGGTTGAGTTGAAGTTCGAGTTCTTCCCACGGTTTGAATTCTTCCCGAGCCTCCCAGGCAAAACCGGCCTGACCGGTTTGCCAAACCGGCCTGACCGGTTTGGTGAAGTGTGTGCTTTTGGGGAGCTCTTCTGGGGACAAGTTTGTTTTGAGTTGGAGTTGCCCTGGTCCAAGTCTCGGCGTGTTTAGAGCTCGTTTGCTCAGAGTGTGGATTTTGACTTGGGGGTTTCTGGACGAATCCGGTCTGACCGGTTTGCAAAACTGGCCCGACCGGTTTCAGCTCGTGTCCTGCGCCTAAGTCTAAGAAATCCGGTCTGACCGGTTTGTCAATCTGGTCTGACCGGTTTCTGTCTGTTTGGGTTTGAATTCTTGTTTTCACAAGTTGCTACCCTGAGGTGTGATCTATACTTGTTGCTAGGGTCAGTAGTAGTTCAGTGACTACGTGATCTTGGCAAGTATGAGGATTTAGACTTAGAAGTGATTTTGGGGCATAGGCCTAGTTCATCTCTTTGGAGAAGAATTTTTATCGGCTCCCATTCACTCCCCCCCCCCCCTCTCTGGTCGCCAATCCGGTCCTTCAAGTGCTTTGGTTAAGGTCATAAGCTCGACCGTGGGAACTTCATCTTGCAGCTATCCTTGGTGGTGCCATTCCTGTCTCACCACCAATCTTTGATATGTTAGTGAAATTCAGCTGCAAGGTCAGTGCAACAGTGCATACACAAAATCTGATATGCTTATGATAAACATATGCATCTACAATCAACCTTCTTAACTTCTTGCAAAACAGGACCAGAAGGTGGTTGTAGCCCTCGTGTGTTCTCAGTGCACTAAGCATGGCCGACTCTGGAGAGGCATGATGCAAGCATGGTTCATGTGGTGTATCAAGAATGAAACTACCATGCTTGTCAATGAAATCCTTTCCTATGAACTCCAGAGTCGGTGCCTCACAAGGTTCCATGGCCCATGAGTTCTCCATCTCAAGAGATCCATCATGGAAGCTCAATGTCGACTCTCGATCATGATCGAAAGCAACATAGTACGGGCCAGCGGGAAGAGGCTGAAACTTGGTCGAGAGTGATGATGATCATTCATCTTCACAAAGGTGAAGAGGGTCTTCCGAGTCATCCTCATGAGAGGTAGAGGATTCTAAAATCTCGCTGAGTATAGGCTCGGATGACGCGAACAGAGATATATGCGCCGTCTTCTCGAGCGGGTTGTGCTTGGGAAGAGGCTTCGCCATAGGATGTCCTAAACAAGAGGTGGGGGTGGCAGAAGCGGCTTCCCTAAGCTTTTCATCTAGGCTCCCTAAGGATGTATCAAAGAGTTTCTCTAACAGGGAGCCTAGGAGATCGAGATCAAGGACATCAAAGATGTGAAAGTCAAAACTGGCCTTGATCCCATCTATGATGAGCGGCACGGCACTTGCGATCCCCCGACATTCAAGAACGTGTCCCAAGGGACAGCTCTTGAGGAGTGTGTCGGATGGTGCTAGCAGAACATTGCCCAAAAGAGTGTCCGCTAAATGCCATGGCAAGATGTTAACCTCCATGATGGGGTTACAATGGGCCTCTATGGCAATTCCTCTAACAGAACAAGGAACAACCTGAGAAGGTGAACTATTCCAAATTACTTCAGAAAAGCGTGTCACTCCATTTGACCATTCCTCCTTCATGGCCTCCTAATTACTTCAGAAAAGCGTGTCAGGAGGGTCAGGAGGCAAAGGAGGTGCCGTAGGTCTAGGGGAAGGTTCTGTCGAAAGATTTCTAGAATGATCGGTGTGGACATAATATGGCTCCTCACCTAATTGGGCAGCAAGAGAATTCGAGGTGTCTAAAAGTTTTCTAGATGGATCATCCTCGAATTTAAAAGTGAACCCCGAAGGTTGAATTTCTTCTTCCTTCGGTGTTCGTGGTTTGGGAGAGGCTTCAACAGACAAATCTTGGGACGTGGAAGATGAAAGATCGGACTTGGATGTTGAGGGACTCTCATGGCTCGACTCGGATTCTTGGTTGGGTTCGTTGTGATTGGTAGGGAAAGAAGGGTTTTCTAAGAGGGAATCTAGGATCTCTCTTCCTTCCGTTGGAGTTTTTTTCCACAAACAAACCCCCAGCATAGATCAAGGGCAGCATCCATGTCTAAACCTATGCAAAAGATGTACAATGACACATCGATGGGTAAAGACGGACTAGGTGTCGACACCAAAAGGTGTAGGAACCTAGCCCATGCTACTCCTATGGACTCCTCCTCTAATTTCTTGAAATCAAGGATGCTTGACGGAAGAGAAGTTACGTGAGTGTACCATTGCTCCGTCCTTTCCATGAGAGAGAACGAGCGGTAGAAGTTATCTCAAAGTTCTTCCCAATCACCATTCACACTTTCTACAGTGTGGGTGTACCATTGCTCCGCCTCCTCTATGAGAGAGAAGGGAAACAACTTCCATCTCACAGTTTCCTGTGTCATGCCTGGGATAACCAGACATGAACACAGTTCCTCAAATTCCTCCAAATGGAGGTAGGGGTCTTCATTGATTGCTCCAAAGAATGGTCAATCCTGAACCAAGGCTATTAAGCCAGGGGGAAGTTCACAGCTAGATGATGAAGATGATGATGGCTCTTTGAACTCACCCCTTGAGGTAGAGAAGCTTTAACAGGAAGGCATCTCGATGGGTAGCAGGGGTAAAGGTAGAAGTAAAGAAAACGAAAAAGATAGATACGAGGACCACTAGGTTCGAAGAAAGATGAAGCAACCGTTCCTCGGCAACGGTGCCAGAAATGCTTGTTGGTATTTCATAACGTCACCACTAAGGCGCTGGGTTAGCGTGAGCGTGTAAGAACACCCGAGTATACTGACGGGTGCGAATGAATCCGCAAGCGCACGGATACACCGTTGTAGCACTTCACCTAAGGAGTATTGCAAAGGGTATCGAAATCCAAGGAATGATGTGCACTATCTTCTATTCTAGTATAACGGTCCAAGGACACCAAACCACAGCTCTGGCAGGGGGATGATGATAAGGTAGGTGGAAAAGATCCTGCAGATAGCGGAGTGAGAAAGGACAGGTTCTCGGATAAAAGATCTCACTTCGGGCACCGGCTCACACCTGACTTTAATAGGCCAAGCAACTCTGGCCTAAAGCTCTACGCCATATCCGAATGTGGAGGATTACAAAGGGTCCAACGGCTGTCACTACCGCGGCCTACCTCGGCCAAACCGTAGGATATGGGGCAAACGAAGGATAACCTGTGGTCTAGACACCACGTCTACACCACCAATCACTACTATAGCCTGACTACGTCTGTGCACCCGTAGCCCTGCTATAGCACTCCGTACAAGTACAAAGTGACGAATCCGTGAGGGTAGAACCAAGACTAACTCAACTACTCGCTAACAAATGCAAAGGATCACAGGTGCAACTTTAATCTAAATAGAGAAATGCATGAGCATCAACCTTATTCTAATTAACTAGCAACCACACAAACGGATAGTGAACTTATGAACCTATGCCACAAGATCAAAGGGTTGTGTCACGAAGAACACAAGCCTCTAAATCAAGAACATACGAAGAACACAAGAACACACTCACCTATGCATGAATGCCACTTTAGTCTAATCAGAATATGCAGAACTACTCACTTTATTCTAAATGAAGAACAGAAGCATCCTCACACCTTCACCTCTCTCTACTTAGCACTACTCTCCACACACAACCCATGGGGAGGTGAGAACTCACCTCTCCAAGGGAGAAATGAGGGGAAAGAGTAGAATGGAAGGAATGGGATGTGTCTCTAAATGAACACCCCTCACATCTATTTATAGGGGGAGTGGGCACCCTTGGAGGGCACTTGGGAGGAATGATTTGCCTTGGGAGAGTGGCTTTGCTCCTTGCTTCTTGTGGGCCCAAGCACGATCCGGGGGTTTAAGGTGGTAACTGAGTGGATAACGCCCAAAACCGCCTCTAGGAGATCACCAAGAAATGACACGTGGAAGCTGGGCTCGAACGGGGCCAGGACAGGGTCGTCAAAACCATGGGTTCGGCTGAACCCATGTTGCCGCCTTTCGGCCCCAGCTTTCTCTGGGACGCTGGTTGGTGGGCCCTTGGACCTGTCCTAGGTGTACGTGCCAAAATAAGGTGGTTTGCTTCCTCTGGTGGGCCCTTTGATCCGTGTGCTCTTCTCTGATTGGCCGGAGTTGTGTTTCCTTGCTTGGTGGGTCCATGAATCCATGTGAAGCCTATGTGGTGGTCTCTCGTTGGTCGAGGCTAAGTTGCTTGGATCCATAGGGTGTGCTTTCTCTCATTTTATGAGCTGAAACACCTACATTCAAATATTCATCGACACTTGTGGAACTTGTCAATAATAAGCCCTATCACTAGTGTGGATGCTTATTTATCATGGATTTATGCAGGAATTGACGGCCTAAAAGTGGTACTTAACAGCCGTCAACATCGACCTGCTCTTGTTTGTGGAAGGTCGGCTGTATATCCCATTCTGGGATTCTCACTGGTGCGTGGCCAGTCCGCTTGGGCAGCTCCAGCTTCTGGTTGCCGATGTAGAACCACTCGGTCTGCCATCTCTTGGTATTGTCCGGCAACTCCATGTCAATGTACTGTGACTTCAGCCCGCTCCGCAGATTGAACCCCAAGCTGCCAACTACCTTGGACTTCCCGGTCTTCTTCACCTGGTAGAAGTACCGCCACAGATCGAAATGTGGCGGTATCCCCAGGTACGCCTCACAAGTCACACAAGTGGAAGAAAGATGCCACGGCAAAAATCGAGTTGGGGACAAGGTGTACCAGCTCGATGCGGTAGTAGTGGAGCAGCCCGCGCATGAAGTCACCAGTTGGAATCCCAAATCCCCGCTCGAAATACGACGCGAAGACAACTGTCTCCTTGTCGTCCTCTATGGGGAACGCCTCGCCGGCGGCATGCTTCCACTCCACCTCCGCCTTCGGCCTCAAGAGCCCGCGGTCCACCAGGGCTTGGATCCGCTCCTTCAGCATCTCCGACGGCGACCACACCATCTCCGGGCTGGGAATCTGCGCTTCCGCCATCTCTTCCTCGTCGAACCCTTGGAATCTAGATCTAATCAAGGCTAGGGTTTTGGTGCACATGCAGTGGCGCGCGTGACAGCAGCAGCAATGGAGGCAGTGCTAAACCCTAGCGCAACGGTGTGATGGATCTGTGGCGGTGTCGCGCGCGGATGCGGCGGGCGATAAGAGCCTTGGCTACGGCGGCGGCGCGGCTAAACCTAAGTCAACGGCGAAATGGCGAGGGGAAACAAGCCCCGCGCCCCTCACAACGTTTTATAACGGCGCCCCACTGGAAACTGTGGCCCTGCGCTGCCGACGTTGTTGCCGTCTAAATGGCTCTGAACTGAGTTTGCGGCCTGTCCGTCAGGTCTGCGGGATATGCCTCCCCAAGGTCAGCATATTTCAGCTGTCGTTCCAGGTCTCCTGACCTTGAGGCCTCCCTGAGGTCGACGCGCCTCTGCGGCTCTACTGGACACCTCGCAGCTATGCTTGGATGTCTAGGCGTCTCCACACCGTTCCTTCGAACCTATATTAGATCGGCCGGTCTACATGAAGACAGCTTTTTTGTTCGCTCCGACCTCCCAGAAGTCTGCTTCCGATAGCTCCGCACTTAACCTCGCTACGCTTAGCGGATTTATTTTTCTTTTTTGAATCGACGTGCACCCTTTTTTGACCTTTTGATGGTGCCAAGACTTCAGCCGATTTCGTTTAAGCTTCGTCATGACTCCATCAAGGTTGGTGCACCTACACATCGCTCGGGGGCTTGAGAGATATGGGCACCCCATGGGTCCCCCCGACCAGGGTCTCAGTCATCCCCGACAGGTGGGTCTGGCTTGTCAGACGACCTGCCGACCTGCAAGTGGGCCCAGCAGACCTTATCCGCGGCCCCGAAGATGACCAAGAGCTTGGCGTGCAAGTCAAGACATCAGATGCGCCGCCAATTACTCTGGATATCACGGGATACTATTTGTAATCCGATGTAGATAGACTCGATATTAGAACCGACCTGGACTTCGGGTCCACCGACCTTGTAACCCTAGTCCGCTAGGCTATATAAGGCGGCCTAGGGTGTCCTCTCGAGGGCATCATTCCTTTGAAGCAATACAAACCACCAAGAATTGGACGTAGAGTTTTACTCTCCGAAGGCCTGAACAAGTATAAATCCCTTGTGTTCCATGTGCTCTTCGCATAGCCATTAGCGTTCTTAGCTCTCTGATCTCGTCTCTACCTACAAATCAACCACGTGGGTACCCCACTGTGGACTGTCCAGATCCCAAAGTCTAACATGGAGCCTCATGATCGGTCTCTCTAAGCCTCACTACTAGGGAAACAACCTTTACTACTGGGTCTCAACCCCCCTTTAGTACCGGATATTGAACCGGTATTGCCACATCGGTACTAAAGGGTGGGAACTTTCAGTACCGGGTAGTTTACCCAGTACTAAAAGTCCCATTCCATCAACTCCGTCAGTCTCCTCCCGTCCGTCCTTCCTCCCGTCATCCCATCTCCATTCTTATTTTTCGTTCTTTCTTTTTTTCTTTCCTTTTCCTTTCCCTTTTCCCAAATCTTCTCCAAGAATCACAATCACAACAATACAATCACATGAATATATTCACCAGAATTACAATCCCACATTTCACAAGAATAAGAAGAATTACAATCCACATTTCACAAGAATAGGAAGAACAAAAATCAAAGTTCCCAAATCACAAGATGAATACATACATCATAGCAAGAACATAGGAAGGACAAAGAGACGTCACAGCAAGCCCCCGCGTGCACTCGAGCTCGCGCCTTGCACCGGGGCCGTGCAAGCTGGCCGCCGGGGCCGCCCACGCCCGACGTCGAGGCCGGCCGCACCCCCCCCCCTCGGGGCGGGCGCCCGCCGTGGCAGTCCAGCCGCGGCCGCGGCCCGAGCCCGCAGCCCCTCCCGGCCACGCCTCTGTGCCCCACCGTCAGCCTGCGTGCCTGCACCGCACCTGGCTCTACGCACCTAGTTGCGCACCCGCGCCTGGCCGGGGACCGCGCCTGGCTGCGCGCCTGCACCTCCCGGCTGGCCGTCACCGCCGCCTCCCATGGCTCGATCTGATCCGCTGCCAGAGTGCCCTGAAGAAGAGAAGATAGAGAGAGGTGAGAAGATAAGAATGAATGGGGAAAAAGATAGAGTCAGCTAGTGGGTGCGGTGGGACGGGAACTTAACGTGTGCGCAGCGCTGCTTTAGACTTAGTACCGGGGCACAATTTCACCCGGTATCAAAGGATGCCCCTTTAGTACCGGGCCTTTCCTCCACCCGGTACTAAATCTTTTAGAACTGGGTGGTGTTACCACCCGGTATTAAATGGGAGCCATTAGTACCGGGTGTCTTCTGCACCCGGTACTAAACGAGGTCAAGGGGGGCGCTCGGGGGTCCTCCCTCTCCACCCGGTACTAATGCACCTTTTAGTACCGGATGCAAAAATACCCAGTACTAATGGACTTCGAGGCCCAGGATAAAAAGTCCATTCTCTAGTAGTGCCTGCATGCAAATAAATATGAATGTTAAGCAAACAGTTAGTGCAAGATGACAATAAAAGTGTTGTGCAATTCATGTCACATGGCATAAGGTTTCTACTTTTCAGATTGATGGAAAGGTGGACAATTGGGATGCAGGACAAGGAACTATCCATATGTGCTATAATAATTTTATTTTTTTATATATGCAAATAGAGGATTCACCACTGTAACAAATTGGACTACTCAAAGTTGTGTAAATAGAGCCAGCTTGACTAAAAGTGATTTCTGGTGGCATGTATACTAGGCATTATTACTACTGCATTCAAGTTTGGTGGCAGGCAATTATGCAGCATTTCTATTCGATTGTCAACTAGGGCAATCAAAAATATTATAATCAGTGATCTTCAATTGACAGTATCATAAGTAAAGTAGGAAGTATATTTTATTCGATTATGAAACCATCCAACTAGCATGCCACAGTCGATGAAGAGGTGCGGCCTCCAACGGTGATGCCTCCCGTCCCTGTCCAGGAGCTCAGCTGCTCCTGGACAGGGACAGGGACACAGAGGGAGGGCAGCGCCTGGGAGGGGCGGCGGCGCTTCGTCGTCCGGCGACGCCAAGGGGAGCCGGTGCTGGGATCCCCGTCGATGCTGCCAGCCCCGTGATGCCCTTCGACACCCGCTCGAAGCTAGCACGGGCCGTCCCCCACTACCGCCGGCGCCAGAGTCCATGGGCGCCGCCGATGAGCGAAACCCTAGATGCGGATTGGAAGAGAAGCGGTGCAGGTGGAAGAGATTGCAGGGGAATTCGTCCGCATGGGAAGGAAAGGGAGCGGAGCAAGAGCCACCGAAGAGGCGCGCGAGGGGGCGGGGCTGCCGATGCCGCCGGATCTGGGAGAGAGGAGAGGTCGAGAGGAGAGAGGAAGAGAAAGGTGGCGTCAGTGGCGGCAGTTGTGTTTGGGACGGGAGGGAGAGAGGGGGAGCGGATAAGTTTGTGCGGGCGGGCGGGTGAGGAGCGGACGTGAGACCAGACTCAATGTGACTTATAATTTGTTCGGGTCTGAATTTAGCGATGCGTTTTATACATATGCGTCTCCTTTAATACCTCACAAAGGAGACGCATATTATTAACCCGCGTCTCCAATGACTGACGCACTCAAAGGAGACGCGGATTGATAAAATGCGTCTCCTATGTGAGTATATAGGAGACCCGGGTTAAACATGCCAATTTTTGACAGACTTATAGGAGACGCATGTTCTTAACACGCGTCTCCTATGAGTCATTGGAGACGCATGTTAAAACTGCGTCTCCTATGATGGTGTCTTTTTTGATGTATTCTTACATAGTGCACATCACATTTTCATATGACTATGCTACGTTCATGCTCATGCACCCGTCGTTTGCTCCGACGCTAGCAGAAGTGGCGACGATCTCTGGCCGACTTGTAGTTCAGCGTCCGGCGAGCGCAAGCACACAGAGCACATGCAGATCTTGTTGCCGTTGCAGAATCCGCCCTTATAGCCCTCATCTTGGCATTGCATTGTGCATGACATGCAGGTGCGGCATTCCAGAACTCTGATGCGGTAAAAAGGGCAGGGGCCAAAGTGCTCACCCCCAACAACGTCCGCTAACAGAGGATTATTCTTGCATGTGGCTTTCACAAGTAGGAGGTAAGAAAAGACGACAGGATCGAAGAATCATTTGTCAAGAATTACCTGACAGTACCCCAGACTGATTTTCTCCCTATGGCTCAGAGCAGCTTGTCGGTGTTTCATGACCGATAGCCCGCCTCGGGGTTACCCGGGATGGTCTTTTGTTCGATGGGGCTTCGAGAAACTCTGGAACTCGACGGTTGAGCACAGCTGACAGACGATTTTATACTAGTTCGAGCCCTCGATCTTGATTGAGTAATAGCCTTTATGTCCAGTCAGCCTTAGCCTATTTTTGGATTGATTGTAGTATATTGTGTGTTACCTCGGCCGCCTTTTATATGTTGAAGGAGCCGAGGGCTTAGTTCTTTTCCTAGTTGGATACAAGGGCAAGACTCCTAGACGGAGTCAGGGAGGTTCTTTTCACTTTAATCCTGGCTAGGTCGTCCTAGTTCTTGTTGTAATCGGACCTGCAGGCCAGGACTCAGCCCAGTCGTCAGTTATCATCTTGAAGTGGGTCCCTAGGGGTCCCGTATCCACAAGATCCCGAGCATTTCATAGTTGAGCTTCGGAAGGGTTGTTCCTCGACATCTTTTAAGAGAAACTTTGAAGTGGTTCTTGAGTCGTGCCCGTCCTCTCTGGGAAGTGTTCTTTTCTTCTTGGCTCCTTCTTCTAATGGTGTGCGCTTTTTCTGAAAAAAGTGCACCCATTGGGTGTAGCCCCCAAACCTATTGCTTTTTGGAACAAAGAGCTGGAGGGTCTTGGTCTGTTCCTTGGGTATTTTTTAGAAAAAAATGCTCTTCTGAGTATGGGTACTCTACGGCCCTCGAGCCTCTTTGGGTTCTTTTTCTCGAAAAAGAACTCGAAGGAGGATCAGGTTCTTTTGTTGGTAGGTGTTTGGTGGTTGACATTGAATTCTGTGAAGTCATGAGTTGTATTGTTGACTGCATGTGACTTTGTTGGCTTTTACTCCTTGGGTAAAGACTGTTGGTGAAACTGATGCATTGATTACTTTGAATTGTCACTTCTTTCTTCTTCCCCTCCATGGGCTCAGTCCATGTGTGGGCTTGGTCCATGCGTGCCTGCGGGAAATCCTATATATCTTCTGGAAGTTAGTATGGATTGAATCTTCCACTGTTTGAGATTCGTGCAACCACTAAGAGCCCTTAGATCTACCCCACGAACCCTAGCCTCCCACCATCCTTTTCGCGAGCCACCACCCCCGCGCCCCCTGTCCACGGCACCGTCGGGCTGCACACTGGCCGTCCCCGACCTCCCCACCACCGCGACCAAGCCCGACCCGCCGCCAGCCTCCTCGTCGCAGCGGCTGGCCCCGTCGACAGCCTCCTCGCGCGTAGCGGCTGGCCCCACCGCTAGCCTCCTTGCCGCAGTGGCTGGCCTCGCCGCCTGCTCTCCGTGCGCCGTGCCCCCCACCGTGCTCGCACGCCGGAGCACCGCGGGGTGTTCCCTGGCGTGCCTCCGAGACCGGCCGGCCGGCGCTCTGCCGCCTCGCTCCCCTGTGCCACCGCGGCCGCCGTGCCTCCTCATGCTCCTACCCACACGCCTGTGCGCCAACTGGCTCGCGTCACTGGCGGTCGGGTGCGGGGGCTCGCCGGTCGTTGTGTCGCCGGTGGCTGGCCGGCCATGGGGCTCACCGGCGCCAAAATTCGGGATAACTAAGAAATTTTGAAAAAAATTAAAGAAAAATGTTGAAACATTTCAAAAAAATGTTGACCAACATTTTCATGAAAATGTTGGTGAAAACGTTTTGAAAAAAATGTTAGATCCAACGTTTTCTCTAAACAAATGTTGGTGCAACTCTTTCAAAAAATGTTGGTTCAATTTTTTATGAAAAATGTTGGTTCAACTTTTTGTTTGAAAATAGTCATGAGGTGGGATGGTTGGAAACTAATAACCAGCAAGTTTAGGTGGGCTGAAAGTTTCAACTCTTATCCACCTTTCGGTAGCCATGTAGGAGCTCTACTGCTTTGCCTATAAATATGCACCCATTGGGTGTCTTTCTTCTCATCTTCTTCTTCTTTTAGCCTTTGCTCTTATTCTTGCTTGGCACACTTCTTTGTATTTTGCTTGTCCTTTCTTCTCTTTAGCCATGCTGATCTTAGTATGTGAGGCTGATGAGCCCCCGGGCTTAGATGCAGAATGAGTGCTTGATTGTTGCGAGTGGAAGATGTATTGCGATAGGAAGTAGAGGGGTACTACTCCCATGGCCAGCGGTGGGGCGGGGGGGGAGGGGGGCTGGAGCCCCCCCTACCGCCGGCGCCACCATGGGAGCCCCACCGAAGCCCCTCCTGGCTGGAGGTGGAAGAAGAAGAGGGAAAGAGGGGCTGGAGGACGAAGAAGGCAGCAGCAGCCCCCCTAAGCTCCGTTGCTGGCTTCACCGCTGCCCATGGCAGTTTTGCATCTTGTAGCTGCTGGGTGCAAGTGGCCTCCTCTGGCTGATCCCGTCGCACTAATGCTCCTCTTCCTTCAGCAGCAACTCTCCAATGCAGATCAGTACGTGATCTTTTTTGGTCCGTCTGATCCTCACGATGTCCTTAGTTTGGCCGGCTTGGGTAGACTGATTCCTGCTGCCCTTGCGCTTGGGTAACTTCTCTTCCCTCGGTCATGCCTTTGAGTCTTGAGGAACTGCCATTTTTATCCTTCGAGTATGCTGGTTTCTTGAAGGAAACTGTGTACTCGAGTGGATTTCTTACCCTCTGAGCAGTGGTTCTAAAACTCTGCCCGCGTGGTAAATCTGTTTGCGTGGGTCACACCGGGCTTCTGGTGTCGGGTTCTTTTCTGTGCGCAGCTTACTGCAGTCGGACATCGAATTCCACAGGGTTCCTTGCATCCTGGTAGGTTCTTTGTGCTGGTTGAAGTTCAGATGGAGATGCGCAGCTCAGATGGAGTCCCCGTGGCAGCTTATTGGCGACGCGTTCGGGTTGTTTGGTCTCAGCCTTTGAGATCTCCAGCTCGTAGTCGTTCGGGAGCTGGGTTCTTCTGTTTTTCATGTTTCTGCTTAGTAAAGTTGTACTTGTCGAATCTACCTGGCCTTGTATGGCTTGTAATCTTGCACTTTCTTTGTAAGAGTAGGGTTCTTTTATATCCTTGTAATGTCCTTAGAAAAATTCTACTGTAAGGATCCTTAAAAGAACTCTTGTATCAAGGGTGTATCTTGTACTGATTCTGTATTTGTTGAATAAAGAATTCTTTTTGTGCCCTGAGTACTTGTATCTCCTTTTGAATCTGAGCTTCTTATATGGTTGTGATGAATCTTTGTTTTAGTCTGCTCTTAGTGTCGTGCCCCCGGCCATGGGGTTGTTTCTGCTCTTGGGTTGTCCTCTGTTTAACTCGGGTTCTTTGTCGAAAAGCGAGCCCCGGAGGTTGGAGTTGTTCTGCACTTGGGTTGTCTTCTTTTCAACTCAGGTTCTTTGTTGTCGAAAAGCAAGCCCCCGAGCTTGGAGTTGTTCTGCACTCGGGTTGTCTTCTTTTCAACTCGGGTTCTTTGTTGTCGAAAAGTGAGCCCCCGAGCTTGGAGTTGTTCTGCACTCGGGTTGTCTTCTTTTCAACTCGGGTTTCTTTCTTTGGATAAGTGTGAGATCTGCACATTGCAATGTTCAGTGTGAAAAGGTGTGCCAGTGTCCCTTCACTCTTGTTTGAGCATTTAATGTGGAACAGTCGAAAAAATCCGAAACGCCGTTTTGTTTGCTGCGATTGGTGGGCTTGGAATTGGCCCGTTAATCCTTCTTGTTGTAAGTAGGGAACTTTCCTTTCTTTTTTCTTTTACTTGCTTCCGCCTTTCTGCTTGCTCTTGCCTTTGTAAACCCTAGCCTCTGAGCTTTTGTTTCTCCACCGCCGCCGCCATCTTGGTCGCCGGTGACTCTTGCTTCTGCTTGTTGCATGGGCCGTAAGGAGGGTGCTAGAGCCTCCACTAGCCAGGATTGTACTTGAGCGGATCGACAACCCAAATTTCATCGCTATGAAGGCCCTGCCCCTCCAACTCCTCCAGATGCTGCTCCTTAATGGTCGACTCCGACCAGATCGCCTCGGCAGCCCTCATAGCGATGAAATTTGGGTTGTCAATCCGCTTACTTGAGCGGATCGACAACCCAAATTTCATCACTATGAGGGCTGCCGAGGCGATCTGGTCGGAGTCCACCGTTAAGGAGCAGCATCTGGAGGAGTTGGAGGGGCAGGGCCTTCTTCCTCTGAAGGCCTTGTGTCGGGCATCTATTTCTAGGGTCCACTGTGCACACTGTATCAATCCCTGGATCAATAGGTGATACGCACAAATCGAACAAGATTTATATCAAAATCATACTTTTATTGCTAATGGGGAAAACATGATACAAGGTTCAGGTTTACATAGCTTGGGCCAGAGGCCTTGCTTTATATACCTATATATCTATATCAGAGTTCTACTACAGCGGTCCTACGATATCGTGGTTCCATTCCTACAGGCAACTCGGAGTGCGAACAAAACCCTGGACTTGATCCTTAAACGCGATCCTATGCCTCGATCATGGTACTCCTAGCGTAGCTCCTCCATGTGATCGATTGGCTCCGTCTTCAGGTGTGTTCCAACTGGTGCGATCTTGTCATCGTCCTTGGTAGCACCATCCTTGGATACACTCCTGCACTTTTTTCTAAAAATATAGAAAATAGAGGGGTGAGTACATTACATACTCAGCAAATCCTAACCAGGGGGTGGTGAAGCATATTACTATCAGTTTGGGCCCTAGGAGGGTATTCACCTTCCTCGCTAGTTCCCGGGGGGTTCATATATATCATCTCTTATCAAAATTAATAACTTATAACATACCAGATTCTCGTCGTTGTGGAACGTCTAATCAAAGGTGACCTCATCCTTGGTGTGCCCATTCCAAGGGCGTGGCTATTCGAATATATTCATGAAAAACTCTGCAGAGGTGTACACAATTCCCCACATGATAGACGTGGCCGACACCTTAGCTAATGGTTCGACAGGTCTAACAAGACCTCGTACCCGCACGGGAGCCATCCTAGACTTCCATACAATTACTACCACAGATTTTCAGGGGTTGGAACCGAGGGTACTCCCCTCTGGGATGATCAGCATCCCCATAAAAGGTTTGAGATGATAGCATCTTCGAAAAAAGGTGTGGAAGATCACATAGCGACCACGCCAACCGGACCCCGGAAGATCACATAGCATCCCACTTCGGCTCCTAAACAATCTACTGCCTACACCGGCCTCCTTGGTAGTAATCTTACTTCCATCTAACGGGGTCTGAGATCAAGTCTACCCATAAAGACATGTGGCTGTACGTAAAGTAATCCAGGTGAGATGGCCAATGAACCGGTCCTTATGCGACCGAAGTGAGTATCTCTCCGACAGGAACCCTTCTAGATATTCCTGCTAAGGCAGTTTATCTCATATAAACTACCCTCACTCGCTCCCTTTCTAGGTTATCCAGATTATCATTGTGCGGTTGCATTGGTCGCATAGTACCGAACTTGGACAATGCGGATGATTACACAACATCCTGTTTTAGCCCGAGGCTAACATTATCAAGCTCATATACTCATGCTCCAATTATTCATCATTTATTGTGTTTTATAATGTGGTGGTGGAAAGCGGGGAGTTAGGACTTGCCTCTATTCGGCGAAGAGTACATCCGAGGTTTCTATTCCTGCGTCTTCTGTATCTTCTGGGCTCTTGTACTCCATCAGGTTCTCTGGTCGGCTTCTATTCTACGGGTCTAGCGTCAACAACTAAAGAAACACAACAGGGAAACAAACATAGGCAGTCAAAGCAATCAACGATCCTACGCGGGGCGGTCCTGTTGGGTGATGGATGGACTGTTAACTATTCCTATCATCACTATGTGAAACTGACGGCGAAAGCCGGACCAAGTCATCATAAGTGACTTGTCTAGCCCCTGCCAGTCTATCGGGGTTAGCGACACATACGCCCTTGCATAAGTATGTGCCTAGGGTTAGCTAGACGGAGAGAGTGTAGGAAATGGATCAACAATCACGAGCTTTAACACGCATTGGCTAAGCCTAGAACACAAGATCGCGCAAGAACACAAGGCAAAAGTGAAGAACACAGTGATGAACACTCGGAAACCGCCAGGGAGACGGTGCCCCTTTTCACCTTTGAATAACACTGAGTTCAAACACAATTACAATCGATTGGAGGCACTAACTCACACCCCAGACGCTCCACTACTTATACCAGTAGCTAAGACACACTTACAATACTTAAAAAATCAAATTACACACTGATACAAGTCGACTGGAACAACTGCACACTCGCGACGTCGTGGGCGCGGTCACCCCGCTCCTGTCTTTCCTGCAACTGTTCCCACCAACATGGTAATTCAAATCCTGCTGCAGCTCTCACTCAACCGGCTTCACCACAGCTTGTCCTCCATTCTGTAACACATCGAGCTTACACTAACATTCTCCCCCTTAAGCTTGATGTGTGCTCAGTTCACGAACTCCCAACAAATGCCTCATGACTGACAGCTTGATCGCTGACAATGGCTTGGTCAGAGCATCTGCTCTCTGTTCATTTGTACAGACCCTCCTAACCTGTATCTATCCCCTCACCACACACTCTCTGATGAAGTGGAACTTGATGTCTATATGCTTACTACGACCATGAAAAACTGGATTCTTTATCAATGCAGTGGCTGAGTTGTTATCCACAAACAATGTCACCCTCTGTCGATTCTTTGCAATCAACTCCCCAAGCAAAGTTCTAAGCCACAATACCTGTTTTGCTGCCTCTGCTGCAGCCATGAACTCTGCTTCACAAGATGACAAAGCCACTGTCTTTTCCTTGAAAGAACTCCAAGTTATCAATCCTTCATTCAGATAAAATGCCATACCACCTGTGCTTCTCCTTCCAACAAGATCACCACCAAGATCACTGTCAGAATATCCCATCAGCACTTCATCTTGCTTAGTCTGTGTGTACACTAACCCAAAATCAATGGTTCCCTGCAGATACCTCATTATCTGCTTCACTGCATTTCTATGCTTGATAGTTGGCTTTTCCATGAACCTGCTTTCCATCCCACAGAGAAAGAGAGATCTGGCCGAGTGTGCAACAGGTACCTCAAACACCCTATGATCCTCCTGTACTCAGTAGCATCCACTTTCTCCCCCTGTTTATCGGCATCTAATTTAGTACCTGGATCCATTGGGAACTTGGATGGATTGCAATCAGCCATCCCAAACTGTGATAAAATTTTTCTGGCATAGCTGCTCTACCTAATTGTGATGTGATCAACAAGTTGCTCCACCTCGATTCCAAGATAGTATGACAACAAACCCAAGTCACTCATTTCAAATTGAGAGGTCATCTGCTTCTTGAACTTATCAATTTCTGATATATCCTCACCTGTCACAATCAGATCATCAACATATACTCCAATTATCACAACATTCTTCCCAACTCCTCTCTTGTACACTGCAGGTTCACTAGCACATTTACTGAAACCCAACATTCTCAAAGACTTATCCAGTTTTATATTCCAAGCTCTTGGAGCTTGTCTAAGGCCATATAGTGCTTTACTCAACTTTAGAACCATCTTCTCCTTGTCCTTCACAACATAACCCTCTGGTTGTGCAACATACACTTCTTCTTCCAAATCACCATTTAGAAAGGCTGTTTTTACATCAAGATGATGCACCTGCCAACCTCTGTTTGCTGCTAAGGCCACCAGCAATCTAATAGTGTCCAATCTTGCAACTGGAGCAAATACCTCCTCAAAATCCATTCCTTGCTGCTGCACATATCCTTTGGCCACTAATCTTGGATTGTACTTTACTATTTCACCATCTGCATTTTTCTTAAGCTTGAACACCCACTTAAGCCCAATTGGCTTATGCCCAGCAGGTAATGTGGCAAGATCCCATGTTCCATTTCTGCAGATTGATTGCATCTCACTCTCCATGGCTTGCACCCAATTTGGGTCCTCAACTGCCTCTCTGAAACAAGTTGGCTCCTCCATTACTGTGAGTAAGGCACTTGTCTGTCCTTCAGTTTCCCCATCATCCTGTTCATCTGAATCTGATTCAAGGACTACTTCATGGCAGTGTTGGTACACTTCACCAACACTCCTAAACTTGTGTGGAGTTTCATCACAGGGTTCATTTTCCATGGCTTCCATCATCTCCTGATCCCAGCCTAGATTTTCTCCTGAATGCTCAGGTGATAGAGCTTGCATGTCTGTCGTTGGATTTTGGTCTGACTCCAAAAATTCTCCAATGTATGATGTCTCTCCAACAACATGCTCTCCTTCACTATTCTCTGCATTCTCCTCATTCTGTTGAACCTCTTGTCCACCAACACTGCCACCTTGATGTATTTCATGATTCACACTTGTTAACCAATCATTCTCATTCTCCACTGAGAAACTCTCAGTTTCGACAGCATCCCAGCCCCACATCACAGTTTCCTCAAACATAACATCCCTGCTAACCACAATCTTGTTTGTCTGAGGGTTAAACATCCTGTGAGCTTTACTGCCTTCTTC
Organism: Cenchrus fungigraminus; assembly: GCA_036936925.1. Lineage (NCBI taxonomy): Eukaryota > Viridiplantae > Streptophyta > Magnoliopsida > Poales > Poaceae > Cenchrus > Cenchrus fungigraminus. The sequence continues at coordinate 120,440,233 of CM072773.1, forward strand.
TATGCCAAAATATACCATTGGCACACTTCTGTCATCTAGCTTCTTCATGTGTGACATTGCATTTCTAACATGGCCTTTGCAACCAAAAATCCTCAAATGTCCAAGGTTTGGTCTTTTCCCTGTCCATGCTTCATATGGTGTTCTATATCCCATAGCTTTTGTTGGTAACCTGTTCAGCAAGTAGATAGAATGTCTAACTGCTTCTCCCCAAAATTTCCCAGGTACCCTCATGCTCTTCAACAAAGCTCTTGTCATGTCCATAACTGTTCTATTTTTTCTTTCAACCACACCATTTTGTTGTGGTGAATAAGGTGTAGTTAGTTGTCTTCTGATGCCTGCCTCATCACAAACCCCCTGAAAGGCACCAGCCAAGAACTCTCCACCTCTATCTGATCTAAGTACCTTGATCTTATTCCCATAGCTATTTTCTGCCTGAGCTTTGAATTTCACAAAAGCTTCCACTGCCTGATCCTTGGATTTCAGCATATACACAGTACACCACCTAGTGCAATCATCAACCAACAACATAAAGTACTTATTTCCACCAACAGTGGAAGGTGTGATAGGACCACACAAATCCACATGCACCAACTCTAGTGCCTCATCTGCCCTCCAAAGGGTCGACTTAGGGAATGAGTTTCTAGTCTGCTTTGCAACCAAGCAAGACTCACACAGTTGATCTGGCTTCTGAATCAATGGTAAACCTCCTGCCATCTCCTTATCAACTAGTTGTTTCATGGCTTGGAAATTTACATGTCCTAATCTCCCATGCCACAACCAACCTTGATCATTCAAACTAGCCATTAAGCAAACAGGTTCAACCGCATTGAGCTCAATTTTGTACAGCCTATTGGCAGTTCTCTGAACACACATGATCATTCTAGGTGGATTCTTCTCTAAAACAGTGATCACATCATCATCCAACTCTATTCTATGACCAATTTCAGTTGACTGCCCAAGACTTATCAGATTTGTTCTCAGCTTAGGTATGTAATAAACATCCCTCAACACCCACTGATCACCATACTTCCCCCGAAATACAATTGTCCCAATTCCCTAAATTTCAATAGCAGAGTCATCACCAAATCTCACCTTACCAGTGAATGATGAGTCGATCTCCTTCAATTTCTTCTTGTCTCCAGTCATGTGGTTGCTAGCACCATTGTCCAGGTACCAGATCTCTCCTGTGGGCTCCCCGTTGCCGGTGAAGTGAAGCTCCGGCTGCATCGACCCTCCTGACAGACATGGCCGGCATTGTAGAGGATCAGAAACCTCTAACTCCGCATACAACACCGCCGGCTCTAGATCTGCCCGCACGTGATGTGCCTCCTCTTTTTTCTTCTTCTCCGACGGACAACGATTAGCATAATGCCCATAATTGTGGCATTTGAAGCACTTTATGTGACTCTTGTCACGCCTTTCAGTACTCTCTTTCCCTGCATCGCCGCGCCCACCACGACCATTTCGGCCGCCTCCTCGTCCTCGACCACGACCACGACCTGCGCCGCTCTGTGACTTCCCGCCACTTGAGCTCTCACCACTTGACTTTTTGTCGCGTGCCTCCCACTCCGCCTGAGTGAGGAGCACTTGCCCGCCATCAGAACGCCCACCTCTGGCTCCCCGCCTTGTGCGCTCTTCAAACGCCTTGAGTCAGCCAATGGCATCATCAAAACCAAGAGTGTTGAGGTCATGAAACTGCTCGATCCCAGCCACAACTTGGATGAATCGGTCAGGCACGGTGTCGAACAGCTTCTTCACCATGGCCTTGTCCTCCAATGTTCCGCCTAAGTTGCCAAATCGAACTGACATTGCCGTCAGCTTCCCGGCAAACTCATCAACAGTGTCTTCCTCCTTCATCTTCAGAGCGTCGAACTCCGTCTGCAAGGTTTGTAGGCGCGCATCTCGGACGTGTTCTGCACCCACGAACCGTGCCTTGAGCGACTGCCACACTTCCTTCCCCGTCTTCTTCTTCGCGACTTGCATCAGCAACTCATCTGACAGGCACTGGAACAGATGCGTCCGCACATTCCTGTCCTTCTTCGTCTCTGCCTCCATCAGTGTCCTCATCGATGCCTCCGCCGTTGGCTCGATGATCTCCCACCAGCCCTGCTCCTCCATGATTGCCTGGACCCGGATGCTCCAGCTGGTGTAATTCGTCGCCGTCAGCGTCGGAAACAACTGCCGGAAGCCGGCATCACCGCCGCGACTCCCCTCGGCAGTTGTCAACGACATGGATGAACTTTTGGTGGATCTGCTGCGTGATTGCTGGCTCTGATGCCAAATGTAGGAAATGGATCAACAATCACGAGCTTTAACACGCATTGGCTAAGCCTAGAACACAAGATCGCGCAAGAACACAAGGCAAAAGTGAAGAACACAGTGATGAACACTCGGAAACCGCCAGGGAGACGGTGCCCCTTTTCACCTTTGAATAACACTGAGTTCAAACACAATTACAATCGATTGGAGGCGCTAACTCACACCCCAGACGCTCCACTACTTATACCAGTAGCTAAGACACACTTACAATACTTAAAAAATCAAATTACACACTGATACAAGTCGACTGGAACAACTGCACACTCGCGACGTCGTGGGCGCGGTCACCCCGCTCCTGTCTTTCCTGCAACTGTTCCCACCAACATGGTAATTCAAATCCTGCTGCAGCTCTCACTCAACCGGCTTCACCACAGCTTGTCCTCCATTCTGTAACACATCGAGCTTACACTAACAGAGAGAAGAGGTTAGCCATACATAGGCGTATACCCGGATATCGGGCGTAACCATGTATGTAGATGAGAGGTATATTCGAGTATGGACATAAGACACATACACGAGTACACGAGTTAGGTTAGAGGCGACGATAAAGGTTAGCCACGCTTAGGTATAGCCGATAGGTAATACACGTGTATTTTTTTCGGCTCATGTACAATGTTTTTAAATCGTCCGATTCATCATGATTTATCGCGATAAATCGCCCTTATCGCTCACAGCATACCGATAAGGAGCAGCGACCCGAGTTGAGCGATAAGAAATCATATCGTCCGATATATCGTCCACTTATCGCGATAAATCGTTGGATATGCCCGGGAACGATTAGTTGAGGGACAAATTGCTGGGCTGAAATGGGCTTAAATTTTTTTTGGGCTGAAAGACAAATGGCCCATTTGGTCAGCCACACGGACTCCAGCAGTCCAGCTCCTTCCTGGCTTCCTCTCGGCGGCGTACATCACACACGGACGCATCGGTCGAGAGACTCCAGGCACGCACGGCACACCACTCCAGCAGTCCAGCGGCGGCGCCGCCGCCTAGGCCACCACCCGTCACCGTCTCCCCTCAACGTCGCACTAGCAACCACCTCCGGATCTCGGCGCCGCACCAGCAGCCACCAGCGGCCACGAGCCCACCGGCCACCACCCGTCGACTCCTCTCTGCGCTGCCGTCGAACAAGGAGACAACTTCCGATCCCGTCGCGCCGCCACCGCCACCCAGCAGCCAGCACCACCAGCCACCACCTGTCGACGCCGGCGGCCGGCAGCAGCCAGTTCCCATCTCGCGTTCCCATCCACCCGTCGACGCCACCGGCATCCCCTGCTGCTGTTGCTCTGCCGGCAGCCCCATCAGCTCCACCAGGCCATCTGCTGCTGGGGATCCCCTGCTGCTTTTGCTCTGCCGCCCAAGAGGCCAAGAGCCCAAGACACAAGCTCTGCTGGTTTAGAACAATGAGTTCCTCCTTTGAATGATAGAGACATGATCACCTAATCATGCCTGTCCTTTGCTCCCTAGTCCCTATATGCTTATTTTGCTCTGCGATTTGTTGATTTTTTTTTATGTTTGTTCAAAATTATGTTGATCATATACTATATGGTATGTATATTGGTCCTATACTCCATAAGACGATTATACTACCGATAAGGTCGATTAGTCTCGATTAATCGGGCTTATCGACGACTTATCACGATTTATCGTCTTATCGGTACCCTTACGATAAGGTTCGATTTTACGATTTGAAATCATTGCTCATGTATAAAACTTTGGCGTCCGCCGTCCCCACTGCTTGGCCTCTAGCGGAGCCACGAGGAACACGCGAAGCTCGGATGGGACGGCTCGGTGCGTGCTCCAGGCTGGCACTCGTCGGCTTGCCACCACAGTCGCTAGGATCGAGGACTGCCGGGGCCGGCTCGGCGAGTGAGGCCGCGCGAGTTGCGCTGGCGAGGGGAAGAAGGCGATGATGACACCTGGGTCCCGCGTGTAAGAGAGACAAGGTGGAAGGGAAAGAAGGACTGCTGGGCTGGGCTTGCTGTGCTGGCCGACATGGGCCTGGCCTAATGCGAGAGAGCAACAGAGAGGCAGAAACGGGTTGGGCTGAAAGTAGGGGCAAGCTGGATTGAGCCCATACGTATACGCATATACATGGGATGGCTTCACTATTTTCCCAGAAAATCAACTAGGCACAAAATGAATGGATTGAATTGGACTTCTAGGTACGTGGTGATCGGATAAATTGAGAGGGATGGTCGAGGAGTGGTATTTGGTGGGAAAAAAGATCAAGGTGGTGATGCAAAGGATCATGAAATGGTCAAGGAGAATTGTTTAGTACTGAAATAAATTCTAGAGCAACATACAATCATGGCAACATTCGAACAATAATTCAATCAAGCACTATAACAAATCTACATGGTGGATCTTGATGCAAGATTTTAGAAAAAACATTTCATATAGAAAAGGTTTTGCGGAAAATAAATCAATGAAGTTTTAATTTGTTGTAAATAAATTCTAAAAAGTTCAAATTTTTAGTGAATTTTAAAATGATGCAAAAACACGGGTGTTACACCTTGGCCGGTTGGAGGGCTCCTGGTGAGCATCGCATTCCTGCTCCTAATCCGGATGAGATCGTTCTTTTTGTTTCTTTTGTTCGTGCGGGTTTCTTTCTACCTTGTTGCAATTTTCTTCGCACTTTCTTCGATACCTTTCATATCTCCTTGAATCACTTGACCTCAAATGGGGTTCTTCATCTTGCCATCTTCGTCCACGTCTGTGAGGCGTTTTTGGGTATCCCTCCTTGTCTCAAATTCTTATCTTTTCCTCGCTCCACTGCCGGCCTGCCGCCGTCCTCTCGCCTTGACTCAGCGCCCAGTCGTCGCCGTCCTTATCCTCCAAGCCACCGGCCTCGTCTTCCCTGCCTGCTCTCTTTTTCCCTTTCTTCTTCCCCGGTTCAGAGACGAGCAGAGCCGAGCGAGCAGCTCCCACCCGCCGACCAAATTCGCCGGCCACACTCCATGGAAACCAAATCGCCCCGACCCGAACCTCCATCACTTCATATACTTCACCATACACCACTCCTTGTTGAGCGCCGGTCACGGCTCTGCCGGTAATCACCGGATTTCCGGCCGCGGAGCTCCACCTTGCCCCATGGACGCCTCGCCGTGGAGCTCTACCTTCTCGGCCCCCATTGCCCAACAAATCCAACAAACCGAACCTAGGTGAGACCCTGTACCTAGTGCTTGCTTACTTTCCTCGGTTTAGCTAAGTTGCCGCGCTCGTTTTTGAGCACGCCGCCGGCCGTGCGTCGTCCCTAGCCGCGGATAGGTTAGGGCTTGGGTTCGGCCAAATAAGATTGGGAGAGGGTGCACGAGGTGAAGGGGAAGGATCCGGGGAAGTCACCGGGATGGGGGAGGCCGTCTCTGTGCCGGCGCCGGTGCGCCGTCGCCGCCGCCGAGCCTCGGCACGGCGTGCCCAGGGAAGAATAAGGCTGGGGGTGTTTTCGAGAGAGAAAAAGAAGTTTCAGGGGGTATTCCATAAAACACTGGGTTTAAGTGCGAGGTGGGTTTTGTTCCAGGCCCTTAAATCATAAACTGAGGGCTGTTTTGCGAAGGAAAGGATAGATCTGCTAGAAAAGAATGTTTGTAGGGACCTTTGTATAAACCTGCTTTGTTTTGTTTTCATTTAAATCGGCTGAATCTTTATAAATACATATAAATTCGTACAAAAATGAGAAAAATGCAAACTAAATTCTGTTATCTTTCTGGTGAGATTTAGCTTCGTATTAAAATGACTTTGAGCATGCCACTATTGTAGTTTTGGTTCTGTAAATTATCATATGCTAGACTTGTTTTATGCCTAATAAATCATAGTATGCCCCAAAAGTTGTGAAACCAGTTTTGTTAGCTTCCTTGAGTCATGTATGCTTCATATCTGTAACTGGAATAAGTGAAACATGTGTTTATCATACTGTTTCGGAGCTATCTTTTGTGTGCAGGCTGAATCTTACTAATTGCATAGTAATTATCAGAAAAATGATAAAATGATGAAACCACTTCTGTTGACCTTGGTTTTCTGTATAGAATCTCTGAAAAATGATATAGATGTTTTTATAGATGCTTTACATTCCAATTGAAGACTAATGTGTTTAGTAGTAGTTTCTCTGGCTTAAATTATCTCTCTCTAATGGGAATTGACTTTGGTGTAAATCCAACTCTCATGATCTTGTGTTGTTACCCTATATCAGTGCACTGTTAATTCATATATGTTTCTCAACTTTGAAATTAATCTTGCCATTTGTGCTTGATAATGAATTAATCAATTGAATGATATTTCCAAAATAATGCTACGGAGATAGTTATATGTTCTAAGCGCTACTTTTTAATTAATAATGATGTATGATTAAGTTGCTGCATAAAACCTGAAGTTGCATTATTGTGTTACAATTTATTCACTCGCTTGCATTGCATCATGGCATACATGTAGATTCTGCTGCATTCGAGGTCGTGGATACGAAGGAGACATAGACGCTGAGCCTAGCAGGGGGATCCAAAAGACCCGACCCAAGGTCGGAAGGGCCCAAGGCCTAGCTAACTCTTAACTCTTCTTTGGGAAGGCAAGCCTCGGAGCATAACCCACTATTCTTTCAAAATTATAAATATTCTTATTGTGCATTTACGTTTCTAGGAGTTGGATGAAACCATAGATGCATGATCCATAGGTTCCCATGGTTATACTAGTATGTGTAGGTCGTTAGCACTGCCATGCTTAATTAATTTCGGTAGAAGTCGGGTGATTTCCTGTCACTCGCGAGTTATATGGTTACTTGATACTTATGTTGAGTTTCAGAAAATGATTCCACCTGGTAAAAATGATGACCAGATGGAGATGATAAAGTTCATGTTATGATATGGTTTTGTGTAGCTCCGCCTGTGTCGATTAAGGACCGAACCGTTGTCGGCTATGCTAATCGAGTTTGAACAGAACTAATCACATGCTGGGAGTAGAAGGTAGTCGAAACTGGTAAACCTAGTACTTGATTCACTCCAGAGTTTGAACTCCTACCCACCCCTTAGGGCAGTCGAGTGGCCGCGGAGAATTGGGTATGTACGCATTTTATTTTTGGTGGTCTCTCGTAGGGCTCAGCTGACTATATGTTGGTGGGGCAATTTAGACTTTCGATGGTGGAGATGGGAAACGGTTGCCACGTGCGGCTCGACGGGGCATGCATGTGTCGTGTGGTTGGGTTTTCCTTGCAAGGATTAAATCGAATCGATCTGTCGTCTTTCTCAGAACAGATAACCTCGATCACTTGGTCACATCGTAATAAATAAGTGGAATCATGATGATGATAATATTGTTGTATCATTATTTATCTATCCACATTGATTGTTGTATTCTTGCAAATCTAGAAGATAGCTATTCTCAATTTAATTTGGCTAAAATATTGAAAATAAGGATCCACTATTAGTTGCTTTTTGGCAAAACAAACCCTAGAGCCAAAAGCCTTGCATCCTAGGAGTCTTTTATTTTGGTTGGGTAAGTCTTGCTGAGTATTAGTATACTCAGCCTTGCTTGTTTACTATTTTTTAGGAGGTGCCCCTTCTTAGTGATGTCATATCGGTGGGCTCGATGTGATGTCATTCGCTCGTCATCATTACCGCTATAGAGTTAGTTGATCGGTTTTTGTGCTTTAAACTGTACCTTTAAAATCTTGTTTTATTCTTCTAATTTAACTCTTTTCGTAAACTTCTGTATAATCCTTGTGTTGTATCTTTAATTTGTATGAACCTCGTCATGTTTGTACTATCTGCGCTCACCTTCGCGTGAGACTACTGGTGTTTATTCGATCCTCATATTGGTGAATGCAGACTGTCAGATTATACCGTTTTAAGTGCGTATTGACCAGATTAATCATTAAGATGATGGTTAGCGCACTTAAGCCGGTTTAATTTGGGCAGTTCTGTCACATTCTTCTTCTGAACGGACTCCGTCTATTTGGGTTGTTGCTGATGAGACACCTTAGGAACAATCTACTGCTGATCAAAGTATGGTTGTTCTTGATGCCGTGGTTATTGGAGTTGCTACTGCTGCTGACGCTCTTGGGAAGTGTCCTGCTGGAGCATCTGATCGACAACAGGTGGAAGGGACGGCTGGAGCCTTGACTATCTCTGATATGGTTGTTGTTGATCCTCCTACTTTCCCTTTCTTGCGGTATGATGCTGATGATCGTTTGATGAAGGAGGTTAAGGATCACTTTGATCCTGCTGATCGGATGAGAAAGCTGTCTACTTCTTGTGAGGGGGTGGCTCGTTCGCAAGCTGTGTTGGCTAGCACCCATGCTGCTTTTTCTACCCAACTGGAGGTACTAAAGGTTCTTTTCTTTGTCTTGTCTTTTGGGGTTTTTTTTCTTTAATCTTTTTGGGCTCCTTGTTGTAGGCGTATGCTAAGGACCAGTCATCATTCTTTGGCTCTGCTGAGGTTGAAAGAAGACTCATGGCAGAGAGAGATCAGGCATGCTCTGAGTTAGCCAGGGTTGTTCTTGAGCTTGAGGCTGAACTCAAGAAGAACTCTGATCTTCAAGGTTGGTTTTCTTCTCTAGAAAAGGAGAACAATGATGCTGTCGCTCGAGTTTCTGATTTAAAGAAGAGCCAAATAGGTCTGTTCTGTGTTCTTTTAGGTCTTCTTTTTCTTTTTCCATTCTGTTTCTGGTCCTGATGAGTTCTTTTTTAACTTTCTTTAGAACTCCAGAGAGCTAATAGCGAACTCCATGAATCTGTTGATGAATGGAGGTCTTTATGCCAGACAAAGCACAACCAAGCCGATGAGGTAATGAGGCAGGCTGACGAAGATTTAGCTCTTGCTCGGTTGATTAGACGTGATGCTGATCGGGATACTTTTCAAGCTATTAAATTGACTCAGGAGCTCAATCAGAAGCTTTCTGATGCTGAGGGGAGGTTTACTGAGTAGAATGAAGCTCTGAAGCCAACTGTTTCTCTCCTTGGTGCTCCCAAAGATGAAGGCAAGTCTTTGCTGGAGATAGCTCCTATTCCACCTGCCCGAGTTTAGGCCTTTGTTAAGCATGCTGCAAAGCTTTGTGTCAGGAGGGTTCTAGCCATGATTGCAATTCTCTTCAAGGACGTTCAACTTGACAAGCTGGTTGAAGACCCTCCTAGTAGAGAGTTCTCTGACGATGTTGAAGAACTAGAACCTTTTCTTGATGATTTGGCTTCGAAACTGGCACAGGACTTAGATTTTACTTCCGATAATGATGATGCTGATGCCCCAACTTCATGATGTGGGGCTGTAATTGATACAGTGATATTTGTCCAGGCTTCGTCTTAGTTTTTTGTGTATAATACTCTTCTTCTTTTAAAAAGAGTTCTTTTTCTTGATGCCCTGTTTTTGCCCCATTTCTGGGTTCTTTTATTGAGCTTTTAGCTACTGTAGGGTTCTTTTTTGATCTTTCCGAGTATCCAAAAAGTGTTTGGGCCAGTGTTCTGTTATGAAACGCACTGGGTTTTTTGAGATTTGAATAGACCAGTGTTCTTTTACGAAATGCACCGGGTACTTTAGAAATTTAATAGGCCAGTGTTCTTTTATGAAACGCACTGGGTATTCTAAAGTTTTTGAAAAATCCAGTGTTCTATTACGAAACGCACTGGGCCAGTGTTCTATTACAAAATGCACTGGATTTTTGAAGAGACCAGTGTTCTATTATGAAACGCACTAGATATCCGTAGATTGGGTTTCTGTGTTATGAAGGCTAAGTTCTTCTCTTTTGGAACATCGTCGCATGCCTCTAGAATATTGTGCCTAGGAGGCCAGGTTCTTTTTTCGGAACACAGTGACACTCCGTTGGACTTAGGTCATGGGGTCAGGTTCTTTTTTGAAACACAATGACACACCATGCCTCTTTTTCGTGCCTGGAAAGCCAGGTTCTTATTTCAGAACACAATGACAGTTCCTAAGTCTTAGGTCATGGGGTCAGGTTCTTTTCGAAACACAATGACACACCATGCCACTTTTTCGTGCCTGGAAAGCCAGGTTCTTATTTCAGAGCACTGTGGCAATTCCCAGGACTTAGGTCATGAAGGTCAGGCTCTCTCTTGGGAACACAGTGATGCATCATGCCTCTTTTGAAAGAAAAAATGACTCTGGATCAATTGTATCTCTTTAAAAAATATCTCTTTATTGCATCTCAATGATCATGATTACAATTATTCTTTCTAAGGATAGAACCTTCTTAGTTGGCCGACATGCCACGTATTTCTGATTGGGCTGCTGTCTGGATTCATCAGTTCATATGTTCCTGGTCCAAGAACTCTTTTGATGATAAAAGGTCCTTCCCACTGGCTGAGTAACTTGTGTCTCTCATCTGTCTTTTGTATCCTTCTTAATACTTGATCTCCTGGATGGAATTTTCTTGGCCGCATATTTTTGTCGTAATGGCGCCTGAGTTCTTGCAAGTAGCGAGCTGATTGTAGGGTTGCACTCACCCTTACTTCTTCTGTGCAATCGATTTCAAGTCTTCTCTTATGCTCTGCTTCTCCTTCATCATATTGTTCTATTCTTGGTGATTTCCAAATCAGGTCTGCTGGCAATACTGCCTCTGATCCATATACCAGAAAGAACGGGGAGTAGCCGGTTGCTCTGCTGATTTGAGTTCTTAGACCCCAGACGACTTTGGGTAGTTCTTCTATCCATTTTCCGCCGTAGTCCTCTATTTCTTCATACAATCTTGGCTTAAGTCCAGCTAGTATGAGTCCTTTGGCTCTTTAAACTTGGCCATTTGCTACAGGGTGGGCTACTGATGCATAGTCAATTTTTATGCTGCAATCTTGTGCCCAAATTGTGAATTCTGACCCTGTGAAGGGAGAACCCAAGTCTGTGATTATTCTGTTAGGCATCCCGAATCAGTGCATAATGTCTTGGATGAACTCTACTGCCTTTGCAGAGCTGTATTTGACGAGTGGCTTGTACTCTATCCATTTCGTAAATTTGTCGATGGCAAGGAAGATATATTCGAATCCTCCTTTGGCTCTTTTGAGAGGTCCCACTTGGTCTAGCCCCCCAGCATGAGAAGGGCCATGCTGGTGGTATGCATATAAGGTTGTGTGCTGGGACGTGAGCTTGTCTTGCAAACATTTGACATCCTTTGCATTTTCTGACGAGTTCTTTTGCGTCTTTGAGAGTTGTTGGCCAATAGAATCCTGTTCTGAAGGCTTTGCCTACCACAGTTCTTGAGGCTGCATGATTTTCGCAACATCTGGAGTGAATTTCTTCCAAAATTTCTTTTCCTTGATCTGGTGTGATGCATTTAAGTAGTACTCCAAATGAGGCTACTCTTTTGTAAAGCTTGTCTCCTACTAGGATATAGTTCTTGCTTCTTCTTATGATTCTTGTTGCCTCTGTTTTGTCTTCTGGTAGTTTGTTTTCTTTCATGTAGTCGATGAACACTTGCATCCATGCTGTTGATATTAAGAGTACTTGGTTGGATGGATTGGTTTGATCAAGAGTTGTTTGGTCTTTTGCTGGTTCTTTCCCTTTTTCTGGTTCTTGGCATTCTGAGTTTTGTTGCTTGATGGATGGCGTATTTAGCTCTTCGACAAATACTCCTGGGGGTACTTTTGCCCTGTCTAAGCCAAGTTTGGCTAGGACGTCTGCTGCGATATTTGAATCTCGAAGAACATGAAGGATTTCTAGCCCTTGGAAGTTCTTTTCAAGTTTGCGTACCTCTGCGCAATATAGACCCATGCTGTCTTTGGTGCAGTCCCAATCTTTGTTGACTTGGTTGATTACTATGACCGAATCTCCGTATGCCAAGAGCCTTTTTATTCCAAGAGATGTGGCTATTTTTAATCCATGGATGTGGGTTCATATTCTGCCTCATTGTTTGTAGCTTGCCATAGTATCTGTAGGACATGCTTGAGTTGTTTTCCTTCTGGAGATATGAAAAGTATTCCTGCTCCAGCTCCCCCGAGTTTTAGTGATCCATCAAAGTACATTTTCCAATGGTCATTGGTGGTTTGGGATTCCGGTTGCTGGAGTTCTATCCATTCAGCTATGAAATCCAAGAGAGCTTGAGATGTGGAGTGGACTCAAGGTTTAAAGCCCCTAGTTCCACTGCCCACTTTGATATGCGTCCTTTTGCGTCTCTGTTCCTTAGAATGTCATCGAGCGGGAAGTCGGTAACCACTGTAATTTTGTGTCCATCAAAGTAATGTCATAACTTTCTTGAGGTGATTAGTATGGTGTAGAGTAGTTTCTGAACATAAGGGTACCAAGTCTTTGATTCTAACAACACTTCGCTCACGTAATAAATGGGTCGTTGTACCTTGTATGTATGCCTGGGTTCTTCCCTTTCTACTATGATTGCTGCACTGACGACCGTATTTGTAGCAATGATGTATAGCATCATGTCTTCATGTTTCTTGGGAGGAGATAGTAATGGAGATGGGGTCAGATAGTTCTTGAGTTCCTCAAATGCTCTGTTTGCCTCTTCAGTCCACTCGAACTTGCCTGCTTTCTTTAGTAGTTTGAAGAATGGTAGGCCCTTTTCGCCTAGTCATGAGATGAACCTATTTAGAGCTGCCATAGAACCTATTAGTTTCTAAATGTCTTTTACGCTCCTTGGGGGTTTCATATCTGTTATAGCTCTTATTTTCTTTGTGCTTGCTTTGATGCCTCGATTGCTGACTAAGAACCCAAGTAGCTATCCTGAAGGAACACCGAAGAAGCATTTGTTTGGATTGAGTTTCCACTTCCACTTCTTCAGGTTGTCGAAAGTTTCTTATAAGTCTTGGATCAAAGAATCAGGCTCTTTTGTCTTTACCACCATGTCGTCGACATAAGCTTCTTCGTTCTTTCCAATCTGCTTGTCGAGGTATGTTTGGATGGCTCTTTGGCAAGTGGCTCCCTCATTCTTTTGGCTGAAGGACATTTTTTTGTAGCAGTAAGCACCGAAAGGTGTGATAAAAGAGGTCTTGCTTTGATCTTCTTCCTTTAAGGTAATCTGATGATATCCCGATTAGCAATCCAAAAATGATAGAAGTGCTGATCCTGCTATTGAATCGACAATCTGGTCGATGCGCGGTAGCCCGAACGAGTCTTTTGGGCAATGTTTGTTAAGGTCTGTGTAATCGACACACATGCGCCATTCTGAAGTGTTCTTTTTCTAGAATAGAACTGGGTTAGCTAGCAAGTCTGGATGTAGAATTTCTCTGATGAATCCTGCTGCAAGTAACTTCGCTATCTCTTTTTAATTGCTTCTTTCTTTTCTGGTGAGAACCGTCTTAACCTTTGCTTGACGGGTTTAGAACCCTCATTGACATCGAATCTGTGCTCAGCCAACTCTCTCGGGATACCTGGTATGTCAGCTGGTTTCCATGCAAAAATGTCTTTGTTGTCCCGTAGAAAGTTGCTGAGCGCGAGTTCCTATTTGTCAGAGAGGTGAGCACTAATAGTGGCTGTCTTGGTGCGATCTCCAGTTTGTAAATTGATCTTTTTGACATCTGTTTCTACTGGTGCGGCTAGCATGACTTGGTTTTTGGTTGGTATCTCTAGTTCTTCTGGATTTGTTTCATTGGCAACTGCTGCTATCTCTCTTCTTTCACTCTGAGCTTGTATTTTTGCTGAAATTTGTATGGCCTGTATATTGCAGTAAAACGCTTTCTTGAGGTCTCCTTGAAGGGAAAGAACCCCATGCGGGCCTGGCATCTTGAGTAGTAAGTATGGGTAGTGCGGGATTGCCATAAAATTTTGCTAGAGCTGGTCTTCCAAGTATAGCATGATGAGGATTCGAAATCTACCACTTCAAACTTGATGAACTCTGTTCTGTAGTTGCTTGGGGTTCCGAAGGTAACTGGCAATTTTATCTGCCCAAGTGGCATTGCTGCTTTTTCGGGTACTATTCCATAGAAAGGAGTGCTTGTTGAAGTCATTAACCCATCTAGGTTTAGTCCCATCTTTCTTAGTGTGTCTGAAAATATGATGTTGAGCCTGGCTCCCTCGTCTATTAGAACTTTTGTAACAATGACTCCCGCGATCATCGATCCAAGAACCAGAGGATAGAGTCCAGCACTCCCAACACTAGTCCACTGATCTTCCCTTCAAAATTGTATTGGGTATTGAGACCAATTCAAGTATCGTGGCGTGGCGGGCTTAGGGCTAACTTGTCTTGCTGCTTGCTTCTGGATCCGAGCACTCCTGAGAATATTATTGCTACAGTTGCTTTGGATTCTTGGAATCCTCCGCCATCTTGGTTGTCGCCATCCTTCTTTTGTTCTTCATTGTCGCCCCTGTTGTAATTTGGGTTATTCTTCCTTACGTACCTCTTTTGGAACGTGTAGCAATTTTCCATGGTGTGTCCACTGTTTGGGTGCCATACTCGGGGTATGTTATCGAGTTCTTCTTTTGGAACATACTTTCCTTGCTTGTAGGAGTTGTTTTGCTTGTTTGCTACCGCCACCGTGTTGTTTGGCCCTCTCTTTTTGTTGCCTTGATAGTTGTTTGATTGGTTCCTTGGATTATCTTGGTTCTGCCTTTCTGGAAATCTTTCTCAGGTACTTTCTTCTGCCCCGATCATCTTCTCTACTGTTTGTTTAAATTGTTCATTCGTCTTTGGGTCTTTTTGCAAAAATCTAAAAACTGTCATCTTGCTATGATTCCGTTTGAGAAAGCATCGATGACTTCTCGTTCTGTGATGTCGTGCACTTGAGCTCTCATCTCTCTGAATTGTCGATAGAAATCTCTCAAGCTTTCTCCTGGTTTTTGCTTGAGCCCCTTAAGTTCTACTTGCATGATTGGGTGAGTGATTATCCCTGCAAAATTGTTGCAAAATTCTCTCTATAGATCTCCCCAATATCTAATTGATCCTGGTTTTAGTTTGTCGAACCATTGGAGTGGCATGGCCTCCAATGCCATGGGAAAGAAGAGTGCTTTTATGTAGTCGTTTCCGCCAGCGAGTTCTATTGATTGTGAATAGACTCTGAGCCACTGCCTGGTCCAGAGCGCCTGGCTGGCGTGTACTACGCATGTGCAGTCGCCGCTGGCACCGCGTGCCGGTCGTCGACTTCTTCGCCCCCTGTGCACACGACAGAGAGACAGAAAACCAAGAACACGAGGAACGCACGCCCCACTTCAAATCAAAATTACTCCATCGATACGCCGCGAAATCAAATGCAACTTGAGCAGAATAAGCACCTCCACGAGGGCAAACGAATCCAAGAAGTAGACCTAAGAAAGTTCAAGTATTCGTCACGGATATTGAAGTCAACCGAAACCATATCAAGAACTCGCTTTTGGATAAAACATCAAATCAAAGCCGAATCCTTGCGGGATTTGAAGTGGGATCACATGAGAGATGCTCACAAAGGTCCTAGCAACAATTCTCTCAAACGAATCTCATGGGATTTGACCTCAAATCTGATGAACAAAAATTCCCTCAAAAATACCTCCGAAAATACATAAAAAGAAAAACGCACGGGATTAAAAGATTTAGCACAAGATTAAGAGGATAGAATCACTATGAATCACTTAGCCATATCCGGTTACAAGCCACTCACAAGAATCACAAATCTTGGATGGCAAGAAGCTCAAATAAAGAGCCAACTCTCTCCTCTCTTTCTCTCACCAAGAGCACCCCAAAATGAAAGAGCACTCCCACCCTACAAGCTAAAGAGATGGCTGCCCAAATCATCCACTCCTCCTATATATAGAGCCCCTCAGACATAAAGACCGAAGTGCCCTTACACTAGGAGTTACAACTCAAGCCCACACAGGGGCATTTTCGTCAATACATCATTAAGCTCATCGAACGGACACGCATCCATCGAGCCTTGCTTACCTCCGACGTAAGCTCCTCGATCATGCCGCGTGCCCTCCGCATCGAAGCTTCCCGACGCACTCGGATACCGTTTCCGTCACGCCGGACCTTTGGGACTCGGTTTTGAGGACCAAACCGTGAAACCCTCATTCGATGGTTTTGTGGAGCAAACCAACAAACCCCGCGTGCAAGGCACAGCCTCACTACGCCAAGCGTCGGGCACACTAAGTCTTTCACCTCCGGTGCCCGAACGGTCTACTCGATCTTGTCCCGTTCCTTGACTTGGCCATCACCATTGCACCGGCTTGGTGTTGATTTTGTGGAGCAAACCAACAAACTCCACGCACGAGACGCACAGCCTCATCACGCCAAGCTTCGAGCACGTCAAATCTTTCACTTCCGGCTCCCGGACAGTCTACTCGATCTTGCCTCGTTCCTTGACTTGGCCGCCATGTCTGTACCGACTTTTGGTTTTATGGCAAACCAATAAGCCCCAGTGAGAGGCACTCCTCTACACCGGCAACTTGTACACGACATCGTCTTGCTCTTCTTGCACCATGCGGACCGTACTTGATCCCGTCGTCCATTGGGTCCCTCGAAGGTCACTCTGGCTAAGACCTTTCGCGCTTGTTCTTCACCTGCAACAACGCAAACCAAGCCGCATCCAACACCTGCAATACTAGGCCAAGAGTAAGACCACACAACGTTGTCAACCACTCATCACGAGTGCATTGACAACACACCACTTAAACAATATGAGAAACACGACACACTCAACGCACATAACACAACACACAAAGCCTTAAATCATCCGGTCAATCACTCATCACATATAAGCCAAGGCACATCTCAACTTGGTTTCTCAATCTCCCCCTTGATGGGTGCATTGACAAAAGATGATTTGAAAGCAAAAGGAAAACCCATTCAAGTGCTCAAAGCCAAATAAAAGCAAACACAAAGCCACTTGAAATGAACCGGGACAAATGCATGCTCCAACCAAAAACTCTCGAAACCAAAGGAAGCACAAAGGCTAAACACAACCGAAGAGTCAAGCAAGAACCACAAGAGCTACATGCAATCCCGAAAAGCCATCAAACTAAAATGCTCATCACAAATTTTCTCCCTTTTGGAAGACGCTCATCACTCTCAACATTTTCTCCCCTTTAGAGCAACATTCAAAAGAGCGAGCAACATATGTCAAGACGCTCATCACTATGAAATCAAGGTTCATGTCAACTTGATTTTCTCAAATTTCTCCCCCTTTATGAGTGTGTTGACAACATATGAGCACAAAGAACGGTTTGAGAGGCAAAAGCTGAAAATCTCATTCAAGTGAACGAAAACCACACAAGGGTAAAGAACCAAAATCACTTGGCATGAGACGAAACACCAAGGCCACATCAATTTGGAAAAATCTCGGTCCCCAAAAGCATAGGCAACGGCTCGACACAACCGAGACAAGAGCACATGATCCCTCAAGAAGAGGCAGAAAGGGCTCAACACCGCTCATGGAAAGACTGAAAACACATGATCCCTCAAGAAGAAGCACAAAGGGCTCAACACCAATCATATGATGATCGAAAGCTCAAATCAACCGCCGGCTCCTCAAGAATAGGCAAAGGGGCTCAACACCACCGGCAAAAGAGCAAAAGAGTACAAAACTCACAAGCTCCCCCTAAACACATGCACTAGGGTAAAAGAGCATACAAAGCTCCCCCTAAACACATGCGTTAGAGCAAAGAGCAAAGCATAAAGCACAACTCAGGTAACAAAGGAGCTCCCCCTGCACATATGCATACTCCCCCAACAAGTGCTATGCAAACTCTCTCTAAACTGAGTACCCCTTTGGATGCAAGACAAAATGCATGAATCAAGTCTAGCATGAAAGTTCAAAATGCATGTCAAAGTATACACAATCTACAAAAGCTTCTAAAATAGGTCACGAGCACTATCAAAGGCTATAAGTGAGACAAAGAGTAAGCAAGTAGATCATAGCTCAGTAAAAGCATTGCCATCAAAGGAATATCATAATATAAGCATGTGACAAAGCATTTATCAAGTTTAAGCATTATTTCCAAAAATGACTCACCACATGTGTAAACACCCATCCATGAACCATCTAAACCTAAATATGTTAGATCATATGTGTAACACCCCGGATTTTCGGTGACGAAAACCCGAGTCCCTGTACCTTTGCGATAGTCCCGGGATCAGTGGCTATCGCATACAGATCTCATCACAGAAGGTAAATCACAACCATACATCGCATCACACAAATATTAGTACATAATTTATTACATGTCCATAATGGAGTACAACATTACAAGCCCCTTGGCTGAATCAGAGTGAAATTCTAAGCAGCGGTAGCTAGCATCTCAGAAGGGTCTCCATCTTTTATTCTTCACGCCCACAGGCATCCTTGAGCGCAGCGACGCATCCCTCAGTCATACCACCCGTCGGCGTTGTTGTCGAAGTCAGACTCGTACCCTGCACACCCAAAGTCTATCCCCAAGGAGTGGGATAGGTTCACGTCACCGACTGTATGCAGCTTTAAGTGGCCTATCTTCTAAAGGGTAAGAAAAGAGACAAGGTAGAAGCTCGGGTTTCCTATGCAGCAGCAACAAAGTATAATAGAAAACATCTCCATATAAGTCCCAAACCATACTCTCAAACACAGCTCGGAACCACCTGGTACCCCAGGGCCCCGTCTCCACATCCTATCTCCATCTAGGGTCGATGCGAGAACTTCCTCTCCTCGCACCTCAATGATTGCAATCGGATCCGCGAGGTAGAGGGAGCCACTCTCCTCTCCCCGACTGCAACCACGGCTCACCACACTCTCAACTACAGGGGGAGGTAGAAATCCCAAAACATGAGAACAAAGCTATCAGGGGACATGTCCATGACCGAGGACGCGGCTATACGTATAGATCTAAACTCTGCAGAGTGTGTACACCTGTACCCAACTCAGGATGGCGTCCGGCGGTGATTAGCGAACCGAACCCACCCTACCGTGCGAACTCTCGGTAGTTACGGTCCCATCCTGCATCCGGCCCTCAAAGCGATCCCCTCCGCAAAGGGAATTGCACCGGGAACTGTGAAATGCCCCCGTGTGGCCACACGGGAGAAACACTGAGAGAAGGTGGTCTCACTCCCACCTCTCCCCCACTGATACCCTCTATCCTGCTGGCAGGTATGGTTCTGCACTTGCCGAGCTCAACTCGGCCCTAACCCCACTCTCGGCGAGGTGGTGTGTACGTAAAGGTCCCGTGAAAAGGTCTGTCCACTCGGTTTCAGACCGGGGCGAGCTCATGTCCTCCAAACGTCAGTAAATCCCCAACACTTGTGCTCCAAAAATCGTACAAGCGGGAAAGCACTGAGGAGTGCACCCCCATCCCCGATCCCAGATCGGTTGTTTCGAGCTCTCCCCCGCCAAAGTACCCAAAACGCCTTCTCCTGCCCGTTTTTACCCCACTCATGCCAAGAACCACTATTCCCATCCCAACACATGCATAGCGAAGCTCAGCGTATATACATGCTTATATATACATATATAGTAGTAGGACAATCAAGGACAGGGTATTTAAAGTAGGCAGTGCAAGGTTCATCAACATGCTTATAAAGTAAAGCGCTAGCATACTACATTGCAATGTCTAATAGGCATTCAAAGTCAGTAAGGCGTGAACACCTGCGTGCGAGTAGTCGTCGGTGGCGTAGTCGTCGGTGTAGTCGAACTCCGAGCTCAGCTCCCCGGCTCCAGCTGTTCCTAATAACGCGCAATTAAAATAAAGGCGGGTCCTATTGCAATTAACTCCAAATGAACAACGATTAAGAGCCAAAAGAGAGCGAACACTAGCCTAACACGGAGTTTATAATTGTAGAAGAGTTTTGGAAAAGGTTTCATAATTTTCGGAGTTGAAATGGATTTTCTAGGATTTTCCAAAAGTAAAATACATTTTCTGAAATTAAAATACGCATACACAATACACTTAACTATAGGTTAACTACTGTCTGACTAAAGTTGGCTCTAAACTAGCTACAGGCTGACTACAAGCTAACTCTTGCTGCAGAGGTGGCTGCCACGCGGGTGGCTAAAAGCCATCTCATGCACAAGTGGCTGCCCACATGGCTGCTAGGGTGGCGGCCACAAAAGATCCAGCCGGGATCTGGTGCGGACAGGGGCTGTGTAGGCGGCGGTGTGGTGGAACACCATTGGCCGGGCGCACGGGATCCCTGGGATCCACGGTGGCCAGCGGCCGGTGTGGACGCGCGTGCGGCACGTCTGGGACTGGAACAGGAGGTCACGGCGGCGACGGAGAGCGGCTCGGCGCGGCGGACCGAGCTTCGCGGCGACGAGACTGGGGGGTCGGCGCCGGCATGCTCGCGCTCTCGCGCGCGTGCGTGCGGGCGTTTGTGTGAGCACGGACGGGTGCACGGGCATGGCCAAGAAAGGCTGGGCCTTGGCCCCTCGGTTGTGTGCGCGTGCGGGTGCGTGTGTGTGCCGGCAGCGAAACGCGGTGGCGAGCCAAAGCTCAGCGGCACACGGCACCGGAACAAAACGGATACGGCTCGGGCAACAAGCAAGGGAGCACGTGCATCGTCGATGGCAGCGGCACCTGCAAAGCATCCAGCATGGCGCGAAGGCCAGCACACAGTCGTCGGCGGGTCGCTCGGCGGCGCGGCGTGGGCTACAGGCAAACGCATGAGCTCACAAGGCTCAGCCAGCCACGGCTCGAAGGTCGGGTCCACAGCACGGTGACGGGGGGGGGGTTCGTGGTGCTCACCGGTGTTCCGGACACGACGACGAGGCAGCGGTGAAGGGCTCGGCGAAGCGGGATGCAGAATAGGGGTACGGCGGCGGTTCGGCCTGGAGCAGAGGAATGGCGCGGTGAAGAGGAAGCAGGGGAAGTAGAGCAGGGGCGGCGTCGAGGTCCTGGCACGGGTACGACGGTGTTCCGGCTCCAGTGAACGTCCTCCTTCTCCTTGGTCTCCTCCCTGTTCTTCACGACTCCTTCCCCGTCTCCTTCTCCTTCTCCCGAGGGCGGCGATGGCGACCTGGCGCAGGACAGAAAGGGGCAGAGCGCGCCGATGCCCAGGGTGCAGGCGGCTCTAACCTTCTTCTCTCCTTCCTTCTCTCCCTCCTCTCCTCCTCCTCTTCTCTGTTCAAGGTGGTGGCGGCGGATTTAGGGGAAAATTTCCCCGAGGGTGGCGGCGCAGTACAGGGCGTTGCGGTGGGCGGCTTCTTATAGGGCGGCGCCCTAGGGTTCCGAGCGCGGGAGCGGGCGGCGGAGATCCCTTGGCGTCCGCGCCCGTGGCCACGCGGCGGCATCCAGCGGGGTTGAGCAGAGGAGCTCGGTGCGTGCGTCACGGTGGGGAAGAGGAACAGGGGAAAGGGAAAAGGTGAGGATGAGGCTGACCGGCGGGGTCCACATGGCGGTGACACAAGGCAAGGGGGTAGGTGGGAAGCAGGCCGCGGGCTGAAAGATGAGTTGGGCCAGCAGGTTTGGAGCGGCCCGGTGCGGAGATTAGGGGTGACCGGTAGACTTCGCACAGCTGGGTTAAGGCCCAACTGGGAGGGAGGTTTTTTCCTATTTCCTAAAAGCCTTAACTCCTATTTATCTAAAGATTCAAATTTGAATTAGCATCCAAATTTGAATCCCACACAAATAAGATCCAAAGATAAATCCAAAGTTCTCACACTAGCATTTTATATTTCCTAAATTTTATTATTTTGCTCAAAATAAATAAATCTAGGATTTTCAGGGAAGGATCACAGAAGACAACCGTATAGTTTAATCAAGCACTCAATTTCAAATCGAAATTTTGAAATCCACATTTTTGCATTACTAACATTCTGGAGAAATTCCGGGATGTTACAGAACTCCTCCCCTCACAAGAATCTCGTCCTCGAGATTAAGAGCTGACTCCCGGTTTTTGAAGAGATGAGAAAGCAAAAGAAACGATTTGCGCCAGCGCAAGAAAGAGTTAAAGCTGGCATAACTCAACTTAAAACTCACCAATCACACCAGTAGAAGTGTCGGTAGTGTTGCCTTCCTTCAGGTGGGTAAGCCTTCCACGACCCGCAGACTGGTGAGGAGTAGACTGAGGAGGTCCTCCTCCCGGGGTCTGTGCTTTGGCGGGCGTAGCTGCGGTCTTCTTGTCAGGGCACTGGAAGGACTTGTGCCCAGGCTTGCCACAGGCGAAGCAAGTCGGGGTGAACTCTCCGGTGCTGGGTCTTGGAGTGCTCGGCTGCGGACGGTTGTATCCTCCATTCTGCTGCTAGTAGTTGAAACTCCCTCCTCCTGGGTAGTGGCTGCTGCCTCCTCCGAAGTTGCTCCCATGCTGGTTAAACCCCGAGCGGAAACTCCCTCTCATCATGCTGCTTGGCCCATCCCTCGGCCTCTGGAACGATCAGTCGAAGTGGTCCCGCTCTCCCATCCTCTTCTTGACCTTCATGCGGTCTTCATGACCCCTTCTTTCTTCTTCGACCGCGATGGCACGATTGACGAGGTGACGCAGGGACTTGTGCTCGCTCGCCTTCAGTCCCTGGCGAAGACCGTGGTGAAGGCCTCGCAGGAACCAGAACTGCTTCTTCTGGTCGGTGTTGGTGTCTTCGGGAGCGTAGCGCATCATTTTCATGAAGTGGCGCTCGTACTCCTCCACCCTCATCGCACCCTGCGTCATAGTGCGGAACTCTTGCGCCTTCTGGACCATCAGCTCGCTGGGCAGGTACTGCTCGCGGAACGCTTCACAGAACTCCAGCCAAGTGATGAAAGCTGGGTTCAGGTGGCTGGCGGAGTAGTTATCCCACCACGACTTGGCAGGACCCTCCAGCTGGTGCGCGGCGATGGCGACGCACTCCTCGTCGGTGTAGATGGTGAGGTCGAGCTTGGTCTCGATCACCCTCAACCAGTCGTCGGCGTCAAGCGGCTTGTCCGAGTAGCTGAAGGTGGGGGCCTTCAGACGGATGAACCTCTCGATCTTCTTCGTGAGGTCCTCCTCTGGCAGGGCATTACGGTTCCCACCGTTGCCTCGGTGCTCCATGGCTTCCGCCATCCTCTGCATTAGCTGAGTCTGCAGGGCCATCACGTCCACCAAGTTGGGTGGTGGCGGTGGCGGCTGCTCCGGCTTAGGCTGGCCTTGCTCCGGCTCGGGCTCAGCTTCCTCCTCCTCGTCTCCAGCTTCAGGGCCATTGGGCGGCGGTGGCGGCGGTGGCGCACCAGCACCTCGACCTCAAGCTCCTCCACGGATCGGCGAGCGTCCACGGCCACAGGCGGGTGCACGTCCGCGTCCACGAGCGGCGGCACGACCACGACCACGGCCACGGCCCTGTGGGGCTTCTTCTTCCTCGGGAGCTTCTTCAAAGCGTGCCAGCAGGCGACCAGACCTTCGGATCGACATCCTTCTAGAAAACACGACCATGGAAGGGAAAACTTTAGACAGCGTCTCTCACCAACCAATTGAGTCAGACACAAGCATGAAAATATTACTAAGTATATAACCTATCACTCAATGAGAAGATGCATTAAGACACAATTAACTCCATTAAGAGACAAACACACAGCAATCATGATAGATACACTTATAAGCTTCCTCTAGGCTGACTCGGGCCTCAGAGGTCGCGAGCACATCAACGACCTAATTTATCGTTAAGAGATCTCCAAGGGGTTGTGCCTAACATGGTGTGTCAACACTGCTCCACTTCATCGTGTTCAGGACAAGTTCTCGACCAAAAGGTCATGTCCTCTTAAGAAAAGTTGCAGCTCGTAGGTAAGAAAGAAAATTTTCAAAGGGGGAAAGCTTTTATAAAATAATTCAAGGAGTTTATATAAAGCAAGGGAATGTTTAGAATCCTTATTTACTATCGGCCATTTCTAGGGATACGCGCTACGGTCAAGTACGGCTCTGATACCACCTGTAACACCCCGGATTTTCGGTGAGGAAAACCCGAGTCCCTGTACCTTTGCGATAGTCCCGGGATCAGTGGCTATCGCGTACAGATCTCATCACAGAAGGTAAATCACAACCATACATCGCATCACACAAATATTAGTACATAATTTATTACATGTCCATAAAGGAGTACAACATTACAAGCCTCTTGGCTGAATCAGAGTGAAATTCTACGCAGCGGTAGCTAGCATCTCAGAAAGGTCTCCATCTTTTATTCTTCACGCCCACAGGCATCCTTGAGCGCAGCGACGCATCCCTCAGTCGTACCACCCGTCGGCGTTGTTGTCGAAGTCAGACTAGTACCCTGCACACCCAAAGTCTATCCCCAAGGAGTGGGATAGGTTCACGTCACCGACTGTATGCAGCTTTAAGTGGCCTATCTTCTAAAGGGTAAGAAAAGAGACAAGGTAGAAGCTCGGGTTTCCTATGCAGCAGCAGCAAAGTATAACAGAAAACATCTCCATATAAGTCCCAAACCATACTCTCAAACACAGCTCGGAACCACCTGGTACCCCAGGGCCCCGTCTCCACATCCTATCTCCATCTAGGGTCGATGCGAGAACTTCCTCTCCTCGCACCTCAATGATTGCAATCGGATCCGCGAGGTAGAGGGAGCCACTCTCCTCTCCCCGACTGCAACCACGGCTCACCACACTCTCAACTACAGGGGGAGGTAGAAATCCCAAAACATGAGAACAAAGCTATCAGGGGACATGTCCATGACCGAGGACGCGGCTATACGTATAGATCTAAACTCTGCAGAGTGTGTACACCTGTACCCAACTCAGGATGGCGCCCGGCGGTGATTAGCGAACCGAACCCACCCTACCGTGCGAACTCTCGGTAGTTATGGTCCCATCCTGCATCCGGCCCTCAAAGCGATCCCCTCCGCAAAGGGAATTGCACCGGGAACTGTGAAATGCCCCCGTGTGGCCACACGGGAGAAACACTGAGAGAAGGTGGTCTCACTCCCACCTCTCCCCCACTGATACCCTCTATCCTGCTGGCAGGTATGGTTCCGCACTTGCCGAGCTCAACTCAGCCCTAACCCTACTCTCGGCGAGGTGGTGTGTACGTAAAGGTCCCCTGAAAAGGTCTGTCCACTCGGTTTCAGACCGGGGCGAGCTCATGTCCTCCAAACGTCAGTAAATCCCCAACACCTGTGCTCCGAAAACCGTACAAGTGGGAAAGCACTGAGGAGTGCACCCCCATCCCCGATCCCGGATCGGTTGTTTCGAGCTCACCCCCGCCAAAGTACCCAAAACGCCTTCTCCTGCCGGTTTTTACCCCACTCACGCCAAGAACCACTATTCCCTTCCCAACACATGCATAGCGAAGCTCAGCGTATATACACACTTATATATACATATATAGTAGTAGGACAATCAAGGACAGGGTATTTAAAGTAGGTAGTGCAAGGTTCATCAACATGCTTATAAAGTAAAGCGCTAGCGTACTACATTGCAATGTCTAATAGGCATTCAAAGTCAGTCGGGCGTGAACACCTGCGTGCGAGTAGTCGTCGGCGGCGTAGTCGTCGGTGTAGTCGAACTCCGAGCTCAGCTCCCCGGCTCCAGCTGTTCCTAATAACGCGCAATTAAAATAAAGGCGGGTCCTATTGCAATTAACTCCAAATGAACAACGATTAAGAGCCAAAAGAGAGCGAACTCTAGCCTAACACGGAGTTTATAATTTTAGAAGAGTTTTGGAAAAGGTTTCGTAATTTTCGGAGTTGAAATGGATTTTCTAGGATTTTCCCAAAAGTAAAATACATTTTCTGAAATTAAAATACGCATACACAATACACTTAACTATAGGTTAACTACTGTCTGACTAAAGCTGGTTCTAAACTAGCTACAGGCTGACTACAAGCTAACTCTTGCTGCAGAGGTGGCTGCCACGCGGGTGGCTAAAAGCCAGCTCATGCACAAGTGGCTGCCCACATGGCTGCTAGGGTGGCGGCCACAAAAGATCCGGCCGGGATCTGGTGCGGATAGGGGCTGTGTAGGTGGCGGTGTGGTGGAACACTATTGGCCGGGCGCACGGGATCCCTGGGATCCACGGTGGCCAACGGCCGGTGTGGACGCGCGTGCGGCACGTCTGGGACTAGAACAGGAGGTCACGGCGGCGACGGAGAGCGGCTTGGCGTGGCGGACCAAGCTTTGCGGCGACGAGACTGGGGGGTCAGCGCCGGCGTGCTCGCTCTCTCGCGCGCATGCGTGCAGGCGTTCGTGTGAGCACGGACGGGTGCACGAGCATGGCCAAGAAAGGCTGGGCCTTGGCCCCTCGGTTGTGTGCGCGTGCGGGTGCGTGTGTGTGCCGGCAGCGAAACGCGGCGCCGAGCCAAAGCTCAGCGGCACACGGCACCGAAGCAAAACGGATACGGCTCGGGCAACAAGCAAGGGAGCGCGCGCGTCGTCGATGGCAGCGGCACCTGCAAAGCGTCCGGCATGGCGCGAAGGCCAGCACACAGTCGTCGATGGGTCGCGCGGCGGCGCGGCGCGGGCTACAGGCAAACGCACGAGCTCACAAGGCTCAGCCAGCCACGGCTCGAAGGCCGGGTCCACAGCATGGTGACGGGGGGGTTCGTGGTGCTCACCGGTGTTCCGGACGTGACGACGAGGTGGCGGTGAAGGGCTCGGCGAAGCGGGATGCAGAACAGGGGTACGGCGGCGGTTTGGCCTGGAGCAGAGGAACGGCGCGGTGAAGAGGAAGCAGGGGAAGCAGAGCAGGGGCGGTGTCGAGGTCCTGGCGCGGGTACGACGGTGTTCCGGCTCCGGTGAATGTCCTCCTTCTCCTTGGTCTCCTCCCTGTTCTTCACGACTCCTTCCCCCTCTCCTTCACCTTCTCCCGAGGGCGGCGATGGCGACCTGGCGCAGGACGGAAAGGGGCAGAGCGCGCCGATGCCCAGGGTGCGGGCGGCTCTAACCTTCTTCTCCCCTTCCTTCTCTCCCTCCTCTCCTCCTCCTCTTCTCTGTTCAAGGTGGTGGCGGCGGATTTGGGGGAAAATTTCCCCCAGGGTGGCGGTGTGGTACAGGGAGTTGCGGTGGGCGGCTTCTTATAGGGCGGTGCCATAGGGTTCCGGGCACGGGAGCGGGCGGCGGAGATCCCTTGGCATCCGCGCCCGTGGCCATGCGGCGGCATCCAGCGGGGCTGAGCGGAGGAGCTCGGTGCCCCACGGCGTGGGTCGTATCGCGCGGTGCGTGCGCCACGGTGGGGAAGAGGAACAGGGGAAAGGGAAAAGGTGAGGATGAGGCTGACCGGCGGGGTCCATATGGCGGTGACACAAGGCAAGGGGATAGGTGGGAAGCAGGCCGCGGACTGAAAGATGAGTTGGGCCGGCGGGTTTGGAGCGGCCCGGTGCGGAGATTAGGGGTGACCGGTAGACTTCGCACAGCTGGGTTAAGGCCCAACTGGGAGGGAGGTTTTTTCCTATTTCCTAAAAGCCTTAACTCCTATTTATCTAAGGATTCAAATTTGAATTAGCATCCAAATTTGAATCCCACACAAATAAGATCCAAAGATAAATCCAAAGTTCTCACACTAGCATTTTATATTTCCTAAATTTTATTATTTTGCTCAAAATAAATAAATCTAGGATTTTCAGGGAAGGATCACAGAAGACAACCGTATAGTTTAATCAAGCACTCAATTTCAAATTGAAATTTTGAAATCCACATTTTTGCATTACTAACATTCCGGAGAAATTCTGGGATGTTACAATATGAAGATCATACAAGGAGAACATAATCTCATCAAAAGATCATTGCAAACACCCATCAAACAAATCAAGTCATGTCAAAGCCAATAAGCCATGTGTCTACTTCGGGAAGACTTCTTCACTGGTAGACATCATGCAATATTTTAGCACCCATGTGTGTAGATAAAACATATAAAGCATAAAAACATGATGGAGAGAGCACATTTCATACATAAGCACTTCATTCATATTTATTTAGTTCATGGTACATGAAATGCCTTTGTGGCATAAAAGAGCTTATGCTCCTCCAAGATGTGCAACATAGGCTAAACATTCACAATGACAAGTGGTCTTTCACCCAATTGAAAAGAGCATGCAATCCAAGCACAACCTAAGCATGATATAGACATTTAGTCATAAACAAAGCATGGACAAGCATCTACTCATGGGTGAAGCACATTTCATAGGTTATATGTCAATTTAAAGCATTTGATTCAAAAGCGCTATCTCATCATGAATATATCACAATACAACCATGAGCATAGCCACATGTCACCATTTCACCACTAGCATACACAATATCTCACAAGTGGCATAAGGTAGTACACATGGCATATAGGAGAAGCTCATGTACAAAATGCAACCATGATATGTATGAACAAAGGTGGCTAACCCATCATGGTACACAAGATAAGCATGATGCATATGCAACATGAGAACCTCAACTAGTGTAGTGAACAAGGTGTGATATGATATGATACCAATTTAGCAATACAAAATGCATGGAGAGACATGCCTCGGCTCAAAGAAAAGCTCAAACGGGGGCAAACCAATCACACAAAAACCCCGGGCAAAGGAAGAACCGCCAAAGATCCCAATCAACTACCATAGAAAAGATACCAATTGAAAGATCACAAATGAAAGCCAAAAGAATCAAGCAAAGCTCCTATTCAACCAAATTTTCCATTGAATGGAGCCGAGCTCCCCCTCAACCAAAGACGACTAGCTAAGCAAAAGCTAGAGAAAGAAAAGAGCAAAAGAAAAGCTCTAAAACCAACTGAAAGGGAGAAAGCTAAAAAAGAAGCAAAACGCAACCCGAAGACAAGAAAGCCCAAAAGCCAAAGGAAAGCTCAAAACATGCTACACAATGCATTGACAATACCAATGAAGATAAATAAAGCATTGTAACATGATTCCACATAGATGAATAAAAGCATAGGCTAGCAAGCATGTCAACAAGGTGCATAACTATATAACTAGCCTAACCAAAATGATACCAATGAACAACATGCCAAACATGATACAAGAACTAACAAAGCATGATACAAGTTCATATGGATCAATCACCAAGATATATTACAAAGCTAGTATGACAAGATATACATGGGGGACATACATGCTAACATGAAAATGTGCCATGGAACTAGATAAAATGATACGGATGAACACCATGACATATCCACAAGCAAGCAATAGTAAAGCATGACATGATGTTCATGTGTATCATCCACCACAATATCATATAAAAGATAGCAAGATAGGTATACAAGATCACAAAGCTATCATGAACAAGGTGGCTAGCTTACCATGGTATATACACAAGAAAGACACAAAAACAAATCATGTCAAGAGTATACAAGTGAGTACAATAGAGGAAAGGAAAACTCACTATACAAGTGTACAAAGGCTTTCAAGATCCATGCAAAGCGGTGTAGAGAACCATCATTTCTTGATCACCTCACGTGCAGAGATCAAGCACCATCGAGCTCATGTTCTCCAACCGCGTCTCCGTACCTACACACAAGGAGATGAAGAAGATCGAGTCTTGGATCCCAAAGGGTTAGCTAGCACATACTTGGGAATTCAACACTTGGTCACATGGGTAAACGATGCACTCAACTTATCATGTGGGTTAGCATGATGCAAATGCCGGTTCAAATGAAAAGATTTTCGAACACTCTTGGAACCATGCCTCAAAGGAGCAACCCGAGAAGAAGAACGAGTGCTACCACGAGCAAAAAGGCAAAGATCCCTCGAGGTCATAGGAGGAAAACCAACAGAAGCACCATGGGAAGTATGTCACGAACCAACACAAGAAGCACTAGAAGTATGTCCACGATCATGACCTAACTCACTAGAAACCGAGCGCTGGTTTGCTACCGTTTCCGTCACGGCGGACCTTCAGGACTCGGTTTTGAGACCCAAACTGAGAAACTGTCATCTAATGGTTTTGTGGAGCAAACCAACAAACCCCGCGCACAAGGCACAGCCTCACTACACTAAGCATCGGGCACACCAAGTCTTTCACCTCCGGCGCCCAGACGGTCTACTCGATCTTGTCCCGTTCCTTGACTCGGCCATCACCATTGCACCGGCTTGGTGTTGATTTTGTGGAGCAAACTAACAAACCCCGCACATGAGACGCACAACCTCACCTCGCCAAGCTTTGAGCATGTCAAGTCTTTCACTTCCAGCTCCTGGACAGTCTACTCGATCTTGCCCGTTCCTTGACTTAGCTGTCACGTTCGCACCGGCTTTTGGTTTTATGGCAAACTAATAAGCCCCAGTGAGAGGCACTCCTCTGCACCGGCTACTTGTACATGACATCGTCTTACTCTTCTTGCACCATGCGGACCGCACTTGATCCCGTCGTCCATCGGGTCTCTCGAACCAAGTCTACTTGTCTCTCCATCACCCTGGAAGCCACTCTGGTTAAGACCTTTCACGCTTGTTCTTCACCTGTAACAACGCAAACCAAGTCGCATCCAACACCTGCAATATTAGGCCAAGAGTCAGTCCACATAACGTTGTCAACCACTCATCACGAGTGCATTGACAACACACCACTTGAACAATATGAGAAACACAACACACACAACGCACACAACACAACACAAAGTCTCAAATCATCCGGTCAATCACTCATCATATATAAACCAAGGTACATCTCAACTTAGTTTCTCAATGTCCCTGACCTTTTTTCTCTTCTTCGTTCAGATGTGACATGACTTCTAGTTCTTCGGCCACTCTCTTGATTTTCTTGTGAGCCGATTCGCATCTTGCTTCAGCTTCTCTTGTAGGCTTTTTCCTCTCGTATTCCTCTAGATCTTTTTCATACTTGTTCCATGCATCTTTGTGTTGAATAGCATGGTTTTTGCGTCCGTCTTTCATCCTGTTCTTCCTTAGCCTGTCCAGGCGTTGACTCCCTATTTTGTCTTGTCGAGTTCTAGCATTCGATGATTTGTTGGATTCATTTTCATCTGAAGACCTGATATCTGGTGCTACCGGTGGGTAGAGTGGTGATTGTTCTCGTCCGATCAAAAGCACTTCTGTTCCCCTAGGGTTGTTTCGTTGGAGTGCAGGTCCGTCATTATAGGGTTGTTTTCGATTTCTGCTGCTTCAAGGGTTCTCTTCCCGTTCTGGAAGGGTAGGATGGACGGTATTATGATGGATAAAGTTTGTTTCTCCGAAACAGAGCCTGGTCAGTGGACCATGCATTCTTCTGAGGTTCTTGTCAGTATAAAGCCTCTTTGTGGCCCATCCAGTTCTATCTTGACCTTGGAAAAAGAACCTTGTTGTATGTTCTGGTACGTCATTGCCATGTTGCACAGTCCCCTCGGGTAGTTGTATTGAGTCTTGGAGCTGTATTCTTGCACGATGGTTGATCGTTCTTCAGGTCTTGTTGGAAAAGAACCTGAAGAGACAAGGGTTGCTTCTGAGTCCAAGTCGTAGTCGACTTGGTTTTCAGAATTTGACTCGCAATCAGTCTCTCCTGCCTGGATCAGACTAGTGATTGCCAGTTGCTTGAGCTTCTCGGCGAGTTCATCCTGATGGACCGTCGTCTTGAGGTCTTCGCCTTCGGCTCTGGAATCTTCGAGAAGGTAGCTTCGGAGCTTGCCATCAACACCTACCTCACAGATCCAGGAGTCGAAGACGAATGTTGTTCCCGCTAAAAAACTCATGTTGTCATGGTCCGCCAAGCTCTCGTGCTTGAATTCGATGAAAGCCCCTACCTGGTGCGCCAGCTGTCGGTGTTTCATGACCTATAGCCTGCCTCGATGTTACCTGGGCCTGTCTTTTGTTTGGTGGGACTTCGATGAACTCTAGAACTCGGCAGTTGAGCACAGCTGAGAGACGATTTTATACTGGTTCAGGCCCTCGATCTGGATCGAGTAATAGCATTTACGACCAGTCGACCTTAGCCTATTTTTGGATTGATTGTAGTATATTGTGTTTTACAAGAGGGTGCCCTCGGCTGCCTTTTATATGCCGAAGGAGCCGAGGGCTTAGTTCTTTTCCTAGTCGGATACAAGGGCAAGACTCCTAGATGGAGTCAGGGAGGTTCTTTCCACTTTAATCCTGGCTAGGTCATCCTAGTTCTTGTTGGAATCGGATCCGCGGGCCAGGACTCAGCCAGGTTGTCAGGTATCGTCTTGAAGTGGGTCCCTGGGGTCCCGTATCCACACAGCCCTCTCGGATCCGCAACCTCCATTAGGGGAGCTCGAGCATCCCCCACGTGCGACCAAGTACCGTCCGAGATGGTCTCTCCTGTCGGTAGGCCACCTTCATGGGGCTGCTGCACGCCCTTCCAGTGGCAGGATTTGGTCGAGCACGTGGAAGCACTTCGGGATGGCCCAGCAAGCAGAGACAGAGACACAAGGAAAGCGCGGGGAAAATTTCATCCGCACGCGCCACTACTCCATCCGCGCCCCCTTCCTCTTTCCCAAATCCATTCCTCTCTCTAGTCGCCTCTCTGCCCCCAGGCCAGGGACAGCAGCATCGCCTGCCTCCACCAGCAGCGCTGCCTGGCGTCCTCAGCCACCACAGTCTCGCCGCCACTTCCAACCACCGTCGGCTCCCCAGCCACCAGCAGCCAGCTGCCAGCCATCGGACCTGTCACCCCCGCCCCCCGCCAGCAGATCCTTCGCCCGCTGCCCTCGCCTCGCTGCCAGCCCCGCCGTCCCCATCCAACAGGTTTGGATTTCCCGTTTATCCTCCCCCATCTCAACTCATCCCCAAAGGAGTGCTTCAGATCTGAATATCCATGATTGTGTAGGGTTTGTTGCCTAGGATTTTGGGGTGACCACCAGGAAATTGGTTGCTGCTGGCGTTTGCAAGAAGATGGCTCCGCAGGATTGACGGTATGTGACTAAATTTGTTCTTTTATGTATGGGAAAGTTTTATTTTTTAATATTTTTGGTAATAGATGCCAGATTGCCTCCTCAAGGGTCAAGGCATGTCATCTTAAAGTAATAGATGCCAGATTACCTATTCAAGGCATGTGTGTTTGTGCAGCAGCAAGTTCTGTTGGGAGCTATATATCGCCTTCATAGGTTCCTGTTATGAAACTGCCATTTGAACATGTGGCTGTTAGTAACTAACTAGGATCCTGTACTTCAAATTATGCTAGCTGTACCTAACTAGAAGGCTAACTAGGAGGCAGCAACTATAATTTAGCTTTTGATTAAGTTCTATTTGTTATCAACAACTTGAATGATATTGGAATACTATCGATTGTAATATTTGTATTACTTGAGCATGGATGAATGGTTCAGTGACTTGCTACAATATTGCTGCAATTAGTTGCTGTGAAGAGTATCTTTAATGGCTCAAATAAGCTATATTTTTGGATCTGCAAATCGACAGGAAAATTGATTCCTGATACAGCTGTACCGTCAGGGAAGAAATATTTTCCCTGGCGGTTTACTATCCGGCGGAGAAAGTCTAATCATTTCCTGATGGATGAGTCGCCGACAGGGAAAGTTTAAACCATCCCTGACAGTGTAGTGCCCGACGGAGAAAGTTCAAACATTTCCTGACGGGATTTTTAGTTACCATCATGCTATACTTTCGCTGATAGTCGTCACCGTCAGGGATTATTTCCTGCCGGATTTCTGCCAGGGAAAGTCTACCTTCCCTGACAGTCGGTCCTTGACGGCGTTTCTCTATCGGTTACTGTCAGGGAAAGTTTTTCCTTGACGGTTCCCACCATTTTTCCTGACGGTTTTGGCCGTCACAGAAAAAAAATCTGGGGAGTGAGGAACGACAGTATTAGGGCAGTTGCAGCTACAGCCATGATCACCTTGCAAGCCATGGTATTGCAACAAGCAAAATTAGTAGTGTTAGCACTTATGGATGGCTGGGATCCGCCGGGAATGCATATTTATAGGATGATGATGATGATGCACATATTGGTTCCATGTTAAAAAAAACTTTTGCATTTTTTTTAGCAACCATTGATGATAATGGGGCTTAGTAAGACTGCAATTAATGTATGTAATGTATGATTTGAGAGAAGATTAATTTGCACTAAAAGTTATTTCAACTTAGGACATTTCTATATATATTATCTTAAGGAAACCCAAACTGTGGGCAGGGATGCTGCTGTATATTGAACTACTACTCTGTGTGTGAACCTGGCATTGATACTTACCTAAAATTAAAGCCAGACTTGTTATTCACATACTTATCTTCTATCTACCCCCATGGCTGTAGCAAAGGGTATTACCGTAGCAAACTTTTGTATAAAATTTTGGAATATAATCCATTTACCGAGGTACATATATAATTTATAATTGTTGGTAAACTACACTATGTAAGAAACCATCAAAAAGACACT
This sequence comes from Cenchrus fungigraminus, assembly GCA_036936925.1. Lineage (NCBI taxonomy): Eukaryota > Viridiplantae > Streptophyta > Magnoliopsida > Poales > Poaceae > Cenchrus > Cenchrus fungigraminus. The sequence continues at coordinate 120,474,592 of CM072773.1, forward strand.
ATCATAGGAGACGCGGTTTTTAAATGCGTCTCCTATGACTCAAAAGAGACGTGTGTTAAGAACCCGCGTCTCCTATGAGTCAGCCAAGAATTCTCATGAACAACTCGCGTCTCCTATGTGTCTATATAGGAGACGCGTGTTGTAAATCCGTGTCTCCTTTTGATCCACGGCATAGAAGGAGACGCGTACAGACAAAACGTGTCTCCCATCAGTAGACCTCGGACCCAAAATTTTTATAGACTACGATCGAATAGCCGTCGCGTCCGTGACCCTCAGCTCCACGTCCGCACACCCCCTGCCCGGCTGCCCCTCCCCCCCCCCCCCTCTCTCTCTCTCTCTCTCTCTCTCGTGTATTCATCTCCATCCTCTCCTCTCTCTCTCGCCTCTCTCACTCTGCTCCGCCGCCAAGGTCGCGTCCCTCCCTCTCCTCCCCCCACGGCTGGATCCTCCCCTCGGCGGCGTCCTCCCCTCTCCTCCCCCCAGCCACGTCCCTTCCTCTCCTCCCCTCGGCTGCGTCCCCCTCTCTCCCCATCCCCGGCCACGTCCCTTCCTCTCCTCCCCTGGCGGCGGCGGCGGCTCGACGGGGACAGGATGGGGTTGGGTGCCTTGCGCGAGGGGGCTGGGTACTGATGCCGTCGCCGCCTTCCTCCTCTCCCGCACCCGCTACCGCTCCTGGGCTCCCATTCCTCTTTCTCTCCCCTGCCTGCCCAGATCTAGATCTCAGAGTTGGTTTTTTCTTCTTTGTGACTCTTGCGGCCGGCGACGGGCTGGGCAGCTGCCGGTGCTGGTGCCTTGGTGGTGCCTGTGCGCGGTGGTCATGCAGACAACGATCCCGGTGGCTGCGCTTGCACCGTGCGTCGGGAGCCATGGGAGGTGCGTCTGCCCTTCTAGGGCTTGCGCGGTGGCGCGGTGGTGCTTCCAGCTGTATAGATTAATCTTTGTGAGTTGTCACTTTCTAGCTACAGGGATCAATCATTGAGTAATCTTTGCTAATCATTGCTAGCTTGTGAAGTGCTCTGTTAATCGTTGCTAATAAGTGTTTAACTCGTTTCTGAATGCATTTGTTGGCCTGCAAGTTAATTTGGTTTAATCATCAGCTAATTAGTTTGAGTCTTTTGCAAGGAAACACTTTGAGTGCTTTGTAGCTTGCTCTATCTGTCGGCTTGCATTCCTGTTTAGTAGTATTTCTGATAGCCTTGAATTGTTTGAGCTGCAACCTAGAAGAATGAAGTGCACTAGTTCATTGGGATAATCAGAAGTTAGAGATAGATAATACATATTTGGCTATGATCCATTCACATTATTGTTTTCAGCTACAAATGAAAGTGCTCTGTCCAAGTTATTATTTCTATATGCAGGGCCTAGCTGAAGTTTATGATGAGGAAGTTCTTTACACTATGATAATGTACACTCTATGCATTTGTTCTCCTAGCTCTGTTTGTCTATTCTGCAGATTTTCATCCATTGAATTAGCTCCGATCTGAACTGAAAAAGATGCCCTCTTAGTTGTTCCTTTTTATTTCAGATTCCTTGCTATCAGGTACAAGCTCCATAGGTAGAAGCCAACAATGCATCTTAGAGGTACTTCTCTTGTGCTCCTTAGTCTTGTGTGCTCTAAATGGCGTGTGTGCAGTAAGATAAAGGGTGGTGTAGAAGAAGTGAGAGATGTTGTTTGCTCCTCTAAATGCTTGTTATTTGCTTATTAGTTCTCTAGCTGTATGTACTATTTCAAATTTAGGAGTGTTAATAGGCTTTCAAATTTAGGCCTATTTTTTATTTGACAGACATCACTTGGAATTCATTTCAGGTTTCTTGCTATTTACTAAGCTTGAATCTGCATATGTATATGCGAATCACATCAATGATCATGCAGCTTTGGCTGTGTATTCTTTTATGCATTGGTTGTGTATTCTTAACCACATCAAAAATTAGGTTGAGACTGCAAGGATAGTGAAAGTCACTTGGATGCAGTTGTTGGGGTGAAAAACCTTCCCCGAAGAGGGGCCAACAAATACTTAAGGGAATGCGGGAAAGGAAAGCAGGAAAGACAGAACATGGGTGAACACCGAAGAAACCTGACTTCGGCCGAGCTTTGAAGTGCTCGCCCTCAGTCCAATCGCCCCTTCGCATTCATCAAGGGTCCCTTTTATAGGGCCGTAATATTTACACTTTACAGCGCTTGCCCTTGCTTTTTAACCAAGGCCGAAGTATTCTGAGGGTATTTTGGTAAGTTTACATTGCCCTTACCCACACTTCTTACAACTCAGCACTTTACAACTCATCGACCCACGTATACATCCTAGTCAGCCACGCGTCTTCGGGCCGAAGATCGCGACCACCGTCTCACGCTTGGACGCGCGCGCTCCTCTTCTCAGTTCGAGCGTACGTGTCATTCCCCCGAAGTTCACTGGCTTTGGCCCGATGCCTCTCCTCAGTGGCGTAGTCAGGAATTGATTTTTTTCATCATTGAGGGGGGCTAATAGTGCTAATTTATCTAAAAATTTTGATCAAAATCGAATTTTCAATGGAGATTTACAAGTCATAGGGGGGGCCATGGCCCCTGCCAGCCCCCCCTTGGCTACGCCACTACCTCTCCTCGGCACCCCGAAGGTCTTCGGCTTCGCACCTCAGATATCGATTCCCCGAAGATCCTTACCTTCAGCCCGGTGCCGCTTCTTGGCATCCCGGAAGGTTTCTGGCTCCGCACACCGGGTCCCTGCAGTATTCAAAAACACCTCTTCGTACTCTCAGAGCCGAAGTGGGGTAGGGGGTTAGGACTGGAAAGTTTCCCCAACATTAGCCCCTCGCTAGCGAAGGTTTGTCCGTGACGAGCCGAACTAGTGACTCCGAAGAAGGGGAACATTCTCGTTCCTAAGCGCCTCCCCCATTTCGGCTCGTATCTGCCTTTGCGACGCGTGTTCTGTGTACACGTGTCCGGATCTGGTGAATCCCACGTATTTCCTTTTTTACCGCACCCACGTTCTCTGCTGGTGCCTATATATAGCTCCTTACCCCGGTAAACCCTAATTCACCAAGCCCCTCTTTTCTTTCACCGTCACCCTTGGACCCTCGTGTAAGTTACCTTTTTCTTCTTTCGTATTTTTTCTTCGGTAAAGTTAGTTTGTTTATCTTCGATTTTCTTGCTATCTTCGTTTTTGTAGCGTTTGTCGCTCTCTTTCTTAAACAATGGCTTCGAAGGCGGATAAGGTTCCTCCCACCAAGGTCTTCGGCTGTAGCCGTGTCAACGACAGGTTGATTGAGGTCTACGAAGGTCTTGGTTATTTTGAGAAAGGTCGTGGCAGGGCACCAGGCACGGAAACTACCCTGAAGCCCCGTGACAAGGAAGTTGTTGTATATCGCGACTTGTTCAGCGCCGACCTTCGGTTTCCTCTGGATCCCGCTATTGTTAGCATTCTTCTTAACTTTGACATGTTTCTCCACCATCTGACTCCCAACTCTATTATGAGGCTGAGCGTTTACATGTGGAGTTGTAAAACAATGGGCGTTGCCCCTTCGGTCGCTAACTTCGTTCACGCTCACACCTTTCACCATCAGCCTCTCCACATGGAGCGCCTTGTCGGTTTGACTATATTGAAGGAGGAGGCTAAGTTCGCTTCGCTCAACTTTAAGTATTGATCTGATGTTGACGCGCCTGTTGTCTGTTATAAGAATAAGTGGAATGACGACCGGAATACTTTTTGGTTTTACTACACCATAGAAGACGAAGCCTCTTCTCTCTTATGCAAGGAGCTGTCCGATTTGCCGAAGGGTGTCAGCACTAAGCCCGAAGACTCTGATTCTGCATGGCTGTTTCTTGTTGCTTTTCGCGAGCTTGCTAAGGTCTTCGGCACTCGTGATCTGGTGGAGGAGTACTGTGGCGCTCGTGTATTTCCTGCGAAGGCTGGGTGGTCTGTTGCTACTTGGAAGGACTTCACCAGTGCCACTAAACTTCCTGATTTTGCAAAAAGCTTCGGCCTCACTCTAAAAGGTTTGTGCTCTCTTGACGCGATGCTAAAACTCTTCGTTTGGCTCATGCTTTTGCGTACTTATGTTTTTGTGCTCTTCTCTTTTTTTCTTTTTTTCAGACATTGTTGTTCTTACCATTGAGGGGCTAGCTAACGACATCCTCGATCTTGCAACTGCGAAGGAGGACAATGAAATTGCCAGCCGCCTTGGCGGTGTCTGAGACAACTGCCTCTTTTCTTTCTTTGCGATCGCAGCTGGTGAGCGTAAGGCCACCCTTGCCCGACGCGAAGCTGCTCTAAAATGAGCTGCCAAAAAAGCTGGACAGCTTGATATGGATGTGCCTACTTCTTTGGCCAGGCCGAAGGTGATCAAGAAGCGTAAGAAGTGGTCTGATGGCGCTCCTCGTAAACGTCATCGTTCTAGCACCGTTTCTTCTACCGAAGCTGTTTCATCGAGCCCCGACGAGTCTGATGGAAACAAATCTAACGAAGGTGGTGGCGGTGGTGGCAGCACTTTTGCTAATGACGCGCTTGGTTTGGGTAACAGCGTAGATCGTTCTGAGGAACAAATTGATGTTACTTCTCTCTCTCCTTTACCGAAGCACACCCCTGAGGTTGGAACTCTTGCGAACCTGTTTGACATTGAATATAGTGATTTCGAAGCTGAAAGTGATGATGAGCCCCGTGCACGTCAAAGGGTTGAAAAAGCGAAGTCTCTAGATGTAGAAAAGGTCGCTGGTTATGATTTGGAAACAGGCCGAAGAGATGTTGTGTTGTCTCCTCACCGAGACTCTGTGCCTACTTCTCCTCCTGACCATGAGGATGGCAGCAACTCTTCATCTGAGACCGAAAGTGATGCTCCTAGTGGCAGGGTGTTTGTGAGTTCTGAAATGCCTTCGACTGTAGCTCGGAGCCTTGGTCTTCCCTCTTCGACTCGTCTCTTTGGTGATCGAAAGCGCAAGATGCTTCAATTTGCTAGCGACGATCGTGAACGTGAGTTGCTGAAGGAGGCCGAAGATAGTTTTTGCTTTCCTATTATGGAGGAAGAAGTTGGCCAAGAGAGTGCTGATGATATCTTGAATCATGCCAGAGACTTAAGCATGAAATCTTTCATTGCTTGCCATGCCGCTCAATGCCGCTGCCGCGAAAATCGCCGCCAAAGCCAACTTGCTCAACAAACCACTGCTAGCGCTCTTCCTAAAGAGGTTGAGGTTGTGAAGAATCTTCAAGAGGAAAAGTCGTTTCTGGCTCATTCTTTGGCTGCTGAGCAGAAGAAGGTCGAGAAACTGGAGGATGAGAAAACGACGATGTCAAAGCAGATTGAAGAGCTCTGCACGGAGCTGGACAATCTTCGGGCTATGTCTTCTTCGGTTGAGGAAGAGAAAAAACGTGCCAATGATCTGCATGGCAAGCTGGAGAAACTCAAGTCGACTCACGATGCCCTTGTGACTGAGCATCAAGATTATTGTGATGAAGTTGAATGCTAGATTCATCCTTTGTGCAAGAAAGTGGCTGACCTATTGTCGGACTTCAGTACCACCCACACACCCTATAGTATCAAGGATTTGTATATCTACCAACTGTTCCAGTGGTTGTCCGATAGCGTTGGGTCACTTGCTTCGGCTGGACGTTATTTTGGCGAGCTGGGAGCTGCTGTCTCTGCGCGGTCGCTTGTTCACTCTATATGCTCTCTGCTTTCTGCTCCTTCGGGTGGGACTGAGCCTGTTGTCAGCAAATCTGATCTTCGTCGCCTGCGTGATCCCTCGTTTGTTTGGCCTATGGAAACGTCTGTGGAGAAGATCCCAGTTTTGCCGAAGAATATAGCCAAGAGCTTTATGCAAAGTTTTTACAAGAAATTTGGCTATGCTCTCGCTGTAACCGAAGGTCGTCGCATTCTACGCAAGGTTTGTTTTCGTCTTCTTGTTTCTTCCCATGCTTTTGTGTTTGATGCTTTTCTTGTCTGACGAGTTTTCATGCTCTTTGTACAGAATCAAGGTGGTTCTGGCTCGAGCTCATCTACTTCGGAAAAACCATTTTCGCGCGGCAACGAAGTTGGCTCTTCATCCCATCCGTCCGCGACTTTGGCTTCGGGGGCCCCTGCTTCGTCTACGGTTGATGACCAGTCGGCTGATGGCGACGAGGTGTGAGGGGAAAGGCTTAGGAGTAGCACCTATTTTGTGAACTCTTCGGTGTAATTTTGGGTGAATGTGTTCTAAAACATTTGCAATTCTGCACAGGTGCCGGAGTTGGGCCCTACGCAGATTGCCGAAGATGCTTGGCCTATAACTATTAATCGTGGTGGCTACTTTATGTCTGGGTCGATTTGGTGCAAGTTTCGTTCTAGATTTCCCGCCGTTTCTTTTGATGATTTTTGGCGTCGGAGGATTCAATAATACAAACAACGTAACTTCGCATCGAAAGTTTTCTTTGAGCAATTTACCCGTAACTTCGCATTGCTGGTGACGTTGGGTGCTCTCCAACCAAAGGCGGATCTTCAGTGGCTTCTGCTTCATCTATTCCTCTTGTGATGCGGAATATCGAAATTGTGGATCTGACTGAAGAAGCAGATCACAAGTACATCTACAAGTGTCCAAGATGAACAAGATCTATTCTCCGTGTTGAAGGCATCATATGAGCATGTTGTAAATGTATGTGTGCAATGGTTGTTTCTGTATTTGTTTGATGATGACATGCAATCGAAGAGTAAACAGGAATATGGCTGAATTCTATGATATGTAATAAATAAATTCCGTGCTTCCTGTTTTGAGATTGAAAGGAGGGAACTGCACTGCGAAGCGCCTCCCCCCAGTTTCCTTTTCAATCTCCCGATGATATTTTTGACCTCAAGGTGGCTCATCAGCATGCCCTCGCAAAGTGCTTCGTGCATTCACCGCCGAAGGCTTTCCTTGCTGTGATAGGCAGATGATTTTGTGACTTCGCTTTCTTACGAATCGACTTAACCCTGCAGCATTACTGAGGGGCTTCGCGCTTTGGCCGCCGAAGGCTTTTTGCTAGCTCATTGAAACTTATGAGCTTTAAGTGAACCGTTTACATTTTGCTTTGTCTGAGCCAAAATAAACGTTCACTTAACCATTTTGAGTTTTATTCCCCTTTGCCGAAAGTGACGACTCTGAATTTTTTGAGTTGTGTCAATTCGGTCTTTTCCGATGCACACCGATGAATTTTTGGGGAGCCCTTGTTATATTTCTCAAGGGGATATTACACAAGAAGACCGCCTCATTAAAAACCTTGCATCTTTGTTGTATCGTTGAGATGCATACGAAGACTCTCCCCGCGAGGAAAAGAGTACGGCTTCGGGATACAGTTTTTGCGAGAATTTAAATTACAAAATCTTGAAAAATGAAAAGAAACTAAGAAAAAGAAAACTATTTAAAGTAAACTTTGCTGATCTTCGGCATCTCTAGACCCAGTACTTTTGCAACATGTCTTATTCCATGAGTACGGCACCTCTTCTCCCTCTAGTGTTTGTAGTCTGTAAGCCCCTGGTCTTGTTTCTGCCACTAAGAACAGACCATCCCATTTTTCCTGTAATTTCTCCACTCCCTTCGTTTTCTTCCTTAAAACCATGTCCCCAGTTGTTATAGTTGTCTTGAATAGTTTCTTGTTTTTCCATCTTCGTGTCTCATCCTGGTATTTTTCAATGTTTTGCAATGCTTGCAACTTCGTTTCTTCTCTTGTATCAATTGCTAGATTCATGTCATCGTTCTTCGGTGGCTGCTCTATTCGCATTGAGCCTAGTTTTACCTCTTTGGGACCATGGCCTCTTCTCCATACAACAATTTGAATGGTGTGAATTTTGTTGTTCTTGATTCTGTTGTATTGTGTGACCAGATTACTCTTGGTAACTCTTTGGCCCACTTCCCCCTTGGCATTCCAGTGATATTTCTTTTTATGCTAGTGAAGATTATGCCATTGGCTCTTTCTACTACCCCATTTGACTGCGGATGGTACACCGAAGTAAAGCACAGCTTCGTTCCCAAGTGAAAACAGAATTTTCTGAAGTCTGTGCTATCGAACTGCTTGCTGTTGTCTACCGTCAGCTCATAAGGAACTCTGAATCTGCAAATGATATTCTGCCAGAAGAACTTTTGTATCACTTGCGAAGTTATAGACTGTATCGCTTTTGCCTCGATCCACTTAGAAAAGTACTCCACTGCTACTACAGCGTACTTGTAATTTCCTGGGGCCGTTGGCAATTGCCACACGATGTCAGTGCCCCATCTTGCAAATGGCCACACCGAAGGTATTAGCTGGATTTCATACGGTGAATACTTTGAATAGTTCATGTGTTTCTGGCAATTATCACATTTCCTGACGATCTCTTCGGCGTCCAACACTGCCGTTGGCCAGTAGAATGCTTGACGAAAAGCTTTTGCCACCAGCTTCCTTGTTCCTATGTGCGAAGAGCACATTCCTACATGTATCTCTTGTAACAGAGCTCTGCCGTCTTCGCGTGAGATGCACTTCAACAAAGGTGCGCACACTCCACTCTTGTATAAGTTTTCACCTCTTATTACATATGTCCTTGCTCTCAAGGCCATCCGCTTCTTGTCAGCTTCATCTCTGGGCTCATAATGCCCTCTCAAGTAAGCCATGATTGGCGCCCTCCAGTCTTCGCTTGCAATTGCATTGACGAATTTTGCTGGTGCTTCGTCACCGGCGATTGACTTGCATTTCAGCACCTCATAGAACACATCTGCTGGCAGTGATTCCTTCTTCGCTGCTGCTTTTGCTAAGGCGTCGACTTCGTTGATGAGGTCTCTTGGTATTTTCTTGACGGTGAACCAGAGAAATATTTCTCCATTGCCCTTACAGCCTTCAAGTACATTGACATTTCATCCTTTCTTGCTTTGTACATTTTGCCTATTTGATTTGTGTTGAGTTCTGAGTCTGTTTTGATAAGCACTCTTCGCGCCCCTATGGCTCTTGCTTTCCGAAGACCCAACAATAGACCTTCGTATTCTGCCACGTTGTTCGTGTGTCCCGTGAAATCCAGTCTTACTGCATAGCGCATCTTGATGCCCGAAGGTGAGATTAGGATTGTCGAAGCAGCTGCACCATCATTGCAGTATGCTCCATCACAAAACATTTCCCATGGCTTTTCTGTCACCTCTTCATTTTCACCTTCATTTCTGCTGGTGTCCAGTCTGCCACGAAATCTGCCAGCACTTGAGATTTTATCGCTGCTCTTGCTGCGAAGATTATGGTGTATTGAGACAACTCAGTTGCCCATTTTCCAATGCGTCCTGAGGACTCCTTGTTTTTGAAGATCTCCTGAAGAGGATAAGTGCTTGGTACTGTTATGGTGTAACTTTGAAAATAATGTTTCAACTTTCGTGTTGCCATGACCACTGCATATGCCATTTTTTCCAGTTCTGAGTAAAATTTCTTTGCCCCTGCTAAGGCTTCTGATACGAAGTAAACAGGTACCTGCTTCAATTTCCTGTCCTCCTCCTTTTCTTCCACTAATACTGCACTGATAGCGTTGTTTGAAGCTGCGATGTACAACAGCAATTTTGCCTTTTCCCCTGGACTTGTTCACACAGCCAATTTTTCTAAGTAATTTTTGAACTCTTCGAACGCCCTCTGTTCTTTCTCCCCCCAAGTGAAAATTTTCTTTGCTGATAACAACTTAAAAAATGGAAGACTTCATTCTGCTGACCTCGATATGAATCTTTCGAGAGCTGCTATTCTGCCAGTGAGTTTTTGTATATCTCTCTTCATTCTGGGTGTTCTCATGTTTCTTATGGCTTAAATTTTTTCTGGTTTTGCCTGAATTCCAGACTTGGAGACCATGCAACCCAACAACTTCCCCCTTGACATCCCGAAGACACACTTTTCTGGATTAAGCATTAAGCCATATTTTCTCAAGTTTGCAAATGTTTCTCTGAGGTCTTCGATGTGATCCTCTTTCTTTTTGCTATGTACTACCACATCATCAACATATGCCGACACATTTCTTCTCAGCTGTGACCCTAGCACAATTTGGACCATTCTATTGAATGTTGGGCCTGCGTTACGCAGACCTTCGGGCATTTTGACAAAACAGTACACACCGAAAGGTGTTATGAAGCTTGTTTTGTCTTTGTCTTCTTTACACATCCAAACTTGATGGTAACCTGAGAAGCAATCCAGCAATGGCATCCTTTCGCAACCTGCAGCGGCGTCCACTAGAAAATTGATTCTTGGCAATGGGTAGTCATCTTTGGGGCATGCCTTATTCAAGAGTGTGAAATCAATGCACATTCTTTGATCTCCGTTTTTCTTCGGTACCATCACTATGTTGGATAGCCAAGTTGTGAATTGCACTTCGCGTATGACCCCAGCGTCTAGCAACTTTTGTACTTTGCATTGCGTGGCTTTTTCTTTCTCGGGAGATATGACTCTCAGTTTCTGTCGTCGCGGTGGCACTTTCGGGTCTAAGTTCAGTTTGTGCTCGATGACACTTCGGGATATGCCCTTTAAGTCATTTTTGCTCCATGCGAAGACATCTTGATTGTTTCTTAGGCATGGTATCAATTTTGCTTCCTCGTCTTCGGCCATGCCTTTGGCAATGATGACTGTTTTCTCGTGCACATCATCGCAGAGTTTTACTCTCTTTGTGTGTTGCAGAGGCTTGATTCTATTTTCCTCCGCTTTGTAGTTTTCTTCTTTGATTTTTGCTCATATATTTTCCTCTTCGGCCTCTGCTTGACCTTCGTCCAACCTCACGAGATGTACTAGCTTGCGATCTATCCCAGTATTGTAGTCTCTATCCCACGCTTCTTCTTGATTTCCATACACTGCTAGAACTCCATTGTGAGTAGGAACTAGGGCTGGACGCCAAGCTAAAAACTCGTGAGCTGGCTCAGCTTGATGGTAGCTCGGCTTGGCTCGGCTCAGCTCGGTCGATTTTTTAACAAGCCAAGCAGCTGTTTTTGCTCGTTTCATTAACAAGTTAGCTCGAGCCAGCTCGCGAGCTGCTCGCGAGCCAATCAAGCTAAACACGTAGAGTCAAATATAAGGAGTCGATAAGGAGGCGGGCTTAAATCTACTCGTTCACTCCTCCAAATCCCTAATTAGTTTCCGTTGGACGTCTGTTCGACTTCCCATCCACTCAACTATTTTATTTAAAATTCATTTGATTAGATAATAGATAAAAAGGGGAGTGACAGTTAGGTTTTAGTAATCATAAATTTTTAAGTCTCCGAAATGCACTATGCATAAGGAGTGCAAATAAAACCCACAAGTCACAACTAATCAATATTATGTTGATTACATATGCGTTTACTACAATATTTTGGAGATTTAAAAATTTATGATTACTATATTATTTTGTGTTTCATATATATTGAGGTGGTAATGTCATTCTAAATTTACATCTAGCTCGTGAGCCTAACGAGCTGGCTCGAGCTATTAACGAGCTGAGCCGAGCCAGCGTTTTTGCTCGTTTTGTTAACGAGCTGAGCCGAGCTAGCTCGTTAAATTAATGAGCCAGACCAAGCCGAGCTGAGCCAAGCCGAGCTGGCTCGGCGTCCAGCCCTAGTAGGAACCTTCATACACAAGAATGGCATGTGTATCACTACTGCAAACTTGTTTATCACTCCTCTGCCGAAGATTACTTTGTAGGAGTATGGGATATCAACCACATCGAATGTGACCATTTCTGTTCTCATGAGAGCACCTTCACTGAGGGTCACATTCATTTCTATCATTCTGAGGGCTTCCACTCTATTGTTTCCAAAGCCATAGAGCGGTTTTGTTGAGGTCTGCAGCTGATCATCACTGAACTCCATCCGCTTGAACAGGTCGTATGTCAAGACATCTGCTGAGCTGCCAGTGTCGACCGAAATCCCCCCCCACATCATTGCCTAAGAGGTATTTGGTGTTTTTGCCCAGGATGGCTCGGATCACCAAAGGATCTTCGTGTGGGTATTCTTTTAACTTGAGGTCTGCTTCGGTAAACATGATCAGGATGTGAGACCACTTTGTTCTGAAAACATTCCCTGAACAGACATGACTGACTTCTCTTTGTTCATCTTTTCTTTGCCTCTTCGATCGGTGTTCTGGGAAATTGCATCCTCCCGTGATTGCATTTATAACATTCACCCTCTGAGAGCGATCATCTTGCTCGTTTCTCTGATTGCTCTGAGCTGGTTTTTGCGCGATTGTATCTATCTTCGGTTGGAATTGTGTTATCCCTTGTGAGTGGCTTTGCATTTGGATCATATTTGGGTTGAATGGTGGTGGGTATGGCATTGGTTGGAAATATGGTGGTGGACAAGGTGGTGGCTAGAAATTTGGCTGCTGGAATGACTGCCAGTTTGATGCTGAGCTGTTTGCCACCGAAGGTGTTCTCGATGATGTGTGATTGACAAATCTGCACTGGTTCTCCATTGCCTTTTTCTTCGCTTCTTCTTCTTTTTGTCTGATGGCCACTCTACATTCATATGTCCAATGACCCTTATTTCTTCCGTGTACTGAACATACTGTCATCGGTGGCCCCATGGGCCCCTTGTTGGGTCCATACCCCTTCGATTGCGAAGGTCCTCCCCTACTTCCTGACATGCCCGAAGCTGTCATCTGAGAAGCTTGATTGGACACATTGTTTATGTTGCCTCTTTGCTGATAGTTTGGCTTCTAAAGATAACTTTACGTATTTGTGTTCAGCCTTTGGGCCCATTCTTCTTTTGGCCTCATTGCTTTCTTTTTGCCAATATAATCCTCTATTCTTCGCTGTCTGCCTCTATCAGACAAACAATACTCCTGCATGATATCGAAGAGCTGCTTCTCCGACTTGGGTCTTTTTCTATCTAAGTATTCTCCACAAGGCCCGACCTTGAGATCTCCTATTACGGCATCGATGACTGTTGTTTCACCCACATGCGGTGCCTTTGCTCTTAAATCTTTTGATGTATTCCTGTAGCGGCTCCTTGTCTCCTTGCTTTATCAGGTGAAGGTCACCCGAAGTGAGCTCTTGTGGCCGATAGCCCTAAAAATTGCTTTCAATCTTTTCCCGAAGTTGTTCCCACGAATTTATGCTCCCTTTTGGTAAGATGCATACCACTGCTGCGTAGACCCCTTCAACGCCATGATCATGGCCTTTGCCTTGGCTATTTCGTTGCCTCCTCCCGAAGATATTGCCACACTATACCTTAGAACAAATTGTCTTGGGTCTGATTCACCGTCGTATTCTGGCAAGGATGCCGGCAATTTGAACTTCGACGGCCAATCCGCCTGCTCGAGCTCGATTGAGGGCGGCGAAGATGACTTTGCCTTATATGGAGACATGCTCCTTCGCCTCCTGCGTGGTCTACGTTCCATGAACGCCTCTTCATCTGAGTCATATTGCCAAGAATCTTCAGAATCATAGATTGCTTCCTCGATGAGTATGGGCGCATCTTGTGGCCGCTGCTGTGGTGCCGGCACGATGCGGGGTTGCCGTTGCGCTTCAGTGGGCTGCTGCTGTTGCAATGAGTTTAGCTGCGCTTGCAATATTGCCATTTGCTACTGGAGCTTTGTGGTTTTCTGCCTTACTGCCTGTTGTGCCTTCTCTCTGTTCAATTGTTCTAATAGTAATCGCTTCTTTTGTACTTCTTTGAGCATGTCCTGATATCTTAGCTTTTCTTGTAGTGGATCTTCAGCCTGTGATGCCTTTGCCTTGAGTATGGCCGCTTCTGCTTGAGCTCTTGTTCGGATGTTTGATGTGGATGGCAGCTCTCCAATCCTCGCAGACAATCTTGCTTCGATTCTTGGCAATGAAATGATGTCTTCGTCTTCGACCCCAGCGTCAAGAAGATCGACCTCGAAGGTGCCATTTGCGATATCTTCGGTCTCATGGTCTTCGTTTTCTCTCCTCACTTTAGCATTTGGACTTAGTATCAAGTCCATGTTTGTGTTTGCAGTCGTAGCTGCTCCTAAGTTCTCATTCTGCTTCCGAAGGGTCATCGGCAGCTTTATGTGGATGTGGATTTTTGGGTGCTCTCTTCGGTGCCATTATGGCCTAATGGGATGAAACACGGTGGGCGCTAGAAATGTTGGGGTGAAAAACCTTCCCCGAAGAGGGGCCAACAAATACTTAAGGGAATGCAGGAAAGGAAAGCAGGAAAGACAGAACACGGGTGAACACCGAAGAAACCTGACTTTGGCCGAGCCTTGAAGTGCTCGCCCTCAATCCAATCGCCCCTTCTCATTCATCAAGGGTCCCTTTTATAGGGCCGTAATATCTACTTTACAGCGCTTGCCCTTGCTTTTTAACCAAGGCCAAAGTATTCTGAGGGTATTTTGGTAAGTTTACATTGCCCTTACCCACACTTCTTACAACTCAGCACTTTACAACTCATCGACCCACGTATACATCCTAGTCAGCCACGCGTCTTCGGGCCGAAGATCGCGACCATCGTCTCACGCTCGGACGCGCGCGCTCCTCTTCTCAGTTCGAGCGTGCGTGTCATTCCCCCGAAGTTCACTGGCTTTGGCCCGATGCCTCTCCTCGGCATCCCGAAGGTCTTCGGCTTCGCACCTCAGATATCGATTCCCCGAAGATCCTTGCCTTCAGCCCGGTGCCGCTTCTTGGCGTCCCCGAAGGTTTCTGGCTCCGCACACTGGGTCCCTGCAGTATTCAAAAACACCTCTTCGCACTCTCAGAGCCGAAGTGGGGTAGGGGGTTAGGACTGAAAAGTTTTCCCCAACAGCAGTGCTAAAACTAGTGCTAATTATCAACTCTGCATTCATATACCTCATATCTTAAACTAAGAAAAGGTCTTAGTTTTTTCTGTAATTTTGTAAGGATCTGTCACCTTTTTAATATCACTCCTGAATATCTGTGTTAAATGGCCACAGGTAATTCAGTAGCCTCACTTATTAATACCTTAATCTCTGCCTGATTTACATCTTTTGCTAACTGCCATACACCGAAACTACGTAGTTGGACTTGGCTCTTGTTTTGTACAATATGTGCTCCTTTATGACTAATACTAAGTAGAAGCCATCTATTGTTCTTGTCTTAATTTCGTGCAGGTAAGCACAGTGCAGCCACTAGGAAGAAGATTAGAGTCATGCAACAGGTCAGATCGACTTGCTTGGCTATGTTCTTCATGCTCTTTGTGCTTGGTATTCTCCTACACTTCACTAAGGGTATCCTGCATATTTATTGTCAGACATGGACTGCCATTTAATCCTTTTTGTATTGCTGCATGTTCTTCTTGTATGGCTGCATGTTAATCCCTGCTCTTGAACATTTATCATTTTATACAATGTGCTTGTTTCTTGACAAATTTATCTAAGAAACCTTATTAAGTTCTGGGCAAAAGATGTTAAAGTTTAAGAACAGCTAGTCTTGCGTATAGTACTTGTGAGTATGGAAATGAAAACTGACTCTTTTGTTCATTATGGCATAGTAGCTTTTTCTGTTCTTTCTTACATGATAGCTATCTTCTACCGCTAATCAATCTGAATCTACCATTCATATGTGTGTAGGTTTCAGCTTTTGAAATGGAAGGCTGAAGTTTACTGCAACAAGGCTAATGGATCAAACTATCAGATGATTCTCATGTTAGTAGGCTTATTAGTTCTTGTAGTGGTAAAAAGTCAAGGTTTATTTCTTGTAGAATGGCACTAGGTTCAAAGAGGATGTGTTTTAGCCCCTGATGGTGTCTTGGGACCAGCAGCTACAGCTGGTTGTTGTTGTGCTGCTGCTGCTGTTTGTACTGACACAATAAATAGTGAATAGTGAACAGTGAATGAACAACACGTTTGTACTGACACAGTGAATAGTGAATGAACAGCTGCAGCAGCTGTGCAGCAGCATCAGGCGAATTTTTTTGTTTTTTAATTCGTCATAGGAGACGCGGGTTGTGGAAAACGCGTCTCCTATGACCCTGATAGGAGACGCATTTTTACCAATCTGTGTCTCCTATAAGAGGGTCATAGGAGACGCGGGTTGGTAAAAACGCGTCTCCTATGACTTCTCTCATAGGAGACGTGAAAAATCCACGTCTTCAATGATTTGTCATTAGCGACAAAAAAATAGCGACGCGTTTTACCCGCGTCTCCTTTGTGTCTTAATCCGCGTCTCCTTTGACTGTTTCTTACATAGTGCTAGTCCATCAACCTGTGCTCATGCACGGGCTAACTTGGAGATACCTAAGCAATTAAATTATTATTTAATTTGTACTAACTAATAATAATTTCTTTATACTATTAACTTTGGTTTGAATCCAGACTTAACAGATGTATAGAATTGTATATGGCATGATTATTGAGAGAGATCGTCATGGCATAGCTAATGGCGCCACATTAGTTTGATTCCATGGTTAGGAGTTTTCTTTCTCTTCATTTGCTTTGTGTCCCAGAATGGTGACTTTGTGAAGTATATGGGTATGTTGGACTTTGAGAAGTTGAACTGTGTGCATAACAATATTAGAAGTTAAGTTCACCTTGCAATAAAAAAAATTAATAACATGATTGAGTATTGGATATTTAGATGGGTACCTTTCAATTATTTTCATTAATTGTAACCTTTTATTGATTTGTCTGATGAAAATTCTTAGGTTAATTTGGAAGTCCATATCATTGATGTTTGGTTTGTCATTTGTTGATTTCTAAACTTTCGCTTCATGAATGGTTGTCGCCCACATATACTTAAGTCATTATTGCTCTGAACTCCTTAACACATTGCGGTTGCCTCTTTGAAATTATTTGATATGTACTTATTGTGCCCTTGAAAAGAAGGTGGTTACATTATTATGTTTCCATCCTGGTCAGATGTTGTGCCGCTTATTTTAGAATCATGTCATTAATGTAGATGACTTCATAGGTTGGCATGAACTTTCCCCAATGTAGCTTTTGCTATATATATAAATGATCAATATGTAACAATAATAGGATTGATATATTAATCAATATATTATATTAGTGGAAAAGATGCATGTAAAAGAAAACGATAGCATTGGTAGATTTTACCTTTTTTTATCTTGCCATTATCGTTGTAGTTTATGCTCTTGAAGGTTGCATATGTAGGGCGTTGCGCATCAATGTGCCTTTGAAGCCTTGTTGGTGTTTGCTTGTAGTGTGTATTTATTAGTTGGATTGGATTCCACCACCATAGATTAGATTTGTTTTTAGATTCTTTTGACCAAATTGGGAAGATAGATTAGTTAGTTATAGGAATATAGGTTGGGCACATTTTTTTGGCCGGTCACAGTATGTTTTAGATATTTTTGTGACATGCTTAGCCACATTTATTAATTGCATGTCCTCATGATGAATACGTTCGGTATTAAGATCGGTTGACAAGAGGTTAATGTATTTATCAACACGTTATCATAATGTCTTTGTAATGCAGATTCTAGGCTATTCTATGATAGAACTATATGATAGAATTAATTATTGTGTAACAGCTTGAAATGCGACAATAAAGATGTTAAATTTATTATATGATAGAATTAATTATAGTGTAGCACTATTGTTTCACGAAAATATAGAGCACTTAAGATTGGATTCCTATCATTGATATGGAATAATTGTTTTAGTCAATGTTTAATAAACTTATTAAATAACAAAAGTTATCAATTTTTTGTCATAACAATTTATATTAGTATTTCATGTAAATTTAGAATTTTTTCCCAAAAATAGGTTGCCAATATTGATATGGCATAACATTTTAGTTGACATATATTAAACTTACATTATATAGAAATGGATATTGATTGATTTATTCAATAACTTATATTTTTTTGAACAAATATTCAATAACTTATATTAGTATATTTATATTTACATTTAGGGATATTATTTTTTATAAGAGTGGACGTCGATAATTTAGATAATCAAAAGTTTTACTTTATATTATTTTTGTTAGTGATATATGTGGGTAATTTGGATCCAAAATTAGTGGATACTTTGTATTATCTTTCGTAATGGCAAATGTAGTAATTTAAATACAAGTTTAGGGTTTATTTTGAATTATGGTTCATAAATGGTAGAGATCTATATATTTAAATTTATAGAGTTAATTTTTGTTTTTGCATGGTTCAGGAAATTTGCCTCCTCTTTTTTTGTTTGTATATAATGAATAGTCAGCACACATGTATATTGTTTGTTAGCTATCAGATTTTTTTAATATTAGTTTAAGAAAACTGTACGTGATGGGTACTACTTTACATGACTTTTTTATTAATACAGTATTACCAAGTGAATACTATCATATTAAGACACATCTGATATTTTATATTAACTATAATAATGATATAGATATTTTGTTTTATTAATACACATATTTTGTTACGAACGTGGTAGAGAAGACATCATATTTTTAATAATGCAATACCATGTGACGTGACCAATCAAGATTGTGTACAAAGATTAAATTGTTTTCCTCCTAAACAATGATTTTTTTTATCTATAATGGTATTAGTGGGTGATTTTTCTAGAAAACAGAATAGATCTAGTGGTTATGGATGGCTAGTGTCTTTGATTTGATGGTTCAATGTTACTAATTAATGTGTGAATTTCTAGGAAGCCTCCAATTAGTAATAGTAAGATTTGTATCCTTATTTTGTATAAACTATTAAAGTACTTAATAACATGATAAGTACCAAAATGAACGAATAAGTAAGAATTTGCACAAATCAGAACATGAATAGTTGAAGCACCCATTCAAAATAGGCATAAACGAAGCTCACAATACGACTTTGTTTATTTCCTCATAAAAAGTTTACTTCGTTTATATTATCTCTGCACCCACTTGATTTCTTGACTCTCTTGCACCACCTTCCATGCTATAAGTCATGCGCGCTACCCACATTCATAAGACCTAGATGGCCGAATAAAGGCGTCTGCAACCCACACACACGAGGTTGTCTGTAAGTTCTTAGAATCCAAAAAACAAGACGGAATTTCTAAAAAAAATTTCTTATGAATGTAGTTGCCACACGAAATCACCACCCACATTTATGTAGGAAAATAAAATACACAACCCTACCACGCATTAAACCCTTTTCCTGACTGTACAGTACGTAGATGTATAAGCTCCACCACTACGTTCGTTCGTTCGACTCATGCGGCCCTTGGCTGCTAACCAGCACTGCACGCACATGCAGACCTGTTGGAAGGTGCAGAATCCGCCGACGTGGCCTTTGCCTTGTACTAGCTAGGCAACGTACGCATTGCATCGTGGCGGAACTCAGGAACAGCAGAACAACGGGCACATGCCCCTGGCGTCTGCGCTTAATCGATCGATCGAGCAGAGATTTTGTTGGTATTTGGCCTGGAATTTGACATTCCACCATATTTTCTAAAGTTCACGTATAAGTCTATCTCAAATTCATAGAGTGGGAGGTGAAAATTAATTCCACGGGTCTTGGTTTCAGCTCTACGTGGCATGCATATTGAATGTACATTGAACACTAGCAACGTAGAAACTAGCTAGACTAGTTTCTGTCTCTATTATTAATTGTGGATAAGCATTTTGCTGGCATGGTGCTAGATTTATTGAGGAGGGTGAGTAAAAACAAAGAAGCGGATCCTAACTTAGAAACAATGCCTACGCGCGCGTGCCGACGAAACAATAATCCCAATCCACAGCACGTTGGGGGTATTAGCATCGTTTCTACCCACTCCCATCAGATCCCGTGCAATCCTGGTCATGCTCGACCTTATATATGTGTCGCGCGTCGTTGTTACGTACGACCCTCAACGTACGGTACTCCAGTGCACAACGAGCGAGCGACGTCGCTTGGAGCACGCTGGGA
Organism: Cenchrus fungigraminus; assembly: GCA_036936925.1. Taxonomy (NCBI): domain Eukaryota; kingdom Viridiplantae; phylum Streptophyta; class Magnoliopsida; order Poales; family Poaceae; genus Cenchrus; species Cenchrus fungigraminus. The sequence continues at coordinate 120,494,309 of CM072773.1, forward strand.
TGCACCTCGATCGTGTAGCTTCCGCCGCTTAGTGCATCCACACCGTCGGCGCAGACGGAACTCAGCTCGCACGGCTCCGTCTCCTTCCCCCTCGCATTTGCGAGCTTTGCATTTGCATGCAGACACTACTAGAGAATGGACTATATATCCTGAACCTCAAACTCCATTAGTACCGGGTATTTTTGCACTCGGTATTAATAGACGTATTAGTACCGAGTGGGAAGGGAGGCTCCCGACACGGCCCCCGTGAGAGACCATTAGTACCGGGTGGGGGCTAGCCCCGGTACTAATGCGCCGCATTGGTACCGGTTGGTGGCGACACCCGGTACTAATGGCTCAAGTGCCTATTTGTACCGGGCAAGGAGAAGGCCCGGTACTAATGTGGAGCCATTAGTACCGGGCCTAGCCCCCACCCGGTACTAACTTGGCCTGTCTATATCAGGCTTCTTCTTCCTCCTGGCCGAGCCACTCCCCTCCCACTTCACCAGCTCGAGCTCCGGGTTGACCATGGCGCTCTAGGGGAGGTTTTGCCGGATTTGCGAAGATTTTTCCACGATTTCACTTATTGAAGTGGTCTAGAGGTTAGTTACTTCATCCTCCCTTGATAGATGCTTAGCATTTTAAGTTTTATGCTTTGTACTAAGAGTATTTCGTGAAATTTAGAATGAGCTAAGAATGAGGATTTTTTTTATTTAGATGCATATTTGTGTATGTTTTTATAGAAAAGATTGCAAAGGATGTGTCGTGTTAGTTGGATGAGATGTTGTATGTGATGATAGATTTTTTATTATTTATTTAAACATATGTAATAAATATAGGGTAAATTTATTATTTTATATGCTAGTCAAACGTTGTGTACAAAGAATATCACTATTATCATGAAATATGATTTAGAAAAAAGTGTAGCCCTTCACTAATATTTCATAGTTTAGTCCTTCACGTATATTTCATAGTTTAGTCCTTCATAAATAGCTCGACTCCCGACACGCTCGTACACTTTTCCGTGTGACTCGCTCGACTCCCGACACGCTCGTCGTCCGACTCCCGCCCGATTCCCGCCCGACTCCTATCCGACTCCCGCCCGACTCCCGCCCGACTCCCGCCCGACTCCCGTCCGACTCCTGCCCGACTCCCGCCCGACTCCTGTCTCACGCCCGACTCCTTCCTCACGCTCGACTCCTGCCTCACGCCCGATTCTCGCCCGCTCTCCACTCCTGACTCACTGATTCCCACCCGACTCACCGATTCCCGCTCGACTCCCGCTTGACGCCCGCCCGACTCACCGGTTCCCGCCTGACTTATTTAGAAAAATAGTTTCTTAGTTAGAAAAATAATTTCTTAGTTAGAAAAATAGTTTCCTCATTAAAAAAATAGTTTCTTCATAAGAAAAACAGTTTCCTCATTTAGAAAAATAGTTTCTTAGTTAATTTTATATTTCATAATCTCCTTCATTTGAATTTGTTGCATGATAATAATATATTTTGTTCGGTGATACTTTGTAGATGGATCGGCAATGGATGTACACTGACAAGAGAATCTCCCACGAATACATTAATGGGCTGCGTGGATTTCTAGAAGTGGCAGAATCCAACAAGCCCCCATCCGGTTTCATTATTTGTCCATGCAAAAAATACAAAAATCTGAAGGATTACTCATCGATAAAGCCTCTTCACGATCACCTATACAAATGGGGATTCATGCCAAACTATTTTGCTTGGACAAAGCATGGGGAAAGAGGGGTTGTAATGGAAGATGATGAAGAAGAAGATGACAATATTCCTGATTGGACTCAAGAAGGTGCCTTTGCAGATGATCTAATGGGTGAGGATTACGATGCTATGGGAGAGACTCAAGGAGCAGATGATCGTCTCGATGATCTAGGTGAGGTGTTGCGAGAGGCAAAGGAAGATTGCAAAAAGGTGAAGGAGTCAAAGAAGTTTGAGCGTATGTTAGAAGATCACAAGAAACCGTTATACCCAGATTGCAAACAGGAACACAAGAAGTTGGGTAGCACATTAGAAATGCTGCAATGGAAGGCTAAAAATGGAGTTTCTGACAAGGGTTTTGATGAGTTAATGATGATCGTAAAGGACAAGCTTCCCGAGGGGAATGAATTGCCGGTGTCAACGTACGAAGCTAAAAAGGTTGTTTGTCCTCTGGGTTTGGAGGTACAAAAGATACATGCGTGCCCTAATGACTGTATCCTGTACCGAGGTGACGCATATGAGAAATTGGAGTCTTGTCCTGTGTGCGAAGCGCAGCGTTATAAGATCCCACGAGATGACCCTTATGATGTTTAGGGGAGAAGAAGAGGAAGAAGAAGAAAATTCCTGCGACGGTAATGTGGTATTTTCCAGTGGTACCACGGCTGAAGCGTTTATTCAGGTGTAAGGCCAATGCAAAGTTGATGCATTGGCACAAAGAAGAATGTAAACAAGATGACAAGATCAGGCACCCCGCTGATGGGTCGTAGTGGAGATTAGTTGATAGAGAATTCCCCGAGTTTGAAAAAGACGCAAGGAACATTCGGTTTGGTTTAAGTACGGATGGATTCAATCCATTCGGTGAGTTTAGTAGCAGTCATAGCACTTGGCCTATGGCCTTATGTATGTTCAACCTTCCTCCATGGATGTGCATGAAGTGAAAGTTTATTATGATACCAATAATCATCCAAGGCCCAAAGCAGCCAGGCAATGACATCGATGTGTATCTGAGACCGTTGGTTGAGGACCTTAAAACATTATGGGAGGAAAAAGGTGTACCTGCGTGGGATGAGGACAAAAAGGAGACCTTCAATCTACGAGCATTCCTGTTCGTCACAATCGATGATTGGCCGACTCTTGGTAATCTATCAGGACAAACAAATAAGGGATACCGAGCATGCACGCACTGTTTAGATGATACTTACATCGTATATCTAAAACACTGTGAAAAGGTTGTTGTTGACACATTTTATCTATGCATTTTATCCCTCACATTCATTGGAAAAAGGGCTAAAATATAATTAGATCACCTTATTAGAGTTTATATTAACAATTTCCACGAGTTTTGATGAATCTATGAATCTACAGGGACTATTCAGAAAATATGCAAGGAAACCACTCTAGAAGACTCCAGAAGGCTCCGGAACTCAACGTGGCTCAGCACCTAAAAAAGAAGCATCTAGAAGGATCAAGAAACCACCTGGCCGAAGTGGGACCCGAGGGGGGCCCACCCCAGACCGATCGGCCTGGTGGTGGGGCCGGTCGGTCCCCCCCGGCCCCGAACCGCCTCATCTTCTGGAATGTTCCTCCACCGCCTATGAGAATCAATCTAAACCACATGTTTTGGTCGGTTTGATCCTACGGCGCACGTCCACCCCTCTGGACTATATAAGCAGCCCCCCCTGCCCCCTGGCAGAGGCATCTGAATCTGTCATACATCAGATCAAGTCATCAAGTCAGAGACTCTACGCCCTAGAAACACCATATAGCAGAGTAGCTAGCTAGTTTAGATCTAGGAGGAGGCAAGGTGTCTACTTGGCTCCTGATCGTCTAGAGGCTGATCTAGCTTCGCTCTTGTAAGTTCTTATCTAGTTCTTTACATTTGTTATATAGACATATGTTCTTATTAATGATTATATTCGACATTATATGCTTTGGTGTTTACTATGATTACATGTTTAGCATAGTTGATTTGCCTTTATATTCATGTATGGAGTCGTATAGCCCTCACCTAGATCATTTATTAACATGGGTGAACGGTAAAGACAGTGTAAGCGTGGTGCTTATATTGTATTTATCTGCGATTGCACCCTATATGCCGGGTCGTGTGGTAGATTGTGGTGGTGACAGCACTATTGAGTCCTTCGTAGTCCACCCCCCGTGTATAGGACTAGTGGAGCCTTATACTATTTGGGTTGTTTCAAGTTTCGGCCTTGATCCTCCTGGATAGTCTCCCCATGCATTGATATAATAGTTCTTCTTCCGTGATTGCTAAATGTTTGCACTAATCATAGTTTGCATTGACATATAGTTTAGAATTACCTAGGAGTATCCTCTCTAGCTAGACTTTGCTAAGTTTCTCTTGCTATAATGACACTTTCTAGCTGCTCATGAAGTTATGACATGAACAGTGCTATCATTCTCTATATTTTATGTGACTTACCCCTGTTTATAGCAATTGATATATTTTGGCCACTCTACATTATAAAACTGAGAGATGAGCATGTATTAGCTATTATGGATTAGAAAGACTTCTTTCCCTGTGGTAGAATATAAATACGATACCTGGTTTTACTCCTGGTTAAAATGCTACAATGGTATATTCATATCTGTGCGCTTGCGGATACCCTGTTTATATATATATCTTCTTTTCTAGAGATCCAAGGCATATGTAAGAGTACCATATCCATGCGTTTTCAGGCACACCTGTCAGGCTGACAACCTATATCGAGTTGTGCTATGAATCGTGTCGGAATTCATCTTTTAGTTTATCTGAAAGCAACATCCGATATACACTTAGCATCATGTTAAGATATACCTCTGCATTCCTGGTGTCGTCGATAGAGATGGATCTTATATCCGTTTCTAGTCGATGATGTTAGCAATGTCAACAAGCATTTTTGGCGCCGTTGCCGGGGAAAGAAAGTCTATAGCCTAGATGAAAAAAATTTCAGTAATATCATGCATGCATCTCTCACATATAATGTATCGAGAATCCAAATAATCATTGCTTAAACAGGCTTACCCTTGTTCTTTCCACTTTTGTCTATCTTATTTCAGGGTAATGTATGAATAAGAATCTTCTAGAAAACTTCGTTTCAGATCCAGAGAAAATCTTAAGGAAGGCAAGGTCAAAGCTCAGGTCTCCTGATTCTCGGCCCATGACTTCTGCCTTGGGAGATTCAACAGCGCGAAGCTTAACACCCACGTTTGAAGTAATGGCAAACAAGTCCCGACGCGAATACTCCGCACCGACCCCGGACAACATTCGTACTGGTCCGACAGTCGCTCTAGGAGATGCTGCTTTTGAGCTCAAGCCTGCGCTGATCAACATGGTACAAGCTAGCCAATTTTGTGGAAAAACTCATGAAGATGCCAACAAACAGCTTCAAAATTTCTTGGAGATATGTGGCACCTTCACGATCAAAGATGTTCCAAGTGATGCAGTCCTACTTCGTTTATTCCCATTCTCACTATTGGGGTGAGCGAAGCAATGGTTCTACTCCAACAAAGACAAATTTACAACTTGGACATTGTGTTCTACTGCCTTTCTGGCAAAGTTCTTTCCTATAGGCAAAACCAATGCCTTACGGGGGAAAATTTTGAGTTTCCAGCAGCAACACGAGGAATCTGTTCCTGAAGCATGGGAGTGCTTTCAAGACTACATTGCAGATTGCCCACATCATGGAATGGAAAACTGGTTGCTCTTGCAGACCTTCAACCACGGGCTCTCTACCAACACCCGTGAAACGATGGATGCTGCAGCTGGAGGTGCTTTCCTGTCCCTTACACTTACTCAAGCTACTAACCTTGTGGAAAAGATGGCGTCCAATCAAGCTTGGAACGAGGAACGTCAACCCCGCAAGAAAGAAAGAGCAATGCACTAGCTCAAGGAGGTAGACATGCTGTCTGCCAAAATGGATTTACTGATGAAGAGGCTTGAAGACAGAGCCCCTGAGAAGAAGGAAGTCATGCAACTCTTCGAATCCCGCATGACCTGTGAAGAATGTGGAAACACTAGACACTCAGGGAGTCAGTGCCCTCAGCTGGAGGAGGACGTGAACTACATCAACAACAACAACCAATATCGTCCCCAGCAGAATCAAGGATGGACTCAGCAGAGAACCAACTACCCAGGTAACTATTCGAGTAATTATCAAGGTAATAATTCTTCCAATAATTTCTCACCATTAAGAGACTTAGTCCAAAACCAGGGTAGAATTATGGATAATCTGTCTAAGAAGTTAGCTTCTAATGATAAAATGCTCGAAACTATTAGTAATAAAATGGAAAGTTTTTCTTCTGCCATCAAGAACCAACATAGCTTTAATAAGATGCTAGAATCTCAGATTTCTCAGCTGGCATCATCTGTTCCCACGGCTAACCCAGGTAAGATTCTGGGCCAGCTGGAAGAATTAGAATCTGCAAATCTTGTCGATATCTATTCTGCAGATCTGTGTTCGAATGAGATAGAAGAAGGCCCAAGATGGACTGACTGGGGCATGCCCGCCAAAAGAGGAGATCCAGGAAGGCCCGTCATCACCATCACTATTGGAGCCTACACCTTCAAGAATGCACTTTGTGACTTTGGGTCTAGCGTCAACATAATGCCTAAGGTAATATATAAGAAAATTAATGGTTCACCTTTATTCTATACAACCATGTGCTTGCAGCTTGCAGACCTGTCACTATGCCACCCCGAGAGTATCCTAGACGACGTATGTCTGGGGATAGGACGCTCCTACGTGGCTGCCGACTTCGTTGTTGTCGAGACTGGGGGAAGTGAGAACGCTCCAATCATTTTGGGACGTCCTTTCCTTGCCACAGCCAAAGCCATCATCTACGCCGACGCCGCTAAGATCATCTTCTCCATCAATGGGAGGAAGGAGAGATTCAACTGCAAGAACAAAATCCTAGAAGCTCCTGCGCACCCCTGATATCCTTACCCTCAAGAACACGAGCCAGTTGTCGAGAAGAAGAGAAGAGATAGAAGGAGGAACAAGAAGAATAATCCACCTCAATCGCATGTGAAGGAAGTTTGGATGATCAACACGATTCAATCAGAGAATAAGAACCTGTTCCCTTCACCATTACTGCGAAAGCTTGAAGACCCTGGAGTTCCATCAATCCACTGCTCCATCAATCAATGGAACTTCCAGCGAGTTATCTACGACACGGGATCAGGCATTAACCTAATGTCTAAGGTAACCTACGAATTAATATATGGTGACCTGCCTTTGTATTCCACATATATAATGTTGCAGATGGCGGATCAATCACAACGGTTCCCGGAAGGAATTGCACGAGATGTACCTGTCAAGATAAAGGATAACTATGTCCTGACTGACTTTTTAGTCATAGACATGGGAGATGAGCAAGAACCTCCCATCGTGCTTGGAAGACCGTTCCTGAACACAACAAGAGCAATCATCTACATCAGGACTGGCGAGATCCACTTCCAGTTCAGAACTGAAAAGGTACGCTGCTATTTCAATACTTACACTAATCCTGAGCAGCCCAAGAAGAACAAGACGCGGAGATGCCTTCAGAGATTACAACGCAAGCTGAACACAAAGTTGACGGATGTCAAGAACATTGAAGAAGAGATTAAGGAGAAGTCCGCTCAGCTTCTGCCAGCCCAGTATTCTGAACCTGTTACTCCAGAAAGGTCTCTACCGAAGAAACAAGTTTGGAGGAAGAAAGATAAGAGTACATCTTCGGAAGACCACTCACTACCCGCGTCATCAACTGATCAATCAAGGGCCACTACATCTACGCCATGGGAGTAAGTACTCTAAGCTCTCGCCGAGAGGTAACTCGGTATTTATCTTTATATTCTGCACTACATATTTAGATTAGCATGTTTATTTCCCTATACCTGCATTGAAAAAAATCATAAAAATATTTTCTGTTTTTGCATTCACATGTTTTTGCTTTTAGCATCCCTTTTGCATATAAAATTCACAAAAATACGTGGGCACATGAAGGTCCACACATTTCAGAAAAACCCAAAAAGAAGTGGGCACATGAAGGCTCACAGCATAATCCTAGAATTTGTTCCTTCGGGTATGTGCGAGACTAATATTTACAGGGAGAATTTAATAAGGACCTGAAGGTAAACAAGTTCCAAGGATAAATCAAGAATCACTTCAAGATCCAGCTTGGGGGAGAGCACCCCCAGTTATCACGATAAGTATCACTATCCTATGTTTTTAGCTAGTTGAGTTTTAGTTAAAAGTCTTAGTTTGAATAAAATGCTAGAGTCTGCTAGTTGGTTTTTCTCTTTAATAATGATCTTGATGATATATGCTTGGAGATGATGAATAATTGCTCCGTCGTAATTCCTTTTAAAGTGCTTAGTTTTCAAACCTAGATTCTCCTGAAGTTTAAATGCTTAATTTGCTCTAAACCCAAAACCTGTGCAAGTATATGCTTAATCTGAGTCTAGGCTTTGAAAGATGATTCATGAAAAGTTGAGTTGCTATTGATCATTTTCCTAGAGAAGCTGGATTCCTGGATTTATCTTAAAGGAAAAATCTTATATGATGAGTTCCTATGTCAATGATTCTTAAGAGCTTGTCATACACATCAAGATCATTCCATTCCGCCATTTATGCTGCTTCTGATATGGAAGTACGCATTTTCCATCAAGCCATACAGCTCATGCAACTCTAGGATATATCTCTCTCAATGTTAAAAAAAAGAGATTCTGGGGCTACATTCGAAAAAAAAAGAGAAAGAGAGGAAAAAGTGAGAAAAGAGAGGGAGAGAAAGGACAAGTGTCATACTAGGCGAGAAGGGCCTACCTCCCTAAAAGAAATAAATTTTAGAGGTGAATAATGGACACGTGTTCGAGGGCGAGTAGAGCCCACATCTCTAAGGAGAGAGAAAAATGGACAAAAGTCCGGGGCGAGTAGAGCCCACCTCTCCAAGAATGGAAAGCCCAGATCTTAAAAAAAATCTTAGAAAGAGAGATATAGTCCAAGAGCTAGGCTAAAAGGCTTACCACCTTTCACCCTCATCCATTCAACACTATCATCCATATCTTGTTAAGTGTGACTCCATGCTTGAGAAGGTCATACACAGGATCTCTGAGTTTTATCTGAAAAATGTGCAAAACCCCAGGATGATAGCTGATCAAAGAATTTGAGATATACTGCTTGACTTGATTGTTTTGTCTTTTATCTGCTAAAGATTTCTGAAAAGGCTATGCTTAAAGGTTGAAGGTAAGAGAGAGCAATCTTGTTGAGAGAATAGGTTTTTGAAGACCATAGTACTTTTGAGGTGTGAAAGCATTGTAGCAACTCCTGATCCTGCTAAAGCATATCTTTGCTAGGGACTAGCAAAGGGTAAGCTTGGGGGAGTTTGTTGACACATTTTATCTATGCATTTTATCCCTCACATTCATTGGAAAAAGGGCTAAAATATAATTAGATCACCTAATTAGAGTTTATATTAACAATTTCCACGAGTTTTGGTGAATCTATGAATCTACAGGGACTATTCAGAAAATATGCAAGGAAACCACTCTAGAAGACTCCAGAAGGCTCGGAACTCAATGTGGCTCAGCACCTAAAAAAGAAGCATCTAGAAGGATCAAGAGACCACCTGGCCGAAGTGGGACCCGAGGGGGGCCCACCCCAGACCGATCGGCCTGGTGGTGGGGCCGGTCGGTCCCCCTCGGGCCCCGAACCGCCTCATCTTCTGGAATGTTCCTCCACCACCTATGAGAATCAATCTAAACCACATGTTTAGGTCGGTTTGATCCTACGGCGCACGTCCACCCCTCTGGACTATATAAGCAGCCCCCCTGCCCCCTGGCAGAGGCATCTGAATCTGTCATACATCAGATCAAGTCATCAAGTCAGAGACTCTACACCCTAGAAACACCATATAGCAGAGTAGCTAGCTAGTTTAGATCTAGGAGGAGGCAAGGTGTCTACTTGGCTCCTGATCGTCTAGAGGCTGATCTAGCTTCGCTCTTGTAAGTTCTTATCTAGTTCTTTACATTTGTTATATAGACATATGTTCTTATTAATGATTATATTCGACATTATATGCTTTGGTGTTTACTATGATTACATGTTTAGCATAGTTGATTTGCCTTTATATTCATGTATGGAGTCGTATAGCCCTCACCTAGATCATTTATTAACATGGGTGAACGGTAAAGATAGTGTAAGCGTGGTGCTTATATTGTTTTTATCTGCGATTGCACCCTATATGCCGGGTCGTGTGGTAGATCGTGGTGGTGACAGCACTATTGAGTCCTTCGTAGTCCACCCCCCGTGTATAGGACTAGTGGAGTCTTATACTGTTTGGGTTGTTTCAAGTTTCGGCCTTGATCCTCCTGGATAGTCTCCCCATGCATTGATATAATAGTTCTTCTTCCGTGATTGCTAGATGTTTGCACTAATCATAGTTTGCATTGACATATAGTTTAGAATTACCTAGGAGTATCCTCTCTAGCTAGACTTTGCTACGTTTCTCTTGCTATAATGACACTTTCTAGCTGCTCATGAAGTTATGACTTGAACAGTGCTATCATTCTCTATATTTTATGTGACTTACCCCTGTTTATAGCAATTGATATATTTTGGCCACTCTACATTATAAAACTGAGAGATGAGCATGTATTAGCTATTATGGATTAGAAAGACTTCTTTCCCTGTGGTAGAATATAAATACGATACCTGGTTTTACTCCTGGTTAAAATGCTACAATGGTATATTCATATCTGTGCGCTTGCGGATACCCTGTTTATATATATATCTTCTTTTCTAGAGATCCAAGGCATATGTAAGAGTACCATATCCATGCGTTTTCAGGCACACCTGTCAGGCTGACAACCTATATCGAGTTGTGCTATGAATCGTGTCGGAATTCATCTTTTAGTTTATCTGAAAGCAACATCCGATATACACTTAGCATCATGTTAAGATATACCTCTGCATTCCTGGTGTCATCGATAGAGATGGATCTTATATCCGTTTCTAGTCGATGACGTTAGCAATGTCAACAGTTGTGTATTTGGGCCATCGTCGATTTCTTCCTGCTAAGCACCTGTTAAGAGATGAAGGAAAGCATTTTGAAGGTGTTGGAGAAAAATGTAAGAAGCCCTTGCACCGTTATGGTAAACTTGTATTTTCTACGGTGAAAGATTTGAAGGTAGTGTTTGGCAAGGGTTCTGGTAGCCAACCTGTTCCAAACGACGAGGATGGACGTGCACCCATGTGGAAGAAGAAGTCGATATTTTGGGAGCTACCTTATTGGGAAGTCCTTGAGGTTCGCAATGCAATCGATGTGATGCATGTGATGAAGAATTTTTTCGTGAACTTGCTTGGCCATCTAGGTGTATACGAAAAGACAGAAGATACAATTGAAGCACGTCAGGATCTGAAACGTATGAAATAACGAGATGGCCTGCATCCCGAAAAGAGAGATGATGGAAATTACTTGGCTCCTGCTAGTTACACCCTAAGCAAGGAAGAGAAGCAGATGATGTTTGATTGCTTGAATAGTATCAAAGTCCCAATGGGCTACTGCGCAAATATACAGCGAATAATAAATTACAAAGAGGAAAATTCACAAATCTGAAGGCTCATGACTGCCACGTGTTGATGACACAATTGCTGCCTGTTACACTAAGGGGCATTCTACCAGAGAATGTGAGATTGGCAATCGTTAAGGTATGTGCATTCCTCAACCAGATTTGTCAGAAGGCAATCCATCCAAGCAACCTCAAGAAGCTGCAGAATGATGTCGTGGAATGCCTCGTCAGCTTTGAGATGGTCTTTCTACCTTCCTTCTTTACTATCCTGACCCACCTTCTAGTGCATCTAGTTGAAGAGATTTTTATCCTCAGGCCTGTGTATTTGCACAACATGTTCCCTTTTGGGAGGTTGATGTCTGGTCTTAAGAAGTATGTTCGTAATCGTGCCCGTCCTGAAGGAAGCATCACAAAGGGATATGCTACAGAGGAGGTCATTGAGTTTTGTGTTGACTTTATTGATGACATTGCTCTGATTGGACTCCCTGTATCACGCCATGAGGAGAGATTCAAGGGAAAGGGCACGCTAGGGAAGAAACGCCAGTGCGATATGGATGAAACATTATATCGTAAAGCACATTTCACTGTCCTCCAACAATCATCCCATTTGGCTCCATACTTGGAGGAGCACAAGTCCATTGTACGGGCCTCAAACAAAGGGAAGACTGAGGCCTGGATTATACGTCATCACAATGATAATTTTGCATCTTGGTTGCAAAAAAAAACTGATCGGTGATAAGACTAATGCAGAGCAACTGCAATGGTTAGCTAGAAGTCCATCTATCTCAGTACTTACGTTCCAAGGATACGAGATAAACGGGTACACATTCTACATGAGAGCCCAAGACCAAAAGAGCACAAACCAAAATAGTGGTGTCCGTATAGATGCAATAGACAACAATGGAAAACTAGAAACATACTATGGTGTCATTGAAGAGATATGGGAATTGGACTACGAACCTTTAAAAATCCCCCTTTTTAAGTGTCAGTGGGTAAAAAATACTGGAGGAGCTGTAATGACAGACAAATTTGGGATGACAATAGTGGATCTCAACAAGATTGGATACAAAGACGAACCATTCGTCCTAGCCAATGATGTGACTCAAGTTTTCTACATTAAAGACATGTCAAGCAAATCACCAATAAAGAAGGATGCTGATAAGGGTGCTGATAAGCCGATTGATAATGAGCCAAAGCGTCACATAGTTCTGCTGAGAAAAAGAAAAATCGTTGAGTTGAGGACAAGACTGACATTTCAGAAGATTATGATCAGTTCGATGATCTTCCTCCATTTTCAGTCAAGGTTGGCCCAAGCATCCTAATAGCCCAAGAGGACACTCCATACTTACGTCGCGATCACAACCAAGGGACATTCATGAAGAGGAAGATTATTAACGTTCCGTTAGATGATGATGTATAATAAGTTTTATTAATTTGTGCTCATGTAACAAAGTTTCGCTATGATTGATTAACTAGAACTAGTATTTTCTTGGGCGGAGGATCCACTAAGTTAAAATTAATAAAATTGTCATTTCCTCCTCCATATAGACAGAGCTCTAACCTCCTCTACCCGGCTCTGGTCCTGATCTTCCCATTAAATAATTTTTCCTTCATAAAAAATTATTAATTTTTTCACTTTTTTAGCGTCATTAAATATTAAACAATAAATTTACGTAGAAATATACATGACCAAGACTAAATCATGATTACTATATTAATAACATTGGATGTGCTAGTTAAGGAACATTTTGCATGAAAAAAATAAATTTATTTTTGGTTGTTAAAGTGAACAAAATTTTAATGACCATTATAATATATTACTAGGTTAATGATAATATAATTGTCATTTCTGATTGTTAACTTAAGATTCTATAGTATATATGTAAACTAAGCATATAAAATTTTTTTTGCCCTATTATGCATTGCATATGATTTATAATAAATCAAACAACTAATATATGAAATAGAAAGAAAATTAAAAAGCTAACAGTGGGCAACTGAAAAAAAGCCTATTAGTACTAGGGCTAGTTGAGCACCGGTACTAATGGTGTTTTCGTTCTGGCGCGAAACGAAAACACCATTAGTACCGGGGCTCAACTAGCCTCGGTACTAATGTGCGGGGCTCAACTAGCCTCGGTACAAATGTGCACATTTGTACCGAGGCTAGTTGAGCACCGGTACTAATGTGTTGGGCGGCGGTATAAAAGGAGGAGGTCCCTCTTCCTCCTCAACAATTAGCCAATTTCGTCGTCGCCATCTCCGCCGCCGCAGCCCGGCCTCCGGATCGCCGTCGACCTCCTCCCCGCGCCTCTACGTCCTCCTCGCCGGCGGCCTCCTCCCCGCGGCGCCGTCGATCGTCGACCTCCTCGTCGTTCCTCCTCCCCCGCGACGCCGTCGTCGTCGCCAGCTCTCCGCCGTGCCCCGGCCCGGCCCGGCCCGCCCGCATCGTCAAGGTCCCCGTCCACCGTCCTCGCCGTCCCCGCCCATGCCCTCCACGCCGACTGCCTTCCCTGCCGGCCGGCCCGTCCCCACCGTACTCCCCGTCCCGGCTGTCGTCATCGTCCTCATCCCCGTCGCGGCCGTCGACCTCGACGCCGACCACCGTCCCCGCCCACGCCCTCCACGCCTCCCCGACGACTCCGCCGCCGCCCCCAAGCATGCCGGCCGCCGCGGTGTGCATATGGTGGCTGACGTCAGCCCGAGGGTGGCTGACGTCAACTTTTTTAATTTTTTTTGATTTTATTATTATATATGTTGAATTGAAATTTAAATTAGAATTAGATTTAGATTTAGTTTGAAATTAGAATTAGATTTAGATTTAAATTTAGATTTAGATTTAGTTTGAAATTTGAAATTAGATTTAGATTTAGATTTCCGCTCTACTTGCTCGACGCATCAACACTTAAATTTAGATTTCCGCCGACTCGCTCAACTCCCGACACGCTCGACTCACTCGACTCGCTCGACTAGCTCGACTCCCGCCCGACATGCTTGACTCCCGCCCGACTCGCTCGACTTGCTTGACTCCCGCCCGACATGCTCGACTCCCGCCTCATTAAAAAATTAGTTTCCTCATTAGAAAATTAATTTCATCATTAGAAAATTAGTTTCCTCATTAGAAAATTATTTTCTTAGTTAGAAAATTAGTTTCTTCATTAGAAAAATAGTTTCTTAGTTAGAAAATTAGTATCTTAGTTAGAAAAATAGTTTCTTCATTAAAAAATAGTTTCTTAGTTAGAAAATTAGTTTTCTCATTAGAAAATTAGTTTCTTAGTTGGAAAAATAGTTTCCTCATTAGAAAAATAGTTTCTTCATTAGAAAATTAGTTTCTTCATTAGAAAAATAGTTTCCTCATTGTAATAGTTATTCTTGTCATATTATTTTAGTTACAATGACCCGAACAGAGGAGGAACAACAAGCAGAGCAAATGTTAATGGATATCATTGCTCAGAATGGAACGAACGATCCACAAAATGGAGAAGTAGATCACAGGGAGGCTGACAGCTACCTCAACATCCCTGGTGATGGCATCGAGGGGGAAGAGCAAGCAATTGCCCAGGGAAGCAATGATGAGGAATGATCCGAGGTATAATTAATCGGAACCAGTACCGTCATGATTTTCAAGTTCAATTACTAATTAATAGGAAGAGCAACCAATTAATAGTTCTTAAATTTCCAGGAACCTGCATCGAGCAGCAAGAAGCCTCAGGGGAAACGCGGCCCAAAGAAAAAGCTAGAGGGCCGTTTCATCATCACAGAAGTATCTGATGATGGCATGCCACTTGCTCCACATGAAAATGTAATCAAATTGACAAACCACATTGGGGCTCTTGTTAGGGACCACATCCCAATAAGCTTTTGCTATTGGAGAGCTCTTGACGCTGTACATAAAGCTGTACCTAAAGATGAAAATGATAAAGATGAAAATGAAGATCATGATGAACCGCCAGTGCGGGAAGATGTGGTCCCGGACACAGAGAAGGACATGATTTGGGCAGAGGTGGAAGCACACTTCTCATTTCCAAAAGGTACAAAACTGGAAGATGTGCGCACTTGGGCCATGCATAAGGGTGCAATTGCCTTTCAGTCGTACAAGAAGCGTCTGAACAAAGACTTCATCAGGAAGGGACTTAGACCAGATTTCGAGAAGAAGGGATATGCGAAGTTAAAAGATCACTAGGATGCATTTGTGCAGTACAAGCTATCGGAAGATGCCGCCAAGCTCACTGAAACCAACATTGTCAATGCACGTAAAAAGAAAGAATTTCATCGTCTTGGACCTGGAGGTTACAGGATGGCCATGCCCAAATGGGACCGGACGGAACAAGATATAATGGCACGTGGAATCGTACCGACAACTCTAGATTGGCCCGAGCGAGCGAGGAATTATTATTATGCACATGGTGGCACGCTCAATCCCGAAGATGGAACATTAATACTGGGCGAGCAAATAAGAGAGACAGCTGCAAGGCTTATTGAGTTGATAAGGGCTACTGATGCGGGAACTTTCATGCCTAATCGAGAAAAGGATGAGCTTATTGCTGCAATAGGTACTACAGAACATGGTGGACGTTGCTGAGGCAAAGGTGTAATTCCATGGAAAATAGCATGGCATGAGCACATTGAGTCATATAGAAGTCGCCAAAGGAGTAAGGATGAACAAGCTAGGAAGCTAAGAGAGTTGCAAGAGCGCGTAGAAAATACTGAGGCAAGAATGAATGAAATCATCGATCGTCGTGTGTCACTTGCTCTTAGCAAACAATCCTCTCAGCAAGGGCCTAATGATGAAATGAGCCCATCTAATAAGCGAAAAAGCAACGTCGCTTCAACGAAAGCAGCAGCCCCAGCCTCCACAGAAGTAGCAACCCCAGCCTCCAAGGAAGCATCACCCCCAACCTCACCGGACCCAGTAACCGCCCTGGACAACCAATAGTACCCCGTGGATGACATCACCGTGAGGTCCGTGTGTGAGCTTCAAACTCAAATAAGAAACAAGAAGATTTTGGTGGCTTATGGTGTGGCTGAGGTACCGACACCAGGGGCCATGTTCATGAACGCGGAATTAGCATCCGTACTTTACACCAAAGTTGCAGTGGATAGAGTGGTCGATGGTTGGGATGACCTCGAACTGGAGATACCGGGACCTGATGTAGAACAAACTCTTGGAGATGCCGTGCACGGTTGGATATTTTGGCCCAAGGCTCACATAAAGATTACGCAACCGACCTTGGGATCATCTCCTCCTGCTGACTCACGTCCAAGATCACCTACACCATCCACATGCCTGAAGGTGAAGATCAGCTACCATCTTCACCACCTGGAAGGGAACACAGCATGAGTCCTCAAGTTGACAGGGACCCAAGCGTGAGTCCACCTGTTAAAAGCAAGGGTTCCAAACGACGAGCTACTCATCATCCTCCGCCTCCTCCTCCAAAGAAGCAGACGAAACCCAAGGTGCAGAAACCTAAATCGAAATTACCTTACGAGAAGACTGAGGAGGAAATAGAGGCGATAGTGCGGGCTGAGCTGGATAGACAAATATTCAAAAAGAAGAAGCCTCGTGTTGAGAAACCCACTGACCGGGTTAGATTACATCATTTCATGAGGCAAATGGAGGCGGACAAAAGAAAAGAACCAGAGAAACCTCCATTGTCTGACTACGATCGCATGGCACTGAAGATTGAAAAACAGAAGAAGATAGAGAAGAAAGCTGGAAAAGGAATTCCACAACTAGGGACCCAGTCAAAAAAATCTATCTCCCCTCAAGGTGCTTTCAAAGTTTGACCAGCAAATGCTTTCTTTTGGTCAAGAAATAGGTTTGACTCCTGCTCAACTTCGAGGGGAAGATGTATTCCAAAAGAATGAAGGGGCAGGTAGACCGCCGTATGAGGCTGAGAAACTGCTTGTGTGGCTACAATTGCTGATGTATCTTCCAACGAGGATGTATGAATTGCACAAGTGGTACATGACAATGTCAGCCACCAGAACGTTATTTCTCGAAGTTCGCATTGAAGACCATCATTATTTTCGTGGCCGAAGCTCTTTCAATGTGCCCCTAGAGGAATTCTGGTTCCTATTCAATCAAGATGCACTTGACGTCTCACTCATCAGTTGCTGGGCTCTGTAAGTCTTTATTCTACTATAAGCTCAAAATCAATGCTCTAGTCATTCTACCATATCGGAACTTCTATTTTGTATCATACAGCATGGAGATGCAAATGTGCAGGAGGAGAGGAATCATGAACGTCGGCTACATGGATCCTCTTCAAATAAATCAGGTCAATGTCAGAGACAAGCCGGAGGAAAGATTGGAGAATATATTTATGTTTTAGACAGACACCATTCCAAGAGTACCATAATTCTGCCATACAACTTTGGGTGAGCAACGTGTATCTCATCTCTTTATCTTTTTCAAATTACATTGCATATTTCAAGAAACTAATACTTCTGCATGTGTGGACAGCTTCCACTGAATTCTCTTTTGTTTCTGTATGGATTTAAGTAAGGTCTTCATCTTTGACTCTTTGAGGACAACTACTGATAAAACCAAATATCAAGATGTCGTAGAGATGATAAAACAAGCATGGACTCGTTTCTGTCAAAAGCACGGGGGGAAATTCAAACAGAACCTTTATTTCCACTATGATTTTTCAGTATGTGTCTTGTTCGCAGATCTCATGTCACTTCTTACAATACAATAAAAAATATTTCATAACTTTATTTTCGTATATGTATAGTGCTTCACACAGCCTTTAGGTACCAATCTATGTGGATACTATGTATGTGAATTCATGCATACCTTTTCAAGTCGCGTGCCCGACAGCAACTTCGAAGAAAAGGTGCGTACACAAAACTGTAACCACATGTAGTTCTTATTGTTCATATTCTTTGTTCTACCTGTTCTTATCTTTTGTTCATATTCTTTTGTAGATTGAGCACATCAAGGAAGGATTCCTCGAGACAGAAAAAATCCGGTTAATTCAAGAACAACTATTCGGATTTCTTCTAGACGAGGTTATTAGCCCAGGAGGAGAGTACTATACAGGTTTATCATCTGTGATTAAAGCGGGGAAGTCCGTGCAAGGGACCAGTCAGGGAAAGAATAGACAAGGATCTGGAAGCGGACAGAGCAAACAAAAAAAATTAAACTCTGCTAACATTTAATCCAATGTATATAATTTTCGTATTTCAGTATGCACAATATGCTCACACACACACACATATATATATATATATATGTTCTTCAATTACCGGATTTGAGATAATATTCTACATACATACGTATATATGTATAATATTAGAGATAATATTATACAAATACATATATACGTATGCATGTATAATATTATCTCAAATATAATATTTTATATGCCACACGACTTTATATTACAGCATATTACGTAAATCAAGCAAATACGATAGAATAAAGAAACTGAAAAGAAAAGAAAAATGAAAACAAAAAAAAACCTTTAGTACCGTGGCAGTGGAGGTTTTAGTACCGGGTGTTAACACCACCCGGTAGGCATTAGTACCGGGTGAGCCACCCGGTACTAATGTACCCCTACTTTAGTACTGAACGAACTATACCGGTGCTATACCCGGTACTAAAGGGGAGTTCCCAACCGGTATAGATAGTTGATTTTCTAGTAGTGAGACCTCCTCGATCTTCCCCAGAGTCGGAGACCGAAAGTTGGAGAAGGGGCAAGAGGAATTAATTTGAGCCGCATGTGGCCACACGGAAAACCGCCCGCAAAAGATGGAAGCAACGAGGGGAAAGATTGCACAAATTTTAAGCCACACCATTAACAAAAACCGCGTTGGGGAGATTGGTTTTTATTTCCGGTGTCTTGTTACATAGAAACTAGCAGGTATATACGTAGTTTCTGCGTTGAGACTGACCTGTCTTCTATTCTCTACATGCTAGATCCGTCTCCCTTTCTTTTTGCACATCTGTCTCTTCGTCACCCGTTCCTACCGTGGCAGCGGCCCTCGCTTAATTAAATCCTTTGCTTTCTCCGCCCTATACTAGCTAGTAGGAATAGCTAGAGTGCACTCCGATATGCTTCGAGAGAATCAGAGAGGTGGACCTAACATGTGGGCCTCATATATTGGTCCACGTGAATATACAGCTACGATGATGCCACACTACCATGTCAGTAGAGGGATCATGTCAAAACCATTTGCACTTGACCAAGGAAACCAAATGTGTTAGCATACTTTGTCTAAAAAATTAGATTAACACATAAAATCAATTTAACCGTCACCATTTATTCCCACTACCGGAAAACCGATTTTTGCCGTGCGCTCGAAACTTTGCCGTTTTTTACAGGGCGCACGGCGAAAAAAAGCGCACGAAAAATTCATTATTTGCCGTGCGTTTTTTTTTTGGCGCACGGCAAACTCAATCTTTTCTGTGCGCTTTTTTGCGACGCACGGCAAACTTATGAGTTTGCCGTGCGCTTTTTTTTGTGCACGGCAAACTATTTTTTTCCCACCGACCGTTAGCATCGTCAGCAACCGTTAGCAACTAGATGGGGTAGATGTTTTTTGTCCCCAAGGCGCACGGCAAAGAGGTGGCTTTGCCGTGCGCCATGTGTAGGCGCACGGCAAAGGTGACAACAAAAATCATCTTCTACACTTCAAAATTTTTCTCCACTCCTTATACAATATGTAGTACTCTGTGTTAAAATTTAGAATATTTTTGTATTTTTTTGCTATATTTAACTAATTAATTACATTTCAAGTAATTTTTTAAATCAAGTTAAATTTGAACTGCAAGTGATTCAAATAATAAAATAAAATGAGTAGAAAAATGATATTCATGTTACTTAGATCAATTTAAGATCTTACCCATAAAATCAAAAGAAATTTCGATTATCTTGACTAGGAACCTCCACGAATGTGTCTTCGGATGATTTTAAAATTCTAAAAAAATCAAATGAAATCCAAAAATTACGAGATTTGTCAACAACTCATGATATCGTACATGGAGGTTGTGGTAAAAATTTGAGTGTGTTTCGTAATTTTATCACGTACGATGCTTACAAATGGAAACATCTCCGGAGAAGAATCAGAGAATCGAGAAGGATGCGGTTAGTTTTCGAGTGAAAGTGACGATCAAATTTGGTTTTGACCTCAAAATTTTTTCTATAGACAATAAACAACATAAGTTGTTTTGTGTGAATTTTTTATAATTTTCTGCAACTATTTGATATTTTTCATGTTTTAATTACAATTATAAAAAAATAAAACTTTGCTGTGCGTTTTGGATCCGGAGCACGGCAAAATAAAACTTTACCGTGCGTTTTGGATTCAGCGCACGGCAAAGAGATATTTTGCCGTGCGTCATCGTGCAAGCGCACGGCAAACTAAACCGGCCCATCCACCTGGCCCACCTTCCTCCCCGGCCCATCACCCCAGCCTTATCTGGCGCGCCTCCCTAACCCTAACCCCCTCCGTCTCCAATCTCCTACCTGCGCCGCCCACCCCTCTCTCCCTCTCCTCTCACTCTCCTCTACGCCGCCGCCGCCGCCCACCTCTCTCTCCCTCTCCTCTCCGCCGCCGCCGCCGCCACCTCTCTCTCTCCCTCTCCTCTCCCTCTCCTCTGCGACGCGGAGGAGCGCGGCGGCGGATCCGGTCGCCGACGCAGAGGAGCGTGGTGGAGGGAAGGGGGCCGCGCGCGGCCTCATCTTCCTGGCAGCGGCGGCCCGAGCTCCCAACGAGGGACGCCCCTCCCTCCTCGGTGCCGCTGCCCTTCCTCCTCTCCGCTGCCCAGATGCGCCCTCTGCTCTCCATCTGGGTGCGGCGGAGAGTAGTGGCGGCCACGGCGGCGAGTCAACGGTGGCGGCTGGCAGGCGCGGGATCCGGCGCCGGTCGTGATCCGGAGGTGCGAGCACAGACCTCTTCTCCAGTGCGGCGGCATCCTCCTCCAACGGCGTGGTGGCCTCCTCCACCCCGGCGCGGCAGCCACCTCTCCCTCCTCTCCGACCAGCCGGTGATCCCTCGTCTCCTCTCCGGCTGGCACCTCCCCTCCTTCCCCGGCCTCGCGGCGGTGCAGATCCGGTGACCACGGCAGCCTCTGCGTTGGAGGCCCGGCGGCAGCGGTGGCAGCGAGCGGCGTCCTCCTCCACGGTGCGGCGGCCTTCTCCTCCACGGCACGGCGGCCTCCTCCCTGCTTCTCCTCCGACGGCGCGGCGGCCTCCTCCACAGTGCGGCGGCCTCCTCCACAGTGCGGCGGCTTTCTCCACGGCGAGGCGGCCTCCTCCCTTCTCACCGCGGTGCCCCTCCAGATCCGACGCGTGGTGCCGGCGTGGTGGCGGCGGTGGTGCCGGTGTGGTGGCGGCAGTGGCGCGGGCAAGGAAGGAGGCCGGCGGGGCTGCCGAGATGGGGACCGAGCGGCACTGGGGTGGGGCTACGGATCGGCATTTTTAATTTTTTTGTAAAATATTTGCCGTGCATCTGCTTGGGGGGCACACGGCAAAGCCTCTCCCCACGCAGCTGTCTCCGTTCCCGCGCCGTCAAGTGGCTTTTTTTTGCCGTGCGTTGCCCCTGGTGCACGGCAAAGGGTTCGCCGTGCGCCCCGATAAACGGCGCACGGCAAAGACCTGTTTGCCGTACAGATCGTTGCCGAGCGGCTTTTGCCGTGCGCCAGGGCGAAGCCTTTGCCGTGCGCAGCGCACGGCAAATATTCTGTTTCCGGTAGTGTCCGGCAATTGGATTAATACACAACCGTACGTGCTGTGCATTAAACAGTTTCATATCCTCTACGGGTATGCTTGGTTCCAAAACCGGACTTGCATCGTATATCCGGACTGACTTGCAATTGCAAAACGTTGATGCGCTTTCATGCATGGCTCCGGTACGGTGCTGGTGCTGGCCAAGACGAAGGCGACGGCAACGGTCCCAGTTGGTAATCAGCCGGCATGCATGCTTGCTTCACTGCGCGCCTGTTGGAAGGTGCAGAATCCTCCCACGTAGCCTTCGTCTTGGCACCGAGCTAGGCGTCGTGGTCGCACTCCGGAACCCTGCTGCGGAACGACGGGCACATGGCCTTTGCGTCTACTTAATAATCCAACAGTACTTGCGGCTGTCGCAGGCTGGATGTATGTAGGATCGCAGAAGCCGATAATTCATAAAACGAATTTGGTATGTAGAGTACTTACCTGACGGCAAAATGGATCAACGCACCCCACCCTCCCAAGTTTCCTCGCTCCAACTCCGCGTCCGCCGCCGCCTCCACGTGCACAGCGCCCACCGTGCCCTGCCACTCCGCCGCCGTGACCGTGGGCCACGACGTCCGACGCCATCCCGGCTTCTACCGTCGGCCTCGCCCTGCTCGCCATACGCCGCCCCGTCTTCTACCGTCGGCCTCGCCCTCCTCGCCATACGCCGGCGGCCGCATCCCTTCCCTTCGCCACCCACCGCGACACCGCCTGGGGACTGTCGCCCATCATCATCTACGCTACGGTGAGCCCTTCGAGTCCTAATTTCTATGGCCTTTCTGTACTGTACATTTCCGATGACACCTTCATGTGCTGTGCATTTCAGGTGCTCGATACATTGCCACTCTGACCTCACTAACTTTGTGTTCACTACCTGCTGTATCTAAGGTCAGCATGCTAATCATTCCTTTTCTTTATGCAGATTGAAAAGAAGCATGTTCCATATGTATCTTATTTTCCTTTCCATACTTTGTGTGTACCCCTTGATTTAAATTGCCTATGGCCCTGCCGAAGGTACTCACCGCCTCCATCCGCATCGGGCTCGCCCTCCTCGCCATACGTCGCCGTATGCAATCGGACGCCACTCGCCAAACGGACCCGTCGGGCTCCTCCTCTACCGTCTTGCTGACGCGCTCGCATCGCCTGCCATGGTCGCTGCCAGCCACTCCTGCAACGCCCTCTGCGTCAACTGGATGTGACCCTACGGTAACCTTCCTCCTCTTCACTCCTACAACCATTGCCACTTCTTCGCCTCTCACTACCGGAATCCGGCACTTTGCCGAGTGCCCGAGCCTTTGCCGAGTGTATTGAAAGAAGCGCCGTCCGGTCCGGGCTCAGGTCCGAAGTCTGTATTGAAAGAGCAATGCAGTGGACCTGATTCATTCTGTCAGGAAAAGTAAAACTTGGAGGAAAAAAATATAAATTCATTCTCTGTCAGGAAAAAAAACTTGCAGGGGAAAAATCAAAATCTAAAACAAAAATTTTAAAACAAGGGGCATTCCGAGAATTGACTCGGGACCTCTCGCACCCTAAGCAAGAATCATACCACTAGATCAAATGCCCTTTTTGTGTCATTTAATTTGTTCAGGATGAAAGATAACTTCCATTGTGAGCCTTCGAATCATGACAACAGAAGTAAATGTATCCTGTTATATTGTAAAAAAAAAGGCAGGAGTAAACGTCATTCACAGTTCACTACCGGAAAACGCTACTTTGACGTGCGTCAGGCCGTTTGCCGTGCGCTTTATATCGGGCCGTTTGCCGTGCGCTTTATATCGGGCGCACGGCAAACAAAACCTTTGCCGTGCATCTCAGGGAACATGCACGGCACAAAGAAAGCACACGGCAGACAACACCTTCGCCGTGCGTCAGCAACAAGGCGCACGGCAAAGGCGAGCTTTGCCGTGCGTCGGCCAAGGGGCGCACGGCAAACAGCCCTGCACGTGCACGGTAGGTGGCTCGGCCGTCTGGTGAGTGACGGCCAACGACGGCCGTTAAGGTTTGCCGTGCGTCACCACAAGGCGCACGGCAAACAAAACCTTTGCCGTGCGCTAGATCCAGGGCGCACGACAAAGAGGCCTCACATGCGCGGCGTGTGCGTGGAATGGATGGCCGTCATGCCTGCGGTAACGGTCGCTGCACGTGACGCTCACGTGGTGCACCTTTGCCGTGCGTCCGTAGGCCAGCACACGGCAAACCTAGATGTTTGCCATGTGGCGCACGGCAAAGATACAAAAAAAATTGATTTATGTCCTTTCTATTTCTCCAGTACAAAAATATTATTTTGTATTCTAAATTCCAATTTGATACATTTCTCAATATGTTTACTATATTTAACAATTTTCTGTCATTTAAAGAATTTTTTTCGTATAAGTCAAATTTGAACTGCAAGTGCATAAAATAATAGAGTAAAATTCATGAAAAATGATATTCATGTAATTGAGTCCTTTTTAAGACCTTTAATGTAATTAGATGAAATTTTGAACGTTTTGTTCGTGAAGCATGAAAATCCACGTGCGGTTGAAATGTTTTTTTAATTATATAAAATGCGAACGAAGTTTGAAAATCACGAGATTTGTCAAGAGCTCATGATATCCTATGTGAAGGTTGTGGTAAATAATTGAGAAGGTTTCGAACAATTCATCATGCACGATGTTTAGAAACTGAAGCATCTCACGATAAGTTTCAGAGTGTTGAGAGTCACGTGATTAGGTTTGTAGTTTTAGTAAAGTTCGAATTGGGTTTTGACATCAAAACTTTTTCTCTAGAGAATATACAACATAGATTGTCTCATGTTAATTTATGGTGAGTTTTCGCATCCATTTGATAATTTTAGTATATTAACTCTAATTATGGAATTTTAATGGACATAAATTGAATTTGAGAAATAACTTCATGAAAAAATAGAATAAAGTGCTTGTAAAAATGATATTCATGTTATTGAGTCCAGTGTAAAGCTTTATATGAGAATTGAAATAAAAATTTGATCATTGTGTTCACGAGAAATTGAATTTGAGTGTTGTTAAGCTGCATGAAACAATGGTATAAATCTTTACCATGCACCCTGGATCTAGACGCACGGCAAACAAGAGTGTTTGCCGTGCGTCCGGATCCAGGGCGCACGGCAAAGGTCGCCGAGCCCACAGGCCAGACACACGCGCAATGTGTGCACGTGTGGCTGGCCGGTGGGCCCGACGACCTTTGCCGTGCACCCTGGATCTAGGCGCACGGCAAACATTGCCGTGCGCCTAGATCTAGGGCGCACGGCAAAGGTCGTCGGGCCCACCGACCAGCTACACGCACACACATTCAACCACACACACACACTCCACACTTCACCGTTTCACTCACACGCACACACTCACCACACATACACACGCACCGCACTGCCGCCGCCGCCATCCTCGGCACCGGCCCCTGCCCCGGCCACCCCAGGCACCGCCCTGCCTCGGCCGCACCCGCGTCGGTCCCCTGCCCCGGTCGCCCCCGCCACCGCTGGCACCGCCACCGCCACCGCTGGCACCGCCCGCTGCCCCGGCCACCCCCGCCACCGCCACCGCCACCGCCACCCCCGGCGTAGCCCTCTGCCCCGGCCGCTCCAGCACCGGTCCCCTACCTCGGTCGCGCCACCAGATCTGGCCCACCGCCGCCGGCCGCGACCTCCCCTGCCCTCCCGCACCGCCCCTTGCCCCGACTGGGCCTCACCGACCACCGAGGAGGAAGGGAAGGAGGAGGAAGGGAAGGAGGAGGAGAAGAAGAAGGAGGAAGGGAAGGTGTGGGAAAAGAAGGAGGAGGAGGAGATGAAGGAGGCCGAGGGGGAGGAGGAGGTGTACGAGACAGACAAGGGGGGAGAAGAAGGAGGAAGGGAAGGAGGGGGAGAAGAAGGAGTAGGAGAGGGAGGAGGCCGAGGGTGAGGAGGAGGAGGGGTGTGCTCCGGCCGTGCTCTTGCACCACGCCGTCTCGATGCCGTCCTCCATCCGACCAGTGAGCAATCTCTCAACCTCTCTCGAGTAATTTAAGACTTATTTGTATCAAATTAGTATGATGACCTATCGTTTCCTCGTATGTTAGATCAAATGAGTATGAAATGTAGTTAAAATTAGTGATGAATTAGTACGTTAGATCAAATTTGTGATGAGTTTGTTGAACTAAAACAATAAATTTTAACAATGCCTGTGATGATATCAGTTTTTACCCATTTTTCTTGTTGGGTAACATATCATGACCTTGAGCTTGTGTGCTACTATGCTTCTCATGGTTGTCATCAAACCATGTGACACGTCCATGCCCAAGCTTCAGCTCCCTTGTGACGATATGATGGTTGGGATGGATGTGTTGCATGGTTCCATGCCTACCATGAACCCCTTTTTAGTACCTTTGATGTTCCATATGCTCAAGTTCAAGGTCAAAAGAATGGCGACATATCTGAGGCAAATCACTACTTCATGTGTCCGGCCATCGAATCGTGGGAAGAAAATCCTTGTGTGGCCCGGCCTTCATGTCATGGCTTTTCTTGCAGGTTTTGGAAATCTCACCGTATAGGGGAGGTGCTGCCGAAATTTTGAATAAATACTAAGCATTGATCTATTTTTGCAGGAAAGCTCCCATCGCCACAGCCATCGCTGAAGGAGGAGTAGGAGGTTGCGCTGCCGTTGCCTCGGAGCCATCGTCGACCCTCATCTTGCCGCCCGCCCCCGCCTCGCCATCAAGTTACTAGGTGAGCACATGCAAAATGCCCCATTTCCGTATCATGTTCGTAGATCACGTAACCTAGTTAGGCGTCTCCCGTTCGAAAGAGATACAGTTGGAAATATGCATATGCTTGCATATCTTTGATTGTATCTATTTCAAATTATCCACGTTTTTTGGACAGCCCGAGGATGTGTAGATGGGTTTAGTTTCCATGGTCTGCTCCGATCCGAGACAGAGTTTCGGCATTACCCCCATGTTGTTCTCCGGATACACAATCTCCTTGCCAGGACGTGTATTTGGAGAACAGCGGGGAGGTACTGCCGAAATTCTATCTCGGATAGGAGTAGAGCATGGAAACTAACCCCGTCTACACATCCTCAGGTGGGGTTAGGACTTATCTTTACCTATTAGAGCATGATAGACATCGTGTAGATGCAATTGATTTTGATATCACTCGCTCACATGTTAAAGGATGGATAACCGTGAGTGGATGTACACGGGTTGGAGAAGTAAGCATGACTGGACCAATGAATTCATGATCAAGGTTGATGATTTCTTGAAAAAGGCATTTGACAAAGGAAAGCGTAAAGCGACGTGTCCCTGCAGCAAGTGTGAAAACAGGATAGACCGACCTCAGCTCCTAATGGGTCAACACATTTGCACCCATGGGTTTATGCCAAACTATACCTGGTGGATCTGCCATGGTGAAGCCCATCGTGTGAAAGACGAGGTCATGAGGCAACGCGTCGAGGATTATGATGCTGAAGTCGGGTGCGGAGACATGTTAGATGACTATCATCAAGCACACTTTGATGAAGGGCCAAGCCATGTTAGGGAGGAACCTCCAGAGGCAACCGCAAAGGCTTATTACGACATGTTGTCTTCTGCACAGAAACCACTTCACGAGCATACCGATGTGTCTGTAGGGTCGAGATGGCGGACTAGAGGGGGTGAATAGTCCTTTCTAAAAACTTAACGCACCAGCTAACCGAAACAAATGCGGAATAAAAACTATCGGTCTAGCCAAGACTACACCCCTCTATCTATGTTCACTAGCACCTTATAAAGGATCCTAAACAAGCAAATAAGGTGCTGGCCTAGCACGAGCTCACCTAGTCAATTCTAGGAGCAAGGTCACACAAACCTATGCCACTAGTACTTTAAGCACCGGGGGGCTCCTACACAATTCTAATGAGCAAAAGCACAAAGCCTACCTAAGCTCACTAGATGCACAATGGACAAGACTACACAAGCCTAATCCAAAAGCTCAATTTACTTAGCTACACAAACTAAGCAAAGAGACTAATTAAGCTACACAAGCTAATTAGTCACAAGATCAGTACTTCTAGCTACACAAGCAAGAAGGCAACTAGAGAGCCACACAAGCTTCTAATTACAAGAGCAACTACACAAACCAAATTAGTTGCACAAGGGAAGTACTTCTAGCTGCACAAGCAAGAAGATAACTAGCATGCTACACAAGCCAACTAATTACAAGAGCAACTTCACAAGCACAATGATATGTAAGGATGTAAATACAATGCTTGTGATCAAGAAGTGCAGACCACCGAGAAGAGATGATGACAAGGTTGACACGGTGATTTTTATCCTGAGGTTCACTTGGTTGCCACCAAGCTAGTCCTCGTTGTGTCGATCGACACCTCGATGGTTCTTGGGCAAGGCTCTCAAGCCACTGGCCCCTCTGAGCACACCAAGACACCACTCGCAAGTGTGGTAACTCAATGACACGCTCTACTAGAGTTGCTCTTCGCGATCCCTGTGGGGTGAGCACAATTCCCCTCACAATGCCTTCTCCGGAGCCATGCACAATCTACTTGCGTGCTTCAACGGAGCCACAAGCCACCAAGCCGTCTAGGAGGTGGCAACCTCCAAGAGTAACAAGCACACCGGCTTGCAACATGACCGCCTAGTGCCACTCGATGTAATCTCACAAAGCAACGCACTAGACTCGCACTCACTCGCAATCGAATCGCAATCTCGCAAGCACAAGTGAGTTAGAGGACTCCCAAGTCAAGCACAACCAAGGGCAACACATCCCCAAGGTGCTCAACCTTCCAAATGGCCGGCCACCCCTTCTATATATAGAGGGAGTGGAGAAGCTAGCCGTTACAAGCAATCAGCCCGAAAAACTCTGCTTTTGCGGACTGTCCGCCTTACAGGCCCGAACGGTCCGCCGTAGAGACCCAACGGCTATATTTTCAAAGAATGCGCTCTGGAGACGACCGTTACACAGGTAGCGGACTATCCGCCTCACAAAGGCCAGACTGTCCGCCTCTTTAGGATCCCAATAGAAAACTCAGTGCCAAACAGGTTTTACAATGGCGGATAGTCCGCCATGTAAAAGATGTCTCTAACCCCCAAAACACGCTTCTGTCTAAACGGTCTGCCAAAACTGTCCGCCCTTATAAAAGTTAGCCTGCAGACTGTCCACCTCCCGGGGGCAGACTGTCTGCCACCCGCGGACTATCTGCCCTTTTAGAGGAGGACTGTCCGCCGGTCCTTTTTCAGCACAACCGCGGCTCGGTAAAACGGCTATAACTTTTAGCTTTGATGTCCAAATTAGGTGATCTTGGACTCTATGGAAAGCTCATTCAGAGGACTACCCATCCCAACTGAATGCTTGACCCAAAACACTTTGGATCAAAGCAGAATTTCAATCCAAGATCCACCACAAACCATAACCATCAACCATTTCTTCAACCCCTTTGCAAATGTGCCAACCCCAGAAGTGTACCACCTTATGTGTGAGTGAGTTAGCATTTTCACAAACATTTTTCAAAGGGTTTTTCACTCTCTTCACCACGCCACTTGATCCTAGTAACATCGCAATGTTAGATCGCTCAAGTGGCACTAGATGATCGATATGCAAACAAGTTTGCCCCTCTTGATAGTACGGCCATCTATCCTAAACCTGGTCATAAAATTCTCTACTCACCTATGACCTGTTAAATGAAATGCCTATTGGTTATACCTTTGCCTTACGCATTTCATTCCATCTCCTCCAATGTTGATGCAACACATGCACCAATACCATAACAAATGATATGATCTACTTCATATCATCATGCGACATATTGGTTCATCGATCTTGACTTCACTTGCTCTTCACTGTTGCATTGGTCCATCGGCGCCAAGTCTTTGCTCAAGCATCCCGCCACGCAGTCCAGCGCTTAGCCTCTGACTTGCCCTTCACACTTGCAACCGGTCCATCAAGCCAAGCCTTGTCTTGATCTTCTCCACCTAGTCACATGACTCCATGTCATGTCTCATATGCAATGAGCTTCTTCATCACATAATTACCTGTGGACTAATCACCTGTGTATTTCACTCAAACACATATTAGTCCACCTAAGTTGTCACTCAATTACCAAAATCAAACAAGGACCTTCAGTGTCTCAACTGGATGGCATCAGACGCTTAATGGCCCTAAAGTGTAAATTTGGCATCAGTCGAGACGGCTTTGATGAAATGATGGTAGTTTTTGGCAGCCTGCTTTCGAAAGATCACAAGCTACCACACAACATGTATGAGGCACAGAAGATGCTTCGTGTACTTAAGATGCCGTACCAGCCGATAGATGCTTGTACGAATGGATGCATCTTGTTTCGGAAAGACCATGCGGATGCAAAGTACTACCCTAAATGTAAATCCTCTAGGTACCTGTAGGTAGACTCCGGTGATGGTCATAAGAGGCAACTCGACATCCTCGTGAAAATCGTATGGTACCTTCCATTCATACAGAGGATCCAATGGCTTTACATGACCGAGGAATCCGTGAAATAGATAACATGGCACAAACAAGGCATATGATACCGTCCTGATAACATGGTACATCCAGCCAATGGTGATGCTTGGAAACATTCATAGTCAGAAAGCTGAGGATGTATGTGTTGTGCTGGCAACAGATGGGTTCAATCCTTATGGGTTGATGACTGCACCACACACTTGTTGGCCTGTGTTTGTTATCCCCCTCAATCTCTCCCCTGGTGTCATCTTTCAGTGACAGAACATATTCTTGTCATTGATAATTCCTGGATACCCAGGGGATAATATGAGTGCATACATGGAGCCTCTGATTGATGATTTGCTCCATGCTTGGGAGGACGGGGTAGGCACATATGATCGAGCTACAAGGACAAACTTCAAAATGCGAGTGTGGTACATGTACTCCTTGCATGACCCCGGCGTATGGGCTATTCTGCGGCTGGTGTGTCCACGGGAAGTTCCCATGCCCAGTATGCAAGGCAGCTTTCAAGTTCATCTGGTTGGCGAAGGGTGGCAAATATTCTTGTTTCGACTTACACCGACAATTCCTCCCTATGGACCATCCATTCAGACGAGACACCAAGAACTTTACAAAAGGTGTCGTGGTTGAAGACCCCCCACCGCAGATGTTGACAGGTGCTGCGGTTCGTGCGCAGTTAGACGCGCTCAAGGGAAAAAAAAGAAGGTGGTTTTGTGGGATACGGTGTGGAACATGCCTGGACTCAGAAGTCGGGCTTGTGGAGGCTACCCTACATGGATGACCTTCTTCTTCCACATAACATTGATATGATGCACATGGAAAAGAATGTAGCCGAGGCACTCTGGGGTACAATCATGGACATTCCTGATAAGACAAAGGACAACATTAAGGCTAGAGTTGATCAACAAAGATTACGCGATAGACCAAAATACAACATTCCGCCTCCCAAAGAAGGTAAGAAATGGAAAAAGCCTCTAGCCCCATTCATCCTGATGAGGGACCAAAGGAAGGAAGTACTACAATGGTTCCAAACTTTAATGTTCCCCGATGGGTACGCAGCGAATCTGAGGAGGGGGGTGAACTTAGCTACTATGCGAATCAATGGGCTTAAGAGTCATGACTACCACATATGGATTGAGCAGCTTCTTCCGGTGATGGTTCGAGGCTATCTCCCTAACCATGTGTGGCTAGTGCTAGTAGAGTTAAGCAATTTCTTCCGCATCCTTTGTGCTAAGGAGTTATCTCAGACAGTGGTTGCAAAAATGGAAGAGGAGGCTCCGGTGTTGCTTTGTAAGTTGGAGAAGATCTTTCCACCCGGCTTTTTCAATCCGATGCAGCACATGATTTTGCACCTCTCGTATGAGGCACGAATGGGGGGCCTGTGCATGGGTGTTGGTGCTATGCAATTGAGAGACAACAAAAGGTTCTTCGAACGAAATGTACAAACAAATGCAAAATTGAAGCTTCCATTGCTGAGGCATACTGTACTAAGGAGGTGACAAACTTCACAACAAAATACTATGCTGACACCCTTCCTAGCATGCATAATCCAATCCCTCGTTACAATGCCAATGAAAATGAATCGAACCTCAGCCTCTTCAAAGGGCAACTCAGAAGTGCAAGTGTTTCGACTTGTAAGAACTTGCAACATGAAGAGTGGTGCACTATCATGATTTATGTGTTGACCAACCTTTCCGAAGTGCAGCATACATTGAGTAAGTTCTGAACAAACTAGTTATCAATTATTGCTAGTGTATGGTCACTATATTAATTGTATCCAACCCCCTTGTTCATACAGTGAATTACTGATCAATTCTTGCGGGGAAGAAGGGAACCGACCTAGCAGGAACTTGATACCCTTCTTGATAAGGGTGCGGGACATGGATGCCCCGATTTCATTTCTTGGTTCAAGCAGAAGGTACGGTCATTCTGGAGCTCGTACTTTTTGTTTGACATTACAATTTCCTCGTACGTGCGAATAATATAACGAAAGGTCATGCTTGTACTTGCAGGGCCAAAACGATGTGTCTATGGATCCTGAGTTGAGACAGATTTCCATTGGTTGTGACTATAGGGTCATGTCATACGGTGGCTATGACATGAATGGGTACCGCTTTCACACAAAAAGCCACGAGTAGAGTCGGCCCAATCGAAGAACCACAAACACCGGAGTTTGTACGAAAGGCAATGATGAAAAAGACTATTATGGAAGAATTGAAGAAATATACCAACTCACATTTCCTGGTTGCAAACCTCTTAAACCTGTCATATTCAAATGCCATTGGTTTGATCCTGAAGAAAAGCGAGAGACCCTTGATATTGGACTAGTCAAAATTCGACAGTCATCCGTCTATGCAGGAGACGATGTCTATATTGTGGCTCAACAAGCCACGCAAGTGTATTATCTCTCATACCCGTGCAAAATCGACGAACGTCTCCAGGGTTGGGACATTGTGTACAAGGTATCACCACACGGTAGACTACCTGTCCCAAACAATGAAGATTACAACATAGACCCAAATACATATGACGGAGAGTTCTTCCAAGAAGATGGCCTACCAGGGAATTTTGTGATAGACTTGACTGAAGCGATCGGCATGGAAGAAGACGATGATGAAAGTGTTTTTGACGAGGACGCTGGAGATGAAATTCATAATGAGAGGGACGTAGAATTACTTGAGAAAGTACAATTAGGGATTGATGAAGACATTCCTCCAACGGATGAAGGGCCTCATGATCTGGACATGCATGATAGTGATGATGAGACTTATGATCCTGATATTCTCGATCAAGATGTTTATTTCTAATACATGTATGCTCCGTGCTAATTGAATTATTTTTTGCAATATCGTGTTATTTTTAATTATGTCTTCTTTCTCTTTTGCAATATCACATTAATTTTTAATTATGTCTTCTTTATTATTTACTCCGTACTAACTGGTTTACTATTTTTAATTGCAGATGATAGAACAAAGATGGTGGACGGAGCAGTGCAAAAATGCGCGTCTATTTTCAGAAGAAGTGAGCCAGCTTCCATTGAAGCTGAGGGGTCCCTAGGGATCAGTAGGGGCACCAGAGGCAAGGGTCGGGGGAAGGGTGACCCCAAGAAGGGTAAAAAGTCAAGTCGAGCGCAGCAGGAGGAGGAATCAGAGGAGGAGGAGGAGGAGCAGCAGCACCAGGAGGACGAGCAGCAGCAGGAGGAGGGGGATGAGGAGTATGTGACGCAGGAGCAGCAGGAGGAGTCTAGTGATGAGGAGCGGCAGAGGGAGGATGAGGAGGAGGAGGACACGACAGAGGGTGACTCTAGTGTGATCGTTTGGCAGCGAGGTCCCACGCGACTCCCAGATAGGCCGATACATGTTGCTCTACGCCCGGTGATTAGACCCGAGGGCTTACGGTAAGTAACTTTAGATGTTGTCAATACTTTTTCATTTGATAACTTGAAATCACAATAGAAACTAATATTTCATCTTTTTCACTTTTGGCAGGAGTTGGAAAATCGTTGTTCCTGCTGGTTACAACCGCCTGGTCAACGACATCTTGGGTCATTTATGCAGGTCAAACTCCCAGGCATGGTCCGGATGCGTGAGGACAGGTACAAGCCGGCCTGGACGTGGGCACACTACCACATAGCCCCCGATACTCACGATAGGCTCGGTAGGTGCTTCGAGAGAAAGGCGGAGCGGGTGAAGGCTGAGCTGTGGGTAAGTCTTTCTCGCACTACACTTCTCAATACATAGTATTCATTGGACATTTTTGCAATATTGACTGGAGATCATCGTGTCTATATGCAGGATTTCTACAGGTTAGCGGAGGGATGTGATGAACATGCGTCGGCTGTCCAGGAGAGGGTATGCAAGAAGCTGCTCCGGGACATGCATTATGAGGCGCAAGTTCAATGTGTCATAAACTACGGCGCTTCAAAGTTCAATCGGAAGATCTCAAAAGTGGAAGCAAGAACCTTGAGGCTGACCCGGGCCCAATACTTGGAGGTAAAATTAGATCTATTTTCAGATTAAGAACATCGCTTAATATGATCTTCTTACATGTCGTTCACTTGATCACGTGTAGGTGCCTGCGCCCTAGTGTCATAATGATTTCAAGTGCTGGGAACACATAGTGGACAAGTGGTTCACACCAGAGTGGCGGAAGAAGCACGACGCTGTCCAAGAGAAGCGTTTGCTGATGCCAGGTCCATCACACCATCAACGCAACCTTACCAACGAGCAATACAGGGCTAGATGGGTATGAAGATTCATTTCTTTGTTGTAACGCTCAATTCTGCATAATTTGTAATCAACTTGCTATTTTTTTGCAGTCCAACGCACATGGAGGCGCTGAGTGCACCCAGTTCATGGCATGGTGCATGTCCCACAAGGGCAAGGCATCCATGTCTGAGACCACCTACAACCCTGACAACCCGCCCGAGGCGTACAACAATCCCTAGATCCACGACCGCATCAACATGTACACGGAGATCGGAAGGCAGGTCCATGGGCCAGAGTGGGATCCGAGCCGTGCGCCGCTTGATGGAGAGGTGATCGTGAGGGCGGGACAAGGAAAGAAGCATGGCCGGTACTATATTGGCAACAGCATTTTAGACACAGCCAGTACTCCCACTCTCACGGCCCTCAGGGCAAGGGACACGAGCAGTAGCGCACCCATACTCTCTCGGCCGTCCGTGGCACAGCTCTAAGTGGAGCGACTTCAGGTTATTTCTGATTCATTCATCGTTACTCAATTTCTACATAGGTTTCCTTTGCATTGTAACATTGAGATGAACAATTGTAGGCCCGGCTGGATGAGCAGGCAGCGACACGCCAGGCGGCCTTATTCGAGGTAGAGCAGCGGATGGTCCAGCAGCAGCTGCAGATGGCCGAGCAGCAGCAGCAGATGGCCTAGCAGTTGGCCCTACAGCAGCAGCAGATGGCCGAGTACATGCACGCTTGCATGCTAGCTGTTCAGAGCGGTCAACCGCTACCTCCGATGCCCCAGATGATGTTCCCTCCGCCTCCGGCTCTGGCTCCTGCAACTCCTGCTGTGTGTCACTTGACAACCTTGTTGTTTCATTTCAATGATTAGAGACTTAGACTCACTTAGAGACCTAGAGAAAGTAGAGACTTAGAGAACTTGATTACAACTTAGATTATAACTTAGAGACCTAGAGATAGTAGAGACTTAGAGAACTTACATTATAACTTAGAGAACTTAGATTATAACTTAGAGAACTTGATTCTTGTCTCACATGCAATCTACTCTTTTTTTTTGCAGAATCAATCGGCGGCATCGAATAATCTTGAAGCGTCACCGGGCATGTCACCGACGTTTCCCCCACTGCAGCTGTTCCCACCTCTGATGGGCAGCCCACGGCCCCCGTTCGAGCCACCTCCTTCTCAGTGAGCCTGTTTACTTAATTTCAGTTTATGAACTATGTGGACTTGTGGATGGACTTGGATAATACTTGTGGATGAACTGTGGACTTGTGGATGAACTTTGTGGAGTTGTGGATGTATTAGTGGACTCGTTGTTGTCGAAGTAGTGGATTTATCTATATTAAATGCATGTGATGGTTATTGTAATATATATGATGCCTGTGATGATTATTATGATATATATATATATATATATATATTATGTCTGTGATTTTTTAATGAGTGGAGATTTTTAAACACAAAAAACAAAAAAAAGGAAAAAAATTGGTCACTTTGCCGTGCGCCAAACAGGGGGGCGCATGGCAAAGTGACCATTCCTATGCCCCCTATTTGCCCCTTTGCCGTGCGTCAACACAGGCGCACGGCAAACATGCCATTGTTTGCCGTGCGCCTGGCAGGCGGCACACGGCAAACGTGCCATTCTTTGCTGTGCGCCTTCGTGGGGGCGCACGGCAAAGCCACAAACTTTGTCATACGTCAGGGCCACGGCGCACGGCAAAGCCCCTCCCCGCGCCATCAGCCCCCGCGCCATCAACACCTCTTGCCGTCACGTGCCGCTAGGACCTTTTTTTTGCCGTGCGTCGGCTTTGATGCACGGCAAAGATGTTCGCCGTGCGCCCGAGAAAAAACGCACGGCAAAAGCCTGTTTGCCGTGCCTTTGGCTGCCGTGCAGCCTTTGCCATGCGTATAGGCATAATACGCACGACAAAGGCTTTACCGTGCGTTTTCTAGACTTCGCCGTGCGCCTTAGACGCACGGCAAACGCCCTGTTTCCGGTAGTGGTTACACACACCTGTAATCTGACATACACCTCCTCAGAGCGCTCAACCACTCACACTGAACAAAACAGCCTCACATGAGCACACAAGCTCCGAACCTCATCCGACATCCTTGTGGTCCAAAACCAAAGCCTCATCTTCAAGGCATTCAGGATAAGCCAGAGCTCTGAATTTGCACTGCCAAAAAGGATTTCAGATTGGGAATTCCGAGAATTGAACTCGGGACCATACGCTCCCTAAGCGTACATCTTACCACTAGACTACATCCCCATCTGTGCTCTATGTATGCCTTCAGTGTTTCACAAATGAAGAAAGACAGCAAATTGAGATGATTCGCTTTTATCCATTCTTCTGGGAGGCTCACTTCTGCAGGACCTATGAATGATGAGCTTCAGACCAGAAAGTCCATGTATTTCATGCCACGGAGAAGTTATTTGCTATTTAGGGCGTGTTTGGCAGAGCTCCATGTAGCTCCAGATCCTAAAAACCAGCTTTGCTCCGTATTTTTTCAGCCAAACCGTTCTAACTTCAGCAACTCCACCGAAGATCTGCTCCAAAAAAATGGTGGAGCAGGCTCCAAATCCATGAATTTCGTGGAGTACCTCAGTGGGTGCTCCACCAAATCCAAGTTTCCTGGAGTTGGGGTAAATTACCCACCACTGCCACTAATAAGTGGAAAATGACTGGTTCGTTTATTTTTTTCCGTCGCTCTTCTTCGCGACCATCCGCCCTCCCGCGCCCAACCTGCCCAGACACCATGGCCGCCGGTGCCTGCCTCGGCGAGGTCACCAGCCCGCCCGGCGGCGAGGCCGCGCCCGCCCAGCCCCGGCGAGGTCGCGTGCCCGCCGGTCGACGAGGCCGCACCCGCCCTGCCCCGACGAGGTCGCGTGCCCGCCGGCCGGCGAGGCCGCGCCCGCCCGGCCCCGGCGAGGTCGCGTGCCCGCCGGCCGGCGAGGCCGCGCCCGCCCTGCCCTGGCGAGTCCCGGCGAGGTCGCGTGCCCGCCGGCCGGCGAGGCCGCGCCTGCCCCGGCAAGGTCGCGTGCTCAGCTGGCGGCGTGGCCGCGCCCGCCCTGCCCCGGCGAGGTCGTGTGGCCGCCGGCCGGCGAGGCTGTGCGCCGCCCTGCCCGGTGGGCCTTTTTTCTTTTTTTTTCCAACTGACGTGTGTCCCACATGGCAGTGAGAGCTGTACCAAACGATTTTTGAGATCTTAGATCCGCGGTAGAGCTGCTCTGTGGTGGAGCTATGCGGATCTGTGGATCTGGAGCTGTTTTTTGAGAGCCGAATCTCTGCCAAACACGCCCTTAATTTGGTCAGCTCATGTGCAGTGGTGAAGATCTATCATGCACTATATTCGGCAAAATGAAACTGCAAGGGGAATGCAAGGCTGCAATTTGGAGCTGGAAAATGTAATAACAGTAAAGGCCCTCTTCAGCTTCTGGTGGCAAGTTCATTACCAGTAGGACTGATTTGCCATGGCATATGAATGGATTCTGGTAGCACAGAATAGGTCCTCTACAACATCGTACAGCCGCATATAGTAAACAATTCAGAATCTGTTAATATTGTGACAGTACTAACAAAATGTTACTCCAGTTAAAACTGGTAGTTACAAGGCACGGAGTTGAGTCATTGATCATGCTAGCTGTTATTGCAGTTACAGGTAAAAGCCCAGCTCAAACGTTCCGACTTTGTGGCCAGCACATTACTGCAATTACTTTGACAGTTGTAGGACCATTGTGATTATGTATGCCTTGTGAAATTGTGGTCCACACTTTAATCTGTCACTTTATGAATGTGGTCCTTATTATATACTCCAGACTCCAGATAATATATATAACTTCTCATTTTAACAAATCTAATTGTTGACGCAATTTTCTCCCGTTGATAATGGGAGGTTCGCTCTTGCTTTTTCTGTGACGATGAGAAAGAAACTACGCATCATCTTCTTTGTTTGTGGAGTAGAAAGTAGGATGTACTCTACTTTTGCAAAAACTCTGGACTGGTCAGTAGTGTCTTTGAATCCATGGATAGGACGCGGATTAGTAGAATAAAGATAAATATGTTTCTTGAAGCAGGGGTGGAGGGGATTTGGGCGCTAAGAGCCTTTTTGGTCGGGCTTTTTGGGGCTTCCGCGTCTACACTGTAGTGCTACTGTATCAGTAGCAGAAACCAGTGAAGCCTCTTTAGACTAGCGTTACTGGCTTCTTCTCTTTGCTAGTTCATTTTGGTCTGGGTAGAGAAAAAGGGTTTCTGCTACAGTACCATACTGCTAAAGTTCTGTGTCACACTCTCCACTTGAGCTGAACATCAGAGAGGCTGGGGACGATGGTTGGTGTTACTGATGAGAAACCTCAGCATATATGAGAAGGAGCATGCAGGTCAACAAGATCGAGAAGTTCAGGTGCCGAAATGTTAATGTGTATCATGTGTTCTTATGGTGCATGTTGGAGGATATAATCCCAGCTCCATGTCTTTTGTTTTCCACTGAAAGATCTGGTTACCCGGCGTATCGTTAACCGGGGTGTCGGGGGGTGTTTAAACACAAGTTTGAAACATCTACCTTACAAGCATGAGAGGCGCTACCACCCAGAGCAAGTTGGTGCCAGCGTTGTGGACTTTTACAAGCTATTACTCTCCGAAGGATTGGCTACCATTAAGGGACTTTAGAACCCCCCATCCAAAAACTAGTCATAGCAACTGGTTAGCTATATCAAGAATAAGCAGGTCATTGATCAAAGAAGTCAGGCATCCAGACTGGTTATAGCTAATCTAGTCCTTGTACCTAAAAAGAAGAATAAGTAGTTATGAATGTGCATTGATTACACAGGCCTGAATAGTAAGGCGTGTCCCAAGGACCCTAATCTGTGCATTGACCAGGTCATTGATTCCACAGCAGATGTCAGAACTCTATGCTTCCTCGATGCCTACTCTGGATATCACTAGATCCATATTGAAGGACCGGATTGGCGACCAGAGAGGGAGGGAGTGAATGGGAGCCGATAAAAATTCTCCGATGAGAACTCGGCCTATGATCCCAAAAATAACTCCGAGACCTCCAACACCAAACCTTGCAAATCCACGTAGTCACTGGAGTACAACTGGACCTAGGAGCAAGATCCCAACACGAAGCGAAACACGCGAGAACGCAGCGGAAAAACTCAACAACCAAACAGCACAGCCGACACCGATCAGACCGGTCACTAGAACCGGTCAGACCGGTCACCCCTAGTCAGGCCTGCGTCACAAGCTCGACACGCAGAACTGTCCAGGAACTTCCAAGATAAGATCCAAGCACTGGACTCAAATCTCGAAGAGAAGGAATCAAGACTAGAGACTAACTTGAGCGAAACTTGAACAGAAACTCTCCCAGACCAAAGCCAGCACAACTCTAGTGAAAACCCCAGAAATCCCACTGGAGGCAAGGCACCGGTCAGACCGGTGCCCTGACCGGTCAGACTGTCAAGCCTGGAAAATCTCAAGAGCCAAGAACTGGAGCAAACGAAATCGAAACTGCACGAAACTTGAACAGCAGTCACCTCTGAACACAATCAACATGCTACCAACAGTTCCCCTGAGAAATCCAATAGTGGCCCGACACTAGTCAGACCGGTGTCCTGCACCGGTCAGACCGGTCAGGTCTGGAAGCCTCGGGAAGAAATTCGCCCACGTGTCAAACTCAAACTTTGGATCAACCGACTCCCGATTCGCGCAACGGATTCAAGTGAAACTTTGGGGATAGTAGATTTGCCTCATGGGCAAGCCATAGCTAAAAGATCAAGTCTCCAAACCCACTAAATCTTGCGAAATCGCGAATCAAAGGCAAGAACACCAAGAACTCGAGTTCCTACGAAAATCACCAAATCAAAGGGGTTTCCCAGAGTTTGTGGGCACAAAGTCACCAAGAAAAGAGTCACCAAGTACTCATGCGTGAATCCCACAAACAAAACCGAGAGGAAACGCCCTCAAATCCGATGAACGAAAATTCCTCCGAAAATGCTCCAAAAATCACCAAAAAGGAAAAACGCTCAGGAATCGAAGGAAACACAAAGGAGCCACACCAAATCTTCCATACAACAAAGGAAAGATTCTTTACAAACAAGGCTAGCCACCTCCCTTCATCCAACCCACTAGAAAGTGGAGGAAATAGAAGTGGAGTGACCTCCTCCTCTCTCCCTCACAACATGAAGCACTTGGCTTGCCTAGAAAGGAAGAAGAAATTAAACAAATGCCCAAGAGTTGGCAGCCATCCACCTCCTAGAGCCTATTTATATGAGTTCACTTGGTGGAGGCAAAAGACTAAACTACCCCTAAGTGATACATACCCCTCGGGGGAAAATTTAGAAACTTGTGGATATCTCCATCGAGCGGACACGCATCCACCGCAGCCTTGCTTCCCTCCAACGCAAGCTCCGTGATCACGCCGCGTGTCCCCCGCTTCGGAGCTTCCCGTCACACACGGTCCACACCGGTCACACTGGTGCTCCTCAACGATCAGACCGGTGCGCCGGTCAGATCGGTTTTCCCAACCGGTCAGACTGCTACGCCGTCTTCGTCATGCCGGGTCTTCGGGGCTCGGTTTTGAGGCCCAAACCGAGAAACCGTCGAGTGCTGGTTTTGTGGCCAAACTAACAAACCCCGCGTACAAGGCACAGCCTCACCACGCCAAGCTTCGAGCACGCCAAGCCTTTCACCTCCGGCACCCGGACGGTCTACTCGGTCTTGCCTCGTTCCTTGACTTGGCCACCACCGTTGCACCGGCTCATGTTCACGACTTCGTCTTGCTCTTCTTGCACCATGCGGACCGCACTTGATCCCGTCGTTCATCGGGTCCGTCAAACCAAGCATACTTGTCTCTCCATCACCCGGAGGCCACTCTGGCTAAGACCTTTCGCGTTTGTTCTTCACCTGCAACACTAGGCCAAGAGTCAGTCCACATAACGTTGTCAATCACTCATCACTGAGGAGCGACCCTCCACTGGTCCTCGGACGCTCCTGGTCCTCAATCTCCCCCTTGATGAGTGCATTGACAACACACACAGTAACCAATTCAGAATGAAAAAGAAAAACAAGAGAGAAATGAAAAAGAACTCAGACAAGTGATCGAAAGCCGAAGAACAAGCGAAAACAAGATCACTCGAATGAGAAAGTCTCGGTCCCCTAAGACAAGGGCAACGGCTCGACACAACCGAGACAAAAGCTCACATGATCCGTCAAGAAGAGGCAAAAGGCTCAACACCAATCATGTAGCAAGTCGAAAGCTCAAACACCGCCGGTCCTCAAGAAGAGGCAACAAGGGCTCAACACCACCGGCAAAGAGCAAAGCACAAAGCACAACTCAACCACGACAAAGAGCTCCCCCTGCACATATGCAAACTCCCCCTGAACATGTGCGTGCAAACTCAAGTTCTCCCTCTGAACTGAGTATCCCTCTGGATGCATGAAAACTATAATTTTCTCCCCAAATGCAATCTGAATTGATGCAACTATTTCTCCCCCTTGTTGACAATGCATGAATCAAGACTAGCATGTAGGTGCACAAATGCATGTCAAAGCATATACAAGCTAACAAGCTTCTCAAATAGGCTTAAAATAGCTAACAAAGGCTACAAATGAGATGAAATGTAAGCTAGTCAAGTACAAAGAGCAATAGCATCGCTACAAGGATGATATGATCATATAAGCATGTGACAAAGTAAAAGTCAAGTTTATACATCATTTTACAAAATGGTTGCCCCATGAGCAAAAGTCTATACATGATTCACTTAGCAAAATATACCAAAAGATCATAGCTCATACAAGGACACCACATTCTCAACAAGAGATCATTGCAAACACCCACAAAGCATCCCTACTCATGTCAAAGCTTGTTGAAACCATGTGGCTACTTCTATATAGAGACTTCTCTTGGTAGACAACATGTAACAACGTAAGCACCCAAGCATATATCTCATACAGCATAGAACACATGGTAAATTAGCATATAAAAGCATTCATTTTTCAGATTTACTCATTTTACCATGGTACATGAAGTGTCTTTGCGACACAAAAGAGCCACGCTCCCTCAAGAGGTGCATCATGGGCTAAACATTCACAATGACAAATGGTCTTTGACCCAAATGAAAAGAATCATGCTATCCAAGCAAAAGCTAATCAGCAACTAGTCATCAAGCATAAGCAAAGCATGGATAAACATTGACTCATGGGAGACCACAATTTTCACATATTATACAAAAATAGTTATCTCAACCTGTATATACATCAATAACCATCAAGAGCATAACTGCATATCACACAAGTCTGACTATCCTACATAGCATCTCACAAGTAGCATAAGATAGCAATCAAAGCATATAGGAGAAGCTCATCCTAAGAATGCAAACAATATATGTACATCAGATGATTCAAAGATGGTTATCTTACCATGGTATGATACATTAAAGGAAAATGCATGTATGATACATATGCTACAA
Source organism: Cenchrus fungigraminus (assembly GCA_036936925.1). Taxonomy (NCBI): domain Eukaryota; kingdom Viridiplantae; phylum Streptophyta; class Magnoliopsida; order Poales; family Poaceae; genus Cenchrus; species Cenchrus fungigraminus. Next base: position 120,537,422 of record CM072773.1, read on the forward strand.
GAGAAGCTCCAAGAACCAACTCAGAACGGGTAACACACTCCAAGCTCACCTCGCAAGCGGGTAAAAGTGGCTTGGTCAAGTGGTTTTGTGAAGATATCGGTTAGTTGATCTTGGGTAGGTACATGGATCAAGGTTATGTTTCCCTTCTCTACATTGTCCCTCAGGAAGTGGTACCTCACTTCTACGTGTTTTGTCTTGGAATGTAGGATAGGGTTCTTGGCTACACTTATGGCACTGGTGCTATCACACAAGAGTGGAACATGAGTACACTCCTCACCAAAGTCGCTCATAGTGTAGGTGATCCATAGGAGTTGGGAACAACAGCTGGCTGCGGCAACATACTCGGCTTCTGTAGTGGATTGGGCAACACTGGATTGCTTGCGAGACGACGATGAAACCAAAGAAGATCCGAGAAACTGGCAAGTACCCAATGTAGACTTGCGATCCAAACGACACCCAGCAAAGTTGGCATGTGAGAAGCCATGGAGATTGAGTGTCGAGGATGCAGAATACCAAAGACCAAACTCAGGAGTGTAGTTCAAGTACCTGAAGATCCTCTTGATGGCCTGCCGATGCGAAGTCCACGGAGAAGCCTGAAAATGAGCGCACAGACACACGCTGAACTGTATGTCCGGCCTCGTTGCTGTCAAGTAGAGGAGGGAGCCGATCATGCTCCTGTACTCCTTCTGGTCCACGGGTTCACCGTCTTCATCAGCATCCAAAGCCGTAGTGGTACTCATCGGAGTCGTCATTGGCTTGGAGTCGTTCATCTCGAACTTCTTCACGATGTCCTTGGTGTACTTTCCTTGGTGCACAAATGTCCCATCCTGGAGTTGCTTGATCTGAAGCCCAAGGAAGAATTGCAGCTCACCCATCATCGACATCTCGAACTTCCTGCTCATATCCTCTACAAACCTCACAACCAAAGTGTGAGAGGAGCCACCAAAGATAATATCATCCACGTATATCTGAACAATCAAGATGTCAGTGCCATGCCTTAGTAGAAAAAGGGTTTTATCAACTGTTCCCATCGCAAAGCCCTTACTAACAGAAAACCCCTCAACCTACCATACCACGCTCTGGGTGCTTGTTTTAGGCCATAGAGAGCTTTTCTGAGTTTGTACAGACGGTGGGGATACTTGGCGCTCTCAAAACCCGAGGGTTGCCTCACATACACTTCTTCCTCTATAAACCCATTGAGAAAGGCACTCTTCACATCCATTTGGAATAATTTGAACCCTTTAGCAACAGCAAATGCTAGAAGAATTCGAATTGCTTCCAACCGGGCCACCGGAGCAAAGGTTTCCTCATAATCTATCCCCTCCTTCTGGCTAAACCCCTGAGCTACTAGCCTAGCCTTGTTTCTCACAACCATACCATCTTCACCATCTTTGTTTTTCCACACCCACTTGGTACCTATGGGATGGCAATTTGGAGGTGGTTCAACTAACTCCCACACCTGGTTTCTCTCAAAGTTTTCAAGCTCCTCATGCATGGCATTGACCCAATTTGAATCAGATAGTGCGTGTCCAATATCTTTGGGCTCAAAAGAAGTGACAAAAGCAGAATGAGTGAAATGAGAGATTTTCTGTGACCTGGACCGTGTAGTTCATTCATTCAAATCACCTATGATCTTGGAAGGAGGATGATCAGCTTGTACTCATCGAGGTGCCTCTCGCCTGGAGACCACCTCCCCCTCAGCAGCAGCTTCCACTTGTTCTTGATGGGTCGTCATAGGAGTGGGAGATGGACCATCATCAACTGTAGTCGTCGTAGTGGAAGTAGAAGGTACTCGATCTGCTGTAGGTACACCACCACTTCATCATCCTCTTCTTCTCTATCTTTCTCATCCTCGAAGATCGTCCGTCCCAGCTCATCGTCACCTGCACACTCAAAGACGATAGAGCTACACGGCTGTGTCTCATCGAAAGTCACTTCACACGTCTCCTGGATTTGGTTAGTTTCAAGATTGAGCACACGATATGCTCGAGAGTGATTTGCATAACCCAGAAAAATCCCATCAGAAGACCGAGCTTCAAATTTATCCAATTTCCCTTTCTTAAGAATGAAGCACTTGCAACCAAAGACACGAAAATGGCTCACTCTTGGAGTTCGACCATGCATAAGTTCATAGCAAGTCTTCTTCTTGAAAGCACGAAGGAAAATGCGATTCGAGACATAACATGCGGTATTGACCGCCTCGGCCCAATATTTCCTAGGAGTCTTGTGCTCATCGAGCATCGTCCTGGCCATCTCACAAAGGGTCCGATTCTTCCTTTCCACAACGCCATTCTGAGGCGGAACATATGGTGTCGAAAACTGATGTTCAAGACCAAGATCACAACAAAAGGTCTCAAAATGAGAGTTCTTGAATTTCGTGCCATTGTCACTGCGTATAGCTCTAATAGCATTACCATGTCTCTCATTTTCAACCTCAAGATCAAGTCTCGAACAAAACCAAAAGTCTCACCCTTATCAGCCAAGAAAAACACCCATGCATAGCGAGAGTAGTTGTCCACAACAACTAGGACATACCACTTCCCACCCACCGAGCGAACGCGAGCTGGGCCAACCAAGTCCATATGCAACAGCTCTCCAGGACGCTTAGTCATGATAGCGGTCAAGGGTGGGTGAGGAGTGGCTACCATTTTGCCATGCCTACACGGAGCACAAACCAAATCCTTCTCGAATTTCAACCTTGGCAATCCTCGGACAAGATCAAGACCACTCAAGCGGGAAAGCAACTCAAAGCTCAAGTGTCCCAACCGCCTATGCCATTTCCACAACTCAATTGAGGGACCAGCAACCAAACACCGAGCAGGACCAAAAGACTGTGAGAAGTCAGCACGGAAAATCTGACCCTCGGGAACGATCGTATAGACAAGATCGCCTCGAGAGTCAAGAACATGAGAAGCACCCAACTTAAAACGAACCTCAAACCCCTCGTCAAGCAGCTGAGACACTGAAAGCAAATTAAAGCCAAGAGACTTGACAAGGGCCACACGCTTCAGAGTTACCTTGTCACTTACCTGAACCACACCTTCAGACAACACTCTTCCCTCACCATTATCCCCAAAGGTGATGTACTACCGAGACACCACCGGGGTGAGGCTGGAGAACCACCTTCAATCTCCAGTCATGTGTCGCGAGCAACCGGAGTCGATCAACCAAAAGTTCTCCATGCCTCCCACTTGCAAGTCAAAAACGAGAACGAGAATGAGCAAATGACTCAACACTGGGGTTAGCACAAAAAGAGTCAAACCAGTGTCGAGCCATCTACTCAAAAGAAGGGTTAGCAAAGTCCATCCTATCACGTCTCCTAGGTGGAACACCCTCACATCTCATCGGAGGAGTACGCGCACCACGAGGGGGAAAATGTGGCCCGTAGTTCCTCTGAGACTCAAAGCTGCGATCATTTCTCCCAAACTCGTACTGACTACGAGAAGGAGAACGTCCAGCAAACTCACCACGCCCTGACCCAAAACGCCTACCACCATCTCTCTGAGTAGCAACACCACGACTCAGAACACCACGAGTACCACGAGTAGGAATGGTGCGCACAACAGCCTCACACCGAGGTAGTGGCTCTACACGAGGCTCAGGCACACCACGAGAAGGGCGGTACCTGTCCTTGTTTGCCCACTCCTTGGCAAGCCTCTCATCCCTTCTCTTCCTATAGCAAAACTCCTCCTGATGACCATCCTTCCCACAATACCTACAATGGAAACGGACTGGTTTTGGGTTCACTCTCGACTGTGGCTTCTCACTAGGCTTCTTACCTACCTCAGACACAAAGTTCACTCTCCTCTGGAAGTCATTTGTCTTGGGTGGAAACACAGGTGGATCTGGGGTTGTGTCAAGCTTGGTTAGCAAGTGGTTAGGCTTAGGTTCCCACATGTTCCTGGGTGTTGTTTGTGGTGGAACAGGAATATCCCCAATTTTCCCTTCCTCTCTCTCACCACTGCTCTCACCGATTTTCTCAGAACCAAGACCCTGACCATCAGCATGCTTAAACTCAGCAATCATCATCCCAAGCTGTGGCTCTCTACCGGACAACCAACCCATTAGCTTCCGCAAATCATTATTCTCATCTTGAAGGTGGTTAACACAATGCTCAAGTTCAAGACTCTTCACAGCAGCTACTTCACAACTAGAGCAAGCAGTAGCAATAGGCGATTTCAATGCAGCCTCAAGAGAAACAATGGGAGCACGAGAATCATCTAGTTCACCATGCAACACAGGGCAAGAAGTGCAAGCTCCTAACAAAGCAGGTCTAGACTTCAACTCATTCAATTCAGCCCTAACCGCATCTAGTTCCTCCAACCGTGAGGCATACTTAGTTTTCAGTTCAGACAAGTCAGCCAAGAAAACATTGCAATCAGTGCACTCAGGCTCATCAGTAATAAGAGGAGCAGCTTTCAAAGACTCTACCTGAACTCTAGCATCAACAAGTTTGGACTCTAGTACAGCTACCTTTTCTTTAGCTTCTCCTAGCAAAGTCCTAAACTCCCTCTTCTCCTTGTTGGTCTTTCTAAGCACATCATCACGGTTATCCAGCAAAGCATTCAACCTAGCATTCTCCTCTAGCAAGAAGTCGGGGTCTCTACATACCTCATCCTCGGAGTCGGAGTTCGAGTCATCCTTCCCGCTTCTCTTGCTGTCCGAGCTGCGCGCCATGCCGCAGAAGCCGTCTCTCGCGACGAAGCTCAGGCCGTTGAAGTTCTTGCTTGTGTGCCGCCTGTCCTTGCGTCGATCTTGTTCTTCCTCCTCGCTGCTTGATCCTGACGTGGTGTAGCTGGTACTGGAGTCGATGTCGCTCCTGCCTGCAACCATCGCTCGGGCCGACTTCTTCTTGTAGCCGCCGCTCTTCCTTGTTCTTCTCTCACCCTTGTTCTTGTGCTTGTAGTCGTTCCGGGAGTGGTGCTTGTTGTTGTAGTTGTTCTTGGGCTGGTTCTTGTAGTTGTTCTTGACCTCCACAGCCTCTGGACACTCGGCGATGAAGTGCCCCATCTTGCCGCACCAGTAGCACATCCCTGAACTCCTCCGTGCACTCTTGCGGTTCTCGTACATGCGCCCAAACCTCTTGGTCAGCAACACGAGATCATCCTCGCTCAGCACATCGAACTCCTCATCTGGCATGGACACAAGACAAGACAAGGAAAACTATATAGTAGACGGGTTAGCATTAGTTCTCGATCCAGATCCGGAGATGAAAGCCAGACTATGTGGGTCAGTCGGGTTCTCACTCTTGCCTCTCAAACCCCTGTCAACCTCAGAGGACTTGAGTTTGGAAAACAGCTCATCCACGGTCAAAGTCTCATAGCCATTAGACTCCATGATGGTCTCAACCTTAGCACTCCACACGGTACGATCTAGAGAGTGTAAGAGCTTCAAAGCTCTATCATGATCATCGTACGGGAGGACGGTAATGTTGGCTCTCATGTTGTTCACTATGCAAGTAAAGCGCTGAAACATCACATCAATGGACTCACCAGGGAGATGAGTGAAATTCTCGTACTCTCTCCGGTAAGATGAGAACAATCGAGCCTTAACCTAGTTGTTTCCACCATGGGCATTCTTCAACTTTTCCCAGATTTTCCACGCCAACTCCTCTCCAAACACCCGATCGAATTCAGATGCACAAAGAGCACGGTACAAGTAATCAACCGCCTTGTTGTTGGCATCCCACATATCTCTAGAACCTGGGACAAGGAAGTTTGCGGGACGGACATAGGTGATGTCAACCATCACGTCCCAAAGCAACTGTCCTTTGCCACGAAGAAACACAGCCATCCGGGCCTGCCACATCTGGTTGTTCTTGCCATCGAAGTGCGGAGGACCTGAACTTCTATCCTGGTATGCCATCTTTGGATCTTAGACTGGTTAGAGTCGCAAAGACCCGTAACCGGCTCTGATACCAATTGAAGGACCGGATTGGCGACCAGAGAGGGGGGGAGTGAATGGGAGCCGATAAAAATTCTCCGATGAGAACTCGGCCTCTGATCCAAAAAATAACTCTGAGACCTCCAACACTAAACTTGCCAAATCCACGTAGTCACTGGAGTACTACTGGACCTAGGAGCAAGATCCCAACACGAAGCGAAACACGCGAGAACGCAGCGGAAAAACTCAGCAACCAAACAGCACAGCCGACACCGATTAGACCGGTCACTAGAACCGGTCAGACCGGTCACCCCTGGTCAGGCCTGCGTCACAAGCTCGACACACAGAACTGTACAGGAACTCCCTAGATAAGATCCAAGCACTGGACTCAAATCTTGAAGAGAAGGAATAAAGGCAAGGACCAAGAACTCAACCAAATAGAGACTAACTTGAGCGAAACTTGAACAGAAACTCTCCCAGACCAAAGCCAGCACAACTCTAGTGAAACCCCCAGAAAACCCACTGGAGGCAAGGCACCGGTCAGACCGGTGTCCCTGATCGGTCAGACCTGTCAAGCCTGGAAAATCTCAAGAGCCAAGAACTGGAGCAAACGAAATCGAAACTGCACGAAACTTGAACAGCAGTCACCTCTGAACACAATCAACATGCTACCAACAGTTCCCCTGAGAAATCCAACAGTGGCCCGGCACCGGTCAGACCGGTGTCCCGCACCGGTCAGGTCTGGAAGCCCCAGGAAGAAATTCGCCCGGCGAGGTCGCGTGCCCGCCGGCCGGCGAGGCCGCGCCCGCCCTACCCTGGCGAGTCCCGGCGAGGTCACGTGCCCGCCGGCTGGCGAGGCCGCGCCTGCCCTGTCGAGTCCCAGCGAGGTCGCTTGCTCGTCCGGCGGCGAGGCCGTGCGCCGCCCTACCCGGTGGGCCTTTTTTCTTTTTTTTTCCAACTGACGTGTGTCCCACATGGCAGTGAGAGCTGTACCAAATGATTTTTGAGATCTTAGATCCGCGGTAGAGCTGCTCTGCGGTGGAGCTATGCGGATCTGTGGATCTGGAGCTGTTTTTTGAGAGCCGAAGCTCTGCCAAACACGCCCTTAATTTGGTCAGCTCATGTGCAGTGGTGAAGATCTATCATGCACTATATTCGGCAAAATGAAACTGCAAGGGGAATGCAAGGCTGCAATTTGGAGCTGGAAAATGTAATAACAGTAAAGGCCCTCTTCAGCTTCTGGTGGCAAGTTCATTACCAGTAGGACTGATTTGCCATGGCATATGAATGGATTCTGGTAGCACAGAATAGGTCCTCTACAACATCGTACAGCCACATATAGTAAACAATTCAGAATCTGTTAATATTGTGACAGTACTAACAAAATGTTACTCCAGTTAAAACTGGTAGTTACAAGGCACGGAGTTGAGTCATTGATCATGCTAGCTGTTATTGCAGTTACAGGTAAAAGCCCAGCTCAAACGTTCCGACTTTGTGGCCAGCACATTACTGCAATTACTTTGACAGTTGTAGGACCATTGTGATTATGTATGCCTTGTGAAATTGTGGTCCACACTTTAATCTGTCACTTTATGAATGTGGTCCTTATTATATACTCCAGACTCCAGATAATATATATAACTTCTCATTTTAACAAATCTAATTGTTGACGCAATTTTCTCCCGTTGATAATGGGAGGTTCGCTCTTGCTTTTTCTGTGACGATGAGAAAGAAACTACGGATCATCTTCTTTGTTTGTGGAGTAGAAAGTAGGATGTACTCTACTTTTGCAAAAACTCTGGACTGGTCAGTAGTGTCTTTGAATCCATGGATAGGACGCGGATTAGTAGAATAAAGATAAATATGTTTCTTGAAGCAGGGGTGGAGGGGATTTGGGCGCTAAGAGCCTTTTTGGTCGGGCTTGTTGGGGCTTCCGCTTCTACACTGTAGTGCTACTGTATCGGTAGCAGAAACCAGTGAAGCCTCTTTAGACTAGCGTTACTGGCTTCTTCTCTTTGCTAGTTCATTTTGGTCTGGGTAGAGAAAAAGGGTTTCTGCTACAGTACCATACTGCTAAAGTTCTGTGTCACACTCTCCACTTGAGCTGAACATCAGAGAGGCTGGGGACGATGGTTGGTGTTACTGATGAGAAACCTCATCATATATGAGAAGGAGCATGCAGGTCAACAAGATCGAGAAGTTCAGGTGCCGAAATGTTAATGTGTATCATGTGTTCTTATGGTGCATGTTGGAGGATATAATCCCAGCTCCATGTCTTTTGTTTTCCACTGAAAGATCTGGTTACCCGGCGTATCGTTAACCGGGGTGTCGGGGGGTGTTTAAACACAAGTTTGAAACATCTACCTTACAAGCATGAGAGGCGCTACCACCCAGAGCAAGTTGGTGCCAGCGTTGTGGACTTTTACAAGCTATTACTCTCCGAAGGATTGGCTACCATTAAGGGACTTTAGAACCCCCCATCCAAAAACTAGTCATAGCAACTGGTTAGCTATATCAAGAATAAGCAGGTCATTGATCAAAGAAGTCAGGCATCCCGACTGGTTATAGCTAATCCAGTCCTTGTACCTAAAAAGAAGAATAAGTAGTTATGAATGTGCATTGATTACACAGGCCTGAATAGTTAGGCGTGTCCCAAGGACCCTTATCCGTGCATTGACCAGGTCATTGATTCCACAGCAGATGTCAGAACTCTATGCTTCCTCGATGCCTACTCTGGATATCACTAGATCCATATTGAAGGACCAGATTGGCGACCAGAGAGGGGGGGAGTGAATGGGGGCCAATAAAAATTCTCCGATGAGAACTCGGCCTATGATCCCAAAAATAACTCCGACACCTCCAACACCAAACTTGCCAAATCCACGTAGTCACTGGAGTACAACTGGACCTAGGAGCAAGATCCCAACACGAAGCGAAACACGCGAGAACTCAGCAACCAAACAGCACAGCCGACACCGATCAGACCGGTCACTAGAACCGGTCAGACCGGTCACCCCTGGTCAGGCCTGCGTCACAAGCTCGACATGCAGAACTGTCCAGGAACTCCCAAGATAAGATCCAAGCACTGGACTCAAATCTCGAAGAGAAGGAATCAAGTCAAGGATCAAGAACTCAACCAAATAGAGACTAACTTGAGCGAAACTTGAACAAAAACTCTCCCAGACCAAAGCCAGCACAACTCTAGTGAAACCCCCAGAAATCCCGCTGGAGGCAAGGCACCGGTCAGACCGGTGTCCCTCACCGGTCAGACCTGTCAAGCCTAGAAAATCTCAAGAGCCAAGAACTGGGGCAAACGAAATCGAAACTGCACGAAACTTGAACAGCAGTCACCTCTGAACACAATCAACATGCTACCAACAGTTCCCCTGAGAAATCCAACAGTGGCCTGGAACCGGTCAGACCGGTGTCCTGCACCGGTCAGACCGGTCAGGTCTGGAAGCCTCGGGAAGAAATTCGCCCGCGGGTCAAACTCAAACTTTGGATCAACCGATCTCCCGATTCGCGCAACGGATTCAAGTGAAACTTTGGGGATAGTAGATTTGCCTCATGGGCAAGCCATAGCTAAAAGATCAAGTCTCCAAACCCACTAAATCTTGCGAAATCGCGAATCAAAGGCAAGAACACCAAGAACTCGAGTTCCTACGAAAATCACCAAATCAAAGGGGTTTCCCAGAGTTTGTGGGCACAAAATCACCAAGAAAAGAGTCACCAAGTACTCATGCGTGAATCCCACAAACAAAACCGAGAGGAAACGCCCTCAAATCCGATGAACGAAAATTCCTCCGAAAATGCTCCGAAAATCACCAAAAAGGAAAAACGCTCGGGAATCGAAGGAAACACAAAGGAGCCACGCCAAATCTTCCATACAACAAAGGAAAGATTCTTTACAAACAAGGCTAGCCACCTCCCTTCATCCAACCCACTAGAAAGTGGCGGAAATAGAAGTGGAGTGACCTCCTCCTCTCTCCCTCACAACATGAAGCACTTGGCTAGCCTAGAAAGGAAGAAGAAATGAAACAAATGCCCAAGAGTTGGCAGCCATCCACCTCCTAGAGCCTATTTATATGAGTTCACTTGGTGGAGAAAAAAGACTAAACTACCCCTAAGCAATACATACCCCTTGGGGGCAAATTTGGAAACTTGTGGATATCTCCATCGAGCGGACAAGCATCCACCGCAGCCTTGCTTCCCTCCAACGCAAGCTCCGCGATCACGCCGCGTGTCCCCCGCTTCGAAGCTTCCTGTCGCACACGGTCCACACCGGTCAGACCGGTGCTCCTCAACGGTCAGACCGGTGCTCCTCAACGGTCAGACCGGTGCGCCGGTCAGACCGGTTCTCCCAACCGGTCAGACCGGTACGCCGTCTTCGTCACGCCAGGTCTTCGGGGCTCGGTTTTGAGGCCCAAACTGAGAAACCGTCGAGTGCTGGTTTCGTGGCCAAACCAACAAACCCCACGTACAAGGCACGACCTCACCACGCCAAGCTTCGAGCACGCCAAGGCTTTCACCTCTGGCACCCGGACGGTCTACTCGGTCTTGCCTCGTTCCTTGACTTGGCCACCACCGTTGCACCGGCTCATGTTCATGACTTCGTCTTGCTCTTCTTGCACCATGCGGACCGCACTTGATCCCGTCATTCATCGGGTCCCTTGAACCAAGCCTACTTGTCTCTCCATCACCCGGAGGCCACTCTGGCTAAGACCTTTCGCGCTTGTTCTTCACCTGCAATACTAGGCCAAGAGTCAGTCCACACAACGTTGTCAATCACTCATCACTGAGGAGCGACCCTCCACTGGTCCTCGGACGCTCCTGGTCCTCACATATCAAGTCTAATCAATTTGTTACGTCATTCGTCACCACGATTGGCTCATACCATTACATTACAATGCCTTTTGGATTGAGGAACGCTTGTACTACATAACCATGGTGCATGCAATGTTGCTTGCACTCGTACACTACCGGAAACCCGTTGTTTGCCGAGTGTCTAGGGCATTTGTGAGTGTAATCTATCGGGCACTCGGCAAAGCAGCTCTTTGCCGACAAATGGCACTTGGCAAAGAGTGCTTTGCCGTTAGATTCTTTGTCAAGTGAGATATGTCGTGGGCGGCACTCGGCAAAGCCTGTGGCAAAGCCTTTGCCGAGTGTTTATCAAGCTTTGCCAAGTGCCACAAAGGAGCTAGATCCGGTAGTGATATATTGGTCGAAACATAGAAGCCTACATCAATGATGTCATCATCAAGTTGAAGAAGACCATAGATCTTATTGTGGACCTTTCAGAGAGTTTGGATAATCTCTGAATATTCCACATGAAGTTGAATCCAGAGAAGTGCACTTTTAGCGTCTTAATGCAAGTTAATAGGGTATATTGTCTCAACTCAAGGCATCACGAGGCTAACCCAACCAAGATAAAGAACATACTCGATATAGTGCCTATCCAAGACCTAAAGGGCGCGTAGAATTTAACTGGGTGCTTATCAGCTCTAAGTTGCCTCATCTCAAAGTTGGGCGAACAGGGTCTACCCGTATTCAAGCTCCTCTGGAAATCTCAGAAGCTGCAATGGAACCAAGAAGCTCAGGAGGCTCTCCACAACCTCGAGAGATTCCTCATGAAGCCTCCTACTAGGTTGCTCCACTCGACAACGAGCCTCTGGTACCCTACATAGCAGCTTCTATGCGGTGGTCAGTGCCATCTTGGTGGTTGAAAGGATGGAGGAGGGACACATCTTGTCAGCCTAGCGGCCAATTTACTGCATCAGCCAGATGCTTACAAAGGAAGGCTCAGTATCCCCAGATTCAAAAATTGCTTTATGCAGTTCTGATGGCAAAGAAGAAGCTGACTGCTAAGAACTAAATCATAATGTGCAAGTTTCTATTTCTGAATTCAACAGCATAAGCGAAAAAAAGATTTTTGGTGACCTCTCAGCGAAGATGTTTCTGAGCAATGTCTGTAATGAATGTTTTGTTCTATTCCACAACAACATTGTGATATACTATTAGCTGTATTGGTTCTGTATGATCACTACCACTTTAAAACTCACCAGTTCAATTCTTTGCTAAAGCTACACAACTCAACATTCCAACAGTCATCTCCACACCTAAGTACACCCAACAAAATGTACACATCAAATCAACTTTTTTGAATCCAACGAACCAAACTGATGCTACCATCTCTTTTCTCTTACTCACTCACATCCAACGGCTCAGCTCCTCCGGATCAATCCCTCCTCCCCCGTACGTGTGCGCCCCCTCCTCGGTCCCACACACGCGCACCCCCGTCCCACACGCCCGTGCCCCCGTCCTTGGTCGTGACCCCTCCTCTCCCTAATCCCTTCACACTCCCTCCCACCCCCCGTCCCTCTCCTCCCTCGGATGTGTCCCTCCCTCTCCTTCCCATCCGCTCACCTCTCCCCTTCTCTCCCTCCCCAACGAGGCGTGAGGCGGTGCAGCGAGGATGCCGCGTCGGGGACAGCAGGCACGGATCCGATGGATGGTGGCACCCCTCTCTCTCTCTCTCGCTGCTTTCCCTCTCAGATCCGGCGTGCATGGGATCCTGCGGCGAGGACGATCGCCGTGAGCGATGGGCGCGGGATCCACGGTTGGGACTGCCAGTGCAGGCAGTGGATGCGGGATGCGGCGACGATCGATGCTTGTTGGACCTCTCTCTCGCATCACTACCCCACCGCACGGCAAAGGCAAGCGTCACCATGGTCGACGAGGGTGAGCGCACTGAGGTCGTGGATGGCCAGCACTGTAGAGGTCACAGACGAGTCGAGCGCTGGTGTGGTGGTGGAGGCCACACCTTTGCACACGAGCAGAAAGTGCCGTCGTCTCCCTCTACCATTCTTTCTCTCTCCTTTTTTTGAGGGGGATCTCCCTCTATCATTCGATGTCTGATTTTTTGTGGACATGTATCTGATTCTCTCTCCCATGCCTGTGCGGCAATCAGCAGGCTGAGGTGATGCATGCAGGCCACATGGAGTTGGGATGCTAGAACGCCTGTAGGTGTAGGGTGGTGGCTGATGCAGCACAACTGCCATATGGAGTGTAGATTAGCTGTTCGACGAAATGCTCGAGTACTAGCAGTGGTGGTTTGGAGGTTCTACTGACCTGACACCCTCAATATCATTCAACAGGAAATCCGATTCTTGATGAGGCTCATGAGAGAATTTTGGGGACATACCTGTTGTTTGGGCATCTGAAGGAGGTTCTAAAAGAAACCTCATAGGTGAGATGTAAATTCCTGTGCCAGTTCGGAGAAGTTTGTCGGATTTTAATTTAGTTTTCTGATTTCTTGTCTTTTGTTTCATGGCTGCAGAATGATGTTCGGCCATATGAAATGCTAATGGTCCTAAAAAAGAGTGCCTGTGTATCTGCGGAGGTGACTAATGGAGACAGTGTTGGCCAAGCTAGCTTGATGATACTGGATAGTGTTGTCAGGTATGATGCAATGATGCGAAGACTGTCAGGAGCCGGAACGCGCTGGAACATCGGCGACGAGCACCGGTGAACTGGGAACGCCGGCGAGGAAGAAGAAACTCAACGCGAACGCTTGGAACACGATGAACACAAGAGGATTTTGTGCTGCTCAACCTCAGCAGCATTTTCAGATGTATCGATTCACCTTTTATTGTTACAAAGAGTAGAGCTCTGGTGGTTGTCCGCACACCGCGTGCACGACGCTTCCATCCCCACGTCCGTGGCGTTCGTGCAGCACCTTCGCCCAGGTCGTGTGCGCGAGCGAGTCATGCGGCAACAACCTCCTACGTGCGTGGCATCCACAGGACGGTGCTCACGCGCATGCATTGCAAAACCGAAATATGCAATCCTAACAAACTATATGCAAGACTTAACTAACAAACTCCCCCTAAGCCTTGCATCCTTTCTTGATCTTGATGAGGCCAAGATTGTCCCGTAGTTCATAGAAACGTTCCCGCGGTAATGCCTTCGTCAAGATATCTACCAGTTGCTCAACAGTGCCAATGGAGGCGATGATCACCCTGCCTTCCTCGACGCACTCATGGATGAAATGATACCTTGTGTCTATGTGCTTGCTACGATCATGAAAGACAGGATTCTTACTCAACTGGATGGCAGATTGGTTGTCGATGTGAATGTTGATTGCGCTCTCCTTCTTGCCCTTCAGTTCTGACAAGAGGTGCATCAACCAAATGCCTTGATAGGCAGCCGTCATGCCCGCAATGTACTCTACTTCACACGAGCTAAGAGCAACCACCTTCTGCTTCGGACTCTACCAGGTGATCACGTTCTGGTTGAGGAAAAACAGTGCCGGTGGTGCTCTTGCGCGTGTCGATGTCGCCGGCATGATCGCTATCACTGAAACCGACGAGCCGGCCCTCCTTCTCCCTGGTGTAAAAGCAGCCACAATCCAGTGTACTGGTGATGTAGCGTAGCACCTTCCTCATCATGGCCAAGTGCTCGGTGGTGGGGCTCTCCATGAACCTGCTGATGTAGCACATCGAGAACGCCAGGCCCGGCCACGTGTTCACCAGATATCGCAGTGAGCCAACGATGCTTCTGTATGCCATCGGGTCGATGTCGGGAGCTGAACTTGTCTTGCTCAACTTGAGGCGCGGCTCCATGGGGATGCAGTTGGGATTTCACCCAGCCAAGCCGGCGTTCTCCAATATCTTCGCCGCGTATGCCCTCTACCCGATGGTGATGCCGTCCTGCATCTGGTTCACCTCCAGGCCGAGGTAGAAGTGGAGCAAACCCAGATCGCTCATCTGGAATGTGGCCTTCATCTGTGACTTGAACTTGTCGATGTCGCTCACCGTCGGTGATCACCAGGTCGTCGATGTACACTCCCACGATGAGACGATGCGCCCCAGAGCCGCAGTAGTACACGGTATGCTCGGAGCGGCTGCGCTGGAAGCCGAGTCCCAGCAGTGAGCTATCCAGCTTCACGTACCACACACGCGGAGCTTGACGAAGCCCGTACAGCGCCTTGATGAGGTGCAGAACCTTGCCTTCGTGCCCCTTGAGCACGAATCCTAGAGGTTGCTCAATGTAGACCTCCTCCATCAGCTCACCATTGAGGAACGCCGATTTGACATTCATATGATGCACCGGCCACCCCTCGTTCGCGGCGTGTGCCAGAAGTAGTCGCACGGACTCCAGGCGAGCCACCGGCGTGAACACCTCGTCGAAGTCCACGCCTTGTCGCTGTACATAGCCCTTTGCCACCAGGTGGCCCTTGTACTTGGAGATGATGCCAGCGGCATCCTTCTTGGCCTTGTAAACCTACTTGAGCCTGATTGGGCGGGAGTGCGATGGTGGATCGACGAGCTCCCAGGTGATCTCATCGAGCATGGCATTGCGCCAGCACTCATGCTTCTATGCCTCAGTGTAGGTGGATGGCTCGACGTCGCTGGCGAGGAGGAGCTGCTCCTCCAGCTCTCGTTCTGCCAGGCCCGACGAAGATGATGGGCCCAGCACATTGTCGATGCACCTGAAGTGGAGCGGTGCGTCGTCAAGGTCGGCGTCAAGGTCCGACTCCCCAGAGCCAAGTGGTGTGGCGAACTCCACCTTGTGCCCAGTGTCATGCACTGGGGTCCTTGGTGTTGACGGTGCACCGCCGTCGTGGATCGGTGTCACGGGTACAGGTGACGGCATTGTCTATGCTGATGTCGAATCCATTGCCGTCGCAGTTGGTGTCGACGACGTCACCGTGATCACCTTGGGAGAGCTCGACGTCCCCTCCTTGATGATGAAGTCACCGTTCATGTCCTCCATCTCACCGCTCCACTGCCACTGGGTGCCCTCGTTTTACACGACATCGCGGCTGATATGCACTCGTCGTGTCGTCGGATCGTAGAGACGATAGGTCTTGGAGCCGGGCTCGTACCCGATGAAGATGGTGCACCGGCTACGATCATCAAGCTTCTTCAGCCCCAGCGTGGTGATCTTCATGTGCACAATGTAGCCGAATGTCTTCAGGTGCTGAACATCGGGCGGGCTCCCGGTCCAGAGCTCGTACGGTGTCTTGCCGTCAATGCTCTTGGAAGAGGAACGGTTTAGCAGGTACACTACCGTCGTGACCGCATCCCCCCAGAATGCAGCAGGGAGCTCCTTGGACTTCATCATGCACCGCGCCATCCTGACCGTGGATTGGTTGCAGCGTTCGATGACACCATTCTGTTGGGGCGAGTATGGCGCCGTGCGTTCATGCCTGATGCCGAGCATGGCGCAGTACTCCTCGAAGTGGCCAGCCAGGAATTCTCTCCTCTGATCGGTATGAAGGGCAAGCACCTGCTTGCCCGTCTTACGCTCTGTCGCCGCCTGGATGCACTGGATCGCCGTGGCAGTGGCGTCTTTGCTTGGGAGCGGAGCAATCCACATGTATCTTGAAAAATCATCAGCAAGTAGCAAGAAGTACCGATTGCCACTCGGGGTTGGAAGCGTGATCAGGCCGCAGAGGTCGCCGTGGAGCAGCTGGAGTACCTCCGTCGATCGCGACAGAGCGCGCTGTGGGAACGACGTGTGCCTTTGCTTGCCCGCTAGGCAGGCATCACACATCTGCTCCAGTTGCTCGAGCAGGGGCAGAACACGGATGAGCTCCTCCCGTCCCATCTTCCTCAGTGCACTGAAGTTGACATGCCCGAAGCAGGCATGCCAAAGCCATGGGTCCTCCTTGGCATGCGCCGCCCAACACATGGGCCGCACGATGTCGGCGTCGAGGATGTAGTGGCAGCTGGACTTGCGGATCACCTTGGCCTGCAGATGACGCTCCTCGTCGCACATCCGTATCACCCCGTCCTCGACGAGCACCTGGAACCCCACCTCATCGAGTTGCCCGATGCTGCTGATGATGTTGGTGGTGAGGCGCGAAATGTAGTAGGTGTTCACGAGGGTCTGATGCTCCCCGTTCTTGCAGGCGAAGAGCACGGTGCCGCGGCCCTCGATTGCAACAACGGAGCCGTCGCCGAAGCACACCGTGCCCACAGTGCCGGTGTCAAGGTCGGAGAAGGTGTTACGGGACCCTGTCATATGATTTGTGGCCCCGGTGTCCAGGACCCATCGCTTCAGGTCCTGATCACCCAGAGCGTCGAGCACGACGAACACCTTCTTCTCCTCGAGCTCGATCCGGCATGGCGGAGGCACCGCAGCTGCAGCAGCCGCAGCGGTGGGGAGCAGCGGCAGTGGCTGGATGGGGAGTGAGTGAGTCAATGGCCTCGTCTCCTCCTCCACGCTCCCGTGGGCGTACATAAGCGTGGGCTCATCGTCTTGGGCCACATGGGCCTGTGCGTCCACCTTGAGTTTGCTGCGGTAGAATTGGGCCAAGTGGCCTTTCTTACCACAGTGCTTGCACTCGTCGTCTAGGTCGGCCCGTCCTGGACTGGGGCTGGTGCGCCCATCGAAACTGTTCCGGCCGCCACGGTCGCGTGGCTTGCTGCGGGATTTGCCCCGACCGTCAAAGCCAGAGATGGATCCGCCACGACCAGAGTCCTCCTTCTTGTACTTCTCTAGCCATTCCTTCTTCGTGAGGAGGAGCTTCCCGGTGGCGGAGTTGGACGACGGCAGTGGCTCGTCCTCGGTGTCGTCGGAGGACTTGAGAGTCTCGGTGATTTCCTCGATCGACAGCTTAGAGACATCAAGCAATGCTTCCATGGAAACAACAATTTGCTTGTACCTTGGGCGTATGATGCATCGATACTTCTTGACAGCCTTGATGTCTGGCTCCGGATCCCCGAGCACCGCCAGTTGCTGGACGATCCCGGAGAAGCGGAGCGCAAAATCTTCAATTGCTTCCCCGTCGTGGAGCTTGATCATCTCGTACTCGGCATGGAGTGTCTGCACCGTCACCACCCTTCGTCGTTCATATATGATGCGGAGAGTCTTGATGGCCTCCCAGGCCTCCGTCGCCGTCTCCTTGATAGCGAGGGTGGGGATCATCTCCGAGGGCACCGCGCTGCAAATGGCGTCGAGTACGGTGTGGTCATCGCGGTAGTCGCTGTCGCCGTACTCGATGACTTCCCACAGGTCGTGAGCTTGGAGCTTCGGTTTCATCCGCAGGGACCACTCGTTGTAGTTCGTCTTCGTCAGCTGCGGCCAGGTGCCAGAACTGCTCGATTCTCGAACGACGCGCTCGACGACGAGTTCTCGAGGGTGATGTGCGTCATGGTTGCGTGAACCGCGATGTGGAGAGGGGCTCTGCGAGCGCCTGCGGCTGGACAGCCTGCGTCCAGATGGCTTCTTGCCCTCTGCGTCGCCGGATGACCCCGGCTTGTCACCATTCTTCTTCTCCTCCGCCTTCTTCTCCGGTGGCGGCGTACTGCCACTGGGCTTCCGCGGCGGCATGACCATGGCTCCCACCATAGCAAAAACTCAACTTGGCTCTGATGCCACTTGTCAGGAGCCGAAACGTGTTAGAACGCCGGCGACGAGCACCGGTGAACCGGGAACGTCGGCGAGGAAGAAGAAACTCAACGCGAATGCTTGGAACACGATGAACACAAGAGGATTTTGTGCCGCTCAACCTCAGCAGCGTTTTCAAATGTATTGATTCACCTTTTATTGTTACAAAGAGCAGAGCTCTGGTGGCTGTCCGCACACCGCGCGCACGATGCGTCCATCCCCACGTCCGCGGTGTTCGTGCAGCACCTTCGCCCAGGTCGTGCGCGCGAGTCTCGCGGCAACAACCTCCTAAGCGCGCAGCATCCACAGGCCGGTGCTCACGCGCATGCATTGCAAAACCGAAATATGCAATCCTAACAAACTATATGCAAGACTTAACTAACAAAGACACCTCCAAAAGGAGTAGCAACACCATCTATGGGCACCATAACTGGTGATAATTGCTTAGGTTAAGTTTTTTTTCTGTGCACCAGTTCAACCATAGTACAAAAGCAAGTAATTCCCCGTAATCCCTCCCCTGCGTAACCTGGTATGGAAGCCTGCCTTGATCTGCTTAGCATTAGCACAAAATAAATAAGCTATGAGCTTTTCAGGGGAAAGATTTGTTGGAATCCAGAGATCTCAGTCCCTGCCTTTTAAATGTGCATGCTCTTATAGTCTTATTTCTACCATGTCCTCATGTTAGATTCATAAGAATTCTCCAATATGAGCTCATTTGCTCTTTACTGATTTTTTTTAATTACCTCAGATTGATTGATATTTTCATATACATTTCATTTTGGACAAATTTGACATTCGAGCTGCAAGAATGGGGCTCTGGTTCCGGGGACAATTTTGTCTTATAATTGTGATATTGATTTGTAGTGAAGTCCAGTTGTCAATCAAGGTATGCATTCAGCTACTCAGTTTGTACCTTAATTCTTCTGCAAGGTCTAAGATTGACTACCGAACACTTAAAACTATTTTTTCAGCACATAATCTATACATGAAAACAAATCATTTAAGAAAACAATGGATGGTTGATGACTTGATGTAATGGCAATAGTAATCAATTTGCCTGAAGATTTTTTTCTTTAGTGCTGGACAAAAGAAACATTTACTACCATTTTGTCTCACTTGTTTATTTTCTAACTTTTTTCCCCAATTGCCTATACTGTGGGTGCACATCAAATGGCAGCCATGTTAATAAGCATCTGTATATTTTTTCCATGCTTGAAAAGAAAAGCTAAATGCCTGTAAATTTTTTAAAATTGTGTTAGTTAAAACAAACAACAATGTTAACACCACTTGTGCTTAGCAACTGATACACATGGGCTTTATTTATATATTGGTACTGTGATCAACATGATGCTTTAATGCTTAATTGGCACAATTAGATGCATCCACCCAAATAAATGTCTTTCAATTGCAGGCTGCCTCTTTTTGATAGAGAAACAGAAGATGTAATCTTTAAGATAAAAGTAGATCAAGGCATTATGATCATGAAGAAAGGGAAAAGCATTAAAAATAAGGAAAAACAAAAAGGGGTAATCTACAGATGTAGTTCTCTCCATGGTGAATTATTTTTCAGTGTTGGATATATTGTTTTGTTGGTGGTGACATTAAATTTATATGAGCAGGCATCGACAGTTTCCAGCATCACCTGTGAAGCCTCTTGTTACTACTAACTGGAAGATCTCGAGCCTTCTTGTGTTTTGATGAGACACCATGCAGATCTGTTAAAACTATTGTTTTTCCATTCACCCTGTAGAAATTTTTAGTCAATAACTTTTCTATTGGTTGCAAACAATGCTAAGGGAATGGACAAAAGGGTATGCTATCCTAATCTAAAGCTTTCTTCTCATATCTGGTTTTCGCTAATCCGAAGCTAATATTTCAGACAACTAAGCTGAAGCTTGCTTGTCTTATATGATTCAGACAACTAATACGAGCTGATAAATTGAAACCCGTAGCGTTAGTACGGGCAATATACTAGTAAAATAAATAGTTCAGTGTTAATAGCAAATATTCTTTACTTAAATAGCCTGTAGTTTTGACAAACATTGTGCCATTTGCTTTCCACATGCTTGTACAGTCTTTAATTGCTAGCAAGTCTTAAGGCTGTACCCAACATAAATAGCCTGTAGTTTTGACAAACATTGTGCCATTTGCTTTCCACATGCTTGTACAGGCTGTACCCAACACCTTATGTTCACATCATGATGGTGGTCCAGATTTCATTGTCTCGATATACTTCTCATGACAATCTGCCCTTGGCATCCAAATGCAAAAAAAAAAAAAAAAAAAAAAAAAAAGATTTTCATGTTGGGGATTCAAAGAATTGAACTCAGGACCTTACGCTCCCTAAGCGTACATCTTACCACTAGACTAAATCCCCAAGTGTGTCCTGTTTGTGTATCTGCATTATTTCAGACAAAAACATGTTACAACGTTTACATTCTTAACATTCTGCCTTCTGATTGTTAGCACAGTGGTTAATGTTTTAGTTACTTCGTCTTGACCATAGTGCAGGTAGAAATTGCTGTGCATGCTAGTCTGGTTCTGATAGCAGGAGTATGTGTAGGAAGAGAACAATATAATGTACATTTATTCAGTAACTATATTATAATACCACTGTAAAAGAGTCTACTGTCAATTCAGCAGCACAAGAAAGATGGCACTAAACAGCGTCAGGTGGTTTAATATGACAGAATAAATTCAGGATATGTAATATTGTCAACATCTGACCAAACCATTGATGAATTCCATTGGATCCAAAAAGGCCCCTCCCCTTTGTTTCTTCAAAAAATATATGTATTTTTTAATTGTACAGTTTTAAATTTTGACAAAAATAGCATTGAACTGACTATGGCAGTTACTTTCGATATGCATTAATGAAAGCCTGACATTTGTGAGGTTGTGCCAGTCTCTTATCTACAAGTCCTGAATCTGTGGTCTAGATTCAGTGCTCCAGACTATGGGGACCTAATTCTCGTCATCTGAAGATTATGTGTTCTGTCCATCACGTCAAGATGCAAGAGGTTTTCTTCCAGATTGCGGATTCTCAGACTTCTATTGTACTTGGGAACCCTTTGCTTTCTAACTGAATATGTTACCACTAGAGTAAATCCAAAGGTATAAGATATGCGTAATCTACATATTGCAGATTTGAAACAAGAAGTCTCATGCCATTTGATTTTACACTAATGTTCTGCAGATTTTCTTGAGGCAGCATGTGGGGCAAGGCCCCGACTAGATATTATCTCTTCTCTAAGGCTCACGAGGAATCGTCAACTCCACGATTTAGCGTGCCTCCGACTGCTCCTCATGCTCCCTGCTCTGCCTCAACTTCGCCCCTTCTCCCTGCTCCCTCGCCCTTCGCCGGACCCTTTCACCCCTCACGCCGCCGCGAACTGCTCCCCTCGAACCTGGACGCGGTGGACGATGACGCGCCGGCGCCCACACCTCCACCTCCTCCTCCTCGTCGTGTGGCGGTGATTGCGGTGGCCCTGCCCATCTCGACAGTAGCAACCCGGCCGCAGCTCTCTCCAAATCTGCCGCGCCGTCGCCTTCTTGGGCCTCGCCGCTGCCACCGAGTTGGCCAACAATGAGCAGGAACCTAGCCAAGAGCCCAAGACCGGCCGCCGCCTCGATCCACTTCATCCCAACAGAATCCTTTTGAACGATATTATTCATCCCAACAAACTAGATAGTACGCATGCACCATCCAAGGCGTTTTTTTTTTTTTGTTCTTCGAAAAGCATAACAGGCTATACATGTTTGTGTAACATTTCATTAGTATATATCTTTTCACAGCATTGCTGAATGTTAGTTGCTTCGTCTCCTTAGCATGGCAGAGCAAGTGTAAAATGCCAAAGTATTCACCTCTAGCACCGTGTACAGCCATCTGAAATGTCTGTTAAATTGATGTATCGAAAAATCTTATGTGCTCAAAATAGATCTTCCTTGTCCCCGTCTCCCGTTATTGCTCGCCTCTACACTTTGCAATATTTAATCCCTATTAATAACTGAAAATCTTATCCTAGTTAGGCTATATATTCTTGTTGACACCGATTTGGGTCCCACACCGATAGCTAGATGGCCCTAAGGATTAGTTATGTTGTTGAATAGTAATGCCAAATGCTATAGATGTTGATTAGTAGAGATGCAAACAGATCGGATTCGCATGGAATCTGTTTCGGATATCAACTTTTACAGCATTTTAATTCAAATGCGGATACATATATTTCCAAATATGAATACAAAATGGATGTGGATTCGGATTTCTCTTCGAATATTTACTCAATTCAACACAAAGTGCATATTGTTAAATTCAATATACATGAATAGAAATTTACTATTAAGTTCATTGATAAACAAACTGAAATAAAATCAAAGTACACTTCTAATAATCTCTAATATCAAGTTAACTAAATCATAATGGATAATATTTAATAAAATGATTGGTCCAGTGAATAAATTCAAAAAGAATTAATGGTAGGCAACATGTAGTCATTTTTCTTTATCAGAATTTTGTAATTACAAAATCATTACATAATTAGAGAGTAAAGTATGTGGGTATATAACATAGTCGAGGATAGCTCATCAAAAATAATATAATTGTCAGTAAATTCTTAATTTAAATAACAATTCATCAATCATTGTTTATATAATGTTTTTCATAAAATTAGAAATTATATAAATTAATTCACATCCGTAAATAAGTAAGTTAAAGTATTAATAATTTACAACAAAAAATATATTAGTTTTAAACTAAATACTAAAATTAATTTAAACTTTATATACCGTTAATAATATTAAATTTATTTATAGAAATACTATTAAATATTTCTATGCATTATTAGTAATATCAAAATTAAATAATTACAGTTATAGAGAGAAAACTTTTAAATAAATATCAGATATTTCATATCTTTTTGTTGAATACGGATCTAGAATCGGATTTAGATACATATTTAAAAAAAGAATTCGAATGCATCCATTTAGTGTCCATATTAGAAACGAACACGTATCCAAATATTCATATTACAAGTTTTAGCTGATACAAATGTCAGATAATTTGGATATCCATTTCCATTTTCCATCCGTACTGATCAGGCTTGAAATCATAGTTAACGCAAACTTAATTATATATAATTATATACCAATTTATAGCGGGCCGCGTATCCTATGGAAACCAACCACCCTATGCAAACTTTGGAAACTCCGATCAGGGACGCAGGATCTAGATCCAAAGGTTGAGGAGAGAGGTGGGACAAATTTCCAAAAAACCGCCCGCCAGGATTCCTTCCTAATCCATTTTTTTGCAAATGACCCCCCTCCCCCGTACGCACACCCGCCGCGCATCGCGACTCACGCCGTCACTGTGTTCCGCCCCCGCCGCCCAGATACTCGACGTCGCCGCCCAGATAATCGCGAGACAAGTTGGGGCCAAATCGCCTCCCGGAGCCGCCGACGATCCATGGCAGAGGGTAAAGGGAGGTGCTCCCCTGGAAAAGTACCGGCGGCGGCGGCGGCGCAAATCGTGGCGGCGTGCTGCTGTGGGCGTTCCTCCTGCGACCGGGTTGTGGGCGGCGCGTCCCTGGTCGGCGGTGGAGGCCATGGCAAGGTCCGCGGGCGCTCCTCTTGCCGGCGCTCCTCCTGCGAGCGCTCCTCCTCCTGCAGCGGCGGCGTCTGGCGAGAGTTCGCGAGGCCGCGGGTCGAGGCGCGGGGGGAGTGGGTCGCTGTGGCGCCGCGGGTGATGTGCAAAAATCGAGTTTGGATAGGCCAGTGGCGGGCGCACTACTAGAAAATCCCCCCCTTTAGCTACACTATATTTAGAGTTAGACACACTTTATTTCGTCTTTATGGCTTTGTAAGCGTCTTCGCAGGGACCGTGTCAGGCTTCGTAGAGACGATTTCGTTAAGCGTGTCTACTCGCATTGATACAATTTTAGAGACACATTTATATCATGCTTACTGGTGTAGTTACGTACTATAGTAATGCTTCATTGTGTGTTAAAAAATATAGATACAAACTCCTAGATACATTTATAAAACATGTCTACTAATTTATGAAAAAAGTCAAAAAAAAAATATTTCAGATTGGAGGACACCTATTCATGATTATTTATGTGTAATATGTGCGGTGTGTAGGATTCGAACCCAAGATCTCTTGCCTCACACATAGCTTTTTTACCATCTCACCTACACAGCAAATCTGACTTAAATAAGTATGTTTTACTTTTGAGTTCGCCTACGAAGAACCATTAGTAGTTAGTACACTTATCTGATACGTTTTATGACGTTCCTACATGCTACTCACGATTCAAAGCATGTCTAACCATGCATTATTTTGAAACGTTTTTTACAATCGTGTCAAAAAGTATCTTTACGTAACTATAGACATTGTTTGATGCGCATTGTAGCGTGTCTAGACAATAATGATACTTTAAATCGTGTCTAACTTCGTGTCTTTTGAGATGATTTCAGTAGCGTGATAAAAAATATCTCTATAAGAATACTAACAATGTAAGCGTGTCTAATATCATGACACTTTGATATGTTATCAAAATCGTGTCAAAAAGCATCTTTATGCACTAGCATAGAAACGCTTTCAGGGTGCGTTGCTACTATAATGTAGCTAGGGGGGTTCTAGTAGTGGCGGTTTTTTGGAAATTTGTCCCCCTCTCTCCCCAGCCTTTAGATCTAGATTCTGCATCCCTGATCGGAGTTTCCAAAGTTTGCATAGAGTGGTTGGTTTCCATAGGATATGCTGCCTATAGCGATAGATTGTTGGTTGGTTACAAGTTTTATGTCAACAAATCATTGGTTGGTAGTAAGAGTTATAATAGATTAATGGTCAGCATAAATATGAGTGTTTTAACTATAGGTCTGTACAAACACTATTGGTCAGTATAGTTTTATACTGGCACCACTTGTAGCGACAGATGGTGAAATGTTAGGGCATGTACAACGCGTCTACTGAGCTCGTCTATATGTTGGTATTTTTGGACCCTGGCGAGGCCTGGAGATGCTGCCGTCATCATCTCATGAGACGACAGGAGCGGCTCATGCTCCCAGGCGAAGCCTGATGGATGAAGACGCGTTGTATATATGCTCCGTCGACACAGGCTGTTGAGATCAAAGATCTCAACCAGATAATAAAGAAGAAAAGAGGGGGAGAATTGACCAAGCCAACAAGTGAACCAAAGAATGCCATGGGCCAAGAGTCCTCCTCCTCCGGCCCTTGGTGTCCAATTTATAGGGAGAGGGGAGGTGCCCTCCCCCTCAAAACCCTAGTGAGGGGAGGTGGTTGTTTATATTATTTCCATCGGTGAGGTCAAATATTACATTTAGATCCCTAATATTTACACTTGAGGTCCCTGACTATTACAAACAAGTCCCAAGATGTTACAATTAGGTCCTCGACCCTTGCAGATATGCCCTTACACCCCCTTTTTGGGCCTCTTTTATACACAATGGGGTCCCTAGCCTTAGACCTCCTAAGGCGCACCCCCAACAGTAGCCCCTCAACTATTTGGTCTTGGCCGGTACTACAAGACCTAATAGTTACTCCTGTTTAAAAGAGGCCCAATTACAATTCAAACTTCGGTTGTAAGGGGTGTCCTTCACAACCTTCCCGCGTGCACCTCACTAAAAACTCCATCCCAAAAACCCAATGGGAAAAAAGAGCATGGAGAAAAGAGTATGCACATTCTCGGGTTTACATGTTCTAACTCCAAATATCATGCCTCCCAGTGTCTCGAAAGATGAGCTTCGATCCGGGGTTTCATTCCTAAGCCTTGATCAGGAAACCTTGCTTCCAGAGTTAATGTAGTCGCTGCTGAGGGTGGTTCCAGCATCTTCAAGCTTTCTCTCACGAGTACCAGGCAACTAGGATGGACTAGTTCTCCAGTACACCCCCGCCCCTCTTTGCCTGGTGTTCGTGAGAGAAACTCCGCTTGTGGTGGAAGTAGTCAATGTAATAGATGTAGTAGCGGTTGTTGTGGTTGAGCCCCTCAAGCTGATAAAGTGGAAGACTCAAGGTTGGGGACGATGACGAGGTTGAGCAACGATGCAGAGAGCGAGCCTCTGGAGGTGATGCTGAGGTAGATGGCGAGTCGAGGGTTTTCAAAGATTCCGAGTGTGAGCCCCTTGAGCCTTAAGAATCTTTCTCTGAAACTGAAAAGGAGCTTCGACCATTAAAAGAGAGCCGTCAGTAGACAAGTAATTTGTTAAGCTAATATTAACTTGTAATCAAGTGGTAAGCAAACCAAAATTGCAAACCATGCGGTTCAGAGCATTGATGACAACCATTAGTTTATACGTTAGGCATAAAACATTATGAATACGAGTTGTTTTATGCCATGGAGAGTTTGTATCACAGGTCTCAGCAAAAGGTACAGTATTTCTTGCTAGTTAGAATAACTTGCATATCACGTAAAATTGGCAGAATCATAAGTAAGGAATGAATTTTGATCATATCATAGATTAAGGATAGGTGGGAAACTTATCTGATTGTAGAGAAAGATGTAAGCTTCAATGAGGAAAAGAGTGGAACATGGCATTAATTTCAGCGATGCAGCGATCCTTGTCATGAGCTTTTTCTTTCAGACGGACTTTGCTTGGGCCGTTAGCTGGGGTTTTTATTGCTGCGTTGGCTTGTGTCCGGTCATAGTAGTCAGCTTTTGACCTTCGAGGGAGAGTTCCGCGTCTGTTTGCTTGTTGCCAAGGTTTTTGGCAGCCTCGAGAATTCAGCTCTATCTTGTCGTCAGGGTTCCAGGCTTCCAGCTTGCCGCGTGGATTTGTGCTTGCTTGCTTGTCAGCATCCTCAGTATTGATCCAATTTCTTTTCTTTGCATGCGCCCATGACGGGCAAGGGCAACAAAGGATTTATTTTCTTTTGCACGAAATACCTTAACCTAGCTAAGAATTGAAAATGTAATAAAGGTAGAAACCTCGGGTATACAAAGCAGAGAATCCAGAACAGCCCCTTGATGCTAAAGGATGTTATAATTCAATAATATTTTTTTTCCTAGGGCTACCTCGAGTTAAACCTCGAAACATATCATTGCATCCCATAAAACTCTTCCAATGTTTTGAGGGTACAAATACATCTTTCTTCCTTGCACCCTCGATATCCTCTCAATGTTCCAAGATGTCTGGCATAATGTTAACCTCGGGGCACCAATGAAGACTAGAAAAACACCTCTCCAAATGTTCTAACCCCGCGATGAAATCACACTCGAAGCTCGGAAGTGAAAGGTTTTTGTAGTCTAAGGCTAAACTGAGCCTCGAGCGGGAAACGAACAAGTGTCCAGGAACTTATTCAGCTTTTGTGCTTTCTGCGAAAAAGTCAAGTTTTCTTGTCACGGTTGAAAAGTTTCTCAAGTTTGCTACACTCGAAGGTCATAAGAATTTATTTTTATACATTCTCTAAATTTATATGAGCTTCGAGTGGTGAGTTGTTGAATCTTTTCTCTAGAAAGCTCTTGTTCACCAAAACTCTTGGTTTGTGACGACTCGAGGCTGCCTGCCCCTCGAGTTTCCAAATCTCTTATAACTTTCTAACCCGCAAGGGGACCAAGTCTCCAAGACGTGTTGTTTTCTGCTATTTTATTTCCTTTCAGGTCCCGAGGGTGGCGAGATGCCGGGTTTCAGTAAAAGAAGAGTTCGTGTGAACTAGTAGCTGACGTCATTCGTTGGAATCTCAAGGAATGGATGAATTCGGGAGCCTCGGTGCCCTGCCACATCACTCAAAGCCGAAGGTTTCGAGTGTTGGTATCTTGTTTTCTGCTATCTTTTTCTTTAGTGTTGGCAGGCTAAGAAAACAATTACTCTTTTTGACACCCGAAGGTTTTGTAGATGATTGCAAAATTAAATTAGCCGGTCTTGTTAGCTTCGATCGTTTGTACGATGAGAAAGGTTTTGTGAGTGGATTGCTAGCTGGCTTCGGGGATCGTGAAAAATCGTTACCCTCTTTGCGTCGGACGGGGGCAAAAGGACTTTCACCGTCAGTTTCTCGCAGAAAGAAAGCCCCAAAAGCTGCTCGAAGTTAGGGAGGAAACGCAACCCTCGAGGCATCAGAAAAAGTCCAGAGTCTTGCTAACCGGCCTAACCTTCGGAGCGTCAGAAAAAGTGCAGAGTTTTGCGAACTGGCCTAATTCTCTAACGGCTTAATAAAACCTTGCTCGAAGTTGGGAACACGTATAACTTGGTGCCACAAAGACAATGCGGGCCTCAAACGAGAAACGAGCACATTTTCAGAGAGTTATCCAAGTTTTATTTCTCAGGAACATGCTTAGGTTTCACAGGTTGCGTGGGAGTCCTTTGGCCATTTTCATGCTCGAGGGTTATGAAACCATATGTTTGTGAATCTTTCTTTTTCCACGAGCCTCGAGATGTAGTACACTCACTGTAGCATGAGTTTTGCTTGGAACCTACATAAAACACCCGAGCATATGCTCTACAGCTCTAGATAGCCTCGAAGCTGGCAGGATTTGCCAATATATTTTTCCAGCACATGTGGAACCCTCGAACATCAGAAGAAGCGCCAGATTTCCTTCGTTAATGAACCCAAGGTGAACTTATTTGTTTGTCATTGTCCGAGGGTGCAGCCAAGTTTCGTGATTGGAGCCCCTTATTAGCCTATAAATTTGTTATTTCGACTCTGCCACGGTTGGGAACCATAGGCAGTTGATCTAATTCAAAGTCTCGAAGTATAGTGAAAATTTTCATACGCAAGTATGCTAAAAAGAAATCGACAAAAACTTGCTCTAAGTTTTGCGGACTTGGGAAATTTATATAAAAGACGAAATCAAAATCGCAACTCTTTGGTTGCTTCGGCCATAAAACTTCAAACCCTATGAAGTTAGATACAAAACAAGTGTATATTGAAATGTAGAGTCGATGTCGCAACTTGTTGTTGCCTCTGGCTTTTGAATACTTGAAAAGTAATACTGATGCCGCAACTTGTTGTTGCCTTAGGCTCAGATATCTTTTGGAATTAAATCTGACGTCACAACTTATTGTTGCCTCTGGCTCAGATAGCTTTTGGAATTGAATCTGACATCACAACTTATTGTTGCCTCTGGCTCAGATAGTTGGAAATAAAACTGATGCCACAACTTGTTGTTGCCTCTGGCATTGAGAAAAGTAATATTGCAATAAAGTAAACTTGTGGGTCGTCACCCAACTTTTTGCAAGATTAACACGTCTTAAACCTCAGCCTCGTAATATTTCTGGTTTATGCATGGGTAATGCGTCCATGAAATGCAGTGCTTTTTGATGCAAGTTGATGCATATGAATGAAATGCTTGGATATGCATGCTTATGTCTCTTATTAGAGAGGAGTGCACAATAGAATAGTGCCCTGGATCGCCTTGATCAGTTTCCAAAGTTTATGACTTGGTGCTTTGAAAACCATTCCTTGTAAGAGATCAATGACTGAGGAGTGCCAACAGAGATAATTCCAATGGATGATGAAAGCCAAATGTCGAGATAATTCCAATAGATGACGAAACCCAAATGTCCATCTGAACCAAAATATCATGTCCCAATTCTTAATTTGGTTACGAGATGAAAACCAGTTTCCCTGAAAATAGAAGATGGAGGATCTAATATAAAATTGTTAGTTTTAGCGGGTAGAAAAATAGAAGAAATTTTTATATAAGATGTAAATTGCATCTTCGATTGGGGGTTACATGCCTCATCCAACCATGGTGTAGTAAAAACACAAATAAATAGATAAGTCGACAAAAGTTTGATCGAAAGCTTTTGTAGACTTACTTTCAGCTTTAGTCGGTATAGCAACTCTTGGTTGCTTCGACTATTAATTTTGGACTTAAATCTATGGAGGATAAAATGTTTTAATGAAAACGAGCTATATTCTGATGTGTTGTTGACATATTGGAAAGCTTAAGTTGGATATACGTGTAGTGCAAGAACGATCACATGATTACCAGAGTTAGTTTGTATTGGTAAAGGAATACTCACATTGGTGAAGTCTTGCAAGTTAGTGAGAAAATTTTCTTAGGAAAAGAAGTGCAGCCCCTCTAGGGCTTTAGAAAAAGTTTTATCATTGCAAGAACTTCTAAAAAAGATGACAATACACAAATATGGTTAAATAATATATTTTTTAAAGGATACGACCTGCAAAACAGATATATTAGTGATACAAATTTGGCAGTGTAAGAGGAAACTAAAGCTTGTTGTAAAATAGAAGCTGTTGAAAGAGTAGGGCTCTAAGGTCTTGAGCAGTATGCTATAGTCAACATTTGATCATGCATGTTTTTATAAAAAGACAGGTTAGAAAAGAAATCAAGGCTTACTATAAGAATCAGAGTATTTAATTTGGCACATTGCTTACCCTCGAGGTTGAGCCTCATACCATATAGCATCGTTTTTTTTTCTTTTTGAAATTTAGACTTACCTTTGCAGTACGTGCACCGAGAGTTTGCCTCATACCATATAGCCTCAGGCAGTTTGGGAACGGGGGCCAGCTGATTTGCTTGGTCGAGGTTCCTTTCATCAAGTTTCCAAAGTTTCTGATCAGCTGGGAAGAATCGTACTTATGATGTCTACTAGCCTCGAGTGAACCGCCATCTTTTTCATACTCAAGTCCGAAAAGAACCAAACTTGAAAATCTCCCTGAATGCCCTTTTGTTTTCCACTCGAGGCTAAGGACACCTTGGAAAAGATGATCACCAACTGCTCCTAGCTTCGAGCAACTTTTTGACATGTATCTAAAAAGTTTTTTTTTGTGTAAGTAGAACATGATTCCATTGTATTAACTTATTTGGCTGGGGAATGACATTGCTAAAAAAGATATGGCAGGATGCAAATATGATAAGAATTGGTAAATACGTAAGGTGTTATAAAGGATACACCCTGCAAGCATAGATGTTAGCATAGATAATAAGTATACTATTATTTTACGAGGTTCCGCTTGAGGTTGCGAGATTTCGAGATTCTGCTTGAGGTTGCGAGGAGATTATGAAATTTCAAGATTTCAACTCCAGAAATACTAGCAAACCTTCGAACCTCCGAGGCTCCTCGAGACGAGGGTACTAGCAGCCTCGGGACTGAGCTCTTTCCGCCGAGATTGATATTATACTTAGCTTCCAAATGATTTATAGCAAGCACTTGAGTACCTCGTGTAGTAGTAAGAAAACACACAAACAATTGAGAAACATGATGTTAGTCGATTTTTACTTTTGCAAGTCGAATGAAAGGCATCGAGGGTAAAAAGATTAGAATATTTTATTAGAAGAAATGAACAGTGACCCTTGGTAGTTCAAAAGACAACTGAACTAGGCGAGATGGCTTAAGTTTCTTGGAGTTCTGAACCTCGATGGCAATGATTGCTGCTTCCTGTGACTTTTGCGTTGCACAACAAGTGACAAATCAGCATCGAGGGTGATGAAATAATAAGGATGACCCCAACAACCATACCTAGCACCTTCGATCTTTTGAAAAATATTTTTAGTTGTAATTGTGAGTTTTTTGTTTTACGCAAGACCACGGTGGGCGCCACTGTTGAGATCAAAGATCTCAACCAGATAATAAAGAAGAAAAGAGAGGGAGAATTGACCATGTCAATAAGTGAACCAAAGAATGCCATGAGCGAGTCCTCCTCCTCCACCCCTTGGTGTCCTATTTATAGGAAGAGGGGAGGTGCCCTCCCCCTCAAAACCTAGTGAGGGGAGGTGGCTATTTATATTATTTCCATCGGTGGGGTTGAATATTACATTTAGATCCTTACTATTTACACTTGAGGTCCCTAACCATTACAAACAAGTCTCTAGATATTACAATTAGGTCCTCGGCCCTTACAGATATACCCTTACATCCCTTTTTGAGCCTCTTTTATACACAATGAGGGTTCCTATCCTTAGGCCTCTTAAGGCGCACACCCCCAACACAGGCCAGGATGTAGCTGTGGCGCGCACGGAATGCTGTCATATGGCACTAAAATCCCACCGGCAGGGCCGCGGCCGGATCCTGCATAAACGACCGCTAAGCTCCTCGCCGGCCACCGCGGGCGGCATGCTGGCGAGCTCCGCCCGGCGGCCGCGAGTTGCGCAAGGACGAGGTCCGCCTGGGCCGGCGCGAGTTGCACGAGGGCGAGCTTCGCCAAGGCCGGCGCGAGTTGCGCGGGGACGAGCTTCGCACCGGTGGCCGTGAGCTGTGCAGACACGGATCTCAGTCTCGACCTCTGTGAGATGAGGTAGCAAATCTGCACCGAGGCCGCCATGAGCTGCGCGGGCACAAATCTCGGTTCCGGCCGCCTCAAGCTGCTGCGGGGCCTCCGTCCCGGCCGCCGCGAGCTGCTGCAGGCGAGTCTCTTTTCCGGCCGCGCGAGCTGTGCGGAGGTGAGCTCTGTCCCGGCTGCTGCTAGTTGCGCGGGCGGATGCTCCTGTGTGGGTTAGCTTGCTTGTTGGTCTTTGTTTTCCCCTTTCATGAATGTGTCAAAAGTTGCTAGAAGGAAGACTAGACAGTTGCAATGTGAGATAACTAGCATAGTATTCATGATAATGATGATTTTCTTAAAAATATTATATCATGTTTATCTTGTTTAAGCTTGATATATTATCTATCAAATAAGAACACAATGGTATACAAAATAGTATTCATAATTGATCTTGATTACATGCAAAATATTAAATGGCTTGCAAACAACCATTTATTCGTGGGTTGTACAACTTGTCTATTTAGCTGTTTGTCTATTAGATTCGAAGGTTTTGCACACGCCTCCTGATAGGGCATGTTCAACCCATAGACAACAATTGTTTTTTTGACGCCACATTAGCTAAAAAGTCCTACGTGTACATCATTTAAGGAAGAGAGAGGACAGAGCCGTCGACTATTTCGTCTACGACGTGAGCGTGTGCTCCCAGCCGAAGGGACGGTGCAGTTGCGCGTTGTACGAGCCGCTGTGGCTCGTCGACGACTCAGAGGATCCTGTGCGGGTGCGAGCGATGGCGCCAGTTTTTCCTCGGCACGCACCATTTTCCCTGCTCCATCCCCTTCTCTGACGACTTGACCACGAGCACCATGGGGAAGGAGGAGAATCGAGCGGCGCCGACGCTGGCGCATGAGTTGATTGATGTGCGGCGACCAGAGATCCATGGCGATGTGCGCGCAGAAGGCTAGCAGCGGCGGCGACGCAAGAGTTATTCCGGGCAGCGGCGGCACGAGAGTGGAGATCGGCTGGGGCTAACACAGTAACACGGGAGGGCACTGCAACGTCGCGAATGTCAATGGCGGCGGCGCAGATGCGGAAGGCCAGCGGGGTTGCTGCAGCGGCACATCGCTGGAGTAGACGGAGCTCGAGCTGCACGTCGCTGGAGTAGACGGCATCCGGCCGCGCGGCGCTCGGCACGGGTGGATCTCCTTCACCGACGGTAGATGTACATGTTCAACGGCACCGGCAGTAGCAAAAGGAGTGCGAACGAGCTATCAGCTTGGTGGTAGGACCTCACGGTGCTGAGGCCACCCGCCAGCATTCGAGCCCCCGGCTCGATGATTGTGTCGCACGTGGGGACCGGTGGCTGTAGGTTTAGGTGTGTGTGAGCCTCGGTAGGCGCATTTCGAGACTGCTCAAGTAGCCTCACCTGTGTTTGAGCGTGCGGTCAGCATAGGTGCCCAATTGAGTTCTTACATGACGGGCCAATGCTCCTGGCTAAATTCAAAAAAAAAGTAGCAAACGGAGTTCAGTGAGTGCTAATATAACTATATTCTGGCAATCAGTATGTAATGAGCAGCCGCAAAAGGAGTTCAGAGATAGCCACGGAATCACCTGTAACTAAGAGGTCTAATAGAAATCAATTAAGTCTTGCCTCACATTTCTAATTTGCTATTCGAAGTGCCACTAGATAGGTAGGAGGAGGAGCAGCTGTCTGTTTCTGCACCATATGTACTCTGAAAACTCTGAATCTCTGATGCATATATATATGTAACTTTCCTTTATGAAAAGAACTACATCACAGACATCGCACTCATCCCTGTCACCTGAATATTTCCTGATAATTGAGGTGTGTCTCAAGTTTCTGTCAAGATCTAATTGCAGACACCATTTCAAGCACTTTACTATAATATCACATCATGTATTGATGAGAACCTATCGATATGAATATATATTACATATATGCTTTTTTTCAAGTGACTCATGCGAATTATTTGAATATATTGAGCATTCTCTCACTTAAGCACAAAAATGGCTACAAAGATTAAATATGTATTAGATGACCATAATTTATGTGTCAAAGGATGAATTAAATATCTTGCAGACAACCATGTACAAGCTGTCTATTTAGCTGTCTGTATGTACAAAATAGACAGCAGCTGTCTAAACTGTTATACTTGCCCATATCGATTGATCATCAGCTGCTATATTGGCTATAGGTTGTGATAAGGACACGCTTATTGTGCCCGAGAATTTGTCCCCAATCTTTCACGGTACGAATGAATTAAAACTCCTCTTAAATTCCCAAGTACAATATTTTCGGCCAATGAAGAACACCCAGCAACTACAATTCCTTCTCAGAATATAATTTGTCAATCTCGTTCAGTACCACAGCAAAATACTAGTTGGAGGTGACGACAGCAAACAACCCTTCTCGGCAATCAAACAAATATATTGGAAATCAAATTAATTAAAGACCTGATAGATCAGTTCAGTAGCTTGACCAGATAAGGAGTACAATATATAATAATTTTGGACCAACTAATCTCGGCAGATGAATGTATCGGCAGTAGCAATTAACTTTACTCAAATAGTTGGAGCAATAGATAGATAGAGGGATCAGCTTATAATAAATGCAATCCAAACCCTAGATAAATCTTCCACCCGCGGTCACGACGAACCACAATCAGGAGATGGGGATTCCACAGAAATCTAGGATGCGCCCAAGACGAAACTTGATCACACACAATTCTCAATCCGGATGGATCGGCAGGTTGATAGATGAGAGCGAGTCGCCGCCTCTTGTCTCCTCGGAGGAAAACCCTCGAACCAAAGCACACGATAAAAACTAGTCTGATCTGTTACAGGGGCATCGTCCGGCTATAAGGCACGCAGGCCAGCCATCCTACCGAAACACAAAAGGACTCGACGATATTAAACAACGTCTGGTTCAAACCTGACTCTAACCCGACCTGACCTGATCCAAAGCGCAGGTTCAACTAAACCCGGATAAAAGGATTCACGTAAGCCCCTATCCTGAATAATAAAATAATGCGGCACCTTGCCCAAAGACACTAATTAGCTACCTTAAGTAAAGATCTCCACGTGCTTGCATGCCATGCATTATCTTTGCGTATTGTATTCCTTTAAAAATCAACCTGCATGGTAAAATAGACGTACCAGATAGAGACCCTTCCTTCATATTCCTTTGTTTTGCATCAAAAGAAAATGTGCCAATTTGTATAATATCCAAACAATTATCAGGAGCTTTCATATTGTTCCAAAGGCTTTTAGAAAGACCAGCTGAAATATATGGAGGAGCCATGGGCTCATCAGGTTGGTTGTGGTGGAGTCGATTTAAATGCTTCAAGATCGTGCCATTGTGAGTGTTTCGTCTGTGGTGATGGTCAAAGTATCATATTGCTTAGCATACGATTAATAGCATTTTATGCCCATAACACAGACCGGTATATACGTGAACTTTTAAAGAGATTTGTGGAGAATGTTGCTATATAGAGCTGAACGAACATGATTTCTTAAGTTGGCTTGCAGATTTTATTTTGTGATAACATTACTCGGCTTAAATTTCATCATGATTTTCAGGGTGAAGAATCCACTTAATAGTCTAATATGTCTTCTACAATTAATTTAAAATTCTGTACATTGTAATGGAGTTAAGAATCATAAACCCCCTCCCACACTGAGCCTCTAGAGATTGATGATACATATGTACTATCCACATATATATATATATATATATATATATATATATATATATATATATATATATATATATATATATATATATATATATATATATATATATATATATATATATATATATATATATATATATATATATATATATATATATATATATATATATGTGTGTGTGTGTGTGTGTGTGTGTGCTATACTACACCCCAGGTGTAGAATAAGATTCTACACCCTAGCATCCAAACCAACTAACCAGCCCAACCCACCCACCCAACCCAACCGCTCGCGCAAGCCTGACCCGCTAACCACATCCTCCCACCCACCCCCACGAACCTAACCGGTCGGCCCCCTTTTCCCCGATCCCCTTTCCCCCGACTTTTCCAGGGTGGCGGTGATTCACGAGGGCGGCGGCCAGGGGCTACGGCGGCGGCCACCGGGGAGGACGGCGGCGAGGATCTTCTGCGGTGGCGCGTGCTCTGCATCTCATCCCCTCCGCAAAGACCGTGCAGGCTCCTAACTGCTCGGCGGCGGCGGCAGATCGGAGGCGAGGTGGCGTGAGGCGAGGCTGCAGCGTCAGGAGCGGTCAGCCAGGGAGGAGCCGCACGCGCATGCCGGTGAGCACCCCTCTACTTTGGCACTTTTTCCCCTTCTATTTTGGCCGTTCATGGTTGTGCTTGCCTAGGGTTTTCAATTTTTTTCATTGACTTTTTCCTCCATTCAGGTTGACGCTGGCGATATCATCACTTGTTCGTGAATGGGGAGCATTGAGGTGAAATCAAGGTTAGCACCGCCTGCCCCCCACACACCTCCCACACCTCCCTGCTCTTCCAATTTTTTTCATCTCTGCAGAACTGCGTTTGTTTGTTGCGACAGACAATTCATGGATTGTGTTTTTGTTTTTAGCTCAGTCAACATGTTTGCCAGCGAGTAATTAATTTAGCTTCAGTAACTAATTTTAGCTTCACAAATAGGTTCAGTATTTGGACATTCTATCTTCAGTAATTGTATACTGTAGCTTCACAAATAGCTCAGTAATTGGACATCCCTAGCTTTCATAACACCTTTTCTCTGTGATGCTTGGTTTGGTTGACCTGCCTTGCATGGATCGTGCGGCATTTTTTCGTGTTTTGTAGTTCGTGTACTCATAGTGGGACTATTTTTGTTCCAAAAATTGTTAGCATTTAGGTTCAGTAACAGGGGTATGTCATTCCATTTAATCTATTTCAGCCCTTCTTTTTAGCCTTTTAGTGAACATAGAAAGGGGCATGCTGGTCATGGATTTTTTAATGTAGGTATCTGTTTGTTCAGTAATCCTTGTTTAGTACTCCCTCCGTTCGCATATATGTGTCGTTTCAGACAGAGAGAATAGTACAAAACAAGCTAACTTTGTCCGAACGTCATATAAAAACGAACAGAGGTAGTATTCATCTGCGTAGCACTTTTTTTTGCTAATTTAGTTTAGTACATTCTATATTCAATTTTTCTATGTTCAGTAACGTGTTGGTTCAGTATTTAGCATCCTTTTGAGTATTGAGGCTTTTGAGGGGCAGCTTTTTGTGAGTGTTTAGTAGCCAATCCATCAATGTCAGTAATTAATCTTTGTTTAGTAATCCATGTTTTCTAATTCTGAAATATTTACTGAACCAATACAGTTTAGTTGTTCCGAGAAAGAATAGATATTGTGCTTTAGTTTTCGAGCTATAGCACACATCGGTTTAGTACTACCCATGGTAACCATTTTATTTCTTTTTTAGTTTCTTGTTCAGTAATCCGTTGCTCAGTGATTCTTCTTGTTGAGTAATCCTTGTACAGTAATCCATTGATCAGTAATTGTGTTTGTCCAGTAATCCATTTCTCTTTTTTTGTTCGTGAATGAATGGTTGGTGTAACTAAGTAGTATTTTTGCATTTTGTTCTGGTACTACATATCTCGGTAATTACCGTTTTTTGAGATTTCTTAGTAATTACCTTTTTAATTTTCTCTGATACTACATATCGCAGTAACAGGATAGTTCTATGTGCAAGGATTTCCTATGTTCTGCGTTTCTTTTCACTGGACATTTGATATAGATCCAGTAATATATCTCCCTAACCCTACCATTGCAATTTTCATTTTCTTTGGCTTCAATTGTGTTTTGTAATAAGCATTTTCTTATTTTTCAGTAATATCCGCAGATGTATTTGTTATGTTCAGTAATCCATAGCTTTCAGCTTTATTTAGTAAAATGTAGGCCCAGTAAATCCCACTTTTTTGGCGATCTGGTGATTTTCATAATTCAGTAACCGTGGAGACTTTTTTCAGATATGTTGTGTTTTTGGCCAGCAATACAGTTCTAGTAGTTTTCAGTTTCATAGGGCTTCCAGCGCAGATAAGAAGAATCATGTTTTTAATTCAGTAATTAGTGGTAGAAAACTGCATGTCCGTAATTTTTGATGTTCAGTAATTGAAAGCCCCCTACACTAGTCTCAACCTTGCAGCTTTAGTCTGTAATAAACATTTGCTTTCAGTAGTAGCAACAAATGTATATGTTATGCACAGTACTCTAGAGCTTCAATTTTATTTAGTAATATGTGGACCTAGTAAATCTCACAAATTGTTACTGAAAAAATGTATACGGAGTTACTAAAAATGAGTGTACAGTTTGGGGGTTCAGTAATCTTGTTCTTTAGTTTTCTAGTTCAATAATCCATCACCTTCTTTTGGTAATTTCTTATAGTACTTCCCTAGTTTATTTGCTTCAGCAACACTTTTGCTTCAGTAGTTTTAACTCAGTTACTCTAATTTAGTAGCATTCCCTAAGCATTCAATGATAAAGATCAGGAATCTATCGTACTACTAAGATGAATATATGGTAGCTTGCGTCATGCTTTTTTTCCATTAGTAGTACAATTTTTATTTGCACCACCGGTTGATTAAGCAAGCTGAAATGGTTGCCTTCACTGGTTGCAGCACTGACCGCTCTAAAAAATGAAAGAGCACACATGTATACCAATTTACAGACACACCTTTTCATTTTGGAATACAGATCCCTGGATACAAACACAAGAGAAACGGATAGAGGCCCTTGCTAACATTGAAGAGATAGTCTGGATCAGATTCAACCTATATCGCAACAAGTGGAAATCGCTGTGCTTTTTCTGACCCCTGTCTAATGCACACAATAATGCAAGTAGTGGACGCATATGGCATGGACAAAATCATGCTTATTTTTTGTTCACCGAATACAGTGGCTGCTTGTGCAACTATTGATTTGTAACAAATACGTTTGTGTATATATAGTCATGCTAAAAATCTCTCTCATTTTGATGTCTGCTGTATACGTTTTTTGGGTTCTATTTATTTCAACCATTGCACTGATATTTTGTAAATTGTAGCACTTTGGTGTCTCCACGAGGACGCGATAGATCGAGGGGGTTGGTGGTGCATGGTGAGATGCAGCAACATACCAGTCTCTACGAGCTAGAGGAACGGACGAGCAGTCTAGAAAACCATGTTGATTCCATGTGCCATTGATTTTGTGGATGTTATGTTGAAACAAATATGTATATATGTCGTCACCTCTTTCTGAATGTTAAGATATGGACACAAGCTATGTTCAGTAATTTTTGGTTTTGTGTCAATCCTTTGTTAGTTGAATCACTGTTTGGTAACCTCAATATACGGACACAAGTTGTCGAGCTGCTGATATCCCTGTTGAGTAATTCGATGTCGACCCTTAACCCTTTAGTAATTGATCTCTAGATTTTTTTTTCTTACATAAGGTCAGTAACTGATTTTGCATAGTAGTAAGTGATTCCGATCTCCCGATTAGTGATTACTGACAACCGAGATTACTGATTGCAATTCAATATTTTCAAATGCTAAGATTATTGATTACTGACCATTTTTTCAGTATTCATGTAATTATAATTCAGTAACTCAGTATTCCTCAGTAATTTGCAGAGCTCGACAGTGAGTATACTCTGAACTACCAGCATTCGGTCAAAGAATATACTCTCTGAGATATTTGAAATTTTTATTTGATCAACCGATGTTAGTATTTCTAGTGATTTTGTATCAATATTGGTAATTTAGGGATTCATTTATCCAGTAATGTTGTAAAACCATTCATTATTTGAGTTTCGGTAATCGCTACAAGCACATCCTATCTTTAATTTCAGTAATCAACCAATATCAGTAATTTAGTAATCACGTATCAGCATTGGTTATTCAATAATTCGTTGATTCAGTAATCCTGCAACTATTTTGTTGTTTAAAATTTCAGTAATCCACAATAATTCAGTAACCAACATCACAGTATACTTAGTAATATATACTCAGTACTATATACTTAGTAACTGGTCGACATGTGTTCGGTAATATATACTCAGTAATACATCAACATGTGTTCAGTAATATATCACCAACAATAATTCAAATACTTCACCCCATTAACTCAGTAATCACAAACATATCTACAATGAGATTTGTGCTGGGCAATCGTCACTTCTGGAGTCCTCAACAAAGCCCCATTGGCAAGGCCACTACAGAAATACATCAAAATGTGTTCAGTAATATATACTCAGTAATACATCGACATTTACTTACCACAGTTTCATGAGCTCATTAAGACATCCTATGCGCATCAGTATCTCTGTAATTTGGTATCCAAAATGTCAAGCACATATCCTAGCAATTACGACCACACCAGTGAAACGGAGAGAATTTTCTGATGCAATTACTGAGAGAGTATTAAGTTGTTCCAAGCATACTAACCGTATCTCAGTAATCTAGTACCCAAAACAGTAATCATATTTTTCCCCTAGCAAATCATGTGTACAAATACTGAGATGGAAAGAGGAATTAAGTACATTTCACACTAATCCAGTTTATTTTGCTAGCGTTTTTCTTCACACCCAGACTGGTGAAAATAATTCACAATTTTAGTGTCTCAGTAATCTTCAGTAACCTCAAGCAGC
Organism: Cenchrus fungigraminus; assembly: GCA_036936925.1. NCBI lineage: Eukaryota > Viridiplantae > Streptophyta > Magnoliopsida > Poales > Poaceae > Cenchrus > Cenchrus fungigraminus. Next base: position 120,578,543 of record CM072773.1, read on the forward strand.
TATTATGAGCACTGTACTGAAAGGGATAGAAATTTCTCGTAAGCAGAGATGGTAATCAGATGATGAGATTACAATTTATCAGGGGTCAAAGGAATCACTACCTACGAGATAGAGAGGAATTTTTTAATAGAAGCATTTTTTTGCCTGCTGGACCTGGATGGATTGAGATCGATTTTCTTTTTACCTACTGGACTCCTGATCCGTGCGTGCGGATCCTGCTCCCGGCGCGGCGGCCTGCCTGATTCGCTACCACGGCGGCCTGCCTGATTCGCTACCAGGGACTCTGCCGCGCCTGCTTGGCAGGGATCCGGGCCGCAGCCGCAGTTGCTGCCAGCGCATCTCGGGGGGATGGAAGGAATCAGAGAGGGGGCCGGCCGGGGAGGAAGGCGGGGGCTCGATCTGGACGGAATCAGGGGGTGGTTGGGGGCAGTGGTAATGGAAGGTCGGGGAGGAGGCCGCTGGTGCAGGAAGGACACCGTCGGAGGGAGGGTGCGCCGCCACATAATCTCGCGCTCGCGCCTCGCCGCTCGCGCTCGCAGGGAGTCAGGTGGGAGGATGCGGTCCGGAGGGGGAGGAAGGCTGGGTTGGTTGCGGGCGGGCGGAAGATGGTTGGGTTGAACCGGTTGGTTGGTTGTTGGGTCCGGTGGGTGTAGAATAGCACTGCCGTATATACCTATGTATATTCTACACCTGGGGTGTAGAATAGCACTGCCGTATATACCTATGTATATATATATATATACAGCACTATTCTACACCCCAGGTGTAGAATAGATTCTACAGCCACCAGACCCAAACGGTCCAACCCACCAACCCGACTAACCAGCAAACCCCCGACCCACCAACCGCCCGCCAACCCCGACCTTAAAGCGGGAGACGAGCGGAGCGAGGCGAGCCGCGAGTCGTCCCCTCGCGACGGCGGCCAGCGGGGCGCGTGAGGGATCCGCGAGATGGGTCCGCGACGGGATCCGCGAGACACGAGCGGAATCAGGAGCACGCAGAGGGGCGTCTTGCGGCGCGCGCGGAGCGGAGCGGGAGCACCGCGGCGACGCGGTCCAGGTTCGCCTGGAACATGCTGTTGGACCTGTAGGTGGTGGTGGCGTCGCAATTTGGGGCCTTGACGGTCGTCGGCCACAGCAGCAGCAGCGCGAGGGTAGCGGCAGCAAAAGCATCGCCAGGTTGCGAATTTGCGATTTGCACCTACTGCTCTACTACTGCCAGTAATTACTGAAGAAGAGGAGCATACTAGCCTCGAGATCGAGCATGGCAGGAGCACGCAGGCTAGCAAGGGAGAAACCGGCAAGACCTATCCCCACCGAATCCCCAAAGCCACCAGAAAAAAATCAGAGATCTTGACAAAAAGAAAATGGAGCGGAGGCCTGAAGAAATTGAGTGGAATTTAACACCCACGTGTAATTGACCTTCTGATTTACGGAAATAGCTCATGTAATTGATTTTGATCTCGCTGGTTACCGAAATAGCTTGTGAGTGTGCTTACTGAATTACCAAATTACTGGTGGTGTATGTGTGCTTATTCATGTACTGTAGTTTACTGAACTAAAACGAGTGATCTTGGTTACTGAAATATTCGCTGGTTACTGAACGCACACATAGGATCGTTACTAAAAATATCCTATTGTCCTGCAAATTACCACAGGTTCAGTAATATTGAGTGCATAGGATTTCACTGTTCAGTAATATTTCAGTTACTGAAATATCGTTAATGTTCAGTAATGTGCACAGGTTCAGTAAACCACGGGCAATATCATTAATGTTCAGTAATGTGCACTGGTTTCAGTAATTATTTCAGTTACCACAGGTTCAGTAATATTGAGTGCATGTGATTTCGCTGTTTTTCACTGTTCAGTAATATTTCAGTTACTGAACCTATCCTAATGTTCAGTAAATATGCACAGGTTACTGAAAATATCCTAATATCCTGCAAATTACCACAGGTTCAGTAATATTGAGTGCATAGGATTTCGTTGTTCAGTAATATTTGAGTTACTGAAATACCCTTAATGTTCAGTAATGTGCACAGATTTAGTAAACCATGGGAAATATCCTTAATGTTCAGTAATGTCCACAGGTTTCAGTAATTATTTCAGTTACCACGGGTTCAGTGATATTTTATTTTTTTTTGGGAACAAAGCTTCATTGATAGTTAAGTAGAGTCATTACAATCACTCAGCAGGCATACCTGCAGGAAGCTAGGGGGTTGATCAACCCAAACTACTGCTACATCAGTTACATGAGTCTTTTTTGCACACACATGAGCAGCGTTGTTGGCCGACCTACGAACATGGCCAACTGAAAAGGACACAAAGCGCGCCGCAAGGTCGTCAATGTCATGGAGAATTGCTGATATTGCAGATTTATTCTTCTTGCGTGCATGCCAGAGGGCCACCAATTCCTGAGAGTCGGTCTCCATGATCACTCCCGCATCAAGGTCTTGCGGTAGTAGCCACACACCGTCCCTCAGAGCTTCAGCTTCAGCCATCAGCGCTGAATCCACTGAACCAAGTCGTCGAGCTAAAACTGCCATGAAGGATCCATCAGCCCTGCGAAGAACTGCGCCCGTTGCTCCAGTACCGTCTTCAGGTGCATAGGCTCCATCCGTATTAACCTTGACAGAACAAGACGGCGGTTTACTCCATTTTGCTACCTGACTGACCCGGCCACCATTGGTTGAAGTTTCAGGGAGCAGTTGGAGACAGACATCGACTGCCCACTCAATAGCTTTCCTTGGCTCAATCGCCTCTTTGCCATGCAATCTATCATTTCTGCTATTCCAGAGTGACCACATTCCACACAGAATTATGTTTCGATCCTTTTCCGGGCAAAAAGAATCATTCAACAGATCATAGGACCAAGTTCGTGGACAGAGCCTAGGGAGCTTGATACCTATTAGCTCCCTCACTTTGCACCAGAAGCTTCTTGCGAAAGTGCACTCTGTTAGCATGTGGAAGGTAGTTTCGTCGCACGCCCCACAAAGCTCACATGTTGCCAGGCGATCAATATGTCGATGATGGAGATTTGCACTGGACAGCATGAACTCATTAGAAACTCTCCACCAGAATACCTTGACCTTTGGGGGAATTTTCAGCGACCATAACTTACGCCAAAGAGGATTGTTGTTGCTAGTGGAGAGAGATGCCTGACCAGCGGTGTGAGCTCGCTCTTGTTCTTCTTTCTCAACCAGCGCACGGTAAGCAGATTTGACAGTGTAAAGGCCATGCCGTTCACCTGTCCATGCCCAAACATCTTCCCTCGGTCGACCCAAAGGAATTCGACGTGCTGCCTGCACATCCACTTGTAGCAAATTCTGGTGCAGTGCCTGCTCGTTCCAAGATCAGCCATCAGCCTCAATGAGTTCACTAACCAATATTGCTGTCGCTCCATCTTGCTGGCAAATTGGTTTGCACCCTACTGCACCTGGTATCCATCTGTCAGACCAGATGTTAGTGGAACACCCATCCCCGATTTGCTTGATCAAACCACATTCTAGAGCCTTTCTCCCAACCAGGATGGCTCGCCATGTATGGGACGAGTTTTGTTTTTTCGTGGCTGTCAGGAAATCACCATGCGGAAAGTACTTTCCCTTCAACACTCTGGCACACAACGAGTTTTCATTAGTCATTAATCTCCAGCCCTACTTGCCCAGCATTGCAATGTTAAACATCTTAATGCCTCTAAACCCCATTCCACCATGACATTTGGGTAGAATAAGTTGTGACCATCGCCTCCAATGGATCCCTCTGCGATCGACTTTGCTACTCCACCAGTAGTTTGAAATCGCTGAGGTTATCTTCTTGCAGGTGTCTGGTGCTAGAAGAAAACAACTCATGGAGTATGTAGGGATCGCTTGTGCCACTGACTTGATCAGGACTTCTCTAGCAGCGCAGCTCAAGAGCTTCTCCCCCCATCCTCCCATGAGACCACGTATCTTGCTCGGTATATGTTCAAATACACCCTTTGTACTTCGCTCTACCGCTATCGGTAATCCCAAGTATTTTTCAGACAGTGCCTCCGTTGTTATATCCGTTGACAACTTCATGTCTTCCTTCATCTGATCGTCACAGTTAGCACTATAGAACACTGCTGATTTTGCCATGTTCACCATCTGACCTGAACCCTGCTGATATGTTTGCAGGATGTTGGCCAGTCTTTGTCCACCTCTCTGACTTGCCTAAGTAAAAACGAGACAATCGTCTGCAAATAACAGATGCGAGACCCATGGAGCATGAATACCCACTCTAACACCTTTTGCTAGGAATTGAGGGCCTGTGTACTTCAGGAGACTTGACAACCCCTCAGCACAAAAGAGAAAGAGGTAAGGGGAAATAGGATCGCCTTGTCTTATGCCTTTGGACGGTGTAGCCATTCACTCTCACTGAAAACTTCACTATCTCCACACATTAACCAATGACACCCATTCCTCCCTGAATCCGAGCTTGAGCATAATGCATCGGAGATACTCCCTTTCGACTCGATCATATGCTTTCGCCATATCAAGTTTGACAGCACATGCACCGGTTTTACCTTTCTTCCTCTTTAGGTAGTGAATGGGTTCATAGGAAACTAAGACATTATCTGTGATCAGTCTTCCCGGTACAAAAGCAGATTGCTCTTCGGAGATTATCTCATCCAGCACCGTACAGAGGCGGTTGGAAAGCACCTTTGAGTAAATCTTGTATAGAACATTACATAGAGCAATTGGTCTGAATTGTGAGAGCTCCTGAGGATTTTTTACCTTCGGGATGAGGACAAGCACCGTATTGTTGACCAGCGTCGGCATGTCTTCTCCATTGAGAAAACCCAACACTACCTTGCAAACATCGTCTTTCACCAGTTGCCAGTGCTTCTGAAAGAATCCAGCTGTGAATCCGTCCGGCCCAGGCGCTTTGTTCGGCTTCATCATGAACAGAGCTCTTTCAACTTTCTTTTCCGTGAAGGGTGCACCAAGGAAATCATTCATCTCTTCAGTTACTTTCTGCGGCACAAATTGCACCACCTTTTGTGGGTTAGTGTTCTCCTGGGCGGTGAAGAGATTATGATAGAACTCGGCAGCCAAGCTCTCTAGCTCCTCCTGTTGCGAACAGACTGTACCGTCAGCCCGCTTTAGGGAAGTAATTTTGTTTGCCCTAGTTCGTTGTCTCGCCTTGGCCTGGAAGAAAGATGTATTGTGATCCCCCTCCCGTAGCCAGTCAATGCGTGATCGTTGTTTTTCCATTGTTTCCTCACGGGCCAGCAATTTAGAGATACGTGCAGCAATACTCCTCTCCTCCCTGGAAGGCCCCGATCTAATGGATTGCTTGCGGAGCACATCTAGGCGGCGTCTGAGTTGCTGTAACTCCTTTCGGACTGAACCAAACTCATTTTTATCCTAGCATCTCAAGACATGTTGCAGCCCATCCAGCTTGGCATGAACATCTGCTAAGGATTGGCATTCTCTCCCCCCCCCCCCCCCCCCCACCAAGCAGCAGCGACAATTTCTTCATAATTCGGATGCCTGCACCACATGTTTTTGTACCGAAATGGACGAGCCCCCTGTCTACCTTGAAGAGAACCCCACCTCCGCAGCTCTACTAGAATGGCACAATGGTCACTTTCCGTTGTTTGCACGTGGGTCACTTTCGAATCACCATACATGTCTAGCATCCTCCCATCAGCAAGGGCCCGATCAAGCCGGACCTTTACATTCTGGTCTCCTTCCCTCCTGTTATCCCAAGTATAGGGAGTTCCCATAAACCCCAAATCAGTGAACTCGCAATATTGAATCACATCCTTAAAACCCTCCATCTTCCATTATTCTCTCTCATTTCCACCGAACTGTTCATGGTCATGAAGAATTTCATTGAAGTCACCCACACATATCCAAGGGAGATCAGATGCTTTTCGGAGAAAGCAAAGCATTCTCCATGACTCCTTCCATTGCGACCGAGATGGATCTCCATAGAAACCCGTGAGTCGCCAGGTTCTCTCGTCTCTTGTATTCTCTGTTACCCACATATCAATATGATATTTGGAGAAAGTTTTTAATTCCAAGGAAACTTCATTTTTCCACATCATAACAAGGCCTCCACTTAAGCCTGCACTACTGACCCCAAAAGCATTTGGAAACCCCATTTTTCCCTTCAGCTCCTGGGACCTATTAGCACTCATCTTCGTCTCGGACAAGAAGAGCACCATGGGATTATAAATATCCGCAAGGTTGCGGATTTCACGAACTGCCGCAAACTTCCCACATCCCCGGCAGTTGAGGCTTAAGATACTCATTGTGCCCAGCAGGGGCTATCATCCGCAACCGCTTCCGATCGTGCAGTTTTGGTTTTTGAAACCTTTTGTTTCTTCAGCGCCTCCGCTTCCTTCCCAGCCTGGTTCGAGGCATTGCCAAGTTGGGAGATCTGGTCATTCACCAAGCCGGCTGGAACAATGGCAGTCTTGTTCTTCGGGGTGTTAGATTCTGGTGGTGGGTTCTCTTCAGTGGGCTTCCTCTTCTGATGGGTACCAACCAACGCTTCCACGTCTCTCAGAGTTTTGGCGTGATGACGAAGATCAGGAAACCAAACTTTGAATCGGCTTTGCTAAGCCCAAAAAGTTGAAAAAAACAAAACACACTCCTGGAAGCTGTAGAAGGGCGCCAGGTGCATCCAGCTCAGTGCTGAACCACACTAGAAAGCACCACCAGCTTCCTACAACTAGCACCAGAATGTACCTGTCCACACACAGCTATCGGCAGCTGGAGGCACACACAGACATCCACACAGCTAGCGTCAGCTGCAATTCACTGGAAGGTACCACCGGCTTCCACACCTCGGTCGGGGAACCCATTCGGCCGCGGGATGTCGGCGGTCGTTCGTCGGTCAGCACGACACCGGCGCTGCGGCGCAATGGGTGGCGGCGGCTTCAGCGTCCTGGAGAACGGGGTGGCATGCCGATGGATGTCAAGTGGGCAGACGACGTCGGGCACTCGGGCGCCTTACGCAGTTCCTCTAGAGGGATGCCGGTGGTCGTCCGCCGGCCGGCACGACGTCGGCATGGAGGAGGCTCCGACGAGAAGGGCAGCCGAGCACGGGAAACGCCGGCGGCGGACGGAACGAGGCCGCCGGTCAGGGAGCCGGCAGGGTCGGTATGAAGCAGCAAAGGGTCGGCGGCGTGGGGGAGTACCTGATGGCACCACGAAGGAGTACCAGGAGGAGACCCCGACGAGGAGGGCAGGGCGCTCCAATTACTGGAGACGGCCCTGCTCCCGCAGCTTAGGCGCGCCGAGGACGAACCGACTCTGGCGCCGGCGTGGAGACCAGCCGGCGTGGAGGCAGCCGGACAGGTGCTCGTCGACAGATCTCGCGGAGGAGGATGACCTCGAGCTCGGGAACGGCGGCCGGCGCTAGCTCAGGACGGAGGGCGATGCGCTCGATGGCCGACACTAAGCTCGGGAGCGGCGCGAGGATGGAACCGGCAAGGAGGACAGCCGGACAGGCACGCCGACGTGGCGGCGGACGGAACGAGGTCACCGAAACAGAAAACGTCGGTGAAAAACCAGCACCGCGGCGCTCACCAGCGTGAGTCGCCCTCCGAGTCGCCCTCCAGTTCAGTGATACTGAGTGCATGGGATTTTGCTATTTTCGTTGTTCAGTAATATTTCAGTTACTGAAATATCCTAATGTTCAGTAATGTGCACATGTTCAGTAAAACCACATGTAGTTGATTTTGATCTCGCTAGTTACCGAAATAGCTCGTGAATGTGCTTTACTGAATTACTTACCGAATTACTGGTGGCGTGTGTGTGCTTATTCATGTACTGTGGTTTACTGAACTAAACGAATGATCTTGGTTATTGAAATATTCGCTGGTTGCTGAACGCGTGCATAGGATTTTGTGCACCTATCCTAATCTTCAGTAATGTCTCGTTTTTCCTTGTTACAGTAGAATTCATTCTAGTGTGGCATGGCATTATTGAATCCTGCTCCTGAGTAAAAAAAAGCTAACAGGATGCATTACTGAACATAGGATGCATTACTGCAAAAAAGCTATCAGTAATTATTTCAAATCACTGGATATGGATTCTATACATTGTACTCCTTCCGTCCCAACAAGAATGATGTTCTGGCATTCAAAATTTGTCCCAAAAAGAATGATGTTTTAGGATTTAAATCTCATGCATGCACAATTTAGTCCATTGATCTTATGCATGCATGATTAAATGGAGACATATTTTCTACATTTTCTATATGTAGACTGAACTAACTAAGGGTACATGTGTCTTTTACTTCCACCGCTAATATGTCTGAAAAATTCCAACACATCATTCTTTTTGGGACGGAGGGGGTATATATGATTACATGATTACTGAATAACCAAAAAAATTGAATTGCCAATGGTGGTATATGATTACTGAATTACCAAATATCTTAAGTTGTCAAAGTAACCATGGCATATTATTGCATTACTGAACATACAAGGGGTCACTGAAAGGGTACAAATTACATGCAAAGGAGTATACAAGTAGTGCTCGAAGAGGAAGATGTCTTTAGCATGTGCCTATACATACATGTTTGTTTCAATTAAAAATCACATGGCAGCCGCTATATCCTATGGGAAAAAGTCTGCATGATTCGTGCATCAAACCGCTATATCTATAAGCGTCTTGTTCTTTCACTTTTTGGAATGATCAACACCATCAATTTAAGTACATGCATCGTCATATGCGTGAGGAAAGGATTCAGCGAAGATAACCATTTCCACAAAAGCTAAATCTGGCCCGGAGCATATATTACTGAGTATATATTACTGAGCATATATTACTGATCATATATTGTTGTATTACTGATGAAGGACCGATTAGGCGAACCAGAGAGGGGGGGTGAATGGGAGCCGATAAAAATTCTTCTCGAGGGAGATGGAAACTCCGACAAGACGAACACGGCTTCCGAAACACTTCTCCGACTCAACTACCCAAGTTGGTCAAGACCACGCAGCCACTGGAGTGCTACTGGTCCTAGGAACCAACACACAACCTACCGAGCCAAAACTCACCGAACCACACAGCGGAAACTTGCACGGCTTGCTGCCTGTACTACACCGGTCAGACCGATGGCCTGCGCCGGTCAGACCGGTGACACCGGTCAGACCGGTGGACAGAGCCGGTCAGGCCGGTGGCTACAGCAGCCGCACAGCAAACGTTTCAGGAAGCCTCAGTGACTCCTCTAGGCCCTGGAACAAAAACCACCACGAAACACAAGCTAAGAGGAAGAAGAACCCCTCACAAAACCTAGCAAAACAACTCCAAACACGCCAAGAACTGACCAGCAGGACCACGGGACAAAACCACACGGACAAGGCTGTTTCCCCGAGACAAATCCCACTAAGGACCAGCACCGGTCAGACCGGTCGAGAGCACCGGTCAGACCGGTCGAGCCTGGGCAGCTCGGGATGAACAGCGCCCGCGAGTCAACTCCCCCAAATCCAACTCCCGATCTCCCGATTCACTCCACGGATTCGCACAAGACTTTGGGGATAGTAGGAACACCTCATGGGTACTCCATAGCCAAGATTTGGTCTACCAAAACTCGTTGAATCAAGAGGAATCGAAGGATTTCCGCCAAGAACACCACGAACCCTAGAGCCACGAAAACCCCAAAATTAAGCCCTTTTACTCACGGATTTGGGAGGGGAATCAAAGGGAAAAGAACCACGAGGGGTTCATGCATACATCCCCCACCAAATCCCAAAGAGAAAGGTCTCAAAACCGCCACAAGAAAATCGCCAAGAAAAGCCTCCTAAAATCACCAAAAAGGAGAAACGGGAAAGACACAACCAAGCCTTGAGGAACCACGCCGAATCATCTATACATACCAAAGAGATTCATACAAGGTCTAGCTTGCCGCCCGATCATCCTTCCCTCTCACAAGATCTCACCATGAAGCTCTCAAACTAGTCCTATGAAAATCCTAAGGAAAATAGGAAGAGAAAATAGGAAAAACAAATGAGCTAGGGTTCCAAGAGATGGCTGCCATCCTCTCACCACTTGGGTTATATGGAGGCAACCGAAAGACGAAAATACCCTTACTAGCTAACTAGGGATGCATGCCCCTCAAGGGCGAATTCGGAAATCTTTGTCTTCGCTCCATCGGACGGATGCCCAGCGACCGCAAACTTGCTTAGCCTCGACGCAAGCCTTGCGATCCCGACGCGTGTCCTCCGCTTCGAAGATTCCGGACTGCGTCGTCGCACACCGGTCAGACCGGTACCCACCGGTCAGACCGGTGTGGAGCTGCTGCACCTCCGTCTTCGGTTCTTCGGTCTTGGCTTTGTGGATCAACCAAGGAACCCAGTAGTTTTCTGGTGAACCACCGGAAACCCCGCGAACTCGGTGTAGCCTCCGCCAATCACCACTCATGACTCGGCTCCCACATAGTCCTGTCTCGACCTTGGTTTTGAGGCTCAACCAAGAAACCGTCCATGACTTCATCTTGCCGTTCTTGCCACCATGCGGCCCGCACTTGACCCCGCTGGCCACCGGGTCCCTCGAACCAAGCCTACTTGTCTTCTCCACACCTGGAGGCCTCACCGGCAACGACCTTTCGCGCTTGTTCTTCACCTGCACCAACACCAGTCAAGACGCAACCTGCACCTGCAATACTTAGCCAAAAATCAGTCCACACCACATTGCCAATCACTCATCACACCAGGAAGCGACCATCCACCGGTCCTCGAACCACACCTGGCTCTCAATCTCCCCCTTGATGAGTGCATTGACAACACACACGTTTTGGTAACCAAGAGAAAAAGGAAAAGAAAAGAAACGACTAAAAGAAAACTCCAACAAGCGATCGAAAGCCAAAGAAAGGCAAAGAACAAGATCACTTGAAGAAGACAAGTCTCGGACCCCTTAGGCAAGGGCAACGGCTCGACACATCCGAGACAAAACATGCTCAAGCAAAGAGCACAAACCATCAAACCATAGCTCAAAAACCACAAAGAGCTCCCCCTGCACACATGAAAGCTCCCCCTGAACCAATGCAACTCCCCCTGGACGAATGCATGCAAACCACTTCACAAAACAGAGCAGCTGCAAAGGCTCAGCTCTGACCGGTCAGACCGGTCGACACCACCGGTCAGACCGGTGCTCAACATGTGAACAGGACCAGCACACCTGACCGGTCAGACCGGTGACCTCGACCGGTCAGACCGGTGCACAACAGAGCCCAGAAAATGGCTCGAAACCACCTGAAAATCTTCTAGATGCATTCAGTAGGCCAAAACATGCTCAAAATTCTCCCCCTTGTTGACAATGCATGAATCAAGCCAAAAATGCAAAAAATGTAACCTAGAGCTTCTCAAATAGACAAAACTCAACATAGGATGCCACACATGTCCAAATGAGCAAGTTAGATACTCTATAGCTTCGTAATGACATCAACTTCATGATCACCAAGTTTCACAACCATTGGACGAAGCTAAGATAGAATTGAGCAATTTTGCGAAAATTTACCCTCTCATGAGCAAAGTCCTAAACATGAGCAAAATATGTCAAAATGGTAAAGCCACACAAACTTCATGCTAGGACAACCATTCTAAGCATAAGACCATCATAAACACCCACAAACACCTCATGTCATGTCAAAGCCACCGAGCCATGTGCCTACTTCTAGATATGAGACTTCTCATTGGTAGGCATCATGCAACGGTTTAGCACCCAAAGCAAATTAAAATTAGCACATATGACATGGGAGCACATTTTCAAAGCAATTTACATTTCATTTTCAGATTTGAAATTGGTACATGAAATATCTTTGCGACAAAAAGGAACTTATGCCCCTCCACAAGATGAAGCATGGGGGCTAAACATTCATGATGGCAAATGAGCCTTTGGCCCCATATGATCAAAATAAGCTATCCAACTACAAATTAAGCATAGTCAAGCCACAAAAACATGTCAAGATCATGTAAAGGTATTTACTCACAAGAGAGCATACATATGACATTTTTCAAAAAACAAAGCCATTAACCATGGATAAAAATCAAGATCATCAAGAGCTAAGCCACACTAAGCCATATCATACCAAATTAGCTCACAAGATCATATATAGCATACCATGGTGAACAATGTATATAGGAGAAGCTTTTCCTAAACAATGCATATGATACAAAATGCATGCAACCTAAGATACAAAGATGCCTATACATCATGTTACATATGCCATGCCAAATGCAAGAAACGCACAAAGGAAAGCTATACATATGCTACAAAAGAGCTCCCACACACCAGCTCAAGAAATCAAATAAACACCAAGCTCCCCCCCCAAACGAGTGAAAGTTGCTTGATCTAGGGGTTTGGTGAAAATATCGGCTAGTTGGTCATGTGTAGGTACATGGATCAAAGCTATCTTCTCTTTCTCTACGTTGTCTCTCAGGAAATGATACCTCACTTCTATGTGCTTGGTTTTGGAATGGAGCACTAGGTTCTTTGCAACGCTTATGGCACTGGTGCTGTCACATTGAAGTGGGACATGGGTATACTCCTCACCAAAGTCACTCATGGTATATGTGATCCAAAGGAGCTGAGAGCAACAACTAGCTGCGGCCACATATTCTGCCTCGGTAGTGGATTGAGCAACACTCGACTATTTGCGGGAAGACCAAGACTCCAAAGAAGAACCCAAGAACTGGCAAGTCCCAGAAGTGGACTTCCTATCCAACTGACACCAAGCAAAATCCGCGTCTGAAAATTCATGAAGAGCCAAAGAAGAAGACGCGGAGTACCAAAGGCCGAAGTCGGGAGTATGACGCAAATACCTGAAAATGCGCTTAACCGCTTGCCGATGCGAAGTCCTTGGAGACGCTTGAAAACGAGCGCACAGACATACCGAGAACTGGATGTCCGGCCTCGTCGCTGTCAAGTAGAGGAGTGACCCAATCATGGTCCGGTACTCCTTCTGGTCCACATGCTCACCTTCCTCGTCCGCATCAAGAGCTGTAGTCGTACTCATAGGCGTCGCCATGGCCTTGGAATCCTCCATCTTGAACTTCCTCACAATGTCCTTGGTGTACTTTGCTTGGTGCACAAATGTTCCTTCCTTTGATTGCTTGATTTGTAGCCTGAGGAAGAACTGCAATTCGCCCATCATGCTCATCTCAAATTCCCTGCTCATGTCTTCTGCAAACCTTGCAACAAGAGAGTTAGACGAGCCACCAAAGACAATATCATCCACGTACACCTGCACAATTAGGATATCTTTGCCCTGTCTGAGGAGAAACAAGGTCTGGCGACCTTCCCCATCCCAAACCCTCTCTCAAACAGGAACCCCCTCAACCTACCATACCAAGCTCTAGGCGCCTGCTTCAACCCATACAGCGCCTTCCTCAACTTGTACACCTGGTGGGGGTACTTCTCACTCTCAAACCCCGGTGGTTGCCTCACATACACTACTTCCTCCAACACACCATTCAGGAAAAACACTCTTCACATCCATCTGGTACAACTTGAACCCTTTAGCCACGGAAAAAGCTAGAAGGATCCTTATCGCCTCCAAACGAGCTACAGGAGCAAAAGTCTCCTCGTAGTCGATCCCCTCTTTCTGACTGAACCCCTGAGCAACAAGCCTTGACTTGTTCCTCACCACTTCTCCTTTCTCTCCCTCTTTGTTCTTCCACACCCATTTTGTCCCAATCGGCTTACACCCTGGGGAGGGTCAACCAACTCCCAAACTTGGTTCCTCTCGAAATTCTCCAACTCCTCATGCATCAAATTAACCCAATTATGATCAGATAGCGCGTGTCCAATGTCTTTGGGCTCAAAGGTGGCAACAAAAGCAGCATGAGCGAAATGAGAATTGTTTCGAACCCTCGACCGTGTAGTACGTTCATTCATGTCGCCGATGATTCTCGAAGCTGGGTGATCCACTTGCACTCGTCGGGGAGGTTCTCGCCTTGATGCTACCTCCCCCTCAACAGCAGCTTCGCCTTGATCTGGGTTTGTCGTTGTAGGTGTGGGAGAGGGCCCGTTCTCGATCGTAGTCGAAGTAGTAGGTACATGCTCAGCTCTGGGCACCACACCGCCATCTTCATCATCTCCATGTTCATGCTCCTCCTCCTGAAAGATCTTCTCGCCAAGTTCGTCGTCACCTGCACACTCAAAAACAAGCTGACTACGTGGCTGTGTCTCGTCGAAGGTTACCTCGCAAGTCTCCACGATTTGGTTAGTTTCAAGATTGAGCACTCGAAATGCTCTAGAATGAGATGCATAACCAAAGAAAATGCCATCGACAGACCTAGCATCGAACTTGTCCAACTTCTTCCCTTTCTTCAGAATGAAGCATTTACAACCAAAGACATGGAAGTGACTCACCTTGGGTGTGCGACCGTGCATCAACTCGTAACAGGTTTTCTTCTTGTGAACTCTGAGGTAAATCCTGTTCGACACATAGCACGCGGTATTGACCGCCTCAGCCCAGAACCTTCTCGGAGTCCTATGCTCGTCGAGCATCGTCCGAGCCATCTCGCACAAGGTTCTGTTTTTCCTTTCCACCACGCCATTCTGGGGAGGCGTATACGGACTCGAAAACTGGTGTTCAAGACCCAAGTCATGGCAAAAGGTTTCGAAGCGAGAGTTTTTGAATTTCGAGCCATTGTCACTACGGATCGCTCGTATGGCATCTCCGTGCCTCTCGTTTCTTAACCTCAAGACAAGATCTCGAACAAAACCAAACGTCTCCCCTTTCTCCTCAAGAAAGAACACCCACGCATACCGAGAGTAGTCGTCCACCACAACAAGGACATACCACTTTCCACCTGCAGATCGCACACGAGCTGGGCCAACAAGGTCCATATGGAGCAGCTCGCATGGACGCTCAGTCATCACATCGGTGAGAGGCGGGTGAGAAGAGGCTACCATCTTGGCATGCCTATACGGCGCACAAACCAGCTCTTTCTCAAACCTCAACCATGGCAATCCTCGGACCAAATTGAGTTTACTCAAGCGAGACAGAAGGTCAAAGCTCAAGTGACCCAACTTCCTATGCCATTTCCACAACTCACTCGAAGAACCAGCCAAAAAGCAACGCTCCACACCAGAAGACTGAGAAAAATCAGCTCGGAACACTTGACCCTCGGGAACGACCATGCAAACTAGGTCCCCTCGAGAATCTAAAATCCGAGAACCACCAGGCCGAAACAACACCTCAAAGCCCTCATCCAACAACTGGGACACGGAAAGCAAATTGAACCCCAGCGATTGAACAAGAGCAACACGCCTGAGAGTGACCTTGTCACTTACTTTGATCTCACCTTCTGATAGCACACGCCCTCGCCCATTGTCCCCAAAGGTGATGTATGTCCTGGACACCACCGGGACGAGACTTGAGAACCACCCCTTGTCCCCGGTCATATGCCTCGAGCAACCGGAGTCAATCAGCCAAACGTTCCTCAAGTCTCCCACCTGAAATTCAAAAGCGAGCACGTGAGTGAACAAACGACTCAGCACTGGGGTTAGTACCAAAAGAGTAAAACCAGTGCCGAGCCATTTGCTCCAAAGTGGGGTTAGCACAAACCATATCATCACGCCTATCAAAGCTACCACCACGAACACCACCACGGTAACCACCACGAGGGAACCAACCCTCTCTAGCTGGAGAAGGACGAAAGCCACGAAAAGAAGACCGTGGACCGTTCCTCCTCTCCATCTCAAAGCTACGACTCCTCCCACCCCCGTATTGAGCACGAGGTGGAGAACGTCTAGCAAACTGACCACCTGCAAACTCTCCAGACCAACCACCAGAACCACGACCACCAGATCCAAACTGAGCATCCTCATGAGCACGAAAACTAACTTGCTGTCTGCCCAGACCTGCACCGGTCTGACCGGTGTAGCTCGGCCAGCAGCACCTCCTGCTGCCTTCCGGTCTCCCCAAGCCGGAACTGTCCTCACAATCGCCTTGGCCCTGGGCATCTGCATACGAGGCTCAGGTACACCATTAGAGGGGTGGTACCTGTCCTTGTTAGCCCACTCTCTAGCCATTCTCTCCTCACGCTTCCTCTTGAAGCAAAACTCATCCTTGTGACCATCTCTCCCACAATACCCACAATGGAACTTCATGGGCTATGGCTTAGGCTTAGGCTTGGGTTGGGGCTGCTCACTCGGTTTCTCACCACTCGGCTTCTCACTCTCTTTCCCAAAGAACTCATTCCCCAAGTTGCTCTTGAACTTGATAGGTTTCTGGAAATCATTTGTGGAGTGAGGAAATATGGGAGGATCTGGGGTTGTGTCAAGTTTGTTTCTCAGTGGGTTGGGCTTAGGAGCATAGGCATTTTTGTGGAAGGTTTTTGAAAGATTTCTCACTTTTCATTTTTTTTATTCACCTCTTTGTTTCGTGCTGCTTATCATTTCTTTTTCTCTTGGTTGCCTGCTTTAACATATACTACCTTCACATTAAAATAATTTGGTACACAATCTTCGTTTCATTTCGTGTTAAAAATAATTCGCTAGTTTGTTTTGTTCCGAGAGCAAATTGTAGCCTTCCGTATGCTTGCTTCTGCTTGTGCTATTGCTGAATTTCATTATGTCAAGCGTAAAGCTGAGTACGGAAAGAACAACAAGTTCCTTCATTCCAATTATTGCACTCGCCGTGCACTAACATGAACATGAGATATTATTTTGAGTTCACGTGTAATGTGCCGCTGGACGCCGGGACTAGGGTTGTGCCGTGCGGCTTGCGTCTGCTGGCTGCTGCGTCTGTGCTGCTGAAGGCTGGAGCTGGCCGATGGGCTTAGTTTAGGCGTTTTGGGCTGCTGGACTAGTGGGCCGGAAGTTAAGAAGCTAAGAAATAAAGGCCCAGTTGAAGGGTATTCTTCTACCTCCGTCGCAGATAGCAACCAGGAAGCCGCCATGGCGGCCAGGGTGCTGCCGGAGCTCGGATTCTCGCCGGAGAAGAAGGGGGTACTCAGTGCAATCCCAAATCTAGCTGGGGCGGCCGCCCCACCTCGCCCCAACGTAGATCCGCCAGTGTTAATAGCATCACCAAGAGTACCCAAAACAATCTCCCAATCTAGAAATTTTGGCAAGTTTGGAAAAAAAACTCACCTCCAACAACTCCCAAACCCACCGTCCAATCTTTTGGCACATGGAAAAAACCACCCCCATGCGCGTAAAGATACGCACACATATCATCGTGCCAATCTGGAGGTGGAAGGACGCGAGAAACAAAAAAAAAGTAGGAGAGGGTTCCTCGTGCAAATGTACAAGAGACAAATAAAGTATAAAAGTGGTTAGTGTGATTTATAAATAGTTTACGATTCTTGATATAAAATTTTCTTGTATCGTTTTGGTGCGAATTTTTGAAACCTGTTGGAGTTGTAGCTTTTTTATGTCTCACAGTATATTTTGCAAAGGTTAGAAAAGCTGTTTTCAGGATCTATCTTTTAGATACGGTTATAGGTGCTCTAACATGGCTCTTTTTTTGTGTGTGTGACTTAACATGGCTCTTTGTTGTGCGGCCAGATGACGTGCCGAGAAAGTAGCGACTAGCGAGGCACCACGTGGCGAAAGTTCTCCGGTCGGACAACAATCATTGTTTAAAGAAGGCCGGTACTTTTCTTTTGGACAAATAAAGGACATTAATTATTACAGACTTACAGTGCACGCGAGTCCAGCAATGACTTTGTAGATTAGCTGGTTAATATTCTTGTAAAGTGAGGAGAGATGGGAGCACTAAAGGCAGTTTTCTCAAAGTGCCTTAATTTCCTGTTGCATAAAGGCTTTACTCTAAAAATGCCTCTAAAAGCCTTTTTTAGAAGCAGATATAAAAAATTTCTTAATTATCTATACTATTTGGAGGCATTTTGCTAAAACGCCTTCATAGTCCTGTGAGTTCAGTAATAATCTTTAGCCAAGCTAGTCAATATTGTTGTTGATATAGAGGGAGAGAAGGGAGTAAAGATAGGAGAACTTGTTCTTAATGTGCAAGCAACAGGATAAGTACAAGAGTTTATGCAGTGTAAACCTAGATAGCAAGTAAATGTGAGGAAAAACAAGAAATAGAACGTGTGACATTGGTATTATCACATAGTAATAATAATAATAGAGCTAGCTTTTGTTAGATAAATAGACGATAACTATTCTACGGCTTAACTCTTATAACTCATACTCCCTCCGTCCCTAAATGTCTGTCGTTCGCGGTTCTCGAGAAACAACTTTGACTAAATATATATTTAAAAATAATGATATTTGTGGTACATAATAAGTATCATTGGAAAGATCTTTGAATCTAGTTTTTAACAAATTTATTTGGAGACATAAACGTTGCACGTATTTTCTACAAATCGAGTCAAATTTGTGGCATGGACACCAACGACGACAAACATTTAGGGACCGAGGGAGTAGATGATTTTGTTATTATTGACCAACGGAATGAAAAGCATCCGACCTCTTCTAGGGATGCACCCCACGCCACCTACGACTAGTAAAGCAAAAAAAAAAGTGACAGAGGTTAGGCTTGCCGTAATGGGACAAATATCCCCATTAAAGCTAGTGCAATAAAGCATTAACGGTCGATATCAGTGATGGCATGTCATCCAAGGAGGATAAACCTACCGCGTGCCACCTAGAATAAGGACAGAGTTTCTAAGGCGTCCACGACAAGTACTCCTTCTGATCCTAATACATAGATTCTCATCTTGAGATTTTTTCTACAAATAAATCAATCTCTGGGAGGCTGAATGGTCCACCAGTCTATTTATTTTCCTCGAGGTCTCCTCACATTTACTGCACCCCCTCCCATCTCCCAATCCAGTATTGAGTTTCTGTAGGTTTTTTTTTTTGAACAAGAGTTGAATGTGTGTAGTAAATAAATGGTATAATTAGTGTGCTACTTGAACAATCATAGTGTGCGACTACTCCAGTTAATGAAGGATAATACAGTATTTTCTCTATCATACTAATTTGTTTGTTAGGATTCTATTTATTTAGAGACAGGGGAGTATCCAATGATATTTTTTATACAACATGGAAGAGAGAACATAAAAATGAAGTTGCTAGCGACAAGTGAGTAGATAGACTCGCATAGCTTTCTATAACACCTCTCTCCGTATCTCTCTTCTCCACAACCTGTGCACCTCGATAGTTCTATTTGTTATTCCATCATGCATCCGTGTCAGCTGGCGAGTTTGATAGGCCGTTGCAGACACCCTAAGTACCATGTGAAAACTAATCCTTCCGTTCCAAATTACTTGTCACTGTTGACTTTTGATTACAACGTTTGACCATTCGTCTTATTCAAAAAATTGATGCAAATATGCAAAACGTCAAGTTATACTTAAAATACCTTTGATGATGAAGCAAGTCACAAACAAAACAAACAATATATACATAATTTTTTGAATAAGATGAATGGTCAAATATTATGATCAAAAGTCAACAGTAATAAGTAATGTTATTGCAAGTTTGCAACAGCAAGGAGTAATTATTCCTTTTCTATGACAAATTACTCCAGGCAAGAGAAACAAAACTCATAGAAAATTACAACTTCATTTGGCAAATCCCTTTTTTAGATGTCTAATTACTACTCTTGTTTCCATGGCTAATTACTCCATATTGACGACCAATTACTTCTTTATCAAAAAGTACTATTTTCCAACGCTTAATTGCTCCTTTTCAACATCTACAAAGTCAAATCGTTAATTGCCGGCCGTGAGAAGCTCCACCAATTGAACCAAGCGTCTGGAGTACATTAAAATATGTATAATTTGAATGCAGAGATGCTTTTTCACTACTTAGGATGAAAACGGAGTAATTACCATAGGCCGGAGGACCTCCCCCGAGTGTAAATTACGATTTAAGTTAATTGTTGCGGACCTTCTGTGCATGCTGAAAAGAATTTTGCATCCGCAAGTCAGTTCATGGTCAACGAGGATCAGCTTCCTATAGTCATGCATGCAAATTGCAAAACGGAAGGAAGAATGCTAGTGCAAACGATTTTTACTACTCACGATTGAAATCAAGTAAATCTGCAGCTTGCTGGGCTGGCCGGAGTTCTGGTGAGGCGCCGCCTGCACGATGAAGGCGTAAGTCCGGCCAGCAATCAATACCAATTAGTCCGACGCTTAAAAAAGACATTAAAACAGACATAAATCTAATCAATCATGATTATTGCGTACTTGACCAACAAACATTAAAACGGACACGTGTTGTAGATGGGATTTGATTTTTACTACCCCAGACAAAAATGAAGTAATTACGTGATTAGTAGGATTTTTACTTCACCGGAGCTCCAGCCAGAGCTCGACGGCGCGCACTAAATAATATTCACCACGCAGCGTGGTGAATAGTCCGGTCCTATATATAGGGATCTATTACTCTATAGCTGGCCACAAAATACCCTATTCTGCATCCGAGCACATCCACCGCACCAGGCGACCGGTCCGCTCCACCCCGCCAGCTGCTTGCCCGCATAGCATTGCTCCCCAAACGACTCGGCTCGTCATCCGGCTCTGTCCAAGTCCTCAATCGAGGCAGTCAGAGCCATCCAGCAGCTCCTCAAATTGCGCATTTTTTCCATCGACAAATTAATTGCTTCCGCTCCCCATCAGAAGCCTCCGAAATCTTCTATCGCCTCGCCTCGCCTGCTTCCGTCGCCGCCAGACGCGTCGCCGGCCGGTCGGAGGCGGTCCCATCCCAGCCGCGTCCGCGGCAGTGCCATGTGACCGCACCCGCTGGCTCCTCTCCGATGGAGCCTCCTCTCGCCGAGCCCTCGGGACTGTTCGCGACACTATCGTAACGCGATCTGTTAGCGGCGGCGCCGGCGGCGTCCTCGCTAGCACACGTCCGCCTCCCGTCCTGTGTGCCGGCATACGAGCTTCTCATCTCAATGGGTAAAGTTTCAAATCCATCTGATACATCTCCAGGCTTCATAATTCTAGCATGTTCTATCGTCAAATGTGGTGAATAAGATGCACAGAAATCAATCTTGTTTTCGTAATGGATTAGCCTGAAATTTACCCACTGCCGCCGCATGTCTAGGGCTCTAGGCCAGCTGCAGACGATCGAGCCTGCACCCATAAGTTTTACTCCCTCCGGTCACGAATAGATGACGTTTCCGACCACGAAAATGAACTAGCGGTAGGCAAAAAAAAAAATGTCCGGACGTCATATATTTGTGTCCGGAGGTAGTAACTTCGTGATGCAAATTGGCATGGCCATTGCTGATGTTCTCATGTCAATTTTCATTTTAATTGTTTCATAATTTCGCGGCATTGTAATTATGCGATCACCTTTTACCAACTCACGCTAGATGCAGGTTCGAAATTTTGATTTCTTCTTTGCACTCTCCTGGGCAACCATACGATGTGCTGCGTCGACTTCAGTTTGATTAATGATTATTGTATAGCCTGCTGCTGCATAGTAGGTGTTTGATCTGGTGCCATGGGAGAAACCCTAAATGATTTATAGATGAGATGATTTTCAGGTGATGATATAGGCAAATTTTTTGTGGCAGTGGCAGCAAATATTTCAGAATTCACAGGTGGAATTCCCAGAACGTAACCTATTCTTTTAATTTGCTACTATTGTGAGATTATCTGATCTTAAATTGCAAGGTTCCTTGTGTGCAGATTGAGAGCCTTGGAGAAGAGAATCTGATTGTGGCTTTTCATTAGGAGCTGTCAGTCACAGTTTTGCTTTTTTTTTTTTGCTTCACCCAGGTTGAGATGAGTGGGCACAATTAGATTAGGCTAGCTAGTTGCTGCAAAGCTGGGTGTATGACGCTAGATATCTCTTATTTATAGTTTATACCAAAAAAATGTGGACACCAGAGACATTCAGATTCTTGTAACTCTTACATGGTAAATAAATTTCATTTGTGAGAGTAGTAGTAACTGGTTCCTTGTAACTGTTTGACACTATTTATCATTTCAGTCATTTGAATTCTCGTTACTATTTACTGGTCAATTCTACTGGTCACAGTAGTAGCTTGATCACGCTAAATTATGGTAATTTTACGTGCTAATTATCGATTTGAGCAATTCAATTCTTGAACAGCTCAAGGCTAAATTGTAGGTTACCATATTTCTTCACGTATATTCTAGTAAACTGAATACTTCATTGTGGTAACTTAATTTTTTTGGTATTTCTTCACAACATTAGTAAATCGAATATAAAATTGTGATAACTTGATTGTTGTTAATGACAATGAAATTTGTTTGTAGATATTATAGTAAATTGATAGCCCAATATGGCTCTATTGTGGTAAATGACGTTGTGCTATCTCTTCAGACATTAATTATTGGCGTAAAATGAATACTCAGATAGTAATGGCAGGAAGGGGTCATGCAAGTACACAACGCAGGCCACTTGATGCATTCTCGTGACTCGGTAACTGCATGGATATCAGCTCTATATCGCAAAAAAAGTAGTAGTAACAACCCCCTCCCTATATCAATATTCAATAAAAAATAGAAACAGCCATGTACGGGAAGGTATTCTCGTAACCAGCATGTACGTCAAGGTCTTATCGTAACTTGCATGTATGTCACTTGCACCTTCTCTAGTCTTCTCGTAACAGGTTTTGATTAGTAAATCTGGACGAAAATCACGGATAGGAAGATGCAGCATTTACTGCACGAGGCCGGCTCCTAGGCTCATTAAATCGGCTTCCTGTTCGGCTGGATGGCTAACGCGATATGGAAAGCGGAACGTGCGGGTGTTAGGATGGACGGTGAGATGACCTGGCTATAGAATAAGGTATTTTGTGGCCGGTCACACGGTGAGATGACCTGGCTATAGAATAAGGTATTTTGTGGCCGGTCACAGAGTATATTCTCTCTCTATATATAGAGTTATATTATATTGTACCCTGGGTACCGAGGTACCCGAGCCCTTCGAGCGAGCCAGGCTCGCGCTGGCGCCGCGTTTCCGCTGGTTTTTTTTCCATATTTTTTTTACCAGCTCGAGCTCACGTTTGCTAGATCGTGGGTCAACACCTCCACCGGACGTGGTTTCGCCAGTTTCCAGTCTGTATCTGTCGCCTGCCGTTCCGTCGCCGCCGCCCCTCGCCTTTTCGCCTCTCGTCGGCACTGCGCAGGCCCGACGCGTTCCCGCCGGCGCAATCGACGCCGCGCCGGTGGCCGACCTCCGTCGCCGTCGGCCTGCTCCTTTGCGCGATGAGGGACCGAGCTCGCAACCGCTGCCGCTCGATTGCGTGAGCTCGGTGGATCCAGCGCCGGCCCTGTATCTCACATCGGAGGAGCGCCATCATGCGAGGGCTCTGCTCGGCCACTCCATCGGTGATCCGCGCCGCTCCGACCTCTGCTCGTGTAGAGCAGGCCTTCCCGCAGCCGATTTGCGGCGGCCACTGGCTGGAGAGGAGAGCTCGAGCGCAGCTGCCCGTTCTTCTCCGAGCCCAAGTGCTGCCGGCCAATTCGAGCCTTTCCTCCGCCGATTCGAGCCAGCCCGTGCTGATTCGTCGTCCTCCAACGAGGTCTTCCCCTGGCCGAGCGTGGCTTCCACTGCGTGAGCCGACACCCCCGCTCAAGCCAATTTCCGCCCCTAAGCTCGCCTCCGGCGTCTCTGCTGCCCACAGCCCCTCCGTCCCAAGCTCGTCAGGCTAGAGTTCCCGCAGGTCCACTGCTGGATCTGGCGTGGATCCAGTGAGGGGCTTGTCCTCATCGGGCTGCTAGTGGTCTTAAACAGTGGTAAGATTGATAGACTGCACAGTTCCCTTCACCTTTTCCTTTCAGTCACAGGCTCACAACTCAATCTTTCATTGGACTGCATACATGTGTGCGGTTCAGTGAAGAATTCGATTGGTCAATTTTGTGTTGGTCCTTGAGAATCTGCACTATGGGTTTGTGCCAAAGCTTGTATTGTGAATTTGTGGCCCAGGATTGGATTCTTGTTTCGATAACCTGTAAATGTCAACTGAGCTAGACAGAGTATTTGGTTTGAACTTCTATTTTTCTCAGTCCGAAATCTGAATTGATTGATTAAAATAAGCTGCTAGTGATACAACACAACCTAGATGTTTACTTATGTTTTCTTAGTCCTGTATACATCATCGCTAGTCCAATTGCACTGCCCTGATGAAATCTCCTAGTAGTAATTATATTTGTTCTATATTAGTGTAGAAGAAACAGACCCAATTAACCTTTCTATGGCAGAACTGCTGATGTGGTGTTAAAGCCTGTACAGATGATGTTTGCTGGTTATTGTGCTAATATGTGTGCACTACTCTGCTTATGACATCGTGCATTCTCACATATGGGTGCTGATGCCAGTAAAATTTTGAATCACTAGCTACAAAGCTTGTAGTTTGCGTTGGTTGGTGGCAAAATATTATCTGTACTTTTAACTTTACATTGGCTAAAAAATCAGTACATCCAATTTTCTTGCAGATGAGTGTATGCTAAAGGATCATGGAGGGCAGGCAGGTGGTAAGGTGCTTGGCATCTATTGAGATACCATGAGGTGGTAGATACCAGTGGCCAGCATTTTGGCGTTCATCAAACTGACAACCAATCCGCAAGCATTAGGTAAGCCACTTGCTGCGTTAGAACATGTTGAAGTTTCAGCTAATTTATGTGATGTGCAAGTACCTATGCGATTCATAATGTTCATATGATAGCGATGTTGGAAGGAGTTAGCTCTATCGTTCTTGAAAGGCAAGTCTCTCTGTCCATAAACACAAGGTTTTTCTATTTAAATCGTTGACCGTTCCTTTGACAAAGGTCTTTTTGACTGTTCGACCAATTTGGAACTTTTAGTGGTTCATCATTTATTAATTATTTCTTACCAAATTATTTTATGTCCAACATCATTATAGTCATGGTTCCCCTTGTATAGTATGCTGAAGTTTTTTTCCATTACAAATGAAAATGCTGTTCAGTGGCTTCAGGCCCATGTTATTGATTCTAGTCCTTTTCTTTACTGGAATTAGTGAATTATATTAGTGGTGCTACTCTTTTCTTACCAGTTGTCCTTATACACATTTCAGGATTGATCCTGCTGCTGACGCCTATGTCGACCGACAAGCTAGAGGTGACAAGCAGATGTCAAACAATGTGTCACGAATCCCCCAACAAAACATGGCCTATTTCGAGGAGCTAAATTTGGAATCTTTACTATTCAGAAGTATTTGCAAACAAAATAATGGTATGGATCGAAATTTGAATACTTTGTTATTCTTTGTGCACTGTTTTGTGGTGATCCCAGTGTTTGCTGCACAAAATATTCGCTGTCCGATCATAAGTACTTTTCCAATAGCAATACATTTCTGTTTTGGAACGTAGGAGCAATAAAAAGCATCCGAATGGAAAAAATTTAGGTCTTAGGATCTAAAAGATGGATGAAAATGATAAGTAGTTATGAAATACTAACCATATACAGGATATTTTGGCTGTGGGTATGACAGCATAATATATCATCTGAATTTTATGGTGTTTACTATTGGGCATACCACCTGAATTAAAGAATGATTTTTTAGTAATTGCACCTTCAGTTTTTAAGACTTAGAATTTTCAGCTGTAAAGACTCTTTGAGTCTCTGACAGTAGTATTGTCTTTTTCTTTTCAGGTCAAGGTTATTCCAATGTATCACCGGCTGGCATGCCACTGATAATCTCACACTGGGCATCATCTTTTGTTACCTCTTTACCAGAATGAATGCCTCACTGATGCTACCAGAGCTTTGGTACTACCTGTCATCTCCATTGCTTTCCTCACGAATGTGATTCAATTATGCACAATAAGGATCATTTAACAGTTTGAAGCCTTGCTCAATGGTGCTACCCAATGACATTCCAACTTAGTTGAAAGAATTCCTTGTATTATGCCCAAACTAATATTTATTCTCTAGATGACACTAGAGAAAATCACCTCACTTATTTGACACCAGGTTTATCTTTTATGCAACTTAATTTACACCAGATTTATCTTTTATGCCTTTTATCCTGCCAATCATATACTCAGGAATGTTAACATTGCAGTATCAGTATCTTAAAACATGATCGTGGTTCACATTTGTGTCTGAAAGGAACTCATATTTAGCAAATGGTTCACTCGCTTCATTTGAACATTCAATATTTTATTTTTCCTAATTCTGTTGCAGGAAATGCCATTGTGTAAGAGTTCAGAAGCCGACTGAAAGAACGACTACAATTGACAAGATTGTTCTTGAAACAGATAGATAAATTAGATTTATTATTCAGTATGTATACCTTTATTACATGACGTGATTGGAAATATCTAGTGCTACCGAACAATGGTTGCTATATTAACTTGCCTGGCAACAATGATATTACCATCTATATTTTTGTATTAACTGATGCGGCCACCGAGATGGTAGTCTTTATGATTCGACAAAATTTGTTTATGGCTTTGCCACTTCTTTTTAAAACGCTAATAATAAATCTTTAACCTTCAAAATAAGCACTTGTTTTGTCCATCATCATTTTCTTGAAACGATAAACAAATAATCTTTTTCGCCGTAGGCGGATGTACATCGGTGCATAAATCTCGATTGCGAATACCAATGTGCCAGTTTAAAATACAGAACAAACCAGGCATATAGGTAATGTCAGAGCCATTAAAATCCTAAAAATATTTTTGTTGGCTTCCGATTGACGCAGTAGAGTCAGTATTGAGATTTGACCGAATTCCAGATCCCACCGTCTGATTTTGCACGTGATCATACCTTTATAAACCTGCAGTTGCGCACGCCCGGGGGGAAAGCAGGGCGTCCGGTCCACTGGGCTGCAAACGTGCGCGTCGAAATTGGAAGCGGGGCACTCGGGCGGGGTGCGTCGGGCGCGCTTGCGGGCTCGGGTACCGAATAACTATTCAGTACCCTGGAATAAGTTATTCTACAGCCAGACCAGCACACCCACCAGACTCACGCGGGCGTTTCCCACCGAGCCAAGCGGCCTGCTCGAGACCAGCTGCTGGAACTCCGGTCATTGATGGAAATTGAATAGTAGTTACACCACATTGATTAGGTGAAGGTGATTATGAGAAAAAGAATTGTTGTGGGGACTAAAAAAATAATACCGAAACATGGTTTACTGTGGACAGGCATGCAAGTGTGTATGTGTTACCACTAGAAATACTCAACGCTCCAGAGTGCAGCTACTACGTGAATTTACTAGAATTTTGTAAACATTTTACTAGAATTTCGTAAATACTTCAGTTTACTAGAATTTTGCAAAATTTATGCTACTTGTCTTGACGAGATTTTTAACTGTGTTACTACAGTCTATTAATCATGTAGTAAGTACATTACTAATACTGTACAAAATTTTCTTTATCATTTACTATAAAAAATTACTATAATACATACATCATGTAAATGATGATTAACGATAATCTTGACTGATTCGCGTAGTCCTTCATCTCATGCAATTGCGTTACTTCCATTCAATAAAAAAAACTACTATATCCATACTGGAGTAGAGAACATTGTCGTAAAAAAAACATCTACTATAGCATGTTAAGTAGTAGCAATGACTAACGCGGTAATCAAGGACTAGAGTAAATGTGTTCGTGTGGCAGTTCCTACGGAAGCACACCGCTGCATGCGATCCACACCCATCGCCCCATTAACTAGACCAGGTGCGCTAATAATTGTTGAGCCGCACCCTAGTTTGGGTCTGACTATAGAATAAGTAATTCTATAGCCGGCTATAGAGTAGTAACTCTATATATATATATATATATATATATATATATTCCTACACCCACCGACCCAACCAGACCCGGACCAACCAACCAAACATCCACCCAAATCAAGCTTCACCGGGTCAGATCCCACCACCCTCTCTCCAGACCCGATAGCCCACAAACCCAATGACACCCTCCCCAATCCCATCGCGCTTCTCCTTCCCCGTCGCGAGCGCAAGCAACGAGACGCGCGGAGCGCGGCAAGGGGCGAGCGCGAGCCCTCCAGGAGCCTGGCGCGTGTGAGGAGCTGCGGCGGCTCACTGGCTCCGGCGAGCTGCGACAGCGCAACGCTGGGCGGGGGAGAAATCAAACGCGCAGCGTGCGGCTGGCGGCATGGGCAACGCGCAGGAGCTCCTCTCGGCTTGCTCCCCAGGAATCAATCTGAATCCTGACGACGCACAGGAAACATTGAGGCGACGGGAGCCCCAACCTGATCCCCCTGACTGAACCACCGCACCCATCGGTAATCTTTTTTTTATGCGACAACCTGCTCCTATTTGCTCTCCTAGCCGGTGACATGTTCCTCCTCCCAGTGACCCAGACAGCAGTTGTCATCCCTGGTGGCGAGCTCATCCTGTGATATTGCTTCTGTACTGGCAGCCTTGAGCCAACTCAATTTTAGTCAGATTTTGGGATGCAGCGGCAGTACAAGAGGTGAAGAAACAACAGGCAGATCCACCCTCTGGTGGGCTGGTGGCAGAGTGCGATTTTACAAATCGGCAGCGTCATCCTCAAGCTGTGAAAAAATTGAAAGCAGCACATAAGGAGCTCCACACACGTTGGAAGTACGTTGGAAATACCAGGAGTAGCATTGCGGACAGGATAGATAAAAAATGATCATAAATGTGCGATGTAATGTTTTTTTTTGAGAAAATTGGTATGCAGATTTGTCCATAATGATCCTACATGATCATATTTGTTCAGTAATTTTTTCAGTTTCAGTATTCTGATATTTCAGTAATCACTCCAAGTATATTCTCTCCTCGAGATATTCGGTATTTCAGTAATCAACAATCATATATCAATATCAGTAATTTAGCAACCCTGTGTCGAATCGTTAATTTAGTAATTCGGCGATTCAGTAATCCTGTGACCATTCATTATTTGATATTTCAGTAATCACTTCAAGACTTTTGTGGACCAGTCATTGGAATAATTTTAGTCGAATTTTTTGACTTACAATTGACAGTAAGTTAATTGCAATCCATTGTAATCCGGTAATTCAATAATCATGTATCAATATCAGTGATACAGTAATATTGTAATCATACACTCATACTGTATGTGCGTCATCCCCCCGCTCGCCTCATCCATGCATCCTGCCGCGCGCCAGGGCTCAGTAATACATGTGGGCTCAGTAATACATATATGTGCTCAATAATATACGCTCAGTGTCAAGGGGCTCACAGTTGGAGTGGTAAAGACCACTGGCTGAGGGCTCCCACCTAGGGTTCAAATCCTGGGTGTGACACAATTTCTTTGAAATTTGCGCTGTGGGGTACTCCCCTACAGTTTTCTTTCAAAAAATAATATATGCTCAGTAATTACATGTATGTGCTCAATAATACATCAATATATGCTCAGTAATACAACAATATATGCTCAGTAATATATACTCAGTAATATATGCTTAGTATTATATGCTCAGTAATATATGCTCCGGGCCAGATTTAGCTTTTGTGGAAATGGCTATCTTCGCTGAATCCTTTCCTCACGCATATGACGATGCATGTACTTAAATTGATGGTGTTGATCATTCCAAAAAGTGAAAGAACAAGACGCTTATAGATATAGCGGTTTGATGCACGAATCATGCAGACTTTTTCCCATAGGATATAGCGGCTGTCATGTGATTTTTAATTGAAACAAACATGTATGTATAGGCACATGCTAAAGACCTCTTCCTCTTCGAGCACTACTTGTATACTCCTTTGCATGTAATTTGTACCCTTTCAGTGACCCCTTGTATGTTCAGTAATGCAATAATATGCCATGGTTACTTTGACAACTTAAGATATTTGGTAATTCAGTAATCATATACCACCATTGGCAATTCAATTTTTTTGGTTATTCAGTAATCATGTAATCATATATACCCCCTCCGTCCCAAAAAGAATGATGTTTTGGAATTTTTCAGACAGATTAGCGGTGGACGTAAAAGACACATGTACCCTTAGTTAGTTCAGTCTACATATAGAAAATGCAAAAAATATGTCTCCATTTAATCATGCATGCATAAGATCAATGGACTAAATTGTGCATGCATGAGATTTAAATCCTAAAACATCATTCTTTTTGGGACAAATTTTGAATGCCAGAACATCATTCTTGTTGGGACGGAAGGAGTACAATGTATAGAATCCATATCCAGTGATTTGAAATAATTACTGATAGCTTTTTTGCAGTAATGCATCCTATGTTCAGTAATGCATCCAATTAGCTTTTTTTTACTCAGGAGCAGGATTCAATAATG
Organism: Cenchrus fungigraminus; assembly: GCA_036936925.1. Lineage (NCBI taxonomy): Eukaryota > Viridiplantae > Streptophyta > Magnoliopsida > Poales > Poaceae > Cenchrus > Cenchrus fungigraminus. Next base: position 120,608,718 of record CM072773.1, read on the forward strand.
TCATGCCACACTAGAATGAATTCTACTATAACAAGGAAAAATGAGACATTACTGAAGATTAGGATAGGTGCACAAAATCCTATGCACGCGTTCAGCAACCAGTGAATATTTCAATAACCAAGATCATTCGTTTAGTTCAGTAAACCACAGTACATGAATAAGTACACACACGCCACCAGTAATTCGGTAAGTAATTCGGTAAAGCACATTCATGAGCTATTTCGGTAACCAGCGAGATCAAAATCAACTACATGTGGTTTTACTGAACCTGTGCACATTACTGAACATTAGGATATTTCAGTAACTGAAATATTACTGAACAACGAAAATAGCAAAATCCCATGCACTCAATATCACTGAACCCATGGTAACTGAAATAATTACTGAAACCCGTGGACATTACTGAACATTAAGGATATTTCCCGTGGTTTACTAAACCTGTGCACATTACTGAACATTAAGGATATTTCAGTAACTGAAATATTACTGAACAACGAAATCCTATGCACTCAATATTACTGAACCTGTGGTAATTTGCAGGATATTAGGATATTTTCGGTAACCTGTGCATATTTACTGAACATTAGGATAGGTTCAGTAACTAAAATATTACTGAACAGAGAAAACATCGAAATCACATGCACTCAATATTACTGAACCTATGGTAACTGAAATAATTACTGAAACCTGTGCACATTACTGAACATTAATGATATTACCCGTGGTTTACTGAACCTGTGCACATTACTGAACATTAACGATATTTCAGTAACTGAAATATTACTGAATAGTGAAATCCTATGCACTCAATATTACTGAACCCGTGGTAATTTGCAGGATAATAGGATATTTTCAGTAACCATCCTATGTGTGCGTTTCAGTAACCAAGATCACTCGTTTTAGTTCAGTAAACTACAGTACATGAATAAGCATACATACGCCACCAGTAATTTGGTAATTCAGTAAGCACACTCACAAGCTATTTCGGTAACTAGCGAGATCAAAATCAATTACATGAGCTATTTCTGTAAATCAGAAGGTCAATTACACGTGGGTGTCAAATTCCACTCAATTTCTTCAGGCATCCGCTCGATTTTTTTTTGTCAAGATCTCTGATTTTTTTCTGGTGGCTTTGTGGATTCGATGGGGATAGGTCTTGCCGGTTTCTCCCTTGCTAGCCTGCGCGCTCCTGCCATGCTCGATTTTGAGGCTAGTATGCTCCTCTTCTTTAGTAATTACTGGCAGTAGTAGAGCAGTAGGTGCAAATCGCAAATTCGCAACCTGGCGATGCTTTTGCTGCCGCTACCCTCGCGCTGCTGCTGCTATGGCCGATGACCGCCGAGGCCCCAAATTGTGATGCCACCACCACCTACAGGTGAGCCCCGTCACCTCCGCAGACCTTCCGCCCCTCCCTATTCTTTCAATTTTGTTATCTCTGTGATGTTTGTTGCGAGCATACAGTTCATGGATGGTGTTGTATTTTTTCTCTATGGAGATTTCAGTAATCCTGTAACCATTCACTTATTTGATTTTTCAGTAATCACTCCAAGCATATCCTCTCTTTGAGATATTCAATATCCCTGTAATAAACAAATATCAGTAATTTAGTAATCTTGTATCAATACTGGTAATAAATTTGGTGATTCAGTAATCTTGGAGCCATAATAACCCCATGAAATCTACATGAACCAAAGTATACTAATTTTTTAGTAATCCTGGTGCTGTAGTCCATCTTCTTTCTGAAATTGACTGTAGTTCAGTAATCCTCATTTTTCAGTAACTCCAAAGTATACAATTTCGGGGTTTAGCTCTTCAACTACTAATATTGCACATTTTTCAATAATTATGTTCTGTAATCCATCAGATTCGATTCAATAGTCGATCCATTGCATTCAGTAATAAATCTTGTTTAGTAATCCATGTCATGTAATTCTGAAATAATTACTGAAACAATACAATTTAGTTGTTCCAAGTAAATATTGCACTTTAGTAGTTCGAGCTATAGCAGTACCACCCCTCTCGTAGTGTTTAGAAACTGATTCAGTATTCATTTAACTTATTCGGTATTTCAGTTATGCTTTTTTTATTCAGTTAACTCATTCAGCATCCTGTTCACTGATAGTACTCAGTTAACTGATTCAATATTCAGTAATCCTTTTTGATTCAGTTAACTTATTCAGTATTCAGTAATAACTAATTTATCTTCAGTAAACTGGTGAAATACTGGATCTATTACTGCTTCAGTAAACTGATTCAGTGTAAAATGATTTTGGTTCAGTATATCATTTTAGTTTTAGTAAACCATTTTAGTTTCAGTAGCTAATTTTTCGTCAGTAAAAAAGAAGATGTTGGAAAGTATGACTTTTGAACGGCTGTTGTTGATGACTTGACCCAGAAGGCACTCAAGGGGAAGCAAAAGGGTGCCAATGAAAGGACAGGGGCCCCTTCAGTCCAGGGCTGCGTTGCGCTTATTTTGGTAACGTTTTTTTTTCTCTTAAATTTATTTGATTATGTTTTCCCCCAATGTGCGGCCTTCAATATATGCTCAGTAATTTGTGCATTCATCCCCATCAATATATGTTTAGTAATCTTTTGCTCATTAACACATGTATGTGCTCAGTAATATACGCGCAGCAATTACATGTATGTGCTCCGTAATACATCAATATATGCTCAGTAATACATCAACATATGTTCAGTAATATATGCTCCGTACTACATCAACATATGTTCTGTAATGAGGCTTTGTTTAGTTCAGTATCGCATCTTCTATTTTTTTAGCAGCATTACTTCATCCAGATGTATTATGGGACTTAATTGATGATATAGTCCATCTAAATACATTTTTTATTCAGTTATGAGATGTTATTTAGTTTAGTAATTTAACATCTTTTGTTTTCAGTAGCATTACTAATATTTTCACCATCTTAGTAATCTGAATTTTGATCAGTAATATCAAAGCCCCTTAGTAATCTGAATTTTGATCAGTAATATCTCTATTGATATTCTGATATATTTGCATCTTTTTATCAGATCTATAACTTGGACAACCTTCACTACTTGTCAAACATTGCTTCAGGATGCTTCAACCATTGTATGTGCTGCGTTCTTCAATGGATCAATTGTTGACAAGATTGCAAAAGCTAACATAGGAGCGAGCGGATGATGACATCACCATTACATGTGCAAGTGAAGTGCAAGATGCATATGATGGTCTAGAAAGCCATGTTGATTTTTTATGTGCCATATGATTTTGTGGATGTTATGTTGAAACAAATATGTATACAGTCACTTCTTTCTTAATGTAAAGATATGGACACAAGCTATGTTCAGTAATTTTTTGTTTTCGTCAAACCTTTTGTTAGTTGAATCATTGTTTTGGTAACCCCAATATACAGACACAAGCTGTCAAGCTGATATCTCAGTTCAGTAATTCGATGTCCAAAAAGGCATTATTTGGTGCAAATGAAGGGCTATCAAAGGGATCATTTTTGAGCCTCAGACATCCATAATGTATTACTGGATTCTTTTTTGTTGTGTGAACTATTTTTGTAATTCGGTATTTTCATCAGTTGGTAATTCAGTAATTCATGCCATCAGATTGTAGTTCGGTAATTCAGTAATCCAGTGTAGCACCCTGTTGCCGTCCGAAATGCATTGTGGTAGTTTTAAAGTTCACCATCAAGTAGTAGTGTTCAGTAATTGATCTTTTCATCATTTGCATTTAGTAATAGAGCATCCCATGCTTCAACTTCAGTAGCTGGTCAAGTTCAGTAATGCATCCTACTAGCTTCAGTAATATATCTTTTGGTTTTAGTAATATCTCGTGCTCAGTAGTACAATTTTTTTGGCTAAATAATTTTCAGAGAATTACCAAGGTGGGAGAGTTCCCTTCTAATTCAGGAATCAGCCATGTTTTTTCTCTCCTATTTTGCATTGCTCCACTGCACATTCATAATTGCAGAATATTCATTATTCATGTGTGGTTTTGGTCAGATGCAAGAGCATAGTTTTCTACTTAGCCAAATGAATCTGCAGAGTTTTTCCATTGCTTGATATATTTTTGTTGAGCCTTATGTCTAAAACAAAGGAAAAACAAGACATTACAGTAACCTCCTCCTACATCCTTCCGTTGCAACTCTGCTACTGCTAGGCCTACAAAACTTATTTCCCATCACTACCATTCAATCCCTCATCTGATTTCCTTCCATCGATACCTGTATTACCAGCAATTTTTGTAGAGCTCGACAGTGATTTGCAGAGCTCGACAGTGAGTATACTCTGAATTACCAGCATTCGCTCAAAGCATTCCTCAGTAATTTGTAGAACTTGACAGTGAGGATAAATAGCCTCCTCTTTTTCAGGTACTCTGGCAAGACACTACTGTCCTCCGCACCATCAAATTCATCTGAACTAAATCTTTTCCAATCCCAAAAGGGGTTTGCTTCACCCTAGGAATTGAATCTGATTACTTGCTTGAGCTTCTTTGAGTTGAGGTAGTGTAGGTGACGACCTTTTAATCTGATTACAAGAGTGTGGAACTAATTGCAGCATGTTTGCTTTGCTTCTCGGTCAGATCCACGGGTCATGGCACTGGTTGGGCCTTGCACGAGCTGACGGAAAAGAAGGTGGAAGGCGCGGGGCTCCGCTCGCCTCTACCGCGGTCAAATTCTGACGCGGCCCCGCGGCGACCTCAGTTTGCAACTCTGCGCCGCTACTGCAACTCGCGCCGCTCTTGCCCCACGCACGCGGATCTGCTCCTGCACCGCCGAAGGCCGCTCTCGGCGCCACCGCTGCAGCTCGCGCGCGTCGCAGCCGCCACCACGCTGATGCAGCTGCTGCTGCTGCGCCGCTACTGCTCCCACGCCCTGGCTTACCATGCCCCGCCACATGCCTCGCTCCGAGCTGGGGGATGGAAGGCGTCGGGGAGGGGCCGGCCGGGGAGGAAGGCGGGGGCTCGATCCGGATTGAATCGCGGGGTGGTTGGAGGCAGTGGTAATGGAAGGCCAGGGGAGGCGGCGGTCGGTGGAGGAAGGCGATCGGCGGAGGGAGGGCGCGCCGTCGGAGAGGTCTCGCGCTCACGCCTCGTCGCACTACGCACGCCTTGCCGCTCGCGCTCGCGGGGACTCGGGGTGGACGGATGCGGTCGGGAGGGAGGGAGGGAGGAAGGTTGGGTTGGTCGGCGGGCGGGAGCTGGTTGGGTTGGACCGGTTGGTTGCATGTTGGGTCTGATGGGTGTTGAATAACGCTGTTGTGTGCGCGCGCGTATATATATATTCCTTACCCGAGTCATCCGACCGAGCCGTAACCTGCGCGCCTCGAAATCGAACCGCATCCCGTCGGTTTTCTGCCAGGATTTTTCCTCGGTTGTTTCATCCGCGTAACTAGGGATGAAAACGGATCGGATACGAACGGATACTGCGGATACAGATACAGATAGTTTTTCTTTGTCGGATTGAATTCTCGGATCGAATTCGGATACGAACAGTATATGATGTGTCGAATAGTGATATTCATCATATTTGGATCTTAGAAATCCAACTTTGAATATCCGGATAGTAATACGGTACGGATAATTACGGATATTGAATGCTCGGATTCGGATACAATCTTACCATTTGAGTGCCTAACCCTCTCGGTCGGTCGATCGGACGGATAATATCCGTACCACTTTCATCCCTACGCGTAACCATTAATTTTAGATCGTGTGGTCCGTCCGTTCAGTTCCATCGCCCCCATCCCCGTCTCCGTTGGCGCCGCGGCTCGCTCGCCGACCCCCGTCTCCGAGGTCGCAGCTGCCCGCCGGCCCAAGCTGCTCCCCTTTCCAAGCGCCTAGCCACCGTCGGCGAGGTTCTCCCCCGCGCGCGCACTGTCGCCGCCCCTCACCCCTGCAGTACCCCGTCGCGACGCATCGCATCGCCGGTCGCCTCCTGCACAAAGTACCTCGGCTGCTTGATTGCCTGCGCCCCGACGCCGCCTGCGGTGGCTTCCGACGCAGTGAGTTCTTCTCAGCCTGTCCACACCACCGGAGCATTATCCGTACCCGAGAGGCCGAGACCCCATGCCGGAGCCCCGTCCCGTACACCCGCGCGCCATGCGCCCGTGCGTCGCGCACCGCAACCGGCCACCAAGCCTAGCCGGCCGTACCGACACACCGCTCCAGGTCCGCCCGCCTGACTGAGCCCCTCTGTGCCACCGCCGTCCACGCCATGCCCCGGCTGCCGGCCACCAGCACTGCGCACCAGGCCGACCCTGCCGTCCCGCAGCCCCGTCCCCGTGTTCCAGGTACGCCACCATTGTTCCCTGAGCTGCCGGCTGCCTGCTCCCTCTCCCGGTGGACTACATGTAGTTCTTCGAAGATTCCCCTGCTGTGCAAGGTGCCCTTCTTCCCATGTCCCTGTTCCATTCCCTAAGATTTTGTTCGATTTCTGTAGTAGGTGTGGACAAATTGTCCAACCATTAGCTCATTTTTGGTTGACGCATGTTTAATTTACCATCATTAACTGGTATAAAACAGCTCAGATCGATCCTTCGTCTTGCCATATCGGACCAGCATCTTGCAGCTCAAATGTGAGAACTAGATTTTCTCCCTCGGATATCAATTTGTGCTGAATCAAATTAGTTAGCTTTTGTTTTGCTATGTAAGGCATCAACATTTCAGCTCGTGACTTAATACATGAGAAGTTCATGACTTATTTTGGGTTTTGCAATTCAGGCTGTAGGATTTTTGCAATACCTTTTGGGACTACATTGGTTATGATGGAAAGGAAATCCTGGACCCACGTATATAATTAGATTTAACACCTCATCAGTGTTTCTTCCTCAAGCTACTTCCATGGTCAGTGAGATTCATTTTTCTGCGGAGATGATTATGCAGTGCCCTTGTTGCTGCTGTCTGATTGCAATTAGATTGGCTGCCACTTAAAGCCTTTTCATTTGATACATGATACATCATGGCCTGAAGGTGGGAAGTATATTTGTTTGTGTGGATTGATTGCTGGTGGCTATTTGTCCCGTGAAGCATTTTCTGCAGTATGACAAGATTGATCCTGCTGCCGACACCCATTCAGTTGTATAGACTATTAAAAGGAATTTCTGATTGAAGTAACTATCTTTTGCATTTTTAGTCTCAGCAGTTAGCATCACTGTACAATATTTTACGTACAGTAGTATTGTCATTTTCTTTTCAGGTCAATGACATTCGGATGTTTCACCGTCTGTGTGCCATTGAGTCAATTGTTTGCAAGTATTGACAGGAAACATAGCTTGGGAGGCTGGGACTAGATTAAGTGAATTATCTTTGATGTCTTGCTGATTTCTTGGATGTACCGTGGGGTTGCTGCTGCTTCTGTACCTGGAAACAATGGCCACATGCTTGACCAGTTAATGATAAGGACACCATACGCCTTTCTTTTTACTCATCTCACCCCAGTTCTGGCTAATTGACTGTTAATAAGTTTGTATATAACATAAGATACTAAAAGGGATCCTGTTTTTGTATCAGCTGCCCTGCTATTTACCAATTAGTACCTTGTTTTGGCCACTTTAATTTGATAGCTTGCTGGGTGTGACCTTAGAACATGAGCTCAGACTTCATTCAAGTTATATTGAATTTAGATAATCCTAGGATTTGTGTTATTCCTTACCCATGTCAGTGTATGTATCCTTTGGATTTCAAGCTCTGTTTGTGATAACATCTAACTACATCCAGTAATTCCTTATACAGTACAATGGTGTGTTTGTGACAGTCACTGTGACAATGGATAGAGGTTGATGAATTAAATCAAGAAGTGGGAAAACCTGCTGGTGTTATCCTCAAGCAGTTAGCAGTCTAAGATTCAGTGACAGCAGGGAGCAACCAAACTGTTTTTTTGTGTTTAGTTCGTCAAATTTGCATGAATAAATAGTGCTAGAATAGTGCATTGTGGTGAAAAGTTGTGGAAAAAGTGCGCGTTGGAGTGCGTGCTGTGAGAGAAGATGTGACTCGATATGAAAAGATGTGATGGGTGAACAGTAAATTGAAGTCCAAATTAGAAGAACTAAACATGTCTTTCAGATTGTCAACACTGCAGTACAGCGACAGCTGGAGTGTCACTATGGTGCTGAAGTACCTAGTAGTCATTTACGTGCTTAGGCGGTGTGAGGCGTGGATCACTGCACTCGAATTTCTGGTTTTGTTGTAATTTATGAGTGCACAAATTAGACTTTCTAGGTGATGTTACGATCTTTTCTAATTTGCTGTATAGTGTGGTATGCACTCAATTCAACTCATTCTGACAAGGTCAACATGAAGTTTGAGTTTACAATGTTTTTGCAATGACAATGTCGTTATTTTTTTACCTAGAAAACAACTCGATGCTTGACTGTATAAAATTAAATCGTTTACAGTTGCATGTCATTGTTTTTCATCAGGCTACATGAGTTGCTATTATAGTCTTGTAATGGTTTCCTAGTTCGCAATAATATGATCAATTTGTTGTCTTTACAAGTCAAAGAGCCTTTTCCATTCACGCATGCGCTTAAGCGTGTTCGTCTGGTTATCAGCCAACAGCCAGCAGTACTTTTCTCTCAGAACAAATCAGCCACCAGCCACCGGTCAGCAGTACTTTTCTTTCAGAACAAATCAGCACCAGCCATCCGAGCAGGCTCTTTCTGTGTGACTACGAAACCAGCAGAATCTACAAGGATAGAATGAAGATTTTGTGTTTCCCACATGGCATTATTTGCAGCCACATAACTTTCAGTTAAAAGTTCCACGACATCTTCCTGTGAAAAGTAAAAAATACCGTGACTCATTTTATAGGTGAGCATGCAAATCAACAATCAGCCTAGTATTTTCCTTTTTTTCTTTTGTTCCTGGCTGATCGTTTGGGCACGAAACGGCATTGCACAGTTGTACGTGGTTGCAGCTTGTGTTTGGGCCCACCACGATGCGGGAGAGGCATGCAGAAGGCATGCAGGCAGGTACGTGGGTGGGCAAGGCGCGGTGAAAAAAAATCGGGTATGGAATCGCGGACTCGCGCCGGTCTATTCGCGCGGGTTGGCTCGGGTACGGAATAATATTCCATACTCTGAGTATGGAATAGCGCTGCTATATATATATATATATATATATATATATATATATATATATATATATAACTACTACCCTATATCTGGCTATAGAATAACTTATTTTATAGCCAAGCCATCCCACCTGCCGAACCATGCTATCCTGGTCGTATCTGTGGCTTGCCTGAGGTGCTGCCTGGACATGCATTAAGTACGGTAATTATGGTTAAAGACACAAAGATCCGGTAGTTAATTCAGATTGATGAGTTTGACCCGAATTTTGTGTTCACGGTTTGTGGCATGCAAGCAGCATGCTAGTAGTCTGGGTTTGTGTAGTGCTTGCATGTGTATGTCGATTTGCTATTTAATCAGGTATCTTATGTCTTGCGGTAAGCGGCCGAGTCGAGGTATGACCAGATGTGTAATAAAACGTTTCTTGGATTTATGCAAAATTGAAATTGCATAGAATAGATTATTCTATAGCCAGGTCTAACATGCGCACCAGATGAGCCTTGCGAGCCAATCCAGCCATTTAATTCACGCGGTGCGGTCCCCGTACCCACCAGCTTTTAAGCCGGGTCATTCCCTGGGAGCCGTAATTAGCACTAATTGATGCATCTACTACCATGAGATCAATACTTGAAATTCAGTGCCCACCGAACCAGGACAGGTATTCCTAGCGTAACTAGTTCGTGGTGATTTTAGGAATTCCCTGCATGCAAGTAAGGATGGGTAATTGGGTTACTCCATTCACGTTTCCAAAATCTTTATAGGATGAGTAGAAGGGCATGGAATCTAGTAAATCGTTTACAAAATCTTGTATAGGGCAACTGTTAGAGTTACGAGGCCAAATGCATAGATGTATTGTAGTAAATCATTTATAGGGATTACTATAAAAATACAATGGTGTGCAAAGGGGCATGTACTATAGTAAATCATTAACCAAATTCTCGTAAATCCCAATTGTCAGTTTTGCAAGGAATGGACAGTAATTCATATACGAGACACTCATTCTATGATCTGGTAAATCATTTACAGATAAAATACTGCTAACAAATATACGGCATTCAAGGGGCATATACAGCCAATCCTATTGATTACTGTATTCTCCTAACCTTCATGCATCGTGTAGATAAAATATAATCAGACTTTGATATATCTGGTAACTAATACGTTCTTCCACACCACCTGTAGTTGCACGTACGCTCCTGGCGTGGTCGATGACTACGGAACGAGACGAGCAGCAGTTGGTTCCGCGCCAGCAGCAATTAATATTATAGTTCACAGCGTAATTTTCCCCGTAATCAAAGCCGGTAATCACAGCAACAGTAATTGGTCACAAGAGGCATGGTGGGTACGCGTATGCTGGGTAGCTAGTTTGGTTCGGCCATAGAATAGTTATTTTGTGACCGGCTACAACATAATATATATATATATATTATATGTGATAGGAGCCTAAGGCTTCCAATCCTAGTTGAAAGAGCCCCAGCCAACTCACTCATCCACTGGTCCAACCCAACCGGCTTCCCTGACACGTGGACCCCACCGAAGCACGTAATACCAGCCACCCAGCTCCGACCCCGACCCAGCCCACCAGGCCACCACCAACCCCCCACCCCCATCTCTATTTCAAATCCCCTCTCCCTCTCTCTCTCTTTCCTCGCAGGCGCACGGCCACACCGTCGCCAGCCGCATCTCCCTCGCGCCGGCGTCCCCCTCCTCCCCGGCCAGTGGCCTCTCGTAGGAGCTGCGGCGCGGTCAGACTCCCCTGCGAGCTGCGGCGGCAGCGGGTTCCAAGCCGGCAGCCATGGATCCAAGCGGGAAAGGGGCACGATGGTGGTTGGGGATGCGATGTGCTGCGGCGGGCGCAGTAGTTGCGGCGCGGTCCGGCCTCTCCTACGAGCGGCGAGCGGCGGGGCGAACAGCGAGCTCCCCTCGCCGGAGCACGCTGCGGCAGCGAGCCCGACGAGCTCCCCTCGCTGGAGCACGCGGCAGCCACGGGCCCAACGAGCTCCCCTCACTGGAGCACGTGGCAACGCCCGGCGAGCTCCCCGCGCCCGGCCACCTACCCGTGCGAGAGCCCCCCGGCGTACGACGGCGCGACTGGCAGAGGCCGCCTCCCCTTCGAGTGGTGGCGCGAAGGTGCTTCGGGCCCCATCAGGACCGGCGGCGCCAGGGCCGGGAGCACTGTCGCGGGGAGCTCCCTGGGGCAAGCTCCGGTGAGACGGCCGGCAGAGGCAAAGCTCCCCGGTGGCGACCGGTGGACGGCGACGGGACCAGCGAGGTCCCTGTGCGGGATCTGCAGGTAGCACACGACACCTGCTGGTGGCGAGCCACGCCTCAAGCGCCGACCCCTGCCGCCGGTCCGCCTCCCTGTCCACTGGCTCGGGCGACGTGTCCTGCGCTGCCAGGTTCCCGTCGCTGGAGAGGGGAACTCAAGGCCTTGAGCGCTGTTGAATCCCGCATCTATGCAAGGTGCCCTCCATCCTTACCCCATATATGACTGCCAACACTTGTATTCAAATTCAAATTCTGTGGCTGCACGCGTCACGTTTATATGACCGCATGTGTCAGGTGGCAGGTGCATCAGGTGTGTTAGTTATGTGCACTTGTATTCAAATTTCAAATCTAGAAAAAATGAACGAATCAACATTATATGCTCGTGTTATAGGTTTATATGCTCGTTTATGTATGTTATTAATGTCGAATCCAAATATTTCTATGATCCGTATGGTAGGTTTCTATGACCCGAAGACAAATTTCTATGGTCTGTGTCATAGAAATCTGTTGTCCGTGTCATAGAAACCTGTCGTTGCGGGGTCATAGAAACATGTAGTCCGATCATAGAAATCTGCCATCCAGGTCATAGAAACTTGTCATCCGTGATAAAGAAACATGTCATCATCAGGGTTATAGAAATCTACCGTCCAGGTCATAGAAACCTGCCATCTGGGTCACAGAAACATGTTGTCCAGGTCATAGAAACATGTCATCACGGGTCATAGAAACCTGTAGTCCGGGTCATAGAAACCTGCCGTCGTGGGTCATACAAACCTTCAGTCCGGGTCATACAAACCTGCAGTCTAGATCATACAAACCTGCACTCCGGGTCATACAAACTTGCAGTCATACAAACCTGCAGTCCGGGTCATACAAACCTATCGTCCGGGTATCTATGGTCATGTAAAATTTTGAATTCAAAAAATTCAAAAAAATATATTCACAATGGATCTCAAATTGTGCATAAAAACGTCACGAATCTTATGGTGAAAACCGTTTCTGAATTGGATTCTCGTGTGAAGAATTATCGTGAAAAAATTAACAAATGGTGGGTTTGCATGCATCCATGGGTCAGGTGGCAGGGATGGCAAGGTGGGAGGTGGGTCACGTGGCTAGTTGGAAGGCTAATTGGCAGGAAGGTGGGTCAACGTGGTTGGTTGGTTGGGTTGGACGGTTGGTCGGGGCTTCCAATACCTATTGCAAGCCCTGGGCTCCGATTAGTCTTTCTCTCTCTCTATATATATACACCCTAGTTTGGAGGGGGTGATAATCATGAATAGTTCGTTTGATTTTTTTCATATTACCTCAATGTATGAACCAAATATGATTATATATTGTCCCGTACCAATGTGCCAGTATATAACTACTAGATATAAGAAGATAAAACTAGCACAGTGGAACATTTCTTTTTCACTTTACAGTCTACTGCAGGTTTCGTCTTGGTAAAAAGTTTTCTAGTTGTAAGACTGGTTGAAAAACTCGAAGCTCGTTAGCTCGCTCAGCTCGTGGCTGGCTCCGCTCGGCTCGTTAGGATAACGAGCTGAGTCGAACCAAGATTTTAGCTCGTTAGCTATAACGAACCAACTCGAGCTAGCTCGTGAGCCGCTCACGAGCCAAACGAGCCATGCTTCTAGGGAAAAATACAAAATTTATATTAATTTTGTATTACTTCATGTCAATCTAGACACTATAAACTTAGGATTACTATGACTTATTATTCTATTTTTAATGAATGTATGGACACTCATGGATCATATTTGTATGACATGGAGTATAGACCATAGATGTATGGTGTAATACTATAATATGTTATTAGACTTGTATATATATTAGCATATATTATTTTTTTGTTCGATTTAAGACTGTTGATGATTACCTTTGTATTAATGTTATTCTCAAGATTTGCATAAATGCAAATATTATTTTTTGTGTATTTTTTATACCTGGCTCGCGAGCTTAACGAGCCAGCTCGAGCTCGTAAACGAGCCGAGCCGAGCTGGCTTTTTGGCTCATTAAGATAATGAGCCGAGTCGAGCTAGCTTGTTATTATCTTAACGAACCAGAACGAGCCGAGCCAGCTCGTTGTCTAGCCTTATTTAGTTGTGCATGCCTTCCTACAACCCACGCTTCAATTAAATGGTCGTTTAGGCCACTTACACACTATTTAAACACTACACGATGATAGTACGTGGTTTTAGTTCAATCGGTTGTGTATCTCATTTAAACAATTGTTTCGCCCAGTTAAGTGACCATTTAGCCGAATAAAGGCTAAACAACAAGTGGCTGTCTGTTTACCGTTTGGTGTTTAGGTTAACATTATTCAACCTATGTCAATTAGTGATATCCCACTGTCACTGCCTGCTGCCTTAATTTCTTCATCCCTAATGAAACTTTGCCAAATCCCACCGCCTCCAGTGTACTCGTCCTCCACGGCCATCACCCACCCAGAGGTCACGACAGTGGTCGACCACCAATGCCTGTGTTGTCACGACAGTGGAGACACAACCTAAACCAAATTTGTAGTACTCAAAGAGAGCTATAACTTTTCATTTTATACCTTTTTCATTATAAACATTTGTGGTCTTATTTTAATTTTTTGAGATATTGATTTTTTTAGTTTTTCTTTTTTAGGGAATTTTTTTTAGTTTTCCAAATGACTTCGGATGGAGAATGTCATACGTCCAACACGAGCTGTGATCCTCGGCCAAGAAAATGGGCGAACATGGACCCAAGGAGGCACCCCAACTGGGCCTCGCGCCGCGCCCTAGGGCAACACGCGTGCAGGAATTACTGTATCACCGTGAATAGTGCCACAGTACTGTAGCACCATGGCCGCCGCCGATTCCACCCTCAAATACCATATTGAGTCCAAGTTAGTTTAGGAAAGAGTAGTTTAGGAAAGAGTCTGTTAAGATAGAGAGTCAAGTTTATTAGATGGAAAGGAGAATCAATCTTATAAGGATTTCCTAGAGTTTGCTTAGCAACCAAGCCTCATACATGACTATCAATACTAGGACCATGTAACTCTTCAATCTTTACCTAATACTAGTAACAATGCACGTGCGGCACGCACGTGTCTATCGAATAATATTTCATTATTTAACATTAATAAGTTATCAACAATCTAAAATCAACAAGTTTTTGAAATGAGAAGTTATCATGTTTATTCATGTTTCAATCAGATTTGGAGGACAGTATTGAGATGATCCAGAAAAAAACAAATACGTTTGGTCCAGGTAAATTACATTATTATTAGACAAACATGAACTGTTTAGAGGTGATAGCTCTTTATTTGTTCTTTTCCAATTTGTGTATTTTTTTTAAAAATGTGTTCCAATTTTTGAATTAAGACTACGTCCCAACACATGAAAACTAAACCACCAACCAATTTTTTTCTCACATAAAAACTGCAAAATCAATTAGTTTGTGCACCGACTTAAGAGAGGAATCAGTAGGAACCCGGAAGGTATCTTGGGAAGACTGAACATGATCTTTGGAATTTTGGAATGATGAAGTCTGAGCATTGCTTGAGTGGTGCTCGAATGGTGGCTCATATGCATGCATGAGGCAAGGAAGATTTGACATTATTGCTCATATTGGTCACGTGCATCTCTCACAAATTAATGAATCGAACAATGAAGAGAAGAACACCTCTATTTGACCCGTAGCTGATCCATGCGTAGTGCTGCTACACGCTGAATTGCTGATCCATGCTAGCGCTGCTGACACAATGGACGGATGTATTTTATCGGACCAAGATGCCGTTCAGATTTCGAAAAGCCAAGATGCACCTTTTGTTATCTATAAATGTTGAATAAAGCAGAATTTGGTATTCTAAATGTCCACATCATTATGATCATTTATGGATATGTGTAGTGATGGTTTATTGTTTTAAGTAAAATTAGACATAAATCAATAATAAAGGCCCATGCGTTGCTACGTTACTACGGAAATAAAAAGGTTCCGGTCAATAATAAAGCAGGATCATCAGCACTGCAAAACACCAAAATTTAGCAAAGATGACGCATCCTGCTCACGCTATAAATTTAACTTTGAGCTCTTTATGAGTTTTGCTCGTATCATCCCTTAATCAATAATTTAAATATATTTACTTTTAGTGGATCATCAATCTTCACATTTCCTGCAGTTAATATTCCAAACTATTGAATACAATTGCATTCACAAACAAATTCCACGTCAGGGCCATCTATCAAATAAAAGCATCGTGTTACGGTATTTCCTTCATCCACGTGTTTGCATCTTCATTCCACATCGTGCATATACATAAGCAAAGAGCAATTGATAGTTAGGTCCAAAGTTATTTATCCATGAAAACATAAAATAGTATTATAGTATGACCACTACACACTACTGGAAAAACAGACATTTGTACCGGTTGGTAACCCTCATTTGTACCGAGTATCCAACCGGTACAAGCCTTCCGGCACAAATGAGATGACACATTTGTATCGGGTGGTAACAAGCCCTGGTACAAGTGTTTTTTACACCGTTAGCCTCATCCTACCCTCCTTCCATTCCTTTTTTTCTTTTCTTTTCTTTTCTACGTCTCATATATCTCATCAACAAATTACAATAAGATTTAGTTGATTCATCTCAAAAAATAACCACACGATTCACAATCATATATTTACAAGAATCATCACACAAATCACAATCACAGATTCACAAAATCACAACAAAAATCACCTCAATATCACACGTTCTTCACAAAATCAACACAAAAATCATCACAAGTTCACAAAATCACCAAACCGAGCCTCCCGGCCTCCACCCTGGACCTCCACGCTGGCGCCTGCCGGCCTGTGAGCCGAGCGCTGGACTGCGCCCGCCCGCTGCGCGCCGCTCGTCCAATCCCTCCCGGTCCTGCAAGGAGAATGAGAGAGATGTGAGAGAAGAGAATGAAGAAAGAAATGAGAAAGAGAGAAAAATGAGGAGGAAGAGGAAAAGTCAGAGTACTCCCGTTAAAATAGAAGACCAGTGAAGAAATATAAGATGAGAGAGAGGGGGCGCGGGGAAGGAGAGGCCGGCAAAATTTTTTCTAAGCCCCCCAATTGATGGAATCACATTTGTACCGGGTCTTCTTTTTACCCGGTACAAATGTGACCACATTTATACCGGGCAAAGCCACCACCCGGTATAAATGTGAGGCCAGGACATTTGTACCGGACAGAGCCGGTACAAATATCCTCATTTGTACCGGGGGTAAAAATACCCGGTACAAATGAAAAATCAGCCCAAGGACAAATGCCCAATTCTCTATTGGTGACATTGAAGTAATAAATCTCTTTTCTCTAGCCTATTCTGCAATTTAATGTTTTTTAGGGCCAAAACAAATACAAATTTACATTAAGCATAGCTATCCACTGATACTGTGTATTAATAGAAAATTTGAAGCCTTTTATGTAAAACCGCATCACACATGGAAGAGTGTAGCATACTGTCGTAATAACCTAAGGCATCATCTGTAAAATCTTTGAACCTTATCTCCACCACCACCGAACCTTATCTCTTCAGTTTTTGCGCCCACCGGCACCACCGCCGCCCAGAGGCATCACGCCATTGCGCCGCTGCCGGTCCATTCAGCTCCGTTGTTGGCCCACCATGGGGGGCTGTTGAAGGTGCGCCAGCTCTTCTCTAATCGGTGTTGAACTGCTCGTCCGCCACACGCCCACTTTCGCGTGCTAGATACGACCGGCTAGCACGGCGGCGCAGAGCAGGGACTCTAGCCCGGGCCAGCACGGCTACTGCTCCTCCGCCGCGTCCATGTCTCGGGCCGGCGGCGGTGTGGGGCAGGGTGGAGCTCAGGGCGGCGACACAAGGAGGATGCGGTGCGGGCGGCCGCGCAGCGCAGGATGGTTGGTGAGGAGCCGCGGAAGAGAAGGATGCGGGAGCTGCGGCGGTGGCGTCAGCAGCTCCCTGCTACCTGGCGACGACGACGAGCTCGTCCCTGCACTGGCTTAGGAGTTAGGACCAGGGCAAGGCCGAATCTTGGGCGGCCTCAACGGGGCGTGGTGGCTGTCGGTGGTAGACATTTTAAACAAGAAAAAAAAAGTGGCAGGGTTCAGGCGTTGAGCCATGACGGGGAACAGGAAACTTCTGTAGCAGGCCATGGAACCCTGCGGGCTGCGGTGACTGCAGCCGCAGGCTAGCTCACGGTCGCCGCCGCCGCCGAGCTGTGGCTGTCGCATGCATTGCACAGGGCTCTAGACGGCGACCGGGCCGGGAATGATACAGAGGAATGGAGGCCTGCACCAGCAACCCAAGCAGCGCACTGCCACTGTATCAAAAATATAGAGCGTGGACATGGAGTCGGGCCGGGCGGCAAGGCAACCCGGGAAGGCAGCCGGTGCCTGCCCGCGCGCGGGGCCTGACACGGACGACGCTGCAGCCTCGCGGCAGGGGCCAGGGCAGAAAGGTGGGCCCGGTGGGTACATAGGGTGGGTATGTGTTGGGTGGGTGAGAAAAATAATTTGTTTTTGGCAGAAACACTCTCCAAATTGCGATTTTTTGGTACTTCATAGTCCTTCCACCTTATCCACTTCCAAAAACATATGACAGGTGGGTCCGGCGTGAGGGGTAAGACGGATCCGATTTGGGTGAGAAAAATTTTCAATTGTCTTCGCTCCTTATAGTATAGATTAAAGCAAGGATTGTTTCTGCCCGTTTTCTTGGTATGTCGTCCTGAACCGTAAAGGTTACGGTAAAAAATCGGCTGTTTACCCGCTGAACCGAAGAAAAATCGGATGTTTACCCGCTGAACCGGAGAAAACCGGCTGTCTACCAGACAAACCGGGCGTCCCTGAAGCGGTCCGTGCATGCGGCGCACCCTCCGGAGGAAAACTGGATGTTTGAAGCGGTCTGTGCGCGGCGCACCTCCGAGTCAAAATAAGAAGTCCATCAACAAAAAATCAAATGTGGGAATCTAACACAGCCGGCCTAACATCCATAAGACCCAATCAACCAACTGATCTACAGTTTGCTTGTGATTGAAGGAAACGTTACTTTATTGTTCAACGGATGTCCAACAGCAAATGCCTAGCTATTCACCACTAAGTAGAAATATTCTTTGTTTGCAAAAATACTAATATACGTGCATAAAAAACGTAAACTCTAGACTTACATCGTTTATCAGCTCGAAAGAAAAGGCATGCGTTAGGAGTTCAACATGTACAGTAGAAAAATTATACATGGTTCAAACATTGCATGCTGATTTGTCGGTATGGTCTGACCACACGCTACTTGCTCCTTGCGTCGAAAAATAGATCACGCCTACTAATGACGCTATACTCATGTGCTTGTAGACTGGATCATGTGTTGAAATGTAGTTACTGCTAACTTGGATTAGATATTATAATAGGAGTGTGGTCGCGTTTATAATATTGTTGTACATATTATTCTATCTCTATTAGTATTGTTTAAATAAAAAATAATGAGTGTATTTGATTAGAAGGAAATGTGTTAAGGAAAATAATATTGATTTCCTAGCAAATGTATGTAGTGCAAGAAAATATAATAACATAGACTAAAAAAAATGAGATAATATTAGTATCTCACCGTAGCAACGCGCAGACACTTTGCTAGTTTCAAGAAAGGAAGAAGTCGAAAGACTCTTACCCCTCGCTCTCCAACTCTCTCACGCGCCACCTCCTCCCTCTCTCCTCCATTGCGCCGCCGGAGCCGCCCCCTGCCCCTCAAACCCTAGCCACCGCCCTTCAGCCGCCGCGCAGTTGCCCTAGCCGCCGCCCTTCCGCCCGCCGCCGGTGTGCCCTCTGGCAGGCCTCTTACAAAGAAAGTATCTAGATCAAATTTATAGTACTTGAGGAGACCCCAAACTTTTTAGTTCAAACTTTTTCTATTTTAGTTCATTTAAAGTCTTAAATATTCATTACAATATCCTGTGAAGTGAAGAGTACAAAAGAATTGTATCAGCCATGACTTCTCCGGGCGTTAAAAAAAACTTCCTTTTGCAATATTTTAGGCCTACTTTACAAATTCTATGAAATGATTTCTAAAGGCAGCTGGATTGTAGCCCACCTTCAGAAGTTGATCTCTAACGACGGCTAGGTTTTTGCCCATCTGTAGAAATCGAGACACATAGGTAGAGGCCGACAAAGAACCGCCTCTATAAAGCCACTCTAACGGGGCCAAAGAAATATTTTATGTAGTAATGATATGTGTGTTGAAACAAAACATATAGTTATATGAATTACATGTACAGCAACTCGATCTGACTACTAGTATACCCGTAAATAGCAATATAGATGATACATACCCATGCGTACGCATTCATACATACATATACATATATCTATCTAGTTATATCGAAGACATATATAGATACAGCATACATGCATATCATCACTCGTGGTCCCTTAACTGAAGGCGGGGCGCTGGGGTCGCGCAGCCGAGATCACTTTTATGTACGACTTACTTCATCGCTTTTGGGGGTTGCTCGTTCTTTTTATCTTCATCACCGTAATATGCCGCTACTCCCACAAGTGCCGCACCTCTTAGCAACCAACGTTTCCAGAACGGAACGTCGGTGTTCCTGATCTGCTCATCGCCCTGCGTGACTCGATCAAAGCAAGCCGCAAACGTGGCACAATAAACAAGCTATATATGTCGTCAACTATCTCCAATCATGTTATGTTATATACATACGTGGTGAGGAGATCATCGAGCAACAAGGAAACGATCCAAAAGTTTAGATATACATACATACATACATACATACCTTAAAGCAAGAAAATATATAGTTAGGGAAAAGTTAAATTCGTGCATCATGATGAACGTATATATGTAATGGAACTAGCTAATGACTTATATAAATACAACAAACAGAAGTATGTGTATATGTATATCCAAATGGTGGAGTACTTTACCATGCTGCTGGCTTGATCTGGACTTGATCGCAATATACTTACAGCTCCTCAAAGGATGGCGGAACTTACTTTATAGATGGTCATGTCCGGTCGGTGCAAACCGAGGAGCTAGCTAGTTGTAAGGGGCGCTGTTTACGCATGTGTGAGACTTGGGAAAGTTACCTTGGAAGATGCCCTCATGCTAGTGGACATGGGAACACACATAACGTAAAGCATTTTTGGGCGGCTGCCTTTAGCTAGCATATCTCGAGTGGATATGATTCCTGGCTTGTATGAATTTTCCACTTCAAAAGGAATCATATCCTCTGCTTTGCGTGGAAGGCCAAACGGCATCATTCTATCTGTTAGGGCTGATCACCGATGGGATAGATCCTCGGACTAGGCTTGCCAATAATGGGGATGATCCCATCCCAACCCCATATAGGGTGCATTTGATACAGCTTCTCTACCAGCCTCACAAAGCTGTTTTCAGCTTCTCCAACCAAACTGGTCCAAAGAAAACAGCTTTTCCCTGAAAACTGTTTTCCAGCTCCCTCTCACATGCACAATTTTCTAGGTGAAGCTGAAAATACTAGCTTCTCTCAGCTATCTTCCCTGAAAAGTTGTTTTACCAAACATTTATGAAAATAGATTCAACTCTACCGGTAAAGCTGTTTTTAGAGCCAAAGCCAACAAAAACAGTTTCACTAGTGAAGCTGAGCTGTACCAAAGAGGCCCATACTATCAGGACGATACCATAGTCCACCCCCCATCACCACACACATCCAATAAATTAACCAAACGACATGCCCCAACCTACCTACCATGCAATGGTACGTTGAACCTGTCGGTACCAGGTCTGCATCCAAGAAACGGGAGCAGTGGCACTCACCAAGCTGTGATGCCAGGAGGCTGAGGAGGGGAGGGAGGATGCATATGTGACGTTTCGTTTGGTTTTTCCTCTCCTGAACCCCCTTCTCTTGCATTTTGGGTGATTTCATTTTTCTAGAGATTTGAGACCGATTGGGGTGGCTAGAAATGTGCAAGGACCTTAGAGGAACATGTCTACTAACTCGTTTGGTCAGATTCCTCATGAGCGCTATTTGGTGGGCTTTCAAGGAAAGTTAAGAAAACCCCTATCAGGTCCAGGAGAGTCTCGATTTATGAAGTTACCTTGATCTTTTGGGGATAGTTTCTAAACATCCTTAGGAACATCTCCACAAATTTTGAGTTGAATCAGAGTTTGTTTGATCAAGTTTTGGCTTTTTCTTTGTTGGCCAGGCTGCTGAAAACAGGTTCTGCGGAACTTCCCGTGCCAACTTCCACGCCTGAACAAGGAAGTTCCGCGTTCATGATCTAAACTTCCATGTTCAAGCGCTGAATTTTCGCGGTCTGGGTGCTGATAATTGACCTCTGGTGATCCCAAGGTGTTTCCTCGATTTGCTCTTGCTTCCTCTTGTTCTGTGGGTGTCCAGCAGTGCCCAGGAAGTTTTTCCAGTCCTCAAGTCACCAGTTAGCTCAGAGGATTTGGAGTCAACTCTTGCTTTCATTGTGGTTGAAGTTGAGAGCTCCTTTTTTGGGTTTTGGAGTGTTTTTTTTGACGGCAGTGACATCTTGAGTGTCACTGGCGAATGAAGAGCTTGGTTTTCTGCTGTTATGTCCGGCTGTGTTTTTTTTTATGGCAAAAAACTGTGGGTAGGTCCCCACAGTATCACAAAATTTTCATCAAAAGGGAGAAAAGACTATTGTGTCCTGCTGTGTTCTTCGATCATCATTGAGAACATCGAGCCACCTCCAGCAGTACAAACACTGCTCAGCAGTCAGCCACTCAACCATGCCAGTATGATTCATGATGAAGAATGCACACAAGATAATTGACGTTTGACAAAGTTCAGCACGAGCACGTCATAAAATAATAGTTGTTACATCGAACAAGCAAATCAAGCTAAGCACACATGTCCTGAAAGCATGAATGAAGGAACAAAAGGTATGAAATCAATCCGCACACAGTTTGAGAAAGAAATGCGAAAACAAACACGAAGTTTCAAACAAACGAAGCAATCCAGCAATACTACAACAACTCTCAGACTTTAGTTGATTACGAAGAAATCTCCTCGGTTATTATGCGGCCGACGTAACCTTCCGGCCTGGTGGATGCATGAGCAGCACTCTCTTTTGGTTCTTCTCTTATTGCTTCTTCTTCCTCCTCCTGTTCTTTTCTTCTTTCTTCTTCCCCAGGAGGCTCTGTCATGACGATCTTGTCAGCCAATGTCTCCAGCCCCATGGCTGACCAAAGCAGCCAGACATAGGAGAGGAACTCCCCACCATGTCCAAGGCTCCTGGCGTGCAGGTAGCCCGAGCAACGGGCCGCGGAGAAGCAGAGCATCTCAACCCACACACCATCTATGACTTGCCACCTGTCATCTTTCCCGAGGGCCCCGAGCGCCTCAGCTATCTTCTTGGCATGAATCAGCAGATGGCTGAACTTGTTGTCACCTTGCTTCGACGGTGACGATAATATCTCCTTGATGACGTCGTCTTTGGAAATACGCTGTGCAATACCTTGTGCCTTATTGGTGGGGACACCTTTGTTCCTACTTTTCTCCAAGATGGCTGCGATGTAGTCGCTGGTTATGTTGAAGAGACCCGACCTGGCACCGGGCACCAGCATCTCAGGACGGATGAAGAGCAGGTAGGCCATGTACTTGGATATCTTCCTTGAGAGATGAGCGCTGTGCTGCCGAATCTTGTTGTTGCCTTCATCTCCTGCTGCTCCTTGTGTTGACATAGATTTATCCTCGTAGTAGCATAGATCAGTGGCCACATGCCACATGAGGACACTTTCATCAAACGGCGCCATTAAGCTTGAGGCCAGAACACTCCAACGTCTGGAACCATCATGGTCAGTAGTGTCCATCTTGTGTTTGTACTTGTTGAGTGTCCACTGGCCTCTGAGATTGTTGAATCCCCTGTAAGAGATAGGGCCATAGATGTAGCTGTTCCACCCATCCTTGACGTGCTTGCGCACACGGTCAGTGATGTCTCTGGCTGCAGGCTCCTGCTTGACATGCCAATGCTTAATGACGAACTCTCGTAAGAAGTAGGGCCATATGAACCTCCCAGTAGTGGTCTCCTGGCAGGCACAGAATGACATGAGGCTGCCCTGGGAAACCATTTCATGCCAGTTGGCACGGAACGTACGGAAGAAGGGCACAAAGGGGAAGAACTCATGCATAGCAGTGAGACAGAAGAGAACATATGTAACCCAGACATCATTCACGTCGTAGCCACCCTTGTGGCTCTTGGCGAAGAGCACCACCGACGTCAGGGTCAGGAACGGGAGCGACAGCTGCAGGCATGCGCCGAGCAGAGTGAGGGTAACCCGCCGTTTGGTGTAGAGGATCATAAATGTGCTGTAGATGCACTCCTGAAGCAGCTTGTATGAGTCCGAGTGGCTGAACAGGAGGAAGAATTTCAACTCTTGGAGCCGATCAGAATATGGACGAGGCACGTTCACAAACATCTTGTATAGGAAACTGACAGGTGTGAAAACATATCGCTTGTTGATTTTTTCACTCATCTTTTCGGCCTTGTCATGGTGCCACCTTGCACTTCTTACGAATTCTCCAAGAGGAGTCACGTCTCGTCCGACTCCGACTTCGACGTTTCTCCAACCTGATTCTTCGTCTGTTTCAATGTGATGATGTACCCCTAATCCTTCTGCTGCTGACGACTCTTGGGGAGAACTTTTTGTAAGGAAAAACCACTCGTCCAATTTGTCTGCACTGATAATATCCATAAAATAGGTAGTGCACCATCTCCAGCACCAACCAATCCATCCTTCCTTCTCCACCCTTCTTTCCATCAATAAAGCTGCGGAGGCCAGCATGTTGTTGAAGCTAGCTCGCTTGAGGGACCATGGTTTATAGCTGAACTTGATGATGCCGACGACGAAGAGCAGGACCGCCGCATTTAGCAGCTGCCTCTCGCCCGACCACCAGTTGCAGAAGACGTACAGAGCGACCGCCACCTGGGAAATTACAGAAATATATATCCTGTGAATGTGATGAATTACAAAAACAACACCTTATCATCGTCCAACCGTGAGGTGACTTTGAACGACGAGATTTTAGCAAAGGTCATCTATGTACCCAGGGAGACGAAGATTATTACTAGCGTCGTTTCCCGGTAGAACGATTCTATTTTTCCACAAAAGGAAAACAGTTTTAGTAAATCATATCTACCCAGGAGGCGATACTGAGATATTGTTCAACGACTTTTGAGTTCCTCCAGCCATTCCCAATATAATGAATGGTTTATAGAATTTCAAGCTTGTTTGAGAAATAATCGAAATATGTGTTAAGAGAAAATAGAGAGAGATTTCATTGTATCATAAAGTTGTATGCCCGTATTTGCATTGGCAGCAGTGTTACATTAGCACAAATATAACATTATGGCGTGTCAAACTCGATGGAGCATTGCCTCCGATCCATTTTGAACATCGACAAACCAAAATAAATTTTAGAATAGAAAACTATATTACAGTACTTGTGCAATTTAGTTGAATCTCATGTTTGCCCCCACAGCTTCCGTACATAAAACTAAACACAAAATAACAATTTGCAATGGCATGTGCAGAACCCTACAATTAATTACTAAGGTAGAGGCGTGTCTTGGTTCCAAGAGTTTAAATTACTGGATGGAGCGTTAAATCTACCGGGTGACACAGTAGCTACACCCAAACAAACTCTTGTTTTCCAAACTAAGGATGGCCTCAGCGTGCATCCCCTGATTCATGATGATTTGCGTTGGAATCAAATACGCCGTATATATAATCACGACTTTTGGAAGTCGCCGGCCTTATTTCAGGCATGTCGGCCACCAATTGGACAAAAGCTATCGTTGTTTCCTAGGAAAACGAGTCGTCATCTTCGTTGTACTATGTACAAGAGAGCGATTTGTCACTACGGGAGAAGCAAAATTCCCCGAGTGCCAAATGCTTCCCCGAGTGCCAAAAATCGGGCACTCGGGGAAGCCACTCTTCCCCGAGTGTTGCACTCGGGGAAGAATAGCACTCGGGGAAGAGAGGCTTCCCCGAGTGCCAAAAAGTGCCCGGCACTCGGGGAAGAGAGGCACTCGGGGAAGGCCCTCTTCCCCGAGTGCTACACTCGGGGAAGACCGGCACTCGCAAAAGTAAATTTGCATTTGACAGCGGCGGTAGACGGAACCGTTTAAAAAAAACCTTCCCCGAGAGTCTTGCTCTAGCACTCGGGGAAGGAGGCCTCTTCCCCGAGTGCCTTGCTTTAGCACTCGGGGAAGGAGGCCTCTTCCCCGAGTGCCACGGTTTGGCACTCGGGGAACTAATTTGCAAAAGACATGTTACTGAAAGATTTGCAAACATGGGACTGTTTTCAATTAAACTCTTGCCATGAAATTAAATTGCTCCATGTTTTAACAGAACAGTTAGATTCTCTTAGACTTAAAGTATTCTGATTCTAGCATGACTTTGTCATATCAAAGCTTATCTGATGTGAACTGTAAAGCTTCATTGTTGTGATATTTTTTTATTATCTTATATGATGTGAAATGTAAAGCTTCATTGTGAGTACCTTTGGTTTTAAGTTTACTTTCAGACAGCCATTATAACAGATATCTTTCTCCAGGACATGTACATGTGGCAGAGTCTTTCCACATTAAAGCATTTCCTTTTGTTCTGTTAGTTCAACTGCTAACTTAAACTAGTGCTCCTCCAGGACATGTAGTGGCAAGTAGTGGCTATACATACTCTAGTAGTGGTAAGTTCATTCCCATTTGTAAATTTAATGTTGTTGGATATGTTCAGATCCATAAAGAAAAGAAAACAAGTCATATTTGCAAATTTCCTTTCATACTAATCGGTGGGCATGGGTCAGAAGCAATGTTGGTTTTCTATACACTTTCTGGATACCATGATTTCACAAAAATATGACATCTAGCCAGGCCTGTAATTGTTGAGCCTCATCTTTTGATATTACAGTTTTTTTTCTAATCAGATTGCTTTACCCCTGAGACCATGGCCATTATTTGAAGAATGCGCATTATTTATTCCCATTTTTGTATTTTACCACTTACAGAATCTAATGCATTGCAGGCGCTTTAAAATGGAGAGACAGCTAGCTTCTTCTCAAGTTCCCAAGGAGCAGCAAATCGACTGTTGCATATGTTAGCAAGTACATGGGGGTAATTTCATTCCACTACCTATGCTGAACCATTGATTGTTGCATGTTGTGCAGGTAGTGACAGGGTTCTTGGTGACTGATGGAGCTGTGGCCTTGGCATGGATGGACTGACACGGCTTGCTGCCACCGCCAATACCCATTACCTGAGTAGCTGACCACCGCCAATCCAAGAAGACGATCTTCGGTCGTTTCAGTATGTTCTTTGCTTCACTTGCTTATTTGCACTATAATTATGCCCTGATGATGCAATCTCTCTTCTTATTTTGTCTTTTCCTGCCTTTGTGCTTACCTTTCCTTCATATTGGTTTGCTTAAGATGACTAAAATGGAGTATAAAAATGCTTAAACTGTAAAAGGGAAAAAAAGTATAAAAACCTACTTAGACAATTGTGAGATATTTGACATATACACTGGTAGTAGAGTTTCAAATGGCAAGTGATCTTCAATTCTGTAAAGATCATTGTCTATTTTTTTTTCTTTTTTATGTTGGTGAGATGATTTGACCCTATCTCGAATTGCTATCTTCTGTTTCTTTAGTATTCAGATAATTAGATCTTGCTTGTAAGTTAGCGGTCTCCTCTACCATGACATCTGTAGACAAGATTCTTGATGACACCAAGGAAATTATGTTACATGCTTTGATGTGAAAAAAAGGAGGGTGGATAATATGGAAAAAGTGATATATAATAGCCTTTTTGAACCTGGCTCACATGACCTGATTAACTTGCATACCCTTCTGTAGTGAACTCCTATTCCCTACATGATAGTTTAATAGTTCTGCAGTGTTGCAAATGACCCAACCTAAGCGCTTCATAGATGAAAAGCACTTTAATTTTCTAGATGATGGGGAAGAAAGGGACTTGACTTTTCAACTGTTTGAGATATCTTCTTCCGTTATAACAGTACACATCTAGACTGCTAACACCAGATGTTACAGAATATAGTTGTTTTTGGCTAGAAAAGATGTTCTACAGGTGTAGTGGATTCAATACTAGCCTTAATCTCTGTGTGGTATTATTGTGTACCTATTGTGTTTGTTCTCTTCTTTGCCATGCAGTGGTTGTTTGTTAGTCATGCAGGCTTGGAGGTATCTAGCTGGATGTAGAGCTACAGGCTTCCATAGTATTCTTTGTATATGAAATAAGTGTGTAACTACAATTTTAATGATACATGTAATCCATATTTTTTAATAATTGTTTTCATATTGTTACTATCCTGTTGAATTCAATATATGTTACACTTTAAATATTTTGTTGTTCACACGGAAAAGGAATTTTTTTTAAAGAAAGAGGTGGCTTCCCCGAGTGCCTGGGCAGCGGCACTCGGGGAAGAGGGTTTTAAAAAAATAACGTCACCATTCTTCCCCGAGTGCCTAGGACAAGCACTCGGGGAAGAGGGTTTTTTAAAAAAAATGAAATGCCTTCCCCGAGTGTTGCACTCGGGGAAGAGGGTTTAAAAAAAATCAAATTTCTTCCCCGAGTGTTGCACTCGGGGAAGAGGTTTTTCAAAAAAAAAAAAACAGCGGATGGCACCGACGGCGTCAAATCTTCCCCGAGTGCTAGGACGACACTCGGGGAAACCCGAGTGCACGAGATTTGGCACTCGGGGAAGGCCTCTTCCCCGTGAACGCCTTCCCCGGTAGGCCTTCCCCGAGTGTTGCACTCGGGGAAGCCTTCCCCGAGTGTTTTGGGGTCTTCCCCGAGTGCATTTGACACTCGGGGAAGGGGGCGGCTCCCGTAGTGTGTAGATCAAATATTGATATCTCAATTTCGTTCCATGCAAGAAAGATAAAACAAATTATTTATGTAAATCTGCTGGTCTGAGAAATATTGATTTATACTATGTAATAATGTCTGTTTAAAAAGTAGTAAAACAAATTATCTGACCTGGGAGACGAGGGTCATGGCGTGCCGCTTCCACAGCTCGTTGTCCTCCAAGCTGTAGGCGCTCATTGTCGTCTGCCCGCCGAGGTGGATGAGGAGGACTGGCGCCCAGAGCACCTCCAGGTCGCTACTGCCGCCGCCCGAGCCACAAGCCGACCGCTGCCTCTGGCGGTTGAAGAGAGTAGCCAGGGCGTAGATCGCCAGGGCATCCCCGCCTACATACGCCGACCACACCAGGAACCTCAAGTTGCGCAGCTTAGGAGACCTGCGCACCGAATAGGCGAAGTACAGGCTCATGTAGACGGAGAGGCTGCCGAGCACCAGAACTCGCATCTGCCACTCCTGCCACCAATGCACAGCATGGGAGAGACCCATGCTTGGCTTGCTTGCCCGCGGTGATGTTTGTTCTCTCTCGCGCGCGCCGCCGGCCTCTAGCTCGAGCTCTGCCCTTTCTCGTGCTGGCTGGCTACAACAAACAAACCCCAAGGCGTACGTCAGCATGCAAACGACAACAAGCTAGCGCTTGCCTTGTCTATATATATAATGTGTGTGTGTAAAATATTTTAATTATTAATTAGTTTTCAAGGTGCGGGCCAGTATACGTAGCATTAGTTACTGACACACGATATAAATGGTGAATATTAGCCATCAACGGGTGCTCATACTGTACATGCACGGCCTAGTATATGGCCGGTCTCAATGCTATATTTCACCTCCCAGTTTCCAACACATTGAAACTTTACATGAAACGGGTCTCCGTCACACTGTACAGATTCATTGCACACTTTCATAGGCCATGGGTCCGCGGCTTTGGGGTGGTGACGAACAGCCCGCAGCGGCGACAGCGGCAGCGGCATCGGCCTGCGGAGGCGGTGCCCCTGGCCATGGATCTAAGCATCCCGTGCGCAGGGGACCCATCCTCGTGACCGCCGCTGGGCATCACCGGCCCGCCTCTCCCAATCTCGTGCCTTCGTCGCCGACTGAGTGCGCCGGCGGAGTGGACGGGATGTGGGGTGGCGGCGGGAATCTTGCCCGACGAGCTGCTCCCGTCCCATGGCGGAGGTGTTGGCGACCGGCGAGGGCTCCTTTTCCGAGCGTCTTCAGCTGTTGGAGGGGGTGAAGTCGTCCGGTTCTGGGCGCCATGGCTTGTGTCTTCGGTGCCTCCTGGTGTTGTCAGTTGTTATGCAGGGCAGCACGACAGGTTTGGTCACAAGATCGCTGCAGATTTCTTGTTTCGGGGGTTGATGTGGTCATGCATGAGCTCCGAGCGAAAGCTTTACACGATTGTCGGTGTCAACAATGACGGCGTCGGTTGGGCATCGTTTTCCTCCTTTGAGGCGTTTGTTGTGAGGCTCTCTGCAGGGGTTTTGGTCTTCTAGGTGAAAATTGTAATCCGGCTAGCCGGATGGGCGGCGACGGTGTCTTTGACGTCGTGTCCTTTTTGGAGGCGTCGCCTTGGAAGCCTTTTAATCTGATCTTCATTACCTACAATGGAGTCTGTTGTGCGAGCATTAGAAGACAAGTTTTTTAAGTCCGATATCAAGTTTCTAAGTAGACGAAAGATGTGGCTTGGCGAAGCATGTAGACAATACAAGAACGAAGCGGGATGGTGAAGAAGGATGAAGTTTAGTCTTCGGAATTTTTTTAGCTATCTTAGAATTTTCTTTCTTGTGTTGACTCCTCATTGTTGGAGATTTGAGTCTAAGTACTCTTTGTAACCTTTGGCTGAATATGTCCACCTTGTGGATGTAGAGGCTGGATTTCATCCATAATCTAAAAAAATGGGTCCCACGATATCGATCTCTTTCTCTCTCTTTTCCTCTCTCCCTTCCCACCGGAGCCGTGCGTGAAGGAGCTCACGCGGTGGTAGTGCTCGCGCTCGCACGTAGCCTGCAGAGCCGCGGCGGCGGCGGCCCGTGCCCACACCGGTGGCGGAGGCGGTCGCGCCCGCGGCCGGTGCCCATGCCCAGGGCTGGTGCCCGTGCCCACGGCGGCTACCGGCGAGCTCGCACTCTCGCGCCTGTGCGGCTGGCGGTGCCCGTGCACGGCGGAATCAGAGGGGGCGGCGGGGACCTTGAAGGAAGTGGCGAGTCGAGCGCATCGGAGCCCGCCTTCCCCTCCTGCAGCGGCGTGTCAAGCGCGTCGGACCCCGCCTTCCCCTCCCGCGAATCCATACCCTCTTGCAGCGGCGGCCCGAGCCGCCTTCCTCACACGTGAAGCCATCTCCTTCAGCTACAGTGGAATGCACGGCGGGCGGCGGAGCTCGCAGCCGGCGACCGCGGCGGATTTCTTCAGCGCCAGGCGGCGTACAAAACAAGCTTGGGTTCGGTGTGGCTCGAAGGAAGGAGGAACAAGAAATCGCTGGGGTGAAACATCCGAAGCTCTCAATGCACGTTTCACGCCGTTTCCTACGTATTGGAAACCAGGCTGATTCGTTTCGTGGCCATGAAACCTTTCCCTTTTCTCTTCTCCCAGTTTTATGCAAAAAGCTGATGTGCATGAAACCCCCTTGAAATCCCTGGCCTAATCTCAGCACCATAAATAAAGGCGGTATAAACATTGGAAGTGGTGTTTATTAATACCTACAACTAATAAATAATAACTTATCATTTTTTGCACTCTCGATCTGTATTCATTTTCTAACCTATATATTAAAAGAAAATATTTTTCATGATTGCTGAAACATGACGAATATATTTATTGTTCATAAAAGCATGTTTACTTAAGTCAATTTTTAATATTTGCTATTATTAGAAGTAGGTACTGTAGAAATATACGTGATTTAAATATTTCTTGTATATAATATATAAGGCGTTGATAATTTAGATGCAGATTTGAGTGGATATTTTAGTTTTCTTAATCACGTTAGAAATGGTAATTTAGATGCAAATATAATTTAAGGGATTATGTAGATTGTCCATCATAATTAATATGGCGAAGGCTCTAATTATTAACAATAGTAAGATTGAGTGTATCTTAAAACAGCTAAATAAACAAGCAAGAGCAGAAATCACATGTCTCCCCATTAACGTAACTTTTGCTTGTTCCTTGCGTGCGGTAATCATCATCGAAAGTCCACATCTTTAATTACCTTTTTCTTTAACAGATTCTTTTGCCCAATACTTTTTTTGTACAGCAATTTCAAACGCTTTAATTTTGATAAAGATGAACATATATTGTCTGTTACATATTCCATAAGATTATTACGTTCCGCATGGTAAACTGAGACCCGCACTTCTGGTTGAAATAATTATCAGTTGAAAATGGACAAATAGTTTGAATCTTTTGAAAATATAAATATAAAAGCTTTCACTGTTTTGCATCAAAGTCCCACAACCAGAATTTGCAACTTCTCCTAGTGATTGTGGAGTTCTCCTAGTGTTTTAAGTAGTAAAAAGAACACTACACAGTCCTAGCTCATGGGATCCTCACTAGGAGGCATTTTGTCGGGAAAATCTCATACTAAATTATGTGAATGCTAAACACTAGGAGAACTCCTCATCACTAGGAGAAGTTGCAAATTCTGGTTGTGTCCTTTACTGCTTTGCATTGGATGGGTAACATAGCACTCCATCATCTTTCTTTCGTTCATCTAAAGCCCACCAGTGCATTAGCTATGAGTCCCTTGAGTTTGAGAAGAAAAGCCTCATGGGATTCATCGGTGATAGGTGGTACCACATAACCAATGTGGAGATTCTTTACGCCCCAAGCAATGGACAATGCGCTACGCCCATTTGAAGTCCCGACCGGTTCCTGTGTGCAAGGCTTCCTAGCGGACCGACCGTGGTAATTGGCAGTCCCACCGTGGGGGATTGGCTTGTGGGCCCGAGGCCCAAAAGCCTCAGCCGCTTGATCCGTTGGCTAAAGCAGTTCTTCAGGGAGGTGCTCATTATTGCATCCTGGGCTATCTGGTGTCACCGTAACAGTATCAATTTTGATGGAGGGGTTCTGTCTTTTGCTGCTTGGAAAGCTCTTTCCTTGAAGGACATGAAGCTGCTAACTTTGAGAGTTAAGCCAGCACTTAGGGAACAGATTGTAAGTTGGTTGAGTAGTCTACTATGATTTTGCTCCTTTTTCCTTTGGGCTTGATGCCCTTGTAAACCATTATACATATTCCATCTTTTCATATATATATATATATATATATATATATATATATATATATATATATATATATATATATATATATATATAAAGGTAGGGGACTCCCCTGCCGTTCCGCTCAAAAAAAAAAACATACCAACACCGGACTAGTCTGGTCATGGCAGTCTGGCCGACTGCCCTTCTGGCTGGTGCAGCGGATCAGCAGCAACCTGTCTTCTTGCCTACACCTACTTTACATCTTTTTGTTCTGGGGTTTTTTCATCTTTACGTCTTGGACTCCTAGCTCCAATTTTAGGTCTTCAACAAGGGCTTCAATTATCTTGCTTGATGTGTTGATCATCCAGTTCATAACTCTGCTTTGGCCCAAGTCCACTTCGTATCCTACTGAAGTGTATCATATATGCTAGCAAACAATATTAGTTCAAATGGCCATGTTGATCATCAAACACCAAAATCCAAACTTAATGGCCCATATATAGGGTCCATTTTCCTTACTTGAATCAAACTAAAGCTTGATTGCCCAACATTTATATCAAGAAGATATTCAAGCAAGGATCACAATATTGAAGAAATGATTTTTAATGTTGGTTCAAGATGTGATGTGACTTGACGGCTCGGTAAAGTGAAGATAGCAAATAAAGGGCTTCGATGGACTAAGCAAATGTGAAAGGCAAGCGACGACTTGGCAAACGAGGTATTGTCGCTAAGGTGAAAAAGAGAGTACTTGCATTGAGTCGAAGTACTAATCAAGGTATGAGAAGTCATATTGTGTTTCAGGTCAAATCATTAGTGAAAATGACTTGAAACCATGAATTGAACTCATATGCATTGAAATGGTTCAAGTCACATGCTCAAAAAAATGAGACAAAAATGATTGGAACCCCTTATCAAGAGATATTGAGAAGAAATATCTAGCATATGAAGACATTGATTTGGTTGAAATGGTTGTATTCTCTTGATCTTAAGTATAGGTATGCTGTACTATCAAGGAGGGTGCAACACTAATAATAGACAAATCTCAAGTGCATGCAATATACTCATCAATTCCTCTTCAACACTTATCAAACTTGTTAGACCTTTAATTGTTTTGTCACTCAAACCACCAAAACGCGCTAAAGGGCTGTATTCACTTTCAAGCATCTCCAACAACACCAGCCGCGCTACCTCCCCTAGTCTCCTGGGAGCCCCCCCCCCAACACACTCGATGAGCTCGATGCACTGCTCGAGTTGTCCAAGGAACACTTGCTCCTGGAAGGACTCGTTAGGTGAGGTAGAAGGTCCACTGGACTCACACCTCGCAGGGGGGTGGGGGTGGGCCCTAGACTCAATGTTGACCTCCTCACTGTTCGATGAGCTGTCCAAGAGGGAAATACATGCCTTATATCTCCACCAACATCACCATAGCAGGACATGCCAGAACAACCTCCGACACCCGCCGCTTCCTCGCAACGGACTGTGTTGGCCTCTTCGCATGCAATTTTCCCTTCCCGTCACATGAGCCTTACGGCTTCCCACCATCCTTCACGAATTTGTCTTCAGCCGAGGCTCCATCTCCTTCGGCCAATCAGGTTACTCAACACCTAGAAGATCGAATATTCGATTCAGCCTTCACCGATCAGGAAGCTTCGACCACATAATCCGCACCTCAGCGGTGGTTGTCTCCCAAACAAGCTCTGCAGTCCCCTATTGAACAAGGGTCATGACCTTCTTCAAGCCCACCTCTAGGCACATGACAAATAAACGGCATCCCACCATGCCCAAAAAATCGATATCCGGGCACTTGATTAAATAACCCCTATACCTTTCCTCCGTCACAGCGAACCAAGGCACAGCAGCCTGCAGCAGCATGACCCACGTGCAAACAAACTCTTCAGACAGGTCCCGTGCGCATTGGTACTGTGACAACCATTGCACTGCTTCTTCCATGCTATGATAAGTCTGAGTAACCATGGGAGTGGGCTGTTGGGCATACACCCTGGGTACCTGCAAAGAAGGAAGAAGGCGGACTCCTACTAGATTTCTCCTATAATTCTACTAGGACTCATACCGTGTAATCCTATTAGGACTTCTACCTTGTAACCGACTAGTAACCCACCCCCGGACTATATAAAGGAGGGTCGGGGTACCTAGATCGGCAGACACCAGAGGACCATGAGGGCATCCTCACACCTCAACAACCAAGCGCAAGGTGCAATATACACACCCCAAACAGGACGTAGGGTATTACGCTTCTCTGGCGGCCCGAACCTATATAAATCTGTCTCGTGTCCTCACTTTAACCTTCGAGTTCCAGGTCTCATGATTCGCCACCGCACAATCTACTACCTCGGGCACCCCCCTCGGTAGGCTGCCGGACATAAAAAGTCGACATCTAGCGCGCCAGGTAGGGGTGATCGTCGAGATCATCGGGCGAATTCGAAGGACCTCATCATCAAAATCTACTGGCGCGGCGTGGTTATTCATCTACAACAACTCGCCGTGTTCGATTCGAGCATCAACTCCAAGACGGATCCAGGCGACTTCATGATCTCCATGATTGCGCAATCGTGTGAATTCGTGGGAGAAGCGGCCATTAACTCGCATCTGGTCGAGTCCGATATGGAGTCAGCTTGCTCCATGCTCCGATCCAAAACCGAAATCAGCAATGATTACATGCATGAAGATGAAGCACATCATCGACTACTTCCTCTGTTCTTCGTGCGGGCAAAACAACCTACTGAGTCTTGCTGTGCGCACACAGAAAGACCACCAAGAAGGCTTCAAATCTTCGCTTGCTGCACACGGGAATATGTACAAGAGTACGACTACGTCGACGTCCAGCCACATCGACTCAGCATCGACTACCTCGACTACTTTGACTACTCATCTCGACTAGTTTCGACTACAAAACTAATCGAGAGCGGCTTTCCGTGCCATCAACAACTAGTCGGAACCGACTCTGACTAGTTGACTTCAGCAACAACCGTCACGGCTCCATCGCCGACCGTGACGGCTTCGTCGACAACGATCCATGAATCAAGCTAAGTAACTTTTCAATAATTATTTTCTCTTTGGCTTGTTTTCCGCATGCAGGAACCAACGCCGAAGACTACTTCGTGTACGCCTCTTGACGGCTCTTGCCCTCAGAGCTACACTTTGCCAACTATTCCTTGGGCATGTTGACTGATTGCCATAGGCTTGGTGCACCGAATTAGGCAGCTCTTGCCACGATGTTTCATGTACCGAGTACTGGAGGCGCACATCGGCTACACCCTAAGGAGGCATTGCGCACAAAACACGCTCTCTTTCTCTCACCAACAGGTAGATCAGTCTCAATGACTACTCTACGAGCAATCGTGCTCTCTCTTGTCGTCACGCCGACTACTATTGTCTACCTCTTGATGGTCTAGCTTTAGTAGCACACGCCTTACTACGTGAACATTCTCGGCTCATTTGTGATGCCTAATGCTAGCACACATACACGAGACCACGCTCTCAGCTGTGCAATAGAGCAGTGCCCATATGCGTACAGAAGACAACAGTCTTAGATGCAGCGGCATGGCTAAACAAGGACCGTACGCCTAAGCGCAACAGGCTAACTACTCAGCATCATACGACCGCAACAAGAGCATGACACACGACATTTACATTTATATTCATATTTGTATTTGTCACTAGTAGATTCAATATCTATAAATATGCTACATAATGTACGCATCATTTTCTTTTAGGTCAAGCTCTGGCGACAACTCTCCAGGACGCTCCGCGTACCTCCACCGGCACAACTAGTTTCCAAACTCCGGGGCTGGATGCCAAATTACTACTCAAAGATGACTCGAGTAGGCTCTACTTGCTCTCAAGCTCGGGGGCTCACCTCCAATAACTACTCAACGTGGCTCATACGGCTCACCTGGCACACAAGCTCGGGGGCAGAACGCTGCAAGAGTACTCGGATGATGACTTCCATGAGCATTGAAGACCCTTGGATTGATTATCGAATCATTCCGAGGCTCGGGGGCTACTAAGCTACACCCATCAACTACTTTTTTGAAGATGGAAGATGTAGATTCAAGATTGACCCTCATCCTGAGTCTACGATTCAACCTAAGACTCGAGGGTTACTCCATATGGAGTACGATTTCGCAATCGCACTTCCATATAAATCCTCCACGGAGAAGGATCTCGACTTCAAGATAGATGAGCTGAAGCACATTGCAGCCTCATGGAAGTTTGAGTACTATTGAAGACTTCTACCAGCCAGTAGTACTCGAGATGATCAAGAACTACTCGAAGAGGCTTCAAGACCACTCGAACTCGCTGCTCTTGACTACAAAGTGGTCGGGTGCTTGTCGGGCATACACCCCGGGTACCTGCAAGGAAGGAAGAAGGCGGACTCCTACTAGAATTCCCCTGTAATCCTACTAGGACTCATACCGTGTAATCCTATTAGGACTTCTACCTTGTAACCGACTAGTAACCCGCCCCCTGGATTATATAAAGGAGGGCCGGGGTACCTAGATCGGTAGACACCAGAGGACCATGAGGGCATCCTCATACCTCAACACCCAAGCGCAAGGCACCTCAAACATGACGTAGGGTATTACGCTTCTCTGGCGGCCCGAACCTATATAAATCTGTGTCTTATGTCCTCGCTTTAACCTTCGAGTTACAGGTCTCACGATTCCCCACTGCACAATCTACTACCTCAGGCACCCCCCTCAGTAGGCTGCCAGACATAAAAAGCCGACAGGAGTAGCTTGCCAACTAGACTAGTATGATCCTCACTCAAACTCCTCCCCCACCCCGCCTTGTGGTTTGTTGTTTCATCTTGTAACAAAACCAGTGCCTATGCCACTACTCCATCCACTTGTTCCTTTGGGTCTGAACTGGAAAAGCTGTGCCACTCCTATAGCGCAAGTACAGCAGGTGTTGACGGCTGTTAAGTACCTAATTTAGCCATCAATATTCTCATGAATAAAGGAGCAATTGCATTTCTTTCACGCATTTTAGTTAAGAATAATGTAGTTCCACTTGTCCTTGGAGATTATTTGATTGCAGGAAAATAAGCATAAAAGGAGTGAGAAACCCGTCTTCTATGATCCATGCCTCTCCACCTCTGCCAATGAGGGGCTGCCACATAGGATCCCATGGATCCATGACACGTCATCAATCCAAGGGAGGCAACCCCGACGAATCAGAGGTTGCCACGTGGACGTCACATGGATTGAAGGGCCCACAGGGACCCAAACTGACTCAAAATGTTGTGTACACCTAAACCATACCCAAGGGCCCACATACCAGTCACCAGGAGAAAGGAGGAGTTGAGTGGGCCCACAGGGGGTTCGGCCGAACTGTGGGTTCGGCCGAACCGACCTTGTCTCGGCTCATCTTGGCCTTCCACGTGCTGGTCTGTGATTGGTTCCTAAGGGCATTCCGGAGGTGCACGTGGTGATTTGCAGCTCGGAGCAGGGGTGTCCTTGGCCTATAAATACAAGGGGAGGGTGCTCATTTCTAACACACACAACTTTGATTCACTTCTCTCTCTTTTAGTTTCCAAGGCTAGGGAGTAGGCTAGAGTAGTTCTACTTTAGGTTCCAAGTCTTCTATGGGATCTAGGTATGAGTGCTCTTGTATCTTTATTTCTTTGTATGACTTTGATCTACTTCAGTTATTCAGCTATTTCATATAAAGTAGTGCATTCATACATGGG
The DNA here is from genome assembly GCA_036936925.1 of Cenchrus fungigraminus. Classification (NCBI taxonomy): domain Eukaryota; kingdom Viridiplantae; phylum Streptophyta; class Magnoliopsida; order Poales; family Poaceae; genus Cenchrus; species Cenchrus fungigraminus. Next base: position 120,646,824 of record CM072773.1, read on the forward strand.
TGATATGTTCTTGTGTTCTTCGTGTGTTCATAATTTAGAGGCTCGTGTTCTTCGTGAACATGACCCTTTGATCTTGTGGTATAGGCGTAGAAGTTCCTGTATCCATTTGTATGTTTAGCCTCAGTTTGATCTAGTTAGAATGCACATTTTTGTTGCATGGCGTCAGTGTTTATGCTACGGTACTCGGTCTAAGTGGTCAGTCATCTGGTAGCTTCGACCTGAGTCACAATAGCCCGGGCCGGTCGGAGTCTAGTTGACAATGCAAGCATGGTGCTTGGGTTGGGCAGCTTCGCTAGATATGAGTGTGCCCCATGTTTAGATAGAGGTAGGCCGTGGTAGTGACAGCCGTTGGACCCTTTGTATTCCTCCGCATTCGGGTATTGCTGTAGGAGTTCGTAAACGTAGCAACCGCTGTCGTGCGGAAGCGGCGCGGGGCTATCTCCCCGTTTGTACCTGGGTGCTGAACCGATAGTATATGCAACACTTGTATATCTCTCTTGTATCTCTTACCTTTGTAGGATTAGTACATTAGAACTAACTCGTATGTTTCTCCCTATGGCGTAGTTGTTACTTGAGATGAATCATTGTGTGTCACACTACCCTCATCATTATCATTATCCTTACCCCTGTATTTGAGTTGTTGTTTCTTCCCCTACTCCTGATCTATATTCATTGCAATAGTATCAGTCTTGTTATCCTACCCGCCTTCCTTGGATTCGATACCCTTTGGAATACTCCTTTGGGGAAATGCTACAATGGTATATCCGTGCGCTTGCAGATTCATTTGTGGTCGTTAGGATTACCACTAGTCATTTCTGGCACCGCTACTAGGAACACATAAACTTAGCAGCGACGTTAAGAAATGCCAACAAGCATTTCTGGCGCCGTTGCCGGGGAAGGCACAGGATAAACATGACTATACTTTGCATATGATTATGATCATGATAGGATAGAACAATTGTCAATGCAGGCTAACCTTGATTGTCTTCTTTATCTTTGGATGTTGAAGACAGGTAGTACATGACTGGTTTCAACTTACCGCCAAATTTCACTGAGAATCCGGAGTCACTTGTGAGGAAAGCTCGAATTCGTTTCGACTCTCCTCTTCGTACTCGTTCGGAAGTCGATCCAGCTTCCTTTGTGCCATCTGCATCAACCGCTATGGCCCAAAAGATGCTTCGTGAGTATTCAGCTCCCTCTACTGACCAGGTGCTGAAAGGCCCTGAGGTGGATGTTGGAACTGGAGGCTTCGAGATCAGAACGGGTCTCATTACGATGGTACAGTCTAGTCCATTCTGTGGTAAGACTAATGAGGATGCAAGCGCCCATCTGCAATAGTTCATTGAGCTGTGCAGCAACTTCACCATTAAAGGGGTGAATGAAGATGCTATCCGTCTTCGTCTGTTTCCATTCTCTCTCCTAGGGAAGGCGAAGTAGTGGTTCTATGTGAACCATATGGAGATTGATACATGGGATAAATGCTCTGCGGCGTTCCTCAAGAAGTTCTTTCCTTTGGGTAAAACCAATGCCCTTCGTGGGAGAATTTCAAGTTTTCTGCAAGCAACATCAGAATCTCTTCCCGAGGCATGGGAAAGGCTTCAGGAGTACATCCTGGCCTGTCCACACCATGAGATGTGTGATTGGCTTATTCTTCAGAATTTCTACAATGGGTTGACTCCGACAACCCGTGGTCATGTTGATGCCGCGTTGGAGGAGCTTTCTTCTCGCTCACTATTGATAATACAAAAGCACTTATTGAGAAGATGGTTTCCAACCAAGGGTGGAGTGATAATCGACTCCAACCACGTCAGAGGGGTGCGCATACTATCAAGGAAGCAGATATGCTGACCACCAAGATGGACATTCTAATGAAAAGATTGGATGATTACACTGATGAGAAGGCTGCCATGGCCACCACTACTCATGCTATGGACTCTCACATGACTTGTGAAGTCTATGGTAACACTGAGCACTCAGAAAATCATTGCCCTGAAACTTAGGAGGATGTGATGTACATGAACGGCAACAACAATGGTTATCGTCCACAAGGAGGCCAAACGTGGAACCAACAATGCCCTTATTATCAAGGAGGTAACCAAGGTAATTCTTTCAATCCTAATCAACCTTCCTTGAAACATCTTGTTTATGGGCAAGCTAAGGTCAATGAAAGTGTTAATAAAAAGATAGCTGCCTATGATAAAACTTTGGAGAGCCTCTACATTAAAATTGATGGTCTTTCTTCTACTCTTATGAACCAACTGAGTTTTAATAAAATGCTTGAAACCTAGTTAGCTCAGTTAGCTGCTTTGGTTCCCTCTGCTGAGAACGGAAAGATCCTGGGGCAACTCGTCTCTTCTTGTGAAAATGTTAGTGTAGTGTCTACCAGATGGGGTAAGCCATCTAGGTGGGCATATGCTCCTAACCATGCAGGGAAGCCCGTACACCAGATTCAAGATCCATGGGAGGAATCAGCAGTGTTACATAGGAAAGACCCCGAATATCCGGCAATCACATGCATGATATACTATCAGAAGATCAAGCATGCTCTCTGTGACTTTGGTGCAAGTGTCAATCTCATGTCCAAGGCCATGTTTGAACAATTGGGATATCCTACTCTTTCCCCTACCTTGATGCAAGTTCAACTCGCTGATTCATCGATCCGGCATCCGGAAGGGATCATTGAGAGCCTTTTGGTGAATGTCAAGGGTTCTTATGTCTTTGCGGATTTCGTGGTCCTTGATATGCAAGATGATGGTGGGATGCCGCTCATTCTTGGGCGACCATTCCTCAGTGATGTTAAGGCAAGGATCAATGTTGGAGCCAGAACAATACATTTCCGCATTGGAAAGAGGAACTTGATGTTCAAATTTCAAGCAAAAGAAGAGCAATGCTACCTCGTGCAGAACAATGTTGACTAGCTTGGGGAGTGGACGGAGCCACAGCCCCAACCCAAGCAACTTCCGACCACACCAGCAAAATCAAAGAAAACAAAGAAAGTGTGGCGGAAGGTGGAGAAGGCATCACCATCCACTTCTCGTGAATGGGATGCCGAGTGGTATTAATGACCGAGAAGAGTCTTGTTCGTCGGACTTAAAATGGTGAGACCTTTCTACCAAAAGGTAAAATTGGTATTTATCTCATATTTCCCTTTCAAAAGATTTTTATTTGATTTTCCAAAATGCATGTTTGAATTTTCCAACCCAGCATTTGCATGCTAGATTTTTCTAGCCTTTTTCCCTTTTGAATAAAATTTCTGAAAATAATTTCTGAGTTAGAAAATCTTTGAAAAATCAATTGAGCAACTTATTGCGCAAACTTTGGCCGGGGCACCTAGGCATGACACCACATGACCATTGGTGAACCGCCGGCCAAAGAGGGGCAGCAGCGGGCCTGACCGGGGGTCGGTCGGACCGCTGGTTTGGCCGAACTAGCCCAACGGTCGTGTAGGTCCCGTCGGCGCCAACGGCTCCTAGCCGTTGAGCAACGGCTCCCCTGCGGTGTGCTCCCCCATTGCTCTATAAATTGGACCCGAGAGGGGGCGTTCTTCACCCATTCATCACATTTCCATCACATGCCCCCTCTCTACTCTTTGGCTCTTTGGTTTTCTTGGATTTCTTGCTCGTGATTGAAGTGTCAAGCACTCTCTCCATTTCATTGTTGCAAGTATTGGCCATTGGTGGAGCAAGCTCGGTAAGAATTTCATTCGGTTTCACTAGCATATCACCGAGTTGCTCTTGTGGTTCTTTTGTTGTACAAGCATGAGTTGGGCTTCCGGCATCTATCGGAGGGTGACTCACTCATCCCGCTCGCGGGCTAGCACAAGCTCACCCGTCCCCTCCGAACCGACACCGAGCCCATCAACGATGGACTATGATGAGAAGAGGAAGAAGAGCAAGCCGAGCCGCAAGTCATGGAGCCGGACGCCAACGACGCCCTCTTCGTTGACTTGCAAGGCGATCGAGAGAGACAAGCCTATGCCATCCTCAGGAATCGAGTCTTCACCCACACCACGGACTTCGACTTGACTCTCATGGAGAAAATAGGTATGGACTCTGAGTTCGCTTCCATTTGGCACGCTCTTGGTTGGGAGGAGTTCGTTCCAGTTGTAGAGCTAGGTTCTCAGCCTCTCACCATCCAGTTTCTTTGCTCTCTTCAAGAGGAGACGAATGGTATTAAGTTTCGATTTTTCAGAATTGAGTACCTTTTTCATGGAAGGATCTTAGTCGCCACCTCGGTTTTAGTTCTCATTGTGTTCTTTCTCTTAGCAAGGCTTGCAAAGATTTTTCTCGAGATGCTTTTTGGGGTGATATCTCTGGTTTAGTGCCCCATGGCAAGTTCGCACCTCGGTGCAATGATATTCAGCACCCAACTCTTCGTTTGATGCACAAGTGGCTTGCCATTACTCTCTTTCCACGAGAGGATGTTCAGCCCGTGCACATCGATGAGTTGAGGCTTCTATATGCTGTGGTTCACAAGATCAAGGTCTCCCCCGTCAATGCTATGATTCGGCAATGGTTGATGAATTTTAAGATGATGGGTCCTATTGAGTGTACGTCTTTGATTACTCGTATTGTCTCGAGGCTAGGTATCTTGGAAGGAAATGTCATGCCTTTCATTTCGGGTGACCAAACCCTCATCAACGAGGCATACTTGATTCAGGGGCATATATTTAAGAGGGGTCCAAATGATTCTCTGACTTTCTTCTTCCCTGGCTATGCAAATGAGATTCCGTTACCTAACCCAGGATTTCAGTTGTATAGTTCCCGGTCGCTGACCATTCCCCTTGTTGCACAAGAGGAAGCCTGCCGTGCTAGTGTTTCTGATGACAGGGTTACTAGGAGCGCATCGAGGAGAGCATCCATGCCACAGCAGCAGCAGCAGCCACAGCCACAGCCTCCACCTACTATGCCTCCACCACCGGCAGGATGGGCTCCGATGGGGTACATGTCTAGGGTTACACCCGGGTATGCTCCCGGTTGGGACCAGCCCATCTACCAGCAGGGTGCGAGTAGCTCGGCTTGGCCCAGTGCAGATAGTGGTGCTTGGGCTACACCCATGTCCGCTAGTTCCAGCTCAGGAGGTGGTCCTTCTTCGTCTGCCAGACAGCACTCGTAAGCCTCTGCTCGAGATGCCTATCTCTCACAGCAGCTGGGCGAGCTCACCGTCAGTGTCACGGGCGTGGAGGAATTGCTAAACATGCACATCGAGTCTACTCAGGCGTGGCAGCGACAGACCGGTGAGAGGATCGACACCATGCAGCAGAGGCAGCAGCAGCAGATAGAGGAGCAGAGGGCTTACTACGCGTGGATGGGATTTCACTACCCTCCACAGCAGTGAGCCTGAAGCTAGCTTGGCACTACAAGAATACCTTCTTTCTATGACGAAAATGCTCATGACGGGGCAAATGTTTGTCATATAATGTATCATAATGTGACGCAAAATTTTGGACCGTCATAAAATCAGGATAGTCAGAATTATTTATGACGACACTTCTTTTTTGGTCACATAAAGGTATCAATTGTCGTCACAAAATGTAAGTCGCTAGGAGCTGGTTGACGGTAGCGTTTTTATGACGATCTGTGCTATTTTTATGTGATGGCTATGGAGCGTCACTGTGCCCCAAAAGGAATATTCCTTGCCATCTCCTCTCCCACCCTACCCCTGACCCGACACCCCTCCTCGGCTCCTCCCGGCCCCCCGACGGCCCCTCCTCTCCCTGCCGGCGCCGCGGGCGAGCCAGCGTGCAGCCTCCTGCCAGAGCCCTGCCGGAGCCTCGTCAAGAACTCCGGAGGCCGGAGCCCCGCCGGCCTCGGGTCCCAGCCGCGCCACCTATGGAGCTGGCGCATTCAGGCAAGAGCACAAGGTAGTGGTGAAAGCGACGGCGCACAGTGCGGCCACCACGGGCCGCTCGTCGCCAACATGTCCGCAACAGTGCTGGGAAGGAGGGGGCATAGATAGGCTGGGCCTGGCGTGGGATCGCCGTCGAGAGGGAAGAGATGAGATCTAGAGCCATGGCAGAGGAGGCGTCATCCTCGCCGTCGGCGGCGGAGGGAAAGATGACAATGGTGGTGGGGTGGCCCCTACCACGCCGGCTAGAGCTCCCAGCCCGCGTCTCCTCCCCAGCCACCGGTCCCTCCTCCCTCCTCCCTCCGCCGTCGCCCGCCCCTCCTTCCACGCCGGCGGTGCACGCGGCCCTCTGCATCTCCTCCCTCTCCTCTTCCCGCTGCTCCCCGAGCCCCGCCTCGACACCGTCCGCCACCGGCAGGAGCAGCTCCCGCGTGTCGCCGAGCTGCGTGCCTTGCTGGGCCGTCGGGTTATGCTGAGGGAGGGAGCGGGGAGCAGAGGAGGCGGCGGCGTGGAGCAGAGATGGAGGAGGAGCGCCGCCTATACGGCCACATCACAAGCCGCCGCCGGCACCACCTCATCGGCCACCCGTGCCACCTCATCGGCCGCAGCGTCAGGTCACCGGCCGCAGCCAACACCACGTCACCAGCTAAAAAATGGAAAAAAAGGTTTTCAAAAAAAATGGAAAAATTTTGCATCACAACATGGATTCGAACCAAGGACCTGCTGTTCAAGAAGAGTAAACACCCACCACTGGACCACTGCTACGTATTTGAGTACGCTTGGTACTTTTTTCTATTTAGCTCATAAAATATATCTGCTACGAAGAGTCCATTCATCTTTTTTTATATATGCCACAAAAGACATGTGAGCCACAGAGAGGAAAAACTAACCACAATCAAAATTTTAGATCTCAAGGAGTTGTCAAAATTTTAGGCCAAATTTTAATCGAATTTGTCAAAAATCGAATTTAAATTTTAAAAGTCACCCAAACAAATTCGCATGAAAAAATGACCAACATCAAAATTGTAGGTCCCAAAGAAGTCTACAACTTTTTTGTTTACAAGTTTTTGATTTGGAATCATTTGCTCCCCCAAAATTCGTTTTGAAGTACTTATATATAGAGTCCTCCCAAACCATATGAACAAGCACAATTTTTCTTTTTAATCTCTGCATAAAACTTAAAACTAGTCTTTCTCCCTCATACGAACTTCAAAATATATCATTTTTTCCTAAAAATTTCTAAAATCAAGCTCTATCAAGTTATGAAACTTATTAATGCTATTATTTTGACAAATCTTCTCGCGTGAGTGTGTTTGAACAATCTAATTTTTTGAATTTCAAAAAATGACAACTTCAAGCAAGATGTTTTTACACTAAATGATGTCAAATGGAAAAGTGATGAATACCAAAGTTTCATATCTCATCAAGATCTACAATCTTTATTTAGGTCATTTTGTCATTTTCAAAAGTGATAATAACATGTAGTACAAATTTGATAAGTCTCTAACATCGTTTCGTAAACTATGTGAGTGAATCTAGAATTAATGAGAAATGTATACTACCACTTTCTCAAATGAAAAAATGACCTAAATAAAGATTGTAGATCTTGATTAGTTATGAAACTTTGGTATTCATGTATTTTTCAGCTAAAATCATTTAGTGTTTCAAAATCTTGCTTTTAGTTATCAATTTTTGAAATTCAAAATTTGGATTATTCAAACTTTGTCACATGGATTAATGACCTAAATAAAGTTTGTAGATCTTGATGAGTTCTACAACTTTGGTATTCATGAATTTTTCATTTGAAATCATTTATTACCCTAAAAAATATGAATTTCTCAACTTTTGAAATTTCAAATTTAAATAGTTCAATCTAACTCGGATGGGGAAGTGACCAAAACAATAGTTGTAGATCTCGATAAGTGAATTTTTACATGGTGATTTTTATGAATTTTTTAAATGTTATTTGCGATACATGTAGTTCAAATTGTAATTATTTACATGGTGCAATAAAAAGAAAAAAGAAAAACGTTAACGAGAGAAGGAATCACAGAAGGCCCGTTTTGGCCCAAATAGCCCAACTTTTTCTGACCGTCTGTCGTTTATTTGATGGCTATGATCGCATCCACACGGTATAAAACGTCACCACAAACCCTAACCCTTCGTTTCATTCCCTAGCACCCCGCCGGCCACAGGTACCCCCTCTGCCTCTGCTGCCAACCCCGAGTCCCCATCTGTGCCACCACACCCAAGTCCCCATCTGCAGCCAGACTCCATCCGCGCCTGGTCGAGGGCCAGGGCCAGGGAGCAGCAGCTCCCATTGGCATGAGGTGAGGGCGAGGTGGCGTGGCGGCCGCATCTCCGCAGGTGAGGTGGTGTGACAGCAGCATCTCCACCGGCGAGGTGACGGCGGCCGCACCACAGGCAAGCTCCACCTGCAGGTCGGGCCTGGTGCCGGAGGTCGCGTCCTCCTCCTCAGATCGAGCGAGCGGTCGCATCTCCGCCACCAACATCAGCGGCTGCGGCAGGAGGTCAATGGCGGGCATCCGCACCTCCTCTTCCCTGGTACGCCTCAAGCCGCCGCATCCCGCAGCGCTGTCCTCTTCCCTGGTAGCTCACATATTGTGTTGTTGCTTTTAGAATATACTAGAAACCCTGGCGCGGCGTTGCCACGTCTATGTTGGAGTTTGCAGTAGGTACGGCCAGTGTATCCTTGTTCGTGCAGTTGCATTACCTTCCATCATATCAATTGTTCTGCATTTCAGGTTCTGATTTGGAGGCACATACAGGCTGGTCTAATGTAGATGAGCAACTGAATAAACAGCCGGACCTACAAGGTAATGCAATGTCAAATTCCCAAAACACATATAGATATGCCAATGCTTTAGTGATCACGTAAAATGCATATGCTGTTTGTGCTTTGCACAGAATTAAAGCATTATATACAAAGGTTGGAGATAGCATTTCATGATTTCAACTACTGCTGTCAAGTTCATTGTTGTCAGCCTCTGTATCCATATGCTATCATGGATTGTGTTACACAGCTGTACTTTTTTAGTCAAGTTTATTTTACTTGAGTTGCTTGTGTTCATTATCTTGGCTATATCAATTCTCTATTGCACCTGCATTATCTTATTTGTTTGCTGATTTCATGCCCATGCATCTGGTAGCTATGGTTTCTGTTCATTAAAAATTCTGGACATGCTATTTTCTATAATCCTTAAATCATCTATAGGACTTTATTTATTGTCCATGCTGTAGCAGTGCTTCTGTCTTTTCAAGCTGCAGTATTAGTGCCTAGTTAATTTCACTCTGCACAATAATTTTTCATCTCTTGTTACATCACAATTTGATAATAGTTCACTAATCTGTTAATGTTTTATCTCCTATTAGATCCACCACTGCATCCGTATGAAGAGGTGCACCTGAAACAATGGATGAGGAACAATTCAAGGCTGCAGCAACTTGGACTTCCTACTATCACCAGTGTTTTTGCAAACACAGCTGCTTGACTGGTTGGTTTTTGTTTTTTTCCGGTGCATCAAAGAATGTTGACATGTAAAAACAGATCTGTTGATTTATTTGTGTGATGAAACCTGAAACTTGTTACTTGTGTGATGTTTGAACCAGTGCGTGATGTATAATGTTTTGGAGTGTATTTGGATGATGGTTTCACTATTATGTGAGTGCTTCTCGACCTGTGATGAGAGTCATGGAAAATCTGTGCCAATGGATTATGCGTACCAATATATGATGATATATGACGGTGGATTATGCATACCAATATATGATGATATATGACGGTATCAGATCGTCACAACTTTACTAAATAAGGGGCCGACCACACTAATTGCAACGATTTGACCAACATTATGTGACAGTTGTAGCCGTCATATAATGTCAACCATATATGACGCCATAACGTACCGTCACATAAGGTCCTCACATTATGTGACGGTTTGTCATTTTTTCGTCATAAGATACATTTAGCGACGGTCGATATGTGACGACCCTTATGACGGTGGATTTTCGTCATAAGATACTTTCTATAACAGTTTCTGTACTTTACATGACCATACATTTTGTCATGGAAACCTGATTTTTTTGTAGTGTGGGGGAGGACCCCCACTCTGAGGTAACTTGTATCTTTAATTGTTTTCAGAAACCCTTATGCTAGAAACACATAAAAATTTGCAAAAATTAAAAGACCAAAAATATTTATTTACTTTCTCATGCGCGGTAAGAATGCTTTGTTTCCATGGTTGAAATGATGAATAGTTGCTCTGTTTATTCTTGTCATATGTCTTGCTTACAACTAGTAACCTACTTGAGTTTTGAGTTTGTTGGCTGCATGATCAAACCTTAGCTCGAAACTTGTGGGTAGCGAAAAGCATGATCCATGCCTAGGTTGTTGTGAGATATGATATGGTAGAATAATAGAGTTGCTATGATCTTGTTCCAAGTGATGCTTGATTTCCGGAGTCTTTTCTTTTGAAAAATATTAAAATGATGAGCATTTCCTATCCAAAGCCATATGTAGATTCTAGCACATGTTTAGCTTCCACACATGCTGCTTGTTCTCTCATTTAGCTTTGTCAAATTGTTGTGACCCTTAGTTAGAAACTCGTCATGCTCCTATGATCAAGATCATGTACACGATCCACCATATGCTAAACTTCTACACTGGAAGTTAGCAACCATCATTTCATCCACCCTTCCATCCATCCACAAAAATAAAACTCCACGCATTGTTCTATGATTTATCCCTCTCCAAAAATGTTCAAAAGAGACTTGGAGGCTATGCAAAAAGAAAAAGGAAATACATGCTCAAAAGTATGATAAAAATAAAGCTCCGTATACTCTTATTTCCTAGCTAATTCATCTCCACGGGCAGCAAGAAACCTGGACTGCATGCATGCAAAAATGCAGGTAGCTGGACCACGTACGTGCTGTGCCGGATGACCACCCCTGGATATGCAATGCCTTCGCCTGGTCTAATTAAGATGATGTAAGGAATCGGATGCTCGTAGCCTAAGAGGGGGAGGAGGTGAATTAGGCAAACTAAAAACCTTAACCTATGACTTCACTACTTTTGTATAAAGATAAACTAGAACATACTATCTAGATGTGCAACTAAGGTTATTCTAGTGTGAAACTCCCATCCCAAAACAAGGTTTGCAACCTATAGCCAATCCTAGCATGATACTACTCTAGGAAAGTAAAGGCAAGCAAAGATTGCAATAGAGTAAATGCGGAAACGTAAAGGGGATGAGAGGAAGCAAACTCTTGACACGCGATTTATCCCGTAGTATCGGTAGGCACTAAGCCACCCCTAGTCCACGTTGTTGAAGCACTCACACAAGAGTATTGCTTCCCGGTCACCAAGTCTCTCCCAAGAGCACCACTTGACTTGCCACAAAGGCTAGCCACTTAGGCACTTGCCAAGCTCCCTTGGTCACCTTGATGCCGCCTCCACTAAGGAGCTTCTCCACCAAGGAAGGGGGTCTCCACGTCCCCCGCACAAAGTGTCCTCGCCGCTCCACACCAAGCCGGAGGGTCGATGACGATTGCCGGTGAGCCACTTAGGCCCCAAGGCTTCCGGCGAACCTTGTACACCTTGATTCACTCAAGAATCACCTCACAAGGCTGGCACAACCTTGCACTCACTCAACTTTAAGTTAAGCCTAGCACTAAGCACATACACTAAGCATATGCAAGTCTATGGATGAGCAATTAAGCACTTGGATGGATTGGATATGATCTTCTAGGTGTCTTGCACTCTCCTGCACTTCCACACAATCCAGCAACCTCAAATGGGTGAGTGGAGGGGGTATAAATAGCTCAAGGCATCCAAAGAGCCGTTGGCTAACGGCCACTAAAAAAGGTAGCGTCAGATGAACCGATGCTATGCTTTTTCTAGGCGTCGGTATATCCGGTGCCCTCCACGTCACTTAGCCCTTGAAGATCTGCTGACACAACTGCTCCGACGCTATACACCGACGGTGCGTCGGTTCATCCGGTGCTGAAGGCTTCGCAACCAAAACGTCTCTGTATGCTGCTTCGTGACCGTCGGATAGACCGACGCTTCCTACTGACCAAGGCGTCGGTTCATTCGGTGCTGAAGAGGCTGTCTTGGCGCGTCTCTGTCTTGATTCAAACTGAGCGTCGGATAGACCGACGGTGTCCTCTCTCAGACCGTCGGAACATCCGGTGCTACTGTCTTCGCTCCTCCTCCTCTGCAATTCATCCGACGCATCTAGAAACTGGACCGTCGGTTCATCCGACGGTGCCTTGGCTTTCACCCAGTGTACCAACTCGTCCGACCATTGCACCGATGCTTGTTATCTAGGTACCGTCGGTTCATCCGACGATGTCTTTTCTTTTTCTTTTCTTTCTCGTTTTTGACCCTTGAAAAATAGACTATCTTCTCAATTTGGCATGTGGTATTTTTGCATCTATGAGACCTAGAAATGTCTACAAGGACATGCTAAACAATATGGTTAGTCCCGTTGATCATGTTGTCATGAATCACCAAAATCAAACTCGAACTAATGGCAAATGGGGCCATGTTCGCTACAGATGATCTTTCTAGTTTCAACTCAGCTCCTAGCCATGTACTACTGTATTACTTGCCTTTCTCTTCCGACTTCCATTGCGGTACTTAAAATTCATCAGAGCCAATGCTTCTGCACTCACACGTGTGCTGGGTTCTATATATATATGCCACGAGTAATACCAGCAGCCGGAAACCTGCAAAACCCAGACAAACTCGTCCAGCCATAGACAATGGAAACCCCGGCCGGACGTATTTTCTGGAAAGAGCAGACATGTCTAGCCGGTACAGCAACTTCTATGAAATCTTGTATGTGTCTCACCAGGCTTGTATGTCTTAGCTTTAGAACATGAAGCAGACCGACCAGTAATCCTTCACAAACCTTTGGTGACGACCTTTCCTTGGATCCATCTCAAGCTTGGTGAAACTAATCCCCAGCAAACTAAGTAACAGGCCAAGCATAATCAAATGCATCCGAATTAATTAAACTAATAAAGAACTAATCACCAAATCAATTTACAAGTCACATTTGGCTATTGGGCGTTTACTCAAAATACAACATGAGCCAAATTTGAGTATCAACAATTGGTTACTTTGTTACCGATAGCAGCGCTTTCTATCTATTTACAATGAGTTCGAATTTCTAAACCAAACAGCGCCACAGTTCGTTATAGACGTGGCCCACCTTCTTTGGATATGATATCATGTGTTGCCAATATTCCTGCAAGCATATGGTACACAACGTACGAGGTACGACTGATATGTTCGCATGCAATGGTGGTCGTGTTCTTTAGCTTTTAGTATAGTAACGGAGAAGCATGACTTTCCCGTGCTTTAATATAATCTATTGACTTCTTTAAACGTAACTTCTTTAAACGGGGGCACATATTACTTCTTTCACTGATGATCAAAAGTGCTCCTCTAACAGATCCTCTGCAGATCTACTACAGACGTTTGCACATATTAGCTTCTTTCACTGTTGATCAACAGTGCTCCGATCCTCGCACAGATTTCTCACTTTTCATTTTTTTATTCACCCCTTTATTTCGTGCTGCTTATCATTTCTTTTTCTCTTGGTTGCCTGCTTTAACGTATACTACCTTCACATTAAAATAATTTGATACACAATCTTCGTTTCATTTCGTGTTAAAAATAATTCGCTAGTTTGTTTTGTTCCGAGAGCAAATTGTAGCCTTCCATATGCTTGCTTCTGGTTGTGCTATTGCTGAATTTCATTACGTCAAGCGTAAAGCTGAATACGGAAAGAACAAGAAGTTCCTTCATTCCAATTATTGCACTCGCCGTGCACTAACATGAACATGAGATATTATTTTGAGTTCACGTGTAATGCGCTACGCTAGTTATATCTAGCCATGTACAGTATGTGTTTGTTTGCAGAAACATCCCAAGTATTTGCTTTATTGTTTCCTAAAAAAAGTGTATTTGCTTTATTCCCTTAATAGCATCACCAAGAGTACCCAAAACAATCTCCCAATCTAGAAATTTTGGCAAGTTTGGGAAAAAACTCACCTCCAACAACTCCCAAACCCACCGCCCAATCTTTTGGCACATGGAAAAAACCACCTCCATGCGCGTAAAGTTACACACACATATCATCATGCCAATCTGGAGGTGGAAGGACGCGAGAAACAAAAAAAAAGTAGGAGAGGGTTCCTCGTGCAAATGTACAAGAGACAAATAAAGTATAAAAGTGGTTAGTGTGATTTATAAATAGTTTACGATTCTTGATGTAAAATTTTCTTGTATCGTTTTGGTGCGAAATTTTGAAACCTGTTGGAGTTGTAGCTTTTTTATGTCTCACAATATATTTTGCAAAGGTTAGAAAAGCTGTTTTCAGGATCTATCTTTTAGATACGGTTAGAGGTGCTCTAACATGGCTCTTTTTTTTGTGTGTGTGACTTAACATGGCTCTTTGTTGTGCGGCCAGATGACGTGGCGAGAAAGTAGCGACTAGCGAGGCACCACGTGGCGAAAGTTCTCCGGTCGGACAACAATCATTGTTTAAAGAAGGCCGGTACTTTTCTTTTGGACAAATAAAGGACATTAATTATTACAGACTTACAGTGCACGCGAATCCAGCAATGACTTTGTAGATTAGCTGGTTAATATTCTTTTAAAGTGAGGAGAGATGGGAGCACTAAAGGCAGTTTTCTCAAAGTGCCTTAATTTCCTGTTGCATAAAGGCTTTACTCTAAAAATGCCTCTAACACTACTACAGAAAACGTTTTTAGGAGCGGGCGAAATCGCATTTGTAGGTGCGGGCGCGAAACCCGCTCCTAGCTGTCGCTTTTAGAAATAGCGATTTCTATGAGCGGGTAATCGACCCGCACCTGGAAACGCATTTCCAGGTGCGGGTGACGGGGTGGTCCGCACCTAGAAATCGATTAAAAAGGCCGTTTGAAAACTACGTTAAAACGATCGAAATAAATAGAAAAAAAATTTATTTTTAGTGGAGGACCCACTAGCCAGCCACCCACCGCCCCAAATCGCAAGTCGCTGCATTTTCGCGACGCTACGCGCTCCATGGGGTTCGAACCCGCGACCTCCGGGTTCTCGCGAAGCCTCCCTTGCCACTGCACCACACACTCATATGCGTCCATATCCCGTTTTCATTCTACTCATATTATACTACGTCGAGTGTAAATTACTTTTTTGAGGCTTCAAACGTATTCAAATAAAAAAGTTGTCAACTACAAAGTTTCATAACTTTCGAAGATCTATAACTTTCATGTTGAGAGTTTTTCCATTCGAGGTCATTTACAAATTTTCAATTTCAAATTTCAGAGATTCAAATTTGAATCTTGTTAACAATATGATTTCAAATAAAAAAGTTGTAAACTACAAAGTTTCATAACTTCTCAAGATCTACCACTTCTATTTTGAATGTTTCTCCATTTGAGGTCGTTCGGAAATTTCAAATTTTCAAATTTCAAAAATTCAGTGGTACTTTTCGTTGACAAAAGTAATTCAAATTAAAAAACTTTCAACTACAAAGTTTCATAACTTCTCAATATGTACAACTTTTATTTTGATCATTTGCTCATTCGGTATAGTGGTAGTAACATTCTTCACAAATCTTATACGCCTCTCATATAGTTCCATTAAACTATATAAGAGATATATGTTTTGTGAAGAACTTAAACGGATATTTTGAAATTTTAAACAATCTCAAATGGAAAAGTTGTCAACTACAAAATTTTAAGTCTCGTCGAGCTATACAATTTTCATATAAAATTTGTCTTCATCCGAGATCATATGCAAAAGTTATGAATTTTTTTCCACGAGACCATTTCTAGGAGCGGGTGATGACGTCACCCGCACCTAAAAATCCATTTCTAGGAGCGGGTGATGGCGTCACCCGCACCTAAAAATGATTTTTAGGTGCGGGTGACGCCATCACCCGCTCCTAGAAATGAGTATATTTCCGGGAGCGGGTGATGGGGTCATCCGCTCCCGAAAATGCTCGTTTTCAGGTGCGGGCCACGGAATGGTTCACAATTTTCAGGTGCGGGTGACGCCGTGGCCCGATCCTATAAACGTCTTAATAGCTGCGGGTTCGGTTACTACAGTGTCGCTTGCATTTGTTGGAGCGGACGGCAATTCGACCCGCTCTTAAAAAAAATTGGAGGCGCTCTTACAAATATTTTCTGTAGTAGTGTAAAAGTCTTTTTTTAGAAGCAGATATAAAAAATTTCTTAATTATCTATACTATTTGGAGGCATTTTGCCAAAACGCCTTCATAGTCCTGTGAGTTCAGTAATAATCTTTAGCCAAGCTAGTCAATATTGTTGTTGATATAGAGGGAGAGAAGGGAGTAAAGATAGGAGAACTTGTTCTTAATGTGCAAGCGACAAGATAAGTACAAGAGTTTATGCAGTGTAAACCTAGATAGCAAGTAAATGTGAGGAAAAACAAGAAATAGAACGTGTGACATTGGTATCATCACATAGTAATAATAATAATAGAGCTAGCTTTTGTTAGATAAATAGACGATAACTATTCTACGGCTTAACTCTTATAACTTAACTCATACTCCCTCCGTCCCTAAATGTCTGTCGTTCGCGGTTCTCGAGAAACAACTTTGACTAAATATATATTTAAAAATAATAATATTTGTGGTACATAATAAGTATCATTGGAAAGATCTTTGAATCTAGTTTTTAACAAATTTATTTGGAGACATAAACGTTGCACGTATTTTCTACAAATTGAGTCAAATTTGTGGCATGGACACCAACGACGACAAACATTTAGGGACCGAGGGAGTAGATGATTTTGTTATTATTGACCAACGGAATGAAAAGCATCCGACCTCTTCTAGGGATGCACCCCAAGCCACCTACGACTAGTAAAGCAAAAAAAAAAAGTGACAGAGGTTAGGCTTGCCGTAATGGGACAAATATCCCCATTAAAGCCAGTGCAATAAAGCATTAACGGTCGATATCAGTGATAGCATGTCATCCAAGGAGGATAAACCTACCGCGTGCCACCTAGAATAAGGACAGAGTTTCTAAGATGTCCACGACAAGTACTCCTTCTGATCCTAATACATAGATTCTCATCTTAAGATTTTTTCTACAAATAAATCAATCTCTGGGAGGCTGAATGGTCCACCTGTCTATTTATTTTCCTCGAGGTCTCCTCACATTTACTGCACCCCCTCCCATCTCCCAATCCAGTATTGAGTTTCTGTAGGTTTTTTTTTTTGAACAAGAGTTGAATGTGTGTAGTAAATAAATGGTATAATTAGTGTGCTACTTGAACAATCATAGTGTGCAACTACTCCAGTTAATGAAGGATAATACAGTATTTTCTCTATCATACTAATTTGTTTGTTAGGATTCTATTTATATTTAGAGACAGGGGAGTATCCAATGATATTTTTTATACAACATGGAAGAGAGAACATAAAAATGAAGTTGCTAGCGACAAGTGAGTAGATAGACTCGCATAGCTTTCTATAACACCTCTCTCCGTATCTCTCTTCTCCACAACCTGTGCACCTCGATAGTTCTATTTGTTATTCCATCATGCATCCGTGTCAGCTGGCGAGTTTGATAGGCCGCTGCAGACACCCTAAGTACCACGTTAAAACTACTCCTTCCGTTCCAAATTACTTGTCACTGTTGACTTTTGATCACAATGTTTAACCATTCGTCTTATTTAAAAAATTGATGCAAATATGCAAAACGTCAAGTTATACTTAAAATACTTTTGATGATGAAGCAAGTCACAAACAAAACAAACAATATATACATAATTTTTTGAGTAAGATGAATGGTCAAATATTATGATCAAAAGTCAACAGTGACAAGTAATTTGAAACGAAAGCATTGTCAGGAAGCCTACAAAGCTCTAAGGGGAAATTGACTCCCGGACACCGTTCAATTGTGACATTGGTCACAGGACACTAAAATTTTGTGACTTAGCCACATGGCACTCTTCGACTAAGGTAATTGGCTCCTGGACACTATGTTCCATATTTTAATCAGTTTTATTGTAAAGGGGCCAGAAATGACCGTGTTACCCCTTTCAAGTCTTCTACCACCGTTCGCATCCCAATCTTCCGTCCAAATTTCTCCAACTTCCAGCGGAACGCCGCCCTCGACCCTCCCTACCGGCGGCCACCGGAGGCCCGTTCCGGCGCGACCGCCTCCACGCGCTGCCCCTCCCCGCGCGTCTTTCTCTCTCCCTTTGCCCCCCCGCGACTTCTTGCGCCGCCGCCGCCCCCTTCTCGACGCGCAGCACCCCGCCGTTGGCGGTTCCGGAGCGCAGCCCCACCCCGCCGGGGCCCGCTCCGGCGTGCAGCTGCCAGCCGGAGGACCGTTCCGGCACACAGGTCGCCCACACCGCCGAGCTGGCCGATGGCGGGGCGAGCTGGCTGTGGTCGTCGAACAACGACGCAACTACGGCCGGGAGGAGGGGGTCGCGGTGTCGTCCTGGGCGATGGGGAGGAGGCGTCGGAGTCGATGGCGGGCAGGGACAGCGTGCGGAAGTTGCGGTCGCGGTCGGCATTGTCGGCGCCGTCGTCGTAGGTGCGGAGCAGCTCCAGGAGAGAGACGCAGGAGGAGGGGCCGCCGGAACAGGCCTACGACACGCGGGGGAGGGGCAGCGCGCCGGAACAGGCCTCCGGCAGGCGGCCCTGCGCCGCCGACACAGACCCCAGCAAGGCGCCTAGAACGGCCTCCAATGGGAAGAGCGGAGTGCCGCTGGAAGAGAAGACTTCTGAAAAGAAGACTAGCCAGGGGTAACACAGTCATTTTCGGTCCCTTTACAATTAAACTGATTAAATATGGAACATAGTGTCCAGCAGCCAATTGCCCTAGTTGAAAAGTGTCTTGTGGCTAAGTCACAAAATTTTAGTGTCCTGTGGCCAATGTCACAAAATTTTAGTGTCCTGTGGCCAAAGTCACAATCGAACGATGTCCAGGAGCTAATTTTCCCAAGCTCTAAACTCATCGCTACTCTACTTTTGAGCTGAGGATTGGAGAATAAAAACAAAGTTCCGGTGGCCTTAGTAGACTCTCTAAATCAAGGAGCCCAAAAGCCCCGCCCCACCCTCCCCCCTCAAACCTATTTTTCCAGGACCCATGTAGATACCTCTGCATATCTATGGGACCCCGCTATCTCTCAATCTTTTCTTGCCCTAGTTGATTTCTATAGCCCGGAGTCCTCACTGACCCATGCATTAGTCGACGTCACCGGTGCACGGCCCATGTAGATACCTCTGCATACATCTGTTGACATCGCCAGTGCTAGAAAATGAGGTGACAAGTCAAGCCTTTTTGGCATGAATAAGGCACAGGTTTCTCTTGCAGGACCTAGCCTCCCTGGTCCTCCTAGCCACATTGCACGGCCTCCCAGCTCTCTCTCCCCTAATCGTTCGTCCCACCATTACAATAAATCTAGGGCTCATGTGATAATAAACTTTTATCATCGATCAGCACAGAAGATTTGTGGCACTTGCATGAAGAATATTGGTTTATCATCTACCATCCGTCTCTAATCATGTTCAATTATGGTTTGCAACTTTTTGTCACAGATCCTACGATTATAATGTTTTATCGCTAATTTTATGATGATGATGATGCCAAAATGACCAGAACTTTTAGTCATGGTAGTACCATGTGAGACAATTATCTAACGTGGTGTTAACATGGCAGTAAAGCTTACAACAAATTGTTTGGTTATAACTTATGTTTTTTTAGTGGAGTTTGGTTATAACTTATCTTTTTTTAGCAAAGTTTGGTTATAACTTATCGTGAGGCTTAGTAATGGTTAGTTGGGCCACAACCCCATTATACAGTTCAATTCTATTCAGCCAACTACAAGTGGGCCTATACCATAGTTGGCCCAATTCTAGTTAGGGATAAGACATTCCGAGCCCTATTATATTTAGCACACAGTATACCAAATTAATTGAGGCCCAGTTACACGCATTGGCTAAAGGCGCCCAAGGTAAAACATATACAAGTTCAAGTTTCAAATAAAAACATATACAAGTTCATATCAGACAGATTCATAAACACCAAACAGACATGTAAACTGTCCCGCACTATCTTAACCATGAGCCACGCATGCACTAATGCCACAACATCACTCTAATCCGCGGCCTCCATGGCCCTGAAAACAAACAGAATATCACCTAGTACAATTAAACAGAATATCAGCATGAACAAGCATCAGTTCAAGGAAAAACAGAGAAGAGATAATCAAGCAAGATTTCACAGGCTCGCTCGATGTGTCCGGCAAAGGGCAGCCGTCGCCGCTTGCAGCTTGCCATCACCACATGGGCTGATATTGTGACAAAGTAGAGGATTTTTTTTATTTTAACCCTTTTAAATCTAAAATTTTAAAAATAGCTCCTTCCGAACTAAAATTACAAGAAGTATCCCTTTTAGTCACACTAAAATCTGTGGCGCGACTAATACTTGAGTCACGCCACATGATGTGGCGCGACTAATGTACACGGTGGCATTAGAAAAAATCGCAACTGACGTGGCGGGCAGAGTCACGTCAAACCGTCTGGCGAGACTCATTCACGAGTCATGCCAGAGAGCGTGACATGACTGGAGTCACGTAACTGGCTAGGTTGCGCCTTCAGCTCTCATTTAGCCGTCTTTCGTTCTTCATTTTAATTAGCAAATGGACTCCTAAATTTATGAAACTCGAGATGTATGATCTATAGAGTGCATATGTTCCATTTTAAGTATTTGCACTCCAAACCATAGTGTATAAAATGAGAAATCTAATTTCAAAATACCCTAAGTATTATTGGATCAACACATCAAATTTTCTAAGTATGAAAACAAAGCCAACTAGTCAACTTTGGAACTACTTTTTGAGAAATTTTACGCTGAGACCTTAGACGTTTTTGAACTACAATTAAATTTGGATGTTCATATAGAATTTTGAATAAGTTGTTGGTCAAAAAAAGTAAATAGTTTATAGTTTAAGGGAGGCTTAAAGTTGGAAAGTTGTGTTGTTTTCTAAGTCTGTCAGTTAAGTAGAAAACAGCACAACTTTCCAACTTTAAGCCTCCCTTAAACTATAAATTATTTGCTATTTTTGATCAACAACTTATCCAAAATTCTCTATGAACATCGAAATTCAATTGTAGTCCAAAAATGTCTAAAGTCTTAGTGTAAAATTTCTCAAAAAGCAGGTACAAAGTTGACTAGTTGGCTCTGTTTTCAGACTTAGCAAATTTGATGTGTTGACCCAATAATACTTAAGCTATTTCGAAATTAGATTTCTCATTTTATACACCATGGTTTGGAGTGCAAATAGATAAAATGGAATGTATGCACTCTATAGATCACACATCTCGAGTTTCACAAATTTAGGAGTTCATTTGCTAATTAAAATGAAGAACGAAACACGGCTAATTGAGAGCTGGACTCGCAACCCAGCCAGTTACGTGACTCCTGTCACGCCACGCTCTCTGGCGTGACTCGTGAATGAGTCGCGCCAAACTGTTTGGCGTGAATCCGTCAGTCACGTCAGCTGCGACTTTTTTCAATGCCACCGTGTATATTAGTCGCGCCACATCATGTGGCGTGACTCAATTATTAGTCATGCCACAGATCTTGGCGCGACTAAAAGGGTTACTTCTTGGAATTTTAGTTCGGGAGAAGCTATTTTTATAATTTTAGATTTAAAAAGGTTAAAATAAAAAAAATTCCAATGTAGAGTCGAGCGAGATATAACGTGGCAGTGGTTTCTTTTCCTGCCTGCTGGGCTGCCAAGCCGTGGGCCTTAATATATAGTGGACCAGTAGAACCACTCCTTTTCTATTTTGTTTTGAAAAGAAAATTTTAATATGTTGCTAAAATAAATTCATATATCTCAATTTAATACAAATTAATTCGAAATTTAGATAAGCTGAAAACTCCTGAAATCTCGAACACTAAGTCTAACAAGAATGGGAAAGATACATCCGCTACAAAAAAGGGTGATATGAAGCCATCCATCCTATCTAGTGTTGACACGAAAAAAATCGGTCCTCGCGCCTCACACACAAGGAGGCTTTGGAATCATGAAGAGCTCCTGTAGATTCACCTTCGCCTCAGGCAAGAGCCGTCGGATGATCAACCGATTACGTGCCAGTCAATTTGACCTACAATTGATAAGGGAGGAAGATGATCAGTAATTTAAGACGGAACATGTCGGTGTTGCCGGACAGTTCCAGAGAATGTGTGGCCCATTGGGCCCGATCAGATGGCTATCGACTAAAAAGTCGATATCCAGTAATCATAAAGAAATCGGCTAATTGCAAAACATGCTATATTGAAGAGCAAAGATTAATGATGGCAAAATATGGATCAATATGTGATAAGCACAATACACCGAAATAAACAGATTAATCCAGATCTATTTAATTCACCCCATCATTAAACAAAAGCCGAGAACTTTCCATAAAGATTACGACCCGTGCTTATTCAACTATCTGATAAATATGAATTGAAATGTTAACCCAAGACTGATTTATTGTTCCATAATGAGGTCAGTTCAGTGATGCAGCCAAAACAGAGGGACAGATAAACGAGGCCTGAGAAAACACCTTGCATCACATCTATTTCGACAATTTTGTAAGCACGTGCCGTATTTATTAAGTCAGGCGATATCGGCTGAAAGAGCCGATTCGGACATAGCCAACGAACAGAGTGCATGCCTTGACCTCAAGTGAGCGTGAACCCCACCTTAGATCAATGTACGCCTTTGAACGCAGACCATGTAAGATCGAGATAAAGGTAGATCGGCCGATCTAACAGGTTTAATCATCATGAATAGATTGAAAACAGTGATCATATAGACGATTAAGCAAAATAATATGATGCCGATCTACCTCGATCCTGGTCAGGTGTTGTTTGTGATCATATTACAATTAACAGAAGAATTAATCATAATAGGATCGATAACTGGTGAATCTATCATGGTAAACAAGCAAGCTTATTGATCAAAATAGATTCGATAACTAATCTGAACCAACCTAGATCTATCAGCCATTTGTTTGGTTCTTGGCTAAATAATCAACCTAAAAAGATGAAAGGTTTGATCTGGGTGGGTACAGCTGTGTTGTGTTGGGCTATCTGGCGCTACCAGAATGATGTAATTTTTAAGAAATTGAAAACTAACTCTATCATGCAGGTTATTTTCAGGGGAGCATACTGGCTACGCTCCTGGGCCCAACTTCAGCGTGATGAGCAAGCCAATGACACCCTCACTCTGATGAGCAAGAAATTAGAGATTATTACTTTAGAGATATCAAATAGAGGGTGGAAGCACTTTTATCGTTTGCTTTAGTCCTTTTATCTTTTGAAGACTATGATTTGCTTGTTTCACCAAGAACGGTTTGTAATAATTGGCTGTGTACATCCATAGATGTAGAGGCCGGATTTTGTAATCCCTTATAAAAAAACATAGCTGAGAACAAATAAACATGCAAAGGTACAGCAGCAAGTTGATAACTTAATAAATCTGTAAAAACCCTACCAAGCTTAAACAGAGCCGATAACTTGACCCTGATCTAAATTTACGCAGTGGGGTACGGTACATGAACCATACAGGCCGTACATAAATTTAGACAAGAATCGGTGATCCTTGATCTAGTCGAGTAGTGGGGTGCGGTACATGAACCGCACAGGCCATACTCGCTTTCGAGTAAGGATCGATCTTTAGCCTGCCGAAGCAGTGGGGTGCGGTACATGAACCACACAGGCCGTACTTAAGCATGAACAAGATCGATAACTACCTTGATCTATCGAAGCAGTGGGGTGCGGTACATGAACCACACAGGCTGTACAAAGATAAAACAAGACATGGCGGGACTTACACGCAAGAGGTCGGTCAAGCTAGATGCAGCCTTGCTCGCCTGAAGAACTTGCCGGAATCTACGTTATTACTCCTACTCCTAGGGTTTTGGCATAGAAGCCGAATTGGTTGATTTGATTGAGGTTGTTCATTACAATCGCCGGGGTCCAGTATTTATACCTGGGCATAGAATACAATTCTTAACCGACTAGCACTCTTTTTGAAGATAAAGATAACTAACTAACTCGGAACCCAACTTTCCCCTTCTGCAAGATCCGGCACACTTTTGCACGATCCAAACTCGCAACAGAATGACGTCGTCACGACCGACTTCTCTTTTCCTTAAATCGGTCTTTGCTGATTTCCCCAATTTCCTTATCTGTTATTACCCTTTCCAGGCCCATTCCTTTTTTCCAAAATTTGGTGTCAGCATCTAGTCAAGACGTTTTCAACGTATCAGTACAAACTAACTTTTGCCTTAATATTTTGGTTAGAGCCAAAAAAAAACTACGTATAAGAATTTAAGATTAATAGTTAATACACCGGCCACACCCACCCCGCTAGTTAATTCCATATAAATAAATACAATGGGAAAAAGACAAACATCACTGTCGGGCTGCATATGGTAGCCCACAATCTGCTCACAAGTCACGGACAAAGACTATGTCACATACAGCAGCTTTGTCTTGGTCAGTGACTGAAGCCAGGAAAAAATTATAGGTGGATCCGAAATGAACAGAAAGGCACCGTATTCATAACAAACCGTTCACAAACTTCAATCACACAAATCATGGCAAAACACTTCAAATTCCTATACCTCTCGGCCCTCCTCCTTCAATTGCTCTTGGTGGCGGGCGGATCGGCAGTGGGCCACGCCCGTGCTAGCGCCTGGAGACGGCCGGTGAGCCGCGGCTGGTGTTAGCATTTCTTAACGTCTCTACTAGGCTTAGGCGTCCCTGGCAACAGCGTCAGAAATATTTGTTGGTATTTCTTAACGTCGCTGCTAAGTTTATATGTTCCTAGCAACGACGTCAGAAATGTCCGTGTGGTAATCCTAACGATCACAAATGAATCCACAAGCGCACAAATATACCATTATAGCATTTTCCCCAGGAGTATTCCGAGGGTATCGAATCCAAGGAAGGCGGCTAGGATAACAAGACCATTACTATTGCAATGAATATAAGTCATGAGTAGGGGAAGAAATAACAACTCAAACACAGGGGTAAGGATAAAGATAATGATAAGAGAGTAGTGTGACACACACTGATTCATCTCAAGAATACTACGGCATAGGGAGATAGACATACGAGCCAGCTCTAGGTTCTAATATACTAAACATACAAAGGTCAGAAGATAGAAGAAAGGTACACATGTATTGCATGGACTATCAATTTAGCACCCAGATACAAACGGGGAGCTAGCCCCCGCGCCGCTTCCACACGACAGTGGTTGCTAGACTTTACGCACTCCTACAGCGATACCCGAACGGGGAGGATTACAAAGGGTCCAACGGCTGTCACTACCGCGGCCTACCTCTATCTAACCGTGGGGCACACTCATATCCAACGAAGTTACGCAACTCAAGCACCATGCTTGCGTTGTTAACTAGACTTCGACCGGCCCGGGCTATTGTGACCCAGGTCGAAACCATCAGATAACTGACCACTTGCACCGAGTACCATAGCACAAATACTGACGTCATGCAACACACTTATGTACACAAACTAGATCAAACTGAGGCTAGTCGTATAAATGGATACGAGAGCATATGAACTTATACCACAAGATCAAAGGGTTGTGTTCACGAAGAACACGAGCCTCTAAATCAAGAACAGGCGAAGAACACATGAACATATCACCCATATATGAAAGCACAACTTTATATGAAATAGTTGAATAACTAAAGTAGATCAAAGTCATACTAAGAAATAAAGATACAAAACTCATACTTAGACTCCAAAGTAGACTTGGAACCTGAAGTAGAGCAACTCTAGCCTACTCCACTAGCCTTGAAACTGAAAGAGGACAGAATGAACCAAGAGATGTGTGTGTATAGAATGAGACCCCTCCCCTTCTATTTATAGGCCTAGGACACCGCAGGTTTGGGCACTTCAACACATCCTTGAACACTCCACCACCATCTAGGACCAATGAGCAAGCACCGTGTGTAGGGAGGAGATGGGGTGCCTCAAAGGCGGTTCGGTCGAACCCAGGGTTCGGTCGACCCATTGTGGGCCCCACTCTCCCCCTCTTTTCTCTGGTAGACTTGCATGTGGGCCGTTGGGTAAGTTCTGGGTGTATATGGTATTTTGAGTCGGTTTGGGTAGCCCTGGGCCCTTCAATCAATGTGATGTACGCGTGGTGACGTCTGATTCGTTGAGCTTGCTTCACTTGGATCAATAGAGGGTGGTTTCTCACTCTTTTTATGCTTATTCACCTGCAACCAAATATTCTCCAAGGACAAGCGGAACTACATTATTATTATAAAATATGCATGTAAGAAATGACTTTTCTCCTTATTTCATGAGAATATTGAAGGCTAAAATCGGTACTTAACAGCTGTCAATAACTCCCCCAAGCTAGCCTCTTGCTCGTCCCTGAGCAAGACACTAAGGGCTTAGGTTGGTTGATCAGGAGTTGCTACAATGTTGTATTCCTAACTTATGGTAAGCATACAACAAAGTACTCTACCAAGAATTGAATAAGTTGGCATTGGTCTTACCTTTTGCTTGATCGATATGGGGCATGTAGCTTCACCTTGCCTTGGGTGGCTGATAGATAGAATGGTTATATAGAGATTACTACTCACTCATACCTTGATCAGCTGTCAATCTGGAGGTTTTGCAAATTTTCAAAAAGAAATCAAAGTTCCTCAAATGATACTCTCGGATCGCTCAATGTGTATGGTTCCTCACCAAGGCATTGAATTGCCTTCTTTCACAACCTACTCCTAATAAGCTTATATGTGGAGTTGTAGGTAGGGAAGAAATGTGGCATACCTATTTCTCATATATTGCTAAGTCAAAGACCGGATCCTTGGAAGAAACAAGTCATACAACCTGATCAAGATGTGCATGTGTGTATGTGTGGATATGGTGGATGGAATATGGAACTCCTTTTTGCATGATTTTCTCCTCTCTCCTTTTTGAGACTTGGTCTATCTCTTTTTTTCTCTTTTTTTATCATACTTTTTAGCAAGTATTTCTTTTTCTTTCTTTTTGCATAGCCCATGTCTCTCTTGGAGATGTTTGGAGAGGGATAAATCATAGAACAATGCTCGGAGCTTTATTTGGTGGATGGATGGATGGGTGAAATGATGGATGCTAACTTCCAGTGTATAAGTTTAGCATATGGTGGAAACGTGTACGTGATCTTGATCATGGGAGCATGACAAGTTTCTAACCAAAGGTCACAACAATTTGACAAAGCTCAATGAGAGAACAAGCAGCATATGTGGAAGCTAAACATGTGCTAGAATCTACATATGGCCTTGGATAGGAATTTCTCATCATTGAGGAACTTGTCATTTTAACATTTTCAAAAACAAAACTCCGGAAATCAAGCATCACTTCGAACAAGCTCATAGCAACTCTATTCTACCATATCATATCTCACAACAACCTAGGCATGGATCATGCTTTTCGCTACCCACAAGTTTCAAATTGAGGTTTGATCATGCAAGCCAACGAACTCAAAACTTAAGTAGGATACTAAGTTGTAAGCAAGACATACGAGAAGAATAAACAGAGCAACTATTCATCATTTCAACCATGGAGAAAACAAACATTCTTACCTCGCATATGAAAGCAGTAAATATTTTTGGTCTTTTTAATTTTGCAAATTTTTATGGGTTTTTATCATGCATGTTCTGAAAACAGTAAAGATATAAGTTACCTCAGAGTGGAGGTCCCCTCTCCCAAGCTAGCTTCAGGCTCACTGCGGTGGATAGGGGTTGTACCCCATCCACTGGTAGTAAGCCCTCTACTCCTCCATCTGCTGCTGCTGCTGCATCTGCTGAATGGCGTCGATCCTCATGCCAGCCTGTCACTGCCAAGCCTGGGTAGACTCGATGTGCTGGTTCAGCGACCCCTCCATGTTTGAGGTATGGACGGTGAGCTCACCCATCTGCTGCGTGAGGGAAGTACCTCACATCGAAGATGAACGCCATCCGGAGGACGTGGATGGAATACCACCAGAGCTGGAACTGGTGGGCATGGCCCACTCGTCACTACCCACACTAGCCCAAGCCGAGCTACTCGCACCCTGCTGGTAGATAGGCTGATCCCAACCAGGTGCATATCTGGGTGTAACCCCAGTCATGTACCCAGCCGAGGCCCATCCTGCTGACGTCGGAGGCATGGTAGGCTGTGGTTGTGGCTGTGGTGGTGGCGGCTGCTGCTGCAAGTTAGTACATTGATACAAACTCAGGATAGTGTCTAGATGGACAATATCCTTGAGCTTGATCAAACATTATGCAGAGAACAGGGAGCAAGGATTGCTTGCTTCTTTAAGTGTCAGAAATTTATTGAAATGGGAAATATGGGATAACTCACCGAGTTTACCTTTCGGCGAAGGGCTCACCATTTAGAGTCCAATGAGCGGGACTCTTTCCCTTACTACTTACCTTAATGAAAGGATGCCCAATTTTGGAGAAGAAAGTGTTGTGCCTGTTCTACCCGTTTCCACACCTTCTTGATGGTCTGATGCTTTCTTGGTGTAGAGGGTAGTTTCTTGGACTGGGGCTGAGGTTTCTAGTATTGCCCCGACCTCATACTCATCCATTGTTGCTCTTGGATCATGAAGTTCTTCATGCATGAGATGAGGCTGTCCACCCTCGGGGACGTCGCTTCGACTTCTTTTGTTGAAGTGTTGGGATTCTGCAAGCTCTTGATCATGGAGCATTGCTCTTTCCTTGGACGGATTTTGAACTTCTCCTCCTTGCCATTAATGTGGAGTCAGATTACTCCGGCGCCAACATCAATGCGTGCATCGGCCGTGCTCAGAAATGGTTGCCCAAGGATGAGCGGCGATTCCTTGTCGGTATCCATGTCGAGTACTACGAAGTCAACAGGGATGAAGCAATCTCGGATTCTCACTGGGATGTCTTCGGCTATTCCCTTTGGGTACCGGACCGTTGAATCAGCTAGCTGCAACTGCATAGGAGTTGGAGACAAATCCGTATAATTCAAGTGATCAAAAACTACCTTGGGCATGACGCTGACGCTGGCTCCAAGGTCGCAGAGAGCATGGTCAAAATGATGTGTCCCAATCATACAAGTGATCGTGGGACACCCCCAGATCCTTCTTCTTTTCAGGGAGACGATTGAGTATAGCTGCGC
Organism: Cenchrus fungigraminus; assembly: GCA_036936925.1. NCBI lineage: Eukaryota > Viridiplantae > Streptophyta > Magnoliopsida > Poales > Poaceae > Cenchrus > Cenchrus fungigraminus. The sequence continues at coordinate 120,675,900 of CM072773.1, forward strand.
TACACTCTTCGGTGAGCTTTACCACCTCCGAAGTGGGTAGAGCTCGCTTCTTGGTGAGAATGTCCTTGAGATAACATGCGTACGCGGGTACCCGTATTGCCTCAAGTAGTGGAATGTTGATGTACACCTTCTGGATCATGTCCATGAAGTGAGTGAATTTCCCATCCACCATCATCTTCCTGTTCCATTGAGGGAATGGCGGAATGCTGGTTTCAATGAATTCTTGCCGTGCTGTTGTCCCTTCGGGTGCCTTCATTCTTGTTGGCACCTTCCTTACCTGTGGAAGCTCTTCCGTATCAGATGAGCCTTCATTGGAGTCCTCAACCTCCCTCGTGCTTCTCTTGTCAATTCCTGCATGGTTAGGATACGGCAGGTCGCGTGTGGTCTTACCTCCTCTCATCGTTACTGCATTTGTATTTTCAACAGGAGGAACGATAGCATCCAGGTGAGCTAACTGGGTTTGTAACATTTTATTAAAGCTCAGCTGGTTTTTAAGAGTAGAAGAAAGACCATCAATTTTAATGTTGAGGCTCTCCAAAGTTTTATTATAGGTAGCTATCTTTTTATTAACATTCTCGTTGATCTTAGCTTGCCCGTAAACAAGATCTTTCAAGGAAGTTTGGTTAGGATTGAAAGAGTTACCTCGATTACCTCCTTGATAATAAAGGCGTTGTTGATTCCACATTTGGCTTGGAATTCTAGAGGGGAACCCCATTCCTTTCATTGAGAATGATTGAGCTCTCATCGATGAGGCATACTTGGTCCAAGGGCATACGCTTAAGAGAGGTCTGAATGATTCTTTGACTTTCTTCTACCCCGGCTATGCAAAAGAAATTCCATTACCTAACCCGGAGTTTCGCTTGTATAATGCCCGGTCGCTGACCATTCCCCTTATTGCACAAGAGGAAGCCTATCGTGCTAGTGTTTCTGGCAGGGTTACCAGGAGCACGTCGAGGAGAGCGCCCGTGCTGCAGCAGCAGCCGCCGCCGCCACCACAGCCATAGCCACAACCTACCACACCTCTGACGTCGGTAGGATGGGCCCCTGCTGGGTACATGCCTGGGGTAACACCCGGATATGCACCTGTCGGTGTTTAGACCCGGCAACCTACCAAGGGGGTTACCCGAGGTAGTCAATTGTGTTGGGGCTCACCGAGATCAGGAACCCGATGGTGAGACACGAGACACACAATTAGACAGGTTCGGGCCGCAATGTGCGTAATACCCTACGTCCTGTATGCCGCGTAGCTCTTGATTGATTGTTAGATGTTTCAGATGTTTTGGAGGGGGTCCCTGCCTCGCCTTATATGCACGGGAGGCAGGGTTACAAGGCGGTATAGGTACAAGAGTACTAGTCGAGTACGACTAGGAGAAGCCATGGCAGTTACATGATAAGCTTTTCGATTCTAGTACTACCCGTTAGTTGTCTTGTGGTCCACGCCGTCTTGTACCATGGCCCACATGTCAGAGTAGTCCCGGTAGGCTGTCCTGTACACGGGCGGGGTCCACCTCGGTGGTGGGCCCAGGGATGTCCGTACGACAAGCCCCCGAGTACTTTGTAGTTGAGTGTGACACGCTTGAGTAGTCTTGAAGACTCCCACGAGTAGCTCCCAAGCGTCCCCGAGCGCTACAAGCCAAAGTCTTCAACATTACTTAAGCCACCACGAAGCTGGAAGGTACTCCAGCGGATCCCGAGTAGTTTTGAAGTCTTCTTGAGTAGTTCCCAAGCGTCCCCGAGTTCTTCTCTCGAAGGTCTTCAATAGTACTCGGGATGTCTTGAGGTCTTCACATTGAAGATCCATATGGAAATGCGATTTGCGAAAATCGCATTCCATATAGAATGTAGCCCTCGAGCCTTAGGTCGAATCATAGATTCAAGCTGAGGGTTAATATGGAATTCCACCAATCAAATCTCAAAAAATCCGGAGAAAAACCGAAGGACACGTGGCACAGAGCCCCCGAGCCTTGAATCGAGTAGTGTTCTCGGAGTAAAGGATCAATCTTGACTGTAGAATGTGGCCGCAGTGATGAATCCGTAGCCAAGTAATCTTCCAATCCTCAGATCTGTAGTTTAGCCCCCGAGATCGAGAGCGTCGAGTCTTGGAATTTGAAGGGTCCACTGCACTGTGAAGGGCTCGTGCTGTGATAAATAGAGAGGTGACCCCTTAGGGTTTTTTCATTCGCATCTGCCGCCAGACAGACGCAAAGTAGATCTTGTCTTCCATACCTGTCGCCGCTGAGAGAAAAATCGCGCCGCCGCTCCTCACCAGCCCGCAGCCCCCGAGCGAATGTGAGTGAAGAGGCTCGTGACCACGACGATGAAGAGCGCACCATCAGCATCGCAGATCCAGAAGAAGAAAATCGGGGGACGAAAGAGGAAATCCTCCGAGTTGCCATCGCATAAATTCGGAAAGACGACGCAGACGGCGCCGCCGAATCAAGCCTGCGTGTGGAAGAAGTCTAAATTGAAGACACAAGAGATCCAGGCGCTGGTTGATGCTGGATTCCTGCGGGAGCAAGCGATTGACGGGTGGAACACCGCCGCCGGAGATGCATGGCCAATGGAGAAGAACCCGAATGAGATCCCCATGTTCGCGCACTTCTGTGAGCACGGACTGGCCCTCCCGGCGTCGGATTTCCTCTGTGGGCTGTTGCACTTCTTCAAGGTGGAGCATGTGCATCTGAATCCCAATGGTATCTTCCATACCGCGATCTTCGTACACTTCTGTGAGGTGTTCCTTGGGATCAGGACGCATTGAGGATTATTCCAGAAGCTGTTCCGGTTGAAGCCGCAAACTAATGCGTTGAATCCGCAAGTAGTCGTGGAGCCGGCATCCAAATGCAGGAGAAGATGGACGAAGTATACTTCAAGTACAAGCTCATCGACTCCAATCAAGATTGGAAGTATAGGTGGTTCTACACCTATAATCAGCCTCCGCAGTTGCCGAAGCCTAGTATGTACGTGCTGGTGCACAGCAACATCTGGAACGTTGAGCCCAGCATGGAGGAGTGCTTCCAAGTACCCGAGCTCCTCAAGTGTATTGAAGGTCTGAAAAAGGCAGGCCTGACAACTGAGAGGGTAGCCTTCAGCTTCATGAAGCGCCGGATCCAGCCGCTGATGAAGCGTCATCACTACGGGTACGAGTACACTGGTAGAGATGATGACTCGAGGTTCACAGTGGAGGAGATCAGCTCGGATGCCGTGATGGAGCGGCTGGGCAGGATCTTCAAGAATATGCCAGATGGGGTGCCCACCGCCGTTCAGGAGTACTCTACAGAGAGGCCTCCGAAGCCAGTAAGTACCCGTAGCCCCCGAGTACTTATTGTTGAGCTTGTCGAGTAGCTAAAAAGTCTTGTGATATGCAGGAGGATGTGGAGCGTTTCTACTCCATGCCGCCCTTGCCTGAGTACTGAAAGGGCAGATTGAATGTGGAGCAGACAGCCCCCGAGCCACCGCGAGTACCCCAGACCACGACCTTGTCCGAGACCGATGAAGGCGCTGTCGAGGACGTGTCGTCGGATGACGACGAAGATGACGTCACCCTCGCTTCGTGGTATGGGTACGCCGCTGCTGCTGCTGGCGCTGGATCGTCGAGAGGACCGGCGGGAAGCTTGGCTGACGACATCACCCCGCCTCCAAGGAAGAGGAGGAGGACAGCTATGAGGAAGCGATGCGTCAAGGAGGTCATGTCGTCGCAGAAGCCATCGGACCAGGTAATGTTCTTTGCCTTGTACTGGCTGTCTTGGATACCTGGCACTGATATTGACGAAGTCGTGTGTGCAGGAGAGGTCTGATGCCGGGCAGGCTCAAACTACTACCCAGGACCAAGCCCCCGTGATCCACAAAGTCGTGGGGGTCGATGCTGGAGACATGTCGATACCCACGGGTATTCCCTTGGGTGGTGCTGAAGAGGTAGTCGAGCCGTCGGAAGCGCAACAGCTAGAGGACGACGAGATGGCGGAGCCCCAGAGAGTACCAGAGGGTACTTCAGAGCCACTGGAGATGAGCACGTACCCCGAGGGCACTGACGAGGAAGAAGAGGAGCCCACCCTTGGAGAGGGCCTCATAGAGTTGACCGTGCCTGTGGCGCGGTCGTCGTTGTAAGTACTCGTGAGCTCGAGTACTCATTTGCTTATAATCTTCAAATGTACTCTCATACTTTGGCCACTTGCAGGAAGTCGACGGATCTGTCCTGGGGACAGGCAGGAACGAGCGGCGCGGCTGGTGGTGAAAACCAACCCACCAGCCCCAGAGAGCCTACTCCGCCTACCCAAGACGAGACCGCGGAGGAGATGCCGGCAGAAGAAGTCGGCGCGGCAAGAGGTATGTATCTCTTGTGGTGCAAAGTAGTCGAGTCCATGATAGAGTCATACCCCGCAGCCCCCGAGCCTCCTAACAACCCTTTGGCGGAGATTGAAGCAGTGATCGTAGAGGGTCTTGTTGCAGATCCAGAAGCCAATTTGCCGGAAGAGAAGGATGCCACAAGGCCAGCCCCCGAGCGCATGGAGTATGCGCGGGCAACCTTGATGCTGAGCCTGGAGAGGCAATTGGTAGTCCGGGATCAGGAGGTGGAGACTGCGGACCTACCTGAGGCGTCAACAGCCCAGGCGGGTAGTAGTCGAGCCACAGAGGAGATCACGGCGCTGCTGGAGGACGACCTGATCGCCCCGGAGACTGCGGCATCGCGGATGACCTCTCTCCGCGGTATCGTCGAGTATGTTGAGGTAAGTTGTCTAATTGCTTGAATCACCAGTAGTCGTGTAGTTCTTGCAGTAGGTAGTCATAACCAAACGATTGCTCACTGGATGTGATTGAAAGATCTCACAAGAAGACGGAGCTGTTGCAGGTGTTCAGCGAAACAATCCTTCGAGCTGAGAAGCTGGAGGATGAGCTAAAGAAGTCGAAGCAACAGGCTTCGAGCTTGCAGATGAAACTCGATGGCAACGCCGCCGAGTATCGAAACGAAGTCCAGCTACTGACGGCCACCAAGGACGAGCTCGTGGACCAGAACAAGACGTTGGTGGCCCAGAACAAAGAGCTCATTGAGAAGAACAAAAAGTTGCACCAGAAGAAAACCGGTAAGTACTCTGTGCTAATGACGTATCGAGTATTGATTCCGTATTCTGACAACTTCACTTGTCTTCGATGTTGCACTCGCAGAACTGAAGAACTCTGTAGCGCAGCTGGACAGCCAAGTCATCGACTGGAAGGCTGCCTTGTACCGCGAGAAGGACCAGTGGGAGAAACTTGAGGAGGAAGTCCAGGTGCTGAACATAGAACTCGAACGTCAGTTGCAGCTGTTCGCAGATGGTGATTCTGATCTGGTGATCTGCATGCAGACGGTAAAGCGCCTCAACGATGAACTCGAGCTGTCGAAGCGCTCGATGAAGGAGCTGACGGAGGCGGCAGAGCCTGTCGCCAACTTCTTCGAGCCTCGAAAACCCGGCGTCGAGGTACGGCCTCTGGTGGACCGGCTGAGGGACACTCCAGGGAAGCTCAAGGCCTATCTGTAGCGGTTGAGGAAGTTGATACCGCAGCAAGTCTTGGGCTTCCTGAAGAGCTTCTACCCGGCGGCTGATGTGACAGTGATAGCCGGTGGGGTGGCTGGTGACTGCTCCGATGAGAAGTTGAAGGGACTCATGGAGGAGGTAGAGCCTGTCGCGGAGAAGGTCGCCAGCCACATTAGTTTGAAGTAGCTGTATCTGTAAAAACTTGTAGGACCAAGTGTAATTTAAACAGATAGTATGTAATGAGTAGTAATTGAAAATAGAGTAATCAATTATCTGTGATATCCCTTGCATATGATGATGCCGTCCGCCATTGATGGACCAAGTAGATTAGTCGGGTGAATCTTGGCTGCAAGAGAGAGAGAGTACGCGAGTAGTAGTACTCGGCAGTGGGCCTACTGCGAAGAGCAAAGCCGTACAGATAAGCTCACGGAGAGCTGCGAGTGAGCTCACGAAGAGCTGAGAGTAAGCTCACAGAGAGCTGAGAGTAGTCTTAAAGAAGACAAGATATGTAGTCCGGAGGCATGAGCACAGTATAAAGTAGAGATAGAACAATCTTTATTACTGCGGATAAGAAGTTGTAAGAGTACAACTGAAAGACCAGAGCCCAATTACAGCAAAGGTGCGGAGCCTTGAGTACAGCTGAAAAGTAGTCGCAGGGACATGAGGGCCGCTGGTAGCTAAGAACCATCGTCGCTAGGGCACAGAGGCCACTTACAGCTAGGTCCCATTGTCGCCAAAGCCGCGTACAGCTAGGTTCCATCATTGCCAGGACACAGAGGTCGCTTACAGCTAGGTCCCATTATCGCTGGGGACCAAAGACCGTTGTAGCAGCTGGGGGTCATAAGAGGGCATGGACCATAGAGGTCACGTGCGCTGACCGAGAAGTGGAGGGGCATGGACCCGGAGGCCACATATCGAGACCCTGCCACTTGTAGATTCGTAGTCGAGGACTACAAGTAGAATCGACACAGCTGCTCGATGTTCCATGAGTTGTCAATTTCTTCGCCGTCGAGAGTTTGGAGGCAATAGGAGCCTGGACCAGTGACTGTTTTGACGGAGAAAGGACCTTCCCATGGTGAGCTGAGCTTGTGAAGCCCTGTCGTATTCTGGATACGGCGGAGGACGATATCACCCACGTTGAAGGAGCGTTCCTTGACGTTGCGATCATGATAGCGCCTGATACCCTCGAGGTATCTGGCGGATTGAACGAGGGCGGCACAGCGGACCTCTTCAAGGCTGTCGATGTTGACCCTCCTGTTGTCTTTCACGACACCTTCCTCGTATTGTTCGACTGCTAGGGATTGCCACATCACATCAGCAGGTAGGATGGCTTCGGAGCTGTAGACCAGGAAGTATGGTGACTGTCCGGTGGGCTTTGTAGGCTGAGTACGCAGCCCCCAGAGAGCGTTGGGTAGTTCCTTGATCCACTTGCCTCCTTTGGTGTTTGCAGCATCGTACAGGCATTTTTTGAGAGCGTCGAGTACCATCCCATTAGCGCATTCCACTTGGCCATTGGCACATGGGTGCACGACAAAGACGTACCGAACATCGATCCCGCTGTTCTCGCAGTACTCCCAGAACTGGTGGTTGTTGAAATTAGAACTCAGGTCTGTGATGATGCAATTTGGGAACCCGTAGCGATGCACGATCTCATCCAAGAAGTTGAGTACTCTGTCAGCTTTAGGGCAAGTGACAGGTTTGACCTCAATCCACTTGGTGAATTTGTCGATAGCCACCAAAACTCGGTTGAATCCCCCTGGCGCATTTGGCAAAGGGCCAATTATGTCGAGCCCCCAGCAAGCAAACAGCCAAGTTGGTGGTATCATGATGAGCCTGTAGGCTGGGACGTGTTGTTGCTTGGTGAAGAACTGGCATCCTTGGCACTTCTTGACTAGTTCTTCTGCATCAGCAAGAGCTGTAGGCCAGTAGAATGCTCATCGAAAAGCTTGCCCACGAGGGTCCGAGAGGACGTGTGGTTGCTGCAGATCCCTTCGTGTATCTCCTCCAGTATGTCCTTGCCTTCTTCTCGAGACACGCACTTCATGAGTATTTGAGAGGTGGCGCCTCGCCTGTAGAGCTGGTCTCTGACTAGTACATAGGTCTTGGCTCGGTGTGAGAGCTGCTCCGCCTATGACTTGTCGGAGGGTACCTTCTGCTCTTTGATGTAGTCGATGAACGGTTGCCTCCAGTCCACGTCGATCATCAGCACCTCATGGTCTGTCTGGGACGGGCCAGGATCAGTAGTCATAGGTCAAGATGACTGCTCTGGAATAGACTTCTTATGCAGCTCGTGGACGAAGACACCCGCCGAGACTTGAGCGCGGGTAGAACCAAGCTTCGACAGGACATCCGCAGCAACGTTGTTGTCACGGATGATGTGGTGGAACTCGAGACCATAGAACTTGTTCTCGAGCTTGCGTACTTTGAGACAGTACACGTCCATGTTTTCTTGATTGCGATCCCAGGAGTCATTGACTTGATTGATGACTACTGCAGAGTTGCCGTAGACGAGTAGTCGCTTGATGCCGAGAGAGACTGCCAGGCGCAACCCATGTAGTAGAGCCTCGTACTCAGCTTCGTTGTTGGAGACCTTCCAGAAGATCTGTAAGACGTATTTTAGTTGCTCGCCCTTGGAGGAGATCTGCAGCACTCCTGCACCGGCGCCTTCGAGCTTGAGGGAACCATCGAAGTACATGACCCAATGCTCAGACGTTCGGTTGGTGTTGGAACTTGATTCTCCCACCACTCAGCCATGAAATCAACCAATGCCTGAGACTTGATAGCAGTGCAAGGCTTGAAGTCGAGCGATAGAGCACTAAGCTCGACCGCCCATTTAGAAATCCTCCCTGTGGAGTCCCGGTTGTGAAGTATGTCACTGAGCGGGAAGTCAGTCACCACAGAGATCTTGTACTCCTGGAAGTAGTGTCGTAGCTTCCGCGAGGTGATGAGTATCACGTAGAGTAGCTTTTGAACTGGAGGATACTGGGTCTTGGACTCAGATAGCACCTCACTGACGAAGTAGACAGGTCGCTGGACCTTGTAGGCGTGGCCTTCTTCCTGCCACTCGACGATGATGGCAGTACTGACCACATGAGTAGTCGCAGTGATGTAGAGGAGTAGTTCCTCCTTGGCTTGAGGTGCTGTGAGGATTGGGGGGTTGGACAGGAAGTCTTTGAGTTGTTGCAAAGCCTTGTCAGCCTCCTCAGTCCACACGAACTTCTCTTGCCGCTTGAGTAGCTTGAAGAAGGGGAGACCCCATTCCCCAAGTCTGGAGATGAATCTGCTGAGGGCCGCCATGCATCCAGTAAGCTTCTGGACATCTTTGATAGTAGTCGGGGCCTTCATGTTGGTGATGGCAGAGATCTTCTCTGGGTTAGCTTCAATGCCGCGATGGCTGATGATGAACCCGAGTAGTTTCCCCGATGGTACGCCGAAGACGCACTTGATTGGATTGAGCTTCCATTGGTACTCCTACAGGGATGCGAAAGTCTCTTCAAGATCGGTGATAAGCGAGTCAGGATTTCTAGTCTTGACGACTACATCATCCATGTAAGTTTCGACGTTCTTGTTGAGTTGTTTCTTGAAACAAGCCTGGATAGCTCGCTGGTAAGTTGCACCGGCGTTCTTCAGCCCAAACGCCATTGTCTTGTAGCAGTAGGCGCCGAATGGGGTGATGAACGCGGTCTTCTCTTGATCTTCTTCCTTGATTGCTATCTGGTGGTACCCCGAGTAGCAGTCGAGGAAGCAGAGGAGAGCACAGCCCGCTGTGGAGTCGATGACTTGATCTATCCGCGGCAATCCGAAGGAATCCTTGGGGCAGTGCTTATTGAGATCGGTGTAGTCGACACACATCCTCGACTAGTTGGTGTTCTTCTTCCAGACCAGTACAGGGTTGGTGAGTCACTGAGGGTGATAGACTTCTCTGATGAAGCCGACCGCGAGTAGTTTCGCGAGTTCCTTCTTGATGGCGTCCCTGCGGTCTTGGGCGAAGCGGCGGAGATGTTGTCACTAGGGAGTAGCTTTAGGATCGACGTTGAGTGAGGGCTCAATCAACCTCCTGGGCACACCTGGCATATCTGTTGGCTTCCAGGCAAAGATGTCGCGATTAGCCCGAAGGAAGTTGATGAGCGCGTCTTTCTATTTGGGGTCGAGGCCTGCGCCGATCATGGTCATCTTGCTGGGGTCGCCAGTACCGAGGTCAATGACTTTGAGCTGGACTTCCTCTGTCAGCTAAGGCTTGGTGGCGGCTTCTGTCTTCTCCGAGATTTCGAGCTCGCTCGAGGCAAGCTTCTTGGACGTGGCGAAGACTTCTGCCATAGAATTGGGTACTTGATTTGTAGCAGCTAGTTCTGCGGCTTCAGTGTCGCAGTCGTAGGAGCGCTTCAAGTCCCCTTGCAGCGCGAGTACTCCTTTGGGCCCTGGCATCTTGAGTACCAGTACACATAGTGCGGGACAGCCATGAACTTGGCCAGCGCAGGGCGACCGGGGATGGCGTGGTAGGACGTCTCGAAGTCAGCGACCTCGAACATGATGTACTCGGTGCGGTAATTGTCTTTGGTCTCAAAAGTGACTGGTAGCACGACTTGTCCTAGAGGAACTGCTGCGTTGCCCGGGACGATGCCGTAGAACGGCGAGCTAGTCTTGGAGAGCATGTCGGTGATGTTGAGGCCCATCTTCTTCAAGGTTTTGGCGAACAGGACGTTGAGACCGCTGTCGCCGTCGATGAGTACCTTGGTGAGCCTGGAGCCTACGACCACTGGGTCCAGGACGAGAGGGAATTGTCTTGGCTCAGAGAAACTAGTCCACTAATCCATTCGTGAGAAGGTAATGGGTACCTCTGACCACCTGAGAAAAGTGGGAGTGGCTGGTTCAATGGACATGATCTCCCTCAGCAGAAGCTTCTGGGAGCGCTTGGTTGGTATGCCGGTGATGATGACATTGACGGTCTGAGTAGGATCTTGATATCCTCCATCTTTGTCTGAGTCGTCCTTCTTCCCCTTGCCCTTGGGCTTTGGTTTGTGGGGTTCCAGAGCATCCTTCAAAGCGCGGCGGAGCATGTAGCATTGTTCGGTGGTATGACCACCCTCTAGATGCCACGGGCACTTGTCCTTGTGAATCTTTTCAAACTGGGGTGGCTCGTCATTCTTGGATTCTTTCGAGGATCGGTCCAAGGTTGCAAAAGTATTGTCGGGCTTCCGCTTGCGATTGGGGTTGCCTGAGTAGTTATTGGCGATGCGGTTGGGACCGGACGTCACCTGTTGCTTGCTGCTGCTTCCGTTGTTGTTGCCCTGATTATTGTTGTCACGATTAGACTTGTATCTGGCACGAGCTTTGTCCTCCTCGTCAGCCCAAGACTGAACCAGGTTCTTCAGCTTGGTGATAGTAGTCGGGCGGTTGCGACCGAAGTCGATGTAGGTGCGTTCGTCAAAGAGACCTTCTTGGAAGGTGTCGATGACTTCTTTGTCGGTGATGTCGACAACGAAAGCATGCTTCTCGAAGAATCTCCACATGTAGTCGCGGAGGGGTTCGCCTTGCTTCTGCTTGATCTGAGCAAGGTCCATCCGAGTACCGTGGCGACCCAGGGCACCGACGAAATTGCTGGTGAAGTGTTTCTTGAGTTCCGTCCAACTGTCTATGGAGTTTTTCTTGAGGGATTCGAGCCAAGTGAGCGGTTCTTCCTCCATGCAGCAGGGGAAGTAGATGCACTTGGTGTCGTCGTTGCCCCCGGCATTGGCGATAGACATCCCGTAGCAGCGCAGCCACTGCCTTAGGTCTTGCTTGCCTTCGTACTTGGATATGCCGAGGGGCTTGAACTTTTCGGGAAGCAGAAGTTCCCTGAGGTGTCGGGTGAAGCAGGGGAACGAATCCATCGTGTCATCCTTCGCCTTCTCACGTTCCTTGCGAAGCCTGTTGATGGTGTCGCGAGCGTCGTGAGAGGTTTTGTGAGAGCTGCTGACACTCCCGTCGCCGCCGCCACTGCAGTTGCTGGCATCGGGGTGGGAGCGGTTCAGTGTGTTGTTGTTGTTGCGTCTGCCACCGCCACTGCTGTCGTGAATGCTTGCTTCTAGGTGAGTACGTGCGCGGAGCAAGGCGTGGCATTTTCAGCTAGGTTGGTAATCTTCAATCCGGCGCGATCCCGAGGCATAGAGCGTCCAATGACGTTGATGGAGTGAATAATCTCCTCTGGGGTTTCATTGGCTTGGGTGGCGACCGCGTCTAAAGCTTCATTGAGCTTGCGAATGGGTAGTGCTTCCTCGAGTTGTTGACGACGTGTTGCGCGCTCGGTGTTTCTCGCGCGACGTTCAGTTTTCTAGGCTTCTGTTTCATCGGCTGGAGCGTTCACGGACAACTCGTCATCAGTGACATCCTCGGGGAAGCGTCGATTTTGGCAGGAGCCTTGAACTTCAGCGTCAACAACGAAAACTTCTTGCCGTGGCGAGTAGTTCATAGAATCCAAGTGGGTGATAATCTCGGTGTCACCGCTGTCTTCTGAGAGTGGAGCACCCTCTTGGTATGGAAGGTTTTCAAGGCAGGCGATGAAACGTGAGCTGTCATCAGTAGCTAGCTCGAACGGCATCTGGTCAGGCTAGTAGATGAATCTTCCATCTGGTGTCGATGTGATCACCAGTCCCTGAGCAGGGCCAGAGAGGAGCTTCTCTTCAGATGAATCTGTGCTGTAGTCGAACTCGTACTCCGACGAGCCCGAGTTGAAGTAGTCGAGAGTGATGTCCGTGTCTGAAGAGTACTCGAACACGATCTCCTTGCCAGGGCGTTGGAGTTTGGGGAGCGCTGCTTAGTAGGCGGCGCCAGCGGTGCGATGTCCGAAGAGAAGCTGCTGCGGGAAGTAGTCCGAGCTGAGCGGAGGTTCAGGTGAAAGCTCGTGCGGCTGAGACCAAGGTTGAGTTGAAGTCGAGTTGGACCCGGACCCCAACTCGAACTCTCAGATTGGATCCGGAAGCGAAATTTCACCGAAATTCTCGGTGAGTTGCTTCATTGAAGCTTGAGAATGCGTTGAGGGAACGCGCTCTAGCTCCTGGGCGAGGTGACGCTAGAAGGATCCAGCGCCATCAGCGATGCAGGTCCAGGAGCCGAAAACGAAGGTGTCACCTTGCTGGAAGGCGATGGCGGGCTTGATGATGACTTGGGCCATTGAGTTCGCCAGTGGATCTACGACGATATCCTCTACCTGGCGCGCCAGCTGTCGGTGTTTAGACCCGGCAACCTACCAAGGGGGTTACCCGAGGTAGTCGATTGTGTTGGGGCTCGCCGAGACCAGGAACCCGATGGTGAGACACGAGACACACAATTAGACAGGTTCGGGCTGCAATGTGCGTAATACCCTACGTCCTGTATGCCGCATAGCTCCTGATTCATTGTTAGATGTTTCAGATGTTTTGGAGGGGGTCCCTGCCCCGCCTTATATGCACGGGAGGCAGGGTTACAAGGTGGTATAGGTACAAGAGTACTAGTCGAGTACGACTAGGAGAAGCCATGGCGGTTACATGATAAGCTTTCCTATTCTAGTACTACCCGTTAGTTGTCTTGTGGTCCACGCTGTCTTGTACCATGGCCCACATGTCAGAGTAGTCCCGGTAGGCCGTCCTGTACATGAGCGGGGTCCACCTCGGTGGTGGGCCCAGGGATGTCCATACGACAGCACCTGGTTGGGATCAGCCTACCTACCAGCAGGGTGCGAGTAGCTCAGCTTGGGCTAGTGCGAGCAGTGATGTGTGGGCCATGCCCGCTAGTTCCAGCTCTAGTGGTGTTCCATCCACGTCCTTCAGAAGGCACTCATCGGCCTCTGCTCGAGATGCCTATCTTGCGCAGCAGCTTGGTGAGCTCACTGTCCGCACCTCAGACATGGAGGAGTCACTGAACACGCCTATCAAGTCTACCCAGGCTTGGCAATGACAGGCTGGCGAGAGGATCAACACCATGCAGCAGATGCAGCAGCGGCAGATAGAGGAGCAGAGGGCTTACTACGAGTGGATGGGATTTCAGCTCCCTCCACAGCAGAGAGCCTGAACTAGCTTGGGGGAGGACCCCCACTCTGAGGTAACTTGTATCTTTATTTGTTTTCAGAACCCCTATGCTAAAAACACATAAAAATTTGCAAAATTAAAAAGACCAAAAATATTTTACTGCTTTCCTATGTGTGGTAAGAATGCTTTGTTTCTATGGTTGAAATGATGAATAGTTGCTCTGTTTATTCCTCTCATATGTCTTGCTTACAGCTTAGTATCCTACTTAAGGTTTGAGTTTGTTGGCTTGCATGATCAAACCTTAGCTTGAAACTTGTGGGTAGCGAAAAGCATGATCCATGCCTAGGTTGTTGTGAGATATGATATGGTAGAATAGAGTTGCTATGATCTTGTTCCAAGTGATGCTTGATTTCCAGAGTTTTCTTTTTGAAAATCTTAATGACGAGTTCCTTAATGATGAGCATTTCCTATCCAAGGCCATATGTAGATTCTAGCACATGTTTAGCTTCCACATATGCTGCTTGTTCTCTCATTGAGCTTTGTCAAATTGTTGTGACCCTTAGTTAGAAACTCGTCATGCTCCCATGATCAAGATCACGTACACGTCCACCATATGCTAAACTTCTACACTGGAAGTTAGCACTCATCATTTCATCCATCCATCCATCCACCAAATAAAGCTCCGTGCATTATTCTATGATTTATCCCTCTCCAAATGTCTCCAAAAGAGACAATGGGCTATACACAAGAAAAAAAGGGGATACATGCTTAAAAGCATGATCCAAAAAAAAGAAAAGAGAGAAAGAGAAAGCCCAAGTCTCAAAATTTTCAAAAAGGAGAGAGGGGAAAATCATGCAAAAGGGAGTTCCAATAATTTAGATGGTAATAACTAGCACCCATTCTGGGACTAGTGTCTACCTTACCATCACCTCAACATTCATCATATATGGTAATAGCTAGCACCCATTTTGGGCCTATAGTATCCACCTTACCATGCCCACCATATACACACATGCACATCTTGATCAGGTTGTATGGCTTGTTTCTTCCAAGGATCCATTTTTTGACTTAGCAATATATGAGGAACAGGTATGCCACATTTCTTCCCTACCTATAGCTCCACAAATAAGCTTATTAGGAGTAGGTTGTGAAAGAAAGGCAATTCAATGCCTTGGTGAGGAACCATACACATTGAGCGATCCGAGAGTATCATTCGAGGAACTCTGATTTTCTTTTTGAAAATTTGCAAAACCTCCAGATTGACAGCTGATCAAGGTATGAGTGATTAGTAATTTCTATATAACCATGCTATCTCTCAATCGCCCAAGGCAGGTGAAGCTACATGCCCCATATTGATCAGGTGAAAGGTAAGATCAATGCCAACTCATTCAATTCTTGGTACAGTACTTTATTGTATGTTTGCCATAAGTTGGGAATACAACATTGTAGCAACTCCTGATCAACCAACCTAAGTCCTTAGTGTCTTGCTTGGGGACGAGCAAGAGGCTAGCTTGGGGGAGTTGTTGATGGCTGTTAAGTACCTACTTTAGCCGTCAATATTCTCATAAATAAAGGAGCAAATGCATTACTTACATGCATTTTAGTTAAGAATAATGTAGTTCCACTTGTCCTTGGAGATTATATGATTTCAGGTGAATAAGCACAAAACAAGTGAGAAAACCACCTTCTATGATCCAAGTGATAGAAGCTCTACGAATCAGAAGCCGCGACGCGTATATAACAAGGATTGAAGGGCCCACGGCCATCCAAACCGACTCAGAATTCTATGTACACCTAGAATACACCCAAGGGCCCACATGTCAGCCACCTGGCCAAAGGAGAGGGCCAGTGGGGCCCACAAAGGGTCGGCCGAACCATGGGTTCGGCCGAATCGACCTTGGGGCGCCTCATCTTGGCCCTCCATGTGTTGCTTGCTCATTGGTCCCTAAGGGCATATCCGGGGTGCGCGAGGTTCTTTGGTTCTCGGAGACAGGGTGTCCTAGACCTATAAATTGAAGGGGAGGGGGCTCACTTATGAGACATACAACTTTGATTCACTTCTCTTCTTTTGTTTTCCAAGGCTAGGGAGTACGGTAGAGTAGCTCTTATTCAGATTCCAAGTCTACTTTGGGATCTAGGTATGAGTCCTCTTGTATCTTTATTTCTTTGTATGACTTTGATCTACTTCAGTTATTCAGCTATTTCATATAAAGTAGTGCTTCCATATATGGGTGATATGTTCTTGAATTCTTCACCTGTTCTTGATTTAGAGGCTCGTGTTCTTCGTGCACACGACCCTTTGATCTTGTGGTATAGACTCATAAGTTCCCGTATCCGTTTATATGACTAGCCTCAGTTTGATCTAGTTAGATTACACATTTGTGTTGCATGACGTCAGTGTTTATGCTATGGTACTCGGTCTAAGTGGCTAGTTATCTGGTGGCTTCGACCTAGGTCACAATAGCTCAGGCCGATCGGAGTCTAGTTAACAATGCAAGCATGGTGCTTGGATTGCATAGCTTCGTTGGATATGAGTGTGCCCCACGATGAGATAGAGGTAGGCTGCGGTAGTGACAGTCGTTGGACCCTTTGTATTCCTCCCCATTCGGGTATCGCTATAGGAGTGCGTAAAATCTAGCAACCGCTGTCGTGCTGAAGTGGTGTGGGGGCTAGCTCCCTGTTTGTACCTATGTGCTGAACCGATAGTCCATGCAATCATGTGTATCTTCCTTGTATCTTCTGACCTTTGTATGTTTAGTACATTAGAACCTGGAGCTAACTCGTATGTTTATCTCCCTATGCCGTAGTTGTTACCTTGAGATGAATCATTGTGTGTCACACTACCTTCATCATTGTGTTTATCCTTACCCATGTGTTTGAGTTGTTGTTTCTTTCCCTATCCATTGTTTATAAGCAATGCAATAGTATTAGTCTTGTTATTTGACCTTGCCTTCCACAGATTCGATACCCTTGGAATACTCCTTGGGGAAATGCTACAATGGTATATCCATGCGCTTGCAGATTCGTTTGTGATCGTTAGGATTACCATATGGTCATTTCTGGCGTATTTGCTAGAAATACATAAACTTAGCAGCGATGTTAAGAAATGCCAACAGAGACGCAGCGAGCGACATGTAGCAACCAGCACCAGCAAATGTGAGGGAGGGAGCCTGGCATGGATGAGAGAAGAGGAGGGCAGGTGAGTTGTGGACAAGGTTCTGAGGTTTTGTAGCATGGTTACGTGGGCTGGGCTAAAATGATAGCCGGCTGTTGGGCTCCTGGAGTTCTATTATCTGGGAATTTTGAGTACCAGGGTTGCAAACCTGAATTACCCGTAATAATTTTGGGTTTTCAAGGTTGACACCCGAGATGCCTTCGGGTTTAGTGGGTATCGGGTTTTTCGAGTTCGGGGTTCGCGTTTCAGGTTTTGTGCCCACCCCTAATCAGCCTGACCGGCCGCGCCACGTCAGAGTCAGAACCTGTGTGTAGCTCCAGAGCCTCCAGCTGATCATCGACAGCCACACTCATCACGCACCTTTCTGCGCTCGCCATGGATGACGCCAGGTCCTCTCCATCCTCGCCGCTGCACATCATCATCTGCCTGTGGCTCGCATTCGGCCACATCCTCCCGTACCTGGAGCTCGCCTAGCACCTGGCGTCACGGGGCCACCACGTGTCCTTCCTCTACACGGCGAGAAACCTGGCACGCTTCCTACCATGGTGGCACGCCACCATTGACCTCGTGGTGCTGCCGCTCCCGCGCGTGGAGGGCCTCCCCGAGGGCACCAAGTCCACCAACGACGTCCCAGACGATAGGCTCGAGCCGCTATCAAGACCTATGCTATGGGCCTAAAGCCGTATCTAATAGAAGTGGCCTACGAGCCGTACTGGGCCAGTGAGCCCATGTAATGTGTGCTAGCCTTTGGGCCCATTCGCTGGACGACTTGTACGCTAGCATCCGGTTGCAGGGACATCATTGAACATTAAGCTAAAGCTAAACCTAATCTCTCTCCCTTCTCTGCTCGAGGCGGCACCGCCGCCGTGCTCCTTCACTGTGCGCGTATGCTGGCAACACCTCTAGTTACTCGTGGTTTGCCACATTTGGTATCAGAGCCGAGATCCTGAGCGCCTTGACTCGAGTCCCACTGGAGAGGTTGAGATCGAGGAGTGAATCGGGGCAAAATTTTTCTTCCAGCTCATCGTCGATCCAGTGAAATCCCAGACGCGGAGACCCCGTCTACACAGCAGATCGACGCTGGTGCCTCTACCCAACAACTTCCTGCCCAACCCACCACCAGATCAAGCCACCTCCACCAGATCCCCGATGCCATCACCACCACCACCACTGCCGCGACACCGTCAAACCGCCTCCACCAGATCCCCGACGCGATCACCACTACCACCACTACCGCAACACCATCAATGGGGAATGAAGAAGAAGACACTGATGCTCACACTCTGGATGGCAAATGTGGAAGAGAAGCTCGACACTCTCCTCAGGGATGTGAAGATGATCCAGCAATCCCAACTGAAGGTCACGGCGGTCGTGGACAACTTCGCCACCTGGACCACGATTGCTGAGAAGATTTCCAGCAACATGAAGGCCGCGATACAAGCTCTTACATCGCGTATGGTGGCAGTCCAAGCAGCCACATCGGCTGAGCCGCTGAAGACAGCCCCGCCGCGTGAGGAAGGGGGACGGGCCGATGGCCACCGCGTTCTACAAATTCACCAAGGTACGGACTCGATGGGTAAATCCCTCGACTCCACCATGGGCAAGGGTGAGTAGTTCAATCTTAATTGCTGAGTATGGTATCCCTGAGCCTAGCCATAGGAAGCATTCATGTTTTGTGTATCAACATGATAGTAGATAGTACAAACTGCCTAAGATTGATTTCCCTAGGTTTGAGGGTGAGCATCCTAGAGTGTGGAAAGAAAAATGTGAGAAGTACTTTGCCATGTATAATGTCCCTAGGTTTCTTTTGCCACCATAAACTTTAAAGGAAATGCTGAGTTATGGCTGCAAACCTATGAAGCCCAGCATTCAATCAACTCTTGGCCTGAACTATGTGTAGCAGTAGAGAAGAAGTTTGGTCAGGATCTTTATCACAACTATATGAGAGACTTGCTAGCCATTAGACAAACTTGTGATGTTCTAGAGTATTCTGGTAGATTTGAACAAGCCAAACATAGAGTGTTGGTGCATAATAAGGAAATATGAGAGGTGTTCTTTGTGCAAAAATTTTTAGATGGATTAAAGTATAGCATCAGTAATGCAATAGCTTTACACAAACCTAGAACTGTTGATGCTGCCTTGTCCCTGGCTCTCATGCAAGAGGAGATTCTGGAGGCCTCCCAGAGAAGGCAATTTCCAAGACAAGCAAGAGGCAATGGTAGAACCTTTTACAAGGGTTCTTCTTCTTCTTCTGCGGCTACTGCTATTCCAGCAGCAGTGCAAACTCAAGGAATGTTGGATGTTACATCAACAGAAGCTAAAATCCAACACAAGGCTCAGAAGGAAGACAAAATGGCAGCTCTTATGGCTCAGTGAGAGAAGTTGGGGCCCAGCGTGATGTACACGACGGACTTGGGTGGCTGTGCGTCGAGCCACCGCACGGTGGCATCGTCTCTATGCATGTCGACGCTGCGGCCTCCATCTGGTGATGGCGGTAGGAGGCTGAGCGGGACGAGTGGCTTGCCGAGGAGCGTGGCTGCATGTGAGAAGGCATGGAGTTCCCACTTTGAGCAGCTCCGGATGGCCGTGATTACGTACCCGTCGAGCGTCAAGGTGATGCGCTGGGCGACCGACATACCTGCCGTGCCGATGGGTGTGAATAGTGCCACATCCCCGTCTCGCCACGGTGGTGAGCTGCTCGAATATGGAGGCCACGGTGAGCTCCGCGTCGTCCCACACCCCGCACACCCACGCTGCGGTGTACGGCACCTTGTGCACCGCGGCAATGGCGGGCGCCCAGTGGTGGAACGTGTCGACCAAGATCCAGTCCAGCCGCCGGTTGTTTGCCAGCTCGTTGTCGTCGACACACACGGTGGCCAGGAACTATGCGAACGGTGCGATGAGGCCATCGAACGCCTCCGAGAACAGCTCGAGCCTATCGTCGGGGACATCGTTGGTGGACTTGGTGCCCTCAGGGAGGCCCTCCATGTGAGGAACCGCCCGAGTTACCTTGGCTAAATCGGGATTAGCGTCCTCTCGACCGACCCAGCTTAACTGAGACAACCCCGGTAGTCCTCGATATGCATTTCGAGCTTCCACCAGATTTGCATTTGGTTCCCAGGGCCAAACTCGCATACCATTTTCATGTCATGGAGATCAGCGCAAGGAGACCTACAAAACAACTTAATGGTAGCACCGTGAGTACAAAGGTACTCAGCAGGTCTTATCCACAGTGCTATACATATGGTGGATGCATGAGGCTTGTCAAGTTTTAACATTATATAATAAATTGTGAGCAGTTTATCAAGTGAATAAGCAAAAGACTGGCACCTACTAATCTATATCAAGCATCAATACAATTGTATAAGTAAAGGTGATCATGTAATCATGAGCTCAATCTTCCATGAACTCCACATGTTAACTCTACTATGAAGGAGAGGTATCAAGAGCGTGCTCCATGACCTAGAGAGAGGCTATTGCAATAGATTATAAAAAGCTATCGACTACCCGGAAAGGGTAGAAGAATGCATAGGAGTCTGGGCCGTGTCTCAGTCCCAGTGTGGCTGATCATCCTCAGCACATCTGTCTTGGGTACAGAGGGCCATACTCCTTTTTGGGGTTCTATATATCTAATCTGAAAAACTCCATCCCTTTCCTTTTGACATCCCCATGCCGCCAAATGAGGGGACCCTACAGGGGTGTACAACTTTTTCACATGAAAGGCAAGACCAACGACCGTACCCTTGGCCTAGGATAAGTGTTGATTCATGCCCCCAACCTTTCACATACCCGCACCCCACTATGAACGAATGGGCGGAAGTGTATAGATGCACCGGACGCAACCTGATCACACCTCATCCTACCCCGCACCGAATCCGGTCAAGGAACGGTGTGACTTATGCTACTTGGCTTGCCTCACCCATAATCAGCATGTGGTTTGTACAGAAAGTGCTCACAAACATGGCCCTAAAGTTGTGGTCCTTAACCAACTCAAGCAAGTTTATGCCACTTGGGTTCCACTCCCAACATGGCCCTAGCACACTTGCTCAAGTCTCGAATCATTATTCATAGTTGCTCATATTTTAAACCATTCCAAGCTATTCAAGTAATATTAAATCAAGCATCCTATAACTCGCAAGATGTGGTGACCTTGCCACCTCTCAACTTCTACCGGTAACTAAGCATGGCTTAGAAATTATATCGATAATTCTAACATACATACTTTCTCTAAAAGGTTAAACTAAAACCAAAGGTTGATATGTCTAATAGGTCCTACTCATTACACATGTCTAAATAGAGCTAAGCCCATGCACAATCATTAATAAACCATAGCAATTTCACATTCAGAAAATAGATTGAGATATAGAGGTGCCTGCCTGAGATTGGTGCTTCCGAGAACACAACACTCTAGGATGTCATCATCTACGAGATTAGATGAAAACATGAATTAAAAAGAAAGACATGATCGATTGCAGGAGATATGAGATAAGCATGATTAATGATGATTTAACATTGTTATAACATCATAAGAATGTCTAATTGAAGCATAGATAGATAGGTAAAACAATTGGAGAAGATTAGCCACTAGATAGCGAAGAACAGGAAGGCTGCAGGATCATCCAGGCCCTAATGTCGGGTCATCCGGCCCATGCATGCCGGATCATCCAACCCTAATGTCGGATCATCCGAGCCACTGGCCGAGGCTATCAGAACTTTCAGGCTGGATCATTTGAGAATGGCGGCGAGTTCGCCGGCGGTGGCTCCGGCGACGGTTTTGGGTGGGGTTTGATTCTAGGGGTTCCTAGGAATGTCTCAAGGTGATTCCAAGTGATAGATTTGGTAGGAAACAAGATATAGAAGCTCAAACTCATCAATGGTGCTTGGAACCCTACGTTTCCTTGATCCAAAATCAAAAGGGGGTAAAGAGTGAATCGAGAGAGGAGTTAGCTTACCGGTGATGAGTTGAACTCCGGTGAAGTGCCACAAGTCAATGGAGAGCGGTGTCGGAGTAGATCGAGCTGAGTTCATCCTTTTGAGCTTGAGAAAGAAGAAGAAAAACTTGGAGAAGACCTTCTCCTCGGTTCCTAGTGAGGAAGAGGCGGAGGAGATGGTGGAGAAGCTCGCCGGTGACGTCCTTCGGTGATCTCCGGTGAAGATGGTGGTGGATTTGGTGGGAAGAGGATTTTCTCCTCCATGGTGGGGTGGAGGAAGAAAGGAAGGAGGAAGGGGGTGGTCTGGTGAGTGGGAGGGAGGAGAATGAGAGAGTGGGAGGGAGCAGATAAGGCTCTGTCGATTTTGTTGGCGGACCGTCCGGATCATCCGGTGCTAGCGACTGGATCATCCGAGAATGGAGTACTTGATTTTTGGTCTGTGACAACTCTCCCCCCTTAAGGAGTCTTGTCCCCAAGATTCAAGTAAGGGTGGAAGAAAGAGGATAAAGAGGTGATAACAGAGATGATGATAAAGCAACAGAGAGACAAGATTTTCCCAATAAGAACATTCCATAAAGAACAGGATAGATTGGGAACTTTATACTTGGTTGAGCCATGTTTTTGATAGCACAAGTAGGAATCGATAAGGAATTGATTTCTTTATGAGCTTGCATAGACCTTTTGTGGAAAGAGGAAGGAAGAATGAATGGATCATAGTCACGGAGTTTAGAAGTTGAACATTCTGATAATCTCCATCCAGGAAATTAAGAGAACACTCCAAGAAGCTAAAGAGACCAATTCTTGGCTGAGATATAGAAGATGTTGGCTAGATTGGATGATGTGCACACTTTTGCAAGAGAGCAAGATGTTAGGATTAAAGAGAATTATATTGGTCTTGCAAAGAGCTGATTTTTAAGGGAGCTTTATGGGCAGCCTTGAGTTCTGGTGTTGACAAGATTGCTCCTTAACTCACTCCATTATCCTGGCTCTATGGTAGCATCCCGACTTTTTCCAAATTCTTGCTCATGGTGATTATTCATTTTTAATTATATGAGAGCATATGACATGATGAACATGGGATGATGATCTTGGTATGACATGCACAGACACACCCTCAATGCACATGCTATCAAGTAATTAACACATGCATGCAGGTCATGTTACATTTTGAAATTAAGGTTCGATGCATTCTGCAATGGTGCAATGCATTTATGAGATGATGCCGATGCAATCATGCAAATTGCATAATGTTATGGTGCATTTGACATGATGGAAGATGATGGTGCATATGCTATGATGCACACATGATGACAGATTGGTATGATGAGAATGTTATGGTGCTAATGGAATGATGCTCATGATTTGACTCACACCCTTGATGCCCATGCATTTCCCTTATTGCATATGCAACACATTGACATAATGCAAAAATGAAAATGTTTGATATTTAGTGTAGATGGTCCAATGCAAAATGCTGTAAGGATTCATATGCTCATGGATATTCTTAAAATGCATGTAATTATTCTATGATGGCATTTTTATTAGTGTGAGCAAGAATGGGAGAATAGGCTAGGATTTTTAGGTCACACCTACAACTACAACTTGGTAGATTCATGATGAGTGGGTAAAGACACTTTCAAGATTAGGGATAGGCACTTTGGTAAGGATGATGAGATTTCCTAAAGTTGGAAGGCCGTTATGTCACTTATATATGGTAGGAATATATGTATCTAAACTTTGGTTGCCACTAGCATTATCATAGAGAGTGACAAAAGAACTACAAAGAACTTCAGGATATATTTCTATGTTGAGAAGGAGAGCACTAAATTTATCCGAGGTTGAGGTAGAGCATCGGTAGGCTTTTGTAGTACGCCACGACCATATGCCCGAGCACCAGCGCGCACCTAGCAACACAACCATGTGACTGCAGCCATGTACACATGGGGTCCTAGGTTCTGTCACGGCACTATGGGTCACATGGCAGGACACAACCACAAATAAACCTCCAATGACACCCAAAGGCACAAGTTACTAAAGAAAGGATTATCCCAAGATTTTGGATATCAAGGAAGGGACCTCTTTAACTACGGGGAAACTTGTTGATAAGGTAGGTACAGATTTGTTGATAGCATGAGAAGGTTGGAATACTTATGAGGAGAATGATTTGGACGACCTGATTAAATTTTTAGACAGCAAAGAAGTGATATATTTAGAAAGGAAAGGTTGTTGTTGGCATGAGAAAGAGGGAAAAGCTCATAAGGAAAGACTTGGACGACAAGATTAGGGGATTTCTATAGATTTCGAGATAGCAAGGCAAGATACACAGGATAACCATGATCTGATACCAATCTGTGAGGAACCGCCCAAGTTACATTGGCTAAACAGGGATTATTGTTCTCTTGACCGACCCAGCTTAACCGAGACAACCTCGGTAGTCCTCGGTATGCGTTTCAAGCTTCCACCAGATTTGCATCTGGTTCCCAGGACCAAACTCGCATACCATTTTCACGTCATGGCGATCAGCACAAGGAGACCTGTAAAACAACTTAATGGCAGCACCGTGAGTACAAAGGTACTCAGCAGGTCTTATCCATAGTCCTATACATATGGTGGATGCATGAGGCTAGTCAAGTTTTAACATTATAAAATAAATTGCGAGCAGTTTATCAAGTGAATAAGCAAAAGACTGGCACCTACTAATCTATATCAAGCATCAATACAATTGTATAAGTAAAGGTGGTCATGTAATCATGAGCTCAATCTTACATGAACTCCACACGTTAACTCTACTATGAAGGTGAGGTATCAAGAGCGTGCTCCGTAACCTAGAGCGACGCTATTGCAATAGATTATAACCCTGCAGGTGTGTACAACTTTTCCCACACAAAAGGCGAGACCAACAACCATAACCTTGGCCTAGGATAAGTGTTGATTCATGCCCTCAACCTTTCACATACCCGCACCCCACTACGAACGAACGGCCGGAAGTGTATAGGTGCACCGAACGCAGCCTGATCACACCTCATCCCACCCCGCACCGAATCCGGTCAAGGAATGGTGCGACTTATGCTAATTGGCTTGCCTTACCCATAATCAGCATGTGGTTTGTACGGAAAGTGCTCAAGAACGCGGCCCCAAAGTTGCGGTCCTTAACCAACTCAAGCAAGTCTATGTCATTTGGGTTCCACTCCATACATGGCCCTAGCACACTTGCTCAAGTCTCGAATCATTATTCATAGTTGTTCATATTTTAAACCATTCCAAGCTACCCAAGTAATATTAAATCAAGCATCCTATAACTCACGAGATGTGGTGACCTTGCCACCTCTCAACTTCTACCTGTAACTCAGCATCGTTAAGCAATTATATCGATAATTCTAACATACATACTTTCTCTAAAAGGTTAAACTAAAACCAAAGGTTGATATGTCTAATAGGACCTACTCATTACACATGTCTAAACAGAGCTAAGCCCATGCACAATCATTAATAAATCATAGCAATTTCACATTCAGAAAATAGATTGAGATATAGAGGTGCCTGCCTAAGATTGGTGCTTCTGAGAACACAACACTCCAGGATGTCATCATCTACGAGATTAGATGAAAACATGAATTAAAAAGAAAGACATGATCGATTGCTGGAGGTATGAGATTAGCATGATTAACAATGATTTAACATTGCTATAACATCATAAGAATGTCTAATTGAAGCATAGATAGATAGGTAAAACAATTGGTGAAGATTAGCCACTAGATAGCGAAGAACAGGAAGGCTGCCGGATCATCCGGGCCCTAATGCCGGGTCATCCGGCCCATGCCTGCCGGATCATCCAAACCTAATGTCGGATCATCCGAGCCACTGGCTGAGGCTATCGGAACTTTCAGGTCGGATCATTCGAGAATGGCGGCGAGTTCGCGGGCGGCGGCTCCGGCAACGGTTTTGGGTGGGGTTTGATTCTAGGGGTTCCTAGGAATGTCTGAAGGTGATTCCAAGTGATAGATTTAGTAGGAAACAAGATTTAGAAGCTCGAACTCATCAATGGTGCTTGGAACGCTATGTTTCCTTGATCCAAAATCAAAAGGGGTTAAAGAGCGAATCGAGGGAGGAGTTAGCTCACCGGTGATGAGTTGAACTCCGATGAGGTGCCACAAGTCGATGGAGAGCGACGTCGGAGTAGATCGAGCCGAGTTCATCCTTGAGAGCTCGAGGAAGAAGAAGAAAAGCTTGGGGAAGACCTTCACCTCGGTTCCCGGTGAGGAAGAGGTGGAGGAGATGGTGGAGAAGCTCATCGGTGACGTCCTCCGGTGATGTCCGGTGAAGATGGTGGTGGATTTGGTGGGGAGAGGATTTTCTCCTCCATGGTGGGGTGGAGAAAGAAAGGAAGGAGGTAGGGGGTGGTCTGGTGAGTGGGAGGAAGGAGAATGAGAGAGTGGGAGGGAGCGGATAAGGCTCTGTCAGTTTTGTTGGCGGACCATCCGGATCATCTGGCGCTAGCGACCGGATCATCTGAGAATGGCGTAGTTGATTTTTGGTCTGTCAGACTCCACACGCCGGCGTAGCTCTGTGGTGGGAGGCAAGTGAGGTTCCTGGGCGTGGAGACGTAGGACACGTGGTGGCCATGTGACGCCAGGCGCTCAGCGAGCTCCAGGTACAGGAGCATGTGCCTGAACGCGAGCCATGGGAAGATCACGATGCGCAGCGGCCGAGGTGGTGGAGCCGCCGGCGAGGATGATGTGGAAACAGCGTCCATGGCAATGCACTGGAGGAGCGAGTGAGCGTCTATGATTAGCTAGAGGCCTGGAGCTACAGTTTATGGTGCAGTTCGCAGTTTAGCACAGAGCTCGTCTAAGCTCATCGCCCATGCTTATAGCACTCGTGTTGTAAGAGAGAGAGAGCCAATAGCTCGGGGGCGGTTCGGGTATGGGCTAGACCTGAAACAGGCAAGGTCAACACGGCTAGCGTGGCAATCGATCGCCTTTAGGGCTTTGCCTATCCATGGCGGCCAACCATGAACCGTGATGGCCAAGCATGGCATGGCCACTACTGCTATACAGCTAGGGCCCTCAATCAGGAAAGAGAGGGGATCTAGGAGATACGGAGGTGAAGGCAGATGGAGCTAACATGTGAGCTCCATGCATCAACATACTACATTATCATATGGGCCTGGATATATATACTATAAAGAATGAGTTCTTTTGAAAACAACTCCTACCAAAAGTTATACCATCCTACCGCTCACAGGAGGTCCCACGTATCAGTTTTAGGTCCACTTTTTTTCGTAAAAAGGTTGACGAAAGGGGGGTTAGACACTTTTTTGACGTTTTTAGAAAATACTTTTCGTGAACGCAAATCCTACGCTGAGAGACCTCTCCAGTTAGTCTTAACTGGATAGCCCTCGAGTTACATCCACAGTAGCATAGGAGGAAGTAACAACATGAAGTAGAAAGTAACAAGATGAAGGGGATGAAGGGGCGCGGCAGGTCGGCGGGGTGGGCGGCGGCGGGTCGCTGCCGGCCACGGGCGGTTGTGGAGGCTGGCGGATTTTATGGTTTTGGGGTTACTGGGGTTCGGGGTTGTAGGGGAGGGCTCCATGGCCGGTGGATGTAGAGGGATGGCCGGCGGTGGTGGTAGGCCCGGCGGTGGTGGCGGGGTGTAGGCAGTGAGGCCAGGCGGCGATGGCTCTGCCGGTCGGGCGGTGGAGGACCTCCGATGGGCGGGGCAGGCGGTAGGTGTGAGATAGATAGAGGTTAGGAAGGGTGGGGAAGGGGGCCGCGGCGAGAGGTGGGAGGACGACACGGCGGTGAGGTCGCCACCGGCCGTGGGCGGTGGTCGAGGCCAGCGGTGGTGGGCGCACGCCGGAGAGGAGGAAGATTGCAGGAAAACTTACCGGACATGACAATAGGGGAGGAGGGGAGGGGAGGAGGGTGGGAGGTCCTCGCCGGCGGGGAGCTCTGATTTGCGTGGGCCGTGGTCGTGGGCGGCGGCAGCGGGAGCGCTCGCACTGCCGCGCCGATCGGGAGGCGGGGGCGGGAGGGCTCGCGTGGGGAAGAAGACGACCTCATCGCGGCTCTATTTTTCTTTTTTTTTTGCGCGTGGGGGTAGCCGAGTGGATAAGATTTTGCTGGGCTGGGGTGCCGCGAGGGGCCCTCCACGGGTTGCTATCCGGAGAGCCCTCTCGACGTAGTCGTGTCCTTTCGTGAAAACACTATTTTTTTCACCGTACGGTCCTTCCACCCGCCCGTGTACCCGAGGCCAATCCCGCCCACCAATCACGCGAAATCTTTCCTTCTCTGCCGCGCCGCCTCCTATCCCTTCTCTTCGCCTCCCGTCCCTTCCTTCTCTACGACCCCTTCGATTCCCCATCCACATGCACCGCCCCTCCCCCTCCCCCTTGATAGCCTCCTCTCCAGCTACGGCGGCACGGCAGGCGTGCTGTCCCCACCTCTGCCACCGTCATCCCCGACGCGGACCGGGAGCAGTGCCAGACGCGGGGAGCCAGGCGTCTGCAAAGGGGTCGGGCTCCGTGATGGGCGCCCCAAGGACGGTGGCTTCGGTGTTGGCTATTGCACGGGCGTCGGGTGGGGATCGAGCGAGGTGGCGGGCGCGCCGTCCCAACCTCCGCCGCCGTTGTCCCTGGCGCGGACCGGGAGCGGTGCCAGACGCGGGGAGCCAGGCATCCGCAAAGGGGTCGAGCTCCGCGAGGGGCGCCCTCGGGATGGCGGCTTCGGCGTTGGCTGCTGCGCTGGGCTCGTCGGCCCAGTGGTGGTGGCGCAGCACGCGCGTGCTGCTGTACCAGGGCATCCGCGACCTCAGGTACAGCGTCCTCCCTGTCGGAGAACGAGCGCGCGCCAGTGCAGGGCACCTTGGCGGTGACGGCAGCGGGCGGGGGAGGGGATGACAGGAGGCGGCGGGGGAGGGGCCGGCGCAGGGCACCACGGCGGTGACGGCGGTGGGCGCAGGAGGGGAAGACGGGAGCACTACAAGAAACTATTTAATCTGTGACGGATTCTTCGTGACGGATTCCGAGAACGTCATGAACGATGCACCATCTGTGAGGATTTGCGAATTTTCGTCGCAGATCTGCAAATAGCCCATTCGGGCTCAAATTCGAGCCCGATTTCTGTGACGAACTTTAATAACTGTCGTAGATTGGAAATCAAAATCGCCTTGATTTGATACCATATTCAACCACAGTTTTGATAAAATAAATATTTTTTTATTCAACTCCCATCTATTCTCATGGGGTTATTTTTTTTTACGCAGCCAACTCAGAGCTAAAACGAAAAAATCAGGAAAAAAATAAGCGTTTGGTAGGAATTGATCGTTCACCTCCTACCTCGAAAGAAACGCAAATACCACTGAGTTACCTGTTTTTTGTGTACAATTCACTGCACTGTTGCTTGGGTTGCAACCCCATCCGGCTGCTGCGAGGTCAAAATTTGGGGGGAAAATATTGGCGCTGGGGGACTTCGAACACGGGTCTGCTGGAAAAGACAGAGACTTACCACTGAGCTATGAGTCCGTTTCTGATTTGTAAATTGGAGAAACCGGACTTAGTAAAATGCATGGATAGTCATTGTACTTGTCGGCATGTTTCAATTTGGTCATTGTACTTAGAAAAATGTAAATTATGGTCACTAAGGTTGGTCGACTATGTCGATACAGTCATTGACTCTCTAACAATACGTATTCGGATGACGTGTCCATTTGTAATTTTCCCTTTTACCCCCTCCTTTGTTAATTCTCTTGTCTCCGTCTATAAACGTCAAATGGATTACCTTGCTCACGTTTCCTTGTTTATGCACGTAAGATCGTGACTACCGTTGGCGTCGGTTGTGGTGGCGGCGAGCAACGACAGCAAGGAAGCAGCAACACTCACCCACACGAGGAGCAAGGGTACTTTGATCCCTTGCTGATGATAGCTCTTGTCCACGGGCGAGAGAACAAGCAGCCACCTACTTACAGTACGTGCATGAACCTGTTGCCCCCTTTGCAAATTCAGTTGCAAAAAAAGAGCAAGCGGATGCAAAAAGGGCAGCTGATGCTCATGCGAGGCAGCAGGCACAAGCTGCAAAAGAAAGCAAAGAAAACCTAATTCTCTATGTACTTGGTGTCTTAATTTTATTGTATTTTTGAACAATATTTCCATTTTGAACTGAACTTTGTGTGATATAAAATGCTACAAATAGACGCTTTCAGTTCAAATTAAATAACCTAGCCAGCTGCCCGCGCCAGATCACTTGGCCGCCTGGGCCACCTGGCCGCCCGCCCGCGCCATGTCATGGCCGCAGCAAGCCAGATCACCGGCCGCGGCAAGCCCCCTGAAAATCCCAAAAAAACAGTCAACAAGGGAATTCGAACCCGGGTACTGAAGACCCGGTTCCCACGGCTTTACCACTGAGCCTGTCGTGGTTATTGAGCAAGTTTGGTAGTATATGCTTAATAAATTATAAATAGAACGCAGGCGGATCCATGTCCACAGCAGCGAGGCCAACAGTATAACGCCACGTGGCCGCGCCTCGTTGCTGCCCCACGAGACCATAACATTGCACAAGAACGGTTCATCATTTCTCTTTTTAATCTGCATCTAAAATTTGTAATCGGTATTTATCCCACATAAGAACTCAAAATTCGATAATTTTTCCCTAAGTTTTTCTGAATTCACGATATTTCATTTATCGATAATTGTTTTATGTTAATTGCTATTTCTTGGATGTTTAACATATGATATGTTTTCTTCCACCGAGTATAGAATAGAAAAAACTAGTTTTGCATAACAATTGATAATGTAACTTCATATTTGATAATATTATGGTCAGTATAAGGTTGTGTCCAAATTTCAAGTGCACACAAGTTCAAAATATTATAAGATGTTGAAATCTCAAAGATTGAGTTGAGTTATAAGAAACTATGTGAGAGATGTATCAAATTGTGAATAATATATGGTGCTACTTTAATAAAAACATCTAATTTTTTTATGGCAAGCGTATGGACCAAAAGTACGTTGCAATATCAATTTGTATAATTTTTTGACCACATTTGGATATTATTGTAATTATTATGCGTTATTTTGGAGAAACAAGTTTGAATTGTCCCTATAAGATTGTTGAATTTTTCATCTATCTCTAGCACATAGACTAGAATGGAACAAACAAGTCTAATTATTATTTTAGTGCATTTTTTGTATATTATTAGATGCACACATAGTTCAATTTGGAATTAATTTTGATAGGTATATAGAAATTCATTTAACATATAGAAAATAGTAAATCGATTTCAATTTTTTTTTGAAACTTCTACAACACAACCTATCTGTAGTATATCACATATTAAAAATGATTTTATGTATTTAGGATAATTATTTTTAGGTGTTACTTTAGAGGGGTGCAATAAAATGAAAAGGAAAAAGAAAAGCGTGAAGGAATAAAAATAATTGTTAAATGGGCCGAAACTTCTGGGCCGGTGCGTTCCTTGATGAGGTCCAACTCATCCTAGCCGTTCAGAGCCGATCCAACGTTCCCTGTTTGTCGAGATGAATAAAACGCCCGAAACCCTAGTCTCTACTCCACCAGACCACCCAGTCCTGACGCCTCCCTCTTCCTCCCTCCCCTTCGGCCTTCGCTCACCGCCGCCGCCTCCTCAGATCCGTCGCCAACCACCTGCCCTCCGCCGCTCCCTCCTCCTCTCCCATGTCGGGTACCTCCATCGCCACGGGCGGTACCTCCATCGCCTGGTGGAGCGGGCCCGCCTCTCTCGGCCGGCATGTGTGCGACGCGACATGGAGCGGGGCCGTCTCCCGCCGCCTTCAGGCGAGCAAGCTCCCCGACCTCCTCTCATGGGGCGACGACGACAGCGAGCAAGCTCCCCGACGGGGGCAGCTGGCACAACGTGGGGTCACTCCCCCTCCGCAGGCCGGCCTGCGAGCGGCGTGACGAGGGGCGGCCCCTCTCCCTTGTGAGAGGCGACGACATGGCCTGGGGCTGCCGCCGCGTGTGGCCCCCTCTCAACCGCGCTCCCTAGGCCCTGGGGCCGCACCACCAAGTGTTCGGTGGAGGGGAACTGAAGTGACGGGATCCACCCGAGCTGTTGCTCCTCCAGATCGATCCACGCATGGGAGATCGATCCATGTGAGCTCCTCCAGATGGATCCACGCGAGCTGCTTCTCCTCTAGATCGATCCATGTGAGCTGCTTCTCCTATCTTAGAGCATCTCCAAGAGATTAGCAATAATCCTAGCTAAATTTGAAGATTAAAGGCTAGCTAAAAAATAAAAAGCTTGTTAAATTCATAGATAAACCAACAGACTCTTTAAACAGGACTCTCCATAATGAGTGGACCTCGCATGTCATTCTTTCTCCCCAACCTTATCCATCCGGACCATCTCCCACCCGTGAACTCTCCGCCTATCTCTGCCGGGGAGCTTCCGCCCGGAGTCACCGTCACGGCCTGGCGAGTCCCCGGCGTTCATGGAGGCGGCGGTGCCACACGACCTCCTCCTCCCCACGGCGCCACCCGACCTCCTCCTCTCTCCCACAGCCGCCCGAGCTCCGGCTCCGCCCGAGCTCGTCCTCCCCGACGCTGCACAAGCTCCTTCCCCCGGAGCCACCTGAGCTTCTCCCTCTCCACTGTCCCGATGTCTCCTCTCCCGTCCTCCCCAGTCGCCGCCCCTCGTGAAGCTCCTCTACCTCGTCTCCCCTGCGCCACCGCGCCGCACGCTCACGGAACTCCTTCCCCACCGCGCCGTCTCACCTTTCCCGGCCTGCAGTCCTCGCACCCACCCGCCCCGCCTTCCCCTGTAGTCCCCTGCAGCTGAATTGACAAATCCGGACGCCGCTCGCATCTAGCCTCCACCGCCGTGGTGCTTGGCGCATGCGCGAGCCCGTCGAGGCGTCCATGGTGGCCGCGCTCGAGGCCGCCTTCCCTGAGCCACCTCCGCCGCCGTGGTGCTCAGCGCGTGCGCGAGCCCGTGTCACACCCGTCGCATAAGAAGAATGAAGACGGGAAGCATGGAATACACCTTTGAGTTATCTTAGTGTATTTCGTTTATGAGGCTGTCATGTGGGCCCTATGGGCGCGTCTGGCCAGCATAATAGCTGTAGCCGTGTATGACTGAAACCATTCTGTATCTGAAAACTGAAATCGAAAACACCAGGGGGTTCAGGGTCGTCTCCCTCCCCGTATTGAATCCGTACTCTTGCCGTCTCTCACGTCGCCGGCGAGCTCCAGTGGCCACAGGTGTGACAAGTGGTATCATATTCATCGTATCCTCGGTGCGCTGCTGCTGTTATCTCGGAGATCAGTCAGTTGACCTTGCACCGCAGCGGTAGGGTGAGATCGGGTCCTGTGCCATGCAGAACCGGCCAGTACCCTCGATTTCCCTGTAATACCAACGTATGCGGGTCGATTTGCGGGGGATTCAGTACCAGGACGACCGATTCAGCGGCGGATTGTGTTGATCCGTGCGGTATTCTTCCAAATCTTCTCGATCTGAGTTCTGGAGGCGCAGGCGTTGGGTTCGTTGAGGATTTCGACGGAGGCGCAGGCGGCGGTAGACGGCGGAGTCTAGCACGGCACAACGTCAATCATCCCCGACACCAGTTCGCAGGACCCGGTGAGTGATTGCTGAATCCCCTCAGCTTGGAGTGACTATTTCGCGGGCCTCTAGCAGTAGAGGTAGTGCCAACTCGCGTATAATTCACTTGGCTTAGGGCGTGATCACCACGGCTCCTCCTAAGCCATCTGCTCAGACAGCCATTATACTAGCAAGAATGGATGACATAGCAAATCAGGATGACA
Organism: Cenchrus fungigraminus; assembly: GCA_036936925.1. Classification (NCBI taxonomy): domain Eukaryota; kingdom Viridiplantae; phylum Streptophyta; class Magnoliopsida; order Poales; family Poaceae; genus Cenchrus; species Cenchrus fungigraminus. The sequence goes on from CM072773.1 coordinate 120,709,296, forward strand.
CCAAGTGGGATCATGTGAATGAAAGTCTAGATCTGCTATTTGCCAAGATAGGAGAAATTGATGTGAATCAGAAGAAGATGGACACTCGGTTTGACATGATTGGCAAGGTGTTTGAGCAAATGCTAAAGGACCAGCAAACACTGTCCAAAAAGATAGAAGCTAATGGTCAAGCAATTGCCAAGTTAACCATGGCTCAGATGGAAGCAAGAACAGATTCTCCACCAAGTCCTACTTCATCAGAGGCTTCACTGGAGAACATATTCTGTCAAAGCAAGTCACATAAGGAAACATCGAGCAAGGATAGGTGGTTTGGATATCAGGGATCCAAGAAATCACATGAAGAGAAGTACAGTTCCAAAGTCCATTTGCCAAAAATGTCATTCCCACAGTTCAAAGGCAAGAATCCCAGCATCTGGAAGGATAAGTGCCAGGATTATTTCAAGATCTTTGATATACCAGCTAGCATGTGGGCCACATATGCTTCCATGGACATGGATGAAAATGTGGGAAAGTGGCTGCAGATGTACAAGAAGAAACATGGATTGAGTGATTGGCACACTTTCATATCAGCAGTGGAACAGAAGTTTGGGGATAATGACTATAGAACAGCCCTTATACAACTGCTGGAGTTACAACAAAATGACACTCTGGAGTCATATATCTTACTTTTTGAAGATTTGCAGTATCAGATAACCATGCATAATGCTGAGTTGGGAGAACTGTTCTTTGTTACACAATTCATTAAGGGGCTCAACTGGAGATTAGTTCAGTGGTGCAATCTCAAGTCCCTGATACTATGCAAAGAGCAATTCTATTGGCAAGAATTCAACAACAAGTGCTGGAGAGAAACAAGGTTAAATGGCCCAAGGGTACCAACCCCACCAAACAGTTGCAACAGTTGCCAAAAAGTGATGGGAAACAGGGTGGACAAATCAGCAACTTGTGGAGAGAAAGGCAATCTCGAGATTACAGGAGGACAAATGGATTATGCTACTTCTATGCTGAACCATTTGATGCCAATCACAAGAATGTCTGTACTAAGAGACCACAACCACAACCTCAAGTAAATGCCTTGGTGATCAATGACTTGGATGTGGTCCTTACTGAAGATGTGTTAACTCAGTTGGCTATAGAGGATGCAATAACTGAGGATTTTGGGCAACTCTCTTTAAATGCCATATCCGGTACAGAAGTTGGTGAAGTTCTGAAAGTGAGATCACTTGTGAAGAACAAAGTCATGTTGATCTTGATTGATAGTGGGAGTTCCCATAGCTTTATCAGTGAATCATTTCTGGCTACAGTGGGCATTCAATCCATACCCACAAAAACCAGAAAAGTCAAGTTAGCTAATGGGGAGACACTCATCACTGATCATTATGTGCCTAAGTAAGAGTGGTGGGCTAATTGACACACACTACAGACAGATATGCAGGTGTTACCACTGGGAGCATATGATGCAATTTTGGGCTATGATTGGCTAGCACCCCACAGTCCTATGAACTGCCACTGGGAAAATAGAACCATGCAGTTTGTGGATCAAGGTAGAGACATAATTCTACAGGGAGTCAAGCCACCAATTCAACAACTAGAAGAAGTATCAGTGGAACAGTTAATGAAATGGGCAAGTGGAAATGATGTTTGGGCTCTGGCAGTGGTAGAAGTAGTTCCTGACATACTAGATGGTACTGATGGCAAGCTGATTTAGGACATACTTCAAGAATACCAGGATGTGTTCTCTGAACCCAACTCATTGCCCCCAGCCAGATTTTATGACCATCAAATTCCACTGATTCCCGATGCTACTCCAGTAAATTCAAGGCCCTACAAATATTCTCCACAACATAAAAACAAGATTGAAAAGCAGGTGAAACAACTGTTGGAAGCTGGGCTGATTGTCCATAGTACAAGCCCTTTTGCTAGTCCAGTCATATTGGTGTTAAAAAAAAGATGGGAGCTGGCATTTTTGCATTGATTATAGGAAGCTAAACTCTATAACTGTGAAGAACAGGTTTCCTATGCCACTGATTGATGAAATTCTCGATGAGTTAGCCAAGACTAGAAATTTCACAAAGTTGGATATGCGGTCAGGTTATCATCAAGTACGCATGAAGCCAGAGGATGAATACAAGACGGCATTCAAAACTCATTAGGCTCATTATCATTTCAGGGTCATGCCATTCGGCTTGATAAATGCCCCGGCTACTTTCCAATGCATTATGAATGAGGTATTAGCACCGTTTCTCCGCAAATTTGTGATGGTTTTTCTAGATGACATCTTGATTTATAGCCCAAATCTAGACTTGCATATCAAGCACATTAAGTTGGTACTTCAGAAATTGAGAGAGCATAAATTGTACATGAAAGCAAGTTAATGTTCTTTTGCCCAAACCAAGTTAGAATATCTAGGCCACATTATCTCTGGAGAAGGGGTTGCCACTGATCCTAGTAAAACTGCTGATATGATGAAATGGCTAGTACCCACTTATGTCACTAAACTTCGAGGATTTTTGGGACTAGCTGGGTATTATAGGAAGTTTGTGAGGCAGTATGGCTTGATAGCAAAACCACTGACACAATTGTTGAGGAAAAACCAATTTGTGTGGAATGAGCAAGCCCAAGCTGCATTTGAGGCTCTTAAGCAAGTCATGTTGAGTACACCTGTCTTAGCCTTACCAGATTTCACATAGCAATTTATTATTGAGACAGATGCTTGTGATCTGGGTATTGGAGCAGTGTTATTATAGAGGGATCAGCATGTTGCATTTCTAAGTAAAGCACTGTCCAACCAACATCAGCACATGTCAATCTATGAGAAAGAGTTCCTAGCATTGATTATGGTAGTAGATAAATGGAGGCAATATCTACAACACCAAGAGTTCATAATTAGAACTGATCACAAAAGCCTGGCTTATTTGTGTGAACAGAATTTACACTCAGATATGCAGAAGAAGGCTATGGCAAGGTTGATGGGTATGCAATTCAAGATTGTGTACAGAAGAGGCAAAGAGAATATTGCTGCAGATGCACTCTCTAGAATGCCTCATCATTTGTTTGCACTTCAAGCTGTATCCTCTGCTCAACCTGACTGGATCCAGGAGTTGCTGAATTCCTATGCAACTGATAAACAAGCTCAGCAGTATATGAAACAGCTAGCAATTCAAAGTCCCAATGATCAAGGGTTTTACTTGGAGGGAGGACTGATTAAATTGAATGGGAAGTTGTGGGTGGCCAACAACTCTACACTTAGAACTAAAATCATTCATGTGCTGCATTCAAGTGCTATTGGAGGTCATTCAGGGGTACAGGTCACCTTTCACAGGATCAAGGGGCTGTTTCACTGGAAGGGTCTCAAACAAGATGTGGAGGACTTTGTGAAGCAATGTACAATCTGTCAACAGGCCAAACACTCTAATGCATTACCTCCTGGCTTGTTGCAGCCACTGCTAATTCCTGCAGGAGCTTGACAGGACATCTCTATGGATTTTATTGAAGGGTTGCCAAAATCTGAGGGGTTCACTGTAATCCTAGTTATAGTTGACAGATTTACCAAATACAGCCACTTTGTCCCAATCAAGCATCCTTATACAGCCAAAACAATTGCCAAAGTAGTATTTGACAATGTGGTGAAGCTGCATGGGCTTCCAAAAACAATTGTGTCTGACAGAGACAAGGTCTTCACAAGTGTCTGGAAAGAGTTGTTCAGTTTGATGGGAACACAGCAAATCATGAGTTCTGCGTATCATCCTCAAACGGATGGGCAAACTGAGAGAGTGAATCAATGTTTGAAAATGTATTTGAGGTGTGCAGTCTATGAAGACCCTAAACAGTGGAGATCTTGGCTATCTCAGGCAGAGTTTTGGTACAATTCCTCCTATCATTCATCTCTGGGTTGCTCACCATTCAAAGCTCTGTATGGCCATGAACCTAATGTAGGGGCATTACCAGCTAATGTGGAAGCAACAAGTCCATCAGTAACCGAAGTGATACAAGAATTGCAAGCACAAGCTGTGGCACTTAAGGAACATCTTGCTAATGCACAGAACAAGATGAAAACTGCAGCTGACAAGAAGAGAAGACCTCAAGAATATCAAGTGGGAGAGCATGTGCTTCTGAAATTACAACCGTATGCACAATCCTCATTGGTGAACAGACCATATCCTAAACTGGCTTTCAAGTACTTTGGCCCATACCAAGTGCTTGAAAAGATTGGGAAGGCAGCGTACAAATTGGAGTTGCCAGATGATGCTCTTATACATCCAGTGTTTCATGTTTCTCAATTGAAGCAATTCTTGCCTAACTATACACCAGTATTTTGTACACTACCAAGGTTGCTGAACTGGACAAGGTTGACATTGTACCGCAAGCTGTACTCTAGAGGAGGCTGGTGAAGAAGGGTGGAAAAGCTATTCCTCAAGCGTTGATCAAGTGGGCGCATCTTCCAGAAGCAGCTGCTACGTGGGAAGATTGGTATGTATTACAGGCAAGATTTCCAGGATTTCTTGCTGGAGGACCAGCAAGTTCTGAAGGAGGGGGAAATGTCACACCCGGCGCATAAGAAGAATGAAGACGGGAAGCATGGAATACGCCTTCGAGTTATCTTAGTGTATTTCGTTTATGAGGCTGTCATATGGGCCCTATGGGCGCGTCTGGCCAGCATAATAGCTGCAGCCGTGTATGACTGAAACCATTATGTATCTGAAAACTGAAATCGAAAACACCAGGGGGTTCAGGGTCGTCTCCCTCCCCGTATCGAATCCGTACTCTTGCCGTCTCTCACGTCGCCGGCGAGCTCCGGTGGCCACGGGTGTGACAGCCCGCTGAGGCGACCGTGGTGGCCACGCTCGAGGCCGTCTTCCCCGAGCTGCCGCCGAGCAGCCTCTGCCACCGCGGTGCTCAACGCGTGCGCAAGCCCGCCGAGGCGGCCGTGGTAGCCGCACTCAAGCCGCCCTCCAAGCAGCCGCCGCCGCTGCCAGTCAGGAGACCACCGTGCTCGCTCTCCACTAGTTCCTGGGGAGTGCCAAGGTCTACTCTGAGGAACTCTGGGGCGAGATGCTGCTGGAGGTAGGAGGACACACGCACGGGAGGGATAGCGAGCGGAGGGCACTCGCGAAAAATGGCTAGCAGAGGGCGCAGTATACCGAGCCAGATACCGAGGGTGGGATTTTGAAGAGACTGTTGTATGCGATTTTTAGCACAGTTTTGTTATTTTTATCTAGTTGATTTGTTTTACAGAGGCTTTTGGAGTTGCTCTTATACCTGCCTTTTGCTCCTACCGATTGAAGTGCTTGATGCAAAGATATTGGATCAAGTATTTGGTCGCAAGATCGAGTAGTTATTTCCTGCATAGTACTGTTGACCTTTTGCACTTGAAGTGTTCGATGAAATGCCTGTTAGCTAGATATCGTTTCTTCTTCTAAGCTTACAAATTATTCGTAACACCTGTTGCTTGAGATTTCTTTCAACTGAACTATATGCATTTAGAATGTTTCAACTATGCTGAACCGGTACTCTATTTTTTTCTGATTAGCAAACCTGGAACAGTTCATAGCAAGCTTGTGGTATCATATTTGATTTCTACTGCAAAAGATGGGCTTGACTAGTAATATATATGTAGCAGGTGATATATGTAAGCAAGTACAATAAAAAAAAGTTTCAGTTGTTTCTGCCAAACTGCATTAGTACAATGAAACATGACACAATGCTCCTGCACTAAATCATCCAGAATGTAGTCCAGCAAGTTGGTTGCTTCGTATAACTAAAACTCTGCTTTCGGATCACTTGAACGAAATACACTTTAGGAAATTTCTCGACATAATCTATTCATTTATTGTATCAGTATTTTTTTCTTTTTTGGAATGTTTTATTATTCATGCATAGTGATTGGGCTGGACTTGAATTTGACATGCTAGAAATACTTGTTGGGATTCAGACTAATAGATGACTTCTTGATGAGAAGTAAAGCAGTTCTTTAAATTTAAGAAGTAGATGTAATTCATACTAGGGTTTTATTACCAGGGTTTCAGTGAGGTTCAGATGTTTTGTTTACTATCTATATGTGCATGTGTATTTTATTGTTGATCTGAATCACTTCTATGCTCTTCAGCGGAAGCAAGTGAGTGCAAATGCACTGCAGAAGACTAGCAGACAAAGACTCCGTGTTTGTGCAGGGAAGCAGTAGAGGCAGCAGGCCAACAGTTTCACACTTGTTCAGCTCAGTGACAATCAGGTACAAATTCGATTGTCCACCTATACTGATGTATGTTTGTCTGGTTGCCTGGTTAGTGTTTCTGGAGTAGAAATGTTTCCCAATTGTTCGATTTGAGACTATGTGCTTATTCTTTGGAATGATTAGTTAACTATATATCCTGAATGCATGAGCTTTTTGGTGGTTATTGCAGAGGTGCTATATTTTTTGCAACACACCAAAACTAAGTTCTTGCAATATGGATACACTGCTAATTACTAGATTCAAGCTCGTGCCATAAACACTGATATTACATTTGGTCTCTTAATTTCAGGAAAAACTGAGAGAATTAGAACTGAACAAAGAGGGGTTGCTTTAGGCCTGGCAGTGAAGTTCTTGTATGCTAAGACCTAATGATCTATTTTCTATGGTTTTAACTGTAATGCTGGATGGAAACTTGGACATGATCTTATTGTATTTGATGTGATGCCTTTATGTTCACTTCAGTTTGTTGTGTGTACAAAATTATGATGTATGGAATTGTTATTTTGGAATTGGGCTTCATGTCCTTGAATTGTAATCTTGGAGTTGGGCTTCATGTCCTTGAATTGTAATTTTGAAATGGGCTGGAAAAATTGTGGGCCTGCTTTTTTTACGGGCCGTGTACATCTGGTAAGCTAGAACTATGGTGACATCATCATCCACGTAGGTGCCACATTACCATCCATGTCATCATCCATGTAGGTGCCACATCATCATCCACGTAGGTGCCACATCATCATCCATGTTGGCAGCCACATCATCGTCCATGTCAGCAGCAATCCACGACGGTTATTTTCGTCACTAAAATTGGGCTTTGGACTGGGCTAAGTAGGCCTCGGGTTGTTCTGTGATGGTCAAAAGCTGTCACGGATTGCTTCAATCCGCGACGATCTTGAAGATCCGTCGATCGATTTAATCAATGACGCTCAATCAACAACGAAATTTGAAACCGTCGCGGACACTGAATTGTGACGGATTTTCAACTATCCGCGACAGAATGATTCCGTCACAGATTAAATAGTTTCTTGTAGTGGAGGCGGTGGAGGGAGGAGGTGGGAGGCACTGCGCTCATTGAAGTTTCCAAAATCCTGGTGCTGCTTGAGGGAGCATCGGCGTGGGCGAGGGCTGCCGAGGGAGCGACACCATGGGCGAGCTCCTCCGCTGAGCGGTGGCCCCAGGGAGCGCCGACGCGCACGAGCTCTCCGACGGGCTACCGCCTGCGGGAGTGGCAGCGCGGGAGAGCTCCCTGGTGAGCCTCCACCGCAGCGGCCCCGGGGGTAGACACAGTGGGCGGCATAGAGGGCATGTTGGCCTGCGGGATGGCGGCGGATCGCTGGGGATCCCAGCTGCGGGAGGCCGGGCCTGACAGGTTGTAAGGAATTGAATGCTCATAGCCTAAGAGGGGGGAGGTGAATTAGGCAAACTTAAAACCTTAAAGCCTATGGCTACCACTACTTTCTCAAAACATAAACTAGATCATGCTATCTAGATGTGCAACTATGGTTGATCTAGTGTGAAACCCTCATCCCGAAGAGTTTTGCAATCTATAGCCAATCCTAACAAGATTCTACTCTATGAAAGTAAAGGCACGCAAAGATTGCAAGTATGAAATGTGGAAACGTAGAGAGGGATGAGAGGAAGCAAACTCTTGACACACGATTTATCCCGTGGTATCGGTAGGCACTAAGCCACCCCTAGTCCACGTTGTTGAAGCACTCCACACAAGAGTATTGCTTCCCAGTCACCAAGTCTCTAGCAAGGAGCAACTTGACTTGCCACAAAGGCTCAGCCATAAAGGCACTTGCCAAGCTCCCTTGGCCACCATGATGCCGCCGCCACTAAGGAGCTTCTCCATGAAGGACCGGATTGGCGACCAGAGAGGGGGGGATTGAATGGGAGCCGATAAAAATTCTTCTCCAAGAACTTAGCCTATGCCCCAAAATCACTTCCAAGGACCTCTACACGAGCTTGCCAAGATCACGTAGTCACAACGGACCTACTGACCCTAGGAACAAAGCTGGAGGGGCTAAGAAGCACTGCGAGAGCCAAAACGGAAGAAACAGAGCAAAACTGAGTACAGCTGCTCCCTACCGGATGACCCGGCGATAGGTCCAGATGACCCGGCTCAGGCCCCCTACCAGATGACCCGGCACTAGGTCTGGATGACCCGGCTCCTACCGGATGACCTGGCGCTAGCTTCGGAGGACCCAGGACAGCCTAGAAAATAGCCTCTGAAACGACGAAGAAAAAACCAAAACTCAACCAAACGATCTCCTAAAATCACAAAAAATTAACCACAACTTCACTGCAGCCTAGTGAAACTTTTCCCAAAATATTTCCTCCAAAAGATCAAGCCTTCACCACGAGAAAAATGATTTAGGTTATGAACACAAGAGAGAGGACTTTTTCTTGAAATCAATCGATCTCTCAACTCACGCAACGGATTGAAGTGAGATTTTGGAGAGAGTAGATTTGCCTCATGGACAAACTAATCCTAGAAGATCAAGTCTCCAAACCTACTCAATCAGGCGGAATCGAGGATTTCATGATGAACACCAAGAACAAGAGGTAGAGAGGAAGAACTCCAAAACCGAGCCGATTCGTGGGGTTTGTGGGCGCAAGATCACAAGGAGTATGGTCACACGAGACCTATACTCGATCCCCACAAAGAAATCCCCACCAAAACCCCCTCAAATCCGACGAACAGAAAATCCACCAAAAAGACCCCGAGAATCCATAAAAAGAAAAATGGACGGGATTAGAGAGGAACTCAAGATTAGCACGCCAAATCTTCTCAACATACCAAGGAAAGATTCTTTACAAACTAGGACTAGCCTCCTCCCTTCATCCTACCCACTTGAAAGTGGAGAACAAGAAGTGGAGAAGCCTCCTCCTCTCAACTCTCCCCCATGAAGCACTTGGCTAGCTTAAGGAAATGAAAATGAGTTCCGGGTCCAAGACTTGGCAGCCATCCACCCCCTAGCACCTATTTATATCAAGTCACTTGGTGGAGGCGAAAGACTAAACTACCCCTACAACTTGAAAATAAGATACACACCCCTCAGGGGCAATACTGGAAAGCTGTAGGTATCTTCATCGAGCGGACACACATCCACCGCGCCTTGCTTCCCTCCGACGCAAGCTCCGCGATCACGCCGCGTGTCCCCCGCTTCAAAGCTTCCCGTTGCACCCGGATCCCGTCTCCGTTGCGCCAGGCCCTCGGGCTCGGTTTTGAGGCCCAAACCGAGAAACTGTCATGGGCTGGTTTTGTGGCCAAACCAACAAACCCCGCGTACAAGGCATGGCCTCACCATGCTAAGCTTCGAGCACGTCAAGCCTTTCACCTCCGGCGCCCGGATGGTCTACTCGGTCTTGCCTCGTTCCTTGACTTGGCCGCCACCGTTGCACCGGCTCCATGTTCACGACTTCGTCTTGCTCTTCTTGCACCATGTGGACCGCACTTGATCCCGTCGTTCATCGGGTCCCTCGAACCAAGCCTACTTGTCTCTCCATCACCCGGAGGCCACTCTGGCTAAGACCTTTCGCGCTTGTTCTTCACCTGCAACAACGCAAACCAAGCTGCATCCAACATCTGCAATACTAGGCCAAGAGTCAGTCCACACAACGTTGTCAATCACTCATCATTGAGAAGCGACCATCCACTGGTCCTTGGACACACTTGGTCCTCAATCTCCCCCTTGATGAGTGCATTGACAACACACATAGTAACCCATTCAGAGTTTAAAAAGAAAACAAGAAAGAAACGAAAAAGAACTCAGACAAGTGATCGAAAGCCGAAGAAAAAGCGAAAACAAGATCACTTGAATGAGAAAGTCTCGGTCCCCTAAGACAAGGGCAACGGCTCGACACAACCGAGACAAAAGCTCACATGATCTCTCAAGAAGAGGCAAAAGGCTCAACACCAATCATGTAGCAAGTCGAAAGCTCAAACACTGCCGGTCCTCAAGAAGAGGCAACAAGGGCTCAACACCACCGGCAAAGACAAAGCACAAAGCATAACTCAGGCACGACAAAGAGCTCCCCCCGCACATATGCAAACTCCTCCTGAACAAATGCGTGCAAACTCAAGTTCTCCCCCTGAACTGAGTATCCCTCTGGATGCAACAAATACATGAAAAATGAAATTTTCTCCCCTTAACACAAGCTGAATTGGAATGCAACTATTTCTCCCCCTTGTTGACAATGCATGAATCAAGACTAGCATGGGAATGCACAATGCATGTCAAAGCATATATACATCTACACAAGCTTCTCAAATAGGCCAAACTCAGTGTCAAAGGCTATACATGAGACAAAAAGCACACAAGTAGATCATAGCTCAGTAAAAGCATTGTCCTCGAGGGAATATCATAATACAAGCATGTGACAAAGCATTTATCAAGTTTAAGCATTATTTCCAAAAATGGCTCACCACATGTGTAAACACCTATCCATGAACCATCTAAGCCTAAACATGCTAGATCACACAGAGCTCATGCAAGGGCAACATATTCTTAACAAGCGATAATTGCAAACACCCATCAAGCAAACCAAGTCATGTCAAAGCAATGAGCCATGTGTCTACTTCGGGAAGACATCTTCACTGGTAGACATCATGCAACATTTTAGCACCCATGTGTATAGATAAAGCATGTAAAGCATAAACACATGATGGAGAGAGCACATTTCGTACATAGGCATTTCATTCATATTTATTTTAGTTCATGGTACATGAAATGCCTTTGCGGCATAAAAGAGCTTATGCTCCTCCAAGATGTGCAACATGGGCTAAACATTCACAATGACAAGTGGTCTTTGACCCAAATGAAAAGAGCATGCAATCCAAGCACAACCTAAGCATGATATAGACATTTAGGCAAAAACAGAGCATGGACAAGCATCTACTCATAGGTGAAGTACATTTCATAGATTACAAGTCAAGTTAAGCATTTGATTCAAATAGCGCTATCTCATCATGAATATATCACAACATTTCCAAGAGCATAGCCGCACATCACCAATTCTCAACTAGTACACCCAAAGTCTCACAAATAGCATAAGACACTAAACATGGCATATAGGAGAAGCTCATCCTAACAATGCAAAGATGATATGTACATCAGATGATACAAAGATGGCTATCCTATTATGGTATGATACATCAAAGGAAAATGCATGTATGATACATATGCTACATGAGAAGCTCCAAGAACCAACTCAGAAAGGGTAACACACTCCAAGCTCACCTCGCAAGTGGGTAAAAGTGGCTTGGTCAAGTGGTTTTGTGAAGATATTGGCTAGTTGGTCTTGGGTGGGTACATGGATCAAGGCTATGTCCGGCCTCATCGCCGTCAAGTAGAGGAGGGAGCCGATCATGGTCCTGTACTCCTTCTGGTCCACGGGTTCACTATCCTCGTCAGCATCCAAAGCCGTAGTGGTACTCATCGGAGTCATCATCGGCTTGGAGTCGTTCATTTTGAACTTCTTCACGATGTCCTTGGTGTACTTCCCTTGATGCACGAAAGTCCCATCCTTGAGTTGCTTGATCTGAAGCCCGAGGAAGAATTGTATCTCACCCATCATCAACATCTCGAACTCTCTGCTCATATCCTCTGCAAACCTTGCAACCATAGCATGAGAAGAGCCTCCAAAGATAATGTCATCCATGTATATCTGAACAATCAAGATATTAGTGCCATGTCTAAGTAGGAAAAGGGTTTTTATCAACTGTTCCCATCACAAAACCCTTGCTAAGTAGAAAACCCCTCAACCTACCATAACACGCTCTGGTTGCTTGTTTTAGGCCATAGAGAGCTTTTCTGAGTTTGTACACACAGTGGGGATACTTGGCACTCTCAAAACCCAGAGGTTGTCTCACATACACTTCTTCCTCTATAAACCCATTAAGAAAAGCACTTTTCACATCCATTTGGAACAATTTGAACCCTTTAGCAACAGCAAATGCTAGAAGAATTCGAATCGCTTCCAAGTGGGCCACTGGAGTGAAGGTTTCCTCATAATCTATCCCCTTCTTCTGGCTATACGCCTGAGCTACTAGCCTGGCCTTGTTTCTCACTACCATACCATCTTCACCCTATTTATTTTTCCACACCCACTTAGTACCTATAGGATGGCAATTTGGAGGTGGTTCAACTAACTCCCACACCTGGTTCCTCTCAAAGTTTTGAAGCTCCTTGTGCATGGCATTGACCCAATTTGAATCAGATAGTGCGTGTCCAATATCTTTGGGCTCAAAAGAAGCGACAACTGCAGAATGAGCGAAATAAGAGATTTTCTGAGACCTGGACCGTGTAGTTCGTTCATTGATGTCACCTATGATCTTAGAAGGAGGATGGTCAGCTTGTACACGTCGAGGTGCCTCTCGCCTGGAGATCACCTCCCCCTCAGCAGTAGCTTCCACTTGTTCTCGATGGGTCGTCGTAGGAGTAGGGGATGGACCATCATCAACTGTAGTCGCCGTAGTGGAAGTAGAGGGTACTCGATCTACTGCAGGTACACCACTGTCTTCATCATCCTCTCCTTCTTCTTTCTTATCTTCAAAGATTGTCTCCCCAAGTTTGTCATCACCTGCACACTCAAAGACAATAGAGCTACATGGCTTTGTCTCATCGAAGGTTACCTCGCAAGTCTCCATGATTTGGTTAGTCTTTAAGATTGAGCACACGATATGCTCAAGAATGATTAGCATAGCCAAAGAAAATACCATCAGAAGACCTAGCCTCAAACTTATCAAGTTTCCCCTTCTTGAGAATGAAACACTTGCAACCAAAGACTCGAAAATGACTCACCTTGGGGGCACGACCATGCATGAGCTCGTAGCTAGTTTTCTTCTTAAAGGCACGAAGGAAGATCCGGTTTGAAACATGGCATGCGGTATTCACCGCCTCAGCCCAATACTTCCTAGGAGTCCTGTGCTCGTCGAGCATCGTCCTGGCCATCTCACACAGAGTCCGATTCTTCCTTTCCACAACACCGTTCTGAGGAAGAACATACAGTGTCGAAAACTGATGCTCAAGACCAAGATCATGACAAAAAGTCTCAAAATGAGAGTTCCTGAATTCCGTGCCATTGTCACTACGTATAGCTCTAATGGCATTACCATGTCTCTCATTCTTCAACCTCAAGATTAGGTCTCGAACAAAACCAAAGCTCTCACCCTTATCAGCCAAGAAAAACACCCATGCATAGCGAGAGTAATCGTCCACAACAACTAGGACGTACCACTTCCCACCCACCGAGCGAACGCGAGCTGGACCAACCAAGTCCATATGCAACAGCTCCCCAGGATGCTCAGTCATGACAGCGGTCAAAGGTGGGTGAGGAGTGGCTACCATTTTCCTATGCCTACACGGAGCACAAACCAAATCCTTCTCGAATTTCAACCTTGGCAGTCCTTGGACAAGATCGAGACCACTCAAGCGGGAAAGCAACTCAAAGCTCAAGTGTCCCAACCGCCTATGCCATCTCCACAACTCAACCGAAGGACCAGCAACCAAACACCGAGCAGGACCAAAAGATTACGAGAAGTCAGCATGGAAAATCTGACTCTCGGGGACGATCGTACAGACAAGATCGCCTCGAGAGTCAAGAAGATGAGAAGCACCCAACTTAAAACGAACCTCAAACCCCTCTCAAGCAGCTGCGACACTGAAAGCAAATTAAAGCCAAGAGACTTGATGAGGGCCACACACTTCAGAGTTACCTTGTTACTCACCTTAACCATACCTTCAGACAACACTTGCCCTCTTCCATTGTCCCCAAAAGCGATGTACTCCCTAGACACCACTGGGGTGAGGTTGGAGAACCACCTTTGATCTCCGATCATGTGTCATGAGCATCCGGAGTCGATCAACCAAAAGTTCTCCAAGCCTCCCGTCTGCAAATCAAAAGCGAGAACAAGAATGAGCAAACGACTCAACACTGGTGTTAGCACAAAAAGAGTCAAACCAGTGTTGAGCCATTTGCTCAAAAGAGGGGTTAGTAAAATCCATCCTATCACGTCTCCGGGGTGGAACTCTCTCACGTCTCACAGGAGGATCCCTCTCACGTCTCATCGGAGGAGTACGCGCACCACGAGGGAGAAAACGTGGCCCGTAGTTCCTCTGAGACTCAAAGCTGTGATCATTTCTCCCAAACTCGTACTGACCACGAGAAGGAGAACGTCTAGCAAACTCACCACGCCCTAACCCAAAATGCCTACCACCATCTCTCTGAGGAGCAACACCAAGAGTAGGAAAGCCCCGAGCACCCCTATAGGAACCGTACGCACAACAGCCTCACACCTAGGTAGTGGCATACGAGGCTCAGGCACACCATGAGAAGGGCGGTACCTGTCCTTGTTTGCCCTCTCCCTGGCAAGCCTCTCATCCCTTCTCTTCCTATAGCAAAACTCCTCCTGGTGACCATCCTTTCCACAATACTCACAATGGAAATGGAATGGCCTTGGCTTTGGTTTTGGGTTCTCTCTCGGCTGTGGCTTCACACTAGGCTTCTCACCCAACTCAGACACAAAGTTCACTCGCTTCTGGAAGTTGTTTGTCTTGGGTGGAAACACAGGTGGGTCTGGGGTTGTGTCAAGCTTGTTTAGCAAGTGGTTAGGCTTGGGTTCCCACAAGTTTTTGGGTGTAGTTTGTGGTGGAACTGGAATATCTCCAATTTTCTCTTCCTCTCTCTCACCATTGCTCTCACCAACTTTCTCAGAACCAAGACCGTGACCATCAGCCTGCTTAAACTCAGTAATCATCGTCCCAAGCTGTGGCTCTCTACCGGACAACCAACCCATCAACTTCCGCAAATAATCATTCTCATCTTGAAGGCGGCTAACACAATGCTCAAGTTCAAGATTTTTCACAGTAGCAACTTCACAACTAGAGCAAGCAGTAGCAATAGGTGATTTCAAAGTAGCCTCAAGAGAAACAATGCGAGCATGAGATTCATCTAGTTTACCATGCAACACAGGACAAGAAGTGCAAGCTCCTAGCAAAGCAGGTCTAGATTTCAATTCTTCAAGCTTAGCCCTAACCACATCTAGTTCCTTAATCCGTGAGGCATACTTAGTTTTAAGTTCAGACAAGTCAGCCAAGAAAACATTACAGTCAGTGCACTCAGCCTCATCAGTAACAACAGGAGTAGCTTTCAAAGACTCTATCTGAACTCTAGCATCAACAAGAGAGGACTCAAGCTCAATCACTTTTTCCCTAGCTTCACCTAGCAAAGACCTATACTCTCTCTTCTCCTTGTTGGTTTTTCTAAGCACATCATCACGGTTATCCAACAAAGCATTCAACCTAGCATTCTCCTCTAGCAAGAAGTTGAGATCACAGTTTATCTCATCCTCGGAGTCGGAGTCGTCCTTCCCACTTCTCTTGCTTACAAAGCTATGCGCCATGCCATAGAAGCCTTCTCTTGCGACGAAGCTCAGGCTATTGAAGTTCTTGCATGCGTGCTTCTTGTCCTTGCCCCGGCCACAGTCTTCATCCTCGCTGCTCGAGCTCGATGTGGTGTAGCAGGAACTTGAGTCGATGTCACTTGCGCCTGCAACCGTCGCTCGCCCTTGTTCTTGTGCTTGGAGTGGTAGTCGTTTCGGGAGCGGTGCTTGTAGTCGTTCTTGGACCGATGCTTGTAGTCGTTCTTGAGCTCCACGGCTTCTGGACACTTAGCGATGAAGGTACTTGAGGTCTGCCTGGTACTCTTGCGGTTCTCGTACATGTGCCCGAACCTCTTGGTCAGCAACGCGGGATCGTCCTCGCTCAACACCTTGAACTCCTCGTCTGGCATAGACACAAGACACGACAAAGAAAACTGTCTGGTAGAAGGATTAGCATTAGTTCTCGACCCAGAGCCAGAGAAAAGAGCCAGACTATGTGAATCAGTCGGGTTCTCGATCTTGGCTCTCAAACCCCTATCTACCTCAGAGGACTTGAGCTTGGAGAAGAGCTCATCAATTGTCAAAGTCTCATAACCACTGGACTCCATGATGGCCTCAACCTTAGCACTTCACACCGTACGATCTAGAGAGTGTAAGAGCTTCAGAGCTCTATCATGATCATCGTACGGGAGGATAGTAATATTGGCTCTCATGTTGTTCACTATGCAAGTAAAACGCTGAAACATCACATCAATAGACTCACCGGGGAGATGAGGAAGTTCTCATACTCTTTCCGGCAAGACGAGAACAATCGAGCCTTCACTTGGTTATTACCACCATGGGCAACCTTCAACTTTTCCCAAATCTTGCAAGCCAACTTATCTCCTAAAACACGATTGAATTCATGTTTAGAGAGAGCGCGATACAAGAAATCCACTGCTTTGATGTTGGCATCAAAACTATCCCTAGAGCCTGGAGCAAGGAAGTTTGCGGGAATGTCATAGGTGGTGTCAACCGTCACATCCCAAAGCAACTGACCCTTGCCACGAAGAAAAGCACCCATACGAGCTTCCCACATCTGATAGTTCTTTCCATCGAAGTGCGGAGGACCAGAACCCCAATCTTGGTACGCCATCTTTGGATCTTAGACTGGTTAGAGTTGCAAAGACCCGTAACCGGCTCTGATACCAATTGAAGGACCGGATTAGAGACCAGATAGGGGGGAGTGAATGGAAGCCGATAAAAATTCTTCTCAAAGAACTCAGCCTATGCCCCAAAATCACTTCTAAGGACCTCTACATGAGCTTGTCAAGATCACGTAGTCACAACGGACCTACTGACCCTAGGAACAAAGCTGGAGGGGCTAAGAAGCACTGCAAGAGCCAAAACGGAAGAAACAGAGCAAAACTGAGTATAGCTGCTCCCTACCGGATGACCCGGTGATAGTTCCAGATGACTCGGCTCAGGCCCCTACCAGATGACCTGGCACTAGGTCTGGATGACCCGGCTCCTACCGGATGACCCGGCGCTAGCTCCGTATGACCCGGGACAACCCATAAAACAGCCTCTGAAACGACGAAGAAAAAACCAAAACTCAACCAAACGATCTCCTAAAATCACAAAAAATTAACCACAACTTCACTACAGCCTAGTAAAACTTTTCCCAAAAGATTTCCTCCAAAAGATCAAGCCTTCACCATGAGAAAAATGATTTAGGTTATGAACACAAGAGAGAGGACTTTTTTTTGAAATCAATCAATCTCTCAACTCACACAACGGATTGAAGTGAGATTTTGGGGAGAGTAGATTTGCCTCATGGATAAAATAATCCTAGAAGATCAAGTCCCCAAACCTACTCAATCATGCATAATCGAGGATTTCATGATGAACACCAAGAACAAAAGGTAGAGAGGAAGAACTCCAAAACCGAGCCGATTCGTGGGCTTTGTGGGCACAAGATCACCAGGAGTATGGTCACACAAGACCCATACTTGATCCCCACAAAGAAATCCCCACCAAAACGTCCTCAAATCCGACGAACGGAAAATCCACCAAAAAGACCCCGAAAATCCATAAAAAGAAAAATGAACGGGATTAGAGAGGAACTCAATATTAGTACGCCAAATCTTCTCAACATACCAAGGAATGATTATTTACAAAATAGGACTAGCCGCCTCCCTTCACCCTACCCACTTGAAAGTGGAGAACAAGAAGTGGAGAAGCCTCCTCTCAACTCTCCCACATGAAGCACTTGGCTAGCTTAAGGAAATGAAAATGAGTTCCGGGTCCAAGACTTGGCAGCCATCCACCCCCTAGCACCTATTTATATCAAGTCACTTGGTGGAGGCGAAAGACTAAACTACCCCTACAACTTGAAAATAAGATACACACCCCTTAGGGGCAATACTGAAAAGCTGTAGGTATCTTCATCGAGCGGACACGCATCCACCGCGGCCTTGCTTCCCTCCGATGCAAGCTCCGCGATCACGCCACGTGTCCCACGCTTCGAAGCTTCCCATCGCACCCGGATCTCGTCTCCGTTGCACTGGGCCCTCGGGCTCGGTTTTGAGGCCCAAACCGAGAAATCGTTGTGAGCTGGTTTTGTGGCCAAACCAACAAACCTTGCATACAAGGCACGGCCTCACCACGCCAAGCTTCTAGCACGTCAAGCCTTTCACCACCGGCGCCCGGATGGTCTACTCGGTCTTGCCTCGTTCCTTGACTTGGCCGCTACCGTTGCACCGGCTCCATGTTCACGACTTCATCTTGCTCTTCTTGCACCATGTGGACCGCACTTGATCCCGTCGTTCATCAGGTCCCTCGAACCAAGCCTACTTGTCTCTCCATCACCCGGAGGCCACTCTGGCTAAGACCTTTCGCGCTTGTTCTTCACCTGCAACAACGCGAAACAAGCTGCATCCAACACCTGCAATACTAGGCCAAGAGTCAGTCCACACAACATTGTCAATCACTCATCACTGAGAAGCAACCATCCACTGGCCCTTGGACACACCTGGTCCTCACTTCACCAAGGGAGGGGGTCTCCACGTCCCACGCACACAAGTGTCGACGCCGCTCCACACCAAGTCAGAGGGTTGAAGACTTGTCTGAGAGCCACTAAGGTCCCAAGGCTCCGGCAGCACCTTGTACACCTTGATTCACTCTAGAATCACTCGACAAGGTTGGCACACTTTGAATACACTCAGTTCTAACCTATGCTTGCACTGAACACTCTCACAAAGCATGTGCAAAGCCTATAGATGAACATATAAGCACTTTGGTGGCTTGGATGTGATCTCAATGTGTCTTGCACTCCTCTGGTCTTCCACACACTCCAGCAACCTCAAATGACTGGGTAGAAGGGGTATAAATAGCCCAACGCATCTCTAGAGCCGTTGCTCCAACGGTTAGTCTTTTTCAGTACCATCGGATGAACCGACGGTTCCTTTTTACCATGCATCGGTTTATCCGGTGCTACTAGCCGTTGCCTTCCACCTCAGACTCCTGCTGGCACAATTCATTTGTTGCTTAGACCGATGCCACCATCGGTTCATCCGGTGCCCTTCCACGTCATATAGCCATTGCAAATCCTGTTGACGTCATTCATCCGACGCATACACCAATGCTCCTCTGCTGACCATCGGTTCATCCGGTGCTGATGACTCCCGTGCCAAAACCTCTCTGTCTTGATGATGAAAATTATCGGATGAACCGATGCTATCATCCGATGCACCATCGGTTCATCCGACGGTCCCTTTTTCTTCTTTTTGAACTTCCTGCCATTTAGACCAACTTACCACCATTTAGACACCTCAAAATTATTCTATCTCTGGATTTTTGCTATGGTATCTTTGGCTTTGATTGTGTGGTTGCATCCATGGGATCTATAGTGTCTACAAAGACATGCTCAAACAATATGGTTGGTCCTATTGATCATGTTGTCATGAATCACCAAAATCATACTCGAACAAACAGCTTTGATGGACATGTTCGCTACACTGGTTCCGTGCGTATCCACCTATACGGGTGGTGTCACCACCGATGGAGCGAGCGCTGCCGTGGTGTTCGACGACACCCGTGCAGACCCCGCAGCCTCAATGAAGGCCGGCTCATTCCTTGCCTGCTCCGCTTGTTGACAAGAACATAAACATCGATGGTACGCTATTCGCTTCGGGGCCATGAGATTTCTATGGCGGGACACCTCATCCTGGCACCATCTCCCCATCCTTTGCCTCGCCTCCACGTGCTACGCCCTCGCCGGAGGTCCCCGCCGCTCCTGTGCAATGTTGGAGGAAGGTTGACGAACGGCCCCTGTTGACCTCCAGTTCTCCACCCAACAATACGTCCTCGTCATAGACAATGTGCTCAGATTTTCGTCCTCTCGTGCGACACCACTTCCATCACCAGCAGCAGGGAGATCCCCTCCACTGACGCCCGATGCCTGCCGGTTCTTTTTCTCCTGCACACTAGGTACGAACCAGTTTTTCAGAGCATGCGTAGTATCATGTATTTGTTAGATTTGTCCTCTCTGGCGACATTGTTATTTTAATGACAAGCTATGAAAATTAGTTTGCCCACCTATAATAGATTTGTTAGTTTGCCTACCAATTGTGGATTTGTTAGTTTCCAGTTGTTTCTTATGTTGTCACATGTTAGAACTGATAGTTAGAGCTATTGGATCAGATAAACAGATAAATGACTGATGAATCGCCGTCGTCTCCCTCACCATCACCCCTCACCATCACGTTTTGATCTCCATCAACTCTGTCCTTCGACCATAAATTGCTACAGGTATTGAATGGCAGTGCCTATAGAACTGTAACTGTTATTCAGAGTGGAGCTCGTTTCAAGATAGTTTGATTTCCAGTGGGCCATCACCAAGTTCATCTTTTATGCAGGTGCTGTCTGTTTGCCACAGTCACCGAGTTGATTGAGATCCAAGTATGCTCCTTTAATCTGGCAATTCACTCTTTCATGGACAAGCCTAAAATTATAACGTCTAATGCAGTAAAGGGTTTGTACTGTGTGTCTCTCTGGTTTGTAGACTCAATTTCTTACCGGAAAATATTAGATACAGATGTTTATTTATCATGCATTAATTTCGACAACGCTTGATTCCTCAATGGCTCAATTGTTATCAGTTGTAGTGGTTGTGGTTAGAAATAAGTAGACTATTGTCTTAACTCTTAAATTAAGATGTAGACCAATTTTTCATGGTGACCAGATTATTGTGTTTTAGGATAAACAACTGGATTCAGAGTGAGGGTTTTCTCAATTCTATATCGTTCTCTTGTTTTGTAATTTTTATTATTTCCTGTCTTCTTTCTTATCAGGCAAACATCTAGGAGACAAGAAGCAACCAAGAGCTTTGAGCAATTGTCATGGATTTTATCTGTCACTGTTGCTCCAGAGGCTTTTTAGTTGACTGATGATTTCAAATGCCCTGATATGGATATAATGAATTCTGAAAACAATTGGATGGGTAAGCTTTCCTTTTATAATAATATCATATTGTATATTATAAAAAGTATTGTTATATATCTTTTTTAGCTCTGTATATTGGAATGATCTTCTCAAGTAAATATTGTAGCATTGTTGGTGTTCTGGGCTAGATCTTTTTGCACTGAATTGGTTATTCTTTCATTGAAATCTCAGGTTTTTGAACATGTCTTTGGACTGATCATATCTTGGTTAATGAACAGATCCAAGAGAAGGCAGCAATGTATTTATAAAATCTGGAATAATGGACATCAGGGCTGGATTCGGAGGGTACTTTCAATTCAAAGGTCTTTCAATTTTTTCATTATTTTATTGTCACAGTTTTGACTGTGGCTAAATAATTTCTTCTAAAATATTCGTTGGAATATTTAGCATCATGAGATTTGCAGCTGATGTTGATAGTCTTGGATTAGGAGCGGGATTTAAGCTTCTTGTTGTTTCATTGTGTTTACACGCAAAATTAGCAGCCAAGCCAATCAGGCTGGGTCCAGCCGGTCAGACCGGTTCCCTTAGGTGGTTTGACCGGTCGGGCCCAGTAGCCGATACGGCAAGAGCCACACCGGTTTGACCAGTTGGCTCGACTGGTCAGACCGGTCTCCCCCCGAGTCCGAGTAGAATTGAGGAGTCCTGGTTGTTTTCGAGTTGTAAAGGATTTTCTTGCGGGGCAATACCTTCCCACCCTATAAATATAAAGGGCCACGGCCGATTGAGGACCTATCACCCAATCGATCAATACTTTTTACATCTTTTATCTCTAAACCCTAGCTTTTCCAACCCTTTGCTATCTTTGCTCATCTCTACGGCGTTCAAGGACGTTCTGAGTGGCCTGCCGATCTCAGAGCACCCCTAGGCTCGCCATCCCTGACGGGGTCCCTCCCGAGGTGGTGAACGTAGGTTTTCCCGGTGCCTCTGCGTGCACCGGTCAGACCGGTGTCCCTGATCGGTCAGACCGGTCAGGACAGGAGCTCTGGCGATTTCAGGATTTCGACTGCTGCACGACCTAGCGTGTTCGTGTGTTGACCAGAAAAAGCGTCAACATATTTTGGTGACTCCGCTGGGGAAGAAAGATCAGGTTTTCAAAACCGTTCAATCTAACCCTAGACAGATGGGATCTCGGTGCGACCTCGACATGGAGAACATCATCACGGCATCGATGGAAGATCTTACTCCGGAGGAGCAGCAGAAGTTCCAGGCCCTGCAAGAGTTTCTGAAGGTACAATTTCTAGCAGGTGTCAAGAAAGATCGTAGCGGCAAGGTTGCAAGATTGAAAGAATTCGAGCTGCCAGCGATCAAGCTAAATGACAACACGGTTGAGGTAGTCACCACTGTAAGCAAACCCCTCCTACTTCATCTGCTCAAAAATCTACTACCGGCAATGATGAATTGCTTACTTCGTACATTGCTCGTTTAGAACATTTAGAAGATCTTGAAAAAGAAAGGAACATTGCTTATAAAAATAATGAAACTAGTAGTAGTGCTCCTAAAACTAATGTTAGTGGGGTAGTCCATCCAAGTTTGGCACCTTTGCCTAGCACTAATATTGGAAATTACTTGTATGGCATGCCACCCAACTTCTCCATTGGTCAAGCGCCGCCGTTTCAACCGCCAAGGCCAACCATGGCTATATCGGTTGAACCGATGCAGGCCACCGGTCAGACCGGTCAGACCAGTGCTTTGGAGTTGGTGCCTGAACAGCCTTTACCACTTTCTGTCGTGCCAAGTTCAGTAGTTCCAACTTTTTCTAATACAATTGGTAGTGCTGGACCTCAGTATAGTACGACAGTGAACACATCAGCTCAAAAGAACATAATTCCTGATGATGTGTTTGAAAGTTATAGGCTTGCTCAATCTAAGATAGCTACCTACTTAAATAAAATGAATTTGGAAAATCCAGCTCCACAACAGCCAAATAATCCTAATTGGGTGGAATTTAATAAATTTAAGGAAGATTTGGCTAGTGTGGTAAAAAATAAACTTGGTGTTGACATTGGTAGCACAAATTTGTATCAAAAACCATATGATGCTGAGTTTGATAATTTCCCTCTCCCACGTGGTTGGCATATGCCTGATTTAATTAAGTTTAGTGGTGATGATGACCGAACCACATGGGAGCATATTAGTCAATATACAGCTCACCTAGGTGAAGCAGGTGCTTATAATGCTCTTAAAGTGCGTTTGTTTTCTTTATCTTTGACTGGCACCGCTTTTGCTTGGTTTTCTTCGCTTGCTCCCGGTTCTATTATATCTTGGGCTATGTTAGAATGTAAGTTTCATGATCACTTTTATAGTGGGAGCGTGCAATTAAAATTGACAGATTTAACATCTGTTAGACAAGGAAGAAATGAGACTGTCTCTTCTTACATTAAAATGTTTAAAGAAACTAAGAACCGTTGCTTTAATTTGTCAACTACTGATATGGATCTTGTAGATATTTGCTTAAAAGGCTTAAGGTCATCCATTAGAGATAAAATAGAGGGCTCAGATTTTCTTTCGATTGCACAAGTTCAGGTGAGAGCTTTAATTGTTGAAAACCGAATGAATAAAGAGAAGGATAACTTTAAGTCACGTCGTTCAAATATGCATGCAATTGATTATGATTCCGATAGTTCGAGCGATAGTGACAAAGAAGTTTATGCCGCTGAGTTTGTTTGGCCCTCTAAGGAAAAAACTTATTCTTGCTCATCACTTAAACCGGCTCATAAGGGTCGGCAAGAAGAAGTAAAATTTACTTTTGATGTTTCTAAATGTGATCGTATTTTTGATGAATTGCATAAATCTGGAAACATTAAATTGACTCATACCTTGCCTCCACTTGATGAGTTGAAAAGGCGTGCATATTGCAAGTTCCATAATTCTTTTTCTCATGCCACTAATGATTGCAATGTGTTTCGTCGACAGGTTCAATCGGCCATAAATGAAGGTCGTTTGACGTTTCATGAGATGCAAGTGGATAAAACACCTTTTCCTGTCAATACTATGGATCTACAACAGTCTAAGGTACTGGTTCGGCCGCATCAAGTCGAAGCAACTAAGGGCAGGAATGTCGTGGTTGAGGAAGAGAAGCCCGATTTGAGAGGAAAAGAGTTAATGCGAGAAGTTGCATATGAAAAGACTCCTGATGGCAGAGAGACTTTCAAGGTTACTGTGAGAGCCTCTGGACATGGGGGGCAAAGGTCGTCCACACCCGCTGATCAGTGACCATTTGATCCTAATCAGGCAAGACCGGTCAGACCGGTGGGGGAGACCGGTCAGACCGGTGCTCTCCAGAGCTGTTCGAGGATGCTCAAGCCAAGCCATTCGGAGATTGGAAACTAGAAGCTTAGTGTAGCAAAAAAATCAGAGGAGTGGTCCTAAGCCAAAGGTCACTTTTGATATGCTATTTGACAAGTATTCCAAGCAAAAGGCCGTTACAAGCGATCAGCCATTAAAAAAAGGATGAGATCACCTACATATCAAGGAGGGTCGTCTTCACCTCCAAGGGATGCTATAAGGTACAAGTGTGAATCATCTCAGCAAAGGCAACACTTCACTCCATTTTGGGCACCATCAAGTTCAAATCCGCCTCGCCCAATTTATGATGACAATGGGGTCATGTGGGTGCCATATCATCAATCCTTTCATTCTGGATGGGGAGGACCGAGAAGACCAGCTCTGGACAGGATCTCCAGACCTATCCAAGACCGATTGGTGCCTCGCCATTCTGGTCAGGGTCATCAGACCCGACCGGTTAGACCGGCCACCGGCATCGGTCAGACCGGCCTGCCCAGACAGGCTGTGCTGCCTCCCGTAAAGCAAGTTTACAAGCCAAAACAAAAGGAGGAGATGCAGAAGATGGAGGTTGACCCAGAAAGGACTACAAGTCAAGATATTATTCAGATTGGGTCAATGGATATTTCTACTAAAGATGGTGGCAAAAGACCGATTGTTTTTAACAATAAGGTTGTGACACCTATTTCAGAGATATCTACTATTGCTAATGACCATGAGGCTAGTGGAAGTGGTTCCAACTCCAAGTACTTCTTGCCAAGGTGGTGTCCTCCCGGTTTGACTCGCACACAAAGGAGGAAGCTTCAATGCCTGAGATTTCAAGAGAAGAAGGAGAAGGAATTAGAGAAGCTGAGAGATGAAGCATTCAATCAGTACAGGCCCATGGTACCGCAAGGAAAAGAGTGGAGAGTCAAGGCCAACTCCCAGCTAGAGCAGATCAGACTGGTGGAGGAGTCAGTCAAACTGGTGACCCAGAGACGTCACCCAGTTTTTCTTCTTCGGCTCCTATGGTTTGTGATGATAAGCTTCCATCGACACCTGCATCAGAAGACGATGATGAGCTTATTGATTACAGTTCTTCTCCCGAGCGCATGAATCTTGATATTAATGTGGTTCATATGTCCATGGATGGTTATTTGCTCTTAGAGGAGGATATTGCTCATCTCATTTTTGGGCCTAAGGAAGCTATTTTCCAGAAGCCTAAAGCTACTGAAAATCATCTGAAGGCTTTGTACATGAAGGGTCACATCAATGGGAAGCCTATCTCTCGCATGCTGGTGGATGGAGGAGCGATCGTCAACTTAATGCCGTATTCTTTGTTCAAGAAGCTGGGATGTTCAGATGAGGAGCTGATCAAGACCAACATGACCGTCTGTTGACAGTCTAAAAATGCGTCAAGATTCACCGTCCCTCACAGATCATCGTAGCACTTTTTCCCTCGGAGTATGACTAAGGTTATCGAACCATGGATCGAAAGCAAACTACCTAGGGTTCTCTACCTAATCTAACCGACCTAACCTAACATGAAGCATAGATTGCGTAAAAAGATAAACCTTGACATATATGAGTGATAGCACAAGGTTGATCACATCCAAAAACAACAGCTAAGGTAAAGCTCCACCGAAGGGGTAACTAGGCCTAGCGCGTTCTAGTTGAAGTTCCGGCAAACGAGCAACGAATCGAGCATCTCATCTACTAGCATCCTTAAACTCCTACCTCCGGCCTACCTCCCGAAGACATCCGCCCTTTCCAGGCAATCATCCTGTCATGATGCACCCTTAATTGTGCGGGGAATCTAAGGGCACGTCCAAACAAGAACGTGTCTACAAATCATGAAGGGTCGACATGCTAAATCTAATCGCCACGATTACATAGAGCATGCTAAGTAGTCTAACCTTGCTTTAGACTAAGGAACAAGCATATTCATGATAGGTAAAAAAAGCATGGACGGAGACATGGAATCGCTAGAAGATCGAATGACAAGATTGTAATTGCTCACATAATAATAGATGTGTTTGGATCATCACCACCGAGTACATACCATTGATGACCTCAACTAGCTCCGGAACTCCACCATGGCACAACCACACAGGGTGGCCATGGCAGCTAGGGTTGGCCTAGGCCATTGTTGACATTGCTAACGTCATCGACAAGAAACGGATATGGCAGATATCAAGATCCTACTCAGACCGTCAATGTCATCATCACCGGCATACCAACCAAGCGCTCCAAGAAGCTTCTGCTGAGGGAGATCATGTCCATTGAACCAGCCGCTCCCACTTTCCTCAGGTGGTCGGAGGTACCCATTACCTTCTCACAGGCGGATCAGTGGACTAGTTTCTCTGGGCCAGGACGATTCCCTCTCATCCTGGACCCGGTGGTCGCAGGCTCCAAGCTCACCAAGGTACTCATCGACGGCGGCAGCAGTCTCAACATCTTGTTCACCAAGACCTTGAAGAAGATGGGCTTCGACATCACCGACATGCTCTCCAAGACTAGCTCACCATTCGACGGCATCGTCCCAGGCAACACAGTAGTTCCTCTGGGACAAGTCGTGCTGCCAGTCACCTTCGGGATCAAAGACAACTACCGCACCGAGTACATCAAGTTCGAGGTCGCTGACTTTGAGACGTTCTACCACGCCATCCTTGGTGGCCCCGCGCTGGCCATGTTCATGGCTGTCCAGCACTACGTGTACCTGGTACTCAAGATGCTGGGGCCCAAGGGAGTACTCGTGCTGCAAGGGGACTTGAAGCACTCCTACGACTACGACGCTGAAGCCGCGGAACTAGCTGCTACAAATCAAGTACCCAACGCTATGGTAGAAGTCTTCACCGCGTCCAAGAAGCTTGCCTCGAGTGAGCTCGAAATCTCGAAGAAGACAGAAGCTGCCACCAAGCCTCAGCCGACAGAGGAAGTCCAGCTCAAAGCCATCAAACTCGGTACTGGGGACCCAACCAAGATGACCATGATCAGCGCAGGCCTCGACGCCAAATAGGAAGACGCACTCATCAACTTCCTTCGAGCTAACCGCGACATCTTTGCATGGAAGCCAGCAGACATGCTCAGTGTGCCCAAGAGGTTGATCGAGCACTCACTCAACGTCGACCCTAAAGCTACCCCCAAGCGACAGCATCTCCGCCGCTTCGCCCAAGACCGCAGGGATGCCATCAAGAAGGAACTAGCAAAACTGCTCGCGGCCGGCTTCATCAGAGAAGTCTTTCACCCTCAGTGGCTTGCTAACCCTGTACTGGTCCGGAAGAAGAACACCAACGAGTGGAGAATGTGTGTCGACTACAGTGATCTCAACAAGCACTGCCCCAAGGATCCCTTCGGGTTGCCGCGGATAGATCAAGTCATGACTCCACAGCGGGCTGCGCTCTCCTCGGCTTCCTCGATTGCTACTCGGGGTACCACCAGATAGCGATCAAGGAAGAAGATCAAGAGAAGACCGCGTTCATTACCCCGTTCGGTGCCTACTGCTACAAGACAATGGCATTTGGGCTGAAGAACGCCGGTGCAACTTACCAGCGAGCTATCCAGACTTGTTTCAAGAAACAACTCAACAAGAACATCGAAGCTTACGTGGATGATGTAGTCGTCAAGACCAGAAATCCTGACACGCTTATCGCCGATCTTGAAGAGACTTTCGCATCCTTGCGGGAATACCAATGGAAGCTCAATCCAAACAAGTGCGTCTTTGGCGTACCACCGGGGAAACTACTCGGGTTCATCATCAGCCATCGCGGCATCGAAGCTAACCCAGAGAAGATCTTCGTCATCACCAACATGAAGGCCCCGACTACTATCAAAGACGTCCAGAAGCTTACTGGATGCATGGCGGCCCTCAACAGATTCATCTCCAAACTTGGAGAACGGGGTCTTCCCTTCTTCAAGCTACTCAAGCGGCAAGAGAAGTTCGTGTGGACTGAGGAGCCTGACAAGGCTTTGCAACAACTCAAAGACTTCCTGTCCGAAACCCCAATCCTCACATCGCCTCAAGCCAAGGAGGAATTGCTCCTCTACATCGCTGCGACTACTCATGTGGTCAGTACTGCCATCGTCGTCGAGCGGCAGGAAGAAGGCCACGCCTACAAGGTCCAGCGACCTGTCTACTTCATCAGCAAGGTGCTATCCGAGTCCAAGGCCCGGTATCCTCCAGTTCAGAAGCTACTCTACGCGATACTCATCACCTCATGGAAGCTACGACACTACTTTCAGGAGTACAAGATCTCTGTGGTGACTGACTTCCCGCTCAGTGACATACTTCACAACCGGGACTCCACAGGGAGCATTTCTAAATGGATGGTCGATCTTGGCGCTCTATCGCTCGACTTCAAGCCTCGCACTGCTATCAAGTCTCAGGCATTGGTTGATTTCATGGCTGAGTGGCAGGAGAATCAAGTTCCAACACCAACCGAGCGTCCGGAGCATTGGGTCATGTACTTCGATGGTTCCCTCAAACTCGAAGGTGCCGGTGCAGGAGTGCTGCTGATCTCCCCCAAGGGTGAGCAACTCAAATACGTCCTACAGATCTTCTAGAAGGTCTCCAACAATGAAGCTGAGTACGAGGCTCTACTACACGGGCTGCGCCTGGTAGTCTCTCTCGGCATCAAGTGACTACTCGTCTACGGCGACTCTACAACGGTCATCAACCACGTCAATGACTCCTGGGATCGCAACAAAGAAAACATGGACGCATGCTGTCAGGAAGTACGCAAGCTCGAGAATAAGTTCTATGGTCTCGAGTTCCACCACGTCATCCGCGACAACAACGTTGCTGCGGACATCCTGTCGAAGCTTGGTTCTACCCGCGCTCAATTCCCGGCGGGTGTCTTCGTCCACGAGCTGCATAAGAAGTTTATTCCAGGGGAGTCATCTCCACCTACGGCTACTGATCCTGGCCCGTCCTAGATAGACCGTGAGGTACTGATGATCGACGTGGACTAGAGGCAACCGTTCATCGACTACATCAAAGAGCAAAAGGTACCCTCCGACAAGTCAGAGGCAGAGCAGCTCACACACCGAGCCAAGACCTACGTACTAGTCAGGGACAAGCTCTACAGGCGAGGTGCCACCTCTCAAATACTCATGAAGTGCGTGTCTCGAGAAGAAGGCAAGGACATACTGGAGGAGATACACAAAGGGATCTGCGGCAACCACGCGTCCTCTCGGACCCTCGTGGGCAAAGCTTTTCGATGAGCGTTCTACTGGCCTGCAGCTCTTGCTGATGCAGAGGAACTAGTCAAGAAGTGCCAAGGATGCCAGTTCTTTGCCAAGAAACAACACGTCCCAGCCTACAGGCTCATCACGATACCACCAACTTGGCCGTTTGCTTGTTGGGGACTCGACATGATTGGCCCTTTACCAATTGTGCCAGGGGGATTCAACCGAGTTCTGGTGGCTATCGACAAGTTCACCAAGTGGATCGAGGTCAAGCCTGTCACCTGCCCTAAAGCCGACAGAGTACTCGACTTCTTGGATGAGATCGTACATCGCTATGGGTTCCCCAATCGCATCATCACAGACTTGGGTTCTAATTTCAACAACCACCAGTTCTGGGAGTACTGCGAGAACAGTGAGATTGATGTCCGGTACGTCTCCATCATGCACCCACGTGCCAATGGTCAAGTGGAACACGCCAATGGGATGGTACTCGACGCTCTCAAAAAACGTCTGTGCGATGCGGCAAACAGCAAAGGAGGCAAGTGAATCAAGGAACTACCCAACGCTCTCTGGGGGCTGCGTACTCAGCCTACAAAGCCCACCGGACAGTCGCCATGCTTCCTGGTCTACGGCTCCGAAGCCATCCTGCCGGCTGATGTGATGTGGCAATCCCCAACAGTCGAACAATATGAGGAAGGCACTACGGAAGACAACAGGCGGGTCGACATCGACAGCCTTGAAGAAGCCCGCTGTGCCGCCCTCATTCAATCCGCCAGATACCTCGAGGGTGTCAGGCGCTATCATGATCACAACGTCAAGGAACGCTCCTTCAATGTGGGTGATCTCGTCCGCCACCGTATCCAGAATACGACAGGGCTTCACAAGCTCAGCTCGCCATGGGAAGGTCCTTTCTTCATCAAGACAGTCAATGGTCCAGGCTCCTATCGCCTCCAAACTCTCGAAGGTGAAGAAATTGACAACTCGTGGAACATCAAGCAGCTGTGTCGATTCTACCCATAGTCCTCGACTACGGATCTACAGGTGGCAGGGTCTCGATATGTGGCCTCTGGGTCCATGCCCCTCCACTTCTCGGTCAGCGCATGTGACCTCTATGGTCCATGCCCTCTTATGACCCCCAGCTGCTACAACAGTCTTCAGACCCCAGGGACAATGGGACCTAGCCGTAAGTGACCTCTGTGTCCTGGCAATGATGGAACCTAGCTGTACGCGGCTTTGGCGACAATGGGACCTAGCTGTAAGTGGCCTCTGTGCCCTAGCGACGATGGTTCCTAGCTACCAGTGGCCCTCATGTCCCTGCGACTACTTTTCAGCTGTACTCAGGCTCCGCGCCTTTGCTGTAATCGGGCTCTGGTCTTTCAGTTGTACTCTTACAACTTCTTATCTGCAGTAATAAAGATTGTTCTATCTCTACTTTATACTGTGCTCACACCTCCGGGCTACATATCTTGTCTTCTTTAAGACTACTCTCAGCTCTCCGCGAGCTTACTCTCAGCTCTCCGCGAGCTTACTCTCAGCTCTCCGTGAGTTACTCTCAGCTCTCCGTGAGCTACTCTCAGCTCTCCACGAGCTTACTCACAGCTCTCCGTGAGCTTATCTATATGGCTTTGCTCCTCGCAGCAGGCCTACTGCCGAGTACTACTACTCGTGCACTCTCTCTCTTGCAGCCAAGATTCGCCCGACTAATCTACTTGGTCCATCAACAGTGGACGGCATCATCATACGCAAGGGATATCACAGATAATTGATTACTCTGTTTTCAATTACTACTCATTACATACTATCTATTTATATTACACTTGGTCCTACAAGTTTTTACAGATATGACTACTTCAAGCTAATGTGACTGGCGACTTTCTCCGCGATGGGCTCCACATCTTGCATGAGCTCCTTTAGCTTCTCATCGGAGTAGTCACCGGCCACCCCACTGGCTATCACTGTCACATCAGTCGTCAGGTAGAAGCTCTTCAAGAAGCCCAAGACTTGCTGCGGAATCGACTTCCTCAATCGCTGCAAAGCCTTGAGCTTCCCTGGGGTGTCCCTCAGCCAGTCCACCAGCGGCCGCACCTCGACACCGGACTTCTGAGGCTCGAAGAGGTTGGCGACAGGCTCTGCCGCCTCCGTCAGCTCCTTCACCGAGCGCTTCAACAGCTCAAGTTCGTCGTTGAGGCGCCTTATCGTCTGCAGACAGATCACCAGATCAAATTCGCCATCTACGCATAGCTGCAACTCACGTTCGAGCTCCATGTTCAGCACCTAAACTTCTTTCTCAAGTTGCTCCCGCTGGTCTTTCTCGGGGTAGAAGCCAGCCTTCCAGTCGGTGACTTGGCTGTCCAGTTGCACTATGGAGTTCTTCAGCTCTACGATTGCAACATCGAAGACAAGTCAAGCTGTCAGATTACGGAATCAGTACTCGATACGTCCTCAGCACAAGGTACTCACTGGTTTCCTTCTGGCATAACTTCTTGTTCTTCTCGATGAGCTCCTTATTCTGGGCCAACAACGCCTTGTTCTGGTCCACGAGCTCGTCCTTGACGGCCGTAAGTGTCTGGACCTCGTTACGGTACTCGACAGCGTTGCCATCAAGTCTCATCTGCAAGTTCGAAGCCTGCTGCCTCAACTTCTTCAGCTCATCCTCTAGCTTCTTAGCTCGAAGGATCGTCTCGCTAAATGCCTGCAGCAGCTCTGTCTTCTTGCGAGACCTCTCTATCACATCCTGCGAGCAATCGGTTGGTTATGACTACTTATTGCAAGAACTGCACGACTACTGGTGATTCAAGCAAGCAGACAACTTACCTCAACATTTTCGACAATACCACGGAGAGAAGTCATCTGCGACACTACAGTCTCCGGGGCGATCAGGTCGTCCTCCAGCAGCGCCGTGATCTCATCTGTAGCCCGACTACTACCCGCTTGGGCTGTTGATGCCTCAGGTAGGTCCGCGTCCTCCACATCCCGATCCCAGACTACCAGTTGCCGCTTCGGGCTCAGCATCAGGGTCACCCGTGCGTTCTCCATGCGCTCGGGGGCTGGCCTTGTGGCGTCCTCCTCTTCTGATAAACTGGCTTCCGGATTTGCAACAAGACCCTCTGCGATCACTGCTTCAATCTCCGCCAAAGGGTTGTTAGCAGGCTCGGGGGCTGCGGGATATGACTCTATAAAAGACCCGACTACTTTGTGCCACAAGAGATACAAACCTCTTGCCGCGCCGACTTCTTCTGTTGGCTCCTCCTGTGCGGCCTTGTCCTGGGCAGGCGGTGTAGGCTCTCTAGTGCTGGCGGGTTGGTTTTCACCACCAGCAGCGTCGCTTGTTCCCGCCTCTCCCCAGGACAAGTCCGTCGACTTCCTGCAAGTGACTAGAGTATGAGAGTTCATTTGAAGATTTCAAGCAAATGAGTACTCAGGCTCACGGGTACTTACAACGACGACCGCGTTACCAACACGGCCAGCTCTATGAGGCCTTCTCCAAGGATGGGCTCATCTTCTTCCTCGTCAGTGCCCTCGTGGCACGTGCTTATCTCCGGTGGCTCTGAGGTACCCTCTGATACTCTCGGGGGCTCCACCATCTTGTCGGCCTCTGGCTGCTGCGCTTCTGGTGGCTCGACTACTTCTTCAACATCACCCAAGGGAATGCCCGTGGGTATCGACGTGTCTCCAGCATTGACCCCCATGACTTTGTGAACCACGGGGGCTTCGTCCTGGGTAGCAGTTTGAGCCTGCCCAGCATCAGACGTCTCCTGCATAGACGACTTCGTCACACATCAGCCCCAGGTATTCAAGACAGCCAGTACAAGGCAAAGAACACTACCTGGTCCGACGGCTTCTGCGACGACACGACCTTCTTGACTCATCGCTTCCTCATAGCCGTCCTCCTCTTCTTCCTTGGCGGCAGGGTGATGTCGTCAGTCAAGCTTCCCGCCAGTCTTCTCGACGACCCGGCGTCAGCAGCAGCAGCGGCGTACCCGTACCGCACCTTCACCTCGAAGCGCTGGGTGAGGGTGACGATATCCTCGTCATCCTCCGATGACACGTCCTCGACAGCACCTTCTACAATCTCGGGCGAGGTCACGGTCTGGGGTACTCGTGGCGGCTCGGGGGCTGTCTGCTCCACATTCACTCCGTCCTTGTCGTACTCAGGCAGTGGTGGCATGGGGTAGAAACACTCCACATCCTCCTGCATATCACAAGACTTGTTAGCTACCCCCACAATATCAACAATAAGTACTCGGGGGCTATGGCTACTTACTGGCTTCGGAGGCCTCTCTACAGAATACTCCGGCACGACGGCGGGCACTCCATCAACATACTTGAAGATCTTGCCCAGCCGCTCCATCACAGCATCTGAGCTGATCTCCTCTGCGGTGAACCTTGAGTCATCATCGCTACTGGTGTACTCGTACCCATAGTGATGACGCTTCATCAGCGGCTGGATCCGACGCTTCATGAAGCTGAAGGCTACCCTCTCAGCTGTCAGGCCTGCCTCCTTCAGATCTTCAATGCGCTTGAGAAGCTCGGGTACTTGAAGGCACTCTTCCATGCTGGGCTCAGCGTTCTAGATGTCGCTATGCACCGGCGCGTACATACTAGGCTTCGGCAACTACGGGGGCTGATTCTCAGTGTAGAACCACTTATTCTTCCAATCTTGATTGGAGTCGATGAGCTTATACTTGAAGTACACATCATCCATCTTCTCCCGCATTTGGATGCCAGCTCCACCGACTACTTGCGGGTTCAACGCGTTGGTTTGCGGCATCAACCGGAATAGCTTCCGGAATAATCCCCAATGCAGCTTGATCCCAAAGAACACCTCACAAAAATGTACAAAGATCGAGGTGTGGAAGATACCGTTCGGGTTCAGATGCACATGCTCCACCTTGAAGAAGTGCAACAGCCCACTGAGGAAATCCGACGTCGGGAGGGCCAACCCACGCTCGCAGAAGTGCGCGAACATCGCGATCTCATCCGAATTCTTCTCCATCGGCCATGGATCTCCGGCGACGGTGTTCCACCCATCAATCGCCTGCTCTTGTAGGAACCCTGCATCAACCAGCGCCTGGATCTCATGCGTCTTCAACTTGGACTTCTTCCACGCGCTGGCTTGATTCGGCGGCGCCGTCTGCATCGTCTTTCCGAATTTGTGCGGCGGCAACTCGGGGGATTTCCTCTTTTTTTCCCGGCTTTCTTCTCCTGGATCTGCGACACTGATGGTGCGCTCTTCATCCTCGTGGTCACGAGCCTCTTCACTCGCATTCGCTCGGGGGCGACGGGCTGGTGAGGAACGGCGGCGCGATTTTCTCTCAGCGGCGACAGGTGTGGAAGACAAGATTTACTTTGCGTCTGACTGGCGGCAGATGCGAATGAAAAACCCTAAGGGGTTACCTCTCTATTTATCACCGCACGGGCTCTTCACAGTGCGGTGGACGCTTCAAATTCCAAGACTCGGCGCTCTTGATCTCGGGGGCTAATTCGAGGATTGGAAGATTATTTGGCTATGGATTCATCACTGCGGCCACATTCTATAGTCAGGATTGATCCTTTACTCCGAGAAGACTACTCGACTCAAGGTTCGAGGGCTCCGTGCCACGTGTCCTTCGGTTTTCTCTGGATTTTTCAGGATTTGATTGGCGGAATTCCAGATTGACCCTCAGCTTGAATCTACGATTCGACCTAAGGCTCGGGGGCTACATTCCATATGGAATGCGATTTTTGCAAATCGCATTTCCATATGGATCTTCAATGTGAAGACCTCAAGACATCACGAGTACTATTGAAGACCTTCGAGAGAAGAACCCGGGGACACTTGGGAACTACTCGAGAAGACTTCAAGACTACTCGGGATCCGCTAGAGTACCTTCCAGCTTCGTGGTGGCTCAAGTACTATTGAAGACTATGGCTTGTAGCGCTCGGGGATGCTTGGGAACTACTCGCGGGAGCCTTCAAGACTACTCAAGCACGTCACACTCAACTACAAAGTACTCGGGGGCTTGTCGTATGGACATCCCTGGGCCCACCACCGAGGTGGACCCTGCCCGTGTATAGGACGGCCTACCGGGACTCCTCCGATATGTGGGCCACGGTGCAAGACGGCGTGGACTACAAGACAACTCACGGGTAGTACTAGAATAGGAAAGCTTATCATGTGACCGCCATGGCTTCTCCTAGTCGTACTCGACTAGTACTCCTGTACCTATACCGCCTTGTAACCCTACCTCCCGTGCATATAAGGCGAGGCAAAGACCCCCTCCAAAACATCTAACAATCAATCAAGAGCTACGCGGCATACAGGACGTAGGGTATTACGCACATTGCGGCCCAAACCTGTCTAATTGTGTGTCTCGTGTCTCACCATCGAGTTCCTGATCTCGGCGAGCCCCACCACAATCGACTACCACGGGTAACCCTCTTGGTAGGTTGCCGGGTCTAAACACCGACACTAACCATGCTATCCAAATCTTCCAAAAACTGCATCTTGGTGCTCTCACTAAGACATACCTGAGGGGCATAGGCACTGATCACATTCAGAACCAAATCCCTAACTACCAGCCGGACAAGGATAATCCGGTCGCCTTGCCTCCTGACATCTACGACAACATCCTTAAGGCTCGTATCGATCAAGATGCCTACACCATTCCTACCCAATGTTGCCCTCGTGTACCAAAGCTTGAAGCTAGTATCTTCCACCTCTTTCGCCTTCTGGCCCTTCCATTTAGTCTTCTGGATGCATAGAATATTTACACGCCTCCTAATTGCCACATCGACTAGCTCTCGTAACTTACCAGTTAGGGACCCTCTATTCCAACTACCTACATGAAACCTAGTTGGCTCGGCTAGCTTCCTTGCCCTTCGCACCCGTCGAGGGAAGTGCAAAGACCCTTGCTCATTTTTCACTACACCCGAGCGCCAATGTAGCGCGCCACTAAGGAAATGATGACCCGGTCCTTGCTCACTTGACACCGTGCCCAGAACGCGACATTGCCTCCTCAAATTGCTTCTTATAGTGGCAATATTTGTTCTAAGAACATCTGCAGTGTGCCATGCTGCTGCCGCCTATTCCACAAGCAGCGTGCACCAACTGGGTCGAATGACCTTCCTTGGTTCCATGAGGCATCAGACAACTTTATTAAAAATATGTATCCTTCTGTGGTTCATTATCTCATTGTGCGCTCGAAGCGTCAGGTTGGTCCATCTACTAGCTCTCTGTTGTTATAAAGATTTTGTTCTTTTTTGTACGTAAGGTTTCCATGCTCTGGCATGGTTCCTATTGGTAGTGCTCCAAGTGAAAATCTGATATTTTCTGATTCACCGAGTATTAGATATGACGTTTGCAAGCCTGTTTGATTGAGATTGCTGCTGCTGCGCTGCGGCTGCACCTGCAGCTGG
Source organism: Cenchrus fungigraminus (assembly GCA_036936925.1). Taxonomy (NCBI): domain Eukaryota; kingdom Viridiplantae; phylum Streptophyta; class Magnoliopsida; order Poales; family Poaceae; genus Cenchrus; species Cenchrus fungigraminus. Next base: position 120,746,240 of record CM072773.1, read on the forward strand.
CAAGTGAGCACCCTGAGACTCTTCATGTGCAGTATGAAGAATGTGTCTTGTAGTCCTCATCCTCTCCTCTTGCAGGTAAGCAAACAAAATTTATTTTCTACGATTGAGTAAATTATCAACAAGCTTGACTACTTTCTTGAATATTGTGACTCTCCTCTTGCAGTTACATTAAATTTTTCCAAAGTGCATCGCTGGCTACCACTGTAGTGTTTCTGGTTTTCACTAAAAAATCCAAGTTAGTTATGACAAATCATTTACAGTGATTACATATTGTTGAGTTCTGGCTACCACTGCTGATTCAAACAACTGACCAAATTCACTAATTGAGTTCTGATCAATTTTTTAATGGTTTGCCTAATGTTCTTTCTTTTTGTTTAATTTGTACAGATCTTTTATGTAGATAGTGTGAGAGATCAACAAGGCTAAGCTTGACTGATTTGCCCAGGACATGCTGATCTTGAAGGTTAGCTTTATTTCTCACTTAATTTAATCTATTGAGGTTGTATGTCAACACTTGCATGCAAAAAAAAAAAACTTTGCTGATCTTTGCTTTTCTGAATGATGCCTCGAGATCTCTAGGACAGTTTGTTCTCCATATTATACTTTTATATAACATGTTATTTGTTACTCAAAGAAAATGACATGTGTGACAACTGACAACTGTAGTACTCTTATGTTATGACATTGAGATTTGACAAGGAAAATTACACAAATAATCCTTTTCTTACCAAATTACTGTGATTGAGGCTCTGAATTCCGCACTGGACAAAGGATGCCTATGCATCCTTTTATTTTCTCGATGGGAGAAGAGGTGCTGCCAGTCTTGTTTGTTTTGTCCTTCCGTTTGATTCTTTTGGTTGAATAATTGTTACTGCAGTTGGTTGAGGACCACAGGCAACGTATCAGATGCGAACCAACCTCTCCGTGAAAATCCATGCAAACCACAGCAAAAATGTCGTCTAAATTCACCAAACAAATCACGCATGTAGATGATATGATGATACACAACCTTGTAAAATATCTTGTCCAAACTCGACTTTGTTTGTGAGATATAAAAATAACAAATTTCAAGACAGCTTTCTGGCTTGAAATTTGTTATTTTTATATCTCACAAACGAAGTCGAGTTTGGACAAGATATTTTATAAAGTTGTGTATCATCATATCATCTACATGTGAGATTTTTTTGGTGAATTTAGACGACATTTTTTTCATGGTTTGCACAGGTTTTCACGAAGGTTGTGGTTTCCACAGATATGTTCCCCCACAAATATGCATACAAGGTCAGTAGAATTTCTAAGAAGATTATGCTACATTTTATCTCACCGTGGCAATTAAAAACTAACATATGAAGTCTGTGAGTGTTAAACTTCTCTTTATTGGTGTTCTTTGCAGATATCGAAGGGTTTGCTCGGCATATATTGCTCTCAAAGATATCGTGGCTTAGTGGCTGTGGTGATGAATAAAGGTGTTGAAAATATTCATAGGATCCTAAAATTTGATTGTATGTTCTTGCACTTCTCTAAATTCAGTTGTGATAATTAAGGTGTTCACTTTTTTTGTGTGAAGGACAATGGAATTCTTCTTGCTAGCTCCAAATTCCCAAACAGGACCGAGAAGGTCTGTTGGTATGAAACAGAGCTCTATTAGAAAGGCAAGGGCAATTTTTGGAGGATGGAGATGTTAAAAGGACTGGACATTAGTTTATTTGGTTTTGTTATTTATGGTTGGAATTGTATATCTGATTTGCAGCAAATTTTGTAATGCTTTATTCTTAGTCAGAAATATAGATGGCCAAATGGGCCGTGCTAAACGGGCGGCACGAGGCCCGGCCTGTTTTGGCCCGGCCTGAGCACGACCTGGCACGATTTGTCGCGGGCCTGGGCTGGCACGGCCTGATGTAGCAGGCCGGACCTGGGCCGATAGGTCGGCCCGCCGGGCGACCCGAGGCACGACCTGTATAATAGTCGGGCCGCCTCCGGCCCGTATAACAAACCCTACCCCCCTGCATCCCCCGCCGGCCATATATACCCTCCCCCCGCCCCCGGCCAAACCTAACTGGCCTCCCGTCCCCGTCGGCCCCCCATCTTGCCACCGCCGCCCCCATCCCCAATTCCCCACTCCCCAGTCGACTCGCCTCCCCGCCGTCGCAACCCCAGATCCACTCGAATTGCCGTCGGACTCGCTCACTCCGCCGCAGCCCACAGGTAAGAGAGCTCATCGCCTCTGCGCGCTCCGCCTAACATGCTCTTCTTGAGTCCTTCTTCCTGATATGTTGTTCTTCTTCATCTTGTAGGTCGATGATGCCGTCGTGTTCGTGAGGAGCCTGAGCCGCCGAGGTCGTCGGAGCACTCGGAGGAGTCGAGGAGATGGATACCGATGCACTATCCCCGTCCGATACACCTTGGTTGTCAGAGGAGGATGCCGGTCGTGGTTGGGTTGGCGCTGTCATCGGTGTCATCGACCTTTCCGATGATGGTGATGGTGCTGGTGCCGGCACGCCCGAGGCGCTGTCACCCACTACCGTCGGCAGGAAGCGGAAGTCCACCTCTAAGGTATGGAACGACTTTGATGAGCTCTTCACCATGAGGAACGGCAAGAAGGTCAGGTATGGCGCTAGGTGCAAATACTGTGGTCATGAGTACTCTGGTAAATCAACTAGTGGTACTGGCCATTTGAAAAGGCACGCTCTTGCTTGTGGTAAGAAAAAACAAACCGATCGCATGGCTCAATCTGTTTTGAAGTACAACCCTGATGGTTCTATCCATCATTGGGAGTACAAAGAGTCTGTTGCTCGTACTGAACTTTGCCGCTTGATAGCTAGAGAGGATCTGCCTTTAGGATTCGGTGAGTCTAATGCCTTTGAAGAGTACATAACCCATGCCCATAATCCTAGGTTTTCTAAATCTTCTAGGCACACCACCACGAGAGATTTTGTGAAACACTTTAGTGAGCGCCGTGCTAAGCTTAAGGAAACCTTATTGTCTTCTGTTTCCTGTATTTGTCTTACTTCTGATATATGGTCTGGAAATGCTAAGGAGGATTATATTAGTGTGGTTGCTCACTTTGTTAATGCTGATTGGGAGTTAGAGAAAAGATTGCTTGCTCTGAGATTGATTGATGAATCACATTCTGGTGCTAACATTGTAGAGCGTGTATCCATGGTTGTTGATGAGTATGGTTTAACTGATAAGATCTTTGCTGTTACTCTTGATATTGCTTCTTCTAACTCTACAGCCATGGATATATTGTCTCCTATTTTTTCTGGTTATATACTTGCTGCTTTACCACCTGATGCAACTGAAGATGAGGTAAAAGAAGAGCGTTCCCTTTTCATGCATCAACATTGTGCTTGCCATATTATAAATCATATTGTTAAATCTGGCATGAAACGTTTGAAGCCTTACATTGAAGATTTTAGAACTGCTATATCATTCTTGAATTCATCTAACCAACGCATTGCAGCATTCAAAAGCTTTTGCATGAGCATGGGTGTACATCCTCGTAAGTTTGGTTTGGACATGGATGTTAGATGGAACTGTACCTACCTCATGCTCAAGCATGTTGTTCCATATCGTAGTACATTTTCTACCTTTATCCAAACTCATCATCCTTTTCGTAATGATTTGCCACTACTCACTGATAACCACTGGTATGTTGCTGAAAAAATATTGGAATTCCTTGAAATCTTTTATGACTCAACTGTTGCTTTATCTGGTGTTTATTATCCTACATCTTCTCTAATGTTGCATCATATTCTTGAAATTGCTGGACATTTCAGTGCATATGAGAATGATGAATTGCTTAAACATGTTGTTGTTCCTATGAAAGATAAGTTTTTAAAATACTGGAGAAACATACCTATGCTATATGCCTTTGCTTTTATATTGGATCCTAGAGCTAAGATGAAAGGCTTTCATAATATTCTTCGTTTGTTATCTAACCATACTGGTACAGATTACTCCAGATTCCCAACTGATGTGCGTGGTAAGTTAACAAAGGTCTTTGAAAGGTATGAAACTAAGTTTGGTGATGCTCGCTTGCATCGACCCTAGCAGTCAGCAAGTGTTAGTTCTGGTAAGAAGAAAATGGCTTGGAATTTAATTTTTGCTTCTGATGTGAGTAGCTCTTCTAGTTCTGGTCCTTCTCAACTGGGAAGGAGGACAGGTACTTCTGCATTTCCATCTCCTGCAACTCTTTCAGAGCTGTCCTCATACCTTGACAGTGATTGCGTCGTCCAATACGGCGAGGACTTCAACATTCTCAATTGGTGGCATGAGCATAAGCAAACTTACCCTATTCTTTCTATACTTGCTAAAGATGTGCTAACTGTACCTGCTTCCACAATATCATCAGAATCAACTTTTAGTCTTGCTGGCAGGGTGCTTGAGGACTGGCGACGGCGGTTGACGAGTGACATGGTGGAGGTGCTGTCTTGCTTGAAGGATTGGGAGCTGGCTGATGGTCATCTGCAGCACAACGTCGAGAAGGAGACCAAAGATCTGGAGTTGGCTTTTGAGAACATGTACCTGGATAATGATGATGCTGCTGCTGCTCAGGGTTGAAGGAGCCAAGGAGGCTGCTGGCTGTCTATCCCTTTTATTTAGTACTGCACTATTTATGTAATGGACATTTGGACATGTAATGCTAAGACATTAAGAACTCTAGAGCTGGGCTGTAATCTTTTCCTTTCTAGGGTTTTCCTCACGAGGTGTGAGTTTTACCTAGAAAGATTTTTAATGAGGCAGCCAATAAAACAACTCATAAATTTGATCTTTGATTTATATCTCTGTCTCAGTGTCTCTGTTTTGTTTTAGTGTTTCATACTGCATCTATTGATCTATATGTTTGAGAATTGAGATTTGAGAATATGTTCTTTGCATTCTTTGTATTTTTCTGCCTCTGGTGATGGTATTTTTTTTGGTGGGCTGATGGGCCGCCCGGTCTGTCTAGCCTGGCGGGCTGATGGCCCGACCCGGCCTGCATAGGGAACAAGGAGGCCAGGCCTGGGCCGAAAGGTCGGCCTGCCGGGCGGCCCGGCCTGGCACGATAATTAGGCCGGGCCTATGAAGGCCGGGCTAGGCCGGGCCCGAGCCAGGCCGGGCCGGGCCGCCCGTTTGGCCATCGCCGCTCGACACGATAATTAGGCCGGGCCTATGCAGGCCGGGCCAGGCCGGGCCTGGGCCAGGCCGGGCCGGGCCGCCCGTTTGACCATCTATAGTCAGAAAGATAAAACAAATGATCTTGCAAAATAAATAAATAAATATGAAATGTACCTGCAAATATTGTGAAGCCAATGTTTTCCTTCTCCAACCTCATTTCTCAAGTAATCGTGACACAATTATTTTAGAGGATTTATGGCCCGACACATGGAGAACCATGGAGCTATCTTGGAACGTAGTGCACATATAAACTTGTTCTACAGCTTTATATACTGGCTACTATGATGCAAACCCTGTACTTTGGACAAGTATAGGCCAGCTCTTCGTTGAATTATCTCTTTTAAGTTCCGTTTTATATCACGTGCGTGCTGCACCTGCACTTTACTATATAAATACATTTTTTTATTATCGTGGTTTTTAGACACGTGCGTTCCACACAAGCATTTTACTATAGGTGTAAGTAACTCGGTTATTACTAGGTGGATGCTAACTACACTTAATTTGGTAGCACTTCAATTTTTAATCAAGAGGAGTTTGGTAACTTTTGAGGGTGGATATCCAATGAGCTCCTCAAGTGAGCAAGATTACATCCTTGAGGGAGATGCTCAACTTAGAAAGGGATGACAACAGTAGGTCAGTCCTACGGTGGTGGGCATACGAACGGTGAGACAAGGTGGCAGTGGTACCGCTGGTCAAGGCGGAAGAGTTCGTCGGTTGGGTAGCATAGGATTAGCCGATTAGGGCAACCATGTCGGGGAAGATTAGCGTGCTCGGGAGGGAGGGTGGAGTGGCCGCGGATTCAGCGGCGATAGCCACTGAAGAAGCGGGAAGGAGGGCGGGGCGGGGGCGAACACAATAGCTTGAGTGTGAGTGGAAGACGAGGGTCATTTGGGTTGTCTCGTTCGTGAGCTGCGCCACCGCGAGGTTGTTGTTGGGACTCCGGGTTCTCCTGACGATGAGATTGTTGGCTCTGGTAATAAAATTTTTGTGGTATAGATTAGATTTCTGTGTTATTGAATATGTCCATGTACCTTCATTTTTTAAAAATTATTTTTTTATTATTGTGGGTTTTTAGACACGTGCGTGCCATACGCATGTTGTAACAGCCCAAAATTCAAGTAGAAATAAAATCAAGATAAATAAATAATAAATGTTTTCTTTGGCTTTTATTTGGTTCTTCTCATGTCTTATGCATTATGTGGGCCCCCGAGCGTACAACTACCCAGGTACCCGTTGTGCTTACTGTACTTGTCCCATGATCAGTCCGCAAGTACGCACAACAGCAGTGGTGTCTGAACTGCACTCAAAAATTCATTAGTAACATTAGGAATTGATCAGAGCTAGTATATAATCTATAGCGGAAGCAAACAGAAATATAAGACTTTCATCCTAGAGTAGTGTGCCTCACCATCCCACAGGCAACTGACTGGGAGTTAGTCCTAGAAAGAACCAACGTCGAAAAACCCGCATCCTTCGGCAGCAAACGGAACAGAGACGATTCTCCTTCGAACTGTGGATATTTAATTTAAGCAACAAGGGTGAGTACAATTTTGTTCTCGCAAGACTTCGAGTGTATAGAAAAAAATCATGCTATACATGCATGGCTGAACAAGGAGGGCTGACAAGTTCACTAGCACTAGGCTGCATTTCATTAAATTAATCATTTTACGCATACTTTTGCAAATAGTTTGATATATTTAAAATAGACTGACATCACCAATCATAACTTTCCATTTCCCACATAGAGGTCCTCTGACCTACTATTTCGGTCCAAAACATTTGAACCAGTGCAAGTGATATCATCCAAGTCAATACCCAGTTTTCAAAACAAAGCTCTATAACCGGCTACTAGTCCATGTTGCTCGTGATCGTGAGCACAGCTATTCAAATAGTTTTTAACACTCTGCAGAGGTTGTACATTTTACCCACATGACATGTTCCACTTTGATGCCAACGCAGAGCCAGCACGTATTTACACATTTCCGAGATTTGTCGGCAAGCGAACATGACATAGCTGTTACATCAGACGGACCCAAAATATGCTACACGACAGACTGTAGGAGCGCCTCCATCCATCTGACCGGGTTAGCTACCCCGACACCGACGAGCATCTCGTGCACTCGGGCAGTAGCATCCTTTCGGGGCTGACTGACATAATAAGCTAAGGCCGTACCCATTTAAGGACATGTGGTTGCACTGTAATACTTAGACCAAGAGATACCAATTTCCGATCCTTAATTTGACACGGGTGACATTACTAGGGAATCAACTATCTGTACCGGTTGGGAACCCCCTTTAGTACCGGGTATAGCACCGGTATAGTTCGTCCGGTACTAAAGGGGGGGTGCATTAGTACCGGGTGGCTCATCCGGTACTAATGCCACCTTTAGTACCGGGTGGTGTTACCACCCGGTACTAAAGGGCCTCCCCTCTGCGACGTGGCAGTGCAGGTTTTAGTACCGGGTGTTAACACCACCAGGTACTAAAGGTTTTTTTGTTTTCTTTTTCCTTTTTCTTTTCTTTTCGGTTTCTTTATTCTATCATATTTGCTTGATTTACGTAATACGCTGTAATATAAAGTCGTGTGGCGTATAAAATATTATATTTGAGATAATATTATACATGCATACATATATATGTATTTGTATAATATTATCTCTAATATTATACATATATATACATATGTATGTAGAATATTATCTCAAATCCGGTAATTGAAGAACATATATATATATGAGCATATTGTGCGTACTAAAATACGAAAATTATATACATTGGATCAAATTTTAGCAGAGATTAATATTTTTTTTTTGCTCTGTCCGCTTCCAGATCCTTGTCCATTCTTTCCCTAACTGGTCCTTGCACGGACTCCCCCGCTATAATCACAGATGATAAACCTGCATAGTACTCTCCCCCTGGGCTAATAACCTGGTCTAGAAGAAATCTGCATAGTTGTTCTTGAATTAACCGGATTTTTTCTGTCTCGAGGAATCCTTCCTTGATGTGCTCAATCTACAAAAGAATATGAACAAAAGATAAGAACAGGTAGAACAAAGAATATGAACAATAAGAACTACATGTGGTTGCAGTTTTGTGTACGCATCTTTTCTTCGAAGTTGCTGTCGGGCACGCGACTTGAAAAGGTATGCATGAACTCACATACATAGTATCCGCATAGATTGGTACCTAAAGGCTGTGTGAAGCACTGTACATATATGAAAATAAAGTTATGAAATATTTTTCATTGTATTGTAAGAAGTGACCTGAGATCTGCGAACAAGACACAGATTGGGAAATCATAGTGGAAATAAAGGTTCTATTTGAATTTCCCCCTGTGCTTTTGACAGAAACGAGTCCATGCTTGTTTTATCATCTCTACGACATCTTGATATATGGTTTTATCAGTAGTTGTCCTCAAAGAGTCAAAGATGAAGACCTTACCTAAATCCATACAGAAACAAAAGAGAATCTAGTGGAAGCTGTCCACACATGCAGAAGTATAATATGCAATGTAATTTGAAAAAGATAAAGAGATGAGATACACGTTGCTCACCCGAAGTTGTATGGCAGAATTATGGTACTCTTGGAATGGTGTCTGTCTAGAAACATAAATATATTCTCCAATGTTTCCTCCGGCTTGTCTCTGACATTGACCTGATTTATTTGAAGAGGATCCATGTAGCCGACGTTTATGATTCCTCTCCTCCTGCACATTTGCATCTCCATGCTGTATGATACAAAATAGAAGTTCAGATATGGTAGAATGGCTAGAGCATTGATTTTGAGCTTATAGTAGAATAAAGACTTACAGAGCCCAGCAACTGATGAGTGAGACGTCAAGTGCATCTTGATTGAATAGGAACCAGAATTCCTCTAGGGGCACATTGAAAGAGCTTCGGCCACGGAAATAATGATGGTCCTCAATGCAAACTTCGAGAAATAACATTCCGGTGGCTGACATTGTCATGTACCACTTGTGCAATTCATACATCCTCGTTGGAAGATGCATCCGCAATTGCGACCACACAAGCGGTTTCCCAGCCTCATACGGCGGTCTACCTGCCCCTTCATGCTTTTGGATTACATCCTCCCCTCGAAGTTGAGCAGGAGTCAAACCTATTTCTTGACCAAAAGAAAGCATTTGCTGCTCAAACTTTGAAAGCACCTTGAGGGGGGAGATAGATTTTTTTTAACTGGGTCCCTAGTTGTGGAATTCCTTTTCCAGCTTTCTTCTCTACCTTCTTCCATTTTTCAATCTTCAGTGTCATGAGGTCGTAGTCAGACAATGGAGGTTTCTCTGGTTCTTTTCTTTTGTCCGCCTCCATTTGCCTCATGAAACGATGTAATCTAACCCGGTCAGTGGGTTTCTCAACAGGAGGCTTCTTCTTTTTGAATATTTGTCTATCCAGCTTAGCCTGCACTGTCGCCTCTATTTCCTCCTCAGTCTTCTCGTAAGGTAATTTTGGTTTAGGTTTCTGCACCTTGGGTTTCGTCTGCTTCTTTGGAGGAGGAGGCGGAGGATGATGAGTAGCTCGTTGTTTGGAACCCTTGCTCTTAACAGGTGGACTCTCGCTTGGGTCCCTATCAACTTGAGGACTCATGCTGTGTTTCCTTCCAGGTGGTGAAGATGGTAGATGATCTTCACCTTCAGGCATGGTGGATGGTGTAGGTGATCTTGGACATGAGTCAGCAGGAGGAGATGATCCCATGGTCGGTTGCGTAATCTTTATGTGAGCCTTGGGCCAAAATATCCAACCGTGCACAGCATCTCCAAGAGTTTGTTCTCCATCAGGTCCCGGTATCTCCAGTTCGAGGTCATCCCAACCATCGACCACTCTGTCCACTGCAACTTTGGCATAAAGTACGGATGCTAATTCTACATTCATGAACATGGCCCCTGGTGTCAGTACCTCAGCCACACCGTAAGCCACCAAAATCTTCTTGTTTCTTATTTGAGTTTGAAGCTCACACGCGGACCTCACGGTGATGTCATCCACGGGGTACCGTTGGTTGTACGGGGCGGTTACTGGGTCTGGTGAGGCTGGGGGTGATGCTTCCTTGGAGGCTGGGGCTGCTAGTTCCGTGGAGGCTGGGGCTGCTGCTTCCGTTGAAGCATCGCTGCTTTTCCGCTTATTAGATGGGCTCATTTCATCATTAGGCCCTTGCTGAGAGGATTGTTTGATAAGAGCAAGTGCCACACGGCGGTCGATGATTTCATTCATTCTTGCCTCAGTATTTTCTACGCGCTCTTGCAACTCTCTTAGCTTCCTAGCTTGTTCATCCTTACTCCTTTGGCGACTTCTATATGACTCAATGTGCTCTATATGACACCTTTGCCTCGGCAACGTCCACCGTGTTCTGGAGTACCTATTGCAGCAGTAAGCTCGTCCTTTTCTCGATTAGGCACGAAAGTTCCCGCGGTAGTAGCCCTTATCAACTCAACAAGCCTTGCAGCTGTCTCTCTTATTTGTTCGCCCAGTATTAATGTTCCATCTTCGGGATTGAGCATGCCACCATGTGCATAATAATAATTCCTCACTCACTCGGGCCAATCTAGAGTTGCCAGTACGATTCCACGTGCCATTATATCTTGTTCCATCAGGTCCCATTTCGGCATGGCCATCCTGTAACCTTCAGGTCCAAGACGATGAAATTCTTTCTTTTTACGTGCATTGGCAGTGTTGGTTTCAGTGAGCTTGACGGCATCTTCCGATAGCTTGTACTGCACAAATGCATCCTAGTGATCTTTTAACTTCGCATATCCCTTCGAAATCTAGTCTAAGTCCCTTCTGATGAAGTCTTTGTTCAGATGCTTCTTGTACGACTGAAAGGCAATTGCACCCTTATGCATGGCCCAAGTGCGCACATCTTCCAGTTTTGTACCTTTTGGAAATGAGAAGTGTGCTTCCACCTCTGCCCAAATCATGTCCTTCTCTGTGTCCCGGACCACATCTTCCTGCACCAGGACCACATCTTCCCACACCGGCGGTTCATCCTGATCTTCATTTTTATCTTCACCATTTTCATCTTCAGGTACAGCTTTATGTACAGCGTCAAGAGCTCTCCAATATCGAAAGCTTATTGGGATGTGGTCCCTAACAAGAGCCCCAATGTGGTTTGTCAATTTGATTACATTTTCATGTGGAGCAAGTGGCACGCCATCATCAGATACTTCTGTGATGATGAAACGACCCTCTAGCTTCTTCTTTGGGCCGCGTGTCCCCTGAGGCTTCTTGCTGCTCGATGCAGGTTCCTGGAAATTTAAGAACTATTAATTGGTTGCTCTTCCTATTAATTAGTAATTAAACTTGAAAATCGTGACGGTACTGGTTCATATTAATTGTACCTCGGATCGTTACCCATCATTGCTTCCCTGGGCAATTGCTTGCTCTTCCCCCTCGATGCCATCACCAGGGATGTTGAGGTAGCTGTCAGCCTCCCTGTGATCTACTTCTTCATTTTGTGGATCGTTCGTTCCATTCCGAGCAATGATATCCATTAACATTTGCTCTGCTTGTTGTTCCTCCTCTGTTCGAGTCATTGTAACTAAAATAACATGACAAGAATAACTATTACAATGAGGAACTATTTTTCTAACTAAGAAACTAATTTTCTAATGAAGAAACTATTTTTCTAATGAAAACACTAATTTTCTAACTAAGAAACTAATTTTCTAATGAGGAAACTAATTTTCTAATGAGGCGGGAGTCGAGCATGTCGGGCGGGAGTCGAGCGAGTCGGGTGGGAGTCGAGCATGTCGGGCGGGAGTCGAGCTAGTCGAGCAAGTCGAGCGAGTCGAGCGTGTCGGGAGCTGAGCGAGTCGGCGGAAATCTAAATCTAAGTGTTGATGCGTCAAGCGAGTAGAGCGAAAATCTAAATCTAAATCTAATTTCAAATTTCAAACTAAATCTAAATCTAAATTTAAATCTAAATCTAATTCTAATTTCAAACTAAATCTAAATCTAATTCTAATTTAAATTACAATTCAACATATATAATAATAAAATCAACAAAAATTAAAAAAAGCTGACGACAGCCACCCTCGGGCTGACGTCAGCCACCATATGCACACTGCGGCGGCCGGCGTGCTTAGGGGCGACGGCAGCGTCGGGGAGGCGTGGAGGGCGCGGGCGGGGACGGCGAGGGTGGTGGCCTGCGTCGAGGTTGACGGCCACGACAGGGACGATGACGATGACGGCGGCAGGGACGGGGAGTACGGCAGGGACGGGCCGGCCAGTGGGGAAGGCGGTCGGCGTGGAGGGCGTGGGCGGGGACGACGGAGCCACGCGGTGGCCGGCGTCGAGGTCGACGGCCACGACAGGGACGAGGATGAGGACGGCGGTCGGGACGGGGATGGTGGGGACGGGCCGGCCGGGGAACAGCGCGGCGGTCGGCGTGGAGGGCGCGGGCGGGGACAGCGGGGACGGCGGGGGCGGTGGCCGACGTCGAGGTCGACGGCCGCGACGGGGACGAGGAGGATGACGGACGGGGACCTCAACGATGCGGGCAGGCTGGGCCGGGGCGCAGTGGAGAGGTGGCGACGACGACGGCGCCGCGGGGGAGGAGGAACGGCGGAGCAGGTCGACGATCGACGGTGCCGCGGGGAGGAGGCCGCCGGCGAGGAGGACGTAGAAGTGCGGGGAGGAGGTCAACGGCGATCCGAAGGCCGGGCGGTGGCGGTGGAGATGGCGACGACGAAATTGGCTAAGTGTTGAGGAAGAAGAGGGACCGCCTCCTTTTATACTGCCCAACACATTAGTACCGGTGCTCAACTAGCCCCAGTACAAATGCGCACATCTGTACCGGGGCTAGTTGAGCCCCGGTACTAATGGTGCTTTCGTTTCACGCCAGAACAAAAACACCATTAGTACCGGTGCTCAAATAGCCCCGGTACTAATAGGCTTTTTTTCAGTTGCCCACTGTTAGCCTTTTAATTTCCTTTCTATTTCATATATTAGTTGTTTGATTTATTATAAATCATATATAATGCATAATATGGCAAAAAATATTTATATGCTTAGTTTACATATATACTATAGAATCTTAAGTTAACAATCAAAAATGACAATTTTATTATCATTAACCTAGTAATATATTATAATGGTCATTAAAATTATGTTCACTTTAACAACCAAAAATAAATTTCTTTTTTTCATGCAAAATCTTCCTTACCTAGCACATCCAATGTTATTAATATAGTAATCATGATGTAGTCTTGCTCATGTATATTTCTACATAAATTTATTGTTTAATATTTAATGATGCTAAAAAAGTGAGATAATTAATAATATTTTATGAAGGAAAATTATTTAATGGGAAGATCAGGACCAAAGCCGGGTAGAGGAGGTTAGAGCTCTGTCTATATGGAGGAGAAAATGACAATTTTATTAATTTTAACTTAGTGGATCCTCCACCCAAGAAAATACTAGTTGTAGTTAATCAATCATAGCGAAACTTTGTTACATGAGCACAAATTAATAAAACATATTATACATCATCATCTAACGAAATGTTAATAATCTTCCTCTTCACGAATGTCTCTTGGTTGTGATCGCGACGTAAGTATGGAGTGTCCTCTTGGGCTAACAGGATGCTTGGGTCAACCTTAACTGAAAATGGAGGAAGATCATCGAACTGATCATAATCTTCTGAAATGTCAGTCTTGTCCTCAACTCCAACGATTTTTCTTTTTCCCGGCGGAACCATGTGACGCTTTGGCTCATTATCAATTGGCTTATCAGCACCCTTATCAGCACCCTTCTTTATTGGTGGTTTGCTTGACATGTCTTTCACGTAGAAAACTTGAGTCACATCATTGGCTAGGACGAATGGTTCGTCTTTGTATCCAATCTTGTTGAGATCCACTATTGTCATCCCAAATTTATCTGTCGTTACACCTCCTCCAGTATTTTTTACCCACTGACACTTAAAAAGAGGGATTTTTAAAGGTCCGTAGTCCAATTCCCATATCTCTTCAATGACACCATAGTATGTTTCTAGTTTTCCATTATTGTCTATTGCATCTATACGGACACCACTATTTTGGTTTGTGCTCTTTTGGTCTTGGGCTCTCGTGTAGAATGTGTACCCGTTTATCTCGTATCCTTGGAACGTAAGTACTGAGATAGATGGACTTCTAGCCAACCATTGCAGTTGCTCTGCAATAGTCTTATCACCGATCAGTTTTTTCCGCAACCAAGATGCGAAATTTTCATTGTGATGATGTGTAATCCAGACCTCAGTCTTCCCTTTGTTTGAGGCCCGTACAATGGACTTGTGCTCCTCCAAGTATGGAGGCACGTGGGATGATTGTTGGAGGACAGTGAAATGTGCTTTACGATATAATGTTTCATTCATATCACACTGGTGTTTCTTGCCTAGCGTGTCCTTTCCCGTGAGTCTCCCCTCATGGCGTGATACAGGGAGTCCAATCGGAGCAATGTCATCAATAAAGTCAACACAAAACTCAATGACCTCCTCTGTAGCATATCCCTTTGAGATGCTTCCTTCAGGACGGGCAAGATTACGAACATACTTCTTAAGACTAGACATCAACCTCTCAAAAGGGAATATGTTGTGTAAATACACAGACCGAGGATAAAAATCTCTTCAACTAGATGCACTAGAAAGTGGGTCATGATAGTAAAGAAGGAAGGTGGAAAGACCATCTCAAAGCTGATGAGGCATTCCACGACATCATTCTGCAGCTTCTTGAGATTGCTTGGATGGATTGCCTTCTGACAAATCTGGTTGAGGAATGCACATACCTTAACGATTGCCAATCTCACATTCTCTGGTAGAATACCCCTTAGTGCAACAGGCAGCAATTGTGTCATCAACACATGGCAGTCATGAGCCTTCAGATTTGTGAATTTTTCTCTTTGTAATTTATTATTCGCTGTATATCTGAGGAGTAGCCCGTTGGGACCTTGATACTATTCAAGCAAAGAAACATCATCTGCTTCTCTTCCTTGCTTAGGGTGTAACTAGCAGGAGCCAAGTAATTTCCATCACATCTCTTTTCGATATGCAGGCCATCTTGTTGTTTCATATGTTTCAGATCCCGACGTGCTTCAATTGTATCTTTTGTCTTTCCATATACACCTTGATGGCTAAGCAAGTTCACGCAAAAATTCTTCATCACATGCATCACATCGATTGCATTGCGAACCTCACGGACTTCCCAATAAGGTAGCTCTCAAAATATCGACTTCTTCCACATGAGTGCACGTCCATCCTCGTCATATGGAACAGGTTGGCTACCAGAACCCTTGCCAAACACTACCTTCAAATCTTTCGCCATAGAAAATACAAGTTTACCATCACAGTGCAAGGGCTTCTTACATTTTTCTCCAACACCTTCAAAATGCTTTCCTTCATCTCTTAACGGGTGCTTAGCAGGAAGAAATCGATGATGGCCCAGATACACAATCTTTTTACAGTGTTTTAGATATATGCTGCAAGTATCATCTAAACAGTACGTGCATGCTCGGTATCCCTTGTTTGTTTGTCCTGATAAGTTACCAAGAGCCGGCCAATCATTGATGGTGACGAACAACAATGCTCGTAGATTGAAGGTCTCCTTTTTGTCCTCATCCCACATAGGTACACCTTTTTCCTCCCATAATGTTTTAAGGTCCTCAACCAACGGTCTCAGATACACATCGATGTCATTGCCTGGCTGCTTTGGGCCTTGGATGATTATTGGCATCATAATGAACTTCCGCTTCATGCACATCCATGGAGGAAGGTTGAACATACATAAGGTCACAGGTCAAGTGCTAGGACCGCTACTAAACTCACCAAATGGATTGAATCCATCCGTACTTAAACCAAACCGAATGTTTCTTGCGTCTTTTTCAAACTCGGGGAATTCTCTATCAACTAAACTCCACTGTGACCCATCAGCGGGGTGCCTGATCTTGTCATCTTGTTTACATTCTTCTTTGTGCCAACGCATCAACTTTGCATTGGCCTTACACCTGAATAAACGCTTCAGCCATGGTACCACTGGGAAATACCATATTACCTTCGCAGAAACTTTCTTCTTCTTCTTCTTCTTCTCCCCCACAACATCATAAGGGTCATCTCGTGGGATCTTATAATGCTGCACTTCGCACACAGGACAAGACTCCAATTTTTCATATGCGTCACCTCAGTACAGGATACAGTCATTAGGGCACACATGCATCTTTTGTACCTCCAAACCCAGAGGACAAACAACCTTTTTAGCTTCGTATGTTGACGTCGGCAATTCGTTCCCCTCGGGAAGCATGTCCTTTATGATCATAATTAACTCATCGAAGCCCTTGTCAGAAACTCCATTTTTAGCCTTCCATTGCAGCATTTCCAATGTGCTACCCAACTTCTTGTGCCCCTGTTTGCAATTTGAGTACAACGGTTTCTTGTGATCTTCTAACATACGCTCAAACTTCTTTGACTCCTTCACCTTTTCGCAATCTTCCTTTGCTTCTCGCAACACCTCACCTAGATCATCGAGATGATCATCTGCTCCTTGAGTCTCTCCCATTGCATCGTAATCCTCGCCCATTGGATCATCTGCAAAGGCACCTTCTTGAGTCCAATCAGGAATATTCTCATCTTCTTCTTCATCATCTTCCGTTATAACCCCTCTTTCCCCATGTTTTGTCCAAACAAAATAGTTTGGCATGAATCCCCATTTGTATAGGTGATCGTGAAGAGGCTTTATCAATGAGTACTACTTCAGATTTTTGCATTTTTTGCATGGACAAATAATGAAACTGGATGAGGGCTTGTTAGATTCTGCCACTTCTAGAAATCCACGCAACCCATTAATGTATTCATGGGAGATTCTCCTGTCAGTGTACATCCATTGCCGATCCATCTACAAAGTATCACTGAACAAAATATATTATTATCATGCAACAAATTCAAATGAAGGAAATTATGAAATATAAAATTAATTAAGAAACTATTTTTCTAAATGAGGAAACTATTTTTCTAATGAGGAAACTATTTTTCTAACTAAGAAATTATTTTTCTAACTAAGAAACTATTTTTCTAAATAAGTCGGGCGGGAGTTGGGAGTTGGGAGGGATTCGGTGAGTCGGGCGGGAATCGGTGAGTCGAGTGAGAATCAGTGAGTCGGGAGTGGAGAGCGGGCGGGAATCGGGCGTGAGGCAGGAGTCGGACGTGAGACAGGAGTCGGGCGGGAGTCAGACAGGAGTCAGGCAGGAGTCGGGCGGGAATCGGGTGGGAGTCGGACAGGAGTCGGGCGGGAATAGGGCGGGAGTCGGGCGGGAGTCGGACGACGAGCGTGTCGGGAGTTGAGCGAGTCGGACGGAAAAGTGTACGAGCGTGTCGGGAGTTGAGCTATTTGTGAAGGACTAAACTATGAAATATTAGTGAAGGACTACACTTTTTTCTAAATCATATTTCATGATAATAGTGATATTCTTTGTACACAACGTTTGACTAGCATAGAAAATAATAAATTTACCCTATATTTATTACATATGTTTAAATAAATAATAAAAAAATCTATCATCGCATATAACATCTCATCCAACTAACACGACACATCCTTTGCAATCTTTTCTATTAAAAGATACACAAATATGGATCTAAATAAAAAAAAATCCTCATTCTTAGCTCATTCTAAATTTCACGAAATACTCTTAGTACAAAGCATAAAACTTAAAATGCTAAGCATCTATCAAGAGAGGATGAAGTAACTAACCTCTAGACCACTTCAATGAGTAAAATCGTCGAAAAATCTTCGCAAATCCGGCAAAACCTCCCTTAGGGCGCCATGGTCAACCCGAAGCTCGAGCTGGTGGAGTGGGAGGGGAGTGGCTCGGGCAGGAGGAAGAAGAAGCCTGATATAGGCGGGCCAAGTTAGTACCAGGTGGGGGCTAGGCCCTGTACTAATGACTCCACATTAGTACCGAGCCTTCTCCTTGCTCGGTACAAATAGACGCCTGGGCCATTAGTACCGAGTGTCGCCACCAACCGGTACCAATGCGGCGCATTAGTACCGGGGCTAGCCCCCACCCGGTACTAATGGTCCCTCACGGGGGCCGCGTCGGGGGCCTCCCTTCCCACCCGGTACTAATGCGTCCATTAGTACTGGATGCAAAAATACTCGGTACTAATGGAGTTTGAGATCCATGATATATAGTCCATTCTCTAGTAATGTGAAAATCCCTAAAATGCGCCGGAAACGCATATAGAACCAAGTCATATAGATTGATGAATTGAGGTGTTAATCGAAGTTATGACTAGTTGCTGTCCAAATTTTTCTAAGGATTATCTAGAAAATTTTTGACTAGGTGTTCTTTAGGGAAGTTGCTCATCAGCTAGTTAAGCTTCTTTCATGAATTTTTCATGATTTTAAGATGAATATAACTGAAAATACGATTAAATTGCTAAGCATAGGTTGTCCTGAAATGCTGTCCAAATCCTGAGTTAGGCTGAAAAACTCGAATTTTTAAATATAGTTCCAAACAGATTTTGCATAGACAATCTATACAAAAAATGTTCCATATATAGCCTACTTTGTGCTGTCAAAATCTCATGGTCATAGGGTTCTTAATTTTTGAGACATGATCTTTTTAGTGAAGCTCTGTCCTGCTGAAAATTTCTGGGCAACAACACTCCAAAAATTGATCAGTTAGACCCTTTTTCAATCTGAATTGGTTCAACCTTTGAATACCAAAAATGCTCCTTAGGTATCTATCTACCTCCTGTGGAAATCTCAAGGTCACTAGATTTTTAGTTTGGGAGTTATGCCCAAAACATTAGGTCTCTGTCCTGCTGAATTTCAGAACTAGTGATCTCTGAAATTCAAAATTTTAGGTCATCATCCTTTGGGATCTAGAGCAAACCTTGAATACCAAAAGGGTAGATCATCATGTTGCCTATCTTCTAGCAAAAATTCTGAATTGTTGGGCTACTGGTCTAAGAGTTATGAATTTTTATTCATAACTGTCAGTTTTTGCCTTGTTGGCATATTAAACTCGTTTTGGGGATTGACATGTTTTTGGAATATGTTAGGCTACCCTAAGAGTAGGTGTCATGTGTGGCTAGAGCCTACATGGAAATCCCTAATGCAATGGTGATCCTCAAATTCTTAACTTTGAATGAAATCCTTTGGATATACCTTATGGCAGCAATATGCGTATTGATTAAAGTTAGGCATTTTGTGATGACTTCAAGAAAATGGGTTGAATACCATATTGGTTCATAAATTTTGTGATGACAATGCTCACAAAATTTCAGCATTTATGCATGAGTATAATGATCGTTATCGAATTTTTGGTCCACACCTGTTTGCTGTTTTTGACAGCTAGATAGAGGATGAGTTTTTGAATTTTTCAACCACTTTAACTTTGGAAATTGGCTCTGAGTTGAATACCAAAGTTGTGGCTTATGAAATTCTACACATGCTGACCAAAATTTAGAATTATTCGACATTTGAGCTGAGAGATATAAATTTATTTCTCAGAGCTATTGCTGTCCAAATTCTGGAAATTTTTCATTTGAAGTTTCCTTAGATATGCCTACTTGTCATTTTGTTGGCAAGATTGTGGATGTATATCTAAGGGAAGATCACATGGTTTCGATGGACAGAAACCCTCTCCTCAGTTCCGGAGAAGTAGTTGATAGAGAGGCAAGTGGTAGCAATCCGCCATCGCCATCGAACTTGTGCTATACAAGTGGCTATTACCTCCCATTTAGTGTGGTGATCAATGCATGAGGCTAGCTCAGCTTGAATATGCTCTCGCTTAGCAAGTGCGTGATTAGCACCATGAGAGCATGGCCCAAGGACTAGGTACTAAATGAAATCACTTGATAGCTAGGATTTTTCCTCCAGCAAAATTGTGATAAGATCTTCGTTTAGTTTCTTTGAATATTTGGGGCTAATTCAAGAATACCAACGTGGGTCGAAACTTTGTATTCGACATGCTCATCAAAATTCAGCCTTGGCTTGTTGCCCAACCGCCAAGGTAGAGTAGAGATATTCGGATTCATGTGCAGGATATCTTAATCGACGTGTTCACTTCCGTATCATGTGGATATGCTCTTGGAAGCACTCAACTATTCCTTGATGTTGGCATCATGGGTTCGATCACTATTGATCTCCCAACCTTGAAAATGTTTCTTTTTGACCTTGCTCATCGATTTTGAGTAGGCAAGAAACTGGATACAAAGTGTCGACACCATCTTACCTACATAAGGAACATACCATATCTTTTGTCAAGTCAACTAAAACTCCGTTGTGCTCTTTTTGGTTATTATCCCACACATGATTTAGAGCGAGCAGCGGTCGTTCATGCCTTAAAAATTTGGAGGCATTATCTTATAGGAAATCGCTAAAACATCTTCACTGATCATAAAAGCCTTAATATATTTTCACTCAGTCTGATTTGAATATGAGACAAAGAAGATGGTTAGAACTGATCAAAGATTATGATCTTGAGGTTCACTACCACCCTGGGAAGGCTAATGTAGTTGCAGATGCTCTTAGCCGCAAGGCTCCCTGCAATTGCCTATCAGTGGAATCTTATAATGCCACTCTATGTGAAGAGTTGAGAAGGCTTAACTTGGAAATTGTTGAACAAGGCAGCCTAAATGCTATCTCCGCTGAGTCTGATTTATTTGATAGAATTGTCAAGACTCAATTTCAGGATGAGGGCATTCAAATAATAAAACAGAAATTATTGGAAAAAGATCCTAAATATGATTGTTTCTGTAAGGATTGGAAGGATGTAGTTTGGTTTGGGCAATGCCTTATAGTTCCTGATGATTGGGAACTTAAAAAGGAAATTTTGGATGAGACTCATCTCTCTAAATTTTCTATCCATCCCGGAAGTAGCAAAATGTATCAAGACTTGAAAGAAAACAAGAGTTTCTAAATCTTGACAAAAACGAGAAATTGTGGATGCTGGACCTGTGAGATATGAATTTTCTTACATCTCACTATTTTTGTCCAACTAGCATTCTCTACGATCAACACTTCTGCTTGCACTTGCACATAATCTACCCTGCTCCCTGATAACTGGAGAGTAAGTTTATGGATCATGTGACTCCTAAAAAGTTGAAAAATGCACAATGGTGCCAGAAACCCCTGCCTCCTCGTTTTTATCCATCACCCCGTGAAGTCTCGAGGGCCAGTTTGACCCCCTCCATATCCGTGCTTCGCCTGTTCTATGCCGCTTTGTCACAGCCGCCGCGGCTGATCGTGGTCGTCTCGTCACCAAGGCATCCCAATGCCGGCCACCATCATGCCACATGCCACCACCACACCTCCTTGCCAACATCACAAAGAAGAAGCTCGAGAAGAAAGCCACAAGAGGGAGCCAATCCCACATCATCAAATATGGATCGTTTTCTCGAGATGTGTGATTCAAAGTGCTAGGACATAGTGATAGTGTACATCTATTTTGCGCCTCTGCTATGCCTTTTTTTTAGCTTTTCATGTGCACATTCAGCGCCCGCTCCCCCATGAGCGTCATTGATGTTGTGTGAGGAAACACATGTATCTGTCTTTGCATTTGAGTGTGAATCCAGAAGAGTCTTGGCATGCTCTGCCTTGATTTCCTTATGTAACACCTTTCTTCCCTTGGAAAGGTTCCGGCAAATCTTGCTAGCGAATCTCGGGACGAGATTCTGTTTAAGGGGGGTAGGCTGTAACACCCTTGGTGTTTACTTCAACTAATCAAAGCGGTTAAGCCCTAGTTAAGTGAGTTAAGCCCTGAGGGCCGAGAACCTCCTTCTATTGGCTTGACCATATCTCAAATTTTTGTATAGCCACTCGAAAATCGACCAATATGAAAAGTGTGTGCTATCTTTAGGAACACGACTTTGTCAATTGATGGCATTCAATATTTTGAGTGGAAAGCACTCGAAAACAGAGTCAAACCCCTTCTAAAAATTGTCAAACCCTTAAGGCTCTATACCCTTCTTTAGAACTTCAACCTTATCTTAAATTTTCTATTAACAACTTCATTTTCAGCCAATACGAAAGTTGTCCAGTTTTTCCGGGAACACATTTCATCCAATTGTTGGCATTTGAAATTCGGAGTGTAAATGCCTCAAAAACTCAGTCAAAGCAGTGAATGCCTTTTTGACCGTGCCATAAAAATCTGAAAGTTCAGCTCGATATTCTGGCTAAGCCGTTGAGAATTTAATAGGTCGGCCTTTGTAAAAGTTGGAGCCGGATACGTGGTCTACAACTTTTATTTTGGGAGATTTCGAAGTTTAGTTCAACTTTTATTTGTTTGAGCCGGTCAAACGTGCCTTCACCGAAATGACTTGACACATCGGAACGCCAGAGCGCACTCCCGCGCCCTGCGTCGCGCCGCCGGCCTTGCACAGGTGTTTGCGCCTGGTCCACAGGTGCCGTCCGTACGCCGTTGCTGCTGCTGGTCCATGCGCGTGCGCATGACACAGTGACCTCGGCTAAGTGGACCCACGCAACCCGAGCTGCCCAGGTGGCCGCCGCGCCGTCGACCGCGCCGTCCTGGCGGACACGCGCCGGCCTTGGCTTCTCTGAGCTACCGCTACCTCGCAAGTTGTCCAGGCCAGCTGGCCTCGAGGGCGAGGAGAATTCCTCCTGGAGCACCATGCACCGTTCCCCTCATCAATCGCAGACGAAAACGGCAGAGCCGGCCTTGCTCTGTCCGCTCTGCCGCCTGCCATAGCAGCGCCACCGCCGAGCTCCGCTCTCCACACCTTACCACTAAGCCTCGAGCACACCAGAGCCACCCCACGGCTTCACTTCACCTTCCCCGGCCACCAGCTTGCCTCCATTGCGAGCACGCACGCCGGAGCAGAGGCTGAGGCGGCCTCAGATCCACCGCGCCGCCGTTCTCCATCACCGGAGCATCCTCCGACCTCCGGACCGCCTCAAATCGAACCCTAGGTGAGAAAGGACCACTTCCCCGCACTTTCCCGGCCATGCCCGGCCTTCCCCTCACCGGAATCCGGCCATCTCCGCTGCTGGTCGTGCCAAGGACTACATTGCGAATGGAGTTTTTGATTTGAGGGCCTATCTGTAAAATCCAGGGACTTGGTTGTAATAGGCTTCTTTAGGGTTTCGGCTGTAACTTAGAAAAATCATTAAACATCGTAGCAAAATCAAAAAAATGCAAACCCAATTTTGTTGGTTTCTTGGTGAAGAAATCTACCTTTTCTAGAAAGGTTGTATAGGATTTTTTTATGTAGATTTTGAATGGAAAATCAAACTCAGTTTGAAGGGTTTTTGTTGTAAATTAAAATATACTCATGCTATGGAAGTAAATTTTGGATATATTGTTCTTTATGGCATTTTTAGATTTGTGACCAAAGTTGACATGAGTTTGATGAGTAGATTTTTAGTTATGATTTATGTAAGCTTTATGCCAGATTAAGCTTGATGCTTTTTATAGCCCCTTTAATAAACTTTTCTTTAAGCACAAGTGCACCCTAGGGCTTTGTCATGATGAATAGAACCTCTGGTAGGATGGTTATGATTTTAGGATTTTATTTGATCCAGGTTTGGTATTTAATCTTGTGTAGGAGTTTAAATTAAAATTTTGAAAAATAATTTGAATCTGCACCTATGCTTTGGTCAGAGGCTTATATTTGACATACATGGTTTGTAGTGGAAAGTTGAGACCAAAAAGAATTGTAAATCTTTTTGTAGGAGTTAATGTAGATAAACTAGGCTGAAATTTGTCTTTTTCATATAAATTAATTTATATGTGATCTGGAGCTAAATTTTGGCATGTGAGCTTAGTTTAGGTATATGTTGCTATGTACCAAAATTTAGGACCATTGGATGTGTATTTAATTTTATATGAATTTTTGGATGAATGGCTATATAGGAGTTGAATAAATAGGTCTATATTTATTATTGAAGTTTAATCAAGGTTTTCATGTTTGTTCCTGTTTATAGTCATTTAAACACACCCCCATATTGTTTGGTGAAGTTAAGTAATTTAATTTGCTTAAATATGTACACAGTCACCATCAAAGTTGACTTTTAATTAGCCACCCTCACCATAACCTAATGCATATGCATGTATACGTGTAGATTTGTCGGACGGTACATACACGCTCACCCAGGAGGGAGACGGGATGGTAGATGGTGAAGTGAACGAGTTGGGTGTTCATCAAGACCTGGACCAAAGTCCGGAAGAGCCCAAGGCTGTTGCTAACATAGAAGAAGGCAAGCACCGGAGTGCATATAACCTTTTTGGGATAAACTCATATCTTTTACTTTTCAGTATTTATGTTCTGTTTTGTGCATTTAAGTTTCAGGAGTTGTTTTGAAACCTAGATGCATGATCCTTAGGTTCCTATGCTCTTTTACTAGTATGATAGGCTCGATAGATGCCATGATTTAAGAACACGGTAGAAGTCGAGTGATGTCTCATTGCTCGCGAGATATAGGGTTCTTATGTTGGAATCATAAGATATGTTTAAATGGACTCGCTCATGTGGTAAGAGCAATGGGATCGGTCTCAACCGAGTAGTATGTGCTGGTTAAGCTTTTGAACGTACCAAGCACTTGTCGGGAATGGGACCGGTAAGCCTAGTACCTAATGAACCACTGCGGGGACTTTATCGCTACTACTCTTGAGATGCTTCTCCCGGTTTGATCCCGGTAGTGCAAGTGTGATCCTGGACATGCCGTGTGAGGGCGTTCCAGTAACCTTGTACTTAGGACTGTAGCGCCTGTCCCTAATCTGGGGAATGACGGGAACCGCCTGGTCGGGGTAGACCCCGCATTCGCTTTTATTTGATTTCTTGGGGTCTACCTTCTTCCGTGTGTTTGGGTTTGCCTTGCAAGGATTTAATCGATCGATCATCGGTCTCTCGCTGTTACATGAGACTGCTTAACCACTGGCTACCCCCACTTATTTATGGAACAGTTGGATTAATATTGTTACCTGTTTAATATTGTTTGCACAACATGCTTGTTTAGTGCAGGTGCTCACCTAGAATGGTTAACATACTAGAATTGGAGCTAAAATTTGGAAATAAGGATCAACTCTTAGTCACTTTTGGCAAAACAAACCCAACAACCAAAAAGCCTTGCATGTCTAGTCTTATTTTATTTTTGTCGGGTAAGTCTTGCTGAGTATTAGTATACTTAGCCTTGCTTTTGTTGCGGTTTTCAGGTAACCCCATCTGGCCTGGTTCTATTCCAGATGGTTGGGAGCTTGAGTGGGATAACGATGTGATGAGTGATAGTCTATGGATGGCCTCCCATGTGTATCTTCTGCTAGTTTTAATTCTGTTGTTTAAACTCTGAACACCTTTACTTTTATGTATGAAAACCTGGTTTGTAATAATGTAACTTTGTGAACTCTTTATGTAATGTTGAACTTGTAGTCTGGTCCCGCCTTCGTGTGGGCTTTGCGCATATCAGCGATCCTATTATAAGTGATTCACCGGGCATGACCCGGCAGAGACGACAGAATAGTTCTTTATTATTGCTTAATGGCCACGTGGACAGGCTTAGGCGATAATACAGAATTATTTTGGGCGGTTCTGTCACAACTGGCACCTCTTCCGCTACTTCTTCGGGTTTGTCTGCCTGAAGGATGAGGGGAGGCCGGCGACAATCGGGTGCGCCGCCCTTCGGCTGAAGCGGAACAGGTCATCGGAGTACCTGGCTGGACCCCTCACCAGTTCGAATAGCGGCTGGCATTCAAAATGGTTCTACCTGAAGAACGACTCCGTGTGCCCGCTGCCGGCATACACCGGTGGCTATTATGACACGACCCCGGATGCCTGGTCGGACGGGCCCCCGAAGAAGGACCACCAGAAGCTACTTTCCGGGTGTCTTGAGGCGCTCAAGGCGCTGCAGGGGCACGGCGTCGACCTTGCAGTCGTGATCGGAGGCTACCTGGCGAGGGGAATCGTGCCGTTGCGGTGGCGCTCCCTCCGCCTGTTTGAGATGACCGCCAAGTGGGCCCCATTCGTGGGAACCGTGACCGCCGATCCCCTGCCCTCGGTGGGCGAGGTCTGAAGGCAGGTGCGGCAGGCTGTCCCTGGCGTCCCGGAGTGGCCGCCGGCCGACCTGCTCCCCATGCTTCCAGATGCGGGTACGGTGGTCTTGGTGAGTCCGCCTCTTATTGCTTTGTTCAGTCTTGCCCCGTCCTCTTTTCTCCCTTCTTGCAGCTGATTTGTTGTTTCTGCAGGCTGGGGGCTGGCCCATGATGGTGGCCCGCGTGCTGCTGCAGGAGGAGAGGGCGCAGAACCGCATCACCGCGACCAGGCTCAAGAGGCAGAAAGACCGCCACGAGGTGTGGAAAGCGGTGGAGATCGCCATGCGCAACCGGAACGATGCCCGGGCGAAACGGAGGCGTGCCGGTGACGAGGATGTTTCCTCTGACGAGGACCGTGAGGCCCCGCCTGGTTCCTCTGATGAGGACGACGAAGAAGAAGAAATAGCCGTGGCCACCGTCCGCTTGGTGGGGGAGATGACGGAGGGTTGCTCGTCGTCGACCTCGGGGGCTCCGCCACGTCCATCGGTGGCCGGCGGCGCTACGCAGGGGCCCGTCGAGGTGCGTCAGGGAGGGGATGGCGCCCGTGACAGGACGCCGCACCCTTCCTCCCGGAGCGACCGTCATGGGGACCACGTCCGTGATTCTCCGCCAGAAAGATCTGGGCGGGCCGACCGTGGGGCGGCGCCCAGTCGCGGCGACCCGTCCCGAGAGGAGAGGAGCCGCGGCTCGACCTCCCCCGTGCTGCGGTCGTCTTCGCGGGAGCGGCAGATGCTCCGTCCTCCCACGCCGATGTCGTTGGCCGAGGAGGCACGCTCCTCGCTGTCTCTGCCACTCGCGGCCGCGGGGGCCGCGTCCGAGCGACGGCGAGACGAGGAGGCGATGTCTCCTCGGAATGACCGTCCGGCCGCGGTATGCGGCAAACGGTATTCGTTCTGGCCACCATCATCGGAACCGAAGAGAGCTCGGGTCCTTGCGACGAGGTGAGCTTTGATTTTCCCCAGATGTTCGATCGGCTGGAGACCCTGACGCCGAGCTCTTTGCTTTTGCAGGGTGCTTCCGAGTGGACGGACGCCCGCACCGGCGCCGGAGAAGTCTCTCCGTCGCGCGGTGCGGAAGGTCGTCGTGCCGACGGTGGAGACGACGCAGGCGGCTCCCAAGACTCCTCCCGTGGTGGTGCCTGAGGAGAAAAACTCTGCCGGTCGGGGTGCTGGGGAGGCATCGCGGAAAAGCAACAGCTCGAGCGATGGCTTCCGTCAGCTTGATGTTACTACGTCCGGCGTTCCGCCGTCCGCGGAGATGCTGGCGGCATTTGAAGCGGAGCTGCGGCAGCAGCTCTCAGTCCCCACAGTTGGCAAATACGCAGCGGCGTCAGGCATCACTTCCGTCAGGGGGCCGGAGCCCTCGGAGGTCACGGTACGCGCAACTGTTGCTGAAGCGGTCCCAGCGGCGTCCGCGCCGGAGGATCCGGTGATGGCCACGCCTGCCGCGGGAGTCATCCCGACCTCTGAAACCCAGAGCGAGGGGCTTGATGATGGGATTCCCCACCAGGAGGAGGGTGATCGGCCGAACGAGGGGGGGAACGCGAAGGTCGCGTGGATCGTGCCGCTCTCCGGCTCGGCTCCCGCTGTTGCGTCGTCCTCCCAACCTAGCTCTGGCACGCCGGACGAGCCCCAGGGGGCGTTGGTGTCTGTTTCCGGTGGTGAGGCCTTCTGCCACAGGTTGCAGGTGGTCGCCTGCGATGACCCGGGCCGAGTGCTGCTCATTATTGACGACGAGGAGGAGCACGCCTCGGTCGAACGGCTCAGATGCGCGATCCGCCGTCAGGCGGCCTCAGCCGAGGAAGTGGCCGCCGCTGCCATGGTAGGTCCCTTGCCTTACGCCTTCCTTCTCGCTTGACCCCCCTTGACTTTTCTCATTGTTGTCCTTTCTTGAGTTGCTTCTTGGACAGGGGTTCGTGGCACGCTACGATGCCCTGTCCCAGTTCATCTGCCAGCAGGCTGAAGTCTGGAGGGCGATCGGAGCTCTTCAGGCGGAGGTGGGACGGAAGAAGGCGGAGCTGCCTTCACTTCGTGCATCGTCGGTGGAGCATCTAGCGGCCGTCGAGGAGGAGAGGGCGACGTCGGCGACGAGGCAGGCCGAGGCCCAGCGTCGGGCAGAGAGTGCTCAAGATGCCTTCGATGCCTTTGCTGGCGAGGCGGCTCAGAAACAGGTCGAGCTGGAGACGCGGGTGGCCAAGCTTACCGCTGCCGCGGCAAGCTCTGCCCGCGCCCTGGAGTCCGCCCGGGAGCAGAACACCTCCCTGCAAGGCCAGCTCGATGTTGCTGTCGCCGAACGGAGGCAGCTGCTGGCGGTCGCCACCAATCGCGACAGGGAGCTGACCGGTAAGCTGGTGCTCCGGGGAGGGCTCTTTCGGATTGGGTGGTCAACCTACGGGTTAGTGTGCTTACCCATGATTGTTTGTCATTGTAGCTGCCTGCACGGAGATGCAGGCGCTGCAGGATCGGCGGGCGGCCGACGCCGCCTGGATGAACGAGGCCATCACCAAGCAGGAGGAGTTGACGGCACTCGTGTCGTTGCTTGTTGACGGCTTGACGGGTAAGCCGTGGTTGCAACTCGTCCCACTGGCGCCTTCTGCTGATGCCTTTCTCATTCTTTTGCTCTTTCGCAGAGAGGGCTACCGCGCTCAAGCTGTCATCCCCGGCTGCGGCCGTGGCTCGGGCGACTCTCCTACAACGGGAAGAAACTCACCAAACTCTTACCCAAGTTGTTGTGGAGCTTCTGGAGGGCATCGGTGTCGACGAAGGGCCGTCCCAGGTCGAACGCCTCGGGATGGTCGGCGGCGTTGCTCGCGCGCAGGTAATGACTATGGCTCGGCAGTTGGTTCACCGAGCCGTGGCCATGTTCCTTTTGCACTATCCCGACCTGGACCGCGAGCTGCTCGGAGAGGGGTGGGCCCCCGGGTATGAGGACCACCGTTACCCCCAGATCTCAGCAGGGTGTGTTGAGTTCGCCGGAAAGGTAGCCGACGCTGCCATGGAGGACCTGGGATGGCTCGATGATGAGCACTGATCAGGAGAAAACAGTTTAGTAGCACCAGCAGCTTACTGACATGAATAAGTTGCAGGTTTCCTCCTTAAGCAGAGGGACTTTTTTCTTTTTAAGTTCGTCACTCGATTCCTCTTCCTTTCCTCTTCGTTAGGAGGCTAGGGGTCTCCGAGCCAATAGGGCTTCCCTTAGGACGTTGCTGGTCTTGCTCCGTCCCGTAGCTGCCGGAGCGTAGGGACTCGAGAGCGTCAACCGGGCACAGTCGTGTCAGGGTATCCCGTAGGTCCGAAGCCCCCGAGCTATCTTCGGAAGGGTCGGGTAGGTCGGCTATCGAGTTACTTTTTTAAGAAAAGAGTCGTCGAGGTAACATCTGCCGCTGAACTCTTAGAGGCGCAAGGAGGTCGACCTAACCATCCCAGACATAGCTCGTGGAACCTTGCACGTATAGCTGCGGGGGCGTCAGTACTCGGCCGAGCGTAGACAGATGGTTGCGGGTTCCATCCCTTTCGCTCTCTGAGCTAGCGGAGTGTTTCTCGAGGAAAGCTTTTTCGAAAAAAAAAGCCTTTTTGTTTTTCGCAGGGCATGTTGCCCCTGGATGGAGCCCTCGAGCAACGAATGATTTTAGGTCGAGGACCGTAAAATGGTTTGTTGCTTAGGATTACTCGCATCAGGAGACCTTTTTGGCAAATGTCGCGCTTATGATGGAAAACGGGAAAAAGGGCGGGCACTTTTATTCATCATAAGCATAAAACAGTACACGGTGCTATTGCAAGGGTAGAGACAACGTAGCTGGTCTAGGTCAATTCGACCATCGTGATGTCGTTGTTGGGATTCCCAGCCGAAGTTCCTGCGGCCATCCTCTCGGAGCGGATGAGGGCCTCTGCGAACTGGAAGCACTCAGCATCGCACTCGAAAGCGTGTTGGTACTTTGTGTTGATGGTGATGACTCCCTTGGGTCCAGGCATCTTCAGCTTGAGGTAGGTGTAGTTGGGGACCGCCATGAACTTCGCGTATGCCGGCCTCCCGAGGATCGCGTGATACGTTCCCGGGAAGCCGACGACCTCGAAGGTGAGCGTTTCCTTGCGGAAATTCCCCTCGTCGTCGAAGGTGAGTGGTAGGTCGATCTGCCCCAGCGGGACAGCCTCCATCCCAGGAACGACTCCGTGGAATGGGGTCGAAGACGGGCGGAGTTGAGATCGCTGGATCCCCGTGCTGTCGAGGGTGGACATGTAGACGATGTTGAGGCCGCTTCCTCCGTCCATGAGCACCTTGTGCACCCACTTGGTGCCGAAGAGTGGTGCCACCACGAGGGGGTAAGCCCCCGGCTGTGGAATGTGGTCAGGGTGATCCGCCCGGTCGTACGTGACGGCCGTCTCGGACCACCGGAGGTACGAAGGCACAACTGGCTCAGTGTGGTAGATCTCCTTCAGGATGCGCTTATGCTTACGCCTCGGAAGGCGAGCGGGCGCCCGTCGAAAATCATCATGACAGTGCCATCTTCCTTGGGGAAATCGTCGCGCTCAGCGTTCTTGGCGGCGCCGGTGTTGGCCGCGTCTTGCGGCTTGTTCTTCCCTCCGAGGTATCTCTTCATGAGGTTGCAGTCCTTCATAGTGTGCTTGACCGGGGTCTCGTGGTAAGGACAAGGTGCCTCAAGCATCTTCTCGAAGTGATCCCTCGGGGGACCAGCCTTTGGTTTGGACGGCCGTTTGTCGGCCGCCGCCACCAGGTTGCTATTGCGGAGCTTGCGCTCTTTCTTCTTCTTCTTCTCCGGGCAAGTGGCCGGAGCCTCACCCTACTCCTCTTCGGGCTTCCTCTTGCTGAAAGCGACGGCTTCCTCCCCGTCGGCGTGGTCGGTGGCCAGGTCAAGGAGCTTGCGGATGGTTTTCGGCTTGACTCGCCCTATCTGATGGACAAGGGTCTCGCACGTGGTACCATCTTGGAGAGCAGTGATGACCTGGTTGTCGGCCGTGTTGGGGAGCTCAGCGCAACGCTTGGAGAAGCGGCGAATGTAGTCACAGAGACTTTTACCCTTCTTTTGTCGGCAATGGCGAAGTTCGCACACATTGCCAGGCCGCGCATAGGTGCCCTGGAAGTGTCTTATGAAGGCGTTCCAGAGCTGGGCCCAGCTGTTGATCCTCCCTCGTGGGAGGTGCTCGAGACTGGTGTGTGCCGAGTCGGCGAGGTACAGTGGGATGCTCTTGATGATGAACAGATCGCTGGTTGTGCCGCCATTGTGGCAGGCAAGGCGATAGTCCTCAAGCCATGCGCTCGGGTTGGTCTCCCCATCGTACTTCGCGACGGTGGTCGGAGCATGATATCGAGCTGGAGGGGCTGCAGCAAGGACGTTGGTGCCGAAAGCTCGCGGACCTCGGGGGTCGGGCGTCGGACTCCGGCTTCGATCCTCACTGCTGTCGTAGCGGCCCCCGCGCCTCCGGTAGTACTCCCTTCGCGGCCGGTGTTCGCCGTCCGACCCGCCTCGGGTCATCATCCTCCCACGCGCTGAGGATGCGCCTCAGGCCCCGTGGTTGGAGTCGGCCTTGCGGCCGGCGGGCGAACGTACACTCTCCGCGTGGTTTGGCTGCCCTGTTGGGCACGACAACCCGCGGTGAACCGAGCGTTCCTTGTCCGGGGCCCACACCTCACGACGCCGGGACGCCGAACTTTTCGCCTGCTGCTCGGCGGCCGCGTTGAGGAGCGTCTGGAGGTGCTGATAGAGCTTCTTTTCCTCTGGGGTCGTTGGCTCGGGGCCAGCCTAGAGGAGTACAGCCGACGCGGCGAGGTTCTGGGAGGCCCGTTTGGCGACGGGAGTCCCATGAACGTCATCGATGATGCAGCGGTGTACCTCTTGTGCGCGCTCACGCGTGGGTGTTGCCGCGGCCTCCGTGCTGAGCACGTGGTGGAGCCTCGCCTGCTCGTCCTCGAGAGCCTTCTGAGCCTCGTCTAGCTCGTCGAGGCGGGCTTGCTGTCGCTCACGGTCGTACAAGTCCTGCAGAGGCTCGCCGCTAGCGAAAACGTCAGGCGATGTGGGCTCACCTTCCGCGGAGCTGTCGTCAGAGTTGTCAGAGTGGACCGCATCGGGCTGCTGCTGGAGGACGAAACACTCGTGCCTCGGGTCATGGGGCGTCAGCGCCCTCTTGCCGGGAGGCGCGCTCTCGGCCTCGTCGCAGCTCGCCTAAGAAGCCCCCGAGGGAACTGGCCGTGCGTCTCCCGTGGCAGCGGGAGCTTTCGTCCCGCCGCAGGGGAGCAACGCCTGCCCCTCAGGGTACATGGAGTCGTAACAGAGCTTGAACTCGTCCCAGGTCAGCGTCTCCTCCTCCTACAGCCCGAACACGTGCAGGGAGGTGGCGAACACCGCGAAGCGGAAGAGCTCCCGGGACGGATTTGGGCCTAAAGCGACCGCCATGTTGCGGCCGACCAGGTCCCAAACCCGGTCAGCAGCAGACTTCACCGCCTGCGGCTACTCAGGCGGCTGGTCCTAAGGTGGCGCAGGCACGTCGGGCTGGGACCGCGAGAACACGGCCCCAGCGAGCGACTCGACAGGACCATCAAAGACGAAGTCCAGGGAGCCGAAGCGCAGCATGGTGGTGCGCACCGGCTGCTCATCAGAATGGGCCATTTGGACCCTTGTTTGGCGTCGTGACACACGAAGTGCCCCTACCTGGCGCGCCAACTGTCGGGGTTTGATACCGCCGGCAAGTCATTTTTTGTTAGAATCGTGCGTCTGATCCGGATGGTTGGGCTTAGAGACACCGGGATTATACTGGTTCAGGCACCGAGGGGATGCCCTACGTCCAGTTCGGGAAAGTGTTCTATATGCCCACAGGGGGGCTTGTAGTAGGGGATACAAGCTTAGGTCAAGAGAGAGAAGAAGTCCCAAGTCTCTGTGTGTATGAAAGCAGCTGATGCTCGATGAGTGTGGTGTGTTGTTTTCATCTTGCCGAGTTCGTATGTGTGTGTTCGTATTTTTTCTCCCGTTCGTGATGCCAACCTCCCCTTTTATAACAAGGAGGGCCGGTGCACAAAGGTTAAGATGGTAAAAACCCGTTCTGCTACAGTGCTGCAATAGTGCCGGAATAGTGCAACGTCGTGGGCCTTCGTCTCCCATTGGCGCCGCACACTGCCCCATTGTCGGTAGCCTTCGTAGGGCGGCGTAGCTTCGGCCTCCATCCCGAGGCGGCTTCTTTCCAACCCAGGAGCCTACTAGTCATGCTAGGTTGGGGCTTCTCGTGCAAGCCTCGACCTTTCCTCTGATGCTTGATGGGTCGGGTCACGTTGTTTGATGTCTTGCAGGCGAAGGATTCGCGTGTCCTTGGCCACCGTTGAGTATCAGGTGATGGGACGCCGGGGCATTCCGTCTGCCACGCCGAGAGAAAATCTCATCATTACCTGGGCCTCTGACAGAGCAGATCCGCGTGCTCCGCTGCAGCTGCACGTCCCGTGTGGCGCGGAGCAGCTTCCGCCACGTTGCGTTTCGCCCTAGGGGGGTCCCGAGCGTCGGATTACGGTGGAAGGAGCCTTAGGTCGTGATAGAGGGGGAGTGCCCGATCTTTCGGTGAGTGGAAATAAATCCGATTTGGTGGTTGTTGACCCTCACGATCCGACTACGACGAGCAAGCCCGAAGCGCCAATGCAATCACTGAACCAACTCCCTGTGGTTATCGACCTTGTTGAAGCAAGATCAACCTGATCACAAAGATCAATTCCTGTGCGCAATCGACGAACGAACAAGAATTCGAGGCGAGCAATCTTAGTATCACTCAAAGGTGGAGTCTGCAATACACGAAGGCAGCGCTATGCGGCTGTTCGGTTGTAGCTAAAGCTAACTTGTAAAACAAACTCAAGTTTCTAAGGCAGCGGCTACTGAGTATAAAAGGAGGGGCGTCCTAGGGTTGGGGGCGTCCTAGGATGGGGCGCCCACAACTTGGGCCTACGGCCCATCAAACTGGCGATGCAGCACCTTGGCAGATTCTGAACGTCAACTTGTTTCAATGATTCCTATTGACTCAGGACGAATTTTGGCATGAGACTGGTGCCATTGGAAGCTCTATGAAATTGTGCTTCCAACCATATATAGAACGTCCAAAACCGACTCTGTATGCGACCTGGGCGTCCATTTTATTGTGCACTGCTCCTGGACTCCGAACTGGGCTCGAACTTGAATTGCTTTGGGTCTCCACCTTGGGGACTCGAACCGGATTAGCCTCGTGCCTCCTCTTCGACTTGGACACCCGTGTTGGACTTCTTCTACTCCATTCCATGCACCAATCATGGTCGTATGCATGGGTGTCATGTCCTCATCATTCTCCCCCTTTTGAAGAAAAGTCGTCCTCGACGTCGATTGTATTTGAAATTGAGACTGCACAACACAAAGGAGAACGAGGTTGCGGAAATAAAGCAAACCAAAATAATTGTGAGGTGGAATATGACCATGTGTCCAATTGTGTATCATGTCATGTCGCATAATATTGGTAGCATCTCGGGACACGTCGTTATCGAAAGACACAAGATGTTTGTCATTACTATCCTGCAAAAGATTAGTACTAACAAAGGACACAATAGGAATAGTTGGTTTATTGCAAGAAAATTCAGCACCAAAAATCATAGGGAGCGACTACCAATGCTTCCCTTCTTGCGAAAAATAACTACTAGAGGAGCATGTGAATATGTTTGTATGAAGGTTACCCTCTAATTGATCACAATCTTGCACAACAACAGGAGAATTCAGATTTGAACAAATGTAAACCTGATGTACCATATATTGTCTCTTGTTGTTATATTTACCAATAACATGATATGAATGTCTAGACAACCATGGCAAATCAGCATATGCAAAAAGTCTCTCTTCTAAACAATCTAGATTACACAAATCATCAAATTCAATGTAACCCAATGTATGTAAAGAAGACAACAATTGTATCTCATCATTTTTACTAGCAACATGCATAACATGGTTATTTTCAGCACGAGCATGAAAAACGGAAGTAGTAGCACACGATTCATCTTTATCACAAGAAACATCAAGCAAATCACCATGTGACAAGGATAAATCAAAAGATAGTTCCACTATTAATTGCTCAACTAAAGCATGATTTGTGGAAAAATTCAGGACATTATCACAATTCTCACCTTCCCTGAGTGTAGCACCATGGGCATTACCTATGTTCGCAGTAGGAGTATTAGGTGCATTGTGAAGTGATGGTTCCGAATTTGCACATGAGGATGCGCCTACAGGTTTGGCCGTCCTCTCAAGCGGTGTAGTGGTGGGGCGTGGATGGCGCTGGGCTCTCGAGTGTTGAAGTGGTGGGAGTGGATGGCGCTGGGAGAGCGGGCGCTGAGCTAGATGTCGAGCTTTGTCCTGCAAAAGAGTTAGAATATTGCTTCGAGCGACGTCCCTGCACTTCACGTTCAGCTTTGCAAGCATGCTCAAATAAAGTAGCCATATCTGCATATTCCTTATAAGCAAGTATATCCTGAATTTCACGGTTCAAACCACCACAAAAACGTGCCATTGCAGCGTCGTGTTGCTCTAATAACCCACAAAGAATCATGTCTTTTTCTAATGCCTTGTAATAGTCCTCAACAGATTGAGAACCTTGCTGAAAACGTTACATTTGTTTAAGCAAATCTTGAGCAAAATAAGAAGGCACAAATCTATGTTGCATAGCAGCTTTTAATTGATCCCAAGTGGTTGGAATTGTACTGGGATGTCTTTTATTATAGTCACGCCACCACATTAAAGCAAAATCAGTAAACTCACTAATAACAGCTTTAACTTGAGAAGTAGCAGGAATATCATGGCATGAAAATTGTTGTTTAACTTCTAATTCCCAATCAAGATATGCAGCAGGATTATATTTACCATTATAAGGTGGAATTTTAAATTTAATCTTAGCAAAAGAATCAATACCAGAATGGCGTGGCACATGGCGGCCATGAACACGGCTGTCCTTCTGCAACCCTCTGATCGTAGTGTGCAATGCATCGAGTCGTGCCACGATGGCGTCGAGTGTGGTCTTAGTAGACGTCTATGCGAGGTCGATCCGATCGAAACGCTCGTTCGATGAAGTGGTCATTGAATCTAGCAGTGTATGTATCGTCTAAATGTTCACAACAACTCCATCAACTCGTGTCCGCATGTCCTATAGCTGGTCATCCCTCTTGTCATCGCCTGCCATGGTTAGCGCAAACACAAAAACAAAATCGACGACAAAATAGGGGTGTAGTTGCTCACAAAGGCGCTCAAACTAGTGCTTTTATCAAATTCTTGTCCGTTCTTACCAAGCACACAGGGGCGAACTGCAACCAACCGGTGGAACCTGTGAAAGATTAGAGGAGCGATTGCCTGGAGAAACGAAACTTGGTCGGCGTAGAACTTTGCGGAGTTTTGGGAAGGCTGCACTCAATTGAAGGATTAGCACAATCAAACAAAAATGCAAAGTTGAATTATAGTGCTAAACACGATCAAACATTGCTGGAAACGAGTGCAAAAGCGGAGGAGAGCAAAGGAAAAACGTTGGAGGGGGAGGGGGGTTCGGTAGAAGGGGAAAACAGCGCTGTCCAGGGAGACCCCGTGAGCAGGTAGGCCGCGGCATGCGTGTGGGGGGTGGGGGTGTGGGGATACGGTGTCCTCCTTCTCAACGCTTTTTTTTACTTGCCGCTTTTTCTTTCTGATTGCTGCTTTTTTTTCATTCCTTTCTTTGTGATTGCTTTCTTTCCTTTTTTACAAGGTAGGAGGGGGTACCGATCGCATAGGGGTATGCAGTGGTGTCACGCACGTCACGACGGGCGACCAGGGGTCAGCTCGAGGGGGAAGGTTCGGCCCGAGGGAAAAAAATAGAGGGGGAGGGGGAAAACGGCGTCGCGCGGGGTGGAGCCGCGGCGTCGCGCGGGGGGTTTGCGACCCAGGGACGCGCGCAACTCGGAGTTTCACCGCGAGGGAGAAAGTCGCGTGGGGGGGTCAACGCGGCGTGTGGGAAAAAGGCTCGCGCGACCCAAGGAAGACGCAAGCGTAGCCCAAACGGTTTGTTTCCTTTCCTTTTTTTAATTGCTTCCCAAGATACACACACAGGAAAAACAAAAACCAAAACAAGAAGGGGCGTGTCCCGTGCTGTCACGGGATCGCATCACGGTGCGAAGGGGGGCACGCGGCCAGGAACTCCGAGTTTCACCACGAGGGACGGTTGCGGAGGAGTTGCGCGAGGGAGGTTGCGGCGTGATGGCAGGGTACCGAAGAAGGAAAAAAATGGCGGCTAGGGTTTAGAAGGGAGAAAGAAAAATGAGAACAAAGCTAGAACACAAGAAACCAGCAACAATTGAATGAAGTAAGCACACAAACTCAACAAAGCAGATTATTGAATGAAAGTGCGAGGCTAAAACGGGTTGCTGGGATAAGGATCTAACCTAGAACAATTTTTGTTTGGTTTTTTTTCGACTGTGGGAAATAAAAACACTCGATAAACTCACCGATCAACCTAGAAAGCTGATACCACTTGATAGAGGGGGAGTGCCTGATCTTTCGGTGAGTGGAGATAAATCCGATTTGGTGGTTGTTGACCCTCACGATCCGACTACGACGAGCAAGCCCGAAGCGCTAATGCAATCGCTGAACCAACTCCCTGTGGTTACCGACCTTGTTGAAGCAAGATCAGCCTAATCACGAATATCAATTCCTGTGCGCAATCGACGAATGAACAAGAATTCGAGGCGAGCAATCTTAGTATCACTCGAAGGTGGAGTCTGCAATACACGAAGGCAGCGCTATGCAGCTGTTCGGTTGTAGCTAAAGCTAACTTGTAAAACAAACTCAAGTTTCTAAGGTGGCGGCTACTGAGTATAAAAGGAGGGGCGTCCTAGGGTTGGGGGCATCCTAGGATGGGGCGCCCACAACTTGGGCCTACGGCCCATCAAACTGGCGACGCAGCACCTTAGCAGATTCTGGATGTCAACTTGTTTTGACGATTCCTGTTGACTCAGGACGAATTTTGGCATGAGACTGGTGCCATTGGAAGCTCTATGAAATTGTGCTTCCAACCATATATAGAACGTCCAAAACCGACTCTGTATACGACCTGGACATCCATTTTATTGTACACTGCTCCTGGACTCCGAACTGGGCTCGAACTTGAATTGCTTTGGGCCTCCACCTTGGGGACCCGAACCGGATTAGCCTCATGCCTCCTCTTCGACTTGGACACCCTTGTTGGACTTCTTCTACACCATTCCATGCACCAATCATGGTTGTATGCATGGGTGTCATGTCCTCATCAGGTCGTGCGACGCGGAGCCTTCCGCCGAGGTAACCGGGTCGGTTGCTTGAGTCGGAGGTGGCTCTGCGACGGGGGGCCGAGCTACTATTCTTTAAAGGAAAGGAGCTGGGCCTGGCCTTGCCGGCCTGATTTGGGGTTTCGGGGTTAAGATGATTACCCCCGGTTCAGCCCCTCTTCAACGTGTCTACCCTGACTTTGCCCGAGATGACGCCCAACCTCTACTACTCTACGACTACCTGCACACAGGTGTCACGCCTGACTGATTCTGAAATTCCTATTAGGCATTGCTATGTAGTATGCTAGCGCTTTAATTAAATTGCATGATGATGAACCTTGCATAGCCTTCTTTATTTATCCTGTCCTTGATTGCACTACTACTACTGTGTTATATATAAGCGTGTATATACACTGAGCTTCGCGATGCATGTGTTGGGATGGGTATAGTGGTTCTTGGCGTGTGTGGGGTAAAACCGGTAGGAGAAGGCGTTTTGGGTACTTTGGCGGGGGTGAGCTCGAAACAACCGATCTGGGATCAGGGATGGGGATGCACTCCTCAGTGCATTCCCGCTTTTACAGTTTTTGGAGCACAGGTGTTAGGGGTTTTACTTTACGCTTGGAGGACATGAGCTTGCCCCGGTCTGAAAGCGAGTGGATCAACTTGTCGAGTTCGTACACACCACCTCGCCGAGAGTGGGGTTAGGGCCGGGTTGAGCTCGGCAAGTGTGGAACCATACCTGCCAGTAGGATAGCGGGGGTATCAGTGGGGAGAGGTGGGAGTGAGACCACCTTCTCTCAGTGCGACTCCCGTGTGGCCACATGGGAGCATTTCATAGTTCCGGTGCAATCCCTTTCGTGAGGGATCGCTTTGAGGCCCGGATGCAGGATGGGACCGTGACTACCGAGAGTTCACTCATGAGGATCCCTTTCGTTCCTCATGTTTTGGGATTTCTACCTCCCCCTGTAGATGAGAGTGTGGTGAGCCGTGGTTGCATTCAGGGAGAGGAGAGTTGCTCCCTCTACCTCGCAGATCTGATTGCAATCATTGAGGTGCGAGGAGAGGAAGTTCTCGCATCGACCCTAGATGGAGGTAGGTTGTGGAGACGGGTCCCTGGGGTACCAGGTGTTCCCGAGTTGCGATGAGAGTATGGATTGGGACTTATATGGAGATGTTTTGTTTTTATGCTTTGCTGCTGCTGCATAGGAAACCTGAGCTTATACCTTGCCACTTTTCTTATCCTTTAGAGTTAGGCCACTTAAAGCTGCATACAGTCGGTGACGCGAACCTATCCCATTCCTTGGGGATAGTTTTGTGAGTGTGCAAGATTGGACTTGGAGTGAGAGTTCGAGTTTGAGGAATCCATGAAGGAAGGGTTACGTTGCTTCGCTCAAGGATGCCTGTGGTGAAGATTGAAGATGAAGACTTCAAGCCCTAGCTACCGCTACGCAGGATTTCTACTTGTCGCTTAGCCCAAGGGGCTTGTACTAAATTCGTATACCGAGTTGTCTCGGATGTAAATATTCTGTTTTGTACTCTAATTTCGTTGTATGGAAATGATATTATTCTGTAATGAGTTCTGTACGTGATAGCTACTGATCCAGGGACTATCACAAGGGTACAGGGAGTCGGGTTTTCCTCACCGAAAACCTAGGTCGTTACAGGTGGTATCAGAGCCGTACTTGACAGTAGGACGAGCCCTAGCAATGGTCAATAGCTTAGGATAGCCTAAACACCCTTGATTGAGTATATACTCCTTGACTTTTATATAAACCCCTTGAATTATACTATTACATCCTTGTGATCTCAGTAACTGACTTACTAACAACCCCTCTACATGGTTGGTGACCAAAGGAGAATAACAGATGTCACATGCTTCAAAACCCTGCAACTCTTCGGAATGACGTCTGATACAAGGGAAAGACAACTACGACAGTGACAACTATGAAGATAGAGTACAGGGGAAAATAGAAGAATCTACTGGACTCACTTGGAATATCCCCGATGACTGTGTAGCATAATTTTACGCTAACACGGTTGTCTCTACTTTGGAACTCAATCTATCAAAGATGGATCAGACTGCCCCCATGATGCATGAAGTCTGCATACGGATGAAACTACAACAACGGGATACACCCTTCTACCTCTTGCTCGGGACGAAGCTTGGATAACATGGGGTGCCCACTCGGAAGATAATGAGGAGTTAAGACCTTAACTCCAAGTGTGCCAACATAAGGAACTGGCAGTCTACTATTTGGAACTGGCACACATAAGTTTGGATGAAGGAGTCGGAGACTCCTGAGATGCCCGTAGCTCAGCAATTGGATGAAGACCCAAAGACTCGAAGTGATATGGATAGCCGAGTCACAGAGGATTAAGATATTATAACGAGCTGTAGCTACATAAGGCAACCAATGGAATAAACAGTTAAGTTAACACCAGCTTACAAGCAAGCATCACATACTTGAAATAACCGCTTGATAATTGACCCTATGGACTTTCCCCTCGGCAAGAAACATGAAACTTGGATGCTTGTACTTGGATTTCTTAACCTGTCGGAGTCGACAACTGGAATAAAATGAACAGATGAGGAACAAGGGGCATGGATAAGACAATAAATATATAGCACCCTTTCTTCTGAGGACAAGGCCATGAGAGTTAAGGACGAAGAGGAGTAGTCCAACTAAGACAATGTTTCTGGATTGGGAAAGTGGTAGGAGTTTGTAACCCC
The DNA here is from genome assembly GCA_036936925.1 of Cenchrus fungigraminus. Classification (NCBI taxonomy): domain Eukaryota; kingdom Viridiplantae; phylum Streptophyta; class Magnoliopsida; order Poales; family Poaceae; genus Cenchrus; species Cenchrus fungigraminus. The sequence continues at coordinate 120,787,421 of CM072773.1, forward strand.
CTCCTACCAGAACCCATCTATTTTGGAGGCTACATCGAGCACATGTTCGGTCAGAGAAATGACTTTGGGTAATTGGATCCTAACCCGAATGATTGTGGAACTGGAGGTTGCTAACGGACTACACCAGAACACATACGGAGTTACACAGACTATGGTGCATCAAGTGGTTCCATGAGCAATATGGAACACAACATGCATGATCTCGTTGGTTGAGCCAGTATGGAGAAGAGTTTCACCAGCTTGTTCCGGAAAGTTCAGTACAGAAACATCATATGGAATGCAACCTTTCTAGTGTTGTATCAGTAACATTAGGAAAAGTCCCTCAAGTGCCCACGACATACTAGTATGCTTATGCTGGGTAACCTCAAAGGTCTTAGGAGTCAGCCTCGAGGTACACACTTGTTTGGTGCATTGCTTGAGTGATTGGATCTTTTTGATCTTATGGTTGTTATGCCTCTTCATGTTTGTGTGAAATTGTATTGAGTGCTTATGCTTGCTAGATCTTTAGATGACTCCTTTAGAGGCCTTAGCTTCCCATCCTACAAGATCAAGCTAGCAGAATGAAGATCGACGTGCTCAAGCCAACTTAACAAGGTCAAGCTTCAGATGACGCAAAGGATTTCTTGCAACCTCGGCAAATCAGACCAAGACTTTGGATGAGATACCCTATGAACATTGGACTCGAGTTCATAAACCAAAAAATGAGTACCTCAAGAATTTGCAACTTTTGAAGCTCGGAAGTGCATGTACCTCTATGGAAGCATATACTGGTTAAGATCAATTGAGTACCCTAAGATGTCGGTGACGCATTTTGGATAATTTCAGTCGGAACTCAATCATCGGATAAAGATGAAGTACTCCATATGGAACCACAATCAATGCGAGAAATTTTATTCGAGTACTTTAGCTTCCGTAGTGTACCTTATGAATGTCCACCTTTGGAATTTGCTAATGGAATACAGGGTTTGCCGATAAGGTCCTTCGCACTAAACGCGAATTGACCCATGTGGAGACTCGAAGGAACATGGTAACCTCATATCTTGGTAATGGATTCATCGATGAGAGCGACTAACATATCAGAAGACAACCCAAGATAATGAGGGAGTGGATATAAGCGCATCCAACTCTCCACAGATAGACAATCACGCATGTTTTATGGAATTGCGCCCCCGACCATGGATTCGGAAGTAACGAATCCATGCATAAGGGATCACCCCTAAGTAGACAGTACCTCGACCTGGAAGGTATTGCTGAAGTTTTAGATTTGATTCGGATGACTGAACTCAGAGGATACAACGTTTGCACTACATGAGTAGTCATCCTCGAGTCATTTTAAGGGATTAATTACACATACACCCCTAAGTAGTTCTTGTGGAATTACCGTGTAAGTGGTAAACAACTACGCACCACGAGGTGTGCTTTTGGAATATGCTAATCGAAGGGCATCTAAAGGAATTTTTAGGTCGACATTTGGAATGAGATATGAAGCTCAGTCGATCCCACTTTTGGAATGAGCCGATATTAAAGAAGCCCTACTGGACACCGTATATTGAACTAGTGGGAAAAAGAACTACTTCGACAACTACTGGACACAAGTTATCTGTACGACCTCGCATCTGGCACCTACCATACTATTGGAAAATAAGTAAGAAGAATTTGTGAGCACAAGTGTGGAATATTGCTCACTTAAACAAGTGGCATTATTGGGAATTGTTGAATAGCACGACAAGGCCTTAAAGCGAAGAATATTTCCAAGGTATCAGAAGGTGAGAATACCATCCAGGGGAATAAGACAAAGGAATTGCGAAGTATCATGATCTACACCACGGTTGGATAAGAGAACTGATCCCTCCTCGGAGCTATGACAATTAAGGACTCTCTAATGAATTGATTAAGCTTTAATGGTTTTCCTAAGGGTTAACATCAACCATGTATACTGAGTTTGCTAAACGTACATGAGTAAAATAGTTGAGACTTCCTCGAGAAGATCCATCTGAAGAAGTTGGAACCAAAAGGACTAGTGTGAGATTTCGGATGGACAGAGTCACTCACACAGTCAGGGTTGTTGCAGAATCCCTCTTAACATGGACTATCATGAATGGGAAGTAACCATTCATAGTGTTCATGACCAGAAGATGATCGATCATGTCGAGTATCGCTAGCACTCTAACGAGAACTGTTGCAGATGTGCTAAAGCCAACAAATGGATTACTACAAGTGCACAAATGCTTTGGAAAACTAGGATACCTGCCCATGTTTTGGGATTTCTACCTCCCCCTGTAGATGAGAGTGTGGTGAGCTGTGGTTGCAGTCAGAGAGAGGAGAGTTGCTCCCTCTACCTCGTAGATCCGATTGCAATCATTGAGGTGCGAGGAGAGGAAGTTCTCGCATCGACCCTAGATGCAGGTAGGTTGTGGAGACAGGTCCCTGGGGTACTAGGTGTTCCCGAGTTGTGATGAGAGTATGGATTGGGACTTATATGGAGATGTTTTTTTTATGCTTCGCTGCTTCTGCATAGGAAAGCTGAGCTTATACCTTGCCACTTTTCTTATCCTTTAGAGTTAGGCCACTTAAAGCTGCATACAGTCTGTGACTCGAACCTATTCCATTCCTTGGGGATAGTTTTGTGAGTGTGCAGGATTAGGCTTGGAGTGAGAGTCCGAGTTTGAGGAATCCATGAAGGAAGGGTTGCGTTGCTTCGCTCAAGGATGCCTGTGGTGAAGATTGAAGATGAAGACTTCAAGCCCTAGCTACCGCTACGCAGGATTTCTACTTGTTGCTTAGCCTAAGGGGCTTGTACTAAATTCGTATACTGAGTTGTTTCGGATGTAAATATTCTGTTTTGTACTCTGATTTCATTGTATGGAAATGATATTATTCTGTAATGAGTTCTGTACATGATAGCTACTGATCCAGGGACTATCACAAGGGTACAGGGAGTCGGGTTTTCCTCACCGAAAACCTGGGTCGTTACACAATAGATGTTGCTTTTCTGTATAATATTCATCTCTGATGATGACGTAGTTAGCACTATGTTGAGTGATCTTTTCTCTTTCAGTCTTGTCCTCTGGAACCATCTGATGGACTAGGAAGGCTATGAATGGCTCGCGCCAATCATCTTCTTTTACTGCCATTAATGCATCATGGGGCGGTGCAGGCGCTTGGTCTGACTGACCTTGATCCGGGTTGTCCGGATCTGACATCATGATGGATGGCTTGCGCAGGTCTTGAACGAACACACCAGCCGGAACCAATGCTCATTTGGAGCCCAATTTGGGGAGGACGTCCGCGGCGACATTGTTGTCGCGAGGGACGTGCTGGAATTCGATCCCTTCGAAATGGCCTTCGAGTTTTTGAACCTTAGCACAATAAGCATCCATTGTGTCCTTGACACAATCCCAATCCTTGTTAACTTGCTCGATGACGACCTTCAAATCACCAGCCACTTGATGCCGAGGGACACCACAATACGGCGCCCATGGATAAGAGCTTCATACTCCGCTCCATTGTTGGAGGCCTTGTAGTGGATTTATAGGACGTACTTGCGCTGATCTCCCTTAGGAGAGATGAGTAGCATGCCTGCTCCGGCACCTTCAAGGTTGAGTGTGCCGTCGAAGTACATGATCCAGTGCTCAGGCCGCTCCGTGGGAGGTGGCATCCGGATTTCCATCCATTCAAACACGAAGTCAGCTAAGATCTGGGATTTGATTTCTTGCCTAGGGCAGAATTAGATGTCGAACTCGCCCAGCTCCACAGACCACTTGACGATGCATCCATTGGCGTCGCGGTTGCGAAGAATCTCCCCCTAGCGGGAAGGCTGAGGGAACCTTGATCTTGTGAGCTTGGAAGTAGTGCAAGAGCTTTCTCGACATGATCAAAAGAGCATAGAGCAACTTCTGAGGTTGTGTGTACCATGTTTTAGCGTTGGCCAGGACCTCACTCACGTAATATAGAGGTCGCTGGACAGGATAGACCAGACCGTCTTCTTCTTGTTCTGCGACGAGAACTGTAATGACCACATTAGTGGTTGCCACGATGTAGAGGAGGAGTGTTTCCTTCGCAATTGGAGGCATCATGATTGGTGCCGAGGTGAGAGAGTCCTTGAGCTTGTCGAAGGCTTGCTGCGCCTCGTCGTCCCACACGAACTTATCCACCTTCTTCAATAGCTTGAAGAAAGGCAGACCTTTTTCTTCGAGCTTACTAATGAAACGACCTAGAGCCGCCATCATGCCTGTGAGGCTTCATGATGCCCTTCTTGCACGATGGCTTGTGCATGTTGCAGATGGCGTCAACCTTGACAGGGTTGGTTTCAATGCCTCGGTGCTCGACCATGAAGCCCAGGAGCAACCCGGAAGGGACACCAAAGACGCACTTGGTTGGGTTGAGTTTTCATTGGTAGGCGCGGGTTGGCGAAGGTTTCGGTGAGGTCGGCGATGAAGTTGTCCTCCTGGGTGGTCTTGACGACCACATCATCGATGTAGACTTCGACGTTGTGCCCGAGCTGAGACTCAAGGCACTTCTGGATCGCCTTCTATTACGTGGCACCAGTGTTTTTCAGGCCAAAGGTCATGACCTTGTAGTAGTAGATGCCGTTGGGCATAATGAACGTTGTTTTGTCTTGATCGTCAGGATTAAGGGCTATCTGGTGATACCCTGAGTAGCAGTCGAGGAAGCATAATAGGATGCTGCCAGCCGTGGAGTCCACGACCTGGTTGATACGCGGAAGAGTGAAGGGATGTTTGGGGCAGTGCTTGTTGAGATCGGTGTAATCGATACACATTCTTAATCCGCCAGTCTTCTTAGGTACAAGGACCGGGTTTGCTAGCCAAACCAGATGCTTGCATTCACGGATGAATCCGGCATCCAAGAACACTTCGACTTCTATTGCCTCCTTTCGATCTTTCGCGAAGCGACAAAGCTTCTGCTTGATAGGTCTTGCCATCTTGCTAATTTCTAAGGAGTGCTCAGCCAGCATCCTCGAGACACCAGACATATCTGATAGACTCCATGCAAATATGTCAGCATTATCCCGGAGGAAACTGGTGATCGCGTATTCTTATTTCGGGTCCAGGTCGACCCCGATGGTGACTTGCTTCTCTGCATCAGGCAGGCCGAGGCAGACCCTCCTCACCACATGATATTGAGTCAAAAAGAGCGCTCAGAAGAGGTGGGCGGCTCCTTGATCAACATCGTGTAGCACATATTAAAATCATACAAAACTATATAAGAGGTTCCCACTAAGGAATTCTTTGAGCTCTCAGTTAGCCACGTCAGCAACCGGCCCCACCACTCAGTCATTACCAGCGAGCCACACCGCAGATCAGGAGTCTCCCGCAGGCATTGTCCTCTTCTTTACTGGCACTAATATCATTAATTTATCCTCTTTAATCATCATCACCCTCCACTACGGCACTACCTCATTCTTTTCGTTTCCCTGGCCTTTCATAATTGACATGCATGGCCTCATTGCACACCCATGATTCACCACGAGTGTGAAACTGAAACTTCCTTCTATACATCGATATAAAATGAGTAGAACCGAGTAGGTAGCAAAGGAGCAGACAAAGACAAGAGACATCGGGAGGCATGATCGTGCATGCCGAGCACGGCAGAGTGCACGATGGCACAAAGATATGAGCTGGAGCAACGTCGGGTTGCGGGCGGACGTGATAGTCGAGCCATCGAAGAGGAGGACTGGGGATCAGGATGGGCCTATAAGCAGAGATGTTCAGCACGACTGTGCCCAACTTCCGTGTGAGCTCGACGGCTCCTTCGTGTAGGTGGGTGCACCAAGCTTTCCAATGTCATTAGGTGAAACAGTGAGCGTGCTTACTTGGGAGTTCCGTCGCAAGTCTATTTACCGTCTTAGCGGAGTGGCCTCCGCCTTCTTTGGTTGGCATTCGCGCTTTGTGATGGACGTTGCTCTGTTCTACCAGACCGATTCTCAAATGATGATGTTGTCCTCAAGCATATTCGGGTGATTTTTATTCATGGGACGTGTGTTGCCTAGTGAGATCTCAGAATTGTTGGTTTATTATTATTTTCTCTCCATCCATAATTACCAAAGTACTCAAAATCCTACAACTTTTATCAAAGGTCACTCACATATTTTTTTAATGTAATCAAATTATACAAGTAATTAAACAGCACATTGGTTCATAGGGGGTGTTTGAATCCATGAGCTATTTTTTAGTCCACCCCTTTTTAGCCCAAATAGCTCAATAAGCAGCCAAACAGGTGGACTATTTTAGAGCTATTTGCAACTAGCTCACCCAAAAAAATTATCCCTCCTGTTGTCTTTCTTGGGAATTTTCTGGAACCTAATCTTACATTGTTTGCTAGGACATATACATACATGATGTATGGGCTCCTGGGCCCTTTACATACACAGCCCAACACTCCCCCTAAGATGGGTGATAAATATCTATCATTCTCATCTTGTTACATGCTAGATTACACTCTTTAAACCCTAAACCTTTAGTTAAACAATCTGCCACTTGACAACCTGAGTTTACATGACTTAATAGTTCCATCATCCAACTTTTCCTTAATAAAGAAGCGATCTATCTCCACATGCTTCGTTCTGTCATGCTGAACCGGATTATTTGTTATGTTGATAGCTGACATGTTATCACACAAGAGCTTCGAGGGGCCTTTTCTTAGCACATTCAATTCTGAGAGGAGATTTCTTACCCATAACATTTCGATGATTGCCAATGACATAGCTCTGTACCCCGCTTCAGCAGTTGAACGAGATATAACAGATTGCTTCTTACTCCTCCACGACACCAAATTCCCACCAACAAAGACACAATAGCTTGAAGTGGACCGTCTATCATCAAGACAACTAGCCCAATCAGCATCGCAGTAACACTCGACATTTAAGTGACCATGGCTTCTAAACATTAGCCCCTTTCCAGGACTACTCTTCAAATACCTCAGAATTTGGTATACTGCATCCAAATGCCCACTCCTGGGATCATGCATATACCTGCTCACTACACTTACAGCATAAGAGATATCAGGCCTTGTATAGCACAAGTAGATGAGCCTTCCAACCAACCTCTGGTAGGTTTCCTTGTTCACTGGATGACCTGATTCAGTGCACAATTTGCGGTTTGGATCAATAGGTGTCGATGTAGCCTGACACCCAATCATGCCAGTCTCACTAAGTAAGTCTAAGACATACTTCCTCTGTGAGAACTATGCCTTTTGGAGAGCGGGCAATCTCAATGCCAAGGAAGTACCTAAGGTGGCCGAGGTCCTTCATTTCAAACTCCTTATTCAAATTCTCCTTCAGATGTTTGATCTCTGGCTCATCATCACATGTGATGATAATATCGTCAACATAGACTGCTAGAATTGTGATTCGACACCCTGTGTGTTGGTAGAATATAGTGTGGTCCCCATTGCATTGTTTATACACCATACCACACAATGCACGCTTGAATCTATCAAACCATGCCCGTGGAGATTGCTTGAGACCATACAATCTACAAACCTTACCATCCATCTTAGGTTTAGAAAAACCAGGAGGAATATCCAAATACACCTCCTCTTGGAGATCTCCATGCAGAAAAGCATTCTTTACATCTAGTTGATGCAAAGGCCAGCCGAAGTTTGCAGCACAAGAAATCATTGTTCTTATTGTACTCATCTTTACCACTGGTGCAAATGTCTCATCATAGTCAATAACATATGTTTGACTATATCCTCTTGCAACTAGTCTCGCCTTGTATCTTTCCACCTTTCCTTCTTGGGTATGCTTTATAGTGAAAACCCACTTGGAACTGGCTGGTTTCTTTCCTGCAGGTAGTTCTACAAGATCCCATGTTTTATTTTTTTTCAAGAGCTCTCAACTCCTCTATCATGGCCTCCCACCACTTAGGATCTTCATTGGCTAGTTTCCAATCTTTAGGAATTTTTATGGATTGCAATGATGCAACAAATGCTCTATATGCAGGAGACAATGATTCATATGAAACATAATTACTTATGTCATGCTCATAACCATACCTTGATGGAGGTTTCCCTGCTTTACTCCTTGCTTCCTTCCTCAACGCAATGGGCAAGTCAATGAATCGATCATCTTCTTCTCCCCCTGCCTCAATTGACTGTTCACCCCCATTGCTAGAAATGCCAACACCAATAGTTGGAGGAGACAGTTCCTGCCTTACCAGTGGTGTTTTCTCCTCTTGCTGCTCCACCAACTGCTCAACTTGTCGCTCTACCGGTTGTACCTCAACAGATTTCTACCTTCTAGTATAAACTTGCAAAGTGCCTTTGTCTTGTCTTGCATGCATATTTCCAAAGCCCCTGTTTTCTTGCCTCTCATTTGCATGAGAACTACCCATTGAATATGGAATCAATCCTGTGATAACTCTTGTCTCACTGGACTGGTTGTCTTCCTTTTCTTGTATTATCTTTACATCATTCTCCCCTTCTCGAACATCTTCACTTACGCTCGGATCAGCAAGCTCAAATAAATCACTCAAATCAGTTTTCTCCCCATAATATGATTCAGATTCCCGAAATGTCACATCCATACTTTTAAATAGTCGCCGCTCAGTAGGACACCAGCAATTATATCCTTTTTGATTAGATGAGTATCCCACAAATACACACTTAACAGCTCAGGGATCCAACTTTCCCACAGAAGGCCTATGGTCTCTGACAAAGCAAGTGCATCCAAATACCTTAGGTGGAACAATAAATTCATTCACACCTCTCAACATCTCATAAGGAGTTTTCCAACCAAGCAATCTTGAAGGGGTACGATTAATCAAGTATATTGCTATCATTACGGCCTCACTCCACAGAAACTTCGGCACATTCATAGTATACATAAGTGAACGAGCAACCTCCAAGAAATGACGATTTTTTCTTTCAGCTACTCCGTTTTGTGGAGGTGTATCTGGACATGTAGTCTGGTGCAATATCCCATGAGCAGATAGAAAATTGCCAAACTCATTATTCACATATTCAGTTCCATTGTCTATCCTCAACACCTTAACTCGTGCATCATATTGATTCCCAATAAATGAGTAGAAATCTCGAAAGCATTTAAGCACTTCACTCTTGTGTTTCATGAGATATATCCAAGTCACACATGAATAGCAGTCAATAAAGGTGACAAAATACTTTATTCCGCTAACAGAAATAACTGGACATGTCCACACGTCGGAGTGAATAAGCATGAAAGGAGATATACTCCGAAGTCCCCTACTTATGTAGGTTGTCCTTGTATGTTTTCCATACTCACATGCATCACACACAAGTTTTCTCTTGTCTACCTTGTTCATCATTTTCTGGGAATACTTTGGCCATGGCACCAAATGACAAATGGCCTAATTGACAATGCTCGAGCATCACCCTAGCTTCATCTTCATTCATACTTGTTGTCAAAGCAGCACCCAAAAACTTACCATCCTCCTTCCTGTCAAGATACCACAACCCCCCATGCCTGATGCCTTTTCCAATGTCCTTCCCTGTCCTCCTCTCTTGGATAAGACAGTGCTCACGGTCAAAAGTGACCCGACAATCCTTTTGATCAACTAATGCACTTAATGATAATAGATTAACAGGAAATGAAGGAACATGCAAAACTGATGATAAAGTAATTGATGGAGTGCACTAGACAGTTCCAAAACCTTTGATAGGCTGGCATGTCCCATCAGCAGTTTGAATAGTCTCCTTGTATGTAGATGGGTGTGATGTGTAGGATACAAACTCACTAGCACATGTTTTGAAGCACCAGAATCCAATATCCATCCATGGTGGGGTCTTTTCATGCACGAAAGACCTTCAGTGTGAAAACCTTCTAGCTTGATGTCATGTGGAATCAATCCCACCTTATGCACCATCTCCATATTTTCCTTGATGATGATATCTCACTGGTCTTCAACATGAGTAATTTGACCAATTTTTCCAATTCTGATAATTTCTCAAGGACTTGTTCGGTTTCTGGAATTCCCCCCATCTTCACAGGATCTGCTAGTTCCCCCTCAAAGTTCTATTACTTCTCTTTCCCAACACTTGCAGCCACAAAATCAGCTACCTTGCTCACCACCTGCCAAACAAACAGCCGTGCAATTGGACAAATCCAATAGAGTTCCTTCACTAGGAGCAAAACGATACTCCACCTTCACCCTCAGGCTTCACAATTGCCACAAATTTCAACACCCCAGCAGTCTACTTCCTGCAACAACCACCAACAATCAACCAAACCAAATCCCGTGTGTGCTCCCGGCACCTCCGGCCACCTGCTGCTCCTCCTCCTTCACTACGCAGCTCTCCCAATCTTCACTAATAGAGATGAATTACTAGCTGCAGCACTAAATCCACCTCTGTTTTCCCTTTCTACTGGCACCTCTACAGGCAGCCGCCTCCAACTCCAATATCGACACCACCAGAGCACCCTCTCACTCCTGCAATCACACCCACAAGAGAGCGTCTGCCTCGATTCTGGGCGTCGAGCAGTCAACCAGCGCTCGAGCTCCTCGCCTCCTGCTGTGAGCTCGCGCGGCAACACCGCCTTCCGCACGACCTGCACGGGCGCGTCACACCCGATTCCTTACAGTGGTCGTGCCGCCTCTCCAACAACCTCACGGAACTGCCCCTCCAGGGCGTCACAGGCAGCACCAACTCCTTCCAATGTCCTCGCTTCAAGCTTCACCACCGGACTCCACCGGCGGATCGGGGAACTGTGGGAGTCACCTTCGGCTCTGACACCATGTTGTCTTTCTTGGGAATTTTCTGGAACCTAATCTTACATTGTTTGCTAGGACATATACATACATGATGTATGGGCTCCTGGGCCCTTTACATACATAGCCCAACACCCCCAATACATGCTAATTGGGCTATTCCCGAGCCCACCCGTGTCCATCGCACACAGTCGCGAGTCCACCCCTCGGGGAAAAAAATGAGTTCGCCTCGCCCAGTCGCGACTCGCGACTTTCACGGCATCCGCGCCACCGCCTCCTCCCCCACCCACGCCGCCGCATCCTCCCCCACCCGCGCCTCCGCCTCCTCCCCCACCCGCGTCGCCGCCTCGCCGTCTCCTCCCATCCAGGCCGCCGCCACCCATCCGAGCCCTCCTCGTCCGCCGGCTTCGATTTCGATCCATGGATTGTGGCAGCTTCGATCTCTTCTTCCACGAGCAGTCGTCGTCCGCCAGCGGCGACGCGTGGCCCTCGCAGCCGTTGACGACCAGCCTCGCCCACGCTCCCTCTCCCTTTGCCGGCGTGGAGCCGTTGGCCTCAACTCACAAGCACCACCGGGCGAGGAGTTCCCCCATCTGCACGACTACGGTGCATACCTCCAGGGTGACGACGAGGCACGAGCTGGACGCGGCCGAGGCTCCGGTCTCCCACCCTCTCGCGCAACACGCTCTTTGGGAGTGTCGAACCAACGTGCGGGAGGAGGAACCAGCTGGTCAGGTCAGGGTGCACTGCGCGCCCGCCAACTGAACTTTGGCGCTTTGATGTCGGTGGCAGGTGGCCGCGGTGGAGGCAATGGCAGCATCTTCATCGGCAGGTTGGCGATTGGGGCAGGCAGCTGTGGTGGACACGGAGATGCCATGCTGTCCTAGCCTGGACACGGTGGAGGCGACGGCGACACCTTCATCGGTGGGTCGTCGACAGGGGCAGGTGGCCGTGGTGGACACGACGACGCCATTCCGTCGTGGCCTGCCCACGGTGGAGGGGATGGTGGCGGGGGTCGTGGAAGCCGTGGTGGGCGTAGGAGCCGCGGCAGGTCGTCCAACCTTGGTGGTGCCCGCGGACACGGCCGTGGGGGCGCGTGGTGGCCGTGTAGGGAGGAGTACCGGCCCTTCGCTCCCACCCAGTGGCAACTACATCAACCTTGATGAAGATCATGCATGGGAGAAGGAGGAGGACTTGGGCAGCTTCAGTGGCCCTCTGGTGAGCAATGGCTCTCGAGCAAACTGGTCTGATAGGAATAATATATAGTTATCAGTTAAAATTGTGCCTAGATCAAGTTAGAGCAGGATAGTACAATGGTCTTCAAATGAGTGCTGAAGGGTATCAAGCTATAATCGCCGGCTATTATGCCAAAACTGGATTGTTGCATGACCGAAGTCAGTTCAAGAATCAAATTGGCATACTCAAAAGCATTTACTCCTTCTGGAGCTTCTTGCAAGTACACACAGGTTTAGGGAGAAACCCAGATCGAAGCGTTGATGCTGATTTTGAGTATTGGAAACCATACGTAGAGGTAAATTTCTCCCATGTTTTTCATACCTTATGTTATTTATATGCATACCTGATCCATGTCACTAGCTATTTATAATAGATATCGATGGAGACAGAGACAACTTACAAAGGGTAGTTCTGATTAGTGAGCTTACTGCCTTAACTGCAAGCATATGACAATTTGGACTCCATAAAATGGACCTGCCTTAACTTAAGATTTTAATGGACACCATAAAAACATAAGAAATAAGGAAAAGAGCATATGCCTTTCAATCTAAGTTTGTGTTTTTTTACTTACCTGCTCATCTGCTTGCCTGATTCTGTGTTAGAAATCAGATTCAATTCTCTGGTCATCTTGGTAGCACAAACTACAAATCCTGCCTCACTTGGCTGCTTGTCCCTGTGGTGGCCCAAACAATACTATTTTCATTGTAGCCAATAATTTGATCAGTTGGCTTTCTAAATATGGAAATAATAGTAATTAATTCAACACCAGCAATTACCAGTATATACAGATCAGAGAAGACCAAGATGCACTTGGCTAAGGACACCTTAAAATGGCTTTTCTTTGTATGAAGCTAAAAATTTTTACAAAGAATTATCCAGCTGCATTCTGTTGATGTGCATTCCTGAGCATATTGTAAGGCACAAGCAATTGTAGCACCGTTGAAATCAGTAGTGTGACCTCAATTTCTTCCACAGTTCAATGAAAGAACTTGCAATAGGAGGTCTAGTTTTTTTTTTTTTTGGCAAAGACATGCCACCATACATTCATACCAGTAGCAGTGCCATATTGACATGGATTTTTTTAGAATATATTGACATGGATTTTTTTTAGAATGTACTGAAATGGATCAGAAATCTGGACTTTGACAGAAATATTTGCAGGCAAAGATTAACCAGATTAGTACCATTTCTGACCTTTCTGATGACCTGTTCGCCGGGGCTATTTTAATGCCTGAATTGTGTCTCTTCTTGTTGATGCTCTTGTCCAGAAAGCATTTTAGTAGAATGTTGAGCTGACCATTTGGGACATCTTATTCTCAGTCCAGGCTGAGGAGTAGAATGGCACACATGGCTCGTCTCTTAGTCCTAGCTGTCACAATTTTGCTGGGGATTAAATATATGAACTTAATCATCTATGCCAACAAGTACATTCAGATCTCACTTCATCATGCAAGACTACACACCCTCACTTCATCAAATTGTCTCTGATTTTTCATGTTTATAGGCACTACAGTGTATTGTGTTACGCCACAAAGTTTATAGGCACTGAATTAATTAATCATACAAATTTCTGAGAATATAACCATGGATAGCCAGCCACCTCTATTCATAGATGCTGGATATGCTTGCCTGTAAAACTGTTCAGAAGTTTGTCTGACTGAATGGATCAGCAGAGTACTGGGCTGTTGATATAATTTTTTCACTACTGTATATATTATTGGCAGTACAGACCTATCATTAGCAAGCATATATGCATGACTAATAATGTATGTATGCATCTATGCAGGGCAAACCGAACCTAAAAAGGTGTTGAAAGGTCCTCCAGCAAACTTGGATCAGCTTGAAGAAATGTTTCGTGGCAATATTGTGGATGGAAGCACTGCATTTGTGCCTGGTGATGATTATGGTGAGGGACAGGGTGAGGGACATGAAGGTGCTGAAGTAGGAGAGGACTATGTACAAACACCTAGAAGTTCAAGCAGCCAAAAGAGCAAGAGGTCTCTTTCTAGTACTACCAGCACTTGTGACAGCCCAGTGAAGAGGAGCAAAAGTCCAGTGGTTCAGTATGTCAAGGACATATCCATTACCTTCAAGGAGGCCGTACAAGTCAACAACAAGGAAATGCTGAAACGTGCTAATGACAAGCAGGCCAGTTCAGTGAAGAGGTGTCAGGAGCTGGCTTTTGAGTGTGGCATTGAGCAAACTAGTGATCATGTGTTTGCTATGGCCAAGATGTTCAAAGATCCCTTCGAAAGGGAATTCTTTTCTGGCCTACCAAGTCCTGAGCTTAGGTTCAATTACTTCAAGAAATGGTGCAGAGACCAAAATTTGGAGTAGTTGTCTGAGGAACCTACTATGTGTGGTCTGATGTGTAATGTGTTGAACCTATTATGTGTGATGTGATGAATATTATTATCTTTTGTGATAACTATCATCATTTATCTATGTGATGTGATGTGATGAATATTATTATCTTTTGTACTATCTATCATCATTTATTTATGTGCTGAATCTATTATTGTCATTTGTGCATTGTTGCAATTTCTGACAGTTTACTACATTTGTTGAAGAAGGATGAGGGCAATGGACATATGAATGAGGAAGAAGATGACGGAGGGAGCACATCATCAAGTGAGGATGAGATTATTTCCATGTGCCGCAAGAATTTGAAGATGATGCAGAATTTCGTTGTGCAAATGGTCCCTATCCTTGGTATGTATTCTGATAACTACTTTGTCAAACTACCAAGAAGAGTGGCTGGGGAGTCAAGTTTGCAATGGGTTCAGAGGACTTTAGCCCGAGATAACTCTTGCTACAAGATGTTTAGGGTTGAGAGACCTTTATTTAATGGGCTACATAATACTTTGGTTGAGTCATATGGGTTGCAGTCAACATCACAAATATCATCTGTAGAGGCTCTTGCTATGTTTTTGTGGATTGTTGGTGCACCACAGTCAGTTAGACAGGCTGAGGACCATTTTGTTAGGTCTCTAGAGACAATAAGCCGGATATTTGACCATGTTTTGACTTGTATCCTCCGGTTGGCACCTAACATAATTAAACCAAGGGACCTAGAATTTTCAGAGGTGCACCCTAACTTAGAGCATCTAGATTTTTGGCCACACTTCAATCACTGTATAGGAGCAATAGATGGGACACATGTAAAGGTTGTGGTGCCAAAGAGCTAGAGGATTCAGTATTTGAACAGACACAACGACACCACACAAAATGTGCTTGCTGTTTGTGATTTCGACATGAGGTTTACCTTTGTGTTGTCGGGATGGTTTGGTTCAGTACATGATATGAGAGTGTTCAAAGATGCAATGACTACTTATGTTCACAAATTTCCACATCCACCACCAGGTAAACTACTGCAACCGTCATACAAGTATTTCTATCATTTTCTCTTGTACCTCTTTGTCTCATCGTGTACATGCCTATGTAGGGAAGTATTATGTGGTTGACGCGGGGTACCCAAACCGCCCGAGCTACCTTTCACCATATAGAGGCACAAGGTACCTGTGGAGCAATGGCAAAATGGCCCCCCGCCAGAAGGTATGAAAGAAACCTTCAATCACGCACATTCCCGAGTTAGGAATGTCATAGAGCGGTCTTTTGGAGTGTTGAAGATGAAATGGAGGATATTATTGAACATGCAAAAAATTCCAGAACAAAAGCAAACTAGAATAATTGTTGCTTGCATGGCTCTTCATAATTTCATTCGAGATAGCAGAATTGCGGATAGAGAATTTGCTAAGTGTGATGCGGATGCAAATTAT
The DNA here is from genome assembly GCA_036936925.1 of Cenchrus fungigraminus. Taxonomy (NCBI): domain Eukaryota; kingdom Viridiplantae; phylum Streptophyta; class Magnoliopsida; order Poales; family Poaceae; genus Cenchrus; species Cenchrus fungigraminus. Next base: position 120,803,142 of record CM072773.1, read on the forward strand.
TTACCACTGCCTGTGTCCTCTCAGTCGGAATGGCCTGAAGATGAACCTCTTGTTGAAGATGGCAACATGAATAATTTCCGTGATGAGTTGGCACATGCTTTGTTTCATGGCTTGTAATTTTTCCCTTGGCCCATAGAAATGAGATTATGTGAAGATTCAGCGTCTCAACTTAAACCAAGGTATCTACACCATCTTTTCCCCTCACCATCTTTTGATAGTTATCTAAACTAATGCTGCTACCAGGTTATTCATCATTCTAGTTATGAATATCAAGGCTCTGTTTGTTAAGGACTCTTCTTTAATATCAGTCATTATTTCGTTAAGTCTGTTGTTTTTCTTCAGGCGGAGATATGGTGGTTCTGTATGCCTCTATCTACAATGATGTCCCCATGGTGGTTAACCTTCCTGGTCAATTTGATTTAAAGAAAGGCTTGGATACCACAAACAAATCAGGTAAAGAAACATGTCTGACCTTTTACATATTCAAGTCTACATGAGGTTTACCTTTGTGTTGTCGGGAGCGGTAGCTTACTATTCCTCTTTCATGTGCTTCTTGCAATGTAGGAATGTTTTTTACAGAGTAACCAAAGAGAGCTTGATGGAATGTCTGAACACTGATATGCACACAGGAAGCCTTTCCATCAGCAAAGATTAAGCGCAACTAATAAGCATGTGATGGCTGATTTCCTATGTTGCCTGTCACCGTGCTGCAAAATCTGACTCCACAAGCTTGTGAAGGCTGATGAGTGATGACTGGCTGTTGTACGGGGCGGACGCGTCGGTCTGGCCGTCAGCGAGGACGCCACATCACATTTTAGTCTTATGGTAGTTCCAGTGTTGTTCTGAAGATATTCTGGTAGTATTAGGTATTTAGGTTAGCATCATTATCAGCATCTGTATTAGAAAATATGCTACTGCAGTGTGTGCTGAAACGCAACAGAATTTCCCTAGAAAATATGCTACTGCAGAGTGTGCTGAAATGCAACAGAGTGTGCAGGATTTGTATCTTTGAATTAAAGGTCAAATAACTCAAATAGCCCTTGGATCCAAACAACTCAAAGGCTATTTTATTAAAGGGTTATTTTCTTGGCTAAACTTTATCTCTCAAAATAGCTTTAGGCTATTTCTCCGAACACAGCCATAGTCATTAAAAAAAAACTCTCAAAAATCTTCCGCACCAACGCGGGGAATAGTTTAGACGGACCGGATAGAGGTTGCCCGAGATAAACGCGGAGACGAGCATCTCCTTCACATAATCACGTGTCCACGCGATGAGGCCCCGCTTGGTCCTCCTCTTCCTCGCCGCCGCCCTCCGCCCCTGCGCTGCCCTTGTACGCCTCCACTCCAACTCCTTCTCCTTCACCTTCCTCGACGCCCCCGCGCGTTTTGGTTAGCATCGATTTCGTGCCCTCTCCCTCGAATCGAGCCCACCTTGATCTCTCTCTTACTTCCTTGGTGTTGTAGGTCCCCGAGTGGGCGGCGATGGGATCTGCGGCTCGCTGCGCGTTGCCAAACCCGCTGAGGCGTGTGAGCCCATCAAAGACAGCGGCGGCCACCGCGGTGCGGGCCGGAAGGCTTTTGTGCTGATAGCGAGGGGCAACTGCAGCTTCGAGGGCAAGGTGCGGGTGGCGCAAAAAGCGGGATTCGACGCGGCCGTCGTGTACGACGATGAGGAAAAGGCCAGTCTCTACTCAAGTAAGTGTTACACCACCGTGCTGTTCTGGCCATCCTAACACTAGTCTTGCTTTAGTTAGTTTACACTTATTTGCAATTCGCTTAGTCCAGTTGAAGTAGATTAACGGAAGAAATTGATTACTTAGTGATCCTTGTAATTGAGACGCTCAGCCTCACTTCTCAAATCCCCTATTGGCCTCAAAATGAAACAGAAACACTCACTTCTTAAATCCCCCCATTGCCCTGAAATGAAAGAATTCACAAGCTCACTGTCATATTTGAAAGGCAAGCGAAATTAGGGCTAAAAGAAAGGAGGTGTGCTGATGTCAAATATCAAAATTCTCCATTATATTGGAAAATAAATAGTAGGTGTTTTATCATGTCACATCCCTAGCCTTATAATGTGCAATGGTTTAATTATTATGGTGTACTAAAAGGTACCAAATGGAATTTAAAGTATATTTTTCAATTGTCTCCATAATGATGATGCAAATTACCACATGTTCAAGTGTACTCTTTATTCTTAGGTAGGCTATGACAAATGTGATTGAGGTAAATATCATATTAGAAGAAATAAAAATAACCATGTATAATTTAAAAACATTTCTTTGATTACTATGTCTCTTGAAGCTATCTAACAGGTCAGTACCCAGTTGACCCTTGGGTAGGGTTTCTTCATATGCTGTGTCAGGCATTGGCTTAGGCTGCACTACCATATCAGTTGTGGACTGCGCTCTCGCTTGTAAAGAAGTTCAAAATCGTCTCCTTTTTGTACTGCTTCACCAGTGAGGCCTCGAAAACAAACCCTCTATTGTTCGTCTCTGGCATCAAATCCACGCTGCTTATCTCAGGCCCCAGCAGCCAGCTGGTACTGATCTGTGAACCTGGTTAGCACCGGAGACAACAGCATCACCTTCTGTTAGCCTCACTGGCTCCCAGGATCGCACACTCAACACTGGAAAAAGCCTCACGGATGATGGACACAAAATTTTGTGCACTGCACCCAATCACGATGATTACACTGGTTTTAACACCAAACACACAACACACGCTATACTGTAGCTCAGCCAAGGACACTCATGCAGCAAGCTACACTGACATACCAGTATGCAGGATCACCTCCACTCATTCTGCATGCACGCTGACCCCTTTCACCTTGCTATTGCAATTAACACACAGCCAGTTCTACTGTTTACCAATCACTCAACTAAGCACGCACTCTATGCTTCACAAACAAAATAGTGTGCTACTCATCTGTGAGCCCTGATATCAGCTGTTAGCCTCACAGCTCCCAGGATCACACTCTCAACACTAGAAAAACGCTGACGGAGGATGAGGTTGGGGAACACACTAATTTTTTTGGGGCTGCACGTCAGCACCTCATTTGCTCTATTGAATAACATTTTCGACCCCAGCACGACGCTGACATTCATTGTGGAGCCGGTGTACATGCTGATGAATGTGTTCGCTCCTGTCGCAGACAAACCTCCTGTTGGTGTCGCGCAGCGACAGGTCCAATGTCTGCTTTCAGACATCTGCTGGTTCGGCTGACTTTCTGTCCATGGTCCTGCACTTCGACGGTGCCGAGATGGCCCTGCTAGCCTGAACTTCATTCAGGTGGGTGATAACGTAATATACTGGATCGTGCAGAGGTTGCCGAGCCTATCCATTGTTGGAAACATCATGCAGATGAACAGTATTATTCATGCTCCCCAGAACTCACAGGGGCCGGACCAGGTATGTTGGTGTGGGACAACAATGTCCAGTAGGCAAGGCATCCAGTGCACTAACTACTTTTGAGCCTTTCACCCAGCTAGCCCACGAGACCCACCCAAACCAAACCGTGTACATGGGTGCGTCCATAAATCTAGTCAACCTGTATAAACACACCCATGCACACCCCTGGAAGGGGAAGAATGGAAGAGAACCAACCAGCAAGGCCTAGCAATTCCCACCGCTGCAATCTCTGCTAACTCTTGCTCTGGTGGCTGGCGCATAACTCGTTTCGATTAGCCGGTTAGCTGAGATGCGATAGATCTGTAAGGGAGCACCAGTAGGGAGGGGGACCTGGAGGAGCTGCATGTAGCAGCGCTGTAGCCGCGCAAGGAGAAAGATGTCGAGGTAGAAGCGCACGGTGCATGGAGTGTGCGTGAGCAGTTCAAAAAGGTGCCGTGCTTAACCCGTGTTGGACGGAGGTTTCCATGACTCCCAGACTTCAATGTTGTAACTGGTCCACTCGCAGACCCTTAATGCTTCTTTTTTGTCATGTGTGCTAACTGTTAGTGTATATGTGTGGCCCATATGGCCTGTGTATATAGCCCATATAGAGTCTCATGTATAGTTAACCATATACCCACCCTTTTAGGGTTGGAGGAATAACTATTCTCTCCTACATGGTATCAGTTGCTTAGGGTTCCTCTTCCCCTTCCTGCCGCCACCGCCGCGCCGCCATGGCTGGCCACCGGCCGCCGGCGTCGCTTCCTCCCCTCTCCTCCCTTTTTCCCCTCCCTTCCTACGCCGCCGCCGCCGCTGCTCGCGCCGCTCCAGGCGCGCGCGTGGGCGTCCGACCTCCAGGTGGCGTGGCCCCTGCCCTGCACGGTGCGGGCGCGGGCGCGGGAGCCGCCGGCCCGCCGGCCTCTGTTTCGGCGGCGGCATTCCCGTCCGCCCTGGCGCGGGCCCATCCGCGGGCGCGGCTGTCACCGCCGCCGCGAGCGCGGGCCCATCCGCGCGTCCCGATCCCGCTGCCGCCACTGCAAGCGCTGCTGCCCCTCGCGCGGCTGCAGGCGCGACCACGGGTGCGGGCGGCCAGGGCTCCTGCGACCTGCCTCCCGCAGCTGCCATTCCTCTCGTGTAGCATCTCGACGTCCTTCCTCTCGCCGCCGGCTCGGGCACCGACGCCCCTGCAGCCCCTGTTGCCCTAACACAGCCCGCCATGGCTGTGGCGCCTCCTATCCTGGCCCCGCCGACTGCGGGCGTGGAGCTCTCCTCAGCTCCGCCCGGCTTGGCGCTGCCGGCCGCGGGTTCGCCGATGCGGCCGAGCTGCTCGTCCCGTTCCGATCCGGGGCCGATGCGCTCCACTCACCGCCGTCTGCGCTGCTCGGCCTCCATCCCCTACAGGCGCCCTTGCCGGCCTGCCATGCCGCCGCCCGGGGTCTCACCCCCATCGGCCGCGGCTGTTCCGCCGCCTGGGGCCGTGCCACCTCCTCTATCGGCCCCTACCCATGTTGTGGCCTCTCCTCAGGCCGCCGCCGACGCTGCTCTCCGCGCGGAGCTCGACTACTTCTTCGCGGCCGCGCGATGCTCATGCACGTGTCGCTCCCCATCACGGCCACTCGGACCGCCTCTGCCGTCGTGCCGCCCCGTCCCCATCCGGGGCTGATGCGCCCTTCCCCTATGAGCGCCCTTGCTGGCCCGCCATGCCACCGCCCAGGGCCGCGGCCCCGTTGGCCGCGGTCGTACCGCCGCCTGCGTCCCCTCCTCTGTCGGGCGTCGCCACTGCTCCTCCTCTGCCTGGCGGTGCTGCCCGCTCGTGGTGTCTTCCTACGGTCGCCGCCACCCATCCTCTGCCTGGCGCCACTCTCAACAGCGCTCCCGGCCCTGCTCCCTCTGGCGTCCCTGCTCCATCCCCCGGGCCGAGCGGGGGTGGCGGAGGTCGCGGTGGGCGTCGTCGGCGGAGGGGTCGTCGTCGGCGCACACTTCCTGCTGTTGCTGCAGGTGTGCCTTGGCCATTCTTCAGCGACCCATGGTCAGGGTGCATCTCGACTACTCCCACTCAGCCTCCGGCGTAGGCATTCCGCACCATGGGGGTCCCACCACCTGTCCGCACCGAGTGGATCGCCGACCGACTCGGGTGCCTCCTACCACACCACCCCTGATGCTAGCCTCCTTTCTTCTGTCCAACCCCCACATCCCTCTTATCCGTCTTCGATCATGGTTGGTGATGGGTCTTGTCTTCCTGTCATCTTCGTGGGTTGTGCTCGTGGTCCCTTTTGTCTTCCCAATGTCCTCGTTGCTCCTCAGATGATCCATAACCTTCTTTCCATTTGTTAGTTTACAGCTGACAATTCTTGTTCTGTTGAATTCGATCCCTCTTGCCTTACTGTGAAGGATTCTGTGTCTGGACGTCCGCTCCTCCGGTGTGATAGCTCGAGACCCCTTTACACCCTTCAACTTCCTGCTTCCGCTACACCACCTTTGCCTTCTTCCCCGTCAGCTGCCCTTGTCACTACTCCCTCTTCCACTACCTGGCACCGCCGGCTTGGTTACCCCGGCCGCGACATTTTGGCTCAGCTCAGCCGTAGTGCACACCTTCCCTGCACTCGGGCTTCTGATGAGCATCTCTGCCATGCGTGCCAGTTGGGTCGCCATGTTCGCCTTGCTTTTTCTTCTTCTTCCTCGCATGCGACGCATGCCTTTGATCTTGTTCACTGTGATCTGTGGACTTCTCCTGTTCCAAGTATCTCTGGCTACAAGTACTACCTGGTAGTGGTCGATGATTTCTCTCACTACTCTTGGACTTTCCCTTTGCGACACGTTTCCTACCCTCCTCCACTTCTTTGCCTGGGTGTCTACTCAGTTCGGCCTCACCATTAAGGCCGTCCAGTGTGACAACGGGTGTGAGTTCGACAATCACACCTCCCGTTCCTTCTTCCTCTCTCGAGGTGTCCAGTTGCATATGTCTTGCCCGTATATCTCTCCCTAGAACGGCAAGGCTGAGCGCATGATTCGGACCACGAACGACATCATGCGCACCCTTCTGATCTAGGCCTCTCTGCCCCCGCGCTTTCTCCACACCGCCACATACTTGCTCAACCGTCTTCCTTCCACTGCTTCCCTGCTTTGACTCCTTACCATGCTCTCTTCAGTACCCCTCCTAGCTACGATCACCTTCGTGTCTTTGGGTGCGCTTGTTACCCTAACACTGCTGCCGCTGCTCCTCACAAGCTGGCGCCCCGATCGACTTGTGTGTTTCTCGGTTACTCCCCAGACCACAAGAGGTATCGTTGCTTTGATCTTGCCTCTCGTCGGGTCCTCATCTCCCGCCATGTTGTGTTTGATGAGTCGGATTTCCCCTTCTCCACCTCCTCTACACCGTCTCCTGATCCTGAGTTGGCGTCTCTGTTTTCTGACCCGGTGGTTCAGCCACCCATTTTTGTGTTTCCCTTTCCAGCAGGTTTCCCCGGTGCACCGCCTTCTCTGGTGCCCTCAGCCACCCCACGTGCAGCATTGGTGCCTCCTCCCGCGCCGTGCGCGGCCCCGGCAACCACTGCTGCGCCACCTGCGGCCACATGATTGCCCGCCGCGCCACGCGCGGCCTCGGCCTCTGCCGCACCTCGCACCGCCCCGGTGCCTCCTGTTGCGCCACGCGCGGCCACTGCCTCCACCACGCCGCTCTCGTGTGGAGCCTGCTGTGTACCACCCGCCGATCATCCACGGACGTTGGGGTTCTTCGGCCCGCGGCTCTCTCCGCCACCGAAGGAGAGCCGCGGCTCTCTCCGATACCAACGTCCGTCTGTGAAGCTCTGGCTGATCTGAACTGGCATCGTGCGATGGAAGAGGAGTACGTGGCTCTTCTTGCCAACCAGACATGGGAACTTATGCTGCGTCCGTCTGGTCGCAATGTGGTGACTGGCAAGTGGATCTGGACTATCAAGCGTCGGGCTGATGGTACTATGGAGTGCTACAAGGCTCGTTGGGTTCTTCGGGGGTTCACTCAGCGACCTGGTGTGGATTATGATGAGACACGTTCAGTCCCGTGGTGAAGCCTGCTACTGTGCGCACAGTCTTCTCACTTGCTCTCTCGCTCCTAGCCTGTGCACCAGCTTGATGTGAAGAAAGCATTTCTCCATGGCACTCTGACAGAGACAATATATTGTAGTCAGGCAGCAGGTTTTGTGGATTCCAGTTGTCCGAATCTGGTCTGTCGGCTTAACAAGTTTCTCTATGGTCTGAATAGAAGCAGGCTCCTATGGCGTGTTACTCTTGGTTTGCCACTTTCTTGCTGACACTGGGGTTTGTTGAGGCAAAGTTAGACACTTCCTTGTTCATATATCACCATATTGATGGGATTGCCTACCTACTCCTCTACGTGGATGACATTGTTCTGACCGCCTCTAGTCCACAGTTGCTCCAGCGGATTATCTCCTCTCTGCAGCAGGAGTTTGCTATGAAGGATTTGGGTACGCTTAACCACTTCTTAGGTGTAACAGTTGAGCCCCGTCAGGCTAGTCTCCTCCTTCACCAGCGTAAGTATGCCCTTGATATTCTGGAGTGAGCTGGGATGACTAATTGCAAGCCTTGCTCCACTCCTGTTGACACTCAGACGAAGTTTTCTGCTACTCTTGGTGATCCTGTGGCTGATCGTACTGCTTACCGGAGTCTTGCTGGAGCCTTGCAGTACCTCACTTTCACCAGGCCGGACCTCACCTACGCTGTTCAGCAGATCTGCCTCCATATGCATGATCCCTGGGAGTCACATCTTGCCGTGTTAAAGCGCCTCCTTCGCTACGTTTGTGGCACAGTTGACCTCGGCATGGTCCTTCACCGCTCCTCCTCGACTGAGCTGGTTGTCTACACTGATGCTGATTGGGCTGGTTTTCTGACCACCTGCCGCTCTACCTAAGGCTATGATTTCTTCCTCGGTGGCAACCTGGTCTCCTGGTTGTCCAAGCGACAGCCGGTCGTCTCCCGCCCGAGTGCTGAGGCGGAGTACCGGGCTGTTGTTAACATAGTGGCTGAGGCGCCCTGGCTTCAGCAGCTTTTGGCTGAGCTTCACAGCCCGCTCGCCAAGAGCACGCTCATCTACTGCGACAACGTTGCCATGTACCTCTCTACCAACCCAGTTCAGCATCAGCGGACGAAGCATGTGGAGATTGACTCGCACTTCGTTTGCGACCGGGTGGCTATCGGTGATGTTCGGGTCCTGCATGTCCCGACCACCTCCCAGTTTGCCGACATCTTCACCATGGGTCTTCCCTCCTCGACGTCCTTGGAGTTTCGGTCCAGCCTCAACGTAGCCAGTGGTTAGTTGTGGCTGCGGGGGCCCTTGTGTGAGTTTCTTTGTTGTCCAGTCTTGTACTCCGCTGTGCCGGTAGTCCAGACTATCGGGGGGGTGGTGGTGGTGGTTAGTGTATGTGTGTGGCCCATATGGCCTGTGTATATAGCCCATATAGATGCCCATGTACAGTTAACCATATACCCACCCTTCTAGGGTTGGAGGAATACATTGAACCATTCTCTCCTACACTAACCTTAGATGGACCCCTCATCTCCCTGCTCATCTCCCTCCGCTAGCCTCACGCCGGCGCCCACTCCAGGTCCGGCGCCCACCGCAACCCTCTTCCCCACCCTGGCGCCAGGAGCTTCCCCCACCATTCCAAATCGCTCCTTCCCCGGGTCCCCCTGCGTCACTGTTGGCCGCTCCAAGGCCCTACGGTGGAGTGACTCCTCGCCTGCCTCCGACCAGTGTGGAGATGCTAGTCTGTCCTTCCTGGAGGCCCTGCTTGCCGGAACTAATCTGGCTGGGTGCGGAATAAGGATCTCCACAAGAAACTACGGCGTGTCTTCGGTGGTGGCTTCGTCGGCACCGGCCACGGCCATGCGCCCTGAGGAGGCCCACGGTCCCGTCGTCTCCCGGGGCGTTCAAGGGACGATGATGGTAACCTCGCAAGCTTCAGCCTTGGCCGTCGTCCCGTCGGCGTCCCATCCACGCACTTCTGGCTCCTTGGTCCCGGACGGAGCCCGACCGACCAAGCCGCGAAGAAATGGCTCGATGCTTTGGCGTCGACGTCGAGCTGGCGGGGACTTCCCGGTTGTGGAGCGGCAGAGATTTTGCAAGTTACGTTGGGCGTCCCACCCTAATCCTGACGGTTGGCGCAAGTGCCATTCCAGCAGAGGTCACCGACGCCGCCAACGTTCAAGCCCGTCGTCGTGTGCCTATGGACCTCGACGGCAAATGCTTCAACTGCTTCTCCACCGCCCACTCGGCTGCCCAGTGTAGGCAGCGCGCCCAAGGTCTTTCCGCTATCGAGAGCTTGGTCACCATTCCTACACGTCCTGGGGCTCAACGTCATCTCCCCCAACGCCGGCTGGTTTGGAGGCCGATTGCTTCGTCCACGTTGCCGGCCTACACCGCCCCCTCGCAACGGTCTTCTCCGGTGAGCATGGGGCAAGATGTGGGCCGCAGTGCTCCTTCGCAACGGTATTCTCCGGCGATCATGGAGCATTGTGCGACAGAATCATTGGTCGGTCAGGTCATGGCGACGACGACGACGACGAATCATCCGACAAAGCGGATGTTGACCAGGGCTCCGGCTGGCATCGGAGGCGGCGACCGAGATTCAGACGTCGATCTGGTGGTGAGTGGTCGGAGGATCCTGCGTCAACTGAAGTACCCAACTTGGACAGTGCCGAAGCTATGGTAATCCATGCAGCCCCAGCCCCGGAGGAGCAGGCTGTCCCGCTCTGCATCATCGACTGGAGCAGCCACATTGCATGGGCTGAGCATGACCTTGAGCATGCTGTGATCGTGACGGTTATTGGAACCCTGCCACTAGCTCCTGCTCATGCTGTTGCTGGGGTTTTGGCGGCGAACCTGGACGTCGATCCAAGCTCCCTTGTCCTTCGCCGTGCTTCGTTGCCAAATTATTTGCTCATGCTCCCAGATTTGAGCTCGGTGACTTGTTTGGTTAATCTTCAGCAGCCTATACGTTCACCTGAGTTCAGTCTTCTGTGCAAGAAATGGAGCCGGCTCGCCGGAGCTACAGGGAAGCTCTTGCCATGTCAGCTAGACGTCGAGGTCTGTGGTATACCTGCTCATGTCTAGGAGACCTCCACAGTGGAACAACTCCACCCGCACGCCTGGATTGATCATGTGCATAAAACCACGTCCGAGCTTAACGACTTGTCATCGTTTTGGTGCTCTGCTTGGTGTTTGGATGGAAGTAAAATTCCCCCCTCGAAGGAGCTGTGGGTCGCTGAACCTCCGAACGTCATCCCAGAAGATCCGCCGGTGAAGAGGTTCTTGTCTTACCCTATCAGTTTCAAGACCTCCATCGTATCTCCCTTCTATGGTTCAGCTCCAAGCCTGCCGCCTCCCCTTCCTCGTGAAGATGACAGTGATGAAGATCCCTCCACACAGCAGAGGCGGCGACTCACGGCATCTATGCCGCCGCGTTTTAGTCGCTAGATGATCGTTGATGGCGTGGAAGCCGGCGGCGGCGGTGATGTTTTAGCTTCCCAGGCGCTTGGGGGGCAACCAACATCCGGCTCCTCGCGAACAGTGACATTAATGGTGGCTTCGGGTTCCCAGGTGGCCAGCTTGGATGGGGAAGGTTTGCTAAGAACCGAAGCAGAGGCCATCAATGAAAAGCAATTACAGTTGGAGGCCCTTGAAGACCATGAGCAACATGACCTACGTGGGCAGAGGCCATCAATGAAAAGCAATTACAGTTGGAGGCCCTTGAAGGCCGTGAGCAGCATGACCTACGTGGGGATCCTGCTGAAAGAAAAAAGATGCCGGCTGATTTTATGAAGGACAGCCTTCTCAAGGCCAACGTTTCAAATTTTGAAGGTGCAGCCCCTGGATTATCTCCCTCGGGGCCTTCTAGAGAGTTTGGTGGGCCGGCTGTGGGCTCGTATGAGTCTGGAATAGACAGTTCGGTGAATGGACTTGATATGTTGGGCCTGGACACGGTCGATATTACTCTGGCCTCTTCCGGCGCGGTCACTGATGGGGCGACGGGGTTTCTGGCCTCCTACTGCCCGGATGCTGTGGTGGCTACGGTGCTTCCGACCTCCTCCGGCCCGGATGTTGAGGTGGCTATGGTGCTTCCGGCCTCCTCCGGCCCGGCCGTTGAGGAATCAACGGTGCTACGTTGAGGAGTCAACGGTGCTACCGGCCTCCCCCAGCCCGGCGGATGTAGAAGCCACAGACCTGCACACTCCTCGTGCCCCACCGGTGACTTCGTTGCCGCCGCAGCCGCCTCGCCTGCACTCCACCCCGACGCGGTTTTATTCCAGGCGCCGTATTCGTCAGGCTCGCCTCGAGGATGAGAGACCTGGAGAGGCAGGGGATGTGTCTGCCCCTGCCCAGCCTGCTGTGCTGCCGGACGTAGCTGAGACGGAGATCGATGTGGTGGTAATACCGGTTGTGGGAGCTCCAGGAGTCGCTCCGGCTCCAGCCCGGGTGCCCTCCTCACCTATCACCCTACTTGAGGCTCGAACCGCCTTCTTCGCCAAGCTCACACGCCGCGCTGAAGGCCTGCTGCCGGTGCCTACCATCTACAAGCGCAGGCGCAAATCCCAGCTGACTGGTGAGACTCCAAGACAAAGCCGCCGACTTGCTGGTGCTACCGTGGAATTCCAGCTGGGAGATCTGGAGACAAGAGCAAGAAAGAAGGTCATGAGGGCCTTGGACATCATCGGTGAGAACGAAGGTATCAGCCAGCAAGCCCAAGATGTATATGCTAAATTATTTGGTCATCGCCCATCTGCTTCACATATTCAGGCCATGACGGCCTTGTTCAACTGGTCCTTGCATGAGAATCTGGGACAGAGTGTTGATGGGGATCTGTTAGCCTGATTGGTTTCTCTGGTCGTTATTTCTTTCTTTCTTTTTTCATGGATCCTAAAAAAATTCAAATCTGGAACGTGAGAGGGCTTAATTCTGCTGCAAGACAAGACTCTGTGTGCACGATTGTGGATTCCTCTCAGGCAGACATTGTGTGCATTCAAGAAACAAAAGTTTCGGCAATGACCAATAGAGTATTACTTTATGCTCTAGGCTCGGACTTCTAAATTCGCTGCTGTTCCTGCAGCTGGCATCAGTGGGGGGATTCTGGTTGCCTAGAGGCGACACATCAAAGTCTCGGCCACTCGGATTGATAACCACAGTACCACCATTCGTATTTCTCAGTCGAATGGATAACATTGGTGGCTCACCTGTGTTTATGGTCCTCAAGGAAATGATGCTAAAATCTTATATACAGGGATGAAGACAAGAACAACCCAAATCTTAATAGAGCAATGATGGGGCGCTTTCGGAAATTGATCAATGATCTGGCCCTGAAAGAGTTACCTCTGCATGGGCGTAAATTTACATGGTCAAATCAGCAGTGTAGAGAGGTAGGATTATGGGAAACACCACACCCCCTAATGAGGGGGGTGACCTTCATTATATAGCCAAGATGGCTTAGAGTACAAGCATACAATCAAGTATACAAGGTAAGCCTATCAGCTATACATGGCAAGCTATAATCAGCTAAGATATCTACAATATCTCTAATACCCGCCCGCAATCGCAGTGGGAGGATCACGAACGCAATGACTGGACCGAAATTCGGTAAAGAGCCAAATCGGAAATCCCTTGGTCATGATGTCCGCGAACTGGTGAGAGGACGGGACATGGAGGACCCGAAACTGTCCCAGTGCCACCTTCTCGCGGACGAAGTGAATGTCGATCTCGATATGCTTCGTGCGCCGATGGTGAACTGGATTTGCTGTCATGTAGACGACACTCACGTTGTCACAGAAGACAACCGTGGCCGAGGTGAGGGGAACGTGGAGTTCCTGCAGCAGCTGGCGGATCCAACAGCACTCGGTGACAGCGTGAGCAACAGCCCAATACTCGGCCTCAGCGCTAGACCTAGACACCGTGGTCTGGCACTTGGAAGACCAAGAAATGTCGCCGAGGAAGACGCAAAAGCTGGAGGTCGAGCGTCAAGAGTCCGGACACCCAGCCTAATCCGCATCTGAATATGCAGTCAAGGATTGGATGGGACCTGTGCCGACGTGGAGGCTAGAGGAGAGCGTGCCCTTGACGTAGCGGAGAATGCGCTTGACCAGCGTAAGGTGAGGCTCACGCGGGGCATGCATGAAGAGGCACACCTGCTGAACAGCGTACCGCAGGTTAGGCCGAGTCAGGGTGAGGTACTGGAGAGCACCCACAATACTCCGGTAGTGAGAGCCGTCAGCCGCAGATAGGAGTACACCATCAGAGGCCGAAAGCTTGGCATGAGTGTCAACGGGAGTCGTTGTAGAGTGACACTCAGCCATGCCGGCCCGATGGAGAAGATCCACAGCATACTGTCGCTGAGATAAAAACAGACCATTTGTGGAGCGGGTGACGGCGATGCTGAGGAAGTGGAGGTCACCAAGATCCGTCATGGCGAACTCAGAGCTGAGTTTGTCCATGATGTGCTGAAGAAGAGTCGAGGACGATGCGGTGAGGATGATGTCGTCGACGTAGAGTAGCAAGTAGGCGATTTGCACGCCCTCCTTGTAAACAAAGAGGTAGGTGTCGGAGGTGGAGGCGACGAAGCTGAGCTGACGAAGAAATGTGGCGAAACGCTGGTACCACGCCCGGGGAGCCTGCTTGAGCCCATACAAGGACTTCTATAGCAGGCAGACGTGGTCTGGAGCGGTAGGGTCGACGAAACCAGGCGGTTGCTGGCAGTAGACAGTCTCCTCAAGGTGGCCATGAAGAAAGGCATTCTTCACGTCCAGCTGATGGAGAGGCCAGGCACGCGAAGCGGCAAGACTCAAGCACAGTTCGGATGGTCACCAGTTTGACAACCGGGTTGAAGCCCTCGTCGTAGTCGATGCCGGCTTGCTGGTTGTTGCTGCGGGCTACCCAACGAGCCTTGTGACGGGCAAGAGTACCGTCGGAGTGGTACTTATGCGTGAGGATCCACTTGCCCGTCACAACATTGGTGCCAGGAGGTCGAGGAACGAGATGCCATGTCCTAGTTAGTGTCGGCCAAGGCGTTGCGGTAGTTCGTCGGAATCGGCGACAGTGTTGGTGAAGATGTAGTGGCGCTGAGGTTCCGGTACGACATCTAGGGTATGACACCAGCTGCGGTGCGAGTAACGGGACGGCGGGGCTCCAGCGGAGGAGCAGGCACGGTGCTGGGGACGACGTCGGGGTAGGAGTTGGTGAGGGCACCGGTGCAGGCTCGAGCAACGACGGAGTAGGCACCACAGGAGAGACTGGTGGCTGCTATGGAGCAGACACCGGACGACGACCGTAGACGAGGTGGCAGTCTCGTCGAAGAGGCGGCAACAGCGTCGCCTGCCCTCTACGAGGGCTGGACGAAGAGGCCGGAGGGCCGCCCTCTGGAACAAAGCCGCCCAGTGTGGTCAGAGGCGGCTGGAGCGAAGACATAGCGACATCGCTGCCTAGTCCAGACCCACCCGGTCTGGAGAGAGACGGCGCGGACAAAGGCGCCGAGCGGAGGACAGGGCCACATCATCCTCGGGAAACTCCTGCAAAACAGGGGGTGAAGGCCGCGACTGCTCGATATCTGTGGATGGAGTGACTGAGGGCGAAGCTGCAGCGGAGCTAGGAGGCGGCGCCAGCAAGAAATCAAGTTGCGACGACGAAGTAGGCGGGAGGAGAAGGGGAAGGACGACTCATCGAAGACGACATGTCAAGAGATGATGACACGTCAAGTGGACAGGTCAAGATAGCGATACGCCTTATGAGAGGAGGCATACCCCAGAAACAAGCAGGCAGTGGAGCGAGGTGCGAGTTTGTGGGGTGTCGTGGCAGATAGGTTGGGGTAGTAGACACAGCCAAACACACGCATGTGCAAATACTCAAGTTGCTTGCCGTGGAGGAGACAATAAGGAACATCATTCTGAATAGCTGTGCATGGGTGTCGATTAAGGAGGTAGGTGGCAGTGGCGAGGGCTTCAGCCCAATAGGAGGCAGCCATGTGGGAGTGGATGAGCAGGGTGCGAGTCACATTGTTAAGAGTGCGTAAGATACGTTCGACTTTCCCGTTTTGAGGAGATGTGTAGGGACAAGAAAGACGGAGGTGAGAGCCCTGAGCAGTCAAAAAGGAGGTGAGGGTCTTGTTGACAAACTCAGTGCCATTGTCCGCCTGCACGTTTTTGACAGGGAGGCCGAATTGTGTGCGAGCATAAGAGAAAAAGCTAATGATGTGACCTGCAGCTTCAGATTTATGCACCATAGGGTACGTCCAGCAAAAATGAGTGGAATCATCTAGGATGACGAGGTAGTAATGGCAGCCCGAAATGCTAGCTACAGGAGAAGTCCATACATCGCAGTGTACTAACTTGAAAGGAACAGTACTGCGTGAACTAAAGGACGAGAAGGGAAGACACACATGTTTGCCTAACTAGCAAGAGTGACAGGGGGGTATGAGTGCCCTTATTACAGGAAATATAGGACTTATTCCTAAGGGTATTGATGGCGGCAAGACCAGGATGACTGAGGCGAAGGTGCCACAGGTTAATAGAGGTAGCATGGGCAGCATGGGGAGTGAAGGTGCTAAGGTGCTGGAGGCTGCTCGGATGGTGTAAAGGTCGCCGACGCTATTGCAACGAAGCAACTCGCGTTTGGTGTGGAGATCTTTAATGGAAAAGCCAGAAGCGTCAAATTCAATTGAACATTTGTTGTCCCGTGTGAACTGTCTAACTGACAGTAGGTCGCGAACTAGGGATGGGACAACAAGAACATTGTTCAATTGAAAATTAGATATGGGGGTTGGAAGAATGGAATTGCCACGACACACAACTGGGATGGTTTGGCCGTTGCCTACGGTGATGAAGGAATGAGAAGGAGGAAGTTTGGATAGTAGAATACCGTCGGTGGAGGACATGTGGCCGGAGGCACCTGAGTCCATGACCCAGCCCGAGTGTTGGGAAGCCATCTAGTGCGGTCGGTGATGAGTCGAGGAGCCGGTCGCAGTGGAGGACGGCCGGTCGGTGCGCCCGCAACGGAGTCACCATGGGAGGATGTTGGCCCAAATCCCATCTGGAGGAGCCGGCGTGAATCCTCCGACGGTGGAGGAGCCCGACATAGTGTCACCGGAGGGGAGACGCGTCATCGGGGTGGAGGGGAGTGGTGCAGACGGGTGTTGCAATGGTGGGTGGTGGCAGGGCGTGGAATCGCGCGGAGATAGGGGCGCCACGGGTGTCCGTGCATCGCGCAAAGAACAGGGGAGAGGGCGGCGCGCGATGGGTTGGGGCGGGCGGCAACTGAGATGCGCCGCCAGGGGCACGACGCGGATGGAGAGGGGACGGCGCGAGGGAATCGCGTGAGGAGCCACTCCGGGACGCACGGAAGGAGGGGACGGCGCACGGGAGCCCCGCCTGAGCGCGGGGAATTGCGGGTGGCGGCGCGTCGCGGAAAAACAGAGGAAACAGGGGGCAGCGGAAGGGAAAGGACCAGGAGAAGAATGTGCCCTAGTCTCTTGATACCATGTAGAGAGGTAGGATTATGGTAAACACCCCACACCCTAATGAGGGGGGGGGGTGGTTGACCTTCATTATATAGCCAAGATGGCGTAGAGTACAAGAATACAATCAAGTATACAAGGATACAAGGTAAGCTTATCAGCTATACATGGTAAGCTATAATCAGCTAAGATATCTACAATATCTCTAATAAGCAGGAATCCCCCACTCTTGTGAAACTAGATAGAGTGCTGTGTACAGTTGATTGGGAGGATAATTTTCCCAGCTGTCTGCTCCAAAGTTCAGCCTCGGATGACTCTGACCATTGTCCCTTGCTTCATGGACTTTATGATACTAAATGTGGCCGATGTCGATTCCATTTTGAGTCCTTTTGGCCCAAGCTTGAGGGTTTCCATGAAGCTGTTGCCTCTGCCAGGACCTCCGTTCCTATTGGGGCATGTCCGTTCACCACTGTTGATAAGAAGCTCAGAGCTGTCACCAAGAGCTTGCCGAGTTGGAGCAGCAAAACTGTCGGTCAGTTAGCTATGCAGCTTGCTCTAGCACGCGAAATTCTCCATCAATTCGAGATTGCTCAGGACAGCCGCCAACTCTCTAAGGAGGAACTTTGGTTTAAGAATAACCTCCAAAAGCACAGCTTAGCTCTTGCTTCTCTCCAGCGCACAATGGCACGTCTACGATCACGATTCAGTTGGCTCCAAGATGGTGATGCTAACATGCAGCTGTTCCACCTTCATGCCCGGCACAGGAAAAGGAAGAACTTCATCGGGAGGCTTGTTTCTGGAATCGAATCTGCACCAGCCAACAAGACAAAGCTGCAGTTATTGATGAGTTTTATGATAATCTGTTAGGGAGCTGCACAGCTAGAGAGCATACTATTAATTTGGCTGAGTTGGGAATTTCTGAACTTTCTAAGCTTGATCTTCCTTTCACTGAAGAAGAGGTGTGGAGCACAATTAAGCAGATGCCTTCTGACAAAGTGCCTGGTCCAGATGGATTCACAGGTCGTTTCTATAAAACCTGCTGGCCCATTATAAAGGAGGATATCATGGCTGCCATCTCTGCAATCTGGAGTAGGAAGCTTGTTAATTTTGGGATTCTCAACTCAGCATACATCACTCTACTTCCCAAGAAGGAAGATGCAGATCAGCACAAAGATTTCAGACCCATAAGTTTAGTTCACAGTTTTGCTAAATTAGTCACAAAGTTGCTGGCTAATCGCCTTGCTCCTAAATTACAGGAAATGGTCTCTCCTGTCCAGAGTGCCTACATCAAGGGTCGCTTCATTCAGGATAATTTCATGTTAGTGCAACAGACTGCCAGATATCTTCACCAACAGAAAGAACCTCGCATACTGCTAAAGCTTGATATTTCTAAAGCCTTTGACTCGGTGTCATGGCCCTTCCTCCTCGAAATCTTGCAACACATGGGGTTCGGACAAATTTGGCAGGATATTATCAGTGGGCTTCTATACACCACTCAAGTACTTTTGAATGGAGTCCCTGGTGATCACATTTCTCATCGTCGAGGATTGCGAAGGGTGACCCCCGCTTGCCAACGCTATTCATCTTGGTCATGGATGTGCTGGGGCATATGATCTCGAAGGCTGCAAATGAAGGACTGTTGCTGCCTTTATCCAGGAGGGCGTTCAAGCACTGTGTCTCCATGTATGCTGATAATGTGGTGCTTTTCCTCCGTCCTGCCGCTGAGGACATTGAGATTACCATGGATATCCTTAAACTTTTTGGGGGAAGCAACAGGGCTCAAGACCAACCTGCAAAAAAGCAATGTTCTGCCCATTAGATGTGAGGACATGGATATTTCAACTGTCCAGACTTTGCTGCCATGCGCCCTTATGGATGTTCCATGTAAATATCTTGACTTGCCTCTTTCCCTAAAAAGACTAACCAAGCAACAAGTGCAGCCTTACATTGACTGTATTGCAGATCAACTTCAAGGATGGAAAGCAAATCTAATGACTAAGGCAGGGAGAAGGGTCCAGGTTCAATTTGTGCTCACTGGAATGCTCATTTACCTCCTCATGGCTGTAGAGTTTCCAGCTTGGGCAATCAAAGCGATAGTCAAAATTCGACGAGGATTCCTTTGGAGAGGCCGCAGGGAAGCACGTGGGGGCCATTGTGTGATCACTTGGCTCAAAGTGTGCCGGCCCAAAGAACTTGGTGGACTCGGAATTTCAGACCTTAAGACACTAGGATGGTCACTGAAGATGCGTTGGATTTGGCTGCAAAAAACAGAGCCCAATCGTCCATGGGCAGACTTCAATATACATATGCCTGAACAGATTAGAGCTTTTTTCGCAGCAGTTGTATATTCAGAGGTTGGACACGGCACTACTACCCTATTCTGGACAGACTGCTGGCTCCACGGCCAGAGTATTGCTGACCTGGCACCTCGCCTTATGGCTGCTATCCCAGTAAGTAGACGCAAGAGGAGAACAGTGCAGGAAGCTCTTGTCAACCATGTTTGGATCTCGGATATTCAAGGGGACCTTCCTGTTGGAGTTCTCATAGACTACCTCCGGTTGTGGAATATTCTGTCTAATTTCCAGCTGCAGCATGAAATGGAAGATAAACACATCTGGCGTTTTTCAGCTAACGGGCAATACTCTGCGAAGACAGCTTATGAGGGTTTCTTCCTAGGGGCAACTATGTTTAGACCTTGGGAGAAAATCTGGAAGACCTGGGCTCCCGCCAAATGCTCTTTCTTCATGTGGCTTGTTGCCCATAACAAATGTTGGACTGCGGATCGCCTAGCAAATAGAGACCTCCCTCATCCTGATCACTGTCTACCTGAAACAATTAATTATCTCCTTGTCGGCTGCTCTTTTGCAAGGGATTTCTGGCATTGCTTCCTCTCACAAGTCGGGCTGCAAGCTCTTTCTCCGCAACCTTCAGATTCATCCTTCTATGACTGGTGGGAGAGGATCAGCAGCAATGACAGTAGTACTCTAGTGCTTCAAGGAATCAACTCTCTTATTATTCTGGGGGGCTGGACCATTTGGACGCAACGAAACAAATGTGTCTTTGATGGAGCGGCCCCTGATGTGGCTCAGGCTCTTATCCTGTCCAGCGAAGAAAGAAAGTTATGGTCGATGGCAGGGGCTCGAGGAATTTCCTTCCTTACTGCCTCCACGTCTGTAGAATAAAAGGAGGGTCACTAGTGGTCGTCTTTTCATTCCTATCACGGGCGCGAATGATTTAGGAATCCTGGGGTTGGGTGTGTTCTGGTGTGAGTAGGGTTTTGAGTTGTATGTTTTGTGTTGCTCTGTATTTTCAGGGATCTTTTTCCTTTCTCTTCTTAATATAATGAAGCGCAGTTCTCCTGCGTCTTTCGAGAAAAAAAATCTTGTAGCCTTATCATTTGCATCTATTAGTCGCACTTGTTAACTATACATACTGTAAAAATGCCTTCAATCAAAATTGTTTTCAACAATCTCTATCTAAAGTTCTGAATATTGCTAGCAGCTTCACAAGTTAAATCTAGTGCTACTTATCTTTTAGCAATGCTCAGCCTCATCTTTCCTGTAACTGAAACAGTCAAGAGGCAAATTTATATTTTAGATATGGCAATATCCCCCTCCCTGAACTGTAAGTAATGATATTTCTTCTAGTGTGCTATCACTGGGAAAATGTAGTTGAGCTAACACTAGTGTACAGCTAAATGCATCAAGCCAGTGGGGTTTCTTTCAGTAACCATAGATAATAATGCTGTTTGGACCTGGAATTTCCCTACATAGAGGTTATGGAAAAGGAGTCAGTCATCAAAGTTAGAATCACAAGTTCTCAGTACCAGAATAAATTGTACCATTGTTAGGCGATAGAAATAATGTTTTTAGACATCTCTGTTTTTATCTATTTAGTTCTTTTAACGCTGCACAGTTAATAATTTCTTCCTTTATGCTAATTTAGTGGTTGGTGACTCTGAGGGTATACACATACCTGCAATATTCGTTTCTAAGATGGCTGGAGAAACACTGAAGAAGTTTGCCGGGGGTGAAGATGATGAGTGTTGTATAAACTCATCGATGAATGAGACAGCAGGGACAGTATTGGTAATGTCGTTCATATCTCTTGTTGTCATCATATCTGTTCTTGCATCTTTTCTGTTTGCTCGAAACTGCCGACTTCTACGCCATGGACTTGATAATCACCCACCTTACGTGAAGAAACATGTGGTGGAAGAGCTTCCATGCTCAGCATA
This sequence comes from Cenchrus fungigraminus, assembly GCA_036936925.1. NCBI lineage: Eukaryota > Viridiplantae > Streptophyta > Magnoliopsida > Poales > Poaceae > Cenchrus > Cenchrus fungigraminus. The sequence continues at coordinate 120,824,256 of CM072773.1, forward strand.
TAGTGTGCACTGTTCTAGGGAAGATATTTTTCAGGAAGCTTGTGCAATTTGTTTAGAAGACTACAGTAATGGCGATATGCTTAGACACCTTCCATGCAAACATGGTAAGATCTTGAGATATTTTAGTTCTTCCTTACTGTTTATTATTATTGGTGACTTGGGTAGGTTCCAAAGTTGTGGTGCCCAGTCGTTCTTATAATTGTTACTATGTTTTTCTCAGTGACCCTGATGGGTAGATGCATATCTTGTTCTTTTTTGCATAATTCATTTCTTTTCAAGTTAGACAATGATTTTGTAGACCAAGAGACAATGATTTATGTTATCAGCAATGTGCCCAAAACATCATTTGTTATAGCTCCCCCACTACCTTATCATGGATAATTTTATACAGAATTTCACAAGATCTGTATTGATTCCTGGCTCACAAAATGGGGCACCTTCTGCCCTATATGCAAGCTTGAAGTGGCACCCAATTAACAGGCATATTTGGTCACTGCATCCAAGTGCTGGCAGTTGTATTGTATGAAGGTTTACCGAATTGTTCGTTCATTGGGTTGTTGAAGTTTAATCTGAACAGTTGATCTTGCGGACGAAGTACAAAGTGCAGTTCCTGAAGTTGGACTCATACCGTTTGAGGTTAATATTTGCATTGTCTTGTTTTGTGTGTTGAAGGCCACAACAAACTCTGCTGCTGATAAATGTGCCGTGCATTATCCTGTATGCTAGAGGAAGTGTTGTGTAATTGCAGTCTTAAATCCAACATAAGCCCCATTGTATACCAAGTTGCATGAATGTTTTCATTTTGTGAAATCACTGATAAATGCTTGAAGGCACAGAGCAAAATGCTCAGTAGGTGAGTTGCTGTTCAACATCCTGCTTTGATTCGTGGTTATCGATATGTTATGATTTTTTTTAATAAAACTGGGCCTCCATCTCCATCACATTGATGGCATCCAATGTTAAATTTAAATATTTTTTTGTCATAATGATCATTGGAGCACCATACAACTTATTTGCTTAGGAAGTCACTGGCTTTTCGGCATTAGTGGATATAGCTAACGGATTGACGTGCTATGCTCTACTGAATTTTGGTTTTGAGTAGGATCATGCTCGCGTATTGCTAAGGGTGGGAAAACAAAAGACTAGTGCAAATTTTGAGTTATCTTGAGAAACCTATTACGCATCAATTTTATATAAACATGGCATGCTACTTTTCTAATTGAATATGGTAAATACACTAAGAATATTTAGAGTTGTAGTACACATTAAAAGTCGCTATAATTATACTGATAATGGTTTCCATGCCTCGTCAACGAGAACAATGTGCATGCATACTGGCTAGCACACTAATACAACATGGAGTCAATCATCTGAGCTACAAATGCCACAAGAAGTAATTAAATAAACCAAGGCAATAATTCTATACTGTAGCTTGAAAGGGACATACAACAAATATGATTTCCAAATTCTCGTGGACCTGAGGTGGATTACCAGCACGACTTAAAAGACATGTGAAGATCACAAGCTGCAGCAGGTAATTAAATTAGAGAAAATAAAATTCCAAACTGCAGCTGTATCATATATGGCTCTGCAGAGACTTCGATCTGCCATTCAAACAACAATATGAATGCACAACCGAAGAAAGTAAGCTTCTACTTTGCAACGAATTAATTCAAAGTAAATTAGGCAGGACATTGTCAACGTGGCCATTCTTACATACTACTGCGATCTGCCCATACTTTTTTTTTTTGACAACAGATCTGCCCATACTTTGTACTGAAACAAAAACAACTCCGCTTCACTTACACGGCGCAGACAGCATCCACAAAACGGCGAGCCACGCAAAGGCAGCCGTGGATCTGAACGGCACCGGAGCCAGCAGCACTGCGTAAAATGCCCGTTACCGATATGGTGTTACTAATGACAAGTCAAAGGTAGTCTTGGGTGCTTGCGGTTTAGGAAAGCGAACCCACCCTCTCGCACCCCGCGACCCTTGTCTCGCCCGCCTGAAAGTGCATCTAAACCCCTAATTGGATTTTGGTGAATTGAGTGACAAAGTGATTAAATGTCTAACTTGTTTTGTCTAAAATGTGAGCAGATTTTTATTAAGTATTCATGAGCTATAATTGTTGATTATTCAAATGGATATTATTTGACTCACATTGATTGAAGATAAGCAAGTGTGTGTGATCCTTATGCAAATTGGTTAATGTCAAGTAATAAATGGATTTATATATTGGGGATATTTTGCAAAGATGAATTACATGTCTCCAAGGACTATGGTAGCTTGACTAAAAATAAAAGGGATCATAAAAAAAGAATTTGATAATTCTATCTAATTAAATGCAAAGCTTCATGTGGTAATTGAAAGAGGACACGAGGATGAGTATAGAGGTTAGGGTCCTTAATTGGAAGCTTGCATATTCGTTGTTAATCAAGAACTAGCATTTGAAGCTGGATTTCAAATGAAGGTTAACTGTGGATGAAGCAAAGCCAAACTCTACGTGGATTGGGTAAGTGATGAAGAGATCAACCGAGATGACTAGGGTGAGGGACTATGCAATCTTTGGGGTCCTGGCCCGGCCGCTATTAGTGTTTTGCTAAGGTGAAGTTCTAGCATCCGTGGGGTCTCGAAGTATCATACTCAAGCCTTAACCGAATGAAGCAATGCAACACATCTATAAGTTATGATTGGCAATATGGAGTGACTTAAGGATTAAAGTGAGCATTCTTATGCTAGAAGGAAAAATCCTAAGTCACTAGCTCAAGTATGGTTTTGCTCAAGACATTGGCTATGTTAGAAGCTCTTAAGTTGGAATTGCAAAAGTATGGCAAGATTGAAGATCTACAAGCTCAAGTGGTTGACTTGGTTTTATATTTATTCTTGAGTATATGAATGTCGTACTATCAAGAGGGATGCAACATTAGCTCTAAGACAAAAGATCAAAAGTGCTCATTAGTTGACCTAAGTGAGAATTAGTCTTGAGAGAGTCTCTGAGTGATCTAACAAACCTCTAACCCAACCTTAGCCACTTCAACACGTCTTGGAGTGCTTGTGAGAAGAGAAAAGGGTTTTTGGGCTCTCTCTGCCCAGGGCGGTCTAACCGCTCCAGGCAGGCCAACGGTAGTTTTTCAAACTGGCCGGAGGCAGGCGGTCTAACCACCCTGACCAGGCGGTCTAACCGCCCTAGCCAGAGTTCTAACGGCTAGTTTTCCTTGTGAGGGGTATAAGTACCCCACGAGCTCCACTTGTTGGGGCTGCTGATTCTAGGGTTGCTGAGGTGCTCCCCCTGCTGTTTTTCATAAGCAAAAGCCAAGGAGACACTCCCCAACCCTCTCTTTCTGAGATTTGTGATTCAAGCCATATCCTAGTGTTGGGTTGAGAGTTTAAGCCTTTGTGAGCTTGTGTGAGATGAGCAATAGCATCCCATAGCTTGAGCACTTGTGATTCACGTCGGAAAGCCATTGAAGCATTTGTTACTCTTGGAGGTTCTCCTCCTAGACGGCTAGGCGTCGCCGGCTAGCTCCCAAAGTTGTGGTGAGCAGCGGCAAGTTTGTGAGGGCTGTGATCTTGCCTCTTCATGGAAAAGAACGCCTTAGTGGAAAGGAGGAAAGCGGTTGAAAGAGACCCGACTTGTTGTAGGAGATTTCCCTTACAAGCTCCTCAACGGAGACGTAGCCTTTCCTTAGTGGGAGGTGAACTTCGGGAAACAAATCCTCGTCTCTCCTTTGTGATTTGCCTCACTTGTTTGATTTCTAGCATATTTACTTTGCTTTTGCTCGATCTACTTGGGTGTGCTTGTCTTTCAGTGCAGGGATCACTACCCTGCTTGTGATCATCTACTTAAGCCACTCAAGAACTTTGGTTCTTGCTAGAAGTCAAGAGAAGTCTTGAGTTGTGTTTTGCAGGTTCACTACGTGGAGGTGGTCTAACCACCCCCAGGTCTAACCGCCTGGCAGGGGCGGTCTAACCGCCTGTGCCAGTGAAGCTTAAGTTTCGGGGGAAAAGTTTTATTTGGTCGTCTCGCCTATTCACCCCCCTCTAGGCGGCATCAAGGTCCTTTCACCGCCGCCGTCGGACACTACCAGAGCAGGATCTCCCTACTCTGGCCATCCCTACCCGCGCCGCTGACGGATCTGTGACCCTCGCGCGGTGCTCATCCCATCTATCACCCTTTCGCCTTCTCTCGTGGACTGCAGAGGGAGATCGACGTCGGGCTCGCCGTCCTCTCCTCTGCCCCTGTGCTGCCATGACCGTCATCATCGAGTTCGAGGATGACGACGACCTCCTCGACGAGGTGGACAACCCCTCCGTCCCACCATCCCACGCTCCCCTGGTTGCTGCCGGCACTGGCGCCCCTGCGGCCGTCGGCGACGCCACCTCCCAACGGTTGGTGACGGCGGAGCTAGGGGCCGAGCCGGGCTCTGCGGAGTCGGGCCCCTCCATCCCCACCTCGATGGAGCTTCAAACGCTCCCCGCCTCGGGCTCCCCGGCTTCGTGCTTGTCAACAGCGGGGTCGTTGTTGACGGTCGATTTTAGTACACCTAGCTAAGAGTTTACCGTCAACATTTGCACATATTTGATATTCTAACTAATGGTACTAACCCTCCGGAGGTATCAAGTTCACTCTTGCATGTCGATTTTTGAGTTTGTTGTTAACGTAGGAAACTAGCGCTTAAAGGGAGACTTTCGGGATAAGTTCATCAAGCACTTCAAGAGAAGATCATGAAGCCCGGCACAAGTCAAGACACATGATGAACATGACTCCAAATGGCCCAGGGACCGAAGCATGAAGCCGTAAAACTCCAGGGACCTGAACAGAAGATGTTGAAGCTTGCACGACAAGGAGCTCTATCCAAACCGTAGAGAAGATGACGTCAAGGGCCCACATGCATAAGGGAGCAAGTCAACAATTGACCGAGAAGCGTCGGGGAGCAAACCAGGGCCGAACCGGGCCCAGGCCGGACGGCCCAGGCCGGCCGGCCCAGCTCGTTTTCGTGCCGGTTCGCGACGCCCTTTGACCTAGGTGCTCCTCTATAAATTGCCTCTGCCTCCGTCGGCTGCCACATCATCCATTCATCAGAGTGCCGCCGACATGAAGGAGAAGCACCAGGAGGAAGCCGACGGCCGCCGCAAGTCCTCGAGTTGCCTAGGAGCGGGCTTAGGCCATGCCCTAGTCGCCATGGTTGGCCCTGCATGGTGAAGCCATGGTGGAGTTCCGGAGCCGCGACTTGAATTCGTCAAGTCATTTGTACCTTCAACATTCGATGGTGATGTAATCATATCTTGTCCTACTTTGATCTACATCGATGAGTGTTTTATCCATATGTGTAGCTAGCATATGATTTTAGTAGGAATAGGTCTAATCATGGTGGTTAGTCTATCTCTTGCGGATACATCGTTGTAGTGCACGGACCGAGGTTGTCATTCGGTGATGAATATCCTTGCGTAGTGACAGTACGGTGGAGGAGAAAGCGGCGAATGAATGTGTATCAGACCACTCCATATCGTGTTACTCCATATCGAGTGTACTCCTTATCATAGTATAGGTTTAGATTGGTTTGTCACCTTGGCCGGAACGGCAACAAGAAGACGATAGGCTAGGGTTACCCTTTGGTGTTTACCTTTATGGCTAGGTGGATGAGATCCATACATCCCTTCGTGTTTGTATGTTACCTTTATGCAATCAACGCTTCATGATAGGTTAGATCATTAGATTAGATGGATAGCCTTAGGAGTTTGCTTCTGATCCTTGGATTGACAAATCTAGGGAGGACCCTCCTTGGTGAAAAAGGCACCAAGTCACCCGTACGCTTGCGGTGAACTTGAGCACGGTTTTACACCGTCAGCAAGCCCCCTTTTTTTGGCACTGTTGCCGGGGATCGGCAACTCGAACCCTAGGGCGATCTATCTTTCTTTTAACTAACCCTAATTTTATTATTGCGTATACCCTGTGTTTCTTGTTTGTGTCCTTGAATGCAGGTAAAACCCTAGACACAAAGCGATCGAGAAGTTTTCAACATTCGGACTTCGACAAGTCCAACCTCGCTCAACCAAATTGATGGCTACGCAAAGAATTGCTCTTTAGTGGTAGGTGCTAACCTTGGTTAGTGGCCCAACATCCACTATTGAGCCCCCACCCAAAGCAAACGTAGATGAACAAGGTATGCCTACGTGTGTCAATTAAGTTTTTAAGACTAATTTATTTCGGAGGTTAGTATGTTCGAGCTATAGGTTTCGGAAACGACCATGTCAAGCACGATGGAGAAGGATTCCATTACCATCATGCTCATGCAGCGATGGTGATGATTTTTGAAGCCAAGGGATGCGTGACATGGTGCCCTAAAAGACTTAAAGATAAAAACCACGCTTACATCTCCGGATCGATGGACGAAAGGATAACGATGTCATCACGATGTTTGCATGAGCCTCAGCAGAAGGCATTAGATAAATTTGGATTTTCAGAAGCACCATGAAGTCTATGTTCCAACGAATCAAGCGGCAAGGCCATCGGAGGTTCCTACAAGCGGATATGGCCGAATCACCGAAGGTTGCACGTGCTGAAATTCTGGACAGCAAGCAGTGCTGAAGTGAAACAGCCATAGCTCCCTCATTCGGACTCCGATCAAGGCGAATGAGTACCTGTTGGAAAGGTAATTTTATAAATTTTTCAATAGAACTATATTTTGGTATATGTTCTATTCTGGATGCAGGGGTAAATCCACGAAGAAGATGCAGCAACAAGGCAATGACGACAAGATAGAGGGGATGGACATGGTGTCAATAAAGAGAAGATGGGGCAACGGTTTCACAACACGTACATGATGAAATTCAGAAGCTAAGGACTAAAACAAACCCTCCAGAGCATGGATGAATGAAGACACAAGAGGCACCACTCAACACATGATGATGTTGGAAGCGAACCACGACCGATTTCATAAGTCAACATCAAGCTGCATGGCTACTTTGGATTCTCGCACAAAGAACCATGGCTTCACGACGATAAAAAGGTACATGAGAAAGTCAAGCTCTATGACTTTAAATGAAGCGCTTTGCGGGAGGCAACCCGATCTTTTTATATATCTATATAAACTATGACGGTCTACATTGTGCTCTTTATTTGAAAACTTCAAGGAACGTTGTATTGCTCTAATAAATGTCACAACCACATTTTGTATGCTTTAATAGATATTGAGGGAGCACTTTGCTACTTGATTTTTGGAAAACTTGTAGACCCCTTATTTTTGTGTGCTTATTAGTGTTTAGAGTCTTTTTATTTGTGTCTTTTTAAAGAGAAATATGAAGCATGATCCCTTTTGATTCTAAACTTGTGGCTAGTTAACTTAGGCTAACTTTTGCTTTTGGTTTAGATCACCACCATATCATGTCATACCTTTTTTTTCATTCATATCATGTTGCACTTCATTCCTCATTGTTCTCCACTCATGCATTGTGTTGCATGTCACATCTCATTTTTATCACCCTTTTTGTGAAAAAAATATCTTTGCCTAAACCTTCCTATCAAACCACACCTAACCCAAGCCAACAAAAGGGGGAATCGACTTATGTCAAGTCGACAAAGTCTATCTCTATCCCTTTTCTAATTAAAATTTCGACTAGCCTCATCCTAAACCCTTAGCAAAAAAACCCCTCATACCTTTAGTAATCCTAAAACCATAGGTTTGTTTTTCATCCGAAAATCTAACCCTTGCTTTTCTTCTTTTTCAAAACCACCTTAGATAGAATTTCTTCACCCGACTTATCTTTTCAAAATTCTTGTCTTAAGCCAAAAATATAGGATACCCATAAGCCTTACCTTAAAACCTTGTTAGTATGTTTGAGTAGGTCTTTTGATAAAAATTTTGTTGCCAAGACTTTACCTCTCATAAAGTGACTTGCTTATATTTATTGAGGGATGACATCGAAAGCCTTTTCAAACATTGCTGCCCTTTTTACTAACTCCTTTGCATTTGCATTTTGCATCAACCCCTTTGTTCTATCATACATAGGTTAGCTTGGTTTCTTTGCGAAACTTTTTGATGAATGCTTTATTTCCATGATAATGCTTCACGCGTGGCATTTTCTTTTGTAATCTTGTGTAAACATGGTGTTTAGGCATGATTGGAGACCCCATCATTCAGTTTTATATACCTTGCTGTCATATTACATTAGGTTGATTTATAAACTTTGCAATGCGCTTTAATTTTCTTGCGGCATAAAGAATTATTAACCTTGAAATGAACATGGTGTTTTAACCTTGGTTAAATCTTATGGTTATAAAGAAATAAAGCAATGTAGTTGTAAACATGGTGTTTAGAACTTGGTGCAAACATTGTCATTGTTTATATCCCTTCCTTTCATTTGCATTTTTTCACCTACACGCACGTACACTCATTAGGTTCTTACTTTTCTTTTTACTAGGTAAGCTATGCCACAAGTTAAGATCTTTGGGATGTATTTGGTTTGTTGGAAATTATTTCTACTCCCGACCATCACCCCGGGGGTAGAATGTGCATTTGATTTGTTTTGCAGGCATGGCGAAGTATTCCCACGAGTTCTTGACTGATTGTCATTAGTCATCTACAAGGCTTGAGAGTGAAGTCACTATTTCCATCAAGATTTGAGCACGTGTTCAGAGATGTACAATGGAAGAAAAGTTAATATTCAGAAGCTCCTTCAAACTCTCTTTCCAACACATCGAGGATCATCAATTTTGAAGACCCGTACAAGGAGATATGGCAGAAACATTGAGCGCTGCGCGGTCTGAAATCAGCTTTGGACACATTGCATCGCCGGAGTAAAAAAGGCACAACTCTTTTGTTCGGAACCCGTTTCATGCGAATGATGGCTCGTTGGAAAGATAATTTCATGAACTTCAACTTGGAGGGTTGTTTCAGTACATGTTCTGTTCTGGAAGTAAAAGAAAAACTGTGGAAGATGAGGCAGTGACAAGGACGTGATGGAAGTTGGTGATGATGATATGATGAAGGATTGGAACCATGGCTTGATGATAATAAGAAGAAGTTGAAGGACAACTGAGGTAACAAAGGCAAGAAGTGAAGATGATTCTCAAACACATGGCAATAGGGAATTACAAGCTTCCACACTTAGCAACATGCTAAGCATGGGGGAGGATTTGAAGGACGAAAGGGAAAACGACCACATGGAGTTCAAGGATCACCTTCACCACAAGATGCTCATCATTTTTTCCATGCTAAGAACAATGCTTAAGCATGGGGGAGGCCACGCTACACTTCACTACGAGCATCGAAAAGGATGGTAACTCACCCTTAACTTTATCTTTGTTCATCTCCTTTTAAATGCTTGCACATATATGCTTTCAACCATAGACAACCTTTGTATTTATCTCTCGATCAATAACATGGCTTCTAGGAGGACAACCTAGGTTTGTTAGTTTTATTTTTCAATAAATGAATCACCATCTCTTTTGAGCTTACCACGATGATATCATTTGTATGCCTTGCTTATGGAAAAGTGATGAAAGTTACCGCTTTGGTTTACTTGCATGATGTTTTATATGACATGACTATTTGCTCTCTCTCAAAGGAACTTCAATTGATTAAATACCAGCTCTTTCATTTGTGGAGGTTAAATGACTAATTTTTAGACCCGCATGCTTTATGTTGCTCTTTGATTTAAGTTTACCGATGACCTATGCCTTGTACTTATTTTATTTAAAATTATTATGCTATCTACATTTGTGAATCTCTTGCAAGGCTCTACCTACCAAAGCCTATACACATACAAGTTCTTTTATGATGTAACCCTTAGGTTGCAAACTTATATCTTGATGAGTTGGATTAGGATTAATTTCTGTGGTACGAGACTAAGAAGCTGGTCATTCCTTTGCGTATCTTTTTCATGCTAGCCATTTTTGTCCATGCATTGTGAGTTTCTACATTGGAAATTTCACAAACTTCGCTGGGCATCCACCCTAAACCCAAAACATCTTTTTGTGATTACCTCCTTGACCACAACCCAAATTGAGTATGGATGATCTTTCGACGAATTTTCTGAAGATTTTCTGGCAAGATTTCAAGACATATAACATATGTAGGGACTCATCAATGCAATCAAGATCATGTGGAGTTTCGACATGGAGGATGCCCTGAAGATTTTAAAAGATTTATAGAGGAACACAAGGATTTCGTACTTCTCTAGCAGCCATATGTCCCCTCACTTCTATGCTCGAGGACAAGCAATCATTTAAGCATGGGGGAGGACTGCTATAGCAAGTACGATGTTGCTTAAAAGTTCGGTGGAGCATAAAAAAAATGAATGAATAAAAAAGAGAGAAGAAAAAATGAAAGAAGGAAAAAAGAAGAAGAAGAAAGAAAAAAATAAGAAAAGAAAAAAAAAAGAGAAAAAAATAAAAATGCTCCTCGGTTCTTTTTAGCTTTCATTTAAAATCTTAGAGAGCTTTGAAGACAAGTCCATACTCAATCTTTTCCAACCATGTGCAATCCGATAACGAGAACTTCATTCGTATCTCGGGATCACCCATTTACCGCTTGCACATGTCCACCTTTCTAAATGTGTGTGTTCCATCTCTCTCTCTTTCCAATATTTATTTTCCATGGCCTTTTTGACTAGTCTCGGTAATTCCAATAGATCTCTCTCTTAGTTTGACAATATTTCAAGTATAATGTTTTGCTAGGATTGTTTTTACCTACCAAGCTCCACATAAGCTTTCCACTTTCATATATATGAGTAGAATAGGTTGAGATTAATCTAGTGTAGGCTTGAGTGACTTGATGAGATGAGTGTTTCCATGAGCTTTTGCAAGAGAACCTCACTTTTGTTAGATGTGCAACTTTTTGAAAACCCTTCACGATGCAACAAGGTAAAGGTTTGAAGTTTGCTTAAGTTTGAGAGCACTATATTTGTTTTATTGTGGCATGTTCTTCAATGATAGTCTATCTTCCATAATGAAGTAGCCGGTCAAAACTTGAATCTTAAAGGATAAATACTTGAGAGAGCAATATGTCTTGTTATGTATAACTAAGTGCAGGGAAGACATTGAAGGGCAACGCTGATTTCCAAGTTAAGCAAAGATCTTGGACTTGCTCGAGGACGAGCAAGGTTTAAGCATGGGGGTATGTTGACGGTCGATTTTGGTACACCTAGCTATGAGTTTACCGTCAACATTTGCACATATTTGATATTCTAACTAACGGTACTAACCCTCCAGAGGTATCAAGTTCACTTTTGTATGTCGATTTTGGAGTTTGTTGTTTACGTAGGAAACTAGCGCTTAAAGGGAGACTTTCGGGATAAGTTCATCAAGCACTTCAAGAGAAGATCATGAAGCCCGGCACAAGTCAAGACACATGATGAACATGACTCCAAATGACCCAGGGACCGAAGCATGAAGCCGTAAACCTCCAGGGACCTGAACAGAAGATGTTGAAGCTTGCGCGACAAGGAGCTCTATCCAAACCGTAGAGAAGATGATGTCAAGGGCCCACATGCATAAGGGAGCAAGTCAACAATTGACCGAGAAGCGTCGGGAAGCGAACCGGGGCCGAACCGGGCTGAAACGGGCCCAGGTCGACCGGCCCAGCCAGTTTTCGTGCCGGTTCGCGACGCCCTTTGACCTAGGTGCTCCTCTATAAATTGCCTCTGCCTCCGTTGGCCGCCACATCCATCCATTCATCAGAGTGCCGCCGACACGAAGGAGAAGCACCAGAAGGAAGCCGACGGCCGCCGCAAGTCCTCGAGTTGCCTAGGAGATGGCTTAGGCCATGCCCTAGCCGCCATGGTTGGCCCTGCGTGGTGAAGCCATGGAGGAGTTCCGGAGCCACGACTTGAATTCGTCAAGTCATTTGTACCTTCAACATTCGATGGTGATGTAATCATATCTTGTCCTACTTTGATCTACATCGATGAGTGTTTTATCCATATGTGTAGCTAGCATATGATTTTAGTAGGAATAGGTCTAATCGTGGTGGTTAGTCTATCTCTTGCGGATACATCGTTGTAGTGCACAGACCGAGGTTGTCGTTCGGTGATGAATATCCTTGCGTAGTGACAGTACGGTGGAGGAGAAAGCGTTGAATGAACGTGTATCGGACCACTCCATATCGGGTTACTCCATATCGAGTGTACTCCTTATCATAGTATAGGTTTAGATTGGTTTGTCACCTTGGCCGGAACGGCAACAAGAAGACGATAGGCTAGGGTTACCCTTTGGTGTTTACCTTTATGGCTAGGTGGATGAGATCCATACATCCCTTCGTGTTTGTATGTTACCTTTATGCAATCAACGCTTCATGATAGGTTAGATCATTAGATTAGATGGATATCCTTAGGAGTTTGCTTCCGATCCTTGGATTGACAAATCTAGGGAGGACCCTCCTTGGTGAAAAAGGCACCAAGTCACCCGTACGCTTGCGGTGAACTTGAGCACGGTTTTGCACCATCTACAGTCGTCTTCTTCCCCTCATTCCACCCCTTCCTCTCCCTCCTTTGCTGACATGGTGCGTCAGATTGGGTTCGTGTTGTCGGAACGCACCCCCTCCCCACCGCTGCAGCCTTCAAGGTCGCTTCTTCGAGGTTCAGCGCCGGCGCCCGCGTCGATGGGCTGCCCTCGGGCGCATGGTCGCTCCCCTCCCAGTGGTCGTGCCTGTTCACCGGCTGCAAGGTCCACCAAGGGCCTTCTGGGTGAGGGACCGCAGGCCACCGGAGCACCCCTGCGGAGCAAGGTCGTGAACCCCTCACCGGCTGACAGGGCACACTTGCCGCCGCACCTGGAGCCGAAATGCTCCGCTGCACCTCCCGGCGCCTCACAGGTCGCTCCTTCTGGTCGTTGGTCCCCATTGATTCCCGGTTTCCTCCTCCACCCCACCTCCACCCGGCAGCTTCATGGCGGACGCACGGCGCGTCGGACCCATCCGGGTGAGGAGAGCATGTCATCATCCCAGCGCCGGAGGGTGCCACTGACGATGATGGCTGGAAGGAGGTCATGGGACTACATAAGCAGCGGGCCTCCCGCTCTTCTCCACTCTCTTCCTCTGCCGCTGCCGCCGCCGTTCGGCAAGCCGGTCCCTGCCGACTTGGTGGGGTAGTGCTTCAACTGCTTCAGCGAGGGCCACATCACGGTGAGGTGTCCCAACCCCGCTAAATGCTTCAACTGCCTGCAGCTGGGGTATCGCGAGGCTGACAACTGTCGGCTGTGTGTGTCGTGGCCTGCGCCTACTTCTACGGCTCTCGCCTCTTGCCGCTCGTCGCCAGAAGCGGCGGTTGCTTCTCGCCGCCCGCCCTTGGTCGTTCAGCACTGCCGACTTGAGGCGTGCCAGGGAGGCGATCGCTCGCACTCTCTGCCTGGGCGCCAGGTGCCCCTGGCCGACAGGCGCCGGGCACCCGAGCTGAGGGTCGCTCCTGGTCGGGTCGCCAGCCGGCTGGTCGCTCAAATGGTCTGGGGGGCACCGCGCGCACCATGTTGGTGCCCGTGCTCCCCTGAACTGTCAAGGCGAGTTCCCCCACGCACACGACAAAATCTTGGGGTCGCAGCCATTGTCACGGTCTGCACGCCAATGGTCGCCGCTGCTTGTCGTCGTGCCTGGGGCGGTGGTCAGGGGCGTCCCACCGTCGCCCTGCCGGTAGTTGCCCACCGGGGCTGCTGGCACGGCGCAGCCTCCGCCTCCGGTCTCGGCGACGGCTGCGTCGGCTAGGGGTGTGCTGCCGCCCCCGGCTTCCTCGACCAGCCCCTCCACTGAGCGAGAGGCTACCCCACCGTCACCGCCTCCTCTCCCCCTGGGCCACCCCTCTCGGCGCCCGCAGCTCGAGCTCTGTATCATCCCTTGTCATCCGGAGGTCATCAGCAATGAGTTTCAGCTTGAGCGGGCTTTGGTCGCCATGGTCGCATGCACTCGCACTTTCACTTCCACTGCGGAGGTTGACGCCTACCTCACTGGTCGCTTGGGTCTTTAGGCTGGGTCCTTCGTCAACTACCCCTACCACCCCGAGGACTTCCTCATCGTCTTCAGCGACTCCAGCGTGATGTTGCGGGTCCTCAAGGCCCCGGTCCCTGACGGGCCTCTCTGCCTCACCTTTCGACGTTGGAGGCAGGAGAACTGGGCCTCTCTTGCGCCCATGCTCTTCCGCGTCCCGGTGGGCCCCGTCGGCGTCCCGGCACACTTGTGGTTGCGTACCACAGCCCAAGACATCCTCGGGTCCTCCTGCTGTGCCATCTCTCTGGCGCCAGAGACGTAGGCGAGGGCCAACCTGAAGGTGTTCTACGTCATCGCCGGATGTGTTCACCCGGACCTAATCCCTGTGCAGAAGGACATGCTCGCACCGATTGAGCCAGCGGGGCATGTGGAAGCTGGCCAGCCTTGTCTCCGCTACAGGGCAACGATTGACATTCTTGAGGTTGTCGACCTTCAGGTGCCCTCTGTTGCTGCGATGGTCACTCTTGCGAGCGGTCCCGGTAGTGCCGCCGACCTTGGTCGTTCTGGTGCCTCTCAGGGCTCCCACGCCGGTCCTGCAGCCGCCCCGGCCCCGCAGCCTGGCCCATCATCCTGCTCGGCTGGGAAGGGGTCTAGAAGCTCCCAGCCTGGGGGTGGGTGCGATCACTCAGGGTAGGGCACCCTGTCTCCGCCCTACCTCCAGTCGCTGGGCTGGAGTCACACTTCTACCCCTTCTGGGCCCTGCAGGGCATCCACCGCCCAGCCGCCTTTCCAGCCGTCTCGGCTGGACTGTTAGCCTGTGCTGCGCCGTTCCACCCATGAGTCCCTACTTTTGACTCGTCGGTCAGAACCTCCTCTCCGGTCGTGCCCTCCTCCCCTCCTGTGGTCGCTCAGGAGCTGTCAGAGCTTCCACCTGGGTTTGGCGTGTTTCCGGCCTCTCCACCAACCTCCCTGGAGCCAACGATGCTCTACCGGCAGGTGTCGTTCTCTAGGGAGCCTGAGGATGACCCTATGCTCCTCGAGGCCCGCCTGCCGGCCACTCCACGTCGTGCTCAGGGTGGTGTATGCACCGTCCCCTTGGCGATGGTCTTTGACAGGATCACGTCTCCCCTCTCGACGTATCGACGTGGCTGTCCTGCTGCAGACTGTGCGTGCCAGCCGCAGCCTGTGGGAGAGATGTAGGTTGTGCCACCGCTACCATCAGCTCTTGCCAAGACGGTCGTAGACTTGCCGTCTCCGTAGCAGCTTCCAGGGGCTGTGACAGACAGTCTGCCGTGTGGGGTCGGACGGTCCGTGGTGGACGGATGGTCTGAAGGGTCGTGTCGGACAGTCCGTATACCGCGGTGCGCTACTGGAGGTTCTGTCTGCATAATACGGACGGTCCATCCTCACTTCACGAATGGTCCGCCGTAGCTCACGAATGGTCCGAGGTCCTTTCACGGACGGTCCGTCCTGAGCTGGCAAATTTGCCTAAGTCCCTCGCCTCTTGAGTTGTGCTTCCGCTTTGGGGTGTGTTGGGCCTTGTTCCTAGGGTTGGTAGGTCCGTTGTGACTACGCGACCTTAGCAAGCTTGTGTGGGAATCCTTGGTTGTAAATTCGGGACATAGTCGAGTTCGACTCTTCGGAGAAGAATTTTTATCAGCTCCCATTCACTCCCCCCTCTCTGGTTGCCTAAGCGGTCCTTCAATTGGTATCAGAGCCGGTTACGGATCTTCGTGATTCTAACCAGTCTAAGATCTAAAGATGATGTACCAGGAACGGGGTTCGGGTCCTCCACACTTTGATGGTAAGAACTACCAGATGTGGCAGAGGCGGATGGCTGCTTTCCTCTGCGGCAAGGGTCAGATCCTTTGGGATGTTACGGTGAACACATCTTATGTTCATCCGATTAACTTCCTAGCTCCAGGATCGAGGGATATGCACGACGCCAACAACAAGGCGGTCGACTACTTCTTTCGTGCTCTGTGTCAATCCGAATTCGATCGGGTTCAGACAGAGGACTTGACTTGTAGGATTTGGGAGCAGCTGAAGAATGCTCATGCTGGGAACGCTCAGGTTCAGGCTCAGTTGTTCGCGACCTACCGGAGAGAGTACGAGAACTTCACTCATCTCCCTAGTGAGTCCATAGACACCATGTTCCAGCGGTTCACTATGATTGCGAACAACATGAGGGCTAATGTGGCCGCGCTCCCGTACGATGATCATGATAGGGCTGTGAAGCTCCTGCACTCTCTGGATCATACTATGTGGAGTGAGAAGGTCGACGCCATTCTGGAGTTAGAGAAGTATGAGACCCTCACGGTGGACGAGCTATTTTCCAAGCTCAAGTTGTCCGAGGTGGACTGTGGGTTGCGAGCAAGGATCGAGAACCCGACTGACCCTCATAGTCTGGCTCTCTTTTCTGGACCAAGGACTAACGCTAACATGTCTTCGAGACAGTTCTCTTTGTCTTGTCTTGTGTCCATGCTAGATAAGGAGTTTGACGTGCTGGGCGAGGAGGATCTCGCATTGCTGAGCAGGCAGTTCGAGCACATGTACACGAACCGGAAGAACACTAGGACGAGCTCGGGCATGTGCTACCGGTGCGGGAAGCACGGGCACTTTATCGCTGAGTGCCCGGAAGCCATGGAGGTCAAGCCCGAGCACAAGCACCATCTGAGGACCGACCACAAGCACCGCTCGAGGGATGAGCACAAGGGCAAGAACAAGTCCGAGCGGAGGCCAAGGAGGAGTGGTGGTCACAAGAAGAAGGAGCGCGTGATGGTTGCCGGAGCGAGCGACATCGACTCAAGCTCCTGCTACTCTTCATCGAGCTCAAGTGATGAAGATGAGAACCGGAATAAGGGCAAGCGGTCAAGCAAGAACATCAATGGCCTGTGCTTCGCCGCCCAAGGCTTTTGCGGCATGGCACATAGCTCCGCAAGCAAGAAGAGCAACAAGGATGACTCGGACTCCGACTCCGAGGATGAGGTAAACAATGATCCATCCTTCTTGGTAGCGGAGAATGCTAGGTTGAATGAATTGCTTGGCAACCGTGATGATGTGCTTAGAAAGACCAATAAGGAGAAGAGGGAGTATAGGTCATTGCTTAGAGAGGCTAAGGAGAAGGTGGTTGAGCTAGAGTCTTTGCTTGTTGATGCTAGGGATCAAATAGATTCTCTGAAGTCTGCTCCTATTGTGACCGATGAACCTGAATGCACCGATTGTTCTACTTTCCTTGGTGATTTGACTGTCCTTAAGGAAAAGTATGCCTCCAAGGTTGAGGAACTAGATGTGCTTAGGGTTGAGCTAGATGAAATGAAATCTAGGCCCTCCTTGCTTGGTGCTTGCACTTCTTGTCCTGTTTTGCATGAGAAACTAGATGTGTCAGTTGCTTATGCTAGATCTCTAGAAGCTGCTTTGAAAGCTCCTATTCCTACATCATGCTCTACTTGTGAAGTAAATGTTGTGAAGAATTTGGAGCTTGCACACTATGTTGATCGTTTGCAGGATGAGAATGATGAGTTGTGGAAGATGATGGGTTGGTTGTCTGGTCATGAGCCTCAGCTCAAGATGATGATTGAGGCATACAAGCGCTATGATGGGCAAGCGCTTGGGTTGGATAAGGTTGGTGAGGGAAGTGGTGAGAATGAGGGGAAGATCGGAGATATCCCAGAACCACCAAAAACCTATCACAAAATGCCTATGCTCCTAAGCCAAACCCACTTAAGAACCGACTAGACACAACCCCAGCTCCACCCGTGTTTCCTCCACACACCGACAACTTTCAGAAACCCATCAAGTTCAAGAGTGACTTGGGGAATGAGTTCTTTGGAAAGAAGGGAGAGAAACCGAGTGAGGAGAAGCTAAAGCCCAAAGCCAAAGCCAAAACCAAAACCCTTCCATTGTGAGCATTGTGGGAGGGATGGGCACCTAGCTGAGTTTTGCTTCAGGAGGAAGCGTGAGGAGAGGTTTGCTAGGGATATGGCAAACAAGGACAAGTACCGCCCTCTCGTGGTGTGCCTGAGCCTAGGATGGTGCCAAGGGGTGAGGTGTGGTGCATACCATTTACCCACGAGAGAGGCGTGAGTTTGTGCCTCGAGGTGTGCCACCACAGAGAGATGGTGGTAGGCGTGTTGGGTTTGGGCGTGGTGAGTTTGCTGGACGTTCCTTCGCTCGTGGCCAATACGAGTATGGGGGGAACGATCGCAGTTTTAGGTCTCAGAGGAGCTACGGGCCACGGTCTCCACCACGTGGTACGCGTAGTCCTCCAAGGAGACGTGTGGGTGTTCCACCTAGGAGTGATAGGATGGATTTTGCTAACCCCACTTTTGAGCAAATGGCACGGCACTGGTTTGATTCTTTTGTACTAACCCCAGTGCTGAGTCGTTTGCTCACTCTCGCTCTTGTTTTTGATTTTCAAGTGGGAGGCTTGGAGGGCTTTTGGTTGATCGACTCCGGTTGCTCTCGACACATGACCGGAGATCGAAGGTGGTTCTCCAGCCTCACCCCTGTGATGACCAAAGAGTAGATCACTTTTGGGGACAATGGGAAAGGTAGAGTGCTTTCAGTGGGCACAGTGAAGGTGAGTGAGTCTGTGACTCTTAGGCGTGTTGCTCTTGTCAAGTCTTTGGGGTTCAATCTTCTTTCGGTGTCCCAACTTCTTGATGAGGGTTTTGAGGTCTGTTTCAAAATGGGCGCTTCTCGTGTTTTGGATTCTAGAGGTGATCTTGTGTGCATGATCATCCCCGAGGGTCAGATTTTCAGAGCTGATTTTTCTCAGTGTGTCGGCTCTTCTCGTTGTTTGGTTGCTGGTGTTTCGGCGGAGCTTTGGAAATGGCATAGGAGACTAGGTCACTTGAGTTTTGACTTGTTGTCATGCTTGAGTGGGCTAGGTTTGGTCCGAGGATTGCCTAAGTTGAAGTACCAAAAGGATTTGGTATGTGCTCCGTGTAGGCATGGTAAGATGGTCGCTGCCTCTCACCCGCCTCTGACATCCGTTATGACAGAGAGGCCATGCGAGCTGTTCCATATGGACTTGGTTGGTCCAGCTCGTGTGTGCTCGGCAGGTGGGAAATGGTACGTCCTTGTGATAGTGGACAACTATTCTCGCTATGCTTGGGTCTTCTTTTTGGCTGACAAGGGGGAGACGTTTGGTTTTGTGCGGGATCTAATCTTGAGGTTGAAGAATGAGAGGAATGAAGATGCTGTTCGGGCTATTCATAGCGACAATGGCACTGAATTTAAAAACTCTCGTTTCAAAACCTTTTGTCATGATTTGGGTCTCAAACATCAATTTTCTTCTCCCTATGTGGCTTGTCAGAATGGTGTGGTTGAGAGGAAAAATCGTTCCCTTTGTGAGATGGCTCGGACGATGCTCGATGAGCATAGGACTCCGAGGAGATATTGGGCTGAGGCGGTGAATACCGTGTGCCATGTTGGGAACCGGATTTTTCCTCGGGCCTTCTTGAACAAGACGTGCTTTGAGCTCATGCACGGGCGAGCACCTAGAGTGAGCCATTTCAGGGCTTTTGGTTGTCGGTGCTTTATACTCAAGAAGGGTAGGCTTGATAAGTTTGAGTCGAGGTCTTCTGATGGGATCTTTTTGGGTTATGCGAGTCATTCTCGAGCATTCCGTGTGCTCAACCTTGATACTAACCTAGTCATGGAAACTTGCGAAGTTACCTTCGACGAGACCCAGCCATGCAGTTCGTCTGTTTTTGAGTGTGCAGGTGACGTCGAGATTGGCAAGAAGATCTTTGAGGACGAGGAGGATGGTGCTGGAGAGGATGATGGTGATGATGGTGAAGCTCCAGCTGAGCATGTACCCTTTACTTCCACTACGACGACTACGGTGCAGGATGGCCCATCCCCTACACCGACTACAATCCAGCAAGATCAAGTGGAAGCTGCTGCTGAGGGAGAGGTCGTCTCCAGGCGAGAAGCACCAAGGTGCGTTCAAGTCGATCATCCTCCCTCAAGAATCATCGGCGACATCAACGAGCGTACAACATGGTCAAGGTCCAGGAATGTTTCTCACTTTGCTCATTCAGCTTTTGTTGCTACCTTTGAGCCGAAAGACATTGGACACGCCCTCTCTGATCCTAATTGGGTGAACGCAATGCATTAGGAGTTAGAGAACTTTGAGAGAAACCAAGTTTGGGAGTTGGTAGAGCCACCACCACATTGCAATCCTATCGGGACAAAATGGGTGTGGAAGAACAAAGAGGGTGAGAATGGTGAGGTGGTGAGAAACAAATCGAGATTGGTTGCTCAGGGCTATAGTTAGAAGGAGGGGATAGACTATGAGGAGACATTTGCTCCTGTAGCCCATTTGGAGGCGATTAGGATCCTTCTAGCCTTTTCTGTGGCTAAAGGGTTCAAATTATACCAAATGGATGTGAAGAGTGCCTTTCTGAATGGGTTTTTAGAAGAAGATGTTTATGTGAAGCAACCACCGGGCTTTGAGAGTGCTGAGTTTCCTCACCGGGTGTATAGGCTGAGGAAGGCGTTGTATGGGCTGAAACAAGCTCCCCGTGCTTGGTATGGCCGGTTGAGGGGGTTCTTGTTCAGCAAGGGGTTTGAGATGGGCAAAGTAGATAAGACTCTTTTTCTCCTCAGGCAGGGCGATGATATCCTAATTGTTGAGGTGTACGTGGATGATATTGTCTTTGGCGGCTCATCTCACTCTTTGGTTGCGAGGTTCACAGAGGACATGAGCAAAGAATTCAAGATGTCTATGATGGGAGAATTGCAGTTCTTTCTCAGGCTTCAAATCAAGCAGGCGAAGGAGGGAACCTTTGTGCATCAAGCCAAGTACACGAAGGACATCCTCAAGAAGTTCAAGATGGACGACTCGAAGCCCGTGTCGACACCAATGAGTACGGCTACAGCGTTGGATGCGGACGAGGACGGAGAGCCCGTGGACCAGAAGGAGTACCAGAGCATGATCGGCTCCCTCTTGTACTTAATGGCGATGAGGTCGGACATTCAGTTTTCTGTGTGTCTGTACGCTCATTTTCAGGCATCGCCGAGGACTTCACATCGGCAGGCCGTCAAGCGGATCTTCAGGTATCTTCGATACACTCCTGAGCTCGGTCTTTGGTACTCAGCGTCCTCTTCTCTTTCGCTTCTCGGGTTTTCGGATGCCGACTTTGCGGGGTGTTGAGTCGATAGGAAGTCGACTTCGGGGACGTGCCAGTTTTTGGGTTCTTCGCTTGTTTCTTGGTCTTCTCGCAAACAATCTAGTGTAGCTCAGTCTATCATAGAAGCCGAGTATGTCGCTGCCGCTAGTTGTTGCTCCCAGCTGCTTTGGATCACATACACGCTGAGTGACTTTGGTGAGGAGTGTACCCATGTTCCTCTCATGTGTGATAGCACGAGTGCCATTAGTGTTGCCAAAAATCCTGTGCTACACTCCAGAACCAAACATATAGAGGTGAGGTATCACTTCCTGAGAGACAATGTTGAGAAGGGAAACATAGACCTCATCCATGTGCCAACTGAAAACAGCTCGCCGATATCCTAACAAAGCCTTTGGACCAAGCTACATTTGCTCGTTTGCGAGGGGAGCTTGGTGTGGTTTTTCCTTTTTGAGCTTCAGTTGGGAGTCTGATGTACATATGCATGTTGCATTTTCATTTCTGTATCATATCATGTTTGCATCTTTGTATCATAGACTGCATTTGTATCAGATGCCTTAGGAATGTGCTTCTCCTATATACTTTGATCACCATAATATGCTGGATATGAGCTTATGACTTTACTAGTGATGCTGATGTGATATATAGCTATGCTCTTGGTTGCTTTGGGATGTATATGCTTGTGGATGGCTTATCTTTGTGAAAATAATATATATTATCCTCTCTTGTGAGTTGAATGCCTCTCATGTTCAAATTGTGCGCATATGGCTATATCTTGCTTAATTTGTACTTGGAAACCATGTTCTTTTCATTTGGGGTCAAAGACCCATTTGTCATCATGAATGTTTAGCCTACATGCTACCTTGTGGAGAAGCCTAAGCTTCTTTTTGCCGCAAAGGCACTTCATGTACCATGCTTAATTTGAAATCATGAAAATGGTATATGAAATGCTTGTGCTTGAAAAATGTGCTTCCATGTCAATTATGCTTTAAATTCCTTATCTTGGGTGCTAAACCGTTGCATTATGTCTACCATTGAGAAGTCACATATTTAGAAGTGGACACATGGCTCGGTGGCATTGACATGACATGAGATAGCTTGTAGGTGTTTGTGATGATCTTGTGATGAGAATTGGTGACCTTGCATGAAGTTTGTGGGTTATATGTTGTTTGTGCTCATTTTGACCATGTTAGGTCCCATGCTCATCAGAGGGAAATTTGTGTTGAGAAATGCTTCATTTTGATCATGGCTATGTCACATGCTTATATGTCCCTATCTATCTTGTTGGCGATGCTTGTACTAAATTTGTGGCTATCTTGCTTGTCTATGTATCATTTTTAGCATGTTGTAGTGCTCTTTGTCTATTTGAGAAGCACATGCTTGCATTTGTAGACTTGATTCATGTATTACCAACAAGGGGGAGGAAAGTACCCAATTCATGTATCCAGGGGGAGTTTTGCATCAAGGGGAGAAAAATTGTGAGAAATGCATTTGTTCAGGGGGAGCTTGCATTCATGCATTTGGGAGCTTTTTGTCACCTGATTTTAGTTGTGCTCTTTTGCCGATGGTGTCGAGCCCTTTTGCCTCACCTTGAGGAGTCAGCACTTTTGGAGCATTTTATCTCAGTTGTGTCGAGCCGTTGCCCTTGTCTTAGGGGACCGAGATTTTTTCTCTTTCAAGTGATCTTGTTTTGGCTTTTGTTTGGCTTTTGATCAATTGTCTGAGTTTTTGGTTCGTTTCTTTTCTTTTTCTCTTTTCTCTGAATTGGTTACTGTGTGCGTTGTCAATGCACTCATCAAGGGGGAGATTGAGGACCGGAGCGTCTAAGGACCGGTGGATGGTCGCTCCCTGGTGTGATGAGTGATTGACAACATGGTGTGGACTGACTCTTGGCCGAGTATTGCAGGTGCAGGTTGCGGCTTGATTCGTGTTGGTGCAGGTGAAGAGCGGGCGCGAAAGGTCTTAGCCTTGCGGGGCCTCCGAGGAGTGGAGAGACAAGTAGGCTCACCTCGATGGACCCGGTGGCCGAACGGGATCAAGTGCGGGCCGCATGGTGGCAAGAAAAGCCAGACGAAGTCGTCAACCGGAGCCGGTGCAGGGTAGCTGAAGGACAGATTAGGCGACCAGAGAGGGGTGGAGGGAGTGAATGGGAGCCGATAAAAATTCTTTCCGAAGGATGAACTCGGCCTATGTCCCAAATCAACAACCAAGGATTCCCACAGAGCTTGCCAAGGTCACGTAGTCACAACAGACCTACCAACCCTAGGGACAAGTCTCAAACAAATCCTAAGCGAAAGCGCAACTCAAGAGGCAAAGGACTTAGCTGATCTGCGAAGGCCTGGGCGGACAGTCCGCAGTGACTGGGCGGACGGTCCGTGTGGGCCAGGCGCATGGTCCGCGGGTCAGGGGCGGACGGTCCGCAAAATGACCCTGAACCTTCAGTAGGTACCCTCCGAAATTCGGACGTTCCGCGAGCTCACCGTGGACGGTCCGTGCCGTGCGGACAGTCCGGCTACCCCGGGCGGACAGTCCGGCAAACTCCTTGCGAACAAAACCTACTGACTCGACGTTTTGAAACAAAGCGGCGCAAGAACTCATGAAGAACACGACGAACACCTGGCCGGTCAGCACCTCGCGAACAGTCCGCACTTGGCTCGTGGACAGTCCGCCAGGGTCGCGGACAGAAAACCGAGCTCGACCCTTTGAAGGTCAAGCCTTCCTCCCCTTTGCCTGATCTCCCGAATCAACCAAGGGATTGCTACCAAATCATAGGTGAAGGTGAAGCACCTCTAGGAGATGCTATACCTACGAATTTGTAGCCTCAAACTCACTGAATCGAGAGGAATCGAGATTCTTCCGAGCTCACAAAAAAAGCTAGGGTTCCAACCGAGATCCTTCAATCGGAGGCCAAATTCGGAGTTTGGGGGGTCAAGATCAAGCACAAAGATGCACAAGACATCTATCCATGATCCCCACAAAAAAATCCGAACCCAAACACCTCAGAATCGAAAGAACAAGGCGCACACGAAAATCCAACAAAAATAGCCCGAAAAAGACACAAAAATCACTCGAGCCACAAGAAGGAAATCGACGCAACCATGAAAGCTTCCATACAGTCGGAGGTCAGATTCTCTACAAAACGGTGAAGAAAATCTAAGCCTATGAAGCAGGGAAATGAGAAGCAGTCCGGAAGGATGGTTTGCCCAGAAACCCTAGAGCTATATATATGAGTCCCTCTGGGTTGGGCAAATGACCAAGCTAGCCCTAGCACTTAAACTGAGGTACAAACCCCTCAGGGACAATATGATCAAGTAGCACTCCTCTTCATTGGGTGGCCACGCCGTCGCCGCAGTCCGCGTCCTCCCGACGCAAAGCCCTGCGATCCCGCCGTGTGTCCCACGGCATCGAAGCTTCTCGGCTCGTCTGGATCCCGTCTCCGCCCGCCGAGTCTCCGGTCTTGGTTTTGTGGCTCAACCAAGTAACCCGACGGTTTTGTGGTGAACCGCCGCAAACCCCACGTGCAAACTCCAGTCATGAGCCGCTACCCTGCACCGGCTCCAGTCGACGACTTCGTCTTGCTTTTCTTGCCACCATGCAGCCCGCACTTGATCCCATTCGGCCACCGAGTCCATCGAGTCGAGCCTACTTGTCTCTCCACTCCTCAGAGGCCCCACAAGGCTAAGACCTTTCGCGCCCGCTCTTCACCTGCACTAACACGAATCAAGCCACAACATGCACCTGCAATACTCAGCCAAGAGTCAGTCCACACCACGTTGTCAATCACTCATCACAGCCAGGAGCGACCATCCACCGGTCCTCGGATGCTCCTGTCCTCAGTAGCGGCTCACGACCGGAGTCTGCACGCGGGGTTTGCGGCAGTTCACCACAAAACCGTCAGGTTACTTGGTTGAGCCACAAAACCAAGACCGGAGGCTCGGCGGGCAGAGACGTGATCCGGGCACGCCGAGAAGCTTTGATGCCGGAGGACACGTGACGGGATCGCAGGGCTTGTGTCGGGAGAACGCGAACTGTGGAAAGGCGTGGCCGTCCGATGATGTTGACGGTCGATTTCCGTCAACCAACAACACTTGTTACACTTTGGTTTGAGCTTTGAATTATAACTAACCCGCCACTAAGCATACTAATGATGTAACAAGTTCACACTTGCATGTAGGTTTTGGAGTTTATTGTTGACGCAGGAAATCATCGTTAAAGAGGAGACTTTCAGGATAAGTTCATCAAGCACTTTAGAAGAAGATCATGAAGCCCGACACAAGTCAAGACACGTGATGAACATGACTCCAAATGACCCAAGGACCGAAGCATGAAGCTGTGAAGCTCCGAGGACCTAAACAGAAAATGTGGGAGTTCGCACGCCAAGTACCCTTATCCAAACCTCAAGAAAACGATGTCAAGGGCCCACAAGAAGTTCGGCATAAATTCCAGGATGCGCGAGAAGCAATGTGGAGGAAGGCCGGGCCGAACCGAGCCGAAAACGGGCCCAGGCCGGTCGGCCCAGCCCATTTCGGGCTCGGTTCGTGCCCCCCTTTGACCTAGGTACTCCTCGATAAATTGCCTCTGCCTCCATCAGCCGCCACATCCATCCATTCATCAGAGAGCTGCCGACACGAAGGAGAAGAACCGGGAGGAAGCCGACGGCCGCTGCAAGTCCTCGAGTTGCCTAGGAGATGGCTTCGGCCATGCCCTAGCCGCAATGGTTGGCCCTACGTGGTGAAGCCATGGTGGAGTTCCGGAGCCACGACTTGAATTCGTCAAGTCGTTTGTACCTTCAACATTCGATGGTGATGTAATCATATCCTGTCCTACTTTGATCTACATCAATGAGTGTTTTATCCATATGTGTAGCTAGCATATGATTTTAGTAGGAATAGGTCTAATCGTGGTGGTTAGTCTATCTCTTGCGGATACATCGTTGTAGTGCATGGACCAAGGTTGTCGTTCGGTGATGAATATCCTTGCGTAGTGACAATACGGTGGAGGAGAAAGCAGCGAATGAACGTGTATCGGACCACTCCGTATCGGGTTACTCCATATCGAGTGTACTCCTTATCATAGTATAGGTTTAGATTGGTTTGTCACCTTGGCCGGAACGGAAGCAAGAAGACGATAGGCTAGGGTTACCCTTTGGTGTTTACCTTTATGGCTAGGTGGATGAGATCCATACATCCCTTCGTGTTTGTATGTTACCTTTATGCAATCAACGCTTCATGATAGGTTAGATCATTAGATTAGATGGATAGCCTTAGGAGTTTGCTTCTAATCCTTGGATTGACAAATCTAGGGAGGACCCTCCTTGGTGAAAAAGGCACCAAGTCACCCCGTACGCTTGCGGTGAACTTCAACACGGTTTTGAACCGTCAACAAGCCCCTTTTTCTGGCGCCGTTGCCGGGGATCAGCAACTCGAACCCTAGGGTGATCTACCTTTCTATTTGACTAACCCTAATTCTTAGTATTGCATATATGCTTGTTTTCTTGTTTGTGTCCTTGAAAGCAGGTGAAAAGCTAGACACAAGACGTTCGAGAAGTTCTCAACATCCGCACCCCAACAAGATGATCGCAACATCAAGATTCGCTCTTTAGTGGTAGGTGCTTACTTTTGTTAGTGGCCCATCATCCGCTATCGAGTCCACACCCTACACGAGAGATGATAAACAAGGTAAGTCAACGTGTCAATTAAAATTTTAAGACAAATGTTTTGTGGAGAATCGTTTGTTCGAGCAATAGGCATTGGAAGCAATCACGGTGCCCCCAAGATCACGAGATCAAGCCCGTCAACATCTTCGAAGCTTCTGTTCGCATCAAGTTTTGCACAGCCTCATGGCAAGAACAACAGAATATACTTGGATATTTAGAAGCCCTTCGAAGTTACCCTTCCAACGAGTCAAGAATCAAGTCAATCGGAGGTTCCTACAAGCGGATATGGCCGAATCACCGATGGTTGCACGTCCTGATTTGGACAGCAAGCAAAGCTGAAGTGAAACAGCCATAGCTCCCTCATATGGACTTCGATTAAGATGGATGAGTACCCGTTGGAAAGGTAATTTTATAAATTTTTCAATAGAATTATATTTTGGTATATGTTCTGTTATGTATACAGGGGAAAATCCACGAGGAAGAGGCAGCAGCAACACGATGAGAACAAGAGAGTGGAGATGAGGACGACAACAACGAAGAGAAGTTTGGGCAATGCTTCCACTAGACCACACATGAAGAAATTCAGAGGCTTGGAACAAAACAAAGACCCCTGGAGCATTGGCAAATGAAGACACATGTTGGCGACATCCGACGCAAGGAGATGTTTGGAGCAAACCACGAAGGATTACACACAAAGGACAACATCCAATGGCGCGGACACTTTGGGCTCTCACACGAAGGCTCATGGAGTTACATGAAGACACTTAAGAGATGTGTGAGCCCACAAATGAAGAGGAGTGATCCTACATAAAGTAACCTTGACGACATGTGGCACGAAGGGAGAGATTGAAGAAGTCTACGCGAGCCACCTCCGATCATCAAGGATTGTTCGCTTTCAACTCCAAAGGACCACTCACGATGAAAAGCTTGAAGGCTAAGGTACACATTAAACTCTCAAGGTACTTTTGGATATGATAACTTTCTTTTGAAACATTCATGTTCATGTCCAATAGTATGTTTGACTCTATGCCTTACACTTTTGATGATCATGATAGGCTAGAATTTCCTGAGAATGATAAAGAGGCTATGTTGTGCTTTAACTTTGTTAATTTGCATGCCTAATGAACCCATGCCTAATGAGAGCCTTAGCAATGAGCAAGAAATTTATGCAATCTTTAATCACATTTTGTTCATCTAACTTAAATTGTGGTACGGTTGCGTATGCTTATATTACGTTTTGCAAATCCTAGACTTGCTTTGTGCTTGGTCAAGCTCGTGACCTTAAAAGAGCGTGCGTCGGGAGAAAACCCGAGTTTCACTAACCATGTAGGTCATTAAACCTTAATCAAGAGGAGGGAAGCCATGCCCAAAGAATTTGCAAGCTCGTGCATCGCCA
Source organism: Cenchrus fungigraminus (assembly GCA_036936925.1). NCBI lineage: Eukaryota > Viridiplantae > Streptophyta > Magnoliopsida > Poales > Poaceae > Cenchrus > Cenchrus fungigraminus. The sequence continues at coordinate 120,852,361 of CM072773.1, forward strand.
TCACCGAACCTCGAAGGCGACGTTGCTGTTTTCATCAGTTTTGAGCACCTGATCAGATATGTAGAAGAAGTAAAAAGTTGAAAATCAGAAGCTCCATCAAGTGCCGATTCCAACGTCTCCGAGATCGACGAATTTGAAGACACGTACAAGGAGATATGGCGAAAACATTAGGCGCTACGCAGTCTGAAATCTTTGGACAGATTGCAGCGTTGGAGTAAAACGGGCGTAACTCACTCGTTCGGAGTCCGTTGGGGGTCAACAAAGACTTGATGGAAAGATAATTTCATGCGCCATGCGTGGAAGTTATTGTTTGCTACATGATCTGATCTGGACAGAGAGTAAAATTCACGAAAGAAGAAGTAGCAACGAAGAGCAAAGGAGAAGGAGGGGATGATGATGCAAGAGACGATCGGGCAAGCCTCTCATCAAGAAAGATGATCATGTCGAGCATGGAGTGTGGATCAAAGCTGCATGGACATCTTCAAATCTTACATGAAGGACCATGGCTTCACAACCATGAGGAGGTACGTAAGAAAGTCGAGCTCTATGACTTTAAATGAAGCGCTTTGCGGGAGGCAACCCGTTTTCTTTTGTTTATGTTTATAAATATTATGACTATCTACATTGTGATCTTAAACTGAAACATCAAGTAACATTGTACCATTGCTCTAATAAATACCACAACATCATGTTGTTTGATTTAATTGCTATTAAGGGAGCACTTTGTTCTTGATCTTGGAAAACTTGTAGACCCTTTTGTGTGCCTATTAGTGTTTAGAGTCTTTTTCTTTTGTGTCTTTTTAGAGAGAAATATGAAGTTGGCACCATCCTTTAATTCTAACCTTGTGGTTAGTTAATTTAGGCTAACTCTTAGATTTGTTTTAGACAGTCACCATATCATGTCGTTTTGATATCGCATTGCATGTTGTGTTGATCTAACTCTTTGCCAACCAACCTAAGCCTTCCCATAGCCCCCACCAAAAACCATAGCCAATAGAGGTAGGATTGCTTGTGTTGACCGTTTGTCGTCACCATCTGGATTGAACAAGTCTATCCCTTTCCTCTTTTCTAACTAAAAACTTTGACTAGCCTCCCCATAAAATCCTTAGGAAAACCTGTCACACCTTTAGCCATCCTAAAACCATAGATTTGTTTTTCATTAAAAGACTCGTAGCACCACCTTAGTTAGAATTTCTATACTTGACTTCCTCTCTTCAAAATCCTTGTTTGAGCCAAAAATATAGGATACCCATAACCTACCCTTAAACCTTGTTAGTTTGGTTGATTGATTCTTTTCGATGGGTGACTTCCTTGTTGACAATGCTTACTTCGTATGAAGTGTGAGATCAAGCTTTGTCCTTTGCTTATTATAGACCACGTCGAAAGTGTTTTTCAAACCTTGCTAATGTTTGTTTGTGCTACTTTTTGCATTTGCATTTTGCACCCATCTCTTTGTCATCATCCACATTATGTTAGCTTGGGACCTTTTTGTGAAGCTTTATGATGAATGCTTTCATACCTATGTTAATGCTTGTCGACATGCATTACTCCTTTTTGCAATCTTGTGTAAACTTGGTGTTTAGACATGATTGGAGACCCACATCATTCAGTTTTATATACCTTGCTATCATATTGCATTGGATTGTTTATAAACTTTGCAATGCGCCCTACTTATCTTACACCATGAAGAGTTGTTAATCTTGGGATAAGCATGGTGTTTTGACCATGGTTAATAAATCTTTGTGGCAATGGAGAAGTTTAGCAACCACTTTGTAAGCATGGAGCTTAGAATTTGGTGTAAATATTGTTTTGTTTTTACACCATCCCATCATTTGCATGCACTCTTGCACACACATACACCCATTAGGTTCTTAATTTTTCTAGCTTAACTATGCCACAAGTTAAGATCTTAGGGGATGTCTTTGGTTTGTTAGCATAGAGTGAGTATTCCCGACCGTCACCTCGGGGGTACTTTGTGCTTTAGAGTTGTTTTGTAGGCATGACGAATCACTCCCATGAGTTAGCGATGAAAGATGAAAATAAGATCGTCAACACCTCCAAAATCCCAGAAGAAACACCGCTGCCTTCATCAAGATTAGGCACATGTTCAGAGATGTACAAAAGAGGAAAGTTTGGATATTCAGGAGCTCCACTAAGTCTTCTTTCCAATGCATCGAGATTCAACATTTTAGGAGACCCGTGCATACAACCAAATCATTGGGCGTCACACGTTCTGAAATCAGCCGGGACAGTTTGCATTAATGGAGTGAAAAGGGTGTAAGTCTCTTGTTCAGAGTCCGATTGGGGTGAATGACCACTCGTTGGAAAGATAATTTCAAGAACTTTACAATGGAGCAATGGTTCAGTCCATGTTCTATTCTAGAAGTTGAAGAAAAATTCATGGAAGTTGAAGCAGCGATAAAGGACAACATGGAAGGGGGTGAAGACGAGTTGAGAAATGATTGGGACTAAGGCTTGAGACAAAGGGTAGACGTTGAAGGACGATCAAGGCAACAAAAGTGGCGGTAGGACTTCAATAAATATATGACGATTCATCATCTTCCATGCCTAGCAACATGCTAAGCATGGGGGAGGACTTGGTGGACGTAAGAAGACCGCATGGAGAACAAAGATCACAGTTGCCACGGGATGCTAATTTTCTTCTTCCATGTTAAGCACAATGCTTAAGCATGGGGGAGGCCACGCTACACTTCAAGCATCAAAGGACGGTAACAATTCTTCAACTCTCTTTTGTTCTTGTCTTTTCTATATGTCTGCATTTATGTATGTGCTTTCCACAACCTTAGATACAACCTTTGTATATCTCTCTTTAGAATAACATGGCTACTAGGAGTACAACCTAGGTTTGTTTTTTGTTTTTAATAATAATCACCGTTACCTTGAGCTCACCATGATGATATCTCGTATGCTCTTACTTATGGATATATGATGATCGTTGCCACCTTACTCATTCTTGTGCTTGGTTTGTATATGATTAAGCTAGTGCTCTCTTTAAATATGATCTGAAAATTTAATTAATGCTAGCCTAATCTTTTGTGGAGGTTATGATGACTTGAGACCCATAGTATTTTTCTTTGCTCTCACTTTTAAATGAATCAAAGATCATTTATTTTTGTTCTTAAAAGATATGCTAACCTTGTCTTTGATACAACTTGCATTTTGCTCAACCTATCCAAAGCCTTATATTCATTGAGTGCAAAAACCTTAGTATACAAGATTTATTTTTGGGTGCATTAATTCAAGGCTTGATTTGTCTGGCTCAAGACTAAGAAGCTGGTCATTCCGTTTTTGCGTATCTATCTTTATGCTAGCCTTTTCTATCCGTGCATTGTGAGTTTCCACATCGTGAATTTTGCAAACCTCGCCGGATATCCACCCACAAACCCAAAATATCTTTTTGTGTATACCTGCTTGACCACGACCCAAAACTTTGAGTATGGATGAATATTTCGAAGAAGATTACAAGGAAGGTGCCGTCAAGTGGAGCAAGATTTTGGGAGACCTCCATAAAAGGATCCCTAGAAGGTTTCAAGTATCTCTCTTCAAGAAAATACAAGAATTTCAGCACTTACCTTGGCACAATCATCACCTCTTTGCTCCGGGACAAGCAACGTCTAAGCATGGGGGGTTGCCAAGGAAGTACTAGTGTAGTCTAGAGTTCAAGGGGAGTAAAAAAAGAAAAAAAAGAGAAAAAAGTGATGAAAGAATATATATATATATATATATATAAAGAAGGAAAAGTATGATGAGAAAAGGAAGAAAAGAAAAAAAATATAATAAAGCTCCCTGGTTCTCTAGCTACATTTGGAAATTTCAAAAGGATTTCAAGATCAAGACCCATACTCATCTTTCCAACCATGTGCAATCCAATAACGAGGACTTCGCTTGTGCATCGGGATCACCCTTTGCCATTTGCACATGTCCACCTATCTAAAAAGTGTGTGTTTTTCTCTTCCCCCTCCGCAGAACATTATTTTCCAATGACCTTTTTGACGAGTCTTGGTAAGTCCATGAGAAGCTTGTCTTGTTTTGATAATATCTCAACTATAATATCTTGGTTGGACTAAACTTTCCCATAGCTCCATATAAAGCCTTCCACCAAATATTTGAGAGAGGAAAGGAGTAGAACAAGTAGGCTTGAGAGACAAGATGAGATGAGAGTTCATGAGCAAGATGCAAGGAGGTTTATTATTGATCTTGGTAAAGCAATTTTTCTTCATCCCGCTCTTTATTTTCAAAATTTCTGAGATTTGTTTAAAATTTGAGAGCAAGATTAATTACTTGTGGAAAGAGCTTAAATGATATCTACCCTCCATAGAGATGAAAGCTAGCTACATTATGGAACTTTAACAAATATGAACTTGGAGAGCATTATGTTTTCTCATGTATGATCAAGTGCAAGGTATGAACATTGAAAGGCAATACTGATGTCCATTAAAGGCTTACTCGAGGACGAGCAAGGTTTAAGCATGGGGGTATGTTGATGGTCGATTTCCGTCAACCAAGAGCACTTGTTACACTTTGGTTTGAGGTTTGAATTATAACTAACCCGCCACTAGGCATACTAATGATGTAACAAGTTCACACTTGCATGTGGGTTTTGGATTTTATTGTTTACGCAGGAAATCATCGTTAAAGAGGAGACTTTCGGGATAAGTTCATCAAGCACTTTAGAAGAAGATCATGAAGCCCGACACAAGTCAAGACACGTGATGAACATGACTCCAAACGACCCAAGGACCGAAGCATGAAGCTGTGAAGCTCCGAGGACCAAAACAGAAAATGCGGGAGTTCGCACGCCAAGTACCCTTATCCAAACCTCGGGAAAACGACGTCAAGGGCCCACAAGAAGTTCGGCATAAATTCCAGGAAGCGCAAGAAGCAACGTGGAGGAAGGCCGGGCCGAACCGGGCCGAAAACGGGCCCAGGCCGGCCGGCCCAAGCCGGTCGGCCCAGCCCATTTCAGGCTCGGTTCGCGCCCCCCTTTGACCTAGGTGCTCCTCGATAAATTGCCTCTGCCTCCGTCGGCCGCCACATCCATCCATTCATCAGAGTGCCGCCGACACGAAGGAGAAGCACCGGGAGGAAGCCGACGGCCACCGCAAGTCCTCGAGTTGCCTAGGAGATGGCTTAGGCCATTCCCTAGCCGCCATGGTTGGCCCTGCGTGGTGAAGCCATGGTGGAGTTCCGGAGCCACGACTTGAGTTCGTCAAGTCGTTTGTACCTACAACATTCCATGGTGATGTAATCATATCTTGTCCTACTTTGATCTATATCGATGAGTGTTTTATCCATATGTGTAGCTAGCATATGATTTTAGTAGGAATAGGTCTAATCGTGGTGGTTAGTCTATCTCTTGCGGATACATCGTTGTAGTGCACGGACCGAGGTTGTCGTTCGGTGATGAATATCCTTGCGTAGTGACAGTACGGTGGAGGAGAAAGCAGCGAATGAACGTGTATCGGACCACTCCATATTGGGTTACTCCATATCGAGTGTACTCCTTATCATAGTATAGGTTTAGATTGGTTTGTCACCTTGGCCGTAACGGTAGCAAGAAGACGATAGGCTAGGGTTACCCTTTGGTGTTTACCTTTATGGCTAGGTGGATGAGATCCATACATCCCTTCGTGTTTGTATGTTACCTTTATGCAATCCACGCTTCATGATAGGTTAGATCATTAGATTAGATGGATAGCCTTAGGAGTTTGCTTCCGATCCTTGGATTGACAAATCTAGGGAGGACCCTCCTTGGTGAAAAAAGCACCAAGTCACCCGTATGCTTGCGGTGAACTTCAACACGGTTTTGAACCGTCAACAGATGAAGAGGAGTGCTACTTGACCATATTGCCCCTGAGGAGTTTGTATCTCAGTTTAAGTGCTAGGGGTAGCTTGGTCATTTGCCCAACCCAGAGGGACTCATATATATAGCTCTAGGGTTTCTGGGCAAACCATCTATCTGGACTGCTTCTCATTTTCTCTGCTCCATAGGCTTAGATTTTCTTCACCGATTTGTAGAGAATCTGACCTCCGAGTGTATGGAAGCTTTCATGGTTGCGTTGATTTCCTTCTTGTAGCTCATGTGACTTTCGTGTCTTTTTCGGGCTATTTTCGTTGGATTTTCGTGCGCGGCTTGTTCCTCCGATTCTGAGGTGTTTGGGTTTGGATTTCTTGGTGGGGATCATGGATAGATGCCTTGTGCATCTTTGTGCTTGATCTTGACCCCTCAAACTTCGGATTTGGCTTCGAATTTGAGGATTTCGGGTGGAACCCTAGCTTTTTGGTAGAGCTCGGTTGCGATTCGATTCCCGGCGATTTAGTGTGTTTGAGGCCTCAAGTTTTTGGGCATAGCATCCCCTAGGGACACTTCACATCTCCCCCAAATCTTGTCTCAATCCATTCAGCCGTTTGGGAGATCCATGGACGGATAGGTGGAGTTGACCTCGCGTTTTCGTTTTCACCTGGTTCTGTTCGTGCCTGACGTACGGTCCGTCGTGTAGGCACGGACGGTCCGTGGCCTCCTGAGTTCGTCCAGTTCATCGCTTGTTCATGTGAGTTCGTGGTTCGATCAGGTGAAGCGCTAGGTTTTCGTGGGGGAAGGTTTGACGGACAGTCCGCCGTGTGGGGTCGGACGGTCCGTGGTGGACGGGCGATCTGAAGGGTCATGTCAGACAGTCTGTATACTGCGGTGCGCTACTGGAGGTTCTGTCTGCATAATACGGACGGTCCGTCCTCACTTCACGGACGGTCCGCCGTAGCTCACGGACAGTCCGAGGTCCTTGCACGGACGGTCCGTCCTGAGCTGGCAGATTTGCCTAAGTCCCTCGCCTCTTGAGTTGTGCTTCCGCTTTGGGGTGTGTTAGGGCTTGTTCCTAGGGTTGGTAGGTCCGTTGTGACTACGTGACCTTGGCAAGCTTGTGAGGGAATCCTTGGTTGTGAATTCGGGACATAGTCGAGTTCGACTCTTCGGAGAAGAATTTTTATCGGCTCCCATTCACTCCCCCCTCTTTGGTCATCTAATCGGTCCTTCAGGCCTCATGCCCCTCTTCGGCTATGCTACTCTGCTCCTCCCCCCTCGGTCACAACCTTCCTCTCCTCTCCGGTCGTGCTCTCCATCCCTGACGCGTGTGGCGCCCGGCGAGGCGGCACCCGTCACGACTGTGGTGCAGACGACGGCTACAGGCAGCCCTCAGGACCTTGGGTCGCTTGTCACTGACTTCTGTGCCTCTCTACAGAGGTCGCCCCCCACCGGTGTTGTGTGCCCCACACCGCCGATGGGCTAGGGTCTATCCGCCGGTCGCCACCCTTTGCCACAGCAGTCGTCTTGCTACGACCTCCAAGGGCAGAGGCCCAAACCCTGTGACTACAGGGTAGAACCTGCTCATGCGGAAGCTGGGGATCATTAGGCCCTCTGAGGCACCAGACGCATCCTTGTTTTAGCAGTACATCCAGCTTTTTGCGGTTAGGCTGTCCGAGGAGCACTGTAGAGCCATTCAGAAGCTCTTCGGTGCACAGGTCGATGGGTCGTTTGCGTGCTCCATCCTGGAAGATGACGAGTTTCAGACTGTGGTTCAAGAGCTCTTCCCGGAGAAGCATCTGGTCGAGGACGCACAGACTTGAGTTTGTGCTGGTCGTTTGGTCGCCTTGCATGTTGTTTCTATGGATCGTAACTTAGTTGTTTCGAATGTTCGTGGACTTAACTGGCGTGCTAGACGGTCGACGATCCATGAACTTATGAGGTCGGAGAAGGTCTCTTTGAATGTTGTAAATGATTCCTTAATTCTTGATATGCTAGGTCTTGGTTTCAGTTGTGTCACTTTGCCTGCAATCAATGGTTGTGGTGGTATTTGGTTCGTCTGGTGTAAAGATACATGGCTCGTTTCCTCCCATTCTCTTGGTCTCAACCACGTAACTGTAAAGGTCACCCTCACCTCTGCGCCTTCCCATTCCTGGTGTCTTACCTCGGTTTACAGGCCGCAGACGGATGCTGAGAAGGTCGCCTTCCTTGATGAGCTCCATGCGTTGCGCCCCACTATTTCGGGCCCATGGATGCTCTGTGGAGACTTCAACGTCATCTATCAGGCGGCAGATAAAAACAACGGTCGTCTCTCTCATCGGATGATGGGTCTCTTCCGCCGATTCTTAAATGATCTTGAGCTGCTGGAGCTCCATCTTCACGGTCGCATCTTCAACTAGAGTAACGAGCGCACTCACCCTACGCTTGAAAGGATCGATCGAATTTTTGTCTCTCCAGATTGGGAGCTTCTCTTCCCCCCTCTTCTCTGTAGGCTATCTCTTCCAGATGCTCGGACCACTCCCCTCTCCTCTTGTCCCTTGACAATGAAAGCCATCCCAAGCATCGCTTCACCTTCTAGGCTTTTTGGCCAAAGGTGGATGGCTTCCTCGACACCGTGAAGGAGGTCTGGTTGGCACCATGTCTTGATGCCGACCCCTTATGCTTAATCGACCATGTACTCCATGAGACGGTGAAAGCGCTAGTCAAATGGAGGGCAAAAGCGGTCGGTAGCATTCGGATGCAGGTTCAGGTCGCTAAAGAAATTATTTTCCGCCTTGATGTCGCTTAGGAGTCTAGGTCGCTTTCTGCTGAGGAGTTGGCTTTGAGGCGATTCTTCAAACTCCGCTACCTCGGCCTCACTTCTCTACAATGCATGATCGCTAGGCAGAAGTCTAGCTTGAGGTGGCTTCATGAGGGAGATGCCTGCACCAAGCTCTTCCCCCTCCATGCTAACCATCGGAGGAGAAAAAACTTCATCCCCTCTCTTCTGGTAGATGATCGCACCCTCACTCGTGAAGAGGAGAAAGCCGCTGCTATCTTCTCGTTCTTCGATGGGATTTTGGGGGTTAGTCATGAGCACTCCTGTGCTCTGGACTTTGAAGAGTTTGGCCTCCCGAGGCTGGACCTACAGGATCTCGGCTGCCCTTTTCACGAAGGCTGAAATCTGGGAGGTCATTAAGGACTTACCCTTAGATAAATCCCCCAGCCCGGATGGTTTTACTGGTCGCTTCTACCGGTCGTGTTAGTTAATCATTCGGGGGGACGTTCTTCGGGCTTTTAATGCTATCTCTGATATGGATTGCCATAGCTTCCACCACTTAAAATGGTGCCCTCCTCACTCTTATTCCCAAAAAACCCAACCCAATCTCCCTCTCGGACTACCGCCCTATCAGCCTTAACCATAGCTTTGGGAAAATTTTCTCCAAAGCTGCAGCTAACCGCTTCGCCCCCCACCTTCCCGCTCTCATCTCTCTGAACCAAAGCACTTTTATCAAAGGCGCCTTATCCACGACAATTTCAGATATGTCCTAGGCATGGCACGGTCGCTGTCTCGTCGGAAGCTGCCTAGGATCATGTTTAAGATTGACCTCGCTAAGGCTTTTGATTCAGTTGGGTGGGTCTTTCTTCTCGACCTTCTGTCTGCGGTTGGCTGTCCACGCAATTGGACGAATTGGATCTCCACTCTTCTCTCTACTGCTAGCACTAGATTCCTTCTTAATGGCGTTCCAGGTGATCGGATCTACCATGGTTGCGGCCTTCGATAGGGGGACCCCCTCTCTCCCATGCTATTTGTGCTGGTGATGGAGTGCTTTCACGCCTTGTTTTGCAAGGCTGACTCCCGGGGCTTGCTCCAGGAGTTGGGCCGAAACGACTTCCGTTTTCGTGCCTCACTCTATGCTGACGATGTGGTCGCTTTTTTCTATCTGGCCGAGCTTGATCTGCGGGTCATCAAAGGGGTGTTGTCCCTCTTCGAGAAAGCCTCGGGCCTTGCGGCTAATTACTCTAAGAACCACGTCTACCCCATCAACTGTTCCGAGGAGCATATCTCCTTGGTCCGCTCCATTCTCTCTTGCTCTATCACCGACTTCCCTTGTACCTACCTTGGGGTTCCCTACAACCTCTGGTCGATAAGGTAGCTAAACGTCTCCAACCTTAGCAGACTGCTGAATCAGAGTGGTCGTCTGGTCCTAGCCAAGTCCATGCTTTCAGCCATTCCGATGCATATCTCCATGGCGATCGCCATTGCACCGTGGACGCTGAAAGCGGTCGAAACACTCATCCGAGGCTTCCTTTGGTGCGGAACTGAGGTTGCCTCTGGTGGGTGTTGTCTGGTCACTTGGGTGAACGTCTCCTGTTTGACGCGCTTCGGTGGCCTGGGCTTGCCTAACCTCCGCGCCTTTGGGACGACCCTTCGTCTACGGTGGCTATGGTTGGCTCTCACGGACCCGGACAGGACATGGGTGGCATTTCAGTTCTCGGTCGATCGTACCATGCAGGCTTTCTTTGATGCCTCCGTTTTCGTCGAGGTTGAAATTGGTGCTCAGGCTCTATTTTGAGAGGACAACTGGCTCGCCGGTTGCTCTATCAAACACCTGGTGCCAAATCTTTGGGCTGCTGTATCACCAAGGATCTGATGCTCCTGTATTGTGAAGGATGCTCTCAGTACCGGAGTTCACGGTTTATGCTGGGTCGCTGATATTACGCATGCTCGAACTGTACAGGTTCTCATCCAATACCTTACTGTCTGGGATCTTGTGCGTGACGTGTGGTTGACGTCGGATCCTAATAAGTTTATCTGGAAATGGTTGTCCAACGATCAATACTCTTCGGCATCCGCCTACTGCACACTCTTTATTGGTCGCGTCGATATCCTAGGAGCCCGTCAAATTTGGAAGATCCAGATGCCTGGGAAGTGCAAGTTCTTTGCTTGGCTAGTTCTGCATGGTCGTTGCTGGACGTCCGATAGACTTCACTATCATGGCCTAAAGGACTCTGGTACCTCTGCCCTCTGCGCACAGGAGGTTGAAACCCTGGACCATCTCCTTGTCGACTATGTCTACTGTCGAGAGACATGGTTCCGAACCCTCAGCTATATTCTCCTGCCTGATCTCACCCAGGACAGCCCCAAGAACCTTGCTGCTTGGTGGTGCTCCACTCAAAAGTTGGTCGCTAAGGTGCGGAGAAAAGGGTTTGATGCGTTCATCTGGTTGGTCGCTGGGTCGCTTTGGAAGGAGAGTGTTGGGGGTAAAAACCGTCTCCCTAAGAGGATCCAACACTCATAAAAGAAGATGTATCACAAGGAGCAAAATAGACAAGAGAGGAGGGGGGAGTCCCCTCTCTCAACCCCCTTGGGTTGTTTATATAGCTAAGGGGTGGGATGGCATTTTAGCCCCAAGCCCCTGGTGGGTACAAATATTACATCCGAGCCCTAAAACTAGGATAGGGGGTACCTCGTGAATCATTTCTGTGACAACCCGCCCTGGAAAATACCGTACTATCGCCTAAACCAATCCACTTTGGCCATTAAGCGACAATAAAGTACCATCCCGTCGTTGGTTGCCGGGTCAGAGCCCGGTAAATCACATGGGAATCACACAGAGGATCGAACGTATGCATTACAACTCACACAAAGGCGAGTCCAGAGTACAACACAAATTAAAACCCAATTACCCCTGAGGGTTAATTTATTACAAACCATTGTTCATGACATGATAAGTAAAGGTTCAAAGTTTTTAAAACAGCGGAAATTAAACTACGATACAATTGACATCACAGGAGGCCGTCCGTGATGCCATCACTCGTCGTTATCCACCCATTCCAGCTCCTAGCCGGGTGGAATCTCTCCAGGCCAAACAACACCTGGAACAACGTTTATATAGCAAGGCTGAGTATACTAATACTCGGCAAGACTTAACCGTCCGGTGATAACTACATCACCAACTCTAGACATGAGAGGCTTTTTGGCCGGTGGAGTTCTTTTGCTGAAAAGCAACAAAGAGTATGTCCTTACTTTCAATATTTTCGCGCAAATTCTAAGTAATTACCATTTCTAAGTGAGTCAACTAAATCAATCAAGAATTGTACAATACAATTAATCCACGTAGTAATATTCCCAAAGTTCCATTATTAAGGGATATCATGGCCAGTTGATTAAGCAGTCTCAGATAACGGTGAGAGGCCGACAATCGATTGATTTATAACCTTGCAAGGTAAACCCAAACACACGGAAGAGTGACCTCACCAAGAGTTCACCAACTAGGCAGTTCCCAAAAATCCTCGGCTTGGGATCGAATCTTACAGTCCCGGGTACAAGGCTATCTGGCATGCCCCACATGACACCCAGCTTCACACATGTACCCACCTCCCGGTGGGGAGCCGGGCAGGTGAATACTCAAGATTAGTAATAGTAAGATCCCGCACCGTCTCATTAAGGTACTAGGCTTACCGGTCCTATTCCCGACAAGTGCTCAGTACGTTCAAAAGCTTAGCCCAGGAAAGCCACTGGACCGGAGCCCAAATCCCAAGCTCTTACCACATGAGCAATCCATTTATAAAGATCTTATGATTCCAACATAAGAACCTATTCTCGCGAGTGACGAACATCACTCGACTTGTACCAGTCCTATAGCATAGCAGCTATCGACCTAGCATACTAGTAAAAGGACATTGGTACCTAGGGATCATGCATCTAGGGTTTCATTCAACTCCTGAAACGTAAATGCACAAACATAGCAAAGGTAATTGCATAATTTTAAAAGACAGGGGTTAATGATCCGGGGCTTGCCTTCGCTGGCAAGGTTGGCCTTGGGCCCTTCTGGACTTTGGTCCAGGTCCTGAGCTACGTCCACGTACTGCAGCTCACCGTCAGCTCCTTCGTCTCCTCCTTCCGACACGAGCGTATAGCTACCGTCGGGAAGATCTACACGAGGATGCAAATGCAAGATTTAATTGACGGTTTTGATTTAATTAATTACAAAACAACACATGACAACCATGGGGTGCATGGTTGGCCACATTCACCTAGATAAGAATACATTCAGCATACTCTTCCAATAAAGGAACAATATTTGGTTCTTTATTAATTATTCTTTTTGATAGTGACTATGTACATATTTATATAAATAATTTAATTTAAATTCACAAAACATCAAGGGTGGTCATAAGCTTTTTATCATGATTTACATCACATACACAAGGTCATTAGGGGTGGTGTTGGTGGTTTTCCCATTTAACTTAATATTAAGCTTTAATTGGCTTCCATAGCTTTTATTCATAAATAAATTCATAAATTTCAGTGGGAGTGTTTCTGAAGCACTAAAGTCCAAGGTAGGGCCACTGAACAAGTTTGCACATTTACCGGAGCCATAAAATTAATTATATCCAAAATAACGAATCCTAGCCACCAAAACAAGAGAAATGCATATAAAAATAAATACTCAACAAAAGGATTCCAACTTTCTCTCACTGATTCTCTGACTCAAATTAAAGCTAGGAAAGCAACAAATATATCAAGAGCTACTCTAGATCTTGAGCTATGCATTTATATTTAAAACTAAGCATAATTCAAGAATAAGTATTTCTGACAGATATAAAATCATGATTAATTGACCAGAGGTGCACTTAGGCATAACAAGATCACATGCACAAGTTGAGCACAAAAATCTATTTATTTTTAGCTAGAAAAAATCAATTAGGCAGATTCACCATAAATGCAAAATAAATCATATGAAAAGATTTACTTAGTAACTTTGTGCCACTTTTGGTACAGAACCTAGACATGACATACCTAGCAACATATCCAAAATTCAACTTGAGATCATTTGTAGATTTTGAACTATAGCCGATCTAGGTTTAACTGATTTCCATTTTTCATGCAAAAACTATTAGTCAAAAGTATGGTCGTGCTTTACAAAAGTCGTAGGGTTGTTCACATGAAAACCAACAAAATTAGTTTTGCATTTTTCTTATTTTTGTACGATTTTCTACGAATTTTACAAGATCCAGCAAAAACCATTCACTATTTAAGATGTGGTTTTGTAAGCAGGTCCCTGGAAGTTTTCAAACCCTCACAACCATGCCCCTGGTTTGCATTACAGCCCCTGGAAACAACTCCCCCCTTGCAATTGGGTCCACAGGGACGGGGGCGGCGCGGCTCGCCGGAATCCGGCGAGGCCGGCGGCGGAGATGGCCGAGGAAGGGGTGGAGCGTGACTAGGAGCTCACCGTGGGTCTGCTGGTGGCCGGAGTTGGGGTGGAGAGGTCGCCGGCGAGCAGGTCCGGTGGCGCAGTTGCTCGGCGGCCGCTGGAGCGCCGCTCCGGCGAAGGGGGCGGCGCCGGCAGTGCAACAAATGGCACAGGGAGGTTGCGTGGGGACGTGTGGAGTAGTTAGGGAGCTCGGTTGGTGGTGGTAAGGTCTGGAGGCGGGAGCTTGCCGTGGGGGTGCCAATGGCGGACGGCGGCATCTGGTCCTGCGAGTGAGGAAAAGCGGGCAGCTTTTAAAGGCCAGGGCGAGCGTGCAGGATGCTCGGCGCTTCGCAGCGAAGCAAGAGGAGGGAAGAGAGGGGGACCTAGCCGCGGCAGGCAGCAGGACACTGGCCAGCGGACGGCGCGGGCAGGGCCGGCACGGGCGCGCGGCGTGGGCGGTGCGTGGCGAGCGCGCGAGCCCCAAGGCCAGTGGCTCGGGCAGCGTGCGGCAAGGGGAGACGCGGGGTCTCGGGATGCGCGGGTCGGCGGGGGGGGGGGTGCGGACGACGAGGGCGGCAGGGCGCCACGTGGCGGTGCGCGCGCGTGGGCGCTCTGGAGCGCAGCCACGACGACACGGCGCGACGTCGCCCGTGTCCTTTGCTGTTTACCCATGTTTGACCAACCGAAACTCAAAATTTTCACATACAAGTTCAAAATCTCCCAATATGAAACTTGTAGAGGAACTATAGGAGCACACTTTTTGCAAAGGCTGACCTATGTTTTGATCACTGGTTTGAGCATAAAAAGCTGGCAAAGTTCATGTTTTTCTCGGCTCGGTCAAACTACAAAAGCTGGCGTTGACCACCTTTATGAACCCCTTCCACTCAAAATTTCAAATGCCGCCAATTATGAAAAGTGTGTCCCTCGAAAAGACGAACAACTTTTGTATTGGCCGATTTTGAAGTGTTTAAGTTAAATGTGGAGAACGCGGCAAAAGTTCTAAAGGATGTTCAAGGACATTAGGGTTTGACTATGCCTTTGACCGAGGTTTGACCAAAAGGGTGTGTTGACTTGCTTAAGAAGATCATTAGTCTTTGTCGGCTAGGTTTTCGAGGTGATGACCCAGGTTGACCAAGGTTTGACTCAAGTCAACGTGTTTGACTTCGCTTGACTCTGTCATTAGCACTGATGCTGCTAATTGAAAACCTAGGGCGTCACAGCCTACCCCCCTTAAAAAGAATCTCGTCCCGAGATTCGAAAGTAAAAGACGAAAGTAGGGAGGTGTTCTCGGATAGAGATGTTACCCATGAAGTTAAGCTGGCCTTGCTTCACTTGAATTGTCGGCTTCTTGTCGTGATTGCCTTTATATGCTCCGGGGTTCTGATTCTGCTGCTGGGGCTTGTGTTGCTTAGGGTTCGGGCACTCATTTGCATAATGCCCTGGCTATCTACAGTTGTAGCAAATGCGGGGTGGAAATTTCTTAGGCTTGGAAACTTGCTGTTGCTCCTTCCGGTACTGGAAATTTCCCAAAGGCCTGTCCTGGGAAGGGGTCACTCTAGTGCCCAGAGGAAGAGGATTGTGCAGACCCATGAGTATGCTTCTTGACAAAGCGGAACTTCTTGCCCGATCCACTTCCCGAAGTAAAATAGGCTTGGCGCTTCCTATCTTTCTGTGCCTTCTTCATGGCATCCTCCTGAGAGATAGCTTTGTTTACCAACTCATGATAACTATTGGGCTCTAGCAGATTTAGCCTCTCGTACAAGTCACCATTAAGGCCATAACGGAAACGTTCCATCTTTTTGTCATCGGTGTCCACATGATGTCCTCCATACTGGCAGAGACTGTTGAACTTCTGTGCATATTGATACACAGTATTGACTCCCTGCTTAAGAGCCAGCAACTCTTTCATCCTTCTATCCATGAGTCCTTTAGGGATATGGTGGTCCTTGAAGGCTTGCTTGAATTCAGCCCAAGTGACTTCGTGTCTAGCAGGTTGCATGGACTTGTAATGCTCCCACCACATCAGAGCTTCACCACGAACCTGCAAGGTCGCAAAGTTTGCCTTGCGCTCCTCAGAGCAAGGCAGGGTAAATGCAGAAAATTTTACCTCTATGGCCCTGACCCATGCATCAGCTTCAAGCGGTTCTTCTGCCTTAGTGAACGTTGGGGGCTTCATCCCAATAAACTGGGCGTAGGTGGTGACCGTATGCGGTCCATCCTGATTAGCTCCATGTGGAGGTCTCTATTGCAGCTGCTGCATCTGTTGGGCCATCTACTGCTGCGTCTGTAGGATCTGGCGCAACACTTCGGTTTGCGTTGCCACGAATGCCTCTGCCGGTGTCATGGGCGGTGGTGGTGGTGGGTCACCACTACCCGACGCACCAAAACCATTGGGAGTGCTGCGTGTCGGTCCGACCATCTGAAAATTTGAGTTCTCATTAAACACATATTCATAAGCTTGCTCATAAAAATTAACAAGTAGAATATGCATGACGAAAACTCATTAATGGTAAGTTTTGCGAAATCCGGACTGCACAGCGATCATAAGCATAAAATTCATAACTCTCTGCTCATGTACCGAAAAATTCTCATTTTTGGTCAGCGGATGTAGGATTTCATAAGCTCTAAAGTTGGTATTCAACTCCGAGGCAACTCCAAGGTTAACATGCCTGAAAGATTCCATCACCGAGGTTTTGTCTAGCTATTTTGGACAGCGAGCAGGGTTTCACTGAAAATTTCGTAACTCCCAGCAGGAATGTGCAAAAATGTTGAAATTTGGTGAACACGATCGTCATAAAATTCTGGTCAATTTCGGTATTCCACTCGAGATCCAGATTTGATCACAACTAGATTAATTAATTCCCTTACAAGGATCACTGCAGGAAGATGTTCAACCAAAGCATTACATCGATGCCAAGTTCTGGAATCACCATAACAATACCTGGGGGTTACAAATGCAGCCTAGCCGCATAAAAGAAGGCTCCTAGTTCAGCCTACCACAAAAATCAACCAAAAGCGGCTGCACACACTAGGGGTTCCTTCCTACTACTACACTCGTACAACTCCTTACTTTATTACAAGCATACCAAACTCCAACTAGACGACAAGCTAGCCGTAGGTTTACTTCCTACTTGTTTGGTCTTCCATGCCGAAGAAAAACTAAGGTGAAGCAGGTCCAGACTCTACTCCGGATTCTCCTTGAATGTCCTCAGCATCTCCTTCTTCTTCTGGTCCGGGAAAATAGGTTCCGGAGGTGGAGCTGCTATCGCTTCCAGTTGATTCTCTAGTTCAAACATATATTGGTCATTATGCTCTAAAATGAAATTCTGCTCATGAATAACTTCACTCAATTCTTGTATCTTTGCCTTATCCTTGCGTCTTCCCTTCTTGAGATTGGCTATCATTGCTCGGGCTTCCTTCAACTCTTGAGCGGTATTTTCCACTTCTCTAACTCGTTACCTATAGATTTGGCGTCTATAGAATGCACTTTCTCCCACCATCAGTCGGTAGGTATCATACATGGCTTTGGAAAAGCGAACTGAGGTGACAAGATCAGGACTATAGTGAGGGTTGCCCTGAGCTGAAAGAAAAGCTTCGCGTTTGACCCATGGTCCAGTGTGTCGCTCAGGTAAAGGAATCACTTTGGCTGCCGTGCCAGCTACTGAGTCAGGATGCTTCCCACAAAAAGTTGTGAGCGCTTCAAGAGCAGCCTTTTGCACAGTGTCAGCCAAGTTCAACCCTTGTGCCTTACTCTCCCATGCTTCCCAAGCAGGATTTGTCAGGCACATGGGGATTTCCACCTTCACTTCACAACGAAGGAGCTGGCCTGTGGTCATGACCGCACGTGTCAAATACTCTGGATAAGCGGTGTACCCAAGTCCTTCAGGGTGTCCCACAAGAGCTTAGGGAATCCACCCTCCTCGAGACAGTCCACGAGAGTCCATGCTTCCACATCAGCCGACGCAGATCCAACGTTGTCCATCTGGACATAACGACAAAAGTGAGAATCAGACGGATGTGAGTGTACAAGGATAGATTCGGTCAGCGAAAAAAAAGAATACGTGGGTAAGAAATGGGGTAGCCATTGGTACGAACATACAACATTGGCAAACCCTGGCAGTTGTGAACAAAAATTCATAACTTAAAAACCAGAGCCCCAAAAATTCCCAAATTTTACCAGCAACTCAGCAAGATTATGAAGCACCTTTTTGGTATTCAAAGGTTGATCTAGGAAGATTAGGAAGGTGCTCAACTTAAGCAAGGTTTCAGATTGGTTCCTGGAAAAACAGCACGATAGAGGTTCACTAATCTGAGCATAACTTGAGATATACAAAAGCTATGACCACGAATTTTTGCGAGCGAAAACTAGATTAGATATGGAGCAACTTTGGTATATATCACCTAGGCAAATTAATTCTTGAACAGGGTGCAAAAATTAAGCAAACAGCCCTATTAGATTTTTGGACAGCAACACATCTACACCTGAGAGGCTATGCAAAGAAAATGCACACTAGCAAAAATTCACCTAGAGAGCACACAAAACATACATGGGGTTCAGTTTTTAGTTGTCGCGATCTTTATCGTGATGCAAGACGTCCTATTCGTCCTCACTCGGCGATCAAGCCGAAAATCGAAATTAGTGCCGGTGGCAAGGCATGAATACGTTTCTCCCTATAATAACTAGTCGAGAACTAGTCGATGCTCACTTAGCGACTTACGAAACGTGGTTAGTGTACCTGCAGAAGATCACAGAACACATTGAACCTTTCGTGCCAGCACTCACGAAAGCGTCCACATACATTACCGTTCACTATAGAAACGGTATCCATGCATCAAGCCGCTGCATGGACAGCGTCCAACCTCAGACACCCTCCATTTGAATGGAGCGTATCCTTACCTCGCATATTCAATGCGGAACGTCCACGTATGGCAAAACGTGGCGAGACACAGACGCGACGTGGGTTCCCGTTGGAAGAGGTCCCATCCTTCCCTCACATGACTTTCATGTGATACCACCACGTATGGCAAAACATGATGAACTAGTATGGTTGTGCGAGAAAGTAAGTTCTGACAAGAATAAAATGTGCTGGAAGTTAGCAAAATAAACCATAGATTTGTAAGCCACCTGAAAGAACCAAAAATTCCCTCTAGGGTCTCTCGGTCTATATCCATCCTTAACGGACCAACGTATTTTGCAAATCCAAACAATCTTGGCAAGTTTTATTCAAAAACCAGTGATTAAGGTTGTTAATTAAACTCTGGTGCATATAATCGCTCTGATACCAGCTGTGACAACCCGCCCAGGAAAATACCGTACTATCGCCTAAACCAATCCACTTTGTCCATTAAGCGACAATAAAGTACCATCCCTTCGTTGGTTGCCGGGTCAGAGCCCGGTAAATCACTTGGGAATCACACAGAGGATCGAACGTATGCATTACAACTCACACGAAGGCGAGTCCAGAGTACAACACAAATTAAAACCCAATTACCCCTGAGGGTTAATTTATTACAAACCATTGTAAATGACATGATAAGTAAAGGTTCAGAGTTTTTAAAACAGTGGAAATTAAACTACGATACAATTGACATCACAGGAGGTCGTCCGTGATGCCATCACTCGTCGTTATCCACCCATTCCAGCTCCCAGCCGGGTGGAATCTCTCTAGGCCAAACAACACCTGCAACAACGTTTATATAGCAAGGCTAAGTATACTAATACTTAGCAAGACTTAACCGTCGGGTGATAACTACATCACCAACTCTAGACATGAGAGGCTTTTTGGCCGGTGGAGTTCTTTTGCTGAAAAGCAACAAAGAGTATGTCCTTACTTTCAATATTTCAGTGCAAATTCTAAGTAATTACCATTTCTAAGTGAGCCAACTAAATCAATCAAGAATTGTACAATACAATTAATCCACGCAGTAATATTCCCAAAGTTCCATCATTAAGGGATATCATGGCCACTTGATTAAGCAGTCTCAGATAACGGTGAGAGGCTGACAATCGATTGATTTATAACCTTGCAAGGTAAACCTAAACACACGGAAGAGTGACCTCACCAAGAGTTCACCAACCAGGCAGTTCCCAAAAATCATCGGCTTGGGATCGAATCTTACAGTCCCGGGTACAAGGCTATCTGGCATGCCCCACATGACACCCAGCTTCACACATGTACCCACCTCCCGGTGGCGAGCCGGGCAGGTGAATACTCAAAATTAGTAATAGTAAGATCTCGCACCGTCTCATTAAGGTACTAGGCTTACCGGTCCCATTCCCGACAAGTGCTCAGTACATTCAAAAGCTTAGCCCACGAAAGCCACTGGACCGGAGCCCAAATCCCATGCTCTTACCACATGAGCAATCCATTTATAAAGATCTTATGATTCCAACATAAGAACCTATTCTCGCGAGTGACGAACATCACTCGACTTGTACCGGTCCTATAGCATAGCAGCTATCGACCTAGCATACTAGTAAAAGGACACTAGTACCTAGGGATCATGCATCTAGGGTTTCATTCAACTCCTGAAACGTAAATGCACAAACATAGCAAAGGTAATTGCATAATTTTAAAAAGACAGGGGTTAATGATCCGGGGCTTGCCTTCACTGGCAAGGTTGGCCTTGGGCCCTTCTGGACTTTGGTCCAGGTCCTGAGCTACGTCCACGTACTGCAGCTCACCGTCAGCTCCTTCGTCTCCTCCTTCCGGCACGAGCGTCTAGCTACCATCGGGAAGATCTACACGAGGATGCAAATGCAAGATTTAATTGATAGTTTTGATTTAATTAATTACAAAACAACACATGACAACCATGGGGTGCATGGTTGGCCACATTCACCTAGATAAGAATACATTCAGCATACTCTTCCAATAAAGGAACAATATTTGGTTCTTTATTAATTATTCTTTTTGATAGTGACTGTGTACATATTTATGTAAATAATTTAATTTAAATTCACAAAACATCAAGGGTGGTCATAAGCTTTTTAGCATGATTTACATCACATACACAAGGTCATTAGGGGTGGTGTTGGTGGTTTTCCCATTTAACTTAATATTAAGCTTTAATTGGCTTCCATAGCTTTTATTCATAAATAAATTCATAAATTTTAGTGGGAGTGTTTCTGAAGCACTAAAGTCCTAGGTAGGGCGACTGAATAAGTTTGCACATTTACCGGAGCCATAAAATTAATTATATCCAAAATAACAAATCCTAGCCACCAAAACAAGAGAAATGCATATAAAAATAAATACTCAACAAAAGGATTCCAAGTTTCTCTCACTGATTCTCTAACTCAAATTAAAGCTAGGAAAGCAACAAATATATCAAGAGTTACTCTAGATCTTGAGCTATGCATTTATATTAAAAACTAAGCATAATTCAAAAATAAATATTTCTGTTCGATATAAAATCATGATTAATTCACCAGAGGTGCACTTAGGCATAATAAGATCACATGCACAAGTTGAACACAAAAATCTATTAATTTTTAGCTACAAAAAATCACTTAGGCAGATTCACCATAAATGCAAAATAAATCATATTAAAAGATTTACTTAGTAACTTTGTGCAACTTTTAGTACAGAACCTAGACATGACATACCTAGCAACATATCCAAAATTCAACTTGAGATCATTTGTAGATTTTGAACTACAGCCGATCAAGGTTTAACTGATTTCCATTTTTCATACAAAAACTATTAGTCAAAAGTATGGTTGTGCTTTACAATAGTTGTAGGGTTATTCACAAGGAAACTAACAAAATTGGTTTTGCATTTTTCTGATTTTTCTACGATTTTCTACGAATTTTACAAGATCCAGCAAAAACCATTCACTATTTAAGATATGGTTTTGCAAGCAGGTCCCTGGAAGTTTTCAAACCCTCACAACCATGCCCCTGGTTTGCATTACAGCCCCTGGAAACAAAAGGAATCCGGCGAGGCCGGCGGCGGAGATGGCCGGGGAAGGGGTGGAGCACGACTAGGAGCTCACCGTGGGTCTGCTGGTGGCCGGAGTTAGGGCGGAGAGGTCACCGGTGAGTAGGCCCGGTGGCGCAGTTGCTCGGCGGCCGCTGGAGCGCCACTCCGGCGGAGGGGGCGGCGCTGGTAGTGCAACAAATGGCATAGGGAGGTTGCGTGGGGCCGTGTGGAGCAGTTAGGGAGCTCGGTTGGTGGTGGTAAGGTCTGGAGGCGGGAGCTTGCCGTGGGGGCGCCAATGGCGGACGGCGGCATCTGGTCCTGCGCGTGAGGAAAAGCGGGCGGCTTTTAAAGGCCAGGGCGAGCGTGCATGATGCTCGGCGCTTCGCAGCGAAGCAAGAGGAGGGAAGAGAGGGGGACCCGGCCGCGGCAGGCAGCAGGACACTGGCCAGCGGACGGTGCGGGCGGGGTCGGTGCGAGCGCGCGGCGTGGGCGGCGCGTGCGAGCGCGCGAGCCCCAAGGTCAGTGGCTTGGGCAGCGTGCGACAAGGGGAGACGCGGGGTCTCGGGATGCGCGGGCCGGCGGGGGGGGGGGGGCCGGACGCCGAGGGCGGTAGGGCGCCACGCGGTGACGCGTGCGTGTGGGCGCTCTGGAGCGTGGCCACGACGACGCGGTGCGATGTCGCCCGTGTCCTTTGCCGTTTACCCATGTTTGACCAACTGAAACTCAAAATTTTCACATACAAGTTCAAAATCTCCCAATATGAAACTTGTAGAGGAACTATAGGAGCACACTTTTTGCAAAGGCTGACCTATGTTTTGATCACTGGTTTGAGCATAAAAAGCTGGCAAAGTTCATGTTTTTCTCGGCTCGGTCAAACTGCAAAAGCTGGCGTTGACCACCTTTTTGAACCCATTCCACTCAAAATTTCAAATGCCTCCAATTATGAAAAGTGTGTCCCTCGAAAAGACGAACAACTTTTGTATTGGCCGATTTTGAAGTGTTTAAATGAAATGTGGAGAACGCGGCAAAAGTTCTAAAGGATGTTCAAGGACATTAGGGTTTGACTATGCCTTTGACCGAGGTTTGACCAAAAGGGTGTGTTGACTTGCTTAAGAAGATCATTAGTCTTTGTCGGCTAGGTTTTCGAGGTGATGACCCAGGTTGACCAAGGTTTGACTCAAGTCAACGTTTTTGACTTCGCTTGACTCTGTCATTAGCACTGATGCTGCTAATTAAAAACCTACGGCGTCACAATTTCCCCCAACATACTAGCCCCTCAGCTACTTTGGTTTGGCTGGTACAACAAAGCGAAGTAGATGAAAACAAGGTGAAAATGAATCACTAAACTTTTTCTTCGGCCCGAGGACATGCCCCCGTGACCACCCGCCCGTACACCTCGCTAAAAACTCCATTCCGAAAACCCAGTGGGAAAAAACAGAATGGAGAAAAGAGTACGCACATCTCACGGGTCTACACATATGGAGTTATCAACTAGCCTAGTCAATGTCATCTTCGGTCTTCATTTGACAACGAAAAGCTTCTTCTGTGGTGCCGTCAACTTTGCCATTCTTGCCAAAAAAAGAACTCCCCCACTTCGTTCTCGCTTCATCCTCCCGAAGTTACTTCCTCCATGTAATTGACGTAGCCGAAGTAGAGAAAGTCGTGTGATGCTTTCTTCATCGTCCCGAAGTCCTCTCGGGTCTTCGTTCACCCGCTTCGGGCAAGATGGGTGAATTGGTTCACCAAGATCCCTCCATAGCCCCTCTTGGCCGAAGCTGGTGGCGAAGATCATGTGTCGTGGAAGTAGAAGTGTAGTCGATGTAGTTTGGATTGATGCTGATGCGAAGATGAAACCGATGATTGTGTAGATAATGATTTGTCAGTGGTAGAGATACAGCTTCCATATAACCTCTTCGCATGAGGCATTAGCTGAAGAGATATTGAAGTCCACTTATGATAACCCGAAGAGCCATATCAACATAACCGAAGAGCCAATGCTGAAATACTCGAAGTGCCATGGCTAGCAATTCATTATTGCGAAGATTAATTCATGATAACCCGAAGAGCCATAGAGATAACCGAAGAGCCCCTGCTAGGGCACCCGAAAAAAATTGAGCTAGCAGTTCATTTTTCCGAAGACCAATTTCCATAATAACTTGATTGTATTTGCAACATAATATCCTGAAAAAATTTAAGACAGGAAACTACTTCGGAAGTAACATGTTTTTATGTCGAAGAGTTAGTGAACATGTGATGTAGCATGACAAGGTAAATACAAGTTATGCATAACAAGTAGCTGGACTGCCATGCAAGCCCCAGCTACACGAAGTGGCATGATAGCTCGACTTCGATTATCCTCCAAATAATATGACCTCGAGGTGGCTCGTCAGCCCTGCCTCGCAATTTGCTTCGCGCATTCACTGCCGAAGGCTTCTTCGCTTGTGATAAAACGGATGATTTTGCGACCATGCCACTTAACAGGTCGACTTATCCCTGCAGCATTTTACTGAGGGGCTTCGCACATTGACCGCCGAAGACTTTTTTTTCGCGGAAAGTAGGCCTTTAAGCGAACATGCACTCCTCTTTGGAACAGATTGCTGCATGTTCCTTAACATCTTCGCGACCTTTGCAGAACAGTTCCCACATGCGCCCCCTCAATCAATTTTATTTTCTTTAAGTGAACTAAATGCGACTTGTCTTCGCGAGGCCAGGCGCATGTGTTCACTTACTTCTGCAATATTTTCTCGAAAGTAACAATCTCTTCAGATGATTGTTACTTCGGGACCGATGATAGATAACGATGGTCTGGATAGTAAATGTAAAAACATTCATTGCAATCATATTAAAAGGATAATATTTTGAACGAAATGATAGCATGTATATGGAAATCTTGAACAAAAAGGTTCAAACACCTCAAGCTGAACTAAGCTAAGCCAAATCAGCAAGCTTGTTAATTATTATTATTATTTAACTACAATTGCAAACTGGTGTGCTATGACCGAAGGAGTATGTCTTCGGTGAACTGTATTTGTATTCTTTTAAAACAGCAATGACCTTAATATAAGTGTAGCTGAAAAGTTTTACTATGGGCAAATGTAGTCTGAACCTTGCTTGAAAACAAATACACGGCGTCGTCCCGAAGTAAGATACCATGAGCACAAAACAAAGTAACAAGGAAGGATGATGCCATGTCATACCTTCGCACGAAGAGGTGGCACGAACTGCTTCAATGAGCCCATTCCGAAGACCAACATAGATGTACCGATACAGTGAGTAAACTTCTAGGTTTAATCTTTCCAAATTAATAGCCATGAGACAACGGGCGAAGGACCGATATGAATCAAAAAGCCATGATTCTGTCCATGATCTATAAGACAATAAGCGAAGAGCCGTAGAGATGTCCATGACCTCCAGCTTAATTACATCCTAAGCATCGGCTAGAAATCCTCAACTGCAGATGGTGAAGTCCAATCCGAAGAATGATGACCAATCTCGTGAGATACCCCCGAGAGCAATAACTCGGATCATTTCATTACAACCAAGATCATGTCATGAAATGGAGAGTGTTTTCAGCAAATAAAAGATTAGCAAATAGTTGAGCAATAAGCAGCAGTAAAATTAATAAATGACTGGTACAATATAGGCATAAGCTAAATAAATGAATTAGCTTAGCTCCTGAGCCCCATGCGATCCAACACTAACAAGCAGAGGTGTTTTTCTAATAATCACACTCTACTAGACCCTAGAACTGTGATTTGCAGTCAGCTAAGTTGAACTAAAAAGTATATTGTGCAATAGAAACACAAGCATACTGCACGGAACCAAAATGATGAACAGACTTCTAAAAAAGGAACAGCGAGACTACAATAGGATATTTAAATAGCATACGACTTCGCATAATAACTATAGAAAGAAAAGCACCAGAAGGTACACAACAAACTGACACATGTGCTGCTGGTTAGCGCAGCCTGCGCTGGTCTCCTTTGGAAGGAGACCACGGTTCGATTGCTCCCACTATATATTTTTGCGAAAAACTGAGCTGCCGCTTGGGCCGAAGGGGGAGATCCGCAACTTGGGCCGAAGATAAGGGCCGATACCTGTATCCTCTAAAAGCAATTCTTCGCGTCTTGGGCCCGAAGGTAACAGACCTTCGCGTATGGGTCCGAAGGCTTCTCGCTGCCTAGGCCCGAAAGATGTTCGGCCCGAAGAACAGGTCTTCGGCGGGATGTGGCCGCCACCGGGCCGAAGATAGCCACCGAGAGCCATCAGCTGGGCCGAAGAGGTTCAAGCGCTGGTGGCCCGAAGAGTTCTTCGGTGATGCGGACTTCGGTGAAGTCCTGCGGCGTGCGCGTAGAGTTGGGCCGAAGAGGAATCTCTTCGCGGTTGGGCCGAAGATGCTGGTGAGTTTGTCGTAGAGGTACGTGAGTTGGGCTGGCCCAAAGTGATCATCGGATGGACGGACACTGCGAAGAAGCGCCTCTCTGTGCTGGGCCGAAGAGCTTAATCTTCGGTTGGGCCCGAAGATGTTGTATGCTTCGGTGAAGAGCGGATACCGAAGAGGTGATGGGCCGCTCACTTTAATGCGAATAGCAGCTTCGGCGAAGAGCAGATACCTTCGGCGAAGAGCAGATAGTGTAACCAGGAGCTTCAGCGAAGAGCGGCCGCTTGGGCCAAAGATTGCTCTGTACTTGGCGAAAGCTGCTGCCGAACCGAAGAGGGGGGATTGTTACGGTGTGTGAGCTGGCTCGAAGATGAGATTTGAGCTGGAAGGCTTGACCAAAGATGTCAAGTTTTGCGCATAGAGGTTACATGAAATTGCCTTATTAAGCCCCGTTGCGAAGATAAGTCATAGATGTCCCAATGCAAAGTGTTGACCAAACAATAAAAGTATATCGACCGAAGAACCGTAAGGCAATAAGTGAAGAGTCATAAGGTTGTCCATGAAGTCCGGCTCGAGTGTAATAGAATCCGAAGGCTGAATATGATTCCAAAAGGTGAAAGTCATTCTTGGGATTAACTCCGGATAGCGAAAATTTGTCGCTTTATCAAATATGGATAATGAAATCCGTTCCGAAGGGTGATAGCCGATCTCGTGAAATCCCACCGAGATGGTTCCACAAAATGAAAATACAATAACTCAAACACTTCATTGTGACCAAGACTATGATATGAAATGCAGGTGATGTAATATGAGAGTACGTCGACTAGCACATTCACTAAAAATGCATTCAGCCAGCAAAAATATTGAACATACAAGTATCTTCCGCTCATGAAAATCCATGGCCAAAATTCCATTACGAGAATTGAGAATAAAATATCTGCAATGAGTTATAACTGTGTACAAAACATATATATTTTGACTAATAATTTCTTAGATGATCTAATATGTCCAGAAAAATTGTTAGGGTACTGATGTATAGCAGAAACGTATATCTTAGCACTGTACATTAAACTTTCACAAATTAAAATGATGAGCAATTATTTAGATTATGTAGAGAAATAACGATATTGATTTAACAAATAAAGAACGATGTGAAATATAACCAGAGTAAACAATGAGAAAGCATCTATGACCAAGTAAGTACGAGGATAGGGTGCTGAACATTGGATACCGAAAGAAAACAAGCTAATTAAACCATAGCTAAGTATGAAAAGCTAAGCATAGATACACAGAGTGAAACAAAGAAGCCCCGCAGCAGCCAACACGTGCCCGCGCAGCCATATATGCAACTTGCAGAATAAAATAACCTGAAACTAATTATCAAGGTCTCACGCGACCAATCGAGAACATTTTTAGCGAACAAGCTCTGTATGACATGCTCCAACGCACTTAGTAAACGAGAACGAAATTTTATAAAGAGCAAAGGCTATGCTGCTATAAAATACTCAGACATTATAAACCTTGGTGGAAAAGTTTAAAAAGGAAGTACGGGATGCTCAATATTAAAAACAAGTTGGCCGTGACTGCTAACGACACTCGAACCGTGCGCCTCTACTATAAAGAAAAGACGATATGAACAAAAGTACCAAACGCGCGCGTGCTCTACTGTAGGGATGAAAACGGATCGGATACGGACGGATACTGCGGATACAGATACATATAGTTTTTCTTTCTCGGACTGAATTCTCAGATCGAATACAGATACGGACAGTATATTTTTTGTCGAATAGTGATATTCATCATATTTGGATCATAGAAATTCAATTTTCCGGATACTAATGCGGTACGGATAGTTACGGATATTAAATGTCTGGATTCGAATACGGTCTTACCATTTGAGTGTCTGAACCTTTCGGTCGGCTAGCGCAGCTTGTGCTTAGGCCCCGAGGTAAGGAGAGACCGCGGTTCGAAACACACTTTGGGCAACTATTTTTGCTGAGTTAAACGTACCAGGGCTTAACCGAAGATGGGCTTTAGTGGCTTCGGAGGTGCGCAGTCCTGGGCCGAAGATGAGGATCTTCGATGATGGGTGGTGCTGGGCCGTTCTTCGGTGATGGGCTGATCTTCGGTGACATCGGGCCGAAGATGAGACAATTGGATCTTCGGTGGTGATAGCTGGACCTTGACCTTTGACTTCGCTAAGCCAGCCGCCGAAGATGAAGAGCTTCGCCGTATGGGCTTCGAAGAGGGCTTCCAACTGCTCTTCGCGATCTGGGCCGAAGACTGATTCTGACCCAAGATGATGGCGCGAAGAAGACTTCGCGAGTGTGGCCGAAGCGGGAATTCGTGAGATGGGCCTAAGATCCTTCTTCGTTTGGGCCCGAAGATGACCTGGAGCAGCAAGCCGAAGATGTGGTTGGTCTTCTCCGAAGGGAACTGCTGATGACTTGCCGAAGATGTCGCAAGTGTTGCAAAAAATATTGGGCCGATGATGTTGGCCTTCCTTCGGTGATGCACAATGTTGCTTGCCCGGCTGGCAAATGTCTTCGCGAATATCACGGTAGCTTCTGAGAGACTGGACCAAAGATATCTTCGGATGAGTGAAGAGAGCTGGTCTTTGATGGGTTGCAGTTATACGGTGTTGCTGGGCCCGAAGAGGTCTTCGGTGGCAACGTGTGTGTTAGTGGGTGGATGCCCCACGGTGGGCGCCTGAAATGTTGGGGTAAAAACCGTCTACCTAAGAGGAGCCAACACTCATAAAAGAAGATGTATCACAAGGAGAAAAATAGACAAGAGAGGAGGGGGGAGTCCCCTCTCTCAACCCCCTTGGGTTGTTTATATAGCTAAGGGGTGGGATGACATTTTAGCCCCAAGCCCCTGGTGGGTACAAATATTACATCCGAGCCCTAAAACTAGGATAGGGGGTACCTCGTGAATCATTTCCCCCAACAGAGAGCAACATACATGTTCACGACAAAGAGGCGCTTTTGCCCGTGGCACTCACGCCGGCAATCTTGGAGGAGGCCAAGACCTGGGCGCGCGCGGGCTTCCTTCCTCTAGCTCGCTTGCTTGGCGTACGGCCTCTAAGGCCATTGTAATTTCTGTTTTTAACCTTTTGTTGTCCCTTTCTTTTCGACCGGTCTGTTTTTGTTGGTGCTTACTCAAACTCAAACTTTGTTATCTTTTCTTTTAATGAAAACATGCTTTGCACGTCTTAATAAAAAGACAAGTCAAAGGTAGTGGGTAAATGCCCATTATTTGTAACATATATTTGTAACGTGCATTTAACAAAGCCCGTAACCACTCGGGAACTATTGGTATTTTTTAACCTCACCACCAGTGGTGCGTCTAGCGTGAGCGTATAAGAACACTCGGGTACACTGACGAGTGCGAACGAGTCCGCAAGCGCACTGATATGCCGCTGTAGCACTTCCCCGGGAGAGTGTTCCAAGGCTTGTCCAATCCATGGAACGGGTGAGCTCTAGCCCCTAGTCTATAGCTATGGTATAAGGACACCAATCTATAGAATGGGACAAAGAGAAAGGATCATGTGGGTATGCTCACTCACTTCGGGCATCGGCTCACACCTGGCTCTCTCAAGCGCATTCGGCCTTTGGCTCTACGCTATATCAGAACGCGGAGGAATGCAAAGGATCCACGACTGTCACTACCACGGCCTACCTCTCTAAACATATGATATTGTTGGTATTTCTTACGTCACGAATAAATCCGCAAACACATGGAAGATACCGTTGTAGCACTTCACCCGTGAGTAGGGCATCGTTACTTATATTTTGCCAAAGAAACAGAGGTGTAACGGTCTTTTAGTTGGTTCGTCCAAGGACAACAAGGAGATAGATGATGGGTAGAGAGGATTCCTACGATTTAGGGGTCTAACGATAAGATAAACTCAGCCTTTAATTGCTTGCTTCGGGCACCGGTCTACCCCTAGTCTGCAAGGAGCCTCTGGCTATTAGCTCTACGCCAAACCCTCATGTGGGGGAATACAAGGGATGTACGAGGTTGTCATCACCCGTACACCTACCCCTCAGACCGTGGAGAAAGGTAACAAACAAAGGAGACCTCTAACATAGACACCACGTCTACACTATCGACCCCGACTCTGACCCCCGCGAGACTCCGCCCTGTGGCTAGAGTCCTAAGGCCAGAGCCACCGCCACAAGGACGAGCAATGAACCCACAAGTAGATAAAAGATGAACTTAAATTATTGAAAGAACTTCTACCATAAGAAATCACGAATACTTACTTAGCGAAGGAAGCATCCACTGAGGTACAAGACCGGAGAAGAGTGCCGACAGGCCGGCGCCTCCTTCGAGCTACACCTCATTCTCTCCCTATTTTCTAAGCTATTCTAATATGAGGCTCTTCTCTTCTCCCCTTGTGTGTGTTGAAGAGGGGGTGGAGGCCTCCTTTTGTAGTGTGGAGAGGTAGTTCCAAACGAGTTAAATGTGGAAACCCCTGCCACCGTCTATAGAATCATGCTGGAGAAGATGACGTCAAAAATTAGCACGAACGGTAGAGATGGCGGTTTGACGGACCTGCTGAGTCGGCCGACCCACAAGTTGGCCCAAACGACCTACAACTTCTCGTGCTGACACTACTACTATGTAGTTTTGTCGCTGGCTTGGCCCATCCTTTCTCCTGTGCAAGCGTGCAAGATGTGGTGGAGTTGTGGGGGGCTCCTATATGACTCCCGGAAGATGGATAAGCCTACGAATTTCCAACCCACCGAAGCCCATCTAAATGATGTTTCTTATTTTTTCACCAGCCCACTTCATGATTATTAAATAAAAAATGTTCCAACATTTTACAAAAATGCTTCAACATTTCTACTAATTTTTCATCAATATTTTACAAAATGTTGCAACATTTTTGGGACCAACATTTTTGTAATCAACATTTTTTACTTCTTCCAACATTTTTCAGAAATGTTCCAACATTTTTAAGAAATGTTGGTTTCGTCAACTATTTTTTGTCAATATTTTGCAAAATGTTGCATCATTTTTTAGAAATGTTGGACAACATTTTTCTCCATCTTTTTTGACTTCTTCTAACATTTTTCAGAAATGTTACAACATTTTTAAAAAATGTTGGTTTCGTCAACTATTTTTTGTCAACATTTTAAAAAAATGTTGTAACATTTTTTGAAAATGTTGGACAACCATTTTTTGAGCTCTCTCTAATGTTCCAACATATGTTGATTCTGTCAACATTTTTTAAAATGAAAAAATGTTGGACAGTGCTCTCTTCGCACTGGCGGTGGAGCGCGGCACCCCGGGCGGCCGCCGTGGTCGGCGGCGGCAGATCTCAGCGCACGCGGCCGGAGCTCCGCGCGTGCAGCCATGGCGTGCGGCCCGGCCGGCCCTGGTCGCGGAGCACCCGGCCAGCCATGGCTGCGGTAGGGGACGACGGCTCACCTGACGGCCATGGCCGAGCACGGCCTCCAGGCGGCGGCCAGGCAGCCTCGGCGCAGGGAGGCCAGCCTTCCCAGGCGCGCGCGGTGTGAAGGAGGTGCGGCGGGCGGCGGGGAGGCACTCCTGTGGCCGGGGAGGGCGGCGGGGAGGCACGCCGACGGTGGTGGTGGCCCAAGTTGATAGAGGGGGAGTGCCCGATCTTTCGGTGAGTGGAGATAAATCCGATTTGGTGGTTGTTTACCCTCACGATCCGACTACGACGAGCAAACTCGAAGCGCCAATGCAATCGCTGAACCAACTCCCGATGGTTACCGACCTTGCCGGTGCAAAGTCAGCCTGATCACACAGATCGTTTCCTGCACGCAATCGAAGAACGAACAAGAAAAAGCGGCGAGCAATCTTACTATCACTCGAAGGTAGAGTCTGCAATACACAAAGGCAGCGCTATGCAGCTGTTCGGTTGTAGCTAAAGCTAACTTGTAAAACAAACTCAAGTCTGAAAATAAACGAGGCCCACATGGGCCTCCTGTTGGGCCAACAGCCCAAAAGGTATTGGCGCAGCGCCTTGGCAGATTCTGGACGTCCACTTCTTTCGATGATTCCCGTTGACTCCGATGGAAGTTTGGCATGAGACCAGTGCCATTGGAAAGCTTATCTCCTTAGCTTTCCATCCATATGTAGAACGTCCAAAACGGACTCCGTATGTGGTCGGGGTGACCAAAACATTATGGGCTGCTCCTGAACTCCGAGACGTACTCGAACTTGAGTTATTTTGGGCCTCCACCTTGGGGACTCAAACCGAATTAGACTCGGACCTCCGTCTTGATTTGGACATCCTTGCTGGACTCCGCCTTCTTCATTCCATGTGCCAATCATGGGGCTTGGATGCCATGCCCT